>JARJIL010000002.1:38878559-40136059 GCA_038502395.1 Dittrichia graveolens | reverse complement strand
AGGTACAAAATCAAAATTAGATAAATAAAAATTAAAAGAAATCATACGAAATCAACAAATGGTAACCTCCCATGTTGATAAAGAAATAGATGAGCTCAAAACCAAAATCATAGAAAAAGAAAATGAACTGATTTAGCTAACTTCAAACATGAGTACACAAATACATGATCTGAAAACAGAAAAGATCAGTGCAGAAAATGACACAAAATTTATTCTCAAAGAAAAGTGTGAATTGTGCTAAAAAATAAAAGAAGTTGAAGACACACTGATAAAGAGGGGTCAAATAGAACAAACCATTTTTCTTAATAAATCCAAAGAAAGAAAATTCTCAAAATGGACCTATGATGGTCTTGTATTTGAAAATCCTCGAATCAGTGAGAAGGTGACGGCCTAACAATTATATGACTTCAACTTAATTAATGCTGGCATCACTAACAAAATGGTATTTGTTAGACGAGAAGAAGAGATTGTGGAAGATGGTTTTAAAAGAAACTCTAAACTAAAATTTGAAATTTCTTTTGACTATCAGGAATTAAATGAATCTATCACATATGAGCCTCAAAATCTCAGTACGACAGATGAGTCTAATGGTTTCACCTATCTTGATGATCTTAAAAACCTGCAAGCAGTTCTGGAAGCCTGAATATATATACCACATATGGTGTTACAATGGCAACTAGAAATACTTGTAGCTTATTATTATCAAACCATTATCACTAATGATTTAGAAAAGGAAATAAATAAATTAGAAAAGTGTCTTCCATGTCATTGTCAAAAGAAAATCTTGACATGCACTTCCACACCATCTACTTCCCAACCAACACGAAAATATACCAGAGAAGAAAATGGGAAAACTAAGGTGGAAGAATATGGACTCCAAAGTCACATCACAAATCAACTGACACCACCAAAAGGCAACCTAATGCCATTCCCAAAGCTAATCTCACACACTCTTCCAAGAACAAATCAAAGTTGCCAACAAAAATTGTCAAAATGATCTCCAAACCACTCACGACTAACCACTTTTCAAATGTTTCAGATGTGAGAAGAAATGACAACAAGAAGAAGAGTGTTTGCACCAATGAAAACAGAAGAAAGCTTAAACCCAGTTTTTCTAAGCCTTGTTTTAATTTTTCCAAGAAGTGTCATCACATTTCGAATTTCTTTAATCACTATAATTCACTTTCCACAACAGAAATGAAAGCAAGTACATGTTTTTGTACAAGTCATGGGTGTTTGCACGTACATTGTGAATACAAGTGTGAATATGATAGGCTTCGAAAACAAATGGGAATTAGTGATTGTGAGATGTGGAGACCACAAGGATCTAATCAAATAAATGCCCCCTTTATTACATCACATGGAATAGTCATTCATCAATGGGTGACTAAATATGCCTTAAAACTCATGAATTATTGTAACTATGAAAACAAACTAATCACTATTCAAGAGTTAGAAGCATACAGAAAGGGAGGATAGAAAGAGTTTTTGAAGGCTTGGAATACTATTGAATCCAAAACATGGAAATCTCAATCACAACGTACCAAGTTTCTCTCATCAACGACAAAATCAAATTCTTCAAAAACATCAAGATCAAAAGCTAAATCAAACAAACATCAAGAATCAAAACCACCCAGCATAAAATCCAAACCTGTTACCACCAAAAAGGAACTCAAATCTCAAACAGTTGCCAAACCCAAAATGATTCAAATTTGGCAACGAAAAGATGTGGTTCAGGTAGTGGACGTCAAAGACATAGAAAGTCCACCAATTCTTGAAAGAGGAGAGATTCCTTTAACCATTGAATATAAAATTGTTCCTGATCCATTATGGATTAACACTTCAAAGTTTAACAAAGAAGAACAAAAGAGTCAATGGAACACACAAAAAAGAATACATTGTATTTTTCAAGAGGTCGTTCACATCAATGTCTCACCTAACATGCAAGGACCCATTTCAACATGGGGACCTAAATCTTCATTCTTTTCTGTGTGCAGGAACCTAATCTCTGTTACCTGGACTCAGGCTGCACAAAACATATGACCGGTGACAACTGTCTTCTCAACAACTTCGTTCCCAAGTACTCCGGGAATGTTTGTTTTGGGAACGACAATGTTGCACCGATACTGGGGTACGGAGAAATAATCATGAAGAATATCAAGATTAAAAAGGTTTCTTTTGTAAAAGGACTGGGCCATAATATGTATAGCATTGGCCAGTTCTGTGACAAAGATTTGGAGGTTACATTAAAAAAGAATTCATGTTCAGTGACAACAGAAACAGGTGATGTACTTCTCGCGGGAAAACGAAAGTCTAACTTGTATTCAATTGATCTTAACAACTATAACACGAAGACCTCCGTTTGTCTACTCAGCAAGGCATCATCGGACTTAACTTGGCAGTGGCATAGAAAACTCTCCCATCTCAACTTCCAAAATATCAACAAACTGGTTACTGGAGATTTGGTGAGAGGCCTGCCACAGTTAAAATTCTCCAAACACCATCTGTGTACACACTGTGAAAAAGGGAAGATGAAGCGTTCATCTCACAAAGTCAAGCAAGTCTCCAATACAAAGAAAATAATGGAGCTTCTGCACATGGATCTATGCAGTCCGATGAGAGTCCAAACACACAATGGGAAGAAGTATATCCTATTAATTATCGATGATTACTCCAGGTATACTTGGGTGAAGTTCTTAAGGTTAAAAGATGAAGCAACTCCTTCTATCATCAGCTTCATCAAACAACAGTAGAACAAGTATGAACACAGTGTTGCCTCCATTTGCACGGATAATGGAACTTAGTTCAACAACAAAAGCTTGTCTGACTATCTTGACCTCGTGGGGATCACGCATCAATTCTCTGCAGCATACACTCCACAACAGAATGGAGTGGTGGAACGACGCAACCGAACTCTGGTTGAGGCTGCTTGTACTATGCTTGCTTACTCTGGTCTCCCGCCTTCCTATTGGGCTAAAGCCGTCAGCACTGCGTGTTACACACATAATCGTTCTTTCATCCATAAGCGTTTCATAAAACACCATATGAATTAGCAAATGACATTGTACTTAATATCAAATATCTTCATAGGTTATTCACATGAGTCAAAAGCCTACATGGTGTTAAATAAAATAACTAATTGTGTTATGGAAAGTATAAATGTTACATTTGACGACATGTTGGATGTTAACACATTTCAAAGAGAAAATGAAGTTGCTTCTGGATATGTCAGTTCAGGACTAGTACTTCAAAGAAAAGAAACAAATTCAAATCCAAATTCATCAGAAAACAATTTAGATTTATTACACTCTGAATCTAATGTTCACAATGCAGGTGATAGGAATGATGCAGTGTCTCCTACTACAACTGCAATGGAGGTTGAAAACTCGTCCTCATATCCAACCGTGGATTCTCTATCTACATCAACTATCAATCCAGTTATAGTTCCTCATGATCCGGTTTATGAGGGAACTCCAGTCTATGATTCAGATCCTATCACAACAGAGGAAGACATTGAACTCTCAAATCGTCTAAATGAGTTCTTTCCTCCGACTCAAAACCCCCGAGGAATAAGATGGACACAATCCCATCCCAAATCTCAAACTATAGGAAATGTTCAAGATGGGGTAAGGACTCATTCTGCAACAGCAAATGAGTGCCTTTATTCCAGTTTCCTATCCATGATTGAACCCACCAAAGTCTCAGATTCTTTACAAGATGTAGATTGGGTCATTGCAATGCAAGAAGGACTTAACCAGTTTGAAAGACTCAAAGTTTGGAGATTGGTACCACTTCTAGAAGACAAATCAGTGATTGGTACCAAGTGGATTTTTAAGAACAAACAAGATTCTGATGGAATAGTGGTTAGAAACAAAGCTAGGCTGGTTGCTAAGGGTTACATCCAACATGAGAGAATAGATTATGATGAAACATTTGCTCCTGTAGCTAGGATAGAAGCCATCCGACTCTTCTTAGCCTATGCTGCCTAAAAAAGCTTTAAGGTTTTCCAAATGGACGTTAAGACAACATTCTTAAATGGTATCCTCAAGGAGGAGGTATACGTGTCTCAGCCAGAAGGCTTCGTCAATCCCAAATACCCTCAACATGTTTATATTCTAGAAAAAGCCTTATATGGACTAAAGCAAGCCCCGAGAGCTTGGTACGATGTCCTGTCTGAATATTTGTTGAGTGAGGGATACATCAATGGAAAAAGCGTCACCACTTTGTTCACCAAAGCCAAAGGAAAGGATTTAATCTTAGTAAAAATTTATGTGGATGACATCATTTTTGGTTCTACAAACCCACAGTACAGTGATGAGTTTGCACATACCATGCAAAATCATTTTCAGATGAGTATGATGGGAGAGATGAATTTCTTTCTCGGATTACAAGTGAAACGGCTGAGTCATGGCATTTTCATCAGTCAATCCAAGTACATTGAAGACTTGTTGAAGATTTATGACATGCTTATTTGTTTTTCACTATCTACCACCATGTCTTCAAAAACTAAACTGTCTGCTGATCTTGAGGGAAAAGCAGCTGATTTAAAAACTTACAGGAGTATGATTGGCTCATTACTATATCTAACGGGTAGTAGGCCAGATATAATGTTCACTACATGCTTATGTGCTAGATTCCAGGCTAATCCAAAGCAATCACATCTGCTGGCAGTCAAAAGAATATTCAAGTATCTCAAGGGTACTCCTGATCTAGGTCTATGGTATCCAAGGGATTCTAGTCTACAATTATATGCCTATTCAGATGCCGACTATGTTCGTTGCATGCTTGACAGAAAGAGCACCTCTGGTAGTGCACACTTTTTGGGAGATCAGTTAGTGTGTTGGGCTTCTAAGAAACATAATTGTGTCTCTACTTCAACTGCTGAGGCTGAATATGTTGCTGCTGCAATGTGCTGCTCTCAAACTTTGTAGGTTAGGACTCAACTCTCTGACTTTGGCCATCACTATGACAAGATACCTTTACTGTGTGATTCACCATCTGCCATTGCCATTTCATGCAATCCAGTCCACCATTCAAAGACCAAACACATTGACATACGGTATCATTTTACTAAACCATTAGACGAATCTCGTTTTAATGAGTTAGTATCCAAATTGGGTATGTTGAATTATAAAGTCTGACTATCAGTCATTTCTTGAGTGGGTAGTTCACTTTGTTTGTTCATGTTGTAGATAAACCAAGCACAATTTGAGGGGGAGTATCAATCATTCGTAAAAGTTACGCATGCTTGTAGGGGGAGAAAATCAAACAAAATACCAAAAACATTTCAAAAATCAAAGAAAATACCAAAAACATTCACAAAACAGAGAAAATATCAAAAATATGTTTTTATTTCTTTAAAAATTGAAAATACTAAAAGATTTTATTTTCTTCGAAATTCGAATTCACAAGTTTAATTCGAAGTCAATGGACATCGAACACGAAGCAATCAATGAAAAGTACACCTTTGAGCGCTCTCTTTGAATTTAATTCGAAGTCAATGCACTTCGAACTCGAAACCATCAACTCAAAGTATAATTCGAGCACCTTCAGACCTTAATTCAAAGTCAATGGACTTCAAATACGAAGTCATTAAGTCCAAGGTCACTTCGAGCGCGTTCGGATGATTCAATTCGAAGTTAGTTGCTTTCAAATACGAAGTCACTAATCCACGTTCACTTCGAGCGCGTCTACTAGCATCTATTCGAAGCTAGTAGACTTCGAATTCCAAACAGTGTATGTCCTATACACTTCGAGCGGACATGAACGGTGGTCAAAACAATCTTTCTTCGATTTCGAAGCTTTCACACTTCGAATTCGAAGCCGCCTAGACTTCGAAGTGAACAGTGTCGTAAAGACAACTTTGAGCGCCTTTTTACCCTTGAAGTCCTTCACACTTCAAGCGTGAAATTTCAAATGTTACCGTTAAATTTTTTTTTCTATAAACAGGTGTCTTTTGTTGGAGTGTTCCTTACGCTTTCAAGTTTACAAAATTACGAAGAATCTCCGGTTACAAATTTTAAAATCTTGTTCAAACGTTGCTGCCAAAAAATTCAATTTTTGTGTTAAAGTTGCTTACATACTAAAGGTATACATAAAATAAGGAACACATCATGCTTATATCACACTTAAATGAACAAAAACGAAGTTTGTACTGTACAACTCGGAAGACACCTTTTCAAGTTTCAAATGAATTGTTCAACTATCAAATGTACCGGCATACGTGTGTCAGTGGGCAGATTCCAACAAACTCCCACTTGCACATGACACACCGTACCCATATGCATCACAGACAGGGAGCGGCCTCTAGCAAGACATCCTTGCCCCCAAATCAACGCGAGGTATGTCATCCACGACAAGTACCTAATCACAATCCAAACGGGTTTGAAAAGGTCCTACAGATAAGTGACCAATCATCCTATTGTTCGCGATATCCGGGTGAACACGAGACATGGTACAAAGTCATTCTCCGATCGTTCACGATTATGTTTCTCGATCAATATTGGTGGTGACCAAAATATGCAAGTTTGCAACTGATCAACTATCATTGCAAGCATGAGCACGGCCGTGCATTTTGGTGTCAGCGCCCAATCATCGAGGGGCCCATGGATATCTCTCTAAGAAGATGAACAAATTCCTTCGACTACATTGCCCCATTACATCGGTAATACCTTCCCCAAAAGCTTCCTTTATAACAACCAGTTACGGACTGCGTTTGAAAGCAATCAGAACAAGGCAGACCAATGTCGTGGAAACACATGTATCTCCGGTCTAAGGACGAAATGATATTATCATCCTGAGTTACTCTTGACATGTACCATGAAGTAAACTCAGGTGTGGGTCGTCCAATCACTTGAAACTCTTTTCAAGTATAGGTAAAGTATTACGTCTCTCGTATCCAATCCCCATTGAATACACGACCAATGCTTTCCCTCAGTCTTCGTTCAAACTTCCTTCTAATGAAGAGTGACTGACTGTTGACATTTAGAATGTAAAAAACATTCAGGGAAGTGGTAAACATGCTATGATGGAACACAATAAAGGCAACTGAGAGTACCTGCTACACGCGTATTAACAAATCCCCATTTGATAATCGATACTAGCAGAAGCACAATGTTGCTTAACGTTCCCATAATCAGCATATCAAAATTTCAACTAAAACAAACTCAAGCCAAGTCTTTGCAAGCATTAGTATGTCAATCATCACTATCTTGCAACTACGGCTTTAGCAAAACGGATCTGCCACCATGCTATCTGTGTCTATTCGTAAGATGACCATATCTCTACCTCAACCAATCACTCAAAAGTGTGCATTGGTGAGATAACGGTCTTTTGTCAAGCTATCGCACCTTCATTGATTCATCAGAACTCAATAAGATCAAGGATGCTTGAGATAAAGGTTATCTTTCATAAGCCATCGTACTCTCATTGTCTCATAAAATCCCAATAGAGTCAGCGATGCTTTGAGAAGCATACTTATTAACACCATATTTAGTAGGATCACGAACCCCGATAAAGATCGGCAGTTATCCTAAGAAGTATATAAGCAAGCATTTGAATAACAACTTATTCTATGTTGCTTCTTACTATAGATCAACAAGAACATATTTCAATATTTCTTTAACTCCTTCCATATGTTTTGTATATCCTATAATCGTTATGGATGCGTAATTCTTGATTTAAGCTTTTCAAAGCAAGATCAGGACATTATCTCCAATACGTTGTATGTGCTAGACATATTTAGAATAGGATTACCAAATGCTCCCACTAGCTCTGGCATTCTTCCATGTTTCATCATTGCTATTTGAAAACTCAAACAAATGATTTTCATATCAACGCAAAGATTCTAACATTGAGATGGGAACATAAGTCCACAAGTGGACTACATAGGGTTTGTAGATTTCATTAGGAAACTTATTGATAGTGAGAGACCCTCGAAAATGTTGTGAGCATTTCCTCAGAAATTCCTATTAAGGAATGTAGTCTTCACTTCTATCCAATATAGCCTAAAAGGCACTTATAAAATAAGTATTCGTGTGGACTTCAACATAACCACGGGAGAATGTTTCTAGATGATACCTTCCTCATGGTCAATCATCGTGAAACCATTCCTACGAGTCGGTATTTGAAGTAGTCTACAAACTTATCCATGTTTGGTCTATTTCCTCAGATAACCAATCACACCTCGCGGGTTCACACCCAGGTGTAGGATCAACCAAGTCGAAACCTTGGATATCCGTCATGGATAGCATCTCATCTTATCATATCCTCCTTTCTCCTAGCGGACTCCAAGCCCACTACGCTTTCCGGTAGTTGACGCATTCATCATGAATCATCATTAAGCTGTCTTCCTCAGATATAACGAGTTATATCTTTCTGGTCTTATGAGAACTTCTACCAAGAGGTAATGACTTTATGTCAGGTTCTCCAGCATTGCCATGCTGAGTTTCAATCATTTCTGATTGGATTCTAGTGTCAACATCAGGTTCTTCCATTCAAGGTATACTTTACTCTCACTGGCACCCATGGATATTAATTTCTTAAGAGACTCTACCTTTGAGCAACTTACAAGTTCTTACAAGGTTTGTCAAGACAAATATCCCATGGTCTTAGTAGAGTACCTAATGGAGTAAATACCTCTAGATCCTGGGTTCCTCTACCTCACGTCTAAACGTAGGCTAGACAATCCAAACTTTGGAATAGACAAACAAGGATCCTCCTTTTCGTCATATCCTCTAAGGCGTTTACATGACCATCTTTGTTGTTCATAAAATTTAGAACTCATGCCCACCATTTGGAGAATGACCCAAAACAATTTTGGACATAAAAGTGTAACCTATCACTTGTCGGACCATATCAAAATGTCCGGTTCCTCCTTTATACGACCACATGTAACAATGTGTCTTAAGAGAAATGAATCGTGAGACAATCCCATAATTCTTATGATAGTCACATAAAATATAAAACTAAGGTACTCAACATCTTAACTAGATCCGAGTATCATAGTTGCATTGCCCTCTCTTTCATGTACCTCGTTATGGTGAGTTTTGAACACCTATAAGTATTCATAATCTAGTCCATTAAAATAGACATACCATCCCTTCTACCATCACCGGTAAAGGTAACAAGGTATCTAAAGTTACTCCTTAATGTTTGCTTGAACGGTCAACACACTAAAAGTGTGAACGAAATCCAACAAGCTTTCAATCCTCTCACATACTCAAGTGAAGGATGTTTAAGTCATTTAACATTTGACCCATGGTCAAAGGGTTCCAAGTTCCTAAACCTCACGGATCTTGGTGAAGCAAGTCTTGTTTATATAGCTAAATCGACTTCTACATAAGGATAACTTATCAGTACATTTATGATCGTTCTATTACTCCTTATGCAAAAGCTTACTTTAAATGCCACGACATGGATAAACTTTGAAATAAATCACCACTAATTTCAAAAGTCAAAGTAATATCCATCGTCAACAAAGGTGTTTAGATATAATGTTTCTAGCCATACATGGCATAAACATACATCCAATAAAGTAATAGAATAGTTGGAAGGAAAGGCAAGATACAAACTTCCAATCCTCTCAATAGGGACAACAACTATGCTTCCCTTTTCGAATTCCAACTCTCCATGCCTCATCCACCTACTTCTCTTTTAACACCTTCACTTTGTAACAAACAATTTGTGACAAACGTGAGCGTTATTGCTAGCGTTTAAAACCTAGCCTTTAGAAGTAGAAGAGCAATGGAGTTTGATCATGAACGTTCCTGAAGTCAAGGAGCTAATTTCTCTTACTTATAAGTGATTTTAGCTCTTTCAGGCTTATAGGGCAGGCGTGGTGGCGCCAATTTTCCAATCTTTTCGAAGAAGTAGCAAATTACCCCTTGTGGAGTCATATCTTGAGGCACAATCTCATTGCCCTCTGACTTCACATATATGGTAGGTTTGGTAAAACCAAACTTTCCACTTGAGGTCAATTTCTTCTTCTCGGTTTCTTGTTCCTTTATAATGTTAGCAGGAGTTGGTGAGGCAAGTCATACTTTGGCCATGCAGGACTTAGCAGTCCATAACATGCCATAATGCTTTATCAAGGACTTCTCCATATTGTGCATGTGATAGTTCACAATGAACTATTTACATCACGTGGGCAGGGACTTTGTAGAATTTTCATTCACCACAAGCTCCCTCCCTATGGCGAATCCATGCCTCTCCTTTATGTCCACGTACCTCTCTAACTCAAGGATATGGACACTAATTTTCCCGCCTTCATGCATCCTTCAACCGATCAAGACCATAATACACTTTTACATGCATGTAGAGGTCTAGGTCGCGTTGGTAGCATTTTGGCTCTAGAAGGGATTTCTCTATAATGTGCAACTTTGACTCATGGTGGAAGACAATCCTCAACAACCAATCCTAGTCCACGAAGTCCACATTAGTGAGTCTCACCTTCTTTAGGAACGAACGGAGTTTTAAGTTGAAGCGGTGTCGTTAACGTTTGCCAATTAAAGATATAAGAATACACATTTTAGTTAGTTTTGATACAATCCTCGTTACGATAATTACCCATTTAGTTTTAAGAAAACCAATTATCTTAACAAGGGCTAAGAACCTTATTTCTCTTCACTACATGACGGGTTTGCCGCGGATCACTTCATGAAGTTATTTAGGCCGGTAAACGCTTTACCAATTGCAATCCGAGATTACAACTCTTAGACACTTGCGGGATCCATCAACACTCATAGCGTCGGTTTGGCATGTTTGATCCCTTCTCACACCAATTCCTCGTTAAGCCGCTTTGGAAACTCGGTATAGGCACGATAATTACCAAGGCGTATTAAGTTGGAATTGTAAATCGTCCGTCAAGATACACGGTGACACCCTTGACAATCATTGGCTCGTGCTTAGCTCGACAACCAATAATTTCAAGTCGCCACACTCACCTTCCACACAGATCCACATGGAACAACTCGTGCTTAGCTAGACAATCATCACATGCATCACTAGATTCGGGTGGTGTCATCATACAGGTGGCGTGTGATTTACATTTGAGAAAAACGGGACCTTTATCTTTCCGGTTTAAAAAACCTTTTTCCAAGTTAATTAACAAACAAGTGACAAAACGCATTTTTCACTTTAATATAAACCAATTTATATTTATTTGTTAATCATGAGCGCGCGGGGTTTGTTAAACAATTTAACAACTCTTGTGATTTTATTATTTTGAAAAGTTTTCTAGCATGCGAAGATCCTAAACAACCATGCAAGAAAATAACAAAATAAATCACAACCACGCACAAAGCAAATATCCGGTAACACGCCCCTAAACCCTATGCGCCCTCCCCGTGAGCCAAACGGAGAGAGCAAGGCCAAACTAAGGACACAACCAAAAGGCCTCGCTGGATGTGCTCCCACTGAATCCGTCATCTCCAAATGATCCACCGGATCCAATATAGCCGAGACGTCTCCTCAACGAATCTCGATGGTTGTCTTCGGTGTCCTTTTCAGAATTACAAACAATTTGAAAAGAAACGGCATGCAAGCCGCGATTGCTATTCTAAGCTACTTACACTAAGTACAAAAGAAAGCAATGGCATGCAAGCCATAATAAATTTACAAATTTACAAACCGAATTAAATATTATTACAAACCATTGTGACTAAACGTCACCAAATGAATGAATACATAAATAAACAACCAAACAACCAACACATAGGTCTAACGGGCAAGGCGTTACCAGACACAACAACAACCACAAACAAAAACAAGGCGTGCCACAACAAAACCATGCAAAATGTATCTTAATTAAGATTGTTCAAACAAGCAAGCACTCAAGGCACAAAAAGGAACAATCCTTGTACATATGCATTAGTATCCCAAACACTTTGAGAACACATATTCATATATACACAATATAAGTATATGCATGTGTGCATTTTATGCCAAAACCACCCAATACATATAAATATATGAATCAAGACACATAAACGGGGCTTTTCAATTGTCCAAACAAAAGGACAGATTCTGGAAAAACAGAATCGAAAGGTGCTAAAACCAAAAATTTATTTCTTTTATAAACAAGGATAAAAACACTGTTCATGAGACCTTCACGGCCCAGAAGCCTTCACGGGCCCTCACGGCCCGTGAAGCCCATGAGCTCCACGACTCTGACACAGTCAAAACCTTTCACGAGCAACACCCCATGAAGCCACACGTGTAGGCTTCACGACCCGTGAAGCCAAAACCTCCACGGCCCGTGAAGCTCTTCTGGACAGAATGTCCATTTTTGGTTTTCAAGCCATCAAAGTGATATTTCTTTGTAGAGATGGCTCTGATACCACTGTTGGAACTCGTGGTGGGCACAAACGTAGCGGAAGCAAAGAAGAAAGAAGCATGCAAGACATAAAAAGAAAGCACACACAAAGCCCACAACTAGTTCCAATGGTGGAACACACTACAAAGCAAATTGCAACAACAAGAACAAGAAGGAGAAGGAAGAAAGTATACCTTCTTCCAGCTGGAAATCAAGCTCCATGTGTAGGGATGAACTTGAGGAAACCAAATGGCTTCCTCCTCTATTGCTAGTCCACACCAAGAAGATTTTGATCCCATTGTACTAGCAATCCATTAGATGAACGTCCACCAAGACTTCACTATCTGGAATAGCCCAAAGATGTTCTCCTTTTGCACCAATGATCTTCATATGAACATTCAAGATCACCATCTTAGTGTTGTAGCATGAAACCCATTTAGTACCAAGAGAGAAAATGGAGTAGAGATAAGTTGTATATGGTTTCTTGTGTTCTCCAGCCTCAAACCATGCCTATTGACACCAGAAACTCGGCCAAATTGCATGTCATTTGATTGGTCCATCAAATGGTCCAATGAAACACAAGTGTCACTGAAGCTACCCTCTTCACGACCCCTCACAAGCTCTCACGGGCTGTGAAGCCTATGTGCGCCACGAGGGGACTTAGAACTCCACGAGCCGTGCCGCCCGGTCGAGACTCGTAAGGGCATCTCCTTCACGACCCCTCACGACCTCGTCACGGGCCGTGAAGCCCAAAGGCATCACGACGCGTGGCGGCCGTTGAACAATCGTTAGGGCAGCCTGCTTCACGACCTGTGGAGCATCCTTCACGGTCGTGAAGCCCCGAATCAAAACACTTTTGATTATTTGACATTCTCCTTCCACATTAAGTTGTCGGGTTCAATCCTTGGCGTGTGACCCAATAGGCTCGCGCTTTATTAGCAGTGATACCAGCATACGTGTGTCAGTGGGCAGATTCCAACAAAAACAACAACAAAAACAACACCAACAACACCACCACCACCAACAACAACAACAACAAGAACAACAATTATCTGAGCCTGAACCTGCCATCCTAGTGTTTGAATTTGAAATGGAAACTGCTGAAATTGCAGAAAGGGATAAGTCAGATGAATTACGAAAACAGATTGAGGGGTTCTCGTTTACACAACTACTAGAAAGAACCGAGGAAGTCCAGGTCGTGGGCAGGTTTGAGGATATGCCCGTGCCAACTGTTTAAAAGCCAGCTTCCTCAAGGGTTGCAAAGCCTGCGAGGGAGTTAGTTACCAAAAAGCAAATGGAGGAGACCATCAAAAAGCTAGATATCCCAAGGGTTCTCCGGGGCATATCTAAAGAGGTTCATCAACTATTTCCTCCTGAATTTAAGAAATTCCAGGTGTCTTCTGCCGACATCCTTAGGAAGAATCAAGAAGCTGAGCAAGCACAACTACTACAACAAACATCATCTGAATGGCCTGTCCCTCCTAATGTCCAACCGGAACGTCCAATTCCAACTACATCAGACCCCGGCCTTGATAGACACAATATGTACACCAGGGAAGCTATGAAAAACCCTATATGGGGCCAATATGGTGTGAACGCTACTTATCTTGAGGATCAGATTCCTACCATCTATACTTCTCAAGTCAGAGACAAGATTCCTCCAGAACTGAGAGGTCTTGATGATGCACAAAGGAGAGGATATAGTCACATCCTTAATCAATACAAATCCCCAAGGGAGCAGATAGTGTCAAAGTACCCAATCAGCAAAGTACTTCACATATATCCTATCGGGTCTATGGGATATTTGTTCTACAAACCTTCCGAGAACAAGGTATTTGTTGCTCGAAGGGCCGTCTTCATTGAAAGAGAGATGCTATACAAAGACGCTAGTAGGAGAAAGGTAGATCTTGAAGAAATTCAAGAACCTTCCAATGACCAACCTGAAGTTGGCACTAGTTCACAACATGATTCTCAACACGACGTTGCTGGAGAACCTGACACGGATCCTTTACCTCTTAGGAGTTCCGATAGTAGTCGCAATGAGCCAGAGAGATATGGGTTTCTCATGTCTGAAGGCTGCGACCTAGTGGTGGATCATGATGAACCATCATCTTATCGAGATGCCGTGGTGGGCCCTGAGTCCGCTAGGTGGAAAGAGGCAATGGAGTTCGAGATGCAATCTATGTCGGATAACCAAGTCTAGGATTTGGTGGATCCGGTACCCGGGGGTAGACAGGTAGGGTGCAAATGGGTAATTAAGAAAAAGACCGGCATAGATGGAGAGGTAGACACCTTCAAAGCCCGAATGGTGCCTAAAGGTTTCACGCAAACTCATGGTGTAGACTATGATGAAACCTTTTGCCTGATGGCCATGTTGAAGTCTATCCGGATACTTATGGAAATCGCCGCATTTCTTGATTATGAGATTTGGCAAATGGATGTAAAAACCGTGTTCATTAATGAGACACTTAGTGAGGAAGTCTATGTGACTCAACCCGAATGTTTTGTACAAGCCAAGCATCCGGATAAGGTCTGCAAGCTTAAGAAGTCCATTTATGGACTGAAGCAACCATCGCATAGCTGGAACCTGTGCTTTGATGAGAAAGTCAAAGAGTTTGGATTTTCGAAAAGCAAGGATGAGCCATGCGTATATGTCAGGGCTAGTGGGAGCATAGTTGTATTCCTAGTCTTGTATATCGATGACATACTCCTCATTGGGAACGATATCCCGACCCTTCAAGGTGTAAAAACTTGGTTAGGCAATTGTTTTTCAATGAAGGATCTAGGAGATGCGACTTATATTCTTAGGATCAAGATCTATAGAGATAGATCCAAAAGGCTAATTGGGCTTAGCCAAAGTACATACGTTGACAAAGTCCTAAAGCGGTTTAGGATGGAAGACTCCAAGAAGTGGTTCATTCCTATGTCACATGGTTTGGTATTGAGTAAGACTCAATCCCCTGGTTACCCTGAGGAATGGGAAGTAATGAAGCAGGTGCCATATGCTTTGGCTGTGGGCTCGATCATGTACGCCATGCTATGTACAAGGCCTGATATATCGTGTGCTTTGAACATGATGAGTAAATATCAAGCCAACCCAGGAGAAGCCAATTAGACGGTGGTGAAGAGCATTCTCAAGTATCTTCTGAGGACTAAGGAGATGTTCTGTTAGTCCCAAGTGGTTCGAGTATGAATGGAGTAATGCAAGAATGTAGTGTGTAGAAGATTTACACCGTACGAAACACACACTTAAACATTGATTATGGCAAAACTCACATATTACAAGGGTCATATCCCTATTTATACTCTATGAGTATTTTCTCAAGTAAACTCCTATTTCTATACAATTTTATACTTTACATGTTCTTGGTGTACGGAGGTGAGGAAGAACTTAGAGTAAAGGGTTACTCTGACGCAAGCTTCCAAACCGATAGGGATGACTGCCGATCACAATCGGGGTTCGTGTTCCTATTAAACGGCGGTGCTATATCCTAGAGGAGCTCCAAGCAAGACACCGTGGCCTATTCCACTACACAGTCGGAATACATTGCGGCCAGTGAAGCTGCTAAGGAGGCCGTATGGATGAGGAAATTTGTGCTTGATTTGGGAGTGGTTCCTAGCATCAGCGACCCTATTGAGATCTTCTGTGACAACGAGGGTGACGTTCCTTTAGGCAAGGAACCAAGGTCTCACCGACGCACGAGGCATATGCCGTGGAAATATCATTATATCCGGGACGTGGTCGAGAATGGAGACATTGTCTTAGAAGAGTATACACGGATAGAAATTTGGCGGATCCGTTCACTAAACCGTTGTCACAAGCTAAGCACGATTCCCACACACGTGCTATTGGGATTAGATTTGCTAGTGACTTGGTTTGAGTTGTATATTGGTTATTGTATTTGATATATTTGCTATGTAATTGGGAACATTAAGCAATATTGTATTTGTGAATGTATTGATTATTAAATGGAGATTTAATGATACGCGTGTAGCGAATACTTTCTTTAAATCATTATTGTGTTCCAACTTTTGCATGTTTTATCACTTCCTTGAATGTTTTACATTCTAAATTGTCCACGGTCGGTCATTCTTCATTGAAGGAAGTATGAACGAAGATCGAGGGAAATGATTGGTCATAGTGTTCAATGGGGATTGAATACCAAGGACATAATATTTCGCCTATACTTGAAAAGAGTTTCAAGTGATTGGACGACCCACGCCTGATCTTACTTCATGGTACATGTCAAGAGTAAATCAGGATGATAATATCTTTTATCCTTAGACCAGAGATGCATGTGTTTCCACTATTTTTGTGTACTTTATTCTGACTGCTTTCAAACGTAGTCCGTAACTGGCTATTATAAAACAGGCTTTTGGGTAAGGTATTGCCAATGTATTGGGGCAATGTAGTAGAAGGAATTTGTTTCTCTGTTTATAGAGGTATCCCTGGGCCCCTCAATGATTGGGAGCTGACACCAAAAATGCATGGCCATGCTCAAGCTTGCAATGATAGTTGATCAGTTGCAGCTTACTTTTGGTCACCACCAATCTTGATCGAGAAACTAAATCATGAACGATCGGAGAATGACTTTGTACCATCTCTTGTGGTCACTTGGATATCGCAAACAATAGGATAATTGATCACTTATCTATTGGACCATCTCAAACCCTTTTAGGTTTTGATTTGGTACTTGTCAGGGATGACATACCCTGTGTTTAGTTGGGGGTAGGGATACCTTGCTAGAGGCCGCTCCCTGTCTGTGGTGCCCATGGATACGGTGAAGGTATTTGTTTGGCATAAAAAAGTAGCAACAGAAGCAAGATACAATGTAGGAATAATAAGCTAACCAAACAAACACTTCCCATGGACCAATATCTATACATGAAATTGCAACTAGAATAAGAAAAAGATGGATAGAGATGTACCACTATGCAAGTACCACAATATCCCTCTTGTCAAGCTTCAAGAATCAAGCAAGTCAAGCTTCAAAAACCCAAGCTAGGATTTCTCTAGTGAAGTCCACCCCAAGTTGTGTTGATTCCCAAATGCTAGTAGGTTGGTGTGTAACCACCAAGACAACAATCAAGTATATTCTTACACTCTTGTGCACCAAAAAGAACACCAAGAAGAAGGTCAAGATTGAGAGAGCTTTCTTGTGCATGAACTAACTCCAAGAACCACCAAAAGTCTGTTCTTGAGCAGAGAAAAATGTAGCCTCTTAGTCTACCCAAGTTAATGACATAAACACCATTAAACCAAGTGTTTAAGGCTGTTAATTCTGCTGTTACAGGGACTGTACACGGCCCGTGTTGGTCAACACGGCCGTGTAGGCCCAAAGTCCACGGCCTCAATGGGGCCAAGTTAGCCCATGTCTAACAGACCCAACACGGCCCGTGTTCATCTACACGGCCGTGTAGGCCCAAAGCACACGGTCTCTACTTGGGCCAAAACGCCCCGTGCTAGTTGGGCTGGACACGGCCCGTGTTCATGAACACGGCCCGTGTACCACCCTGCCAAAACCCATTTTGGCCTTTTCTCTCCCTTTTGCTTGATCGTGTTGCCGGAATCAATACTTGGTGTGTGACCCAATAGGCCTATATTTCATCAGCAGTGCTATTAACTCGTTCTTGTCAGCGGGCATATTCCAACAGACTCCCACTTGCACGTGGCACGACTACGAAAAATAACACAAACATAGAGCGGCCTCTAGCAAGACATCTATGCTCTCAAGTCAGTATAGGGTATGCCACTCTTGACAAGATCCCAATCATAAAATGATTGTCCTAAAGATAAATTAACATATACATCCCTTTGTTCGCGATATCCTATGTGAACACAAGGCATGGAATAAAGTCAACCTTCAGATCGTTCAGGATTTTGTTTCTCGATTCTAGATTAGTGGTGACCAACAAACCAAGTTAACATTGATCCATCATCAATATAACTTGAGCACGGCCATGCATATGAACGTCAGCACTCAATCATCGAGGGGCCCATGGATATCTTCTCTATACATAGAGGAACAAATTCCTTTCGACTACGTAGTCCCGCCACATAGATAATACTCTACCCAATCATCTCCCTTATAACGACCAGTTACGGACCGTGTTAGAAAATGATCAAAGCAAAGCAGATCTATGCTTTGGAATAACATGTATCTCTAGTTTAAGGACGAAACATCATCATCATCCCGAGTTTCTTATGACTAGAACCATGAAGCGAACTCGGGTGCGGGTCTTCCAATCACTTGAAACCCCTTTCAAGTATAGGCAAGAATAACGTTTAACAAAACCAACTCTTTACCTCAATCTTAATTTATACTTCCTTCCTATAAAGTATAACCGATTGTGGAGGTTTTAGAATGATAAACATTCTCGGAAGTGTTTAAACATGCTAAGATGGAACACAATAGTGATTCATAAAATACCCACCCTCGGCGTATTATTAAATCTCCATTTAATAATCGATATGGTATGAATTGCAATATTGCTTAATGTCCCCAAAATATAAGCACAAATCAATTATAAACCAAAACATATTCAAGCCAAGTTACTGTCATTAGAAATGCTAATTGACCTAGTATGATAAACATCACTTGTCCATTACAACGGCTTAACTAGTGGATTTATTCCACAACATCCACAAGTACTTTTGTTATTCAATTATATCTCTTTTGACAAGACTACTTCAAAAGTATTTAACCAAAGAGATCTTACTTTTCAAAAAGGTTTAAGTAAAGTACCCACTCCCTCATTGTCTCAAATGCCCACAATAGGGTTAGTGATACTTAAGAACCAACAATCAACACCACAAGTTAGGATCATAAACTTTGATCAAAGATCAACCGTTATCCTAGCAGAAACACGCATTAGAGTAACTACTTACTCCAAGCCTATTCAAGTCGACAAACATCAATAACATATCTCTATATTTCTTGAACTAATTACTATCCAATTTTGTATCTCTTAAATGCCCCTATGAAGCAGTAATTCCTGAATTAGGTTTGCAGATAACCTAATATCGGGACATTATCTTCCATAGACATTTAACACTAGGAATACAAGAAAGCTCCCACTAGCCCTGACATACGTAAAAGGTTTTATCTATGCTTTTAGAAAACTCATCACTATGATCTTCTAATAGTAAGCAAAGATATCTTTCCTTCAAGATGCAAGAATAAGCCCGAAGTGGTCTTATCCACTTTTGTAGACATAATTCGGATACTATGGACGTATATTAAGACCCTCAGATAGTGTTATAAGCACTTCCTCATCATATTGTTTCATGACGAAACGCGGTCATTAATATCCACGAGTATCAAACATTTTTTCAACATAGCCACTAGGACAAGTTTCTCCATAACCACCATGAAAAACTTTACCACTAGTCGGTATTTGAAGTTGTCTACAATTCCATCCATGTTAATCCCATCACTACCACCTTGGTATACACCTAGGTATGGGATCAAGTCAAGTCAAGCACTTGGACATTCCAAATGGATTGCATCTCTTTATCATTTACTTCTTTTATTTTTAGCGAATTCTGGATCCACTACGTCTTCCGATAGGTGGCGAACTCAACAAGACTCTCCATTAAGTCATTACCACTTAGATATGAGAAACCCATATCTCTTTGGCTCTATATGACTCTAATCAGAATTAAAAGAAGTAATGATTCTTAGTCAGGCATACCAGCATAACCACGCTGATCATCTATCAAACATATCAGATTATATGCTAGTATCATCATCAAGTCTTCCTTTAAGTTCCACGTTCTTCTACTGGAATGCCTTAGTTTTAGTTTCTTTCTTCTTCCCCTTTTAAGCAACAAACATTGTTCTCAAAAGGTTAAATAACTAAAACTTACAAGAACTCCTCAAATGTATTAGCACTTCTTGATTTCAAGTTTATCCTTCTCCCACTGAACGTAGAATGGATAACTTCGAACTATAAGATAGACAAGCATAGAACCTTTCTAGTCGTATCTCAATAAATGCTAAATAGACTATCAATTGAATTTGGATTTGAGGACTTAGTCACAATGGCAAATGAATATCCCAACAAACCGGACACACATTATCGACCCGTCATAAACCGGATCAATAACACCCGGTTCCCTACTCCATGACACCATGTACCAATGCGTCTTAGTAGGATATGAATTGTGAAACAATTCTACAATTCACTATATGGTCATCTAATATATAGATAATAGATATCTTAGCATCTTAACTAGATCTAAGTACCTTGATCTATATGCCCTATTGATTCTTAAAGTTGTTTTCGCTAATTCTAAACACCAACAAGGTTTCAGACATATGCCTAAACTAATAAACGTCTCGCAATTACTACCATCAAGGTAGTGATGAAGAGGTTTCCCTTTCGTTATTCTTTGTGGTATGCTTGAACGGATTATCCACAAAATGTGATCAATATCCAACAAGCTTATAATCCTCTCACAAACTCCGGCGAAGGATCTCATAATCATCTTAGCTTAATAAACAAGATCAACATCAAAGCGTTTAGCCCGAGACTAAACTATTCCAAGATCCTAACCACATGGATCTAGGCGATATACTTCTTGTTTATGTGATTAAGTTGATTATCACACAAAGATAACTCATCCAAACTATTTTGGATTCAGAATCAATTATTCATGAATATTCTATTACTTGTAACAAATCCTTGTGTATGCCATGACATGGGAAATTTTCAACAAAAATATCTCACAATAAATTTTCATAATAAATTTCGTATTTTAAGAATAACTCATCGTCACCACATGTAAAGTTGTACGCCACACAGGGCAAAACAACACATGAGCTATGACATAAAACCTTGAATAAATAACGTTTAAAAAGGTTCAACATCAATTCTTAAAACTTCAAAATTTTTGTTCACCGTAATTAAACCGAGCATACAAAGAGATGTAACTTGCCACGCAAGGCAATAAAGTAATAAATAAACCGGTAACAAAAGCGAGATCAAGTCTCCTTATCTTTTCTTGGAGGACAATCACCATGGTTTCCTCGTTCGAGATCCGGTTCTTCATGATTTTCTTTCAATAAAGGACCTACACTTTGTAACAAACAAATTTGTGACAAACGTGAGTCAATCCGCTCGGGTCAACAACCCAGCTTATAGAAGAATAGCAATGAATCATAAACGTACCTGAAGATGGAAAGCTAACTCTCTCTTTCCTGAGAAGTTTTATATCCTCTCGGCACGTAGGGCAGGCGTGGCGGCCCCAATTTCCAACTCTTCCACATAAGTAGCAAACCACCCTTTCTTGAGTCTTTTCTTGAGGAACATTCTCTATGTCCTTCGACTCAATATTAGGGATAGGCTTGGAAACTCCAACCTTTCCTCTTAGGGTCGGTTTCTTCTTCCTTTTCTTTTGTTTCTTCAAGCCCAATGCGGGAGTGGTTGAGGTGGAATTATGCTTGGCCATGTCAGATTCCGCAGACTTCAACATGTCATGCAATTTGCTTAAGGACTTCTCCAATTCTTGCATATAATAGTTTGTGACAAACTGTTCATATGATGCGGGCAGAGACTGGAGTACAATATCCACAGCGAGCTCTCTCCCAATAGGAAATCCTAACCTCTCCATTTGGTCCACGTTCTCCTTCATCTTAAGGACGTGAAGACCAACATTCCCGCCTTCTTGCAGCCTACAACCGACTAGGCTTTTAACACACTCATAGTGTTCCTGCCTAACTTGCTGTCGGAACATGTCCTTGAGCTTGTTTAACATATTGTACACACTCATGTGCTCGAGCTACTTTCGCAACTCCGAGCTCATAGTTGACAACATGAGGCAGGCAACATCGTGCGTGTCCTCAACACGTTTTTCATACCCGTATCGGACGGCCCAAGTCGCGTTGGTAGCAGGTGGCTCCGGAAGGGGTTCCTCAAGTATGTGCAACTTTGACTCATGGTGAAGGACAATCCTCAATTGCCTAAGCCATGCAATAAAGTTCACCCCCGTGAGTTTCTCCCTTTCTAGGAACACACGAAGTGAGATGTTTGACGTGGTATTGTTATGGTTTGACATCTATAAATAACAATAATACGAGTTTTGGTTAGTTTAGATAAACTTTGTTAAAAATAATTACCCCATAGTTTTAGACAAAAACAACTATTTATAACAATGGCTAAGAACCTTATTTCACCTCGCTCCGTGACGGGCTTACCGCGGATCACGTGGCGAAGCTATTTAAGCCGGCAACCATTTTACCAATTGTAATCTCTATTACAACTCTAAGACACTTACGGAATCCGTTGACATTCATTATGTCGGTTGGCATGTTTGATCCCTTCCTTACACCAATCTTAATATATAATTTTTTGTTAGCTCATGCTTAGCTCGACAACTAATCAAGAATTATATACTAAAATTGTAAACCGTCCGACAAGACACACGGGTGGCACTCCCGACCATTAATTGGCTCGTGCTTAGCTCGACAACCAATCATGCGAGTTACCCATAAGAAATGCTACATGACCTAGTATGTCAAACATCACTAGTCATTATGACTACGGCTTATTCAATGGATTTGCCATGCAACATCCATTTGTATTCTTGTTATCCTCTCAATTATCTTTTGACCAAACTACTTTATTCAAAGTATCCGTCAAAGAGATCGTATAACGAAGCACTAAGGTACTCATATCCTCATTGTTACAAAAGTTCACAATAGGATCAGTGATACTTAAGAACTTCTCTAATCAATTACTAACACCATATAGTAGGATCAAAGACTTCGATCAAGATCGACAGTTATCCTTTTAGAAATTAGTATTAGAGTAAAAAACTTACTCCAAGGCTTATTTCTTGTCGTCAAACATCAAAAACATACACAAGTATTTCTTGTAATTCTAAATTTTTTATCTCCTAAGTATTATCATGATACAATAATTCCCTAAATTTTGTAGACTTAATTTGGATACTACGGATATCTAAGACCCTCGGAGAGTGTGGTAAGCACTGCCTCAATACAAAGTTCCAAAAAGGAACGCGGTCTTGTATATCCGTGTACTATCCTTTATTGCCGTAAGAAGGCCACAATAGCAACAAGTATCAGATGATCTTCAACATAGCCACTAGGAAAAGTTTCCACAATAATCATTATGAAACCTTTACCCTTAGTCGGTATTTGAAGTAGTCTACATTACAATCCATGTTAATTCCATTTACACCTTCTCGGTTTGCACCTTGGTATGGAATTAAGCAAAGTATTCACATACTTAAAATGGATTTCATCTCATGATTAATTACTTCTCATAACCTTAGTGAACGCGGGGCCCACCATGTCTTCCGACATATGGTGATTTGAACAAAACTCACCATTAAGTCATTGCCACTTAGATGTGAGGAACCCATATCTCTTTGGCTACATGACTTCTATCATCCTTGAAAGTAATTACTCATGGTCAGGATAACCCGCATTCTCATGCCGATATTTGATCATATGCTAGTGCCAACATCAAGTCTTTCATTTAAGTTGCACGTTCTTCCACTAGAATGCTTTAGTTATTATCTTCCTTTCGAGCAACAAAACATTGTTCTCGTAAGGTCAAATATCCAAAACCTATAAGAACCTTTTAAATTTATTAGCACCATTTAAGTTCTTCAATCTCCCACCAGATGTAGATTGAAAATCTCCAAACTTTGATATATACAAGCAAAGAACTCTTTCAAGATATATCTCATAAGGTGCTAAATAGACTTTCAAGTTGGATTAAGATTAAGGACTTGGCTCATCACTTTCAATGTGTATACTAACAAGTCGAATACACATATTTGACCCATTATTTACCAGATCATTTTCAACAATATCCGGTTTCCTTCAACGTGACACCATGTACAAATGTGTCTATGTTAAGGAACGAATTGTAAGATAATCCCACAATTCATAATGTAGTCATTGATATAGATTTAAGGTATCTTAGCATCTTAACTAGATCTTAGCATCCTATCTATATGTCCCAATTGATTCTTTTAATTAGTTTCTCTTTGTTATGTGCTTGTACGGATTATCCACCAAAGGTGATCAATATCTTACAAGCTAGCATCCTTCTCACATATAGCGTGAAGGGATTCATAATCATCTTATCCTTATAGATAAGATTAGCATCAAATGTTTAACCCGAGAGTAAAGTAGTCCAAGATCCTAACCACATGGATCTAGGTGATATTTATCTTATTTACATGGTTAAGTAGATTATGACAAAGAGCCGACTAATCCAAACTATTTTGGACTTAGAATCAATCATTCATGATTAATTATTACTTGTAACATGTATGTCTTGACATGGATAATTTTAATTTCTATCCATCAACAAATATTTTTCTAAAACAAGATTCAAATTTCAAGTATGAATTCATCGTCATCAAATGTAGAATGATACGCCTTAAAGGCCAAAATAAAACATAAGCTATGACATGAACAAACTTCGAAATCGAATAAGTAATGCGAAAAAAAACTTTTACAACCCAAAAATTCAAAAACTCATCCATCGTCTTCATGAACATACAACAAAAACTAAACTTGCCTCGCAGGTCATCAAAAACAAAGTAATAATGAAACCGGTCAGAATAGGCAAGATCAAAACTCCCAATTCTCTTGTAGAGGTCAATCTTCCGAGTTACCTCTTTTAGAGACCCGGTTCTTCATGCTCTTGGTTCTTCTTTTAAATGGTACCTACACTTTGTACCAAAATTAATTTGTGACAAACGTGAGTTAATTAGCTCAGGTGAACAACCCAGCAAAATAGAAGAATTAGCAATGAATCATGAATGTACCTTGAGAGGGGAAATTAACTCTCTTTCCTTAGAAGTTTAATATCCTCTCGGCACGATGGGCATGCGTGACGGCCCCAATCTCCAAATCTTCCACAGAAGTAGCAAACCACCTTTTCTCGAATCTATTCTCGAGGCACACAATCATGGTCCTCAGATTCAATGTGGGGAATAGGCTTGGACACTCCAACCTTTTCCCTTTGTGTCGGTTTCTTCTTCTTTTTCTTTTGTTCCCTAAAACTCGTGGTAGGAATGGAAGAGGTGGATTCATGTTTGGCCATGTCAGACTCCGCAGTCTTCAACATACCATGCAATTCACCTAAGGTTTTCTCCATGTCATGCATGTGATAGTTCATGACAAACTGATCATATGATGCGGGCAGGGACTGGAGTACTATATCCACAGCAAGCTCCCTCCCCATGGGAAATCCTAGTCTCTCAATTTGGTCCACGTACGCCTTCATCTTAAGGACGTGGGCACTCACACTCCTACCTTCCTGCATTCTACAACTGACTAGGTTTTTAACACACTCATAGTGTTCCTCCCTTACTTGTTGTTGGAACATGTTCTTCAACTCGTCCATCATATCGTACACACTTATGTGCTCAAAGTGTTTTTGCAACTCCGAGCTCATAGTTGACAACATGAGGCAGGCAACATCGTGTGTGTCCTCAACACGCTTTTCATACGTGTATCGAATGGACCAAGTCGCGTTGCTAGCAGGTGGTTCCGGAAGAGGTTCCTCAAGGATGTGCAACTTTGACTCATAGCGAAGAACAATTCTCAATTGCCTAAGCCAGTCAACGAAGTTCACTCCCGTGAGTTTGTCCCTATGTAGGAACATACGAAGCGAATTGTTTGACGTGGTGTTACTATCGTTTGACATCTATAAATAAGAAGAATACACGTTTTAGTTAATTTGATATAATCCTTGTTAAAATAATTACCCATAAAGTTTTAGAAAAACAATTTATCTTAACAAGGGCTAAGAACCATATTTTACTCCACTACATGACGGGTTTACCGCGGATCACTTCATGAAGCTATTTAGGCCGGTAACCACTTTACCAATTGAAATCTCCATTGCAACTCTTAGACACTTGCGGGATCCAACAACGTAAAACGGTCGGTTGGCATGTTTGATCCATACTTACACCAATCCAAAATTAAAATTCTTGGTTGACTCGTGCTTAGCTCGACAATCACTCAAGGATTTTATTTTGCAATTGTAAATCGTCCAACAAGATACATGGTAGCACACTCGACAATCATTGGCTCGTGCTAAGCTCGACAACCAATAACTCCAAGTCGCCACTCTCACCTTCCACACAGATCCGCATGGAATAACTCGTGCTTAGCTCGACAATTATCCCATGCTTCACTAGAATCGGGTGTGTCATCTTATGGATGGTGTGTGATTTACGTTTTTAGGAAACTGCCTTTTGTTTCTTGATTAAAACCAAGTTTTAATATTTGATTAACAATGTAAGTGACAAAAACGATTTTCACTTTAAATATAAATACCAAGTTTATATTGTCTTGTTAATCGTTTACGCGCGAGAGTTTGTTAACCAATTTAAAAAAAACTCTTGTTATTTTATTAACTTGGAAAAGTTATCAAGCATGCGCGGAAACATAAACAACCATGCAAGAAATATAAATCACATCACTCGCATACAAAGAGGTTGGTAACCATGCCAAAAACCTATGCGTCCTACCCGCGAGCCAAGCCGGGAGGACTAGGTCTACTAAGGACACAAACCTAGACCATGAAGTGCTCCCACTGAATCCGCTACCTCCATCAGGACTAACCGGACCTAAGGTCTTCAAGACATCTCCTCTTGACTCTTGATTGTGGTCTTTCAAACACAAGTACACAAAACAAAGGAAATGGCATGCAAGCCACGCGCTTCCTATCAATCTAGTACAAGTACATATGAACAAATGAAACGGCATGCAAGCCGCAATAATTAATTACAAACCGAACGAATAAATAATCAATTACGTCACACGTGACACCAAGGTCACCAAATAAATCCAAACAACCAAACAAACCACAAGGCACAACCACAAGGTCTAGGGCGATGGTTACCAACTAAAAGCAACAAACAACAACTACAAAGCACGGTGTGCCAAAACCGTGACCAAAGAATATTTCGGTAAGAATTTCCAACACAAACACTCAAGGCACAACAAGGAAATTCTTGTACATATGCATTAGGGCAC
This sequence comes from Dittrichia graveolens, assembly GCA_038502395.1. Taxonomy (NCBI): domain Eukaryota; kingdom Viridiplantae; phylum Streptophyta; class Magnoliopsida; order Asterales; family Asteraceae; genus Dittrichia; species Dittrichia graveolens. The sequence continues at coordinate 40,108,711 of JARJIL010000002.1, read as the reverse complement.
AAAACCAACTTTTATACCCATATTCATATATACATAACATATGTGTATGCATGTATGCATCTCATGCCAAGACCATACCTTACATACCCATATTTGTACCAAAATATTACGAGGGGCTAAACAAACGGAATCTACCCAAAAACAAAAACTCCTCCATGACCCGAAAAACCACGAAATTTTTTTTTCTTTTAAGGACAAAAACTGCCCAGAAGCTCCATCACGGCCCCTCACGGCTCATGACGCCCAAGGGCCTCACGATCGATCACGGGTCAGAAGGGCTCGTGAGCCTAAAAACCAAGTTTCACGACTAAACTATTCACGAGTGCCTTCACGATCTCTCACGGCTCGTGAAGCCCAAGAGCTTCACGACCGGTCATGGGCCATGAGGACTCGTGAAGCCTGAAAACACTTCCCACGACCAGACCCCTCACAAACATTGGTCATGTGGCCTTCACGACTCGTAAAGAACACTTTACGGCCCGTGAAGACCTACTGGACAGAAAAATGAATCTTCCAAAAACGGTTTTTCGAGCCATTATCGTGCTATATCTTTGTAGCCTAGGCTCTGATACCACTATAGGAAATCCATGCACGCCAACACCCGTACGCAGCGGAAGCAACGACATCAAAAACCGGGGTTTTCGGGTATTTAAACCGACATGCATATATTCCCCAAGTGGGGATGGTGACTACAAACGAATATAGCAACTAAAAGAAACGAGAGGGAGGAGAAATTATACCATCACGGGGCTGGAGCTATCCACCGAGCTAGGAAGATCTTCGAGAACCCGAAACCGAGCTCCTCTATTGATAGTCCACACCAAGTAGCCGAGATTCCGTCCTGCTATTGACCCGACACACGAGCCACACAAAGTCCTCGTGCTTCTGGAGCAGCAACAACACTAATAGAACTCCTCTTGCTCTTGATACACTCACCTAACTCACTATATCACTTCAAGTAGTATATTATGTGTGTGTATGTACAAAAATGGCAAGTCGAACAATGAGAGAATTCTACGAGTCTTTTATAAAGGCTGGAGGAAGCCCCAATGTCACCAGAGTCGGCCACCTAGCCACTCTCTCATTGGACCAACAAAAAGGTCCAATAGAAATAAAGTGTCACTTTGACTTATGTCTTCACGGGCTCTCACGGGCCGTGAAGCACTCGTGAAGGCCTCATAGGCCGAGTTCCACCGCACACTCTCATTGGGCCAACGAGTGGTCCAATTAAAAGAATGGCGCTTGCCTTCACGGGCTCTCACGGGCCGTGAAGCACTCGTGAAGGCCCTGCTCCCACGACTACTTGTCCGGGTGGTGAAGGCTCGTGGAGGGTTTCCCTTCACGACCTCTTCACGGCCCGTGAGGGCCCGTGAAGGTCGCTAGAAACCCTTATCTCATATTCTCTCATGTTTGCGTTGTGCTGCCGGAATCTACCCTTGGCGTGTGACCCAATAGGCTCGTACCTCATCAGCAGTGATGCTAGTACACGTGTATCAGTGGGCATATTCCAACACTTTGTTCCTTGTTCCTCTCTTGGTCAATCTTGCATACACACACATATATTCGTAAGTTCTCTCAAAAGAGTTTGTGAGATAGAAGAGATCATTGTGGCTGTGTTCTTGAGATACAAGTGTTGTTCCAGAAATCCTACAAGGTAGCTTGGTTCAATTTTTTGCTTGCTAGTACAAGGGAGTTTGGTGATTTGCTTGGTCTGGACTTGATAGGAGCTTGAAGCATTTTGTTTCAAGATCTCATCCCATTCCGATTTGCTCCGACCAAGAATCCAGAGTCTTCAAGGGTATGGATCTTCTCCTTTGTCTTTCTTTTTGGTTGCATGCTGTTTCTTACAAGTTTTCACCACCATTGGGACTTCATGCGATCCTTGTTGTGTGTTTTTCTTGCTTCCATTGCGTGCTTTGATCCCCATGGAATCCTAACAGCATGTTGAATTATAAAGTCTGACGCTCTGTCATTTGTTTTGAGTGGATATTTCACTTTGTTTGTTCATTTTGCAGAGATAAAGAGCATAGTCTGAGAGGGAGTGTCAATCATACGTACAAGCTACGCATGCTTGTAGAGGGAGAAAACTACAAAAACATTCACAAAAGTGAAAATTCACAAAAACATTTACAAAATGATGAAAATACCAAAAATATTTGTTTTCATATGTTGAAAATCGAAAAATCTAAAAATATTTGACTTTATGTTGATAAAAGAAAAGAACAATAAGATTTTCAAGTCAAATAATTTGCGCAATACTCTTCGAATTCAAAATATATCCTTCGAATTCTAAATGGGTAATGGGTAAGAAACCAAAGATGTTGACTTCGAATTAAAATGTTGACATCGCATTCGAAGTCTTGTTAACCAGGAAGTCTTCGAACAGGATTTGAATGTTAACTTGGCCTTCGTATTTGAATCACACAAACTCAAGAAGGCTTCGAGCGCCTTTCTTGATTTCGCATTCGAAGTCAATTGACTTTGAACACGGAAGCCTCGAATGAGGACTTCGAGCGCGTTTCGAACATCGCATTCAAAGTCAGTACACTCCGAATTCAAAACAGTTGTCTTTCTATAGACTTCTAGCGCCCTCAAACAGTTACCCTTCGAACTCAGAGTCTTCACACTTCAAATTCGAAGTCTTTACACTTCAATGTCTGAACAATGTAATCAGTGCACTTCGAGCGCGTTTTTTCCTTCGAAATCCTTTACCCTTCGAGCGCGTCTCTTATATTTTCGAGCCGTTACACCTATTTCCTATAAATAGGTCTTCGAACATAACTTGTTTCTCACGCTTTCAAGAACATTTGAATTGAAAACATTCCGGTTACTTATTTTTCAAACGATTAATCTAAGTTGCTGCTAAAATTTCCACGTTTGTGTTTAAGTTGCTCATTCACATAAGGTTATACTTCATATGGGTAACCAAATCATGTTTTAATCAAGTTTAATGCCAAAAATTGGACCTGATACTGTACAACTCGGAAGTCATCTTCAAGAATTTCACATGCATTGTTCGACATCTAAATGGTGTTGTTACAGCTCATATGAGTTGCGATGGACCTTAGGGATACTTAGAACATGTTGTCATCCAATAAAATCTCGAAAAAATTTAAAAATTGTTATTCGTGTTCTTGGGGTGGATGAAGATTGGGGTTTAATTCCATTTTTGACCTAAATCTTCATGTTATGGAATGATTGAGAAAATTTTCAGTGTAGCAAAGTTGTTTGGATACATGAATTCATTGTAAAACATGTGTCAAATTACATTTTTGTTCACAATGAATACCACTTTATCAAAGGAGTTTTTGGAGTTAAATTTTACATCTGTTTGATTTTTTCAATAATCGACCAACAGTCAATACAAGTCATACTAAGTCAAAATTTTCCAACATTGGTGATTGACCTTTGAAGCCAATGGTTATCATTCCACAATAGCTTGTTTTACTACATTGGAATTATTTAATCTTGTTACTGTTCTTACACGATAAATATCTATGGAAGGTGACTTGGTCTCATTTTGTTCTTCGACCGCTAGCCAAAGCCATAATCCTGATGAGCAGGTTCTAACCTCATATAAACTCCGTTCGGTTGTTACTCATGGCAACAACCATTTTGTAAACATTGACAATTTCCGAAACCCTAACTTCCCGATCATTTCTGAAATCCTTCGTGTCCACCCACTCAACCATGATCTCACATACGATCCATCCACTTCTGGGACTCATGTCCCTAAGCTTTATGTACAACAGTCCTGGCATACGGCACATACACATACAAACCCTGACACTGGCCGTGTGTCAATCCGTGGTGATGTTGACCACTTCACTTTGAATATTACCACTAGCCATTTGCGGGAAATCTTCAGGCTCCCAACTGCAAGGAGCAGACCTCCACTCATAGAATTCCAGGACATGCTTGATGAATCAATTGCCTTAAAGGGAATTCGAGCCATGGTCTATGCTAGTGATCTTCAACTGAGATCCCATTTCAAAAGAGCCAATCTGCACCCATTATACTATACATTTTCTAACCATTTTGCAGCAGTGTCACACACCCAAACACACAAGCTATGAGTATCCCAATTCAAACCGGATCAAATTGTTGTTTGCTACGGCTAATCATTTGCACATTGATTATGCCAGTCTGTTATTTCTCGATCTTGTGTAGTCTGTGGAGGGCAAATTTTCTGATCTGAAACGCACCAATGGCAGATTTATGCCATATCAAAGGTTCTTGCAAATGATGGTTCAGTTTGCAATGGACCGAAATGATGAAATTCCGAGGAGGCCAAATCATAATGCTATCAGGCCGAAGCAGTTTTTATACGTCAAAGCTTTAACTGCAGAACATCCAATCCAATCTCAACATTTCCCAATCCAACCTTAACCATTTCCCATCTCCCTGCTGGACTTGTGAGAGCAAAATGAAGTTATGAGGAATTATAGGGAGAGTGTAGGGTTGGTTCCTATGGTTCAACCAGAACCGGTCTTACCTGCCCCGGGAACTGTAGAACCCCGTGAGGAAATAGAAAATGATGATAATATTATTTTTCCTTTTATCGGAGATACATGCGTTTCTTGACTAATGATATGGTCTTGATTAGATTGCTTTCTAACGTAGTTTGTAACTCGCTGTTATAAGGGAAGTTTTCAGGAAAGAACTTGTCATTATGACGGAACGATGTAGTCAAAGGTATTAATTCCTCTTTAGAGAGATATCCATGGGCCCGATAATCGAAATGCATGGCCGTGCTCAAGTTAAATTGATAATGGATCAATTTTGAAACTTGAATTGTTAGTCATAGTTAGTCTAGATCGAGAAACATAATAGTGAATGGTTTGGGGTTGACAATGTTCCATGACCAACATTCACACAGGATATCATGAACGAAGGGGTAAATAATCACTTATCTGTAGGACCTTTCCTTTCTTTTTGGTTTGGTATTTGTTTTTGGAAGACAAACCCTATGCTGACTTGGGGGCATAAATGCCTTGCTAGAGGCCGCTCTATGTCGGTGACACCTTTTGTGGGTGTGTCATGTGCAAGTGGGAGTCTGCCGGATTATGCCCACTAACACACACAAGTTGGTGTCATGGCTTATGAAGCAAGGGTCTATTGGGTCACACGCCAAGTATTGATTCCAACATCACATATGGTCAAATGAGAGAGAAAGCCAGAAACTGGTTCTGGTAGGCCAAGGCACGCCCGTGCCTCTATGAGGTACGGTCGTGCCTTACAGGCAGGCACAAACCCAAGTCGGGGCGTGACTTGGGTGTGGCTTATGGCTACGTACGCCCAGGCCTCGTGGAGGCATGCCCGTTCCCGATGCCCAATGGATAGGCATGAGCCGAAGTCAGGCGTAACTTGGGCGTGGCCTTTTGAGCTGACACGCCCGTGCCTAGTTAGAGGAACGACCGTGCCCTTTACTAGGCCTTTAAGGCTAGTAAAGGTGGGATTAATGACATTGATTCTTGTAACTGATTATGGATTTATGGTGTACGTTTTTTAACTCAAATTTGAGTTCTATAAGTACTACATGTGGCTATAGTTGCTTGGTTACTTGAATCTAACATACTAGTGGGGATCAATAGTGACTTGGTGTGGACTTCACTAGAGGTATACAACTTAGTATATGCTTCTTTGAAGTCGCGAGATTGTTTGCATAGAAGACTTAGCATCAAGGGTATGATTCTACTTCTTCTCTTTTCTTTTGTTGCATTGTCATGTTTAGAGTCTTGGTCCGCTTGGTGGGTGTTATGTGGTTCACAAATTTTTCAAAAGTTTTACCCATTTTGCTTCCGTTGTGATTTATTTGAACCACCAAAAACCCAACAGGAAGTAATGGTCAGAGTTTCTTATTCAAAGTGAGGCGCCATTGCTCCAGATGTGAGATTTTGTTCAGAATCTTTTGATTGGGCACGTTGTTCAGGGTCAGGAAGGATGTTGGCGAAGCTGTCACTAACTGACTGGACATTTCCGGATCATACTCCGTACCTCCATCACTATGTGTATCGTCCTCACCATATTCACCACCCCTCTCAGCACTGTTTTCACTCATCACTTCCCTCTCAGCGTCTCCCTGAGACGACTGGGTCCTAGGTTCTATAGCCTCACCTGGTGCTACAGGCCCCGGTGTAGGTAAGATCGGCTCTGGCCTTACCATACGGGCTAACCCTACACTCTGCCTATAACTCACAACAATTGCATTTTGCTCATAGAGGTCAAGTAGAGAAACTGGAAACGGCTGAGGCTCCACCGAATGAACACCTGTTAATGATTTGACATGTAAGAATTGTTTGGGTTTGATGGAGCTGTGTGATGGCGTGCGCGGAATTTCATCATTTTTATCCATTGCCAATTGAATGAACATGGTCAAGAACCTTTAATAGGGCAAGAATTTGCCTTTAACACGTTTTAGATTTGTTTCTTTTCCCTTCACCGATTGAACAAGATCATAAAAGAATAAGCTAGCATTGTCAACATGGAGATGATTAGCAACTGCATATAAGAGTTTAATCGGGTTAGAGTTAGGGTATTCATATACTGTATGTTTAGGTGTCAGGCACCGCTACAAGATGGTCATGAAATAGTAGTATAAAGGATGAAGGTTAGCCCGCTTGAAGTGGGAACGGATCTATAGGTCACCATTGTAACCCATGGCTCTTATGCCTTCAGGGCAGTGGAGTCGTCGGGGATTTCCTCAAAATCAGTAAGAGGATGCCTGCTCACAGCAGTTGTGTGACAACTGTCAACTAAATTTCCGGGTTAGCCATAAGAAAACCTTAATATAGGTTTTAAATAGCTAAAAACATTATTTATGGCATATATCATTGCGTAAAAGTCCTAGATTCCCTAAAAATCCCGACAATATGCTTAAAATCATTAAAAACTGAAAATCAGTAAAAATCATCTTATAAAATGCCAAGATTAATAAATATTGTATAACAATCATAGTAATAACAATAATATACATCATTTTATATATACATATATAAGTTATGCCAAAATATAAAACCTACATAAAGATCAACATAAGTGATCAATAACTAGTAACTATTGATTTTAATCAAATCACTAATGTATAAAATACAACCAACACACATTATACATAAAATTATTAAAAAATATATAAACAAAATAATTCATACTATATTGTAACAAAAACAATTATAAACAATATAAGTACATATAATCACATGGAAAAATATAAAAAATATAAAAATATATAAAAATTAATAAACTAGAACTTAAAGTGAACAAATTGGGAGTTTTAAGCATCAAACAAGTAACATTTTTACAATAATTCACCATTATAGATTAATATATAATAAACATAAACATATATTAATAAAGAACAACAATTCCCATCCACACACTCAACACCTATATTTGCCTTCTCAAGGCTTAATTTCATCATTTCACCAACACCACCTTCTCACTTCATTTCATCTTCCCTCTACCTTCTCTCTACTCCCTTCTCTCTTCTCCCCTTTGTTAACCACGAAAATTCCAGCCCCAAATCATCTTAAACCTGCATTTTTTTAAGTGTTCTTGAAGGATTGAAGCAAAGGATTCAAGATAAACAAGCATAGGTAGCAATTTCTTGGGTAATCTCTTCATTTCTTGCATTTATCTTACTTTTTCTTCGAGATTTTTGAGTTTCTAAATTCTTATGAACATCAAAGTGGTTTGATGGTAATACATTCACTAAAAACATAAAAAATGTTCAACTCAAAGCAAAACTTTATGATTCATGCAACAAGAACTCAAGAAATCGGTGTTTTATGTACATGCATGTGGGCTTTTGCACATGCATGTGGTTTTCTTTGAAGAATCTATCATGATATGTTCATGCATGGAATTTTTGTTATAAATTCTAGAATATATGTGTAATCAAGCAAATAATATGGTAAAAATATAATATTGGTGGTGATGAACACAAAATGTAAGTTATTAATTGATATGGAGTAAAGATTTGATCTTGATAAAAAACTTATGTTGACTTAAAATGAGCATAACTTAATAAATACTTAACCAAACAATTTCATTATTTTTTTAAAAGTTTTATCTCTGTGTTGAGTTTCACCTGTAAGTGGAAATTCATGATTTCTCGGAGATTTGACCCTCCCAATCACACGTATCAAATCAGATAGGTCAGAAATCTAACTAATTAGTAAAGTGACTCACTTGCATGGATGTTAAACCACTCAAATCTTGTTCAAAAAAATTGGTTTTTCTTCTGGAAATTTAAATTAATGAGTTAACTTTCAAATAAAATTAACCTCACTCAAAAATATTAATTTTTGACCTATAAACTATGTAAAGTAAATTGCATGCACTAAACTAAGAAATCTGGACAATTTCATGGATGAACTTTAATTGATCATAAATTGGTCCACACAAAGTTAAAAACGGTCAACGTTTTTTTAAAAGTTACATTACTGAGTTAGATATTTAACCCAATTTGAATCATCTAAAAATAAGATCATTTGATCACTCGAACCTTAACACAACATAAGAGTGTTAACTGGATTTTGACCAGTGACCTCTAAATTTAAATTAATCAAATAAAATATCTTTAAATCTTTCAAAATTCTAATATTTTTACAGTATACTCTAAAGACATATAATAATAACATATAAAAATTTGGAACCTTAAATAATTCATTACAGTATGCTCTATAGAAAGGAATTTACACAGTAAATAAAGAAAAACGAAATCTTAATGATTGGGACTTGAAAAATAACAATTAAAGTATACAAATCATACAAATAAGATAGAACCACCCAAAAAGTAAATATAATATATAAAATATAATTGTATTCACATGAAAGAAAGTTGGATAAATATATATATATATATATATGCATGTATACATATATAATTGCAACATATAACTATATCACTATAAAATCAATATAAATAATACAAAATTAATTATTAATTTTAATAATTAGAATTTGGGGACTAATAATTTGACAAGTGAGTTTCATGGCCGCTATTTTACTGTTTTTACGTATTTTGGGGTGAAAAACATGATTAAATTATTTATTAATTGGTTGTTCCCAAGATTAAAATGATATTTTGTGCATTATGGTATGTATACTTTCATTAATGCTTGGGTTTAAAGTTCTAAGTCCCTGACCCTTGGAATTGACGGATATGGTACACTACCATTAACTAGTAATGACTAGTCGTAGGTTTTGTGAATAGCGCTACTTAGGGTTGATGAACTTTAAGTGCAAACTCCTACTTTAAAGTTTAAGAATAAAGAATGACCGGCAATAGGGAGTCGTTGTCTGGAATGTTTTGTAGTGGCTCAATGCAACATGTATGACTGTGTATTCAAAATACTTGCACATTAAAGTATGAACAACCGTATTTCTAAAATTCTGGTGAATAAGATATTCATTATAAGCATTTCTTGCATTAAATTGCATTTTGTGCATAAGTAAAACCTGTGAACTCACCAACTCTTTGTAGTTGACACTTTATTGTAAATCATGCTTTCAGTAAATCTAATGAATATCTTATTCCTATAGATTTAGCATGAGAATCATGTTTAGCTTCTGACAAAGTTTTAGTGAGCGGATCTGCCAAGTTCTCCACAGTCGGTACTCTACTGACCAATATGTCCCTATTCTCGATTATATCACGGATAAAGTGATATTTTCAAGCAATGTGTCTCGTGCGTCGATGTGCCCTTGGTTCCTTAGCTAGAGCTACTGCACCGTCATTGTCATAGAATACCTCAATAGGGTTAGCGATGCTAGGAACAACTTCAAGATCCTGAATAAATTTATTCATCCAGACAGCTTCCTTAGCAACCTCGCTTGTAGCAATATACTCTAACTCCGTGGTTGAATCAGCCACAGTATCTTGCTTGGAACTCCTCTAACTAACAGCTCCACCGTTTAACAAGAACACAAATCCCGATTGAGACTCGCAATCATCATTGTCTGTCTGGAAGCTAGCATCAGAATATCTAGTAACTCTGAGCTCCTCCGATCCACCGAACACTAAAGACATTTGTCAAGTCCTCCGAAGATACTTGAGAATGTTTTTAACAGCGACCTAATGACTAGGACCAGGATTAGCCTGATATCAGCTTGTCATGCTCAAGGTATACGACACATTAGGTCGAGTACATAGCATAACATACATGATCGATCCTGCTACCGAAGCATACGGGACTCGACTCATTTCTTCAAGTTCCATTGGAGAACTAGGACATTCCCTTTCTTTGAATACTGCATCTTGAACCTCTTCAAGACTTTATCTATATGTGTACTCTGACTTAAACCAACGAGTCTTTGGATCTATCTCTATAGACATTTTATCCCCAAAATATACACTGCCACTCCCATATCTTTCATAGAGAAACAACTCCCAAGCTAGGTTTTAACCTCTTGCAGGGTAGTAACCTCACTCCCTATGATTAGTATGTCATCAACATATAAGACAAGGAAAACTACAGTACTCTCACTAGCCCTGACATACACATAGGTTCATCCTTGCTTTTGGAAAAAGCCAAATTATTCGACTTTGTCATCAAAGCAAATGTTCCAACCACGAGATGCTTGCTTAAGACCATAAATGGAACTCTTAAGCTTGCAGACTTTATTAGGATATTTGGGATGTACGTAACCATCAGGTTATGCCATGTACACCTCCTCTGCCAGCATTCCATTAAGGAAGGCAGTTTTGACATCCATCTGCCATATTTCGTAATCCTAATATGTAGAGATAGCCATTAATATCATAATCGACTTTAACATTGCCATCGGAGAAAAGGTTTCATCATAGTCTACACCATGAGTTTGAGTGAAACCGTTTGCTACCAGTCAGGATTTGAAAGTGTCTACCTTTCCATCCATGTTATTCTTCTTCCTGAAGACCCACTTGCACCCTACTGGCTTGTGGCCGGGTACTGGATCAACCAAGTCCCAGACTTGAATATCTGCCATGGATTGCATCTCGCTATCCATCTTCTTCATGAAGACCCACTTGCACCCTACTGGCTTGTTGGAGATTTAAGAACAAAAGAAAAACACAGCGAAAAGAATCATCAAACAAGAGGATCTACGTAGGCCACTATGATCAATACAAAGAGAGAAGGAATACAATTATACCTTTAGTGTAGTTGGAAGAAAGCAACTTGAAACCAAGTGTTCAAGTTAGAACACCTTTATGAGTAGTCTACACTACACCTCCTTGATCACCAATCGTGTTGGGTTTTTGTGGTCCAAAAAACACAGCGGAAGCAAAACGAGTAGAAAAATAGGTTTTAAATTTTGACCACGCAACACCTTCAAATGGACCAAAACTCTAACCATGACTAAGCAACAAATAAAAAGACAAAAGGAATAGATTCATACCCTTGAAGCTATCTTCCTTATTCAAGTGAATTTGGAGTTTGGAAGTTGCGTGACTAAGTTGTACACCACTATCAAAGTCCACACCAAGATGTTGTCGACTCCCACCTCCTAGAGTGCTAGATATGCTAATCTAAGCACCACAAAATAGTCTAACACAAAAGATACCAAAGCCTTGACTACTCCTTTGTGTATTTGAGAGAATTGTGTGCAATATGTATATATTAGTAAGTCAAGTTCATCGAACATGACAACAAGACTTCTTGTGGCTTATATAGAGCTCCAAATTGAACTCAAAACTGTCCACCATCAAACCACAATCAATTACTAGAGCTATAGCCATAAACACCACCATAATCAACCTTGAAAGCTGATTAAAGAAGATGTTACTGAACAAAACACGGCCGTGCCTCACAAGGCACGGGCGTGCCTCCAAGAGGCATGGGCGTACCTAGCCACATGCTACACCTGTAACACCCGCAAACCAGGGCTAGTAGATTAGCGGGTTTACGGTATGCATTTGTTTGTGATTTAACTTAATTATGTGATAATCTATGTGAATTAATTTAATTAATTAATTGAAATTATTATAAGTAAGTATGTATGTATATAGCCGTATGTATGTATGCATGCATGTCTAGTGAGGTTTACACGTGGGGAATGTGTTAGGAGCTTGTGACACCTATTTGCATGTAATTGTGTGTGTAAGTTTGAGTTAGTGAACCATCTGGCCATTTTAACAAAACAAAGAAAAGTGTGTGTGTGTGTGTGTGCTAAGTGCTCTGCAAGAAAACCAAGAGAAAAAGGAGAAGAGAATCGGGATTCCAAGTTGAGTTTATAAATCAAGATTTAAGGTTGGTGTTTATAAATTTACATGTTATAATCCTTGTTAATATGTTATCTGATGCAAATATGATTTATGATTAGTTTTTGAAGGTTGCATGCTAAGAATATTACAATCGGTTTTTGAAAGAATAGGATTTTGAAAGTTTTTGTATGTTCATATGATTCATATAGTTAATTGCATGAGAATGTATTAGAAATGTTTAATGTATGTTTGTGGAATGTTAGTTATGATTATTATGAACTCTAGGTTTGAGTTATGCTATTTTGATGTTTGCGGATTTGAGGAGTATGAAGTTATCGGATTGTTGAAAATAGGAAAACCGATTGTGAGTAAATCCGATTATATAGAAATCCGAATCATTAAATCCGGAAGTTTTGAATACCGACACTTGTAAACCGAGACTTTGAAATCCTTGACTAAAACCGATACTTGGTTTATGACAACTCCAAATCCGATTGATATATATAGAGGAATAATGAAATCCGAATGATGAAATCCGATACCCTAAATCCGAGACTTAGTGAAATCCGATACTTACGATTTTGGAAACTTGAAATCCGATTAAGACAAAACAGACAGATTGGAACCCATCGGATTCCTAAATTCGACTGTTGTGAAATCCTTAAATAGTTGCAGATTTTGGGAAATCCGATACCTTGGTTGCGGATTTTTAAGAATCCGAGAGAGAGAATCCGATAGTTTTGAAATCCGATACTTTTGAGTTTCAATTGTATTTGTTTATTGATTATTAAATGTTATGAATGAATTATAAATATATGATGATATATATTTATGAGATTTGGACTGATTGGTTGTTATTATGTTTTCAGGAAATCAAAAGGCTCAATAACATAAGAATTCTGAGTTCTTCATCTGAGATTGAAAGGTGAGTGGATGTTGGATGCAAATGGTAAAGATTGTGTTGAATATTATTGATGTGAGGCATGATTATATTTGATGGTTTGTTACTGGAATTGTTGATTGTGAAATATATATTATTGTTGAATGCTGCATGATTATTTGTTTGATACGCACTCTTAGTATGATTTTGAGTTGCGTTTGAGAAGTCAGCTATACGTGGAATTGGGCTGGGCTCGTTTACTGGTTGGTTGAATAGTGGTAGCCTTACTGTTGCATATGTTGCTTCAGAGTGGGATTTCACTATGCCAATTCAGTAGAGGGCTATCGGTAAACCTTTGCTTTGGCCGGCATTGGTTATAGGTTATGCGCCGAACCGCCGGTCTTCTTAGTGGTTGTGATTACATGATTACTATTGACTCGATGTTTGCTTTTGGGTTTAGCCTCTACTCACTTAGCTTTGTGCTAATTCCCCACAGTTGTTGATTTTGCAGGTTTGTGTTTGTGAGAGCTTGTGGAAGGAAAAGTTGACTTGACTCTGATGTTTAGATTTAAAATGAAACGAGCCAGTTTATTTTGTAACACAGACTTATGCATGTTGGATTTTAAGAACAGATATTTTGTTTATGTATGATTATAATTTTTTTAATGGAATGAATATTTAAAGTTAATCAAAGCTTCCGCAGCGCAATTAAAAAAATGGCTTAAATTTTACGGTGTTACAACACCCAAGTCACGCCCGACTTGGGCTCGTGCCTGCCCGTAGGGCACGACCGTACCTCATAGAGGCATGGGCGTGCCTTGGCCCACCAGAACCTGTTTCTGGTTTTCTCTCTCATTGGATCATCCGTGATGTCGGAATCGATACTTGGCGTGTGACCCAATAGGCCCTTGCTTTATCAGCCATGAAACCAACTCGTGTGTGTGTCAGTGGGCATAATCCAACAAATCGGATGCTAGTCTTTCCTTTGTAATGCTTCAAAACTCCAAGATCAAGCTTGTATTTTGAAGAAAGAAATCAAAACAAATACCTAGGGGTGTTTGTGGTTGGCGGCCAAGAACCAAGAGAGAGGGAGAGATGATTAGGGTTAGATCATGCATGCTAATCATGTCCTTATATAGACCCTCAAGTATTTTAGGGTTTCTCTCTTTATTCTTAATGGCCCTTTTAATTTAATCTAAGCCCAATAACAATATATTAAGTCATACTTAATCTATTGAGCCCATAAATTATTTCTCACATTACTTAGGTTATATAATAATGTAAATACCTCAATTACAATATTATATTTAGTTGATGTCTCAGTGTATATGTGTGTGACCCCATAGGCTCACGTGTGCCTAGCCATATAACTATATACTATGACACGAGCATAAACCAATAGCACCCACTTGCTAGTTCATAATAATAAGTAATTATACAAGCAAAGGTTAGCGTCTAGCAACACGCCTTTGCCCGTAGAAACAGATGAGTGTAGTTTCTTAAAACCTTATGCTTTATAGTGGTATATAAGTCAGTCATCTCTTTGTTTCAGATACTATGTGTGATTTTTAGACATGGCGCACGTGTCAGTCTAAATCTTCATACAATTCTATTTCTTGATCTCTAGATTGAATTAGATTTTCAAATTCATGTAAGCATCATCTTATTGATATTTGGATACGGCCGTACACTCATCTTATTCAATTCATCGAGGGGCCCAGTAGTATCTAACTCTATTACACGTAGAGGAACAAATACTATCTTGACTGCACGTGTTTGACGTGAGGTTTACAACACTCCTGAAAAATGATTTTTATAACAGCCTTATTCAGGACAGCGTTTAATCACATCAAAGAATGACATTTCACTTACTCAAAACCTGCTTGCATCTCAAGTCTAAGGAGAGTGACATAACCATCTATTATCGAGATTCAGAATTGACATATAACCATGTAGTGAACTCTCGACGGTTCGGTCAGCCCAACGTTCATCACCAATGAACGACATGTGAGTTGGGTGGCATCGTCATTAATATTAATTCATAATAAATATCACTCATCCTCTCACATTTGCCTTAATTCAAGAATACTCCCATATTATCGACTGGCAATGGGCAATTTTAGAATATCAAATATTCATGGGTTAAACATGCAAATATAGAGCACAGTTAATATAAATGAAAAAAAATCATACCAAGTATATTAATTCATTATAATCTCCCTAGCATGGTCGATATGCTTGGTGCATGACATTGGCTTCGTAAACGGGCCTGCTAAGTTGTCATCTGTGTGTACTTTGAGAAGCCGAATTTCACCCATCTCAATCACTTCACAAATGTAGTGATATTTTCTGAAAAAATCTTTGGCGCCCTTTTGAACTCCAGGTTCATTGGCTATGATAATGGCACCCGAATTATCGTAGTACATATCCATAGGACTTTCATTGCTGGGGACGATTCTAAGACCAGAAATGAACTTTCGTATCCAAACATCCTCCATTCTAAACCGTTTTAGAATCTTGTCAATGTAAGCACTTTGACTTAAACCTATCAACTGCTTTGATCTATCTCGATAGATCTTGAATCCAAGGATATACGCCGCTTCCCCTAAATCTTTCATGGCGAAACATTTTCCAAGCCAGGATTTAACCTCTTGTAGCGTTGGAATATTGTTTCCCATGAGCAATATGTCATCAACATATAAGATTAGAAAAATGACAATGCTCCCACTAGCTCTCAGATATACACATGGCTCATCGGGATTTTGAGTGAAATCAAACCTTTTGATCCAACTTCTAGATGCTTGCTTTAGTGCATAAATGGACCTTTGAAGCTTGCATACTTTGTTTGGATGTTTTGGATTCACAAAACCTTTGGTTGCACCATATAAACATCTTCATTAAGGTGACCATTCAAGAAGGCTGTTTTGTCATCCATTTGTCAAATCTCATAGTCATAGTATGCTGCTATGGCTATGAGAATCCTAATAGCTTTCACGTCAACAACAGGTGAGAACGTTTCATCATAATCAATCCTGTAGGTTTAAGTATAACCTTTTGCTACTAGACGAGCTTTATAGGTGTGTACATTTCCATCCATGTCGGTCTTCTTCTTAAAGATCCACTTGCTCCCCACAGTCTTGTTGTTTGGATGAAGATCCAACAATTCCCAGACCTGGTTGTCTTTCATGGATTGCATTTCCACATTCATTGCATCAAGACATTTGTTGGATTCCGGATCCAATAACGCAGCTTTATAATTTTGGGGTTCATTATGATCCCCTACAATCTGTTCCTCTGCATTGATGTGGAAAACATATCGTTTATGTGCATGAAGTATCCTTACAGATCTACGAATGGGAACAACATCAGTCTGTGGCACAAAATCAGTATGTTCAGCCTTAGCATGAATTTTGCTAGTGTCATTAGAAGGTTGTATTTCCTCACTTTGAATCTCATCAAAGTTTATTGTACTCCCGCTTGCTTCTTGCAAAATGAGACGATTCTCAAGAAACTCAACATATCGAGCAACAAATATCTTGTTCACGATTGGGTAGTAGAAGTAGTAACCCATCGTTTCCTTTGGGTATCCTACAAAGATACACTTGATAGATCTGGGCTCAAGTTTGTTCGGTGTTTCTCGCTTTACGAGAGCCTGACAACCCCAGACTTTCAAGTAAGATATATTAGGGACTTTCCCATGCCATATCTCATATGGTGTCTTTTGAACCTTCTTTGTTGAAACCATATTGAATACGCGTGGCAAGGAAATTAGACTCATCACGGATCGAACCATTTACAGTAATGTTCGATTTCTCCTTTCCGACACACCATTGTGTTGTGGATTGTAGGGTGGAGTCAATTGTGAGACAATCCCACGTTTGGTTAGATGGTCCAAGAATTCTTGACTCATATATTCTCCTCCTCGATCAGAACGGAGAGCTTTAATCGTCTTGCCGAGTTGATTTTCTACTTCACTTTGAAATGTTTTGAAGGTTTCAAAAACTTCATGTTCATGTTTAAGCAAGTAAACATAACAATAAAGACTAAAATCATCAGTGAAAGTCACGAAGTAGCTAGCACCTTCCCTAGATGTGGTTCTAAAAGGGCCACACACATCAGTATGTACGAGTCCAAGTAGATCCTTAGGTCTTTCCCCTACATGGGAGAAAGGTTTTCTTGTCATCTTTCCAGATATAACAAGAAAGGCATTTATCAAAATATTCAGGATCAGTTGATTTTAAAAGCCCATCTTGTTGTAGTTTCAAAAAGCATTTCTTGTTTATGTGGCAAAGACGGCAATGCCATAGGAAAGACGAATCCAGATTAAGTTTGGATTTCTTAGTGCTACAATTGTATATAGAACTACTGTTTCAAACAAGATTATGCATGTAAATTTCAAAAATACCATCACAAGGAATAGCATTAAAATAAAACATGTTATTTTTAGAAACAGAAATGCCATAATCCGTAAAGATATGAATAAATCCATTATTCTTCAAACGAGAAAGCGAAACAATTCCCCTTGTAATAGTAGGTGCAAAATGACAATTGTCTACTACAATAATCAATCCATTAGGGAGGATAAGATCATAGCTCATTATAGATTCGACAGCTGCACGCATTCCATTGCCTACGTAAAGATCCAAAGCTCCTTTGCTTAGCTTTCTACTTTCCCTTAGTCCCTGCACATTATTACAAATGTGAGTTCCAGAACCAGTGTCATAGACCTAGGATTTATTTGGAAAAGCATATAGTTCTATAGTGAAGATACCTGATGCGCTGGTCTCACTAGCTTTGTTCTTCTTCAACTCTGCTAGGAAAGCAGGACAGTTCCTCCTCCAGTGGCCTACCACTCCACAGTGATGACAAATGGCGTCCTTTGTATGGTGCTCCTTTTTAGCAGGCGGGGGAGTATTAGGCTTAGGGTTGTAGACTTTCTTACCTTGCCCTTGCCATGGCTCTTGCCCTTCTTTTGCAGTTTTAGTTTTTTGATTTTACCTTTCCTGATAGTCAGTGCAGTTGGAGCTTCCTTAGGTAACCCTCGCTCTGCAAGCTTCAGCATAGCATGTAATTCAACTATAGTCTTCCCCATGCTATGCATGTTATAGTTCATAACAAACTGAATGCAGTCCTTGGATAGTGAGGTGAGAATCAAGCTCACTCCAAGTTCCTTTGGCATGGGGTAGCCGAGACGCTCCATTTGGTCAAGATATCCTTTCATCTTTAAGACATAGGAGCTTACAGGATGACCATCCTCATGTTTGCAAGCATGGAATGCTATAACTGTTTCAAACAAGTCCTGCTCCGCTTGTTGTTGAAACATTGTTTCAACTCCTTAAGCATCCCAAAGGCTGAGAGTTCCTCCAAGTTCTTTTGGATCTTAGGGGTCATGCTCATTAGCATAAGAGTAGCTACCTCTCGTTGTTCAGTAAACCACTTAGTATAGGCAGAACAAACGGTATTTGAAGCAGTGAGACGAGGTTCCTCAGGTAAGGGTTCTTCCAAGTGGATTAACTTGTTTTCAGCTCTAAGGACAATACTCAAGTTTCAAAACCAGTCGATAATGTTGATTCCATTCAGTTTTTCTTTTTTCTGAACCGACCTTATAGTAGAGTTGTTAAGGGTTTGATTTTGAGTTGTCCTCTACATAAGTACAAATTTAAAATTAGTATTTTCAATAATTAGTCCCCTTTTAAAAAATTAACTACCCCTTGTTTTAATTTTAAAACAATTAATTTTTCGAGGAGGCTAAGATCCTCATTAAAGTACTAAGATCACATCAGTTGATCTACTAGCAATGGTAGATTCAATAGGTAGGTGACGATCACCAATTGCATTACGAGTGCAATTCTTAGATCTTTATAGGACTCATGGCACCTAGTGACAAGTTAACTAGTGTCAAGTCATGTTTTAGTCCTATCCTTGCCTCGGGTTAAGGTCTCACCTATTTAAAGCGATTAAGTCATCCAATTTGAAATCGTGTTAAAATAAATCTAGGTCTCACGCATAGACAATAATCACCTTGGAGATTAATTGTTGGTTGTATGTGCACAAGACACAAATTAATACGATATTACTGATAATAAATAAACCCATAGGGTCACACATTTACAATCAATGGACACCAATTACATATTTGAATATGATTTAAATATGTTTCCAACTCGTTATATATATATAAGTATATATGCATTGTTGCATATTGTTATTTATGTGAAATAATAATATCACTCTTGTATATTGATACAAGATAATGCATATGAAATACATAAATATAAACATATGATTTTATATATGTATATATATATATGTATAAATGTATATTTGTTACAAGTAAATTGTTACTAGTAACAATTATATAAATGCATGTATATCTTTGTTACAAGTAAAGAGTTACTAGTAACAATCAAGTATGTATGTAAAATACATGTAGATGTATTTTATACAATGTATGGCAAGTCTAGCATTATATTTTATATACTTGAAATATATAAAACTAGAAATGCTTACAAGTATCACAAAGGGGGTCCATTTGAGGTTGCTTGAAAAATGGACTAACCTAGACATGCATGCATGTTCAAGTGAAGCAAAAGAGCCAAAGGGGACCCCCCCTCCTTGCTACGGCCGAAATTGGGCAAGGGAGGGGCCTCCCTCTCTTTACTTCTTGGCTTTTTAAGTCTTCATGCATGGCTCTTTTGTGTACAAGTTTGATACTACCACCTTTGCTATTCTTCAAGAAAAGTTCTAAGTGTTTTCATACTTGAAAACATCCTTACTTTGTAGTATTGGTGTTCTTCAAGTGAGCAAAGTGTGGTGCTAGAATACATACTCATATACATACATAGTAAGTTCAAGAAGAAGAACAAGAGGTTGTTGCTTGCTTGCTTGAATTTCAAGGGTTGGAGAGACTAGCATCTTGGAGGTGTTGGACTCATTGATTTGTGGATACCTTGGAGGAAGTCTTCTCTTGGCTTCTCATAGATCAACCACTTCATCAACGGTTTACTCACGCTACAAAGGTTGTAGTTCTAAACACCCTATGGTTGTTTTGTTTCTTAAGGCTTGCATATGGATCATTGGTGGGGAGTTTTAAAAAGTTTAAAATTGTTGTTCATGCTTCCGTTGCTAAAATATATTTTGAAAAACCGAACAAACCCCAACAGTGGTATCAGAGCCACTTATGTATAGTTTTAAGAAACTTTTTGAGTATGTATTGTTTAAGAAAATGGACAACTTTTCTTTTGTTAGAAAAGTTGTGGATTTTCTTGTTGGCAACTTATATATGTTTATATATTTTTTTTTGGGAAACAACCAAACCACATGCATGTTTGGTTGTAAAAGTTGCCTAAATATCAAGTGTTGATATATATGTTTGTTTGAGTGTATGTTGTGCATAACAAGCCATAGACCTTTTGTGATGTGTTGGAAATTCGATTTGGTTGTAAAATTATTTTTTCATTTGGTATGTAATAATAATTTTAGTTTTGTTTCATCTTGTTGTATTTTGTAAGTAGTAGAATAGTTTAGACTAGTTTACTTTTATAAAAATGTAACAAGATGAAGAAATGACCAAGTTGGAGTTTTCAAGTGTGGTGGAGTCAACCATGGAGGCTTGGAGTCATTTGCACTACAAGGAGTTGTTTTGGCAAGTGGGAGCTTCAAGTTCATCACAAGAGAAATATTTGGTCCTTAGTTATGACTTGGTATTTTTGTATGGCTCACAAAAATACCACTTAGGATAAATGGCTTGGTTATGCACTTATACATATTATTTGTGTGTGTTTATGTTTATATTATTATGCATGGTTGAAAATAGGATTTTTTGCATGCTAGATAATATTTTTTACATAATATAAATCGCACAATGGGAGTTTGGTATTTTAAGTTGACATAACATAAGATGTAAAATGAATTTTATATAAAAGGAGTTTTGTAAAGATTAAAATTTATTATGTCAAAATATATATATATATATATATATATATATATATGAGTTTTATAAAATAGAGATTTTAAAACTCAACCAAACTCCATTCAAGCTTAATAATAAAATGGTTTTATTACAAGCTAAAATTGGTCGTATTTGCGCGCTCGAAACTACACACGTTAATACAGGATATTAATACTAGTTTAAAATTGAACGCGTTGAGAGTTCGTAAAATATGGATTTTAAGAATACTCAAGACCAATATATAAAATATGATTTTATCAAAACGTGGACTTATTATTGTATGCATGCAATAATAGTCACACGACTCGTTTTGTTTAATAAATATACAAAACGGTAAAAGCCCTTTTTCAAAACGTAAGTCTATGCCATCCCATTTTAAGACACTCGATTGTTGCAACGACACTCACGTGGAGAGAGCATTAGCCAAACGCGTGGATTGGTTTTGTAACAACCGAGGTGTTTTTCCGCGAATTCCATGAACGTCTTGGGCCGGAAATTCACCGTCTTGAAATAGGACGACTTAATCGGAATCTTATTACGGAGAGAGCATTAGCCAAACGTAAGGAAGCCCGAGGCATAGATGGGATCAAACATGTCAAAATTGACAATCGTTGTCTAGGATCCCATAAAGATCTAGGAATTACATACGAGATGTAATTGGTAAACGTTACCTACCTTGTTGTTTTAACTTGATGGAGAGAGCATTAGCCAAACATTCAAGGTTAAGTTCAACTTGGATCCTAGCCTTTAAAAATTAAAGAATTTTACAATTCTAAAGGGTATTAATTATTAAAGGATTAAATATCGAAAATACTAAATTGAACTTTGTTAAATTTTGTAGATGGCCCCTAACTCAACTACACCCGTTAACAACTTATCTCTTCGTTCAATTTTAGAGAAAGAAAAACTCAATGGTACAAATTTCTTAGACTGGTATCGTAACTTGAGAATCGTTCTTAAGCACGAAAAGAAATTGTACGTACTTGAGGATCCCGTCCCTGAGGAACCTCCATTGACTGCGGCCAAAGCCGTTAGGGATGCTTGGGTGAAGCATTCCGACGACTCGGTCGAAATTTCATGCCTCATGCTTGCTATCATGTCTCCGGATCTTCAAAAGAACCTTGAGGAGCATGGAGCATATGAGATGCTTGGCCAGCTTAAGAAAATGTTCCAAAAGGAAGCGAAGCAAAAACGCTTTGAGGTCACTCGAGCCTTCCATGCATGTAAGATGGAGGAAGGTCAATCCGTTAGCGACTATGTGCTAAAGATGAAAGGATACATTGACCAGCTTGCTAGGCTTGGATCTCCCATAACCAACGAGTTTGCACAGGATATGATCCTTAACTCGTTGACCAAAGCCTATGATCAATTTGTCATGAATTATAACATGAACAATTGGGAGAAATCTGTCTCAGAGTTGCATGGGATGCTTAAAACTGCTGAGAGTAAGATTCCAAGCAAAACACCTCAAGTCTTGATGATTCAAGAAGGGAGAATCAAGAAGAAAAAGAAAAACAACTCAAAAGGGAAGGGCAAAGCGAAGGCAAAGGGAAAGGACAAAGGCAAGCAAGTTACCAAGGCTCCTACACCCAAGACGGCGGGAAAGGTTCCCAAGAATGACCCGTGCTTTGAATGCGGGGTGGTAGGACATTGGAGGCGCAATTGTCCAACCTACCTTGCAGAGTTGAAAAAGAAGAAGGCTGGCGAGGCTAGCACTTCAGGTATATATATGATTGAAATGTATACTTTTTCCATTAATTCCTGGGTATTTGATACCGGTTGTGGAACTCACATTTGTAACAATGTGCAGGGGTTGAGAAAAAGTAAGCTGCTGAAGCCAGGCGATTTGGATCTCCACGTGGGCAATGGAGCAAATGTTGCTGTTGAAGCCCTTGGAACTTTTGAATTATTATTACCAAATGGCCTGTACTTAATATTAAACAATTGTTGTTATGTACCTAGTTTAACTAGGAATATTATTTCAGTAGCTCGGTTAAGAGAATCTGGATTCACTTTTGGTTTCGTTGATGATGGCATTCGTGCCTTCAAAAACGACATTTTGTATTTTGAAGCTCGGCCTCTTAATGGAATATATGAAGTTAATCTTAAAAGATCTCTTGATGATAATTCTATATATACCACTAGCACCAAACGACCTAAGCATGACTTAAGTCAAACATACCTATGGCATTGTCGACTTGGTCATATAAACAAGAAACGCATTGCAAAACTTCAAAAGGATGGAATTTTAAAATCAAACGATTCTAGCTCATTTGAAGTTTGCGAATCATGTTTATATGGGAAGATGACTAAGGCTCATTTCTCCGGTTCAAGTGAAAGAGCCAAAGATCTATTAGGAATCATACATACGGATGTATGCGGTCCTTTTAGATCAATGTCTAGGGATGGTGATAGATACTTCGTTACATTCACCGATGATTATAGTAGATTTGGTTATGTTTATTTGATGAAACATAAACATGAAACATTTGAGATGTTCAAGCTGTTTCAAAACAAAGTACAAAATCAACTCAACAAAACAATCAAGGCCCTTCGTTCCGATCGAGGTGGTGAGTACTTAAGCCAAGAGTTTATGGATCATCTTAGTAATTGTGGGATTATCTCACAACTTACTCCTCCTAGAACACCACAACATAATGGTGTATCTGAAAGGAGGAACCGAACTCTACTAGATATGGTTCAGTCTATGATGAGCCGAAGTACTCTACCCTCGTCCTTTTGGAGTTATGCTTTATTAACTGCTGCGCGCATATTGAATATGGTTCCAACCAAGAAGGTGGATAAGACACCATATGAGATGTGGTATGGAAAGGTTCCAAACTTAACTTACTTGAAAGTCTGGGGTTGTGAGGCTCATGTACGACAAGAAGCTTTAAGCAAACTCGATCCTAGATCTATCAAATGTAATTTTGTGGGATATCCTAAAGATTCATTAGGATATTATTTCTACAACCCAGCTGAGAACAAAGTGTTTGTTTCTAGGCATGCCACTTTCTTAGAAAAGGAGTTTCTTTCGAAAGAGGCAAGTGAGAGCAATGTAGACCTTGAAGAAATTCAAGAACCACAAAATACAAGTCAGGTTGACACTAGCACTCAACAAACGGTTGTTGAACCTGAACAATTGGTTGTTCAAGAACCTACTGAAACACAAAGTGTTCGTAGATCTGGTAGACCTCGTCAAGAACCCGAGAGATACGGATTTCTCGTGTCCAATGATGAGATTTTCTTGGTAGACTCTTCTGAGCCTACTAACTACCAAGATGCTATATCGGATCCGGAATCCGATAAATGGCTTGATGCCATGAACACTGAGATGCAATCCATGTATGAAAATCAAGTATGGGACTTGGTTGATCTTCCTCCCAATAGTAAGACTGTAGGGAGCAAGTGGGTCTTCAAGAAGAAGACAGACATGGATGGAAATGTACACACATTTAAGGCAAGGCTAGTGGTGAAAGGTTTCACTCAAACTCATGGTATTGACTATGATGAAACTTTCTCTCCGGTAGCCATGATTAAATCTATTAGAATACTTATTGCCATAGCTGCATATTATGACTATGAGATATGGCAAATGGATGTCAAAACGGCTTTTCTAAATGGACACTTAAGTGAAGATGTCTATATGGTTCAGCCTGAAGGTTTTGTAGATCCTAAGTATCCTAATAAGGTGTGCAAGCTTAAAAGATCCATCTATGGACTAAAGCAAGCATCTCAAAGTTGGAATCTTCAATTTGATGAGAAAATAAAAGAGTTTGGTTTTATCAAATCAGAAGATGAACCGTGTGTTTACCAGAAAACTAGTGGGAGCGCAGTAGCATTCCTTGTCTTGTATGTTGATGACATACTACTCATTGGAAACGACATCCCGACCTTGCAAGACATCAAGTCTTGGCTTGGGAAGTGTTTCTCAATGAAAGACTTGGGAGAAGCCACCTACATTCTTGGAATAAAGATCTATAGGGATAGATCTAGGCGTCTTATTGGCCTAAGTCAAAGTGCATATATTGACAAAATCTTGAAACGATTCAAGATGGAGAATTCTAAGAGAGGATTCTTGCCAATGGCACAAGGCACGGTTTTGAGTAAAGCTCAAAGCCCTAGCACAAGAGAAGAGCTAGATAGAATGAGTGAGATCCCATATGCTTCTGCAATTGGATCCATCATGTATGCCATGCTATGCACTAGGCCAGATGTCTCGTATGCTTTGAGCATGACGAGCAGATACCAGCAAAACCCAGGAGATAGCCATTGGATGGCAGTCAAGAACATTTTAAAATACATGAGAAGAACCAAAGACATGTTCTTGATCTATGGGGGTTTGGAAGAAGATCTTTGTGTAAAGTGTTACACAGATGCTAGTTTCCAAACGGATCGAGATGATTCTCGATCACAATCGGGCTATATCTTTGTTATGAATGGAGGCGCGGTTGCTTGGAAAAGTTCTAAGCAAAGTGTAGTTGCACAATCCACTACAGAATCTGAATACATTGCTGCTTCTGAGGCTGGACAAGAAGCTGCATGGATGAAGAAGTTCATTGCTGACCTTGGGGTAGTAACAAGCATTCAAGACCCCATAGAAATATTTTGTGATAATGAAGTTGCTATTGCCCAGGCAAAAGAACCTAGATCACATCACAGCACCAAACACATCCTCAGGCGTTTCCACTACATACGGGATATAGTGGATAGAGGAGATGTGTGTATTCGCAAAGTTCGTACAGATCAAAATCTTGCAGATCCTTTTACGAAACCTCTTGCCTCGACTAAGCATGAGTCTCATACTAGGGCAATAGGTCTTCGCTTTGCAAGGGATTGGATTTGAATTGTAATTTAGTATTTGGATATTTTGGAACATTATGACAATATCTATTTTATCTGAATGATGTATGGGATATGATCACTTCATTAATATATATTGTGTTCTTTATTAGCATGTTTAAATCCATGAATAATTCTTTATTCTAAAACGTCCATAGTCGGTTATAACTATGGGAATAGTTATGAATTAAGACTAATGTGAATAAGTTGGTAGACTTTCATTCGTGATGAAAGTAGGCAAAAGGGTTTGCAGCCAAATTCACTAATGTTTGTTAGGGAACAAACATTGGACATGACCCGCTCTTAAGATCGCTTCATGGATCAGTGTCATAAGTAAATCTTGAGAAAAAGGTGGTATCTTTGTATCCTTAGACCTGAGACACATATTGGGACTCGAGTATGAGGAGTATCATGCTTTAATGTGGTTAAACGCTATCTTTAACCGGGTAGTTATAAAGGCCATTATTAGGTATGATATGAGTCTTATAAGAGACGTATGTGGTCAAGATGGAATTTGTTTCTCTCATTTAATTGGGAGTATAATATCTCTGGGCCCTAAAACAAGTTGAACATTATATGAGAATTAATGACGATCCATGTCTCATGTTCAACGAGATGTTAAAACAAAGGGATAATTGATGACTTACCTATAACAACGATTTGTAGCTAGTGAGTTAATTTCGTTGGTGAAAGTGTTGATCAACACACTTTATTTATTATTAGGGGCAATGGGATGTTGCTAGACGTTCTTACCATTGTCTATATCGGCTTAAGTTGTAACTTGTGCAAGTGGGAGATTGTTGGTTCTATGTGCACAAGACACAAATTAATACGATATTACTGATAATAAATAAACCCATAGGGTCACACATTTATAATCAATGGACACCAATTACATATTTGAATATGATTTAAATATGTTTCTAACTCGTTATATATATATAAGTATATATGCATTGTTGCATATTGTTATTTATGTGAAATAATAATATCACTCTTGTATATTGATACAAGATAATGCATATGAAATACATAAATATAAACATATGATTTTATATATGTATATATATATATGTATAAATGTATATTTGTTACAAGTAAATTGTTACTAGTAACAATTATATAAATGCATGTATATCTTTGTTACAAGTAAAGAGTTACTAGTAACAATCAAGTATGTATGTAAAATACATGTAGATGTATTTTATACAATGTATGGCAAGTCTAGCATTATATTTTATATACTTGAAATATATAAAACTAGAAATGCTTACAAGTATCACAAAGGGGGTCCATTTGAGGTTGCTTGAAAAATGGACTAACCTAGACATGCATGCATGTTCAAGTGAAGCAAAAGAGCCAAAGGGGACCCCCCCTCCTTGCTACGGCCGAAATTGGGTAAGGGAGGGGCCTCCCTCTCTTGCTTTACTTCTTGGCTTTTTAAGTCTTCATGCATGGCTCTTTTGTGTACAAGTTTGATACTACCACCTTTGCTATTCTTCAAGAAAAGTTCTAAGTGTTTTCATACTTGAAAACATCCTTACTTTGTAGTATTGGTGTTCTTCAAGTGAGCAAAGTGTGGTGCTAGAATACATACTCATATACATACATAGTAAGTTCAAGAAGAAGAACAAGAGGTTGTTGCTTGCTTGCTTGAATTTCAAGGGTTGGAGAGACTAGCATCTTGGAGGTGTTGGACTCATTGATTTGTGGATACCTTGGAGGAAGTCTTCTCTTGGCTTCTCATAGATCAACCACTTCATCAACGGTTTACTCACGCTACAAAGGTTGTAGTTCTAAACACCCTATGGTTGTTTTGTTTCTTAAGGCTTGCATATGGATCATTGGTGGGGAGTTTTAAAAAGTTTAAAATTGTTGTTCATGCTTCCGTTGCTAAAATATATTTTGAAAAACCGAACAAACCCCAACATTAATTTGCTCACGTCTCACGCAAGGGCAAATAATGACAACAAGTGATCTCAACCAAATTGGATGGCATGACTTAAATTTTGACGGGTATTTATTTTGAATAAAACGTGTTAATCAAAAAACCATGTGTATGAAAGAAGCATGCACTCTTCATTCGTAGCATTTTTTAAAAAACAATTTTTAACTCAAAAGTCCAACTTTATTGTGTTTTATAAAAGTGTGGTGTTTGACTTAATTTTATTATTATTTTGCAAGTTAGAGCAACCAAGCAAACATAACAAGTAAAGAATTAAACAACACAACCACACATGTGCAAAACCTCAACTAATTGAAATCCTATGTTTGGTCGCGTGAGCCAACATGATGGACCAAAAAAGGCTACTAGGGATGGGCCAACATAAACCACAAGCTGGTACAAAAAGTCCTCAAAGTTCCTACTCCACAGCAGCAACTTCAAGGCCTTAAAACGTGCACAAGGAGTCTTCCCCAATCAATGTACCATTCTGTAATGTTGTAGGTCTAGCTTTTGTGAAACTCCAGAATAAAGAATCACGCCAATCCGAGTTGTCTAGCTCCGGTAATCTTCGTTTTCGTGCCAGCTGTCCAACAGCTACGGAAATTCGTCTTCGATTTCCACTCGATCGCCATCCATCATTGAGCAACGGTTACAATTTTGGGCTAAAATACATTTATCCTACTAATAAATATAGTAAATAAAATGCCCAAACAATGGCTACAAGTGACGTAAAAGCTCACATAAAAATAGAACCAAACATTACAATCCGAAGATACCGGTAAAACTACAAAAACATAACACATGCTCTAGGTTTTCATTGTTTTTGTACATCAACCTCAAATAAAACACAATACAAATGAATATTGGCTTGGTCCATGGTTAAAGATGCATGCTTTAAACCATGGATCTAAAAAGAAACTTACAATTAAGAAAGAATCAAGCCAATTCAAACAAGTCACTACAATAATAAGAAAGAAGTGTATGTAATAAGTTGCCTTCTAGGGTTTATAAAAATCCAATCTTTGGGATCATCATATGATCAAAATAAAGCTTAGATCTTTAAGATTTTTATAGTCACTTATGCATATACAAATATGTTGATCATACGGCACAAACATATGGCTCTTGATACCACTGTTGGAGATTTAAGAACAAAAGAAAAACGCAGCGGAAAGAATCACCAAACAAGAGGATCTACGTAGGCCACTATGATCAATACAAAGAGAGAAAGAATAGAATTATGCCTTTAGTGTAGTTGGAAGAAAGCAACTTGAAACCAAGTGTTCAAGTTAGAACATCTCTATGAGTAGTCCACAATACACCTCCTTGATCACCAATTGGATGTTAATCCTTCCATTGTAATGCTTCAAAACTCCAAGATCAAGCTTGTGTTTGGAAGAAAGAAATCAAAACAAACACCTAGGGGTGTTTGTGGTTGGCGGCCAAGAACCAAGATAGAGGGAGAGATGATTAGGGTTAGATCATGCATGCTTTTCTGAAGGAATTTGTTTGGCATAATCGAGTAGCAACGGAAGCAAGATATAATACAAAATTCTAAGTTAGCCAAACAAACACACATACCGTGGACCAAAATTTAAACATGAATTTGGAACTAGAATATAATAAACAAGATAGAAGAAAGGTTATACCACAACTCAAGATCAAAAGCTTTCTTCTTTGTCAAAGTGTGTAGAATCCAACAAGAGAATTCCTCTAAAGAAGTCCACCCCAAGCACACTTGATTCCCCAATGCTAGTAGGTTGGAGTAGCCACCAAAACAACACAATTCAAGAACAAACAACACTTTTGTGCATCAAAACTTGATCACAAAGTGTATATCACCTTCACTAGTGCATCAAACTTGATCACCAAGAATTAGAAGAACCAAAAGAGAATATGAACTTCCAAGAACCTCTTGAAATCTCTCAAGTCTGTTCATATGCAGAGAAAAACATAGCTAGCATTAACATACACTTAATCCCATTAAAATGTGAGTTTAAAGATGTTAATTATGCTGTTATAGCGAACGTATATGGCCCGTGTTGATCAACACGGCCGTGTAGGCCCAAAGTCCACGGCCTTAACTGGGCCAAGATAGCCCGTGTCTAGTAGGCTCAACACGGCCCGTGTTCACTTACACGGCCGTATTGGCCCAAAGAACACGGCTCTGATTTAGACATAAACGCCCCGTGTTAGTTGGGCTGGACACGGCCCGTGTTCAGGATCACAGCCCGTGTACCATCCTGCCAAAACCCATTTTAGCCCTTTCTCTCTTTTACTTGTTCGTGTTGCCGGAACCAATACATGGTGTGTGACCCAATAGGCCTATACTTCATCAGTAAGTTATACGTCCTAGAGGAACCTCTTCCGGAGGCTCCTGCTACCACCGCTACACGGGCCATTAAGGATGCTTATGAGAAGCGCCTTAAAGACACCAATGAGGTGACTTGCCTCATGTTGACGACCATGAGTTCCGAGTTACAAAGGCAATTC
Source organism: Dittrichia graveolens (assembly GCA_038502395.1). Taxonomy (NCBI): domain Eukaryota; kingdom Viridiplantae; phylum Streptophyta; class Magnoliopsida; order Asterales; family Asteraceae; genus Dittrichia; species Dittrichia graveolens. Next base: position 40,078,413 of record JARJIL010000002.1, on the reverse strand, counting down.
GAGGACGTTGGTGCGTTTGACAGGATCTCACAGTTAAAGGAAATGTTCCAGCAGCAAGCGAGGCAAGAACTCTACGAGTGTGTCAAGGCCTTTATAGGGTGCCAGATGCAGGAGGGCAGGAACGTGAGCTCCCATGTGCTTCGTATGAAGCAATACGAGGACCAGCTCGAGAGGTTAGGCTTTCCAATGGGGCTACGGATATTATCCTCCAATCTTTGCGTCAAGCATATGGTCCATTCATTGTGAACTACCATATGTATAACATGGACAAGTCCTTGATGGAGTTGCATGGCATGTTGAAGACCGCCGAGTCTAACATGGCCAAGGCAAAGCCATCGACCTCCGCACCCGTCCTAGCCATCCATGAGGGTGGTGCTAAGAGGAAGCGGCCCGCTTCAAGCTCCAAGGGCAAGGGAAAGGGGAAGGCGAAGGTGGTAACACCCAATCCCAAACCACTCCTGGCGCCGGAGCCGAAGGGGAAGGAACCCGTTCCTATAGCCCCCTCATCGAAAGAGGCCACTTGCTTCTTCTGCGGGGAGAAGGGACACTACCGGTGTAGTTGCCCCAAGTACACGGAGGAGCTCATGAGGCTTCGCGCCAAGGGACAAGGCGCCTCCGGTATGTATATGATTGAACTCCATAACACTTCTACTTTTAACACTTGGGTCTTGGACACCGGGTGCGGTACTCACATAGTTAATAATGTGCAGGTACTATGAAGAAGTAGGGACTTAGTTGATGGGGAGCTGGATCTTATCATGGGAAACAAGGAGGTTGTCCCGGTTGAGAAGATAGGGACCGTGGACCTTGCCTTTCCATCCGGCTTATTTATTACTTTATTAAATGTATCTTATTCGCCCTGCGTAGCAAGAAGCATTTTATCATTTTATGCACTCGTTGACGATGGATTTAATTTTAATTTCTCTAATGGAATTATTTCATGCTTTAAGAATGATTTATTTTATTTTAAAGCACATCCATGTCGTGGCATATATGAGACAAGCGTATGCTTGCAAAGTAATAAATCAATCATGAATATTGGTTCTAAATCCAAATGTGATTTGGATAATTTATCTTTATGGCATGGTCGTTTGGGCCACATAAACAAGAAACGCATTGCCAAGCTCCAAGCGGATGGGATCTTGGAATCATTTGACCATGGGTCGGATGATGTATGCGAATCTTGCTTATTGGGAAAAATGACCAAAGCACCCTTCACCGGCGTTTGTGAGAGGGACAAAGACTTGTTGGATATCGTTCACACGGATGTGTGTGGTCCGTTCAAGCATGTCACTAGGGATAGCTCAAGGTACTTCGTAACCTTTACCGATGACTTTAGTAGGTATGGGTATGTATACTTGGTGAGACAAAAGTCGGAAACCTTTGAGGTTTTGAAGACTTTCAAGAACGAAGTTGAGAACCAATTGGGTAAATGAATTAAGATGCTCAGATTGGATCGTGGTGGTGAGTATCTAAGTTCGGAATTCCGAGACTATCTAAAAGATTGTGGAATTGTTTCGCAATTGACACCTCCTAGGACACCACAATTAAATGGTGTCGCCGAGAGGAGGAACCGGACATTGTTGGATATGGTTCGGTGTATGATGAGTCATACGGATGTACCCATTAGCTTTTGGGGCTATGCATTGGAAACGGCCGTTAGAATCCTTAACCTCGTACCAACTAAGAAGGTCAAGAAGACACCTTTTGAGATGTGGCATGGAAAGGTTCCATCGCTTACATATCTAAAGGTTTGGGGTTGTCCTGCCTACGTGAGACGTGAGGTGGAGGACAAATTGGAACCCCGAGCCGAGAGGTGTTTGTTTATTGGATATCCTGTCGGGTCTATGGGATATTTGTTCTACAAACTGTCGGAGAACAAGGTATTTTTTGCTCGGAGGGCCGTCTTCCTTGAAAGGGAGAAGCTATCCAAAGACGCTAGTGGGAGAAAGGTAGATCTTGAAGAGATTCAAGAACCTTCCAATGACCAACCTGATGTTGGCACTAGTTCACAAGATGATTCTCAGCACGGCGCTGCTGGAGAACCTCACACGGATCCTTTACCTCTTAGGTGATCCGGTAGGAGTCGCAACGAGCCAGAGAGATATGGGTTTCTCATGTCTGAGGGCTGCGACCTAGTGGTGGATCATGATGAACCATCATCTTATCGGAACACCGTGGTAGGCCCTGAGTTTGCTAGGTGGAAAGAGGCTATGGAGTCCGAGATGCAATCTATGTCGGATAACCAAGTATGGGATTTGGTAGATCCGGTACCCGGGTGTAGACCCGTAGGGTGCAAGTGGGTCTTTAAGAAAAAGACCGGCATAGATAGAGAGGTAGACACCTTCAAAGCCCGACTGGTGGCTAAGGGTTTCACGCAAACTCATGGTGTAGACTATGATGAAACCTTTTCCCCAGTGACTATGTTGAAGTCTATCCGGATACTCGTGGCAATTTCCGCATTTCATGATTATGAGATTTGGCAAATGGATGTAAAAACCGCGTTCCTTAGTGGGACACTTAGCGAGGAGGTCTATATGACTCAACCCGAGGGTTTTGTACATGCCAAGCATCCGGATAAAGTCTGCAAGCTTAAGAAGTCCATTTATGGACTTAAGCAAGCATCGCGCAGCTGGAACCTATGCTTTGATGAGAAAGTCAAAGAGTTTGGCTTTTCGAAAAGCAAGAATGAGCCATGCGTATACGTCAGGGCTAGTGGGAGCATAGTTGTGTTACTAGTCTTGTATGTCGATGACATATTCCTCATTGGGAACGATGTCCCGACCCTTCAAGGGGTAAAAACTTGGTTAGGGAATTGTTTTTCAATGAAGGATCTAGGAGATGCAACTTATATTTTTGGGATCAAAATCTATAGAGATAGATCCAAGAGGCTTATTGGGCTTAGCCAAAGTACATATGTTGACAAATTCCTAAAGCGGTTTAGGATGGAAGACTCCAAGAAGGGGTTCATTCCAATGTCACATGGTTTGGTATTGAGTAAGACTCAATCCCCTAGTTCCCCAGAGGAACGGGAAGTAATGAAGCGAGTGCCATATGCTTCGGCTGTAGGCTCGATCATGTATGCCATGCTATGTACGAGGCCTGATGTATCGCGTGCCTTGAGCATGACGAGTAGATATCAAGCCAACCCTGGCGAAGCTCATTGGACGGTGGTGAAGAGCATTCTTAAGTATCTTCGGAGTACTAAGGAGATGTCTTGGTGTACGGAGGTGAGGAAGAACTTAGAGTAAAGAGTTACTCTAATGCAAGCTTCCAAACCAATAGGTATGACTGCCGATCACAATCGGGGTTCGTGTTCCTATTAAACGGCGATGCTATATCCTAGAGGAGCTCCAAGCAAGATACCGTGGCCGATTCCACTACCGAGTCGGAATACATTGCGGCCAGTGAAGCTGCTAAGGAGGCCGTATGGATGAGGAAATTTCTGCTCAATCTGGGAGTGGTTCCAAGCTTCAGTGACCCTGTTGAGATCTTCTGTAACAACGAGGGTGCCGTTGCTTTAGCAAAGGAACTGAGGTCTCATCGACGCACGAGGCATATTCCGCGGAAATATCATTTTATCCGGGACGTGGTCGAAAATGAGACATCGTCATCAGCAAAGTACACACGGATAGTAATTTGGCGGAGCCATTCACTAAACCGTTGTCGCAAGCTAAGCATGATGCCCACACACGTGTTATTAGGATTAGATATGCTAGTGACTTGGTTTGAGTTGTATATTGGTTATTGTATTCAATGTAATTACTATGTTATTGGGAACATTAAGCAATATTGTATTTTTGAATGCAATGATTATTAAATGGAGATTTAATGATACGCGTGTAGCGAATACTTTCTTTAAATCATTATTGTGTTCCAACTTTGCATGTTTTATCACTAACTTGAATGTTTTAACATTCTAAATTGTCCACGATCGGTCATTCTTCATGGAAGGAAGTATGAACGAAGATTGAGGGAAATGATTGGTCATAGTGTTCAATGGGATTGAATACAAAGGACGCAATATTTCGCCTATACTTGAAAAGAGTTTCAAGTGATTGGACGACGCACACCTGACTGCTTTCAAACGCAATATTTCGCCTATACTTGAAAAGAGTTTCATGGTACATGTCAAGAGTAAATCAGGATGATAATATCTTTTATCCTTAGACCGGAGACGCATGTGTTTCACTATTTTGGTTTGCTTTATTCTGACTCTTTTCAAACGTAGTCCGTAACTGGCTATCATAAAGGAGGTATTTGGGTAAGGTATTGCCATTGTATTGGAGGCAATTTAGTACAAGAAATTTGTTCCTCAGTAAAGAGAGATATCCCTGGGCCCCTCGATGATTGGGCGCTGACACCAAAAATGCATGGCCATGCTCGAGCTTGCAATGATTGTTGATCAGTTGCAACTCACCTTTTTGGTCACCACCAATCTTGATCGAGAAACATAATCGTGAATGATCGGAGAATGACTTTGTACCATGTCTCGTGTTCACTTGGATATCGCGAACAATAAGATAATTGATCACTTATCTATAGAACCATGTCAAACTCTTTTAGTTTAACTTTGTACTTGTCAGGGATGACATACCCCGTGTTTAGTTGGGGGTAGGGATGCCTTGCTAGAGGCCGCTCCCTGTCTGTGGTGCACATGGGTACGGTGTGTCATGTGAAAGTGGGAGTTTGTTGGAATCTGCCCACTGACACACGTAGGCCGGCATCACTTCCAATGAAGAGCGGGCTTATTGGGTCACACGCCAAGTTTCCACTCCGACAGCGTAATAAAATTGAAAGGGTCAAAATGGTCAAATTCCAGTTGACCAAGGCTTCACGACCTAGAAGGATGCTCCACGGGTCGTGAAGCAGCTCATGTCTACGAGTCATGTCGTGGGCCGCATGGTTTGTGAAACCCTAGGGCTTCACGACCCTACACGACCCGTGAAGGAGGTCGTAGGCACAACCCTCATGATTCTTGCACAGCGCGGCACGGCTCGTGGAGGATTAATGGCCGGTCGTGGCGCATTTATCCTTCACGGCCCGTGAGAGCCCGTGAAGTAGTCGTGAAGGCAGAATTCTAAGTGACACTTGCATCTTATTGGACCATCCTTTTTGGTCCAATGATTTGGTGACATTAGATCCGACCCTGGAGCAAATGAAGCAGAGTATGTTCTTTAAAAGAGCCTTCAATTGTTCCTTGTTTCACTCTTGGATGAATTTGCATACATACACACATATTGGTGAGTTTTAGCTAGAGAGTTAAAAGAGACCATTGTGAGTGTGTGTTCTTGGTATTCAAGTGCTGTTCCAGAAATCAAACAAGTGTTCTTGATTGGTTTTGGCTTGCTAGTACAAGGGAAGTTGGTGATAAACTTGGTGTGGACTTCTTTGGAGCTTGGAGCCTATTGTTTCAAGAATTCATCCCAAGTCCGATTTGTTCCAGCTTTTAATCAAAGTCTTCAAGGGTATGTTTTGATTCCCTTCTTCTCTTTGTGCTTGTTTTTGGTTGCATGCATGTTCTTGCAAGTTTTCACCACCATTGGGAAATCATGGGATCATTTTGTGTGTTTTTGTTGCTTCCGTTGCGTGCTTTGATCCCCATGGATTCCCAACATGACATCCATCATGTCGGTCGGCATGTTTGATCCCTTCCTTACACCAATCTTAATATATAATTTTTGTTTAGCTCGTGCTTAGCTCAACAACTAATCAAGAATTATATACTAAAATTATAAACCGTCCGACAAGACACACGGGTGGCACTCTCGACCATCAATTGGCTCGTGCTTAGCTCGACAATCATCCTTGTTTCGTTAGATTCGGGTGGTGTCGTCTTACGGATGGTGCGTGATTTACATTTTGAAAAACGGGATTTAGTTTTTGGTTTATAAACACCTTTTTGTGAATTAACAAAGTAAGTGTCAAAACGATTTTAAGCACTTTTTAAATATAATACCTAGTTTATATTTTCTTTGTTAATTCTATTCGTACGAGATTGTTAACCATTTTAACAAACGTTGTATTTTATTTAATTCTATAGAAAAATTGTCTAGCATGCGAATCCTAATCCATGCATAGGAAAAATAAAACACAACCACTATCTATATATAATTCGGTAACATGCCCAAAAATCCTATGCGTTTTCCCCGTGATCCACAACGGGGAAAACCAGGCCAAAACCTAAGGACAAGGTAAAGTCTCGTTGGGTGAGCTCCCACCGAATCCAACACCTCCAATAGCGTGTTGATTCCTTTTCGCCAATACGTCATCACCATGACTCCCGTTGACTTCTCCGGTTCTAATTCTATACTATTTACAAATACATAGAATATGTATATAAACAGCGTGCAAGCCGCACCAACAAATAAATAAATAAATAATTACATCAATACGGCACGCAGGCCACCAAAAACCAAATCAATCAACCACCACAACACATAGGTCTAAGGGCATATCATGTTACCAAATCAAACCAAACGCAACAAATAAAAAACACAAAACCATGATACAAATATATATATATATATATATCTATATTTTAGTTAAGATTGTCAACAAAATCAAAGGCACCATAATAACAATCCTTGTACATATGCATTAGTGTACCAAACCATTTTTGTGACACATATTCATATACATATTTATAAATATATATTTGTGTACAGTTGATGTCAAGTTACAACAAATATATAAATATAAAAACTAAAATATTAACGAGGCTACAAATATAACAATTCTAGCACAACAAGAGTCTCAATGAAAAACCAATTTTAAGAAAACAATTTTCTTATATAAAGATATTTATATGGTTTTTCTCGACTCGATGTAAAAACTAAAATATTAGGTAGGTTACAAATATACCAATTTTAGCCTCATAAGAATCTACATGAAAAACCATTTTAAGAAAACAATTTTCTAATATAAAAATATTTATATATTTATGGTTTTTCTAGGCTCAATAGTGCAAAGCCATGTTAGAAATGCTCTGATACCACTGAAGGAATTTGTTAGGCATAATCGAGTAGCAACCGAAGAAAGATATAATACAAAATTCTAAGTTAGCCAAACAAACACACATACCGTGGACCAAAATCTAAACATGAATTTGCAAGTAGAATATAATAAACAAGATAGAAGAAAGGTTATACCACAACTCAAGATCAAAAGCTTTCTTCTTTGTCAAAGTGTGTAGAATCCAACAAGAGAATTCCTCTAAAGAAGTCCACCCCAAGCACACTTGATTCCTCAGTGCTAGTAGGTTGGAGTAGCCACCAAAACAACACTATTCAAGAACAAACAACACTTTTGTTCATCAAAACTTGATCACAAAGTGTATATCACCTTCACTAATGCATCAAATTGATCACCAAGAATTAGAAGAACTAAGAGAGAATATGAACTTCCAAGAACCTCTTGAACTCTCTCAAGTCTCGTATCTAGCATTAACATACAATTAATCCCATTAAAATGTGAGTTTAAAGATGTTAATTCTGCTGTTACAGCGAACGTACGGCCCGTGTTGATCAACACGGCCATGTAGGCCCAAAGCCCACGGCCTCAACTGGGCCAAGATAGCTCATGTCTAGTAGGCTCAACACGGGCCGTGTTCACCTACACGGCCATGTTGGCCCAAAGCACACGGCTCTGATTTGGGCCTAAACGCCCCGTGTTAGTTGGGCTGGACACGGCCCGTGTTCAGGAACACGGCCCATGTACCATCCTGCCAAAACCCATTTTGGCCTTTTCTCTCATTTGCTTGTTCGTGTTGCCGGAACCAATACTTGGTGTGTGACCCAATAGGCCTATAGTTCATCAGTAGTGCTATTAACTCGTTCATGTCAGCGGGCATATTCCAACATAATCATGTCCTTATACATACCCTCGAGTATTTTAGTGTTTCTCTCTTTATTCTTAATGGCCCTTTTAATTTAATCTAAGCCCAATAACAATATATTAAGTCGTACTTAATCTATTGAGCCCATTAATTATTTTTTACATTACATAGGTTATATAATAATGTAAATACCTTAATTACAATATTATATTTAGTTAATGTCTCAGTGTATATGTGTGTGACCCCATAGGCTCCCGTGTGTCTAGCCATATAACTATATATTATGACACGAGCATAAACCAACAGTCGGGTACTGGATCAACTGTTGGATTATGTCCACTAATACACACACGAGTTAGTATCATGGCTGATGAAGCAAGGGCCTATTGGGTCACACGCCAAGTATCGATTCCGGCATTACGGATGGTCTAATGAGAGAGAAAACCAGAAACTGGTTCTGGTGGGCCAAGGCACGCCCGTGCCTCTATGAGGTACGGTCGTGCCCTACGGGCAGGCACGAGCCCAAGTCGGGCGTGACTTGGGCGTGGCCTGTGGCTAGGTACGCCCGTGCCTCTAGGAGACACGCCCGTGCCCTGTGCCCAGTGGAAAGGCACGAGCCTAAGTCGGGCGTGACTTGGGAGTAGCCTCTTGGGCTGGCACGCCCGTACCTTATAAGGCAAGGCCGTGCCTCATGCAGTAACAGCCTCTTAACTAGGCTTTGAAAGCTAGTTAAGTGTGGTGTTAATTGTCATTATTCTAGAAACTGAAAATGACATTAGTGAGCACGAAATTTGAACTGATTATGAGGTCTATATTAGTGCCATGATGCTAATGTGGTCATGTTCCAAGAATTGGTTTTCTAAAATATATACATTTGCATATACATAATTCTCTCAAGCACAAAAAGGTTCCAAGGCTTTGGTTCTCTTGTGATAGACATCTTGGTGGTGTTTAGATAGGCTTATCTAACACTCTAGCAAATGGGAGGCGATAGTAGCTTGGTGTGGACTTCGGTAGAGGTGTACACGTTAGTGCACAAGACTTCCAAACTCCAAAACCGCACGTACCAAGAAGATAGCATGGAGGGTATAACTCTATCTCTTTGTATGTTTTATTTTGTTGCTTAGTCATGTCTATAGTTTTGGTCCATTTGGTGGGCGTGTTCGTGGTCAATTTTCGAAAAGTTTTTCTACCCGTTTTGTTTCCGCTGTGATTTTAGACCTCAAAAACCCGTTCTGAGTTTTCTGTCAAAAATGGTTTTCCGGTGACGGGGCACGGTCGTACCTCTAGGGGTACGGGTCGTGCCGGCGGCCGAGGCACGGGTGTACCGGTGGGGGTACGGGCCATGCCGGTAGAATTCGTAAAGTGTTTAAAATTGTTTAAACTGTACACTGACAAAATGGAAGGCACGCCCGTACCCTCTGGGGTACGCCCGTGCCTAATGGTTTTTTGGTCAGCATTAGTTTTTAAAACAATATGTTTAAATATATTAAAATCCGGGTTTTAGACTAGTCTTGATTCTGTTGATCCCCACTATATTTTGATTCCTAATTTTATATGTTTTGTGTGACTTGGCATGAAGTTCACTAAAACATATATCTTTAGGTGTATATATGAATATGCAATTTTAGAGCTCTATTAAAATTGTTAATGCATATGTACAAGGATTGCTTGTTGTGCCTTAAGTGTTTTTGCAATCTTGGTCAAAATATATTTATCGTTGTTGGATATGGTTTTGTGGCACACCGTTGCTTTCGTTTGGTTGTGTTTGTAGTGGTAGCCCAATAACTTGATATGCCCATAGACTTTGTGATGTTTGTGGTTGGTTTTGGTTTTGGTTTTGGCCTGCGTGCCGTAATGTTGTAATATTTATATTTGGTGCGACTTACATGTCGTTTATTTAAATCTTTGTACTCGTAATAGATTATTAGGATCGCGACTTGCATGTCATTTTCTTATTATTATGTACTCGTACTTAGATTGTTTCAAATATGTAATATTGCATCAAACCGACCGGAAGACACGGTGTTGGCGTCTTGACGAACCAAATCCGGGAGATTCACCGGTGTGGAGATCGTGACGGAGCATCTTTTAGTGTTGTCCCTAGATTGACTATGTTTTCCTCGTTTTGGCTCACGGGGAAAACACTTAGGATTTGGGCATGTTACCGGGTCTTTATTTATATTTATGCGTGGTTGTTTTTATATTTGAATTCTTTAGGATTTGCATGCTAGAGAATTTTTTTGAAAATATATAAAACAAAAGAGATTTATAAATGAGTTTATATTTCTACGCGCATAAGAATTGGCAAATATTAATATAAAAGTGTTTATATTAAACGGTGAATAAAAAGGAGTTTTTGTCACTTAAATTGCTAATTAGTCAAAATTGTTAAAATGTTATTTTTAACCGGAAAAACAAAAACCCGTTTTTTGAAAAGTAAGTCACGTGCCACCCGTAAGACAACACCACCCAAATCTAACGAAACTTTGATGATTGTCGTGCATTAGCACGAGTCATGCCTTGTGGAGTTGTGTGGAAGGTGAGTGTGGCAACTCGCAATATTGGTAGTCGAGCGTAAGCACGAACCAATGATTGGGCTAGGGTAGCCTTTAGGTATGAACAAAAGATGGCCAAAACTTCATGGATTGGTTCATGCAACTAAGGATAGCCCTTAGGTATGAACAAAAGATGTGGGCCATCGAGGAGCCTTTGCCGGAGGCACCTGTAGCTAATGCGACTAGGGCGGTCCGAGACGCGTATGAGAAGCATGTCAAGGAAACGAACGAAGTGGCTTGCATTATGCTCTCATTAATAATTCTTAAGCTTCAAAAGCAAATGGAACATTTAGGAGCATATGACATGCTTAACCAACTCAAGGATATGTTCCAACAGCAGGCTAAGCTAGAGCGCTTCGAGTGCCTAAAGTCCCTTTTCGATTGCCATATGCAAGAGGGCAGAAATGTGAGCGTTCACGTGCTTAAGATGAAAGCATTTGGTGATCACATGGAGAGGTTGGGATTCCGGTTAGGGAGGGAGTTAGTGGTAGATTTGATCCTCCGTTCTTTTCCTAGTTCCTTTTCACAATTTGTGTGGAACTATCATGTCCATCCATGGCATGGACAAGTCCCTAATGGAACTTCACGGAATGTTAAAGACCGTCGAGTCCGACATGTCCAAGAAGCCTTCCTGGTCCAAACCCGTCCTAGCCATCCAGGGAGGCGGAACCAAAAGAAAAGGCGCTCCCCCTTCTAAGGGAAAGGGTGAGGGGAAGGTTGCAAGACCTAACCCGAGTCTGGCCCCGAAGGGCAAGGGGAAATCCGTGATGGTTCCACCGGCCGAGGACCATGCGGAAGCCGAGTGCTTCCACTGCAAGGAAAAAGGGCATTGGCGGCGTTCTTGCCCAAAGTACCTTGAGGAGCTTAAGCGGGTAAAACCGATGGGAGCGGGTAACTCAGGTACATTTATGATTGAACTCAACAATACTGCTACTTCTAACGGCTGGGTACTTGATACCGGTTATGGCACTCATATTTGTAATAATGTGCAGGTGCTAAAAAGAAGTTGGGCGCTGGGTGCTGGAGAGCTTGACCTGATCATTGGAAAAAAGGATGTGGTTCCCGTGGAGCGGATAGGGAGTGTTGATCTCGCCTTTCCTTCAGGACTTTCTATTACCTTATTGAATGTTTGTTTTCCGCCCTGCGTGGCACGAAACATTATTTCCTTTCACGCTTTGTATGACGATGGGTATGATTTTGGTTTTAATAATGGAATTATGTCTTGTTTGAGAAATGATGTTCATCACTTTAAAGCTTATCCATGTCGTGGGATTTATGAAACAAGTGTGTGTTTGGATGGTAATAAATCAATCATCAACATTAATTCTAAGTCCAAAGGTGTATTGGACAATTTGTCTTTGTGGCATAGTCGTCTTGGCCATATAAGCAAGAAACGTATCACCAAACTCCAAGTGGATGGGATTTTGGAATCGTTTGACCACGGGTCTAGCGAAGTATGCGATTCTTGTTTATTCGGCAAAATGACTAAAGCGCCCTTCACCGGCGTTAGTGAAAGGGGCAAAGACTTGTTGGACATTGTTCACACGGATGTGTGTGGTCCGTTCAGGTCTTCTATAAGAAACAACTGTAAGTACTTCTTTACTTTTACTGATGATTTCAGTAGGTATGGTTATGTTTATTTAATTAAGCATAAGTCTGAAACCTTTGAGGTGTTTAAGACATACCAAAATGAAGTGCAGAATCAATTGGGCAAACGGATTAAGATTCTCAGATCCGATAGGGGTGGTGATTATCTTAGTACCGAGTTTCTTGATCTACTTAGGGGTTGTGGAATTATTTCACAACTTACTCCACCCAGGACACCACAATTAAATGGGGTGGCTGAGAGGAGGAACCGAACTTTATTGGATATGGTTCGGCCCATGATGAGTCGTACAAAGCTACCCGCAAGTTTTTGGGGTTACGCTTTGGAAACTGCTGCTAGGACCTTAAACCTTGTACCAACAAAGAAGGTTGCAAGTACACCGTTCGAGATGTGGCATGGAAGGGTTCCTTCGCTAGCCTATCTCAAGGTCTGGGGTTGTGAGGCTTACGTGAGACGTGAAGCTCAAGACAAACTTGAACCTAGATCCAAGAAGTGTATTTTCATTGGCTACCCAGCTGGTTCTATGGGATGTTTGTTTTACAAACCTCCGGAGAACAAGGTATTTGTTGCTCGAAGGGCGGTCTTCCTTGAAAGGGAGCTAATATCTGCAGAAGCCAGTGGGAGGCAAGTCGATCTAGAAGAAATTCTAGATGACACCAATGATCAACCTGATGTTGGCACTAGTACCGCTTCTGAGGTCAGTGCACCAGAAGAAATGGAACCTCAACCAACGGTGGATGAGGTGCCTCATACACAACCATTAGAGCTCCATAGATCTGGTAGAGTTCGTAATGAGCCGGAAAGATATGGGTTTCTCATATCCGAGGGCGACGAACTATTGGTTGATCATGGTGAACCGACCAACTACCGGGAAGCCGTAGCGGGCCCTGAGTCTGCTAGGTGGAAGGAGGCAATGGACAGTGAGATGCAATCCATGGCGGATAATCAAGTCTGGGACTTGGTTGATATGGTACCCGGCCACAAGCCTGTAGGGTGCAAATGGGTCTTCAGGAAGAAGACTAACATGGATGGAAAAGTAGACACCTTCAAAGCCCGACTGGTAGCAGAGGGTTTCACTCAAGCTCATGGTGTAGACTATGATGAAACTTTTTCTCCGGTGGCTATGTTGAAGTCTATTAGGATACTAATGGCTCTCGCTGCATATTACGATTATTAAATATGGCAGATGGATGTCAAGACTCCCTTCCTTAATGGGAAGTTGGTAGAGGAGGTTTACATGGCACAACCTGATGGTTACGTAAACCACAAATATCCTAATAAAGTCTGCAAGCTTAAGAGGTCCATTTATGGACATAAGCAAGCATCACGGAGTTGGAACATTTGCTTTGATGAAAAGGTCAAAGAGTTTGGCTTTTCTAAAAACAAGAATGAACCTTGTGTGTATGTCAGGGCTAGTGGGAGTGCTGTAGTTTTTCTAGTCTTGTATGTAGATGACATACTACTCATAGGAAGTGACGTGGCTACCTTGCAGGAAGTAAAAACTTGGCTTGGGAGTTGCTTCTCTATGAAAGACATGGGAGAAGCAGCATATATTTTGGGGATAAAGATCTACAGAGATAGATCTAAGAGACTGATTGGTTTGAGCCAGAGTACGTACATAGATAAAGTCTTGAAGAGGTTCAAGATGCAAGATTCCAAGAAAGGGAATTTGCCCATGTTGCATGGTATGGCGTTGAGCAAGTCTCAATGTCCTAGTTCTCAAAAGGAACTAGAGAAAATGAGTCGAGTCCCGTATGCTTCGGCAGTGGGATCGATCATGTATGCTATGCTATGTACTCGGCCTGATGTGTCGTATGCCTTGAGCATGACGAGCCGATATCAGGCTAACCCTGGTCAAAGTTATTGGGTTGCGGTTAAAAACATCCTTAAATATCTTCAGAGAATTAAGGAAATGTTTTTAGTGTTCGGTGGATCGGAGGATCTAAGAGTTACTGGATATTCTGATGCTAGCTTCCAAATGGACAAGGATGATTGCTGGTCTCAATCGGGATTTATATTCTTGTTAAATGGTGGAGTAATAAGTTAGAGAAGTTCCAAGCAAGATACCGTGGCCGATTCAACCACGGAGTCAGAGTATATTGCTGCAAGCGAGGCTTCTAAGGAAGCCGTATGGATGAAGAAATACATTCAAGACCTTGGAGTTGTTCCTAGCATCGCTAACCCTATTGAGATCTTGTGTGACAATGAGGGTGCAGTAGCTCTAACTAAGGAACCAAGAGTGCATCGACGTACGAGACACATTGCTCGAAAGTATCATTTTATTCGTGATATCATCGAGAATGGTGACATTGTGGTTAGTAGAGTACCGACTGAGAGGAACTTGGCAGATCCACTCACCAAACCTTTATCGCAAGCTAAGCATGATTCACATGCTAAGTCTATTGGGATTACATTTGCTAATGACTTGGTTTAATTATTTTAGTTGTATTTGTTATTGAGAACATTAAAGCAATAATGTATTTCTTATTGCAATGACTATTAAATGGGGATTTAATATACGCATGGTGCGATTACTTTATGAAACATTATTGTGTTCTATCTTTTTATGTTTAATACTTCCATGAATAAACTTGTTTATTCTAAATACTCCACAATCGGTCGTTCTTCATTGGAAGGAAGAAGTGAATTAAGATCGAGGCAAGTGGTTGGTAAAGATTTCATCTTGGATTGAATACTTGTTTACGCAACACTAGCCTGTACTTAATGGTGATTAAGTAATTGGAGGACCCGTACCTGAGTTTACTTCATGGATATTATCACGAGTAAATCAGGATGATAACATTATTTATCCTTCTACTGGAGATGCACGCGTTTCTTGATTATTAACTTGGACTTGTTTAGATTGTGCGATAAGGGAAGTTTTCAGGCAAGAACTTGTTATTATGATAGGGCGGTGTATTCAAATGTATTCGTTCCTCTTTTGAGAGATATCCTTGGGCCCCTCGTCGACTAAGCTGATGACAAATCAAAATGCATGGTCGTGCTCAAGTTGAATTGATGGTGGATCAATTATGCAACTTGTTTTGTTAGTCATACTTAGTCTATATCGAGAAACATAATCGTGAATGATTTGGGGCTGATCATGTTCCATGACCTGCATTCACAACGGATATCGTGAACGAAGGGGTACATAATCACTTATCTATAGGACCTTTCCTTTTGGTTAGGTATTTGTTTTGGGAAGACAAACCCTGTGCTGACTTGGGGGCATAGATGCCTTGCTAGAGGCCGCTCTATGTCGGTGACGCCTTTCGTGGGTTTGTCATGTGCAAGTGGGAGTCTGTTGGATTATGCCTACTCACACACAGATGAGTTGGTATCATGGCTGATGAAGCAAGGGCCTATTGGGTCACACGCCAAGTATCGATTCCGGCATCACGGATGGTCTAATGAGAAAGAAAACCAGAAACTGGTTCTGGTGGGCCAAGGCACGCCCGTGCCCTACGGGCAGGCACAAGCCCAAGTCGGGCGTGACCCGTGGCTAGGTACGCCCGTGCCTCTAGGAGGCACGCCCGTGCCCTGTGCCCAGTGGACAGGCACGAGCCCAAGTCGGGCGTGACTCGGGCGTGGCCTCTTGGGCTGGCACGCCCGTACCTTATGAGGCATGGCCGTACCTCATGCAGTAACTGTTGGATTATGCCCACTTACACGCACACGAGTTGGCATCATGGCTGATGAAGCAAGGGCCTATTGCGTCACACGCCAAGTATAGATTCTAGCATCACGGATGGTCTAATGAGAGATAAAACCAGAAACTGGTTCTGGTGGGCCAAGGCACGCTCGAGCCTCTATGAGGTACGGCCGTGCCCTACGGGCAGGCACGAGCCCAAGTCGGGCGTGACTTGGGCGTGGCTTGTGGCTAGGTACGCCCGTGCCTCTATGAGGCACGCCCGTGCCCTGTGCCCAGTGGATAGGCACGAGCTCAAGTCAGACGTGGCGTTTTGGGCTGGTACGCCCGTGCCTTGTGAGGCACGGCCGTACCCCGTGCAGTTACAGTCTTCTTAAACAGCTGTTTATGAAGAAGATTATGGTGTTTTATTGCTTATTGATGGATTATCAATGCATGCACGTTTTGTTCTCTTTTGAAGAGTCTATAAAAGGTGGTGCATGATTCCTTTGTTGGGTTACAAGTTCTTGAAAGGCAAAAACACACATTGCACACTTCTCTCTCTCAAACACTCAAACTAGTTCCAAGGCTTTGGTTCTATATTGTGTAGACATCTTGGTGGTGTTTAGATAGACTTATCTAACACTCTAGCAAGTGGGAGGCGATAGTAGCTTGGTGTGGACTTCGGTAGAGGTGTACACGTTAGTGCACAAGACTTCCAAACTCCAAATCCGCACGTACAAAAAAGAAAGCATCAAGGGTATAACTCTATCTCTTTGTATGTTTTATTTTGTTGCTTAGTCATGTCTAGACTTTTGGTCCATTTGGTGGGCGTGTTCGTGGTCGATTTTTGAAAACTTTTTCCACTCGTTTTTCTTCGGTTGCGATTTTAGACCACGAAAACCCAACAGTGGTATCAGAGTCATCTCTAACATGGCTTTGCACTTTTGGAGTTAAACCGGATTTTCTGAGTTTTCTGTCAAAAATGGTTTTCCGGTGACCAGGCACGGTCGTACCTCTAGAGGTACGGGCCGTGCCGGCGACCGGGGCACGGGCGTACCAGTAGGGGTACGGGCCGTGCCAGCAGAATTCGTAAACTGTTTAAATTGTTTAAACTGTGCACTGACAAAATGGCAGGCACGCCCGTACCCTCTTGGGTACGCCCGTGCCTAATGGTTTTTTGGTCAGAATTAGTTTTTGAAACAATATGTTTAAATATATTAAAATCCGGGTTTTAGACTAGTCTTGATTCTGTTGAACCCCACTATATTTTGATTCCTAATTTTATATGTTTTGTGTGACTTGGCATGAAGTTCACAAAAACATATATCTTTAGGTGTATATATGAATATGCAATTTTAAAGGTGTATTAAAATTGTTAATGCATATGTACAAGGGTTGCTTGTTGTGCCTTGAGTGTTTTTTTGCAATCTTGATCAAAATATATATATCCTTGTTGGACATGGTTTTGTGGCACACCATTGCTTTCGTTTGGTTGTGTTTGTTTGTGGTAGCCAGGTAACTTGATTTGCCCATAGCCCTTTGTGTTGTTTGTGGTTGGTTTTGGTTTTGGCCTGCGTGCCGTAATGTTGTAATATTTATATTGGTGCGACTTGCATGTCGTTTATTTAAATCTTTGTACTCGTAATAGATTATTAGGATCGCGACTTGCATGTCGTTTTCTTATTATTATGTACTCGTACTTTGATTATTTCAAATATGTAATATTGTACCAAAGCCGACCGGGAGACACGGTGTTGGCGTCTTGACGAACCAAGTCCGGGAGATTCGCCGGAGTGGAGATCGTGACGGAGCATCCATTGGTGTTGTCCGTAGATTGACTATGTTTTCCCGGTTTTGGTTCACGGGGAAAACACTTAGGATTTAGGCATGTTACCGGGTCTTTATTTTTCTATATTTATGCGAGGTTGTTTTATATTTGAATTCTTTAGGATTTGCATGCTAGAGAATTTTTGAAAATATATAAAACAAAAGAGATTTATAAATGAGTTTATATTTCTAGGCGCATAAGAATTGGCAAATATTAATATAAAAGTGTTTATATTAAATGGTGAATAAAACGGAGTTTTTTGTCACTTAAATAGCTAATTCGTCAAAAGTTGTTAAAATATTATTTTAACCGGAAAAACAAAAACCCGTTTTTTGAATAGTAAGTCACGCGCCACCCGTAAGACGACACCACCAAAATCTAACGAAACTTGGATGATTGGAGAGCATTAGCACGAGTCATGCCTTGTGGAGTTGTGTGGAAGGTGAGTGTGGCAACCTGCAATATTTGTAGTCGAGCTTAAGCACGAACCAATGATTGGGCTAGGGTACCAACGTGTGTCTTGACGGGCGACTTACAAGTTCTTTTATGTTGCTTAAATGATGTTGATCTCTAGCCGAGTCATTTAAGAAATAATAAAAGGATTGGTGTATGAAGGGATCAAACATGCCTTGGACATTTGATGTCGAAAGGATCCCGCAAGGATCTAAGAGTTGCAATTAGTAATTTGTGTACCGGCCTAAATAACTTATTTCATGATCCACGGTAAACCCGTCATGAGATAGAGTGAAATATGGTTCTTAGCCTTGTTCAAATAATTAAGTCTTATAACTATTGGGTAATTATTTCTACAAGGATTTTCAACTAAAATTGGTACTCTAAATTTTGTAGATGGCATCCAACAACGCTTCTACATCTTCATCGAACTCTATTTCCCTAAAGTTATTCCTCGAAAAGGCCAAACTCGATGGCCAAAACTTCATGGATTG
Source organism: Dittrichia graveolens (assembly GCA_038502395.1). Classification (NCBI taxonomy): domain Eukaryota; kingdom Viridiplantae; phylum Streptophyta; class Magnoliopsida; order Asterales; family Asteraceae; genus Dittrichia; species Dittrichia graveolens. The sequence goes on along the minus strand of JARJIL010000002.1, from coordinate 40,060,006 downwards.
GTTCATGCAACTAAGGATAGCCCTTAGGTATGAGCAAAAGATGTGGGCTATCGAGGAGCCTTTGCCGGAGGCACATGCGGCTAATGCGACTAGGGCGGTCCGAGACGCGTATGACAAGCGTGTCAAGGAAACGAATGAAGTGGCTTGCATTATGCTCTCGTCAATGATTCATGAGCTTCAAAAGCAAATGGAACATTTAGGAGCATATGATATGCTTAACCAGCGGAAGGAAATGTTCCAACAGCAGGCTAAGCTAGAGCGCTTCGAGTGCCTAAAGTCCCTTTTCGATTGCCATATGCAGGAGGGCGGAAATGTGAGCGTTCATGTGCTTAAGATGAAAGCATTGGTTGATCGCTTGGAGAGGTTGGGATTCCCGTTAGGGAGGGAGTTGGCGGTGGATGTGATACTCCGTTCTCTTCCTAGTTCATTTTCACAATTTGTGTGGAACTATCATGTCCATGGCATGGATAAGTCACTAATGGAACTTCACGGAATGTTGAAGACCGTCGAGTCTGACATGTCCAAGAAGCCCTCTTCGTCCAAATCCGTCCTAGCCATCTAGGGAGGCGGAACCAAAAGAAAAAGCGCTCCCCCTCTAAGTGAAAGGGTAAGGAAAAAGTTGCAAAACCGAACCCGAGTCCGGCCCCGAAGGGCAAGGGGAAAGCCGTGATGGTTCCACCGGCCGAGGACCCCGCGGAAGCCGAGTTCTTCCACTGCAAGGAAAAAGGGCATTGGCGGCGTTCTTGCCCAAAGTACCTTGAGGAGCTCAAGCGGGTAAAACCTAAGGGAGCGGGTAACTCAGGTACGTTTATGATTGAGCTCCACAATACCGCTACTTCTAACGGCTGGGTACTTGATACCGGTTGTGGCACTCATATTTGTAATAATATGCAGGTGCTAAAAAGAAGTAGGGCGCTGGGTGCTGGAGAGCTTGACCTGATCATGGGAAACAAGGATGTGGTTCCCATGGAGCGGATTGGGAATGTTGATCTCGCCTTTCCTTCATGGCTTGCTATTACCTTATTGAATGTTTGTTTTTCGCCTTGCATGGCACGAAACATTATTTCCTTTCACGCTTTGTATGACGATGGATATGATTTTGGTTTTAATAATGGAATTATCTCTTGTTTGAGAAATGATGTTCATTACTTTAAAGCTTATCCATGTCGTGGGATTTATGAAACAAGTGTGTGTTTGGATGGTAATAAATCAATCATGAACATTGATTCTAAGTCTAAAGGTGTATAGGACAAGTTGTCTTTGTGGCATAGTCTTCTTCGCCATATAAGCAAGAAACATATCACCAAACTCCAAGTGGATGGGATTTTGGAATCGTTTGACCACGGGTCAATAGAAGTATGCGATTCTTGTTTATAAGGCAAAATGACTAAAGCACCCTTCACCGGCGTTAGTGAAAGGGGCAAAGACTTGTTGGACATTATTCACACGGACGTGTGTGGTCCGTTCAGGTCTGCTACAAGAAACAACTGTAGGTACTTCGTTACTTTTATTGATGATTTCAGTAGGTATGGTTATGTTTATTTGATTAAGCATAAGTCTGAAACCTTTGAGGTGTTCAAGACATACCAAAACGAATTGCAGAATCAAATGGGCAAGCGGATTAAGATTCTCAGATCCGATAGGGGTGGTGAGTATCTTAGTACCGAGTTTCTTGATCATCTTAGGGGTTGTGGAATTATTTCACAACTAACTCCACCCAAGACACCACAATTAAATGGGGTCGCTGAGAGGAGGAACCGAATTTTATTAGATATCGTTCGGCCCATGATGAGTCGTACAAAGTTGCCCGCAAGTTTTTGGGGTTATGCTTTTGAAACCGTTGCTAGGACCTTAAACCTTGTACCAACAAAGAAGGTTGCAAGTACACCGTTCGAGTTGTGGCATGGAAGGGTTCCTTCGCTAGCCTATCTCAAGGTCTGGGGTTGTGAGGTTTACCTGAGACGTGAAGCTCAAGACAAACTTGAACCTAGAGCCGAGAAGTGTATTTTCATCGGCTACCCTGCTGGTTCTATGGGATATTTATTTTACAAGCCTTCGGAGAACAAGGTTTTTGTTGCTCGATGGGCGGTCTTCCTTGAAAGGGAGCTGATATCTACAGAAGCCAGTGGGGGGCAAGTTGATCTAGAAGAAATTCTAGATGACACCAATGATCAACCTGATGTTGGAACTAGTACCGCTTCCGTAGATCTGGTACAGTTCGTAATGAGCCGGAAAGATATGGGTTCCTCATATCCGAGGGCGACGAACTATTGGTGGATCATTGTGAACCGACCAACTACCGGGAAGCCGTAGTGGGCTCTGAGTCTGCTAGGTGGAAGGAGGCAATGGACAGTGAGATGCAATCCATGGCGGATAATCAAGTCCGGGACTTGGTTGATCAGGTACCCGGCTTGTAGGGTGCAAATGGGTCCTTAGGAAGAAGACGAATATGGATGGAAAAGTAGACACCTTTAAAGCCCGATTGGTAGCAAAGGATTTCACTCAAACTCATGGTGTAGACTATGATGAAACCTTTTCTCCGGTGGCTATGTTGAAGTCTATTAGGATACTAATGGCTATCGCTGCATATTACGATTACGAAATATGGCAGATGGATGTAGAGACTGCCTTCTTTAATGGGAAGTTGGCAGAGGAGGTTTACATGGCATAACCTGATGGTTACGTAAACCACAAATATCCTAATAGAGTCTGCAAGCTTAAGAGGTCCATTTATGGACTTAAGCAAGCATCTCGGAGTTGGAACATTTGCTTTGATGAAAAGGTCAAAGAGTTTGGCTTTTTTAAAAGCAAGGATGAACCTTGTGTGTATGTCAGGGCTAGTGGGAGTGTTGTAGTTTTCCTAGTCTTGTATGTAGATGACATACTACTCATAGGAAGTGACGTTACAACCTTGCAGGAAGTAAAAACTTGGCTTGGGAGTTGCTTCTCTATGAAAGACATGGGAGAAGCAGCATATATTTTGGGGATAAAGATCTATTGAGATAGATCTAAGAGACTCATTGGTTTGAGCCAGAGTACGTACATAGATAAAGTCTTGAAGAGGTTCAAGATGCAAGATTCCAAGAAAGGGAATTTGCCTATGTTGCATGGTATGGCGTTGAGCAAGTCTCAATGTCCTAGTTCTCAAAAGGAACTAGAGGAAATGAGTCGAGTCCCGTATGCTTTGGCAGTGGGATCGATCATGTATGTTATGCTATGTACTCGGCCTGATGTGTCGTATGCCTTGCGCATGACGAGCTGATATCAGGCTAACCCTGGTCAAAGTCATTGGGTTGCAGTTAAAAACATCCTTAAATATCTTCGGAGAACTAAGGAAATGTTTTTAGTGTTCGGTGGATCGGAGGAGCTCAGAGTTACTGGATATTCTGATGCTTGCTTCCAAACGGAGAAGGATGATTGCCGGTCTCAATCAGGATTTGTATTCTTGTTAAATGGTGGAGCAATAAGTTGGAGAAGTTCCAAGCAAGATACCGTGGCCGATTCAACCACGGAATCAGAGTATATTGCTGCAAAAGTCACGCTCGACTTGGGCTCGTGCTATTTCACTAGTCACGGCTGCACCTCTACGAGGCACGCCCGTGCCAGCCCCAAAGAGTACGCCCGAGGCACGCCGGCCATGGGCCCGTAGCTGGCCTAGGGCACGCCAGTACCTTCACAATGCACGGCCATGCCCGGCCCCACCAAAACTTAGTTTTGGAGTTTCTCTCTCTCGTTCAAAGGTTTTGCCGGAATCAATACTTGGCGTTTGATCCAATAGCACTATGCCTCATCGGCAGTGATACCAACTCGTGTGTGTCGCTAGGCATATTCCAGCAAACTCCCACTTGAACATGACACACTTACGAAAGGTAAAACCGATATAGAGCGGCCTCTAGCAAGAAATCTATGCCCCCAAGTTAGCATAGGGTATGTCACCCATGACAAGTACCAACCTATAAAGAATGGTCTTACAAATAAGTGATTATTCATCCCTTCGTTCATGATATCCATTGTGAATGCATGTCGTGGAACACCGTCAACCTCAAAACATCCACAATTATGTTTCTCGATCTAGACTAACTATAGCGAACAGTACAAGTTTCAAAATTGATCCATCATTAATTCAACTTGAGCACGGCCATGCATTTCAAGGCCATCAGCTTACTCAACGAGGGGCCAGGGATATCTCTCTAAAGAGGAACGAATACCTTTGACTACATCGTTCCGTCATAATACAAGTTCTTGCTTGAAAACTTCCCTAATAGCAGCTAGTTACGAATCGCATTAGAAAGCAATCTAAACAAGACCATATCATTAATCAATAGCGCGTGTATCTCCAGTAAAAGGACAAACAATATTATCATCCTAATTTACTCTTGATCATGTCCATGAAGTAAACACAGGTGCGGGTCCACCAATTACTTGATCACTATCAAGTACATGCTAGTGTTGTGTAAACATATATTCAATCCACTATGAATACTTTACCAACCACTTGCCTCGATCTTAATTCACTTCTTACTTCCACTAAAGAATGACCGATCGTGGAGCATTTAGAATAAATAAATTTATTCACGGAAGTGGTTAAACATGCTAAGATGGAACACAATAAAGGTTAACGAAAGTACCCTCTCCAAGCGCATTACGAAATCCCCATTTGATAATCGATACAATCAAAGCACATTATTGCTTAAATGTTCCCAACTCAAAACATATCAAATTCAACTAAAACAAACTCAGGCCAAAGCCAGTTGTAAACCAAGTGTATACAAGCCTAGTATGAAAGCTCATCACTAGCTTGTGACTAAATTTTAGTAAGCGGATTCACAATCACCATATCTTATCTCGACCAATCACTTATAAAGTGTTGCATTTACAAGATCATGGTTCTTTTTTCAAACCTTCATACTCTCATTGTTTCAAAGAACCCAATAGAGTCAACGATGCTTCAAACAATAATTCTCGTCTATGAGCCATTGCACTCTCATTGTTTCAAAGAACCCAATAGATTCACAATGCACAAGACTATGGTTCATATATATAAGCCATCATGCTGTCTCAAAAGAACCCAATAGAGTCAATGATACTTAAAGAAAAATTCTAGTTGATAACATTTCATTTATGTAACACCGGAAAACCGAAGCCATTGTTTTTAAAACGCATTGCAGAAGCTTAATTACATAAATCCACTTTACTAACATTTCAAATATGTACAATACATAATTATCTGTTTTCAACCAACAAAACAAAGTCATGGTGTTACAAAATAATAGGATCGTTTCTTCTACAAAATCTATAAGAGTCAGTGTCACACCCCGCTAAAGCGGAAACACGAGGTGTCACAGCACAAGGGATCATCGCACAAGGTAGTAGACAATGACCAACCATATTTAAATAACCAAATTAAAAGATTCGGATACATACATAAGTAGAAAGATACATAACCAAATAAAATTTAAAGACATTGTTTGGTACGATACGTAAATGAAATGGAAATTGTTTTCAAAACATAAAAATGAAGATGTCATGCATCATGCTTCTAGGTGCAGTACCTAACGGCGGTCACCTAAAAGCATAGGTAAAAGAAAGGGGTCAACTTCTAGAGTTGGTGAGATCATAGGTTTTTATTATGCACAAGATAACTTTTTAAAGCGGAAAAGTTTAATAATAAATGATAGAAATTTTTTAGTAACATAAAGGTATGCACAAATGATAGGTGATGCATTATATTACCCAATACACTGCACGAGGTAAGAATATACTATGATGTTTATAGCTTGACTCATTATCCAACCTAACCGACAACCAATTGCCCAAGAACAAAGCTAACGCCCATATTAAATGACGTTAGTGGGGGTAAAGTACATCTATAGTTCGTCAACCATAAATGGGAGACGTCGGAATCTCCAAATAGTGCTACTTACAAATATCATCGGCTCACTAGCGGAGTTAATGGATAATGTCATAAAAGGAGGGGGGGTCTTACGAACGATAACCCAAGCACATCAAAGAATAATATCATAGTGTAACAAAATCATATTTAAAATATATAAGAAGTTAGGCAATCAAATTTTCATGAAATGTATACACATGCTTTCACCCCAAAAATAATATGAAGTACGGTAAAAATGGGCTATGATACTCACTCGGTACGGTAACGTATGAGCTTTGTAAATGGTTTCTCGATTCTACCGAAGCTCCTTTCTTAATATAAGAAGTATGTAACTCTATTAGATTTACTATTTTATTTATTACTTTGTATTATTACCAATTATTTGTTATTAATTCATTTATTTTTTTAAAGGTTTTTCTCTATTTTCTTTATGTTATAGATTGCTCACTAGAATTTATATTTTTTTAAGTTAAAATTTAAAAATTAAAATCTGTATTTTAGAAGTCATATTAAAGCTTAATATTTTAATATGACCTTAATGCATGTTTCTAGAATATCCAGTAAAAATATAGAAATTTATAATCCATATTTAATATTTTTAATAATTAAAAGTATATAAGGTGTTCACTGATCAGTGTCTGGATGATACATAGTTACTAAAAAGTCTGTTTAGTGCTTATACGACCTCGTTTTTACATGATTCAAAAGGGGAAATAACCACGAATCAAAGAGGAAACTTTTAAAAAAAGTAGATGTATTTTGACCCAAGAATGGTCAAGTTATACGCGTTTAAAGTGTACCTCTTTAAATCTGTCAGATTTCCAGATTCAAAATATGTGTCTTATTAAATACGTTTGAAGGATCAAACCTTCATGAAAATTAGTGAATCCAGATTCTAATGAAAAGTAACACTTTAAAATAAGATTAGAAAAAAGAATCAAACGTTTTTTATACCTAGAACTCCAGATATAACAAAAACAATGGGGGAGTTCTAGCTCAAAATCTGTGAGGTTGTTATATTTCTTAACTTTTTGGGTCATAACTTTAATATAATATATTATTTAAGATTAATCATAATAAGCATAAAATTAGAAAATCCATGTGTTCCTTACAATAATGGTAGGATGATAACACATTTTCATGTGTTCCTTACAACATTGGTAGGATGATAACACATGCATATCAAAGTTCTTATTTTCTTGATTTTTAGTTGATTTTGTTCCTTACAACAATGGTAGGATGATAACACATTTTCATGGGTTCCTTACAACATTGATAGGATGATAACACTTGCATGATTAAAGTTCTTAAAGAAATGATGAAAATTAAAGAAAATTAAAAAAAAGAGAAGAAAGGTAGAAGAGTAGAGGTGGATCTTGTTGTATAATCATCTTACCAAACTTTTCCTTCTTTGATCTTGCTTAGATCTTCAAAAAACAAAGATTTGATGGAGTTCTTGAGGAGATTTTGGTGTAAGAATAATAGAGAAGAGAAGATGAAGATTGGTTGTAGAGGAAATGATGAGAAGAAGTAGGGGAGATTTTATAGACATTGGGGAGATCAAGTGGCATTATGGGGAAGTGAAGAAGGCAAGAGAAAAAGAGGGGGGGTTATTTTATTTTATTTGTTAATTAATTTGTATAATTTGGTGATTTGATTAAATCTTATATTTAGCAAGGTTTTAATCACTTTTATAATTTTTTATATATGTTTTATATTTTAACTTATCTTTAATTATTATTATTATTATTATTATTGTTGTATATGATTTATAAATCTTGGCTTTTTATAAATCGGTTTTACGAGCTAGTGAAGGTTCTAACCACATAGACGGAATTTCTAGGGAATCTAAGATTATTATTGATATATTTAAATCATAAATAATATTTTTAGTTATACCAGACTTATATTTAGAGTTTCTAATGGCTAAACTGTGAATTTTGTTGACGGTTGTCACACTCTCCCATGATTAAAAGAATTTCGTCCCGAAATTAATCGTTGACGTCTTGGACTTGCTTTTTGGCAAAGAGGTGCGGTTTGAGTTTCATAATCCTCTCGCTCCCAAGTGTATTCAGGCTCGTGCCTTGAGTTCCAACGAATCTTTAAAATGGGGATCTTACTTCTCCTCTGTCGTTTAGCCTCCCGGTCAAGGATTTCGATTGGTCTTCTACGAAGTGCAAATGGTTATCAACTTGCACATCTTTTAAGGGTAAGACTATGGATTCATCAGTTTGGCATTTCTTTAAATTCGACACATGGAACGTGTCATGGATGGCGCTCAATTCTTGTGGCAGTTTAAGCTTGTAATCTACCGGTCCAATCCTTTCAATTATCTTGAATGGCCCATCATACCTGGGACTTAATTTGTTCCTTTTCCCAAAACGTACTATTTCCTTCCAAGGTGATATCTTCAGTAGAACTCTATCGCCAACTTGAAACTCTAGGGTTTCCTGCGATGGTTGGCGTAGCTCTTCTGTCGATCCCCAGCGGTTTTCAGCCTTTCCTTGATAATCTTGATCTTATCAGTGGTCTCATGTAGGACATCTGGTCTTGACAATTTCCGGTCCCCAATTTCCAACCAGCTCAGCGGGGATCTACACTTGCGTCCATACAGGGCTTCATAGGGTGTACACTGGATACTGGTGTGATAACTATTATTGTATGAAAATTCAACCAGTGGTAAATGCGAGTCCCAGCTTCCACCAAAATCTAACACACAAGCATGTAGCATATCCTCTAGCGTTTGAATAGTTCTTTCCGATTGACCGTCTGTATGAGGGTGGTAGGAGGTGCTTAAATGTTCCAAGTGCTCTCTGAAGTGATTGCCAAAAACGTGAAGTGAAGTGACTATCCCTATCCGAGATGATACAGATGGGCACTCCATGTCGCATGACGATCTCATTGATGTATATTCGTTCCAGTTTTTCCATCTTGCAATCTTCCCGAATGGGAAGAAAATGTGATGACTTCGCAAGCCGATCTACTATCACCCAGATGGTAACTTAGTCACGAAATCCATTGTTATCTGTTCCCATTTCTATTCCGGAATTTCTAGTTGTTGAAGTAATCCAGATGGTTTCTTGTGTTCTGCCTTAATCCTTGCACAAGTTAAACATTTCCCCACATATAGGGCGATATCATTCTTCATTCCGGGATGAATAGAATACTTAGATTTATGTGCCTCATCCAATATTGTTAACCGTATGTTATTTGCCTTAGGTATCCAAACCTTTTTTTCAAAGTAACGTACTCCATCAGCTCCAAACTCAAATCTGTGCTCTAAATGATGGTGAGTTTCCTCCATCAGATTCTTTGATTTTAATACTTGCTCCTGAGCTTCAAGGATTCTCCCTTTCAGACTCGTTTGTACAACAGCTCCTAATGCTCGGACTCTTGTTGGTTTTACTCTTTTCTTCCTACTCAACGCATCGGCTACCACATTCGCCTTGCCGTGGTGATATTTGATTTCGCAATCATAATCGTTGGTAGTTCTACCCATCGCCTTTGCCTCATATTGAGCATCTTTTGATCAAGAATATGCTGGAGACTCTTCTGGTCAGTGTAGACAGTACACTTGGTGCCATATAAATAGTGTCTCCATATTTTGAGAGCAAACACCACCGCTCCTAACTCCAAATCATGAGTAGTGTAGTTTTTCTCATGAACTTTCAATTGTCTCGAAGCGTAGGCGATAACTTTGTCTTTTTGCATTAAAACACATCCCAACCCTAGGTGTGATGCGTCGCAATAAACCATGAAATTTTCTGTTCCTGTTAGCAATGCCAAGATAGGTGCGTTGCATAGTTTTTGCTTAAAGGTTTGAAAGGCTTCCTCTTGCTTATCTCCCCAAATGAATTTCTTATCCTTCTGAGTTAAAGTCGTTAATGGTTGAGCAACACGTGAAAATTTTTCGATGAATCACCTATAATAACCTGCCAAACCAAGAAATTGCTGAATCTCAGTTTGCGTCTTTGGTGCTTCCCACTTTTTAATTGCCTAGATCTTTGTTGGATCAACATGAATTCCCTTCGAATTAACTACGTGACCAAGGAAGTGTACTTCTCGGATCCAAAATTCACACTTGGAGAATTTGGCATACAACTTCTGGTTCTTCAGTAGTGTTGGAATCAATTTCACATGTTGTTCATGATCTTCCTTACTTCGCGAATAGATAAGAATGTCATCAATGAACACTATTGAAAACTTATCTAAATATGGTCTACAAACCCTATTCATTAAGTCCATAAACACTGCTGGAGCATTTGTCAACCCAAAAGGCATAACTAAGAACTCGTAATGTCCATAGCGGGTTCCAAATATGGTCTTATGGACATCATCTTCACGAACTCTCAATTGGTGATATCCCGAGCGAAGATCGATTTTTGAAAAATATTTGGCGCCTTGAAGTTGGTCAAACAGGTCGTCGATTCGAGGGAGAGGGTATCGGTTCTTGATAGTCATTTTGTTGAGTTCCCTATAGTCGATACACATTCATAGCGACCCATCCTTCTTCTTGACAAAAAGAACTAGGTCTCCCCAAGGGGATGAACATGGTTGAATGAAACCTTTGTCGAGTAGTTCCTGGAGTTGTGCTGATAACTCTTGCATTTCTGATAGGGACAGTCGATATGGTGCTTTTGCCACGGGTTCTGCTCCAGGGATTAGATCGATGTGAAATTCGACTTGCCGGTTCGGGGGTAATCCTGGCAAATCTTCCGGAAATACTTCAAGAAAATCTTGTACAACGAGAATTTCTTCGATGTTTTTTATACGATATTCTCAAAGCAACAGATTTCCGCTCGATGTCTAAAGAGCCAATCCATCCCAACAACTATGTCGAAACTTCCCGTTTCGAGTGGGATTAGATCTATGGTATATGTTTTATCGGCTAAGCCCAAGGTATAACGAGGGATTATATCCTTAACACTAGTTTTTTTTACCATTAGCAAATTCAATGGTGTAAGGCTCTTTCATCTTTACGGTTTTTAAATTTAGCCTTAACTTAAATCTTAATGATATGAAGCTTTTATCTGCCCCTGAATCAAGTAGTACTGATGCGTAGTAACCTTTTAGAGGAAACGTACCTATAACTACATCGGGGTTTTTTCTGGCTTCATTCGCTCCAATCTCAAACACCCTGCCTCATGCTTGATTTCCTTGATTGCTTTGGCTTGTAGGACGTGCTTGATTAGAATTAGACCCTTGAGTTGGTCGCGAGCAGGCGGTGGCATGGTGCTCCAGACTTCCACACTTATAGCATGGCTTCACTCTGTAACTTTTGATGAGATGTCCTAACCTCTTATATCTAAAGCATACCATGCACTTTCCTTTATGGTGTTTGTGACACTTGTCACATTTAGGATAAGACCTCCATCCTTTATCTGCTGCTTGTGACTAAGCTCCGAAGTTTCTTGCTTTCTTATGATTATTGGCAGCTTCTCCACCGAATGTCCTCTTTGGCACCTCTTCAAGTTTTCTCTTACCCTTGTCTTTGTTGTTCACAAGCGATCCTGAACGAATAGCATTATGGGTAAGTCTTGTAGCCAGATTCACCGCACTTTGAATGGTGTTCGGGTTTGCAGCTGTGACGTTGGCCCGAATCTCAGGGGCTAGACCTCAAATGTACCTATTGATACGGTTTTCCTCCGGGGTCACTAAGTGTGCTACCAGCTTGGCCAAATCATGAAATCGAGTAGTATATGAGTTGATGTCGCCTCCGACCATTTCATGATTCCAAAGTTCGGCTTCTAACTCTTGAATTTCACTTTTTAAGCAAAATTCATCCCTTAGCAGCTTGAGAAATGCATCCCATGCGAGTTTGTGCGCGGTATCCCTTCCAAGCGTCTGTACTTGGATATTCCACCAGGATAGGGCTCGTCCTTGGAGGAGACATGCTGCAAACTCCACCTTATTTGCTTCCGTACACTTGCTGATACTAAGGACCGATTCCGTACTCTCAATCTAATTGAGTAGTCCCACAGCTCCATCGGTTCCGAAGAATTCTTTAGGGTTGCAAGCCCTAAAGGTTTTGTAGTTACATTCTTGGTTCGTGATTGGTGCTCCTTGATTTGCTTGAAACCTAACTGCAACTTAGCTAACGATGTTGGGTAGCGTAGCAATTACTTGTTCCATGACAAGTTGGTTTAGCTCGAGGTTTGGTATTCATGGAAGCATTGTTCTAGAGCATAGTCACATGAGGATTTTTAGTTACGCATTCTATTCGGTTTTATTACACTACTCTATGTGTAACGTATTAAATTCATTCATGGTGTTAAATATGATTAACAATATGTGATTATATAACCAATCATTCATTTGTCACAAAATAAATACCAAAAATTGGATCTTTAAGAAGACGCCATATATTCAATAAAGAGACAATAATATCCTTGAGCATACAATCATAAATTTTTAAACCAAACATAAAATAATCAAGTTGATAATAAAAGAAAAGAAAGACAATTAATCCCAAGGCCAATCCGTTCCATCCCCAACTAGCGCCTCATGCCTAGGTAGAGTAGTCCCATAAGTACCAGCATCATATCTCCTGCAACTAGACATGTGTGCACTATCCAGATCAGCCTCCAGGCTTCCTAGGCCGCCTCCAATGCCTTCATTGCATGGTGGTGGTTGGGGTCTACCATGTCTAGACAAGAACTGACGTGGTAGGTCTGGTAGTCTAGCATACCCCTAATGGTATACAACTCCAATGACATGTGATGGAACCTCCGCTCTCCTCTTCGGTCATCATGGATGGAGGTATCATCGGGATTCCCATAAGGATGGGGGCTCTCTCCGGCCCGTTCCCTTGCCGGGATGGTTCTCCTACGGTAGATTGAGGAGGTGCAACGGTTGTTCGGGCTGGTATGGCCACCTTCTTTCGGGCGGTTTGCCTAATGCGGAGTCCGTTCGTTCCGGGGTTTGGGTTTTGGCTCGGCTGGGGTGTTGATACTAACTCTGCTAGGGACCTAAAAATTGTTATAGGCCTATTTAGGGCTTCTAAAAACCCTTCCGGTAGTTGGTATGGAGGGACCTGGTTGCTATCAAAAGCGGATCTTGGGTTGGTCTCGGAGGGTTCACCTTCACTTGACATGATGTGCAAAGTTTGAATAGACTTGGTCACTAAGTTCATAACTTAAACTGTCTATATATGAATGTTATGCTCAAGCACACACAATGATCGTGTGTTCTAGAAAGAAAGTAAGTGAACAGTTTTTCTAAGTATATTTTTATTATAACTAACCTAAGTCCCATATTGTACATAGCTAAATTAGACATAGGTGATCAAGCTTTGTCTAATTGAGGTATAACAATGTGGTACTCAGCTTAATTATATTATAAATACACTTAATGCATTTCAAACAAGATTATTTTGAAAATCATTACCATGAACCTTTGGTTATAGTTTGAGCTTTCCATTAAGGAAAACCGGTATTCTCTATAACCTTTGGCTCTGATAACAAATCTGTCACACCCCGCTAAATCGGAAACACGAGGTGTCACAACACAAGGGATCATCGCACAAGGTAGTAGACAATGACCAACCATATTTAAATAACCAAAATAAAAGATTCGGATACATCTATAAGTAGAAAGATACATAACCAAATAAAATTTAAAGACATTGTTTGGTACGATACGTAAATGAAATGGAAATTGTTTTCAAAACATAAAAATGAAGATGTCACGCATCATGCTTCTACGTGCAGTACCTAACGGCGGTCACCTGAAAGCATGGGTAAAAGAAAGGGGTCAACTACTAGAGTTGGTGAGATCATAGGTTTTTATTATGCACAAGATAACTTTTTAATGCGGAAAAGTTTAATAATATATGATAGAAATTTTTGAGTAAAATAAAGGTATGCACAAATGATAGGTGATGCATTATATTGCCTAATACACTGCACGAGGTAAGAATGTACTATAATGTTTATAGCTTGAGCCATTATCCAACCTAACCAACAACCAATTTTCCAAGAACAAAGCTAACGCCCATATTAAATGACGTTAGTGGTGGTAAAGTACATCTATAGTTCGTCAACCATAAATGGGAGACGTCGGAATCTCCAAATAGCACTACTTGCAAATACCATCGGCTCACTAGCGGAGTTAATGGATAATGTCTTAAAAGGAGGAGGGTCTTACCAACGATAACCCAAGCACATCAAAGAATAATACCACAGTCCAACAAAATCATATTTAAAATATATAAGAAGTTAGGAAATCAAATTTTCATGAAATGTATACACATGCTTTTACCCCAAAAATAATACGAAGTACGGTAAAAAGGGGATATGATACTCACTCGGTATGGTAACGTGTTAGCTTTGTAAATGGTTTCTCGATTCTACCGAAACTCCTTTCCTAATATAAGAAGTATGTAATTCTATTAGATTTACTATTTTATTTAATACTTTGTATTATTACCAATTATTTGTTATTAATTCATTTATTTATTTTTAAAAGTTTTTCTCTATTTTCTTTATGTTATAAATGCTCACTGGAATTTATATTTTCTTAAGTTAAACTTTAAAAATTAAAATCTATATTGTAGAAGTCATATTAAGGCTTAATTTTGTAATACGAACTTAATGAATTTTTCTATAATATCCAGTAAAAATATTAGAATTTATAATCCATATTTAATATTTTTAATAATTATAAGAATATAAGGTGTTCACTGAATAGTGTTTGGATGATACATAGTTACTAAAAAGTCTGTTTAGGGCTCGTACGACCTCATTTTTACATGATTCAAAAGGGAAAATAACAACGACTCAAAGAGGAAACTTTAAAAAAACTAGACGTATTTTGACCCAAGAATGGTCAAGTTATGCGCGTCAGATTTCTAGATTCAACATATGTGTGTTATGAAATACGTTTGAAGGATCAAACTTTCATGAAAATTAGTGAATCTAGGTTCAATTGAAAGGTAAGACTTTAAACTAAGATTAGTAAAAAGAATCAAATGATTGTGGTACCTAGAACTCTAGATATAATAAAAACAATGGGGGAGTTCTAGCTCAAAATTTGTCAGGTTGTTATATTTCTTAACTTTTTGGGTCATAACTTTAATATAATATATTATTTATGATTAATCATCTAATATAAGCATAAAATTAGAAAATCCATGTGTTCCTTACAACAATGGTAGGATGATAACACATTTTCATGTGCTCCTTACAACATTGGTAGGATGATAACACATGCATGATCAAAGTTCTTATTTTCTTGATTTTTAGTTGATTGTGTTCCTTACAACAATGGTAGGATGATAACACATTTTCATGTATTCCTTACAACATTGGTAGGATGATAACACTTGCATGATTAAAGTTCTTAAAGAAATAAGATGAAAATCAAAGAAAATAAAACAAAAAGAGAAGAAAGGTAGAAGAGTAGAGGTGGATCTTGTTGTATAATCATCTTACCAAACTTTTCCTTCTTTGATCTTGCTTAGATCTTCAAAAAAACAAAGATTTGATGGTGTTCTTGAGGAGATTTTGGTATAAGAACAAGAGAGAAGAGAAGATGAAGATTGGTTGTAAAGGAAATGATGAGAAGAAGTAGGGAGATTTTATAGACATTGGGGAGATTAAGTGGCATTATGGGGAAGTGAGTAAGGCAAGAGAAAAAGAAGTGGGAGGGGGGGGGGGGTTTATTATTTTTTTTGTTTTTGTTAATTAATGTGTATAAATTGTGTAAGGTAAATTTTGTATAATTTGGTGATTTGATTAAATCATATATTTAGCAAGGTTTTAATCACTGTT
Organism: Dittrichia graveolens; assembly: GCA_038502395.1. NCBI lineage: Eukaryota > Viridiplantae > Streptophyta > Magnoliopsida > Asterales > Asteraceae > Dittrichia > Dittrichia graveolens. The sequence goes on along the minus strand of JARJIL010000002.1, from coordinate 40,044,343 downwards.
ATAAGTTTTTATATATATGTTTTATATTTTAAGTTATCTTTAATTATTATGGTGTACATAATAATAATAATAATTATTATTATTATTAGTATTAGTATTAGTATTAGTATTAGTATTAGTATTATTATTATTATTATTATTATTATTATTATTATTATTATTATTATTATTATCATTATTATTATTATTGTATATGATTTATACATCTCGGCTTTTAATAAATCGGTTTTACGAGCTAGTGAAGGTTCTAACCACATAGACGGAATTTCTAGGGAATCTAAGATTATTAATAATATATTTAATTCATAACTAATATTTTTAGTTATACCTGACTTATATTTAGAGTTTCTAATGGCAAACCTGTGAATTTTGTTGACGGTTGTCACAGTCAGGTCAACTTTTCCTTCTTCTAACACCACAAACACAAACCTGCAAAGACAACAACTGAGGGGAATTAGCACAAAGCTAAGTGAGTAGAGGGTAAGCACCAAAGCAAACATCAACAGTCAATATCAAAGTATGTAATCACATATCCAAGAAGACCGGTGGTTGGACGCAGAACCTACAACCAATGCCTGCCAAAGCAATGGTTTACCGATAGCCCTCTACTAAGTTGGCACAGTGAAAATTCTCCTCTAATGCAACATATGCACCAGTAAGACTATCACGGTACAACCAACCAGTAAACGAGCCCAACCCAATTCTATGTGTAGCTGACTTCTCAAACGCAACTCAATATCATCCAAAGAGCGCGTATCGGCCAAATAGTCATGCAACAGATATCAACAATCAATAATCACAATCAACAGTTCAATCAATCCTCCAAACACATACACATGCATCACATCAATAACATTAACCATAATCTTTACCATCCACGATTATCGTCTACTCACCTCAAAATCAACGCGAACTCAGATGTCTAATATCACTGAGTCTTTGGATTGCCTAAAAACACGATAACAACCAAGTCAGTTTCAATCTGATAAATATATCTATCCACATATATTTGTAAGTCAATCATTCACAAACTAAATCTCATAAGGTAGAATAAATAATCAAACAAAAACAAGTTCAATCTCAATTGTTGGATTTGGGGACTATTGGATTCAAACTGTCCGATTCTCCACAATCGGATTTGAGAATCCGTCGGATTTTAAGTCTATCGGATCCGGGTTCTTTCGGATTTTATAATGTTCCGGATTTGGTTGTATCGGATTTGAGGTGTACTGGATTTCAAAGATACCGGATGTCAAGTATAGGATTTCGTTATCTCGGATTTGGCAAATATCGGATTCATGGCTACGGATTAAGTAGGATCGGATTTGGGTTCCGGATTTCAGTGTCTCGGATTTATAAGTATAGGATTTTGGGATATCGGATTTTCCAAATACAAGCTTCCACATGTATCGGATTTTATCATCTTCGTCCTTAACACAATCCGCCAACTTCATCATCATCATAAATTAAATCCAGAAGTTATAAAATTCATCAAAACTTTCCAGAAACATGTTTAAACATATACAAATATGTATTCATGTATCACAAACACTTCATAACCATATAAATGTTCAAAACAAATATAACCCACAAAATCAAGTTCCTTCAAAATCAACCATAGTGATTCTTCATATAATCATGTTATTCAACATAAATCCTACCAAACTAATACTTAATGATGTCAAGAATATAAATCTAATTCAAAATCCGATTCCTTCTTTTACTTCTTATTTTCGGAAGAGGATTAACACACAAAACACACACTACACTTTTCTTTTCTTTGAAAATTCAAATGCTAATACCTTATCAAATAAACTATGTATACACGTACACCGAATATACAAATCGAAGCAGGAGGTGGCTAACCCATCTCTTGATTCACATACAAACATACACGTATACATTTTTATCAATATACATACATACATACGCATATATACATACTAACTCATGCATGCATACAATAATCTTTTTCTAACTAATTTAATTGACCATATAATCACCTTAAAACAGATAAACACATACCACTAACCTGCTAATCTACTAGCCCAGGTTTGCGGGTGTTAAAAATCTCCCCTCCTTAAGAGGATTCTGTCCTCGGAATCTCTTCTCGTTTAAACAACCTAGAGTATCTTTCCCTCATATCTGCCTTAGTCTCCCATGCTAAGTCAGAACTTAAAGTGTGCTTCCATTTGACCAACACCATTGGAATCTACTTCTTGCGGATCTTGGTCACTTTTCGATCTAACAGTTCAACAGGTTCCTCTATCAGTCTCTTCTTCAAATCAACTTTCAATTCATGCACTGGGAGAATTGATTTTCATCTTCAACCTTACATTTTCTCAGATAGCAAACGTTGAACATATCATGAATACCTGCACGCTCTGCTAGAAGATCCAGTGTAACTGTCTGATCATTCACTATCTGACGAATGCGGAAAGGACCAATATAACGGGGAGCCAACTTCCCGCGTTTGCCAAAACGGATCACGCCTTTCCATGGAGAGACCTTTAGATACACTAACTCCCCCACATCAAATGTTACTAGACGACGCAGTGGATCTACATGCATTTTTTGTCTATCTCTGGCCGCTTTCAACTTTTCTCTCGCAATAGCAACCTTGTCAGCAGTCAACAGTACAATCTCAGACCCTGCAAATTGTTTCTCACCAACTTCTAACCAACATGTCGGAGTACGGCAGCGACGACCGTATAACATTTCATACACATGCATTCCAATACTTGAGTGGTAAGAATTGTTATACGCAAACTCTATCAATGGCAAGTGTGAATCCCAATATCCACCATACTCAATTACACAGGCACGTAACATATCTTCGAGTGTTTGTATGGTTCGTTCAGTCTGACCGTTAGTTTGAGGATGATAAGCAGTACTCACATTAATTCTCGTCCCCAATTCTCTCAGTAAACTCCTCTAGAAGTTAGAAACAAATATGGAGTCTCTGTCAGATACAATGGACAACGGTATACCATACCTTGCAACAATCTCGTCAATGTATAGTTGAGCCAACTTACTCAAAGAAGCCGTCTCACAAGTAGCTAGAAAGTGAGCACTCTTCGTCAGTCGATCCACGGTCACCCATATCATATCATGATTCTTCTGAGTTCGCGGAAGTTTTGTTACAAAATCCATCGTTGTGTGTTCCCACTTCCACTCAGGAATCTCTAACTGTTTCAAGGACCCGTACGGTTTGTCATGTTCTGCCTTCACTTGTGCACATACATGACATGATTTTACAAAGTATGCCACATCCGCTTTCATCATAGGCCACCAGTAAAGCACTTTCAAGTCGTTATACATTTTAGTGCTTCCTAGGTGTACTGACAATCTTAACTTATGTGCTTCAGTTAAAATCAATTTTCTCAACTCTCCAAGCATAGGCACCCACACACGAGTCTTATATACTTTTAGTCCACGAGAATCATCAGTCAGTTCATCCTTTCGTTTCTTCATTAATTCACCCTTCAAATTTTCTTTCTTTAGAGCTTCTAACTGAGCAGACTTCAGTCTATCCACTAAGTCAGACACTATCTCCATACGCATAAACTGAATAGGACTTCTAGCTCCTTTGTGACTCAGGGTATCTGCTACCACATTTGCTTTTCCAGGGTGATATCTAATCTCACAATCATAATCCTTTATCAATTCTACCCATCGCCTTTGTATCATATTTAATGCTTTCTAGGTAAATACATACTGTAGGCTTTTATGATCAGTACAAATTACGCATTTGGTGCCATATAAGTAGTGCCTCCACAGCTTGAGCGCAAATACCACAACTGCTAGCTCCAAGTTGTGAGTCGGGTAATTCTTTTCATAAGGTATCAACTGCCTTGAGGCATACACAATCACCCAATCCTGTTGCATTAACACACGTCACAATCCAGCGAACGACGCATCGCAATATACAATAAAATCATCTAATCCACATGGCAACACAACGATAGGAGCCTGACATAACAACTGCTTTAATGTCTGGAAAGCTTTATCTTGTTCATCACTCCATACAAACTTTATATCCTTCCGAGTTAACTTGGTCAACAGACCCGCAATCTTGGAGAAATCCTTGATGAATCTGCAGTAGTATCCGGCCAATCCAAGGAAACTCTTTATTTCAGACGGTGTCTTTGGAGCACTCTAGTTCATCACTGCCTCTACCTTTGAAGGATCCACTTTCACTCCTTCACTGCAAATCACGTGCCCCAAGAACTCTACTTCTCTTTACCAGAATTTGCATTTTGAGAACTTCGCATATAAACGTTCTTTCTTCAAGGGCAGGTGATTGCCCTACAGGGAGAAGACCTGGGGCTGGGACAGGGGCAGGGGCGGTTGGGGGCTCGTCTGCAGCAGGAGGGCAGAAAAGGAAGAATCCTCCAACTCCGGACGGTAGGGCGTTCCGGATGACAGTAAATGATGTCATTTGATTCTGGAGCAAATCACTTCTTTATTTCTGTAGCATTTTGTGCTAAGTTAAATTTTCCTACTACTAGTATCTCTGTGCCGATTGATATAGAAGTAGCAGATGGTAAGATAGTGCCTGTTACAACTTCTGTGACGGGTGCTGAGATTGACATAGACGGTAAGTGCTTTCCTGTATCTTTCCTGTTGATGTCATTAGCGGGGTTTGATGTGGTTTTGGGGATGGATTGGCTGAGTAAGCACAGGGCGAGTATTAAATGTCATAGGAAGCTGATTTTGTTTCTGTTATCTGATGGGTCCCTTGTGGTGGCTCGAGGGGAAAGGAACAAGTCTGTGTTTCCTATCATTTCGATGTTGAAAGCCAAGAAATCGTTGAGTAATGGATGCGAGTGTTTTCTAGCATATGCGATTGATGCTAGAAAGGAAAAGAGGGTAGTTACTGATGTGCGAGTTGTATCAGATTTTCCTGAAGTGTTTCCGGATGAGTTACCTGGGTTACCTCCCGTTTGAGAGGTAGAGTACAAGATTGAGTTAATACCAGGTTCTAATCCAGTGGCTAGATCTCCTTATCGGTTGGCTCCTTCTGAGATAAGGGAGATGATGACGTAGATTCAGGATTTGTTGGATGAGGGATTTGTTGGACAGTGAAGAATAAATACCCTCTGCCCAGGATTGATGATTTGTTTGATCAGTTGCAGGGTGCTTCGTATTTCTCGAAGATTGATTTGTGATCGGGTTATCACCAGGTACGAGTTTCTGACGGGGATGTTGCTAAGACTGCTTTCCATACCAGGTATTTCCATTATGAGTTTTTAGTCATGCCGTTCGGTTTGACTAATGCACCTGCAGTATTTATGGATTTGATGAACTAGGTTTATCGACCATTCTTGGATAAATCTGTGATAGTATTTATTGACGACATTCTGGTTTATTCGAAATCTAAAGCTGATCATGAGATTCATTTGATACAAGTTCTTGAGACGTTAAAACGGGAGCAATTGTATGCCAAGTATTCGAAGTGTGAATTCTGGATGCGGGAAATTCACTTTCTGGGGCATGTCATTTGCAGTGATGGAGTCAAAGCTGATCCGGCAAAGATAGAAGCAGTGGTGAACTGGGAGGCTCCGAAGTCGCTTACTGAGATTAAAAGCTTCTCGGGATTGGCTGAGTATTACAAAAGATTTAGTAAAGATTTTTCTAAGATTGTGAATCCCATGACTAAACAGACTCGCAAGGAGGTTCCATTTAAATGGAGTGATGAACAGGAGAGAGCTTTTCAGACGTTGAAACGACTCTTGTGCCAGGCTCCTATTCTTGCTTTACCAGATGGGTTAGATGACTTCATAGTTTACTGTGACGCGTCATTGGAAGGGTTAGGTTGTGTGTTGATGCAACGGGATTGAGTGATTACGTATGCTTCTCGTTAGTTGAAACCTAATAAGAAGAACTATCCAACCCATGATTTAGAATTGGCAGCTGTGGTTTTTGCGTTAAAATTGTGGAGACACTATCTTTATGGTACAAAGTGCGTCATTTGTACGGATCACAAAAACCTACAGTATGTATTTTCGCAGAAGGAACTCAATATGCGACAGAGACGATGGCTAGAACTTGTTAAAGATTATGATTGCGAGATTCGCTATCATCCTGGGAAAGCCAACGTGGTAGCCGATGCTTTGAGTCGCAAAGGAGTTAGTGAACATGTTAAATTCATGTGAATTGAAATAGTCTCCGACTTTATCGATAGATTGAAGGCAGCTCAGTTGGAAGCCTTAAGGGATGAAAACCTGAAGTCTAAAATTATGACTAAGAAAAAGAATGATTTGACTGATGATTCTAGGGGTTTGAAGGTTTATCAATCTCGTGTTTGGGTGCCTTTGCTTGGAGGTTTGCGGAATTTGATTATGACTGAAGCTCACAAGTCTAGACTATCTGTTCACTCACGTAGCACAAAAATGTATAACGATCTAAAGGTGCTGTATTGGTGGCCTACAATGAGGATGGAGGTTGCACAGTTTATGGTGTCTTGCCATATTTTTTCACAGGTTAAAGTAGAGCACCAGAAACCCTATGGATCACTTAAACAGTTGCAGATTCCAGAGTGGAAGTGGGAGCACATAACGATGGATTTTGTAACGAAACTTCCACGTACGCAGAGGAATAATGATATGATTTGGGTGATCATTGATAGATTGACCAAGAGTGCTCACTTCTTGGCTACCAGTGAGACGGCATCAGTCAGTAAGTTGGCTCAGTTGTATATCGATGAAGTTATTTCCCGACATGGTATACCACTTTCGATTGTGTCAGATAGAAATTCCAGGTTTTTATCAAACTTCTGGAACAGTTTGCAGCGGGAGTTGGGTACACGTGTGAATCTGAGTACAGCTTACCACCCCTAGACAGACGGGCAATCTGAGTGAACTATTCAAACACTCGAGGATATGCTGCGGGCATGTGTGTTAGAATACGGAGGTTCTTGGGATTCCCATCTACCACTAATTGAATTCGCGTACAACAATTCGTATCATTCGAGTATCGGTATGCCGCCTTATGAGATGTTATATGGTCGTCGCTACCATACTCCTACATGTTGGTTAGAGGCGGGTGGGAAACAGTATGCAGGGCCTGATATTATGCAGATCACCGCAGATAAAGTGGCTATTGCTCGAGAAAAGTTAAAAGCTGCGAGGGATCGACAGAAGATGTATGCTGATCCACGTCGTAGATCTCTTATGTTTGTTGAGGCGGAATTGTTATATCTAAAAGGTTTCTCCATGAAAGGGGGTTATCCGTTTTGGGAAGCGGGGAAAGTTGGCTCCACGTTATATTGGGCCGTTTCGTGTCCAACGGGTGGTTAATGATCAGACGGTTACTCTTGAACTTCTGACATAATTGTCAGGTATTCACAATACCTTTAACGTGTGTTACTTGCGGAAATGTAGAGTTGAGGATGAAGGTCATATTCTACCTGTACATGATCTTAAAGTGGATTCCAGCATAAGGTTGGTGGAAGAACCCATTGAACTATTAGATTGGAAAGTGACAAAACTTCGAAACAAGCAGACTCCGATGGTTCTGGTAAAGTGGAAACATAGTTTAGGTTCAGAGTTGACGTGGGAAATCAAGGCCGACATGAAAGTTCGTTACCCGCAATTGTTTACTGATGAATAGATTCCGAGGATGGAATCCAGTTTAAGGGGGAAAGATTTGTAACATCATGAGATTGGGCCTACGTCACAAATAATCTATCAGAGTCCTAGGTGATTACTCCCCTAGCTAACCACTCTCAGCTGAGGCGCTGTCTTACCAAAACTTGTAAAAGAGTGAGAGGTGGGGGATTAGCACAAAGCTAAGTGAATGGAGTAACACAAAACAGATATATCAGCCTGAACCGCATGATATCAACAACCAAAAATAAGCACCTTGGGAAGACCGGCGGTTCTGCAGGAACCTACAACCAATGCCGGCCAAAGCAAAGGTTTACCGATAGTCCATTTGCTATCCTCACACAGTATCATCCTCTGGTAGCAACAAATGCATCCCAAGGTCTTGATACTGCTTAGCCAATAGCAAATGAACCCAGCCCATAAGCCCAGTCGTAAACTGACTTCCCTTCCAACATGTATACATATCACAGAATACAACAATTAACATTCACAACTAATTATCCAATAGATATACAATCTATCCAACAATAGTTGCAACCAAACCAGTACAACTAATATCACTCGTGAGTAAACACCCACTCACCTCAAGCTTTGTGTGTGTGCAACCGAGAGCAAAAGCAAGAGGAAGAACAAAGCAACGGATTATGATTTCTTAAAATTGTGGTGATTCTTGATTGTGTGTTTCAAGCTTTGAAGGTTGTTGATTATTTCTTGATTCTTGTTAATATGCTATTGATTAGTATTAACATTCTACGGTTTTGAGTAGGTTGATATGAACATGTTCTAGGAGTGTATCGGATTTGGTATTCATGGTGTTAAAAGGTATTCTTGATGCATGTTTGTATGTTTAAACATGTTTATAAGTGTTTTTATAAACTTGTATATGAATTGTATGATCTGGAAAGTTGATGTATACAAGTTTGAAGTTGTCGGATTGATGAAATGTTGAAGGTGGCGGATTTTGGTGATGATGATGAAAACCGAGTGAAGAAATCTGATTCTTGTGAAATCCGGTGTTTAAAATCCGGAACTTATGTTGAAATCCGAAACTAGTGAAATCCAGGTGATCGAATCCGATGGTGGATTCCCAAGTATGAAATCCGATTGTGGGTGCCAAGTGAAATCCGAATGAGTTGCGGATTCCTTCAAATCCGATGGAAGTATCGGATTCCTTGAAATCCGATGGTGGTTGCGGATTCCGATAGTAGTGTCGGATTTCTTAGGAAATCCGACAGTGTTGGCTTGTTTTGCATTGTTTAATGATATGTGTTATATGTGCATGCATATGTGAATATTACATGTTTATGTTTGATTAAATGGATATAAATATATGATTAATATATATTTATGAATTGAATACTGATTTTAGTTTGTTGTGTTCTCAGGAGCAGACAAGGCTCAGTAACATTAGATCACTGAGTGGAAAGCTGAAAGCTTGAGGTGAGTGGATGTTTACTCATGGGTGATATTAGTTATACTGGTTTGGTTGCAACTATTGTTGGATAGATTGTATATCTGTTGGATAATTAGCTGTGAATGTTAATTGTTGTATTATGTGATATGTATACATGTTGGAAGGGAAGTCAGTTTACGACTGGGCTTATGGGCTGGGTTCATTTGTTATTGGCTAAGCAGTATCAGGATCTTGGGATGCATTTGTTGCTACCAGAGGATGATACTGTGTGAGGATAGGAAATCGAATATCGGTTAACCTTTGCTTTGGCCGGCATTGGTTGTAGGTTCCTGCAGAACCGCCGGTCTTCCCAGGGTGCTTATTTGTGGTTGTTGATATCATGCGGTTCACGCTGATATATCTGTTGTGTGTTACTCCATTCACCTAGCTTTGTGCTAATCCCCCACCTCTCACTCTTTTTACAAGTTTTGGTAAGTCAGTGGCTCGGCTGAGAGTGGTTAGCTTGGGGAGTAATCACCTAGGACTCTGATAAAGTGTTTGTGATGAGCCGTGTTTTGTAATACTGATATTTTATAAACAGTGTTTTGTAATTAGTTGTAATTACTTTGGTGTTTATAAACGCTTCCGTAGTGTAATTAAAAGTGAAAATTTTTGGATTGAAAATACGGTGTTACATGTTTCTACTCTCCACTGATACCGGTTCACGCTACAAAGGTTGTATTTCTTAAACCCCCTATGGTTGTTTTAGTTTTCTTAGTACATGCATATGGATCTTGGTGGGAAGTTTTAAAGAGTTTAAACTTATTGTACACGTGTTCACTCTTCCGTTACTGTTAAATATATTTTATAAACGGTACAAACCCCAACAGTGGTATCAGAGCCACTTATGCATGTTTAAGAAACTTTATTTTAAGAAATTATATTTTCTTGATTATAAAAGAAATGGACAACTTTTCTTTTATTAGAAAAGTAGTAGATTTCTTTTGGGCAACAAATATATATGTTTATATTGTTTATTTGTTACAACCATTTTTCATGCATATTTGGTTGTAAAAGTTGCCTAAAATCAAGTGTTAATTTTGTGTGTTGTTATGGTGCATAGCAAGCCTTGAGACCTTTGTGATGATTTGTGGTTGTTTAATATTCAATTTGGTTGTAAACTATTGTTTTCATTTGGTATGTAATAATACTTTAATTTCTAGCATCTTGTTCATTTTTGTAAATAATAGAATAGTTTAGACTAGTTTTATTTTTATAAAAAATGTAACAAGAAGAAGATTGACAAGTGGGAGACCTTTTGGTTGAAGCCACAACCATGGTGTTTGGAGATTTTTGCAAGACAAGGGTTGTCAAGGCATGTGGGAGCTTCAAGATCATCACACTTGGATGTTTGGAATGTCCTTTAAGATTGACTTGGTATTTTTCGTTTGGTTCACAAAAAATACCGACTAGGAAATGGCTTGGCTATGCACATATGCGTTTTGCGTTTTTATGTTTATTTTATCATGTGTGGCTGAAATAGGATTTTTGCATGCTATATAATATTTTGAACATAATATAAATCGCAAATGGGAGTTTGGTAATATATATATATATATATATTTGACAACATTCTTATATTGATTAAAATGAGTTTTGTATAAAAGGAGTTTTAAATAAAATCTCATGACGTCAAGTTTAATATATATATATATATACATATATATATATATGAAATGAGTTTTGTAAAATAGAGATTTTAAAACTCAACCAAACTCCGTCATTAGCTTAATAATAAAAGGTGTTTTATTACAAGCTAAAATTGGTCGTAATTCGAGTGCTCAATCAACACACGTTAATATAGGATATTAATATTAATCTAAAATTGACTGCGTCGAGAATTCGTAAAATAGAGATTTTATGACAACTCAAACACCAAGACGTAAAATATGATTTTACTATAAAAATGTGTAACTTATGATTGTATGCATGCAATATATGTTACACAACTCGTTTTGAATTATATATTTATATATACCAAAGCAAAACGAATAAAGCCCTTTTTGAAATGTAAGTCTATGCCATCCTAACTTAAAACACTCGCTTGTTACCGGGATGTCCTTATGGAGAGAGCATTAGCCAGATGCATAGATTGACTTGTAAGAACCGAGGTGGTATTTCGCGAATTCCATGAGAGTCTTGGGCCGGAAACCATAAGTTTTAAATTAGGATGACTTAATCGTGACTAATTGTGGAGAGAGCATTAGCCAAACGCAAGGAAGTATGAGGCATAGATGGGATCAAACATGCCGGTTTTGACAAGCGTTGTCAAGGATCCTATAAAGATCTACGTTGTTGTTTAATCTTGGTGGAGAGAGCATTAGCCAAACATTAAAGATTAAGTTCAACTTGGATCCTAGCCTTTAATAATTATTATTATATTAAATTAAAATAAAGGGTTATTAATTTTAAAGGATAAATATCGAAAATACTAAAACTTGACTTTATTATTTTGTCGATGATTATTAACTAATTATTGCGATTCCTTCTTTTAAAGAACAAATTTAAATTGCACTAATTTTCTTGTCAGGGATCATGACTTGAGAAATGTTCTCATAACATGAAAAGGAAACTATTAGTACACATTTCATTGGTTAAGTCATATAGAAACGTTAATAAGATTGTGGAGATACTTCTGAGAAGTATTTAAATAACTTTATTGATATTACTTTTCTCATGGTTGATTCCACAAGACTTGGGCCTTTTGAGGGCTTTGACTTATTGGAAATCTATGTTATTTTGATATTATAACACCGGCTTTGCAATTGCCAGATTTTAGCAAAAATTTGCGTTTTTTAAACAAACGTGAACTTAATCACGATTAATTAACATTAAGCAGCGGAAATATTTACAAACAGACTCGTATCAGTATCTAGTGTTACTCTACAATACAACCGACCATAACGTATTTATTACAACATAAGTGCTCCATCAAAAAAAAAATCCAGCACGAGGGGACCCGGCTTACCAGGAAGACTAATCTCAATCTGCAAAAGCAGTTAACATGGCACCATTAGGTACACTTAGCTAGTGAGCGCAAACTTAGCATAAGTATCATTAGAGTAAGTCATGTATTACAGGAATAAGCATACAATGCTATCCTATCACATTGCGATGTGCTGACAAGATTGATATAAGTTGTTTCTTGCAGGATAGCTAGTCCCACTCAACACCAATACACCGAGGGATCAGACACGACCATCCACGCTGATGGGGTAGCATAAAGCAGTCCACCAAGCATCGTTTACGGAGCAAGAGGCTCCTTAGGCAACTCAGCTACAACGGGGTGATTACCCTTCATGATATAAGGCACGGCGGTTCTACAGAACCTATGATCCGGAATGTTACCTCGAATCACCGTTAAATCCCTAATCTCCTGATCAAGGGTCCCTGGGATCCAGCTATCCGGCTGACCTTAACCATGCTTGAAGATGTTCGCAAACTTTTCACAAACACATACTGATCCAATCTGGATCATTTACTTAGCATGCATATTCAATTACTATTTTTAGCAGTCATTTACATTTACTTACTTCATTATGGATCCAATATGGATCCCTAGCATACATATCATTACACTTTCACTTAACTGATTCATTTAGAATCAGTATCATGCATATCATTCATTTAGCTAAGCGGTTCCAATTCTGGATTCCACTAGCATGCACTTAACTTACATATGACGAGTATTTAGCATGGCATTGTACATTAAGTAGCATGGCAATTCTTATTCATTTACTTATAAGGACAAGTGCACTTAAAACACTTAGCACATAATTCTTCCTCTACTGAGGCTTACAGAAGTTGGTACTCACCTGAGTGGCTTAAAACAGATAGTTATGTTATTTCTGCCTTGTCTAGGGTGTCAAGTTCACCTAGAACATTAGGGCTTACATTAATTATCTTTACATATACAGAATAACTTAAAATCAGCAAAGGAAATCCCAAAATCCGGATCCTACATAAATCCGACAAACTGTCGGATTACATGAAATCCGACATTTCGAGGAAATCCGATACTTTGAATTCAATATTTAAAACACTTGTGAACTTTGGCACACAATTGGAATTCGACCTTCAATCGGAATCCGGTATTTGACCACATGTCCAGAGGCGGTTGCCTCTGGAGTTCTTTTCTTCCTTTTCTTTTAACTAATTTCTAATACACATATTTATATATTCGCATATATACACACAACACATAACACACAAAACATATATATACAATTAACTCTCCTCATTAATATGATTAACTTACAACTTGGATTTCTTACAAGATTACTAACTTAAATACACTTAGATACAATTAACAGCTAGGCCCAAATCAAGGATGTTACAAATCTACTCCCTTTAAGAAGATTCCATCCTCGGAATCTACTTAGTGATAAACAGGTGAGGGTATCTTGTCTTCATCTCGTCTTCAACTTCCCATGTTAGGTTTGGACCTAAACTGTGTTTCCACTTAACAATAACCAACTTGATCATCTTCTTCTGTAGCTTCTTGACCTTCGTGTTAAGAATTTCAACAGGTTCTTCTACGAGTCGCTTAGAAGAGCAACCTTCAGTTCTTGTAACGGAACAATCTGCCCCTCTTAAAATTGCACTTACGCAATTAACATACGTTGAAGGTATCATGGATTCCAGATAGCTCAGGCGGCAGCTCAAGAGTTACCGTCTGATCATTAACTTTATGCACGATCTTGAATGGGCCTATAAAATGTGGATTTGGCTTCCCCTTGTGCCCAAAAAGAATAACGCCCTTCCAAGGGGAAACCTTCAAGAATACACGATCACCAACATCAAATGTAGCGGGGCGGCGTTTAGGGTCCGCATACATCTTTTGTCGGTATCGGGCTGTGTTAAGCTTTTCTAGAGCCACATTCACTTTGTCAGCAGTTATGTGGACAATCTCAGGTCCATCAAACTGTTGCCCTTCGGGTTCCAACCAGCAGGTCGGAGTGCGATAACGTCTCCCGTAGAGCATTTCGTACGGTGGCATTTCAATGCTGGAAAGATACAAATTGTTATAAGAAAATTCAACCAATGGGATATGAGAATCCCATGATCCACCGTATTCAAGTACACACGCCCGAAGCATGTCTTCAAGAGTCTGAATCGTTCGTTCTGATTGGCCATCGGTCTGTGGGTGATAGGCAGTGCTCAGATGCACACGGGTGCCAAACTCAAGTTGCAAACTTTGCCAGATATTAGATACAAATCTGGAGTCACGATCAGAAACAATTGAGCAAGGAAGACCGTGACGTGATACTATCTCATCAATGTAAAGCTGTGCCAAACGAGTCAACGAAGCCGACTCGTTGGTTGCCAAGAAATGGGCACTTTTAGCTAGTCCGTCAACAATGACCCAAATCATATCATGCCCTCTGAATGTCTTTGGCAGCTTTGTCACGAAATCCATCGTGATGTGATCTCATTTCCATTCCGGAATGTCAAGCTGTTGCAAATTGCCATAAGGCCCTTAATGCTTTGTCTTGACTTGGGCACAAATCTGACATTTCTCTACAAATGAAGCAATGTCTTTCTTAAAAGTGGGCAACCAATACAACCTTTTCAGGTGATAGTACATCTTGGTGATACCCGGATGGATAGACAGTTTAGACTTGTGAGCTTCTTGCAGAATCAGCTCACGATTATCTCAAATAAGAGGTACCCAAATCTTGAATTGAAAAGTATTCAATCCACGATTATCCTCACCCAGCTGGTCTTTCAATTTCTTCATTGTTTCAGATTTCAGATTGTTATCCTACAAAGCTAACGGCTGGGCGTCTTTTAATTTTGCATCAAATCTAATACAACAATAAGCTTCATGAACTTTGCCTCTGCTGCTGGTCCCTTACGGCTCAAAGCATCCGCTACAATGTTGGCTTTACGTGGGTGGTAGCGAATTTCACAGTCATAGTCTTTTATTAACTCTAACCAATGGCGTTGCCGCATGTTGAGTTCTTTCTGTGTAAAGACCTACTGTAAGCTTTTGTGATCAGTACATATCACGCACTTTGTGCCATAAAGGTAATATCTCCATAATTTCAGAGCGAAGACAACAACAGCATGTTCGAGATCATGAGTTGGGTAGTTCCTTTCGTGAGATTTTAGTTGCCGAGAGGCATAAGCTTTTACTTTATCTCTTTGCATAAGGACACAACCCAATCCCGCATACGAGGCATCACAATAGACTACGAAGTCCTCCGAACCCTCCGGTAAGGCGAGAATCGAAGCTTCGTACAATAATAGTTTTAAGGTCTAAAACGCTTTTTCTTAAGCTTCCGACCAGATAAATGCAACATCCTTACGGGTCAGCTTAGTCAACGGACCCGCAAGTTTAGAAAAGTTGTGAATGAATCGCCTATAGTAGCCGGCCAAGCCAAGGAAACTCTTTATTTTCAGAGGGAGTTCGAGGAACCTCCCAATTCATTACCGCTTCCACCTTAGCCGGATCTACTTTAACGCCTTCTTGACAGATAACATGGCCAAGGAAATGTACGTCCCTAAGCCAGAACTCACATTTAGAAAAATTGGCGTACAACTGCTCTCGTTTAAGAGTCTCGAGAACCTGACGAAGATGAAGCTCGTGATCAGCCTCAGTCTTCGAGTAAACAAGAATGTCTTCAATGAAAACAATCACGGATTTATCAAGAAAGGGATGACAGACGCGATTCATCAAATCCATAAATAGAGCAGGAGCATTGGTTAAGCCGAACGGCATAACCAAGAATTCGTAATGATCGTAACGAGTCAGAAAAGTCGTCTTCGGAATGTCTTCTTTGTGGACTCGTACTTGTTGATACCCCGAACGAAGATCAATTTTCGAGAAATACGTAGCTCCCTGCAACTGATCAAAGAGGTCATCGATACGTGGAAGAGGATACTTATTCTTTATGGTTCGCTTATTCAGCTCCCTATAATCGATACACATCCTCATGGTTCCATCCTTCTTTTTGACAAATAAGACAGGAGCTCCCCAAGGTGAGGAACTTGGACGAATGAAACCTTTCTCTAGTAACTCCTGGATTTGAGTCATCATCTCGCGGGTTTCAAAAGGAGCGAGACGATAGGGAAATCTAGCTATAGGTGTAGCTCCAGGAATAAGCTCGATCTTGTATTCGACATCTGTTACCGGAGGTAAACCCGGTAATTCATTAGGAAAGACCTCGGGGTATTCAGAAACTACCCTGATATCTCGAACTGGTCGCTTTTCCATCGTAGCATCAATAACATATGCCAGAAAAGAATCACAACCCTTTGAAATAGATTTCTGAGCTTTAATGACAAAGATAACAGGAATATCAGTCTCTCGTCGTTCTCCTCGGGCAACTGCATAAGACCCATCAGCAAGAGGGATTATTATCATCTTCTTGGAACAGAGAATCTCAGCATCACGCTTGCTAAGCTAATCCATTCCAATTACAACATCGAAGCCCACAATAGGCATAATAAAGAATGAGATAGGGATACTACTCCCATCAATATAAATAACGTCAATAGGGACTTTCTCAGTAACCGAGACTACTTTGCCGTCAGCAACTTCTACATTAAAAGGCTCGTCTAAGGCACAATAGGTAACTAGAGTCTTTTACGGCAAGCAACAGAAACAAAAGAATATGTTGCTCCTGAATCAAATAGTACACTGGCAAGAATATAATTGTTAAGAAATGTACCAGTGACGACGTCACTTGCAGCCTTTGCCTCGTCTGCAGTCATCTGAAATGCCCGCCCTTTGGCACGAGGGGCATTATCTTTCTTCTGCCCTCCAGAAGACCCAGCTGCTCTTGAGCTTTGTCGATGAGGGCACTCCACCATCTTGTGACCGGGTTTGCGATACCGGTAACAAACATCTTCTTTGTATCGGCATTCATTCACCGAATGCCCTCTTTGCCCACACCTGCCGCACCTCCTGGTTGCTGCAGAGCATTCTCCAGAATGATATGTATGGCATGAAGAATACCAAGGATCGTTAGGTCTTGGTTTCTTAGAAGATTCAGTCTTTCCACCTCCAGAAGATTTCCCTTTTGAAGAACCCGGTTTGAGAGATGGCTGAAACTTTCTTTTACTACTCCCACTCACAAGTTCGCCCCGACACTGCATACGATCACCTTTTATTTGTCGGGGCACTTGAAACGCCCGGTCCAGTGTTGGAGTTGCCCGCACATGGGCACGAAATTCCAGTGGTAGAGTCGCCACAAACCTTCTTATTTTGGTGACTTCATCTTGAATCAGGTGTGGAACAAACCTCATCTTATCAGTAAATGAGGTGATGTGTTCTTCAATCGGTTTATCTCCCTTTCGGAGATCTGTGAATTCCCTTTCCATCCTTTTCATATCATATTCGGTGCAATACTTCTGTAGCACCTTTTCAGAAAATTGTTCCCAAGAGAGAGCATTTAATACCTCTTTGCTGACAGACGCCTTCACAGTATCCCACCAGAAAATAGCACGACCGTTTAACATACGCACCGCGTAATTCACACGGTACTCGGGCTCGCACTTGCAGGATTCAAAAGTTTGCTCCATTTCACGGAGCCATTGCATAGTGACAGTGGGGTTATCACTCCCCTCAAAATTCGGTGGCTTGCACGACAAGAACTTTTTATATGAGCAGGTCTTGCGTGGTTTGCCGAGAGTAGACTGTAATAAGAGCTCTTTAGCAAGACGGAGCTCTTCCTCCAGATGCTTTATATACGCGAGTTGTTCTAGATCAGGTCTTTCGCCTCCAGCATTATGCTGGGAGAGTTGATCTTTAGCTTGGTGAGGCATGTGAGAAGCCTCATCTTCCATTTCCTTGAGCACTTGCTCAATATTTCCTCTACTGGCAGACATCTTTACGTAACTCTTCTATATAACACAAAAGAGTAATTAATACTTAATCATACTTGCTCATCATATATGACAAGCTATATCATAACGCGAGATAATCATGTAACTCTCATACTCAATCCCCCCTAAAGGAACACTTTACTATTGTCTGGCCTGAGTTTGAGATTGAATACTCTTGCAAATACCCAATTCCCTCAAACTTAGGCTCTGATACCTAATTGTAACACCGGCTTTGCAATTACCAGATTCTAGCAAAAATTTGCATTTTTAAACAAACGTGAACTTAATCACGAGTAATTAACATTAAGCAGCGGAAATATTTACAAACAGACTCGTATCAGTATCTAGTTTTACTCTGCAATACAACCGACCATAATGTATTTATTACAACATAACTGTTCCATAAAAAAAATCCAGCAGGAGGGGACCTGGCTCACCAGGAAGACTAATCTCAATCTGCAAAAGCAGTTAATATGGCACCGTTAGCTACACTTAGCTAGTAAGCACAAACTTAGCATAAGTATCATTAGAGTAAGTCATGCATTACTGGAATAAGCATACAATGCTATGCTATCACATTGCGGTGTGCTGACAAGATCGGTATAACTTGTTTCTTGTAGGATAGCTAGTCCCACTCAACACCAATACACCGGGGGATGAGACACGACTATCCGCGCTGGTGGGGGAGCATAAAGCAGTCCGCCAAGCATTGTTTACGGAGCCAGAGGCTCCTTATGCATCTCAACTACAACCGGCTGATTACCCTTCATGATATAAGGCACGACGGTTCTGCAGAACTTATGATCCGGAATGTTACCTCGAATCACTGTTAAATCCCGAATCTCCTAATCAAGGGTCCCTGGGATCTAGCTATCCGGATGACCTTAAGCATGCTTGAAGATGTCCGCGAACTTTTCACAAACACATACTGATCCAATCTGGATCATTTACTTAGCATGCATATTCAATTACTTATTTTAGCAGTCATTTACATTTACTTCATTATGCGTCCAATCTGGATCCCTAGCTTGCATATCATTACACTTTCACTTAACTGATTCATTCAGAATCAGTATCATGCATAGCATTCGTTTAGCTAAGCGGTTCCAGTTCTGGATTCCGCTGGCATGCACTTAACTTACATATGACGAGTATTTAGCATGACATTGTACATTAAGTAGCATGGCAATTCTTATTCATTTACTTATAAGCACAAGTGCACTTAAAACACTTAGCACATAATTCTTCTCTATTGAGGCTTACGGAAGTTGGTACTCACCTGAGTGGCTTAAAAGAGATAGTTATTTTATTTATGCCTTGTCTAGGGTGTCAAGTTCACCTAGAACATTAGGGCTTACATTAATTATCTTTACATATAAAGAATAACTTAAAATCAGCAAAGGAAATCCCAAAATTCAGATCGCACATAAATCCGACAAACTGTCGGATTGTGGAAAATCCGACACAACTGTCGGATTACATGAAATCCAACATTTCGAGGAAATCGGATACTTTGATTTCAATACTTAAAACACTTGTGAACTTTGGCACGCAATTAGAATCCGACCTTCAATCGGAATCCGGTACATTTATCGGAATCCGACACTTTTGTCAGAATCCGACACTTATCAACAAATCCGACATTTTATCGGATTTGACTTGCGGATTGAACATGTGAACTTAGGGAATACATCTACACCAAAATCCGACATATACGAAATCCGAAAACATGCGGATTCCGACATTATCGGATTTGGGCAACTTGCGGATTCTGACATATTCATGTCACGGAATCCGATAGCTTCATTATTGGAAATCCGCCAACTTCTTCCTTGGCCTATTTCCAGATTTCATTCGTTTGTTTTGCCATTTGTTTATTCTTAAAACATCCCTTTCATTAGTATGACTTCAAAAACACATTAAACCCAAACAATAACACCAAACAACCAAAACCCACTTGCAAAGTAAGCTTTAAATGTTCTAAGTGGTGTTTTGCATGAATTTGAGTTTTAAGCTTAACATAACATAAAAAAATGGTTTCATACATACTAAATTTTATCATAAACATAAATTTACCTTTTATTGAATTAAAAATCACCAATTCTCTTATCTTCAAGAAAACCGAGAGAGCGAGAGCAGAGAGAAAACCGAGAGTTCTTGTAGTATTTGTGTGTTTTGTAATCTTTGACCATTTGAATTTCAATTATATATATATGACCACATGTCCAGAGGCGGTTGCCTCTGGATTTCTTTTCTTCTTTTACTTTTAACTACTTTCTAATACTCATATTTATATATTCGCATATATACACAAAAAACATATATATACAATTAACACTCCTCATTAATATGATTAACTTACAGCATGGATTTCTTACAAGATTACTAACTTAAATACACTTAGATACAATTAAGAGCTAGGCCCAAATCGAGGATGTTACGGATATCATTAAAGAAAGGGTTCTCGCATGAGAACAGTCAGAGCGTTTCAAAGTATAAAACTCTTGAGTTTTATCAAATGGCTAGAGGTGAATATTTTAAACATTTGCATCATGTTGATGCGGTGTTATATAGATTATCTTAATCAGCTTGATCATCCATGATTTAGGTTCATTATAAAATCATGTAACTTTTAGTCTATGATTTTAGTATAAACTAGTTATGGAGAATTCTTTTATATAAGAAGAATTCCAAGTGAAGCCAAATGGGTTGACTTTGATCAAAAGGATAACTTGAATGGTTTCAAGACAAGGGTAAGTGTTGGGTCGAAAGGTTCTACGGCAAACCTTACTCAAAGGCAAATTTAAGAGGACATTCCCAAAGTGTTGTAGTTTGTTCTTGTTTTCAATATGATTGAACGTTTGAATCAAAACTACGTTATTTACTTGAAAGAGCTGAAAGATAAAGATTTGCTTGTGTAAAATCTTTATGTATCTATATGATAGATCTTAGAAGGTCATGATAATCCTTAGTATATGATACAAATGGATTAAACATGACTTAGTTGACATACTACTATTATCTTCCATATTGATAAGAATTGCATTATCAAAGCCCAAGCACATAGGACTTTGAGATCATTAACCTCGAGTTAGATGATGTATGCAAGTCTAATGGATTGTTAAGATAATTGTTGCAATCCTTTTACCATATTTGGTAGTTAGGATAAATAATTGAAAGACCGATACATTTCCCATGTATGTGAGTTTTCTATTTATGTAGCACTAGTAGATCATCATACTTTAACTAATCTATTTGTGTTTAGAAGATTGTTTTATGTCTACTTGTTGAGACATACATATGGAACTTATGACTTGGTCAAAAGGTTACATAATAAAGTACTACTTCAGCTAGGCAAGACAATATATGCTATTCGATCTTTTCGAGTTGGCAAATATTTGAGCCGGTAGTATGACGAGTCATACTATACATTTGTTGTAAATTGTGGGATATGCTTTAGACTACGAACATAATGGTTATGTTAGATTCCAACCAAAAGATTAATAAGACTCTATATTTGATATATTTTGGAAATGAGTTCCAACTTTATCTTATGTAATCTAAGATTGTAATGTCTTCATGACATTTGACAATCATTAGGATCTTGCTTTACGACATTGTGAGAATCTATTCTTGCAAGCTCAGTTAAGAACAACTTGGTTGTTACTTATATGATTCTTTTATGAAAGGCATAAGAATCAGTGGGAGCATTGTGAATTTCAAAAGGAGTTTGAATGACACAGTAAATAGAACCTATGGTTGGTGCTATTATTCAACTATGAGTTGTTAGACATGACCAAATTGGTTGCTCAGGTACTTGTCATATTCATGATATTGGTAAAAATTATAAAAGATCTGAGAAATGTTATTTCACGTATCAAGTAATAATTTGATGTTGCTTTGTGATGACACCATTTACCATATGCAATATTAATATTGCATTAGATCATGAGTACTTAGATGCATTTCATGTCCAAGAACCAAGTTTTGGAACTTGGTAATTGTACTTGTTAATAGCATGGCTATTAGATGCAATTAATCTTTTGAGAAAGATTATCATGGACAAGAAGTGGACCCAAATTCATACACTACCAACATGAAAGTATTCTTGTAGCTAATTGTGTTTACTATGAGTAGAACTTGTCATGGTTGGTTATAGATGAACTAATTAGGATAAACTTTGCAATACAAATATAGTTTACTATCTTTTATTGGCAAGTGTGTGTGGATGCTATTTCCTTTTAGGAAATTGAAGCAATGACGAATAATTGAAGCATCACACAAGGTATTCTAAATGTGTAAGTTGCAATTAATCCTTTTGTGGAATTATAACAATTATTGTTGGGTTTTCGTGGCCTAAAATCGCAACGGAAGCAAAACGAGTAAAAAAATATTTTCAAAATTTGACCACGAATGTGCCCACCGTATGGACCAAAACTCTAGACATGGCTAAGCAGCAAAAAAAACATACAAAGAAATAGAATTATACCACTCGGTGCTATCTTCTTTGTACGCGCGGGTTTGGAGTTTGGAAGTCTCGTGCACTAACGTGTACAACTCTATCGAAGTCTACGCCAAGCTAATATCGCCTCCCACTTGCTAGAGTGTTAGATAAGCCTATCTAAACACAACCAAGATGACTATCACAAGAGAACCAAAGCCTTAGTACCTCTTGTGCTTGAGAGAGTTGTGTATATGCAAATATATATTATAGTAAAAACAATTCTTGGAACATGACCACATTAGCATCATAGCACTTATATAGAGCTCAAAATTCAGTTCAAATTCGTGCACACTATTACTAGAATAATGACAATAAACACCACATTTAACTAGCTTTGAAGGCCTAGTTAAATGGATGTTACTGCATAAGGCACGACCATGCCTCATAAGGTACGGGCGTGCCAGCCGAAGAGGCCACGCCCAAGTCACGCCTGACTTGGGCTCGTGCCTGTCTATTGGGCACCGGGAACGAGCGTGCCTCCTAGAGGCACAGGCGTACCTAGCCACAGGTCACACCCAAGTCACTCCCGACTTGGGCTCGTGCCTGCCCGTAGGGCACGGCCGTACCTGATAGAGGCACGGGCGTGCCTTAGCCCACCAGAACCAGTTTCTGGTTCTCTCTCTCATTAGACCATCCGTGATGCCGGAATCGATATACTTGGCGTGTGACCCAATAGGCCCTTGCTTCATCAGCCATGATGCCAACTCGTGTGTGCGTGTCAGTGGGTATAATCCAACAGACTCCCACTTGCACATGACAAACTCACGAAAGGTGTCACCGACATAGAGCGGCCTCTAGCACGGCATCTATGCCCCCAAGTTAGCACAGGGTTTGTCTTCCCAAAACAAATACCTAACCAAAAGGAAAGGTCCTATAGATAACTGATTATATACCCCTTCGTTCACGATATCCGTTGTGAATGCAGGTCATGGAACATGATCAACCCCAAGTCATTCACGATTATGTTTCTCGATGTAGACTAACTATGACTAACAAAACAAGTTGCACAATTGATCCACTATCAATTCAACTTGAGCACGGCCATGCATTTTGATTTGTCATCAACTTAGTCAACGAGGGCACCAAGGATATCTCTCAAAAGAGGAACGAATACTTTTGACTACACCGCCCTATCATATTAACAAGTTCTTGCCTAAAAACTTCCCTTATAACAGCCAGTTACAAACTGCATTAGAAAGCAATCTAAACTAGTCCAAGTTAATAATCAAGCAACGCGTGCATCTCCAGTAGAAGGATACATAATATTATCATCCTGATTTACTCGTGATAATATCCATGAAGTAAGCTCAGGTACGGGTCCTCCAATTACTTAATCACCATTAAGTACAGGCTAGTGTTGGGTAAACAAGTATTCAATCAAAGATGAAAACTTTACCAACCACTCGCCTCGATCTTAATTCACTTGTTCCTTCCAATGAAGAACGATCGATCGTGGAGTATTTAGAATAAACAAGTTTATTCATGGAAGTATTAAACATGCAAAGATAGAACACAATAATGTTTCATAAAGTAACCACACCATGCGTATATTAAATCCCCATTTAATAGTCATTACAATAAAAAATACATTATTGCTTTAATGTTCTCAATAACAAATACAACTAAAACAATTAAACCAAGTAACTACAAAATCTAATACCAGTAGACTTAGCATGAGAATCATGCTTAACTTGTGACAAAGGTTTGGTGAGTGGATCTGCCAAGTTCCCCTCAGTCGGTACTCTACTAACCACAATGTCACCATTCTCGATGATATCACGAATAAAATGATATTTCCGAGCAATGTGTCTCGTACGTCGATGCGCTCTTGGTTCCTTAGCTAGAGCTACTGCACCCTCATTGTCACAGAAGATCTCAATAGGGATAGCGATGCTAGGAACAACTCCAAGATCTTGAATGAATTTCTTCATCCAGACGGCTTCCTTAGCAACCTCGCTTGCAGCGATAACTCTGACTCCGTGGTTGAATCGGCCACAATGTCTTGCTTGGAACTTCTCCAACTTATTGCTCCACCATTTAACAAGAATACAAATCCCGATTGAGACCGGCAATCATTGTTATCCGTTTGGAAGCTTGCATCAGAATATCCAGTAACTCTGAGCTCCTCTGATCCACCGAACACTAAAAACATTTCCTTAGTTCTCCGAAGATATTTAAGGATGTTTTTAACCGCAACCCAATGACTTTGACCAGGGTTAGCCTGATATCGGCTCGTCATGCTCAAGGCATACGACACATCAGGCCGAGTACATAGCATAGCATACATGATCGATCCCACTGCCGAAGCATACGGGACTCGACTCATTTCCTCTAGTTCCTTTTGAGAACTAGGACATTGAGACTTGCTCAACGCCATACCATGCAACATAGGCAAATTCCTTTTCTTGGAATCTTGCATCTTGAACCTCTTCATGACTTTATCTATGTACGTACTCTGGCTCAAACCAATGAGTCTCTTAGATATATCTCTATAGATCTTTATCCCCAAAATATATGCTGCCTCTCCCATGTCTTTCATAGAGAAGCAACTCCCAAGCCAGGTTTTCACTTCCTGCAAGGTAGTCACATCACTTCCTATGAGTAGTATGTCATCTACATACAAGACTAGAAAAACTACAGCACTCCCACTAGCCCTGACATACACACAAGGTTCATCCTTGCTTTTAGAAAAGCCAAAATCTTTGACCTTTTCATCAAAGCAAATGTTCCAAGTCCGAGATGCTTGCTTAAGTCCATAAATGGACCTCTTAAGCTTGCAGACTTTATTAGGATATTTGGGGTTTACGTAACCATCAGGTTGTGCCATGTAAACCTCCTCTGCCAACTTCCCATTAAGGAAGGCAGTCTTGACATCTATCTGCCATATTTCGTAATCGTAATATGCAGTGATAGCCATTAGTATCCTAATAGACTTCAACATAGCCACCGGAGAAAAGGTTTCATCATAGTCTACACCATGAGTTTGAGTGAAACCCTTTGCTACCAGTCGGGCTTTAAAGGTGTCTACTTTTCCATCCATGTTAGTCTTCTTCCTCAAGACCCATTTGCACCCTACAAGCTTGTGGCGGGGTACCGGATCAACCAAGTCCCAGACTTGATTATCCGCCATGGATTGCATCTCACTATCCATTGCGTCCTTCCACCTAGCAGACTCAGGGCCCGCTACGGCTTCCCAGTAGTTGGTCGGTTCACTATGATCCACCAATAGTTCGTCGCCCTCGGATATGAGAAACCTATATCTTTCCGGCTCATTACGAACTCTACCAGATCTATGGATCTCTAATGGTTGTGTATCAGGCACCTCATCCACCAATGGTTGAGGTTCCACTTCTTCCGGTACGCCGACCTCAGAAGCGGTACAAGTGCCAACATCAGGTTGATCATTGGTGTCATCTAGAATTTCCTCTAGATCGACTTGCCTCCGACTGGCTTCTGCAGATATCAGCTCCCTTTCAAGGAAGACCGCCCTTCGAGCAACAAACACCTTGTTCTCCGAAGGTTTGTAAAAGAAATATCCCATAGAACCAGTTGGGTAGCCAAAGAAAATACACTTCTCAGCTCTGGGTTCAAGTTTGTCTTTAGCTTCACATCTCACGTAAGCCTCACAACCCCAGACCTTGAGATAGGCTAGCGAAGGAACCCTTCCATGCCACATCTTGAACGGTGTACTTGCAACCTTCTTTGTTGGTACAAGGTTTAATGTCTTAGCAGCAGTTTCCAAAGCATAAACCCAATAACTTGCGGGTAGCTTTGTACGACTCATCATGGGGCGAACCATATCCAATAAAGTTCGGTTCCTCCTCTCTGCGACCCCATTTAATTGTGGTGTCCTAGGTGGAGTAAGTTGTGAAATAATTCCACAACCCCTAAGATGATCAAGAAACTCAGTACTAAGATACTCACCACCCCTATCGGATCTGAGAATCTTAATCCGCTTGCCCAATTGATTCTGCACTTCATTTTGGTATGTCTTAAACACCTCAAAGGTTTCAGATGTATGCTTAATCAAACAAACATAACCATACCTACTTAAATCATCAGTAAAAGTAATGAAGTAGCTACAGTTGTTTCTTGTAGCAGACCTGAACGTACCACACACATCCGTGTGAATAATATCCAACAAGTCCTTGCCCCTTTCACTAACGCCGGTGAAGGGCGCCTTAGTCATTTTGCCTAATAAACAAGAATCGCATACTTCGCTTGACCCGTGGTCAAACAATTCTAAAATCCCATCGACTTGGAGTTTGGCGATATGTTTCTTGCTTATATGGCCAAGACGACTATGCCACAAAGACAACTTGTCCAATACACCTTTGGACTTAGAATCAATGTTCATGATTGATCTATTACCATCCAAACACACACTTGTTTCATAAATCCTACGACATGGATAAGCTTTAAATTAATGAACATCATTTCTCAAACAAGAAATAATTCCATTATTAAAATTAAACTCATAACCATCGTCATACAAAGCGTGAAAGGAAATAATGTTTCGTGCCATGCAGGGCAAAAAGCAAACATTTAATAAGGTAATAGCAAGTCCTGAAGGAAAGGCGAGATCAACACTCCCTATCTGCTCCACGGGAACCACATCCTTGTTTCCTATGATCAGGTCAAGCTCTCTAGCACCCAGCGCCCTACTTCTTTTTAGCACCTGCACATTATTACAAATATGAGTCCCACAACCGGTATCAAGTACCCAGCCGTTAAAAGTAGTGGTATTGTGGAGTTCAATCATAAACGTACCTGAGTTACCCGCTCCCTTCAGTTTTACCCGCTTGAGCTCCTAAAGGTACTTTGGGCAAGAATGCCGCCAATGCCCCTTTTCCTTGCAGTGGAAGCACTCGGCTTCCGCAGGGTCCTCGGCCGGTGGAACCATCACGGCTTTCCCCTTGCCTTTCAGGGCCGGACTCGGGTTAGGTCTTGCAACCTTCCCCTTACCCTTTCCCTTACAGGGGGGAGCGCATTTTCTTTTGGTTCCACCTCCCTGGATAGCTAGGACGGGTTTGGACGAGGCGGGCTTCTTAGACATGTTGGACTCGACGGTGTTTAACATTCCGTGAAGCTCCATTAGGGACTTGTCCATGCCATGGACATGATAGTTCCACACAAATTGTGAAAAGGAACTAGGAAGAGAATAGAGGATCACATCCACCACCAACTCCCTACCCAACGGGAATCCTAACCTCTCCAAGCGATCAAGCAATGCCTTCATCTTAAGCACGTGAACGCTCACATTTCCGCCCTCCTGTATATGGCGATCGATAAGGGACTTTAGGCACTCGAAGCGCTCTAGCTTAGCCTGCTGTTGGAACATTTCCTTCAGCTGGTTAAGCATGTCATATGCTCCTAAATGTTCCATTTGCTTTTGAAGTTCAGGAATCATTGACGAGAGCATAATGCAAGCCACTTCGTTCGTTTCTTGACATGCTTGTCATACGCGTCTTGGACCGTCCTAGTCGCATTCGCCGCAGGTGCTTCCGGCAAAGGCTCCTCGATGGCCCACATCTTTTGTTTATACCTAAGGGTTATCCTTAGTTGCATGAACCAATCCATGAAGTTTTGGCCATCGAGTTTGGCCTTTTCGAGGTACAATTTTAGGGAAATAGAGTTCGATGAAGATGTAGAAGCGTTGTTGGATGCCATCTACAAAATTGGAATACCAATTTTAGTTGTCAAATCCTTGTAGAAATAATTACCCAATAGTTTTAAAACTTAATTATTTGAACAAGGCTAAGAACCATATTTCACTCTATCTCATGACGGGTTTACCGCGGATCATGAAATAAGTTATTCAGGCCAGTAGACAAATTACCGATTGCAACCATTGCAACTCTTAGATCCTTGCGGGATCCTTCCGACATCAAATGTCTAAGGCATGTTTGATCCCTTCATACACCAATCCTTTTATTATTTCTTAAATGACTCGGCTAGAGATCGACATCATTTAAGCAACATAAAAGAATTTGTAAGTCGCCCGTCAAGACACACGTTGGTACCCTAGCCCAATCATTGGTTCGTGCTTAAGCTCGACAACCAATATTGTGGGTTTCCACACTCACCTTCCACATAACTCCACAAGGCATGGCTCGTGCTAATGCTCGACAATCATCCAAGTTTCGTTAGATTTGGGTGGTGTCGTCTTACGGGTGGCACGTGACTTACTTTTCGAAAAACGGGTTTTTGTTTTCCGGTTAAAATATTATTTTAACAATTTTGACGAATTTGCAATATAAGTGACAAAAACTCCTTTTTAATCACCGTTTAATATAAACACCTTTTATATTAATGTTTGCTAATTCTTATGCGCGTAGAAATATAAACTCATTTATAAATCTCTTGTTTTATATATTTTCAAAAATTCTCTAGCATACATCCTAAAGAATTCAAATATAAAACAACCACACATAAATATAAATAAAGACCCGGTAACATGCCCAAATCCTAAGTGTTTTCCCCGTGAGCCAAAATGGGGAAAACATAGTCAATCTAGGGACAACACCAACGGATGCTCCGTCACGATCTCCACTCCGGCGAATCTCCCGGACTTGGTTCGTCAAGACGCCAACACCGTGTCTCCCGGTCGGTTTTGATACAACATTACATATTTGAAATAATCTAAGTATGAGTACATAATAATAAGAAAACGACATGCAAGTCACAATCCTAATAATCTATTGCGAGTACAAAGATTTAAGTAAACGACATGCAAGTCGCACCAAAATATAAATATTACAACATTACGGCACGCAAGCCAAAACCAAAACAAACCACAAACACCACAAAGTCTATGGGAATATCAAGTTACCGGGCTACCACAACGAACACAACCAAACGAAAGCAATGGTGTGCCACAAAACCATGTCAAACAAAGATATATATATTTTGATCAAGATTGCAAAATAACACTTAAGGCACAACAAGGAATCCTTGTACATATGCATTAACAATTTTAATACACCTTAAAAATTGCATATTCATATATATACCTAAAAATATATGTTTTTGTGAGCTTCATGCCAAGTCATACAAAACATATAAAATTAGGAATCAAAATATAGTGGGAATCAACAGAATCAAGACTAGTCTAACACCCGGATTTAATATATTTAAACACATTGTTTCAAAAACCAAATCTGACCAAAAAACCATCAGGCACGGGCGTACCCCAGAGGGTACGGGCGTGCCTACCATTTTGTGAGTGTACAGTTTAAACAATTTTAATCAGTTTACGAATTCTGCCGACACGGCCCGTACTCCTAGAGGTACGACCGTGCCCGGTCACCGGAATACCATTTTTGACAGAAAACTCAGAAAATCCGGTTTAACTCCAAAAGTGCAAAGCCATGTTAGAGATGGCTCTGATACCACTGTTGGGTTTTCGTGGTCTAAAATCGCAACGGAAGCAAAACAAGTAAAAAAATATTTTCAAAAATTGACCACGAATGTGCCCACCATATGGACCAAAACTCTAGACATGGCTAAGCAACAAAATAAACATACAAAGAAATAGAATTATACCAGTCGGTGCTATCTTCTTTGTACGCATGGGTTTGGAGTTTGGAAGTCTCGTGCACTAACGTGTACACCTCTATCGAAGTCCACGCCAAGCTACTATCGCCTCCCACTTGCTAGAGTGTTAGATAAGCCTATCTAAACACCACCAAGATGACTATCACAAGAGAACCAAAGCCTTAGTACCTCTTGTGCTTGAGAGAGTTGTGTATATGCAAATATATATTCTAGTAAAAACAATTCTTGGAACATGACCACATTAGCATCATAGAACTTATATAGAGCTCAAAATTCAGTTCAAATTCGTGCACACTAATGTCATTTTCAGTTACTAGAATAATGACAATAAACACCACATTTAACTAGCTTTGAAGGCCTAGTTAAATGGCTGTTACTGCATAAGGCACGGCCGTGCCTCATAGGGTACGGGCGTGCCAGCCTAAGAGGCCACGCCTAAGTCACGCCTGACTTAGGCTCGTGCCTGTCCATTGGGCACCGGGCACGGGCGTGCCTCCAAGAGGCACGGGCGTGCCTCCCAGAGGCACGGGCGTGCCTCCCAGAGGCACGGGCGTACCTAGCCACAGGCCACGCCCAAGTCACGCCTGACTTGGGCTCGTTCCTGACCGTAGGGCACAGCCGTACCTTATAGAGGCACGAGCGTGCCTTAGCCCACTAGAAGTGAAAAAATTCAACTTGCTGGATGTTATCAATTGTTATAGATTTGACTAGTGTTCAATGTAGTACTAGCAAAACATAGTAATATTTCTTCTAGGGTTATGTGGGAGACATAACGATCATTAGAAATTATTTCCAACATTGTAAGATGGAATATCTTAGACTGGAAGTTATTTTCAAATGATAGAATTGAAGAAAGGAGCCTATTATCTTGAAAAATGATCCTTAGGGAAGGATCAAATCAAAGTACCAGATTGAAGCATAGTGTACACAAGTGACTGCATCTTGAAGTAATTCAAGATATAAAACTCAACGGGAGTTTTCCTTTTAAGTCACTTAGTATAGAGGAAGATTGCATGATGAATATTGTTTTGATAAATGTTTTCATTATGCATGCTACAAACTAGGCTCTTATCTTGTGTACTTTGAGGATGATAAGATAGATCGTAGTTGTATCCTTTCGAAAGGGATTACCATCAAAACATACTTATGTGTGCTTGAGTCACAATAAGCGTGTTCTTCTTTGAATAGAGATTTGTGCATAAATGGGTTACACACAAGACGGTTTCGAACAAATGGATATTGTATCTATAATCGCAATAGAGGTAATAATCTTACAAAATGTATTGGAAAGAGTTCCAAACCAAGTGTATAGTACCATTATATGCTACTATAAAACCGTTTTATGATGAAGTGTTTCGTCAAGTATATCATGTTTGATATAAAGGCAAATCCTTCCCACGGGATTACCTTAAAGGCTTTAGTTCTTCGTTAGAACATAAGAATTAACGGTTTCATGTTAAAACACTTGGATGTTATCAAATCATAGAATTTATCGGTAAAAGATAACACTAAAATAATGTCCGAAAAGGATTAAGTTCCTATAGATCCTTTGGTTGTCAATCATTGTGGACTAAACATTATTGCTGTGTCTAATATGAATTCTATTCATATATAACTGAGTTGTAATCATACTTTTAGTATTTGGATATTTTGGAACAGCAAGCAATATTATCTTATCTAATATGGTGATGTCTCATGGGATGAGCACGTATTGATTACAACCATATTCATTAATAATATTGTGTTTTATATTAGCATGTTTAATCCTTGAATAACTTTGTTATTCTAAATGGTCCATGGTCAGTCATAACTGCGGGAGCAATTATGATTGAAGACTATTGTGAATTGGTTGGTTGATTTTCATAGTGATGAAAATAGGCAAAAGGTTTGCAGCCAAATTCACGGGTGTTAGTTAGAGAACAAACCTTGGACTTGACCCACTTTCAAGATCACTTCATGGATCGGTGTCATAAGTGATTTTGTGAAAATGGGGATATCTTTGTACCCTTAGACATGAGATACATATTGGGACTTAAGTATGAGGAGTATCATACTTTAATATGGTTAAACGCCACCCTTAACCGGGATGTTATAAAGGCCATCATTAGGTGTGATATGAATCATACAAGAGGAATATGTAATCAATAAGGGATTTGTTCCTCTCACTAAATTGAGAGCTAGACATCTAGAGCGATCTACTACAGTTGAACTTTATGAGATTGATGACGGTCCGTGTCTCATGTTCAATAGGATGTCAGAAATAAAGGGATAACTGATACATTGCCTAAAAATACTAATTTGTAGCTTGTGAGCTAAGAGATTGGTGGATGCTATAAACGGCACATCTTTGTTTATTATTAGGGGCAGTGTGATGTTGCTAGACGTTCTTACCACTGTCTATATTGGCTTAAGTTGTATCTTGTGCAAGTGGGAGATTGTTGGTTCTATATGCCTAAGACGCAACTTAAGACGATATTGCTAATAATAAATAAACCTATAGAGTCGCACATACAGAGCAAATAGACGCTAATAATATGTTTTGAATACGATTCAACACATAATCAACCCTAATATATATTTATTGGATGCATTATTATTTAAGAGAAATAATAATCTTACGATAACTATATATATATAATGAGTAAAATTGTTACTCATATTATATATATACACACATTATATATCTTGTCTTAAGGAAATAGATTTAGATGTATTCCCTTAATGTGTTGCGAGTATTTATATTTTGTTTCATAGTATAAAACTTATATTTATAAATACATATTTCTTCACAAGGAAAAGGATATGGATCCTTCTCTATTCTTATACATTGCTTGAAGGTATGAAGATACCTAACTTGATTACACTACATGTCATACATACTTACCATTTGATGGGAGCCCCCTCCCCTTTTGTTGGTATGGCTTCCGTAGACAACCAAATGGAGGACCCCCTCTCAATTTGTTTTTCTTGATTGACATGATGCATATGGAGGCCCCCTCCTCTCCTTTTGTTGACTTACGTCCAAGAGACACAAAAGAAAGGTTGGTGGGCATTGATGATATATAGAATAAAAAGGGACATGTATACAACAAAATATACAAGAAGTAATTTTGAGGGAAGTTTAGTAAAATGTGCCATGCACTAGCAAGAAGAAATTTTTGTGCTAACTTACGGATCCACATTCAAGGAACAAAGTGAGAGTTATTTTATAAAACTAGTTTTCTCTTGTTTATAGGTTGGTATTTGATGGTTGTTTAAGTGGAGACTTGAACAAACGTCAACCAACTTGTTTTCTTCTCTAATGCAACATATATACAAGAATATAGTTTATGATTCTCTCAAAGGGTTGAAAGAGATCTAAAACTTATAAGTGGTTTTTAAGGAGTTGAAAGAGCCACAACAATTAGTAGACTTGAACACAAGTTAAGAAGAAGAAAAGTCTTTTCTTGCTTCTACTTGGTGTTGTCTATATATAGGGTTGAAAGGGCTAGCACTCGGTTGGTGTTGGATGTTGCTCGCGTGTGGATACCTTGGCGGGAAGCTTCACTTGGTTCCTTGTTGTTTCTAGTCTCCACCGATACCAGTTCACGATACAAAGGTTGTATTTCTTAAACCCCCTATGGTTGTTTTAGTTTTCTTAGTACATGCATATGGATCTTGGTGGGGAGTTTTAACTTGTTGTACACGTGTTCACGCTTCCGTTACTGTTAAATATATTTTATAAACGGTACAAACCCCAACACACTAAACTATCGGATTTACAGGAAATCCGACAGTTTATCCATCTTTATGAACACCATATTTTTCGAGAAACCGATACACTTAAATCCTTTATTTTGTTACACTTAAAACTCAGAACCAATAACATTAATGCAATTAACCCAAATCCAAGACCTCCTTTTGACTCAATCGATACATTTAACAACTAAACTCCTTCCTCGTTGAGTTTAAATCCCGATGAGAACTTTGAAAAACCGACAATCATAAATCTTATCAATACTCATTCCAAAGTTCGATTATTTAGAAATCGAATCCCATCCCACAAAGTTATATCTAAATCCGAGTCTATCTATGTAAAAACAACACTTAAATTCATGGATTTGCATATCAACAAGTTTGAGGGTTTTGAAGTAAAAAAAATCCAATTAAAAAACATGTAAACATTGATGAAATTTCAAGATAATTATACCTTTTGAATGAGAAAAGAATTGCGAACACGGATCTCTGGTCTGAACACACAAACAACCACTTCGAAAGTTTTCCATTTCTTGTAAGAACACTCGGATTTTGTAGAATATTTGGAAAACAGATACTATAGTCGGATTTTCCTTTTATAGGAAAATTAAAAAAATCCGACCCAATGAAATCCGAGTACCAAAAATCCGATCCATAGAAATCCGAAAGTAAACCCTGATTCACTGAAATCCGTCAGCCTACTCGGAATCCGACAGAGGTATCGGAATCCGACAAAAGTAGCGGATTTTTGACTCAACCCGACAACATTTGCGGATTTTGAACACTTGAATCAAAAATTTGTTCTTTCAAAGCACTACACTCCCCCTTAACGCTACATTATATTTTTAACAATAATCCTTTGATCATGAAGATGAAAATTTTCAAAGTTTCAAATTTAATTCAAAAACAAACATAAAAAAACTCCCCCTCAAACCATGCACAAATGTAAATAAATTTGAGATGAAGAAAAAATATTTTCGAATTTTCTTTGTTTTGTTAATGTTTTTGATTTTTCATTGATTATATACAAAACCTAATGTAATTTCTCTCCCTACAAGTATGAACCCTCCGTGATTCATAACTTGTATCTGATGTGTCTATTGACCTACAACACTAACACATACCGTGTAAGATCTGTTAAATCATATTGATATGTTAAACAGTCAAAAGTAAAGCATTAAAACGAGATTCGTCTAACGCTTTTGGGAAAATATCAGCATGTTGATTTTCTGTTTGAACATATTTTAATTCAATTAGGCCTTTTTCTGCATAGTCTTTGATAAAATGATATCTGATGTCTATATGTTTTGTTTTCGAATGATGTACCGGATTGCACGTAATTGCAATGGCACTCTGAGAATCACACATTAAAGGAATTTTGTTGTATACCAGATGAAAGTCAGACAGCTGAGTCCTAATCCAGAGGCACTGTGAGCAACAGTTAGTAGCAACAATATACTCTGCTTCAGCTGTTGATGATAAAACACAGTTTTGCTTCATGGATCCCCAGCACACCAGTCTGTCTCCTAGAAAATGTGCACTCCCAGATGTGCTCTTTCGATCTAGCATGCATCCGGCATAATCTGCATCAGAATAGGAAATCTCTTTAACAGATCATTGATATACTTAGCCTGGTTAATAAAAATCCCATGACTGAATTGTATGATTTGCAATCTGAGGAAAAAATTAACTTCCCCCATCATGCTCATTTCAAAACACTTTTTCATTGTATTTGAAAATTCATTGCCATATTTAGGATTCGTAGAACCAAATATTATGT
The DNA here is from genome assembly GCA_038502395.1 of Dittrichia graveolens. Taxonomy (NCBI): domain Eukaryota; kingdom Viridiplantae; phylum Streptophyta; class Magnoliopsida; order Asterales; family Asteraceae; genus Dittrichia; species Dittrichia graveolens. Next base: position 40,008,872 of record JARJIL010000002.1, on the reverse strand, counting down.
CATCGACATATATTTATACCAACACATAATCTTTTCCCATTTGCTTTTTGAATAGTGTGGTGTCTGTTTTCCCTTTTGACGTATCCCTCGTGTAGAAGATGTTCTGACAGCTCATCGTACCAAGCTCTCGGGGCTTGCCTTAATCCATAAAGAGCTTTTTCGAGAATATAGACGTCATCAGGTCTGTTAGGATCTACAAAAACCTTCTGGTTGACTGACATACACTTCCTCTTTTAGTTTCCCATTGAGGAATGTAGTCTTAACATCCATTTGATAAGCTGTACAGTTCTTGTAGGAGGCATAAGCTAGGAAAAGTCTTATTGCCTCTATCCTTGCTATAGGGGCAAATGTTGTAGGGAATCCATGCACGCCAACGACCGTACGTAGCGGAAGCAACGACATCCAAAAACTGGGGTTTTTGGGTATCAAAACCGACATGCATGTATTCCCCAAGTGGGGATCATGACTACAAACGAGTATAGCAAGTAAAAGCAAATGACAGAGAGGAGAAATATACCATCCCGTGGTTGGAGCTATCCATCGAGCTAGGAAGATCTTCAAGAACTCTATTCCGAGATCCTCTATTGATAGTCCACACCAAGTGAGCGAGATCCCGTCTTGCTATTGACCTGACACACGAACCACACAATGTCCTTGTGAATGTGGAACATCTACAACCGTAAGAACCACTTGCCTTCGATCTATACACCCACTTAGCTCTTGTAGAACTCTAAGTACCATATATGTGTGTATGTTGTAGTATGAAGCAAGAGAGACCAAGGAGAGAATGAAAATGGGCTTAAATAAAGTCTGGAAGAAGCTTCAAAGCCACCAGGATCAGCCACATAAGCTTGCTCTAATTGGACCAACACAAAGGTCCAATAAACACAATGTGACACTTTGACTTCTGCCTTCACGGGCTCTCACAGGCCGTGAAGCCCTTGTGAATGCCTCATAGGCCGGGTTCTACCGCTCACTCTCATTGGCCATCAAGTGGTCCAATAAAAGCATGGCGCCTGCCTTCACGGGCTCTCACGGGCCGTGAAGCCCTCGTGAAGGTTGTGCTCCCACGACTACTTGTCCGGGTGGTGAAGCCTCGTGGAGGGTTTCACTTCACGACCTCTTCATGGCCCGTGAAGGCCCATGAAGGTCGCTAGAAACCCTAATTTCATATTTTCTCATGTTTGGGTTGTGCTACCGGAATCTACCCTTGGCGTGTGACCCAATAGGCCCGTACCTCATCAGTAGTGACGCTAGTACACGTGTATCATTGGACATATTAAAAAAGACTCCCACTTGCACATGATACAGCGTTACTAACATCACAGACAAGCAGCGGTTCTATCAAAGCATACTTGCCCCCCAAGTCGGTACGAGTTACGTTATCCTTGACAAATCCTGGTAGCCTAGAAAGGCTAAAAGGTCCTAGAGATAAGTGATCATAAACATCCCTTTGTTTGCGATATCTGTTTGAACACGAGACAGGGAAAAATGTCAATCTCCAGATCGTTCACAATTGTGTTTCTCGATTCTAGACTGGTGGTGACCAAAATAACAAGTTTGCAACTGATTTAAAATCATTGTAACTTGAGCACGGCCATGCATATTTGGTGTCAGCGCCCAATCATCGAGAGGCCCAGGGATATCTCTCTAATCGGAGGAACAAATCCTTTTGACTACATAGCCCCGCCACATGCTTCATACTTTATTTGAAAACTCTCTTTATAGCGGCCAGTTACGAACCACGTTTGAAAGAAATCAAAATAAAGCAGACTCATTTTTTGGATACACATGTATCTCCGGTTTAAGGATGAAATGATATTATCATCCTAAGTCACTTATGACCATAATCCATTAAGTGAACTCAGGTGTGGGTCTTCCAATCACTTGAAACTCATTTCAAGCACAGGTTAGTTTTGCATCACATGCATTCAATCCTTGATTAATGCATGACCAAACCCTAACCTCAGTCTTTGCTCAAACTTCCTTCCTATGAAGAATGACTGACTGTGGAAATCTAGAATGCATAAGCACTCAGGGAAGTGGTTAAACATGCTAAGATGGAACACAGTAAAGACTAATGAAAGTAACCACATCTGCGTATATATAGTCCTTTCTATATATCGAAAGCAATCAAAAGTTACGATACTACTTGCAGTTCCCAAAGCTGACATAAAACAATCAACTACTAAAACAATTTTTCAAGCCAAATCATATGCATGTGAAATGCTACATGACCTAGTATGTCAAACACCACTAGTCATTATGACAACGACTTATTCAATGTATTTGCCATGCAACATCCATTTGTATTCTTGCTATCTTCTCAATTATCTTTTGACCAAACTACTATTCAAAGTATCCGTCAAAGAGATCATATAACGAAGTACTAAAGTACTCATATCCTCATTGTCATAAAAGTCCACAATAGGATTAGTGATACTTAAGACCTTTTAATAATAAATAATCAACTGCACAAAGTAGGACCATAGACTTCGATCATGATCGACAGTCATGCTATTAGAAATTAGTATTAGAGTAAAAACTTACTCCAAGACTTATTTCTTGTCGTCAAACACTAAGAACATATACAAATATTTCTTGTAACACAAAATTTCAAAATTTGTATCTCCTAAGTATTATCATGAAACAATAATTCCCTATTTTAGGTTCATAGAACGCTTAGCAAAGGGACATTATCTTCAATCGATACATACTTCTAGGTATACAACAAAAGCTCCCACTAGCCCTGACATATGTAAAAGTCTTATCTATGCTTCTAGAAAACTCATGACTTTGATATTCTCATGAAAGCAAAGTTCTTACTTTTATGATGTTAGGATAAGTCCTTTGGACTTATCCACACTTGTAGACTTAATTTGGATACTACGGATATCTAAGACCCTCGGAGAGTGTGGTAAGAACTTCCTCAATTCATAGTTCCTTGAAGGAACACAGTCTTGTATATCCGTGTACTATCTTTTATTGCCATAAGAAGGCAACAATAGCAACGAATATCAAATGACCTTCAACATGACCATTAGGAAATTTTTTCGCAATAACCATCATGAAACCTTTACCCCTAGTCGGTATTTGAAGTAGCCTACAATACAATCCATGTTAATTCCATTTACACCATCTCGGTTTGCACCTTGGTATGGAATTAAGCAAAGTATTTGCATACTTAAAATGGATTTCATCTCATGATTAATTACTTCTCATAACCTTAGTGAACACAGGGCCCACTATACCTTCCGATAGATGGTGACATGAACAAAATTCACCATCAAGTGATTGCCACTTAAATGTGAGGAACCCATATCTCTTTGGCTACATTACTTCTATCAGCCTTGAAAGTAATTACTCATGGTCAGGATAACCAGCATTCTCATGGCGAACTCTTTCAAGACATATCTCATAAGATGCTAAATAGACTTTTAGTTTGGTTTAAGATTAAGGACTTGGCTTGTCACATTCAATGGGTATAACAATAAGTTGAATACACGTATTTGACTCATTATGTACCAGATCATATTCATTAATATCCGGTTTCCTTTAGCGCGACACCATGTATGGATGTTTCTATGTAAAGAATGAATTATGAGACAATCCCGCAATTCATAATGTGGTCATAGATATAGATTTAAGGTATCTTAGCATCTCAACTAGATCCAAGCAACCTATATATATATATGTCCCAATTGATTCTTTAATTAGTTTCTCTTTGTTTTGCGCTTGTACGGTATTTTCAACGAAGTGTGATCAATATCTCATAAGCAATCATCCCTCTCACATTAAACACGGTGAAGGGATTCATAATCAGCTTACCCTAATAAATAAGATTAGCATCAATTGTTCAACCCGAGGTTAAACCATTCCAAGATCCAAACCACATGGATCGAGGTGATACTTGTCTTATTTATATGGTTAAGTAGAATATGACATAGAGACAACTAATCCAAACTACTTTGGACTTAGAATCTATTATTCATGATTTCTATTACTTGTAATATGTATGCTGTGACATGGATAATTTTGATTTTTATCAATTTCCAAATATTTTTCAAAAACAAGATTCAAATTTCAAGTATGAATTCATCGTCATGAAATGTAGAATGATGCGCCATGAAGGCCAAAATAAAACATAGGCTATGACATGAATAAACTTTGAAATTGAATAAGTAATGCGAAAAATCTTTAACAACATAAACAAAAAATTCAAAAATTTCATCTATCGTCATCATGAGCTTACAAATGAACATAACTTGCCTCGCAGGGCATCAAAAGAAAGCAATAATTAAACCGGTAACAATAGGCGAGATCAAAACTCCCAATTCTCTTGTAGAGGTCAATCTTTCGAGTTTCCTCTTTTAGAGATCCGGTTCTTCATGCTCTTGGTTCTTCTTTCAAATGGTACCTACATTTTGTAACAAAATAAATTTGTGACAAACGTGAGTTAATTAGCTCGGGTGAACAACCCAGCGAAATAGAAGAATTAGCAATGAATCATGAATGTACCTTAAGAGGGGAAATTAACTCTCTCTTTCCTTAGAAGTTTATATCCTCTCCGCATGATGGGCATGCGTGATGGCCTCAATCTCCATATCTTCCGCAGAAGTAGAAAACCACTTTGTCTTGAATCTCTCCATGAGGCACACAATCATTGTCCTCATATTCAATGTGGGGAATAGGCTTGGATACTCCAACCTTTTCCCTTCGTGTCGGTTTCTTCTTCTTTTTCTTTTGTTCCCTTGAACATGTGGTAGGTATGGAAGAGGTGGATTCATGCTTGGCCATGTCAAACTTCATAGTCTTCAACATAGCATGCAATTCACCCAAGGTTTTCTCCATGTCATGCATGTGATAGTTCACAATAAACTGATCATATGATGTGGGCAAGGATTGTAGGACTATATCCACAGCAAGCTCCCTCCCCATGGGAAATCCTAGTCTCTCCATTTGGTCCACGTATGCCTTCATCTTAAGGACGTGGGCGAGACACTCCTACCTTCCTGCATTCTACAACAGACTAGGTTTTTAACACACTCATAGTGTTCCTCCCTAACTTGTTGTTGGAACATGTCCTTCAACTTTTTCATCATATCGTACACACTCATGTGCTCAAAGTGCTTTTGCAACTCTGAGCTCATAGTTGACAACATGAGGCAGGCAACATCGTGTGTCCTTAACAAGCTTTTCATACGTGTATCAGATGGACCAAGTCACGTCGGTAGCAGGTGGCTCTGGAAGAGGTTCCTCAAGGATGTGCAACTTTGACTCATAGCGAAGGACAATTCTCAATTGCCTAAGCCAGTCAACGAAGTTGACTCTCGTGAGTTTCTCTCTATGTAGGAACATATGAAGCAAATAGTTTGACGTGGTATTATTATGGTTTGACATATATAAATAACAAGAGTACATGTTTTAGTTAGTTCGATATAATCCTGGTTAAAATAATTACCCATTAAGTTTTAGAAAAACAAATTATCTTAACAAGGGCTAAGAACCTTATTTCACTCCACTTCAGGACGGGTATACCGCGGAGCACTTCATGAAGCTATTTAGGCCGGTAACCATTTTACCGATTGCAATCTCTATTGCAACTCTTAGACACTTGCGGTATCCAACGACATAAAATGGTATGTTTGGCATGTTTGATCCCTACTTACACCAATCCCAAATTAAAATTTCTTGGTTGACTTGTGCTTAGCTCGACAATCACACAAGGAATTTTAATTTGCAATTGTAAATCGTCCAACAAGATGCACAGTAGCACACTCGATAATCATTGGCTCGTGCTAAGCTCGACAACCAACAACCCCAAGTCGCCACACTCACCTTCCACACAGATCCACATGGAATAACTCGTGCTTAGCTCGACAATTATCCCATGCTTTAGTAGAATCGGGTGGTGTCATCTTATGGATGGTGCGTGATTTACGTTTTTAGGAAAAGGGCTTTTGTTTCTTGATTAAAACCAAGTTTTAATATTTGATTAACAAAGTAAGTGGCAAAAACTATTTTCACTTTAAATATAATACCAAGTTTATATTGTCTTGTTAATCGTGTATGCGCGAGAGTTTGTTAACCAATTTAAAAACTCTTGTGATTTTATTAACTTTAGAAAAGTTATCAAGCATGCGAAGAAACATAAACAACCATGCAAGAAAGATAAATCACATTACACGCATACAAAGGGGTTGGTAACCATGCCAAAAACCTATGTGTCCTACCAACAAGCCAAACCGGGAGGACTAGGTCTACTAAGGACACAAACCTAGATCATGGAGTGCTCCCACTGAATCCGCTACCTCCATCGGGACTAACCGGATCTGAGGTCTTCAAGACTTCTGCTGTTGACTCTTGATTGTGGTCTTCAAAACACAAGTACATAAAAGAAAGGAAATGGTATGCAAGCCACGCGCTTCCTACCAATATAGTACAAGTACATATGGATGAATGAAATGGCATGCAAGCCGCGATAATTAATTACATATAAAATGAATAAATAATTAATTACAATACTTGTGACACTAAGGTCACCAAATAAATCCAAGCAAATACAAACCACAAGGCACAACCACAAGGTCAAGGGCAATTGTCACCAACCAAAAGCAACAAACAACAACCACAAAGCACGGTGTGCCAAAACCGTGACTAAACGAATATTTCGGTAAGAATTTCCAACACAAACACTCAAGACACAACAAGGAAGTTCTTGTACATATGCATTAGGGAACTGGACAGAAAAACGAATCTTCCAAAACGTTTTTTTTTCGAGCCAAAATCATGCTATATCTTTGTAGCCTAGGCTCTGATACCACTGTAGGGAATCCATGCACGCCAACGACAGTACACGGCGGAAGCAACGACATCAAAAACCAGGGTTTTCGGGTATCAAAACCGACATGCATGTATTCTCCAAGTGGGGATCGTGACTACAAACGAGTATAGAAACTAAAATCAAACGAGAGATAGGAGAAATATACCATCCCGTGGCTGGAGCTATCCATCGAGCTAGGAAGATCTTCAAGAACTCTATTCCGAGCTCCTCTATTGATAGTCCACACCAAGTGAGCGAGATCCCATCTTGCTATCAACCCCACACACGAACCACACAATGTCCTCATGAATCTGGAACAACTACAACCGTAAGAACCACTTGCCTTCAATCTATACACCCACTTAGCTCTTGTAGAACTCTAAGTACCATATATGTGTGTATGTTGTAGTATGAATGAAGCAAGAGAGACCAAGGAGAGAATGAAAATGGCCTTATATAAAGTCTGGAAGAAGCTTCAAAGCCACCAGTGTCGGCCACATAAGTTTGCATTAATTGGACCAACACAAAGGTTCAATAAACACAAAGTGACACTTTGACTTCTGCCTTCACGGGCTCTCAGGGCCGTGAGGTCCTCGTGAAGGCCTCATAGGCCGGGTTCCACCGCTCACTCTCATTGGGCCATCAAGTGGTCCAATAAAAGCATGGCGCTTGCCTTCACGGGCCGTGAAGCCCTCGTGAAGGTTGTGCACTCACGACTACTTGTCCGGGTGCTAAAGCCTCGTGGGCGGTTTCACTTCACGACCTCTTCACGGCCCGTGAAGGCCTATGAAGGTCGCCAGAAACCCTAATTTCATATTCTCTCATGTTTGGGTTGTGCTGCCGGAATCTACCCTTGGCGTGTGACGCAATAGGCACGTACCTCATCAGCAGTGACGCTATCACACGTGTATCAGTGGTCATATTCCAACAAATGTCTCATCATAATCAATGCCTTCTTGTTGATTATACCCCTTAGCCACTAACCTAGCCTTATTCATAACCACCACATCATCCGAATCCTTTTTATTCTTGAATACCCACTTAGTTCCGACAATTGATTTTCCTTCTAGTTCGGAACTAATCTCCATACGTTAAGTCGGTCAAATTGGTTAAGCTCTTCATGCATTGCTATAAACCAATCAGGATCAGCTAGAGCTTCTGACACTCTTGTGGGTTCGACCATGCTTAAGAATCTTGAATGTTGGCATTCAGTAGCGGTAACAGATCTTGTTTAAACACCGGCGTTCAAACTACCTATGACCTGAGTCTCAGGATGACTCTTCAACCAAACAGGTTCGGGGGATTGAACCTTAATGTAGTCATTTATGTTTCTAATCTCATTGGAATTAATTTCTTCCATTAACTGATCATATCTTGGACTTTGTTCAGTAGTAGGAATATTTGTAGCTTAAAACTCCGAATTGTAAGAATTTGTTGTCTGTTGAGCTGTAGACACACTCGTTGGCTCAGTTATTGTTACAGACTCTTGCTGAATATCCTGTAAAACAGTAGATGAGTTATCATTCTTTTTAAAGAACTCAAACATTAAGTCCAAGCTTATATCATCTTTTTGACTGAATGACTCATCTATTTTGTTTATTTTGAAAGTTGGTTCTTTAGTTGAGTTAGGTTTACCTGTTAAAGAATTTAGATTGACGAAATCGTCAAACGTAACATTCATACTTTCAACAATCATGTTAGTTCTTCGATTCAGAATTCTAAAAGCCTTTTTGTCCATTGAGTAACCTAAGAAAACTCCTTTGTCTGCTTTCGAATCAAACTTTGACAGTTTGTCCAATTCATTCAGTACAAAACACCTATTACCGAATACATGAAAGTATTTGATATTAGGCACTACTCCATTACATAATTCGTATGGAGTTTTATTAATGCGACGATGTAATAAAGAGCAATTTTGGGTGTAGCGTGCAGTGTTCACGGCTTCAACCCAGTAAGATGGTGGTAGCTTTGAATACTGTAACATCATTCGGCAGCTTCAACCAGTGTTCTGCTTTTCCTTTCCACTACTTCATTCTCTTCCGGAGAATATGCTGCCGAGAAAAGTGTTATACCTTCGGAATCTAAGTAAGAATCAAGCGTTCTGTTCTTGAACTCTGTCCCATTATCAGTTCTTATTCCCTTCACCGGTTGTCCGTTTTGAGTCTTGTGTTTCTTCAGAAACAAAATTACTTGTTGAGGTACTTTATTTTTATGACTCACACCAGACCCATGTATACTTGAAGTAATCATCCACCATCACAAGAATGTAACTCTTTACGCTTCTGGACTGAACCTTCATTGGTCCATAGTGATCCATGTGGATGAACTGCAAAGGAGCGGTAGTTGAAGAAATCTGACTAACTTTATGTGGTACTCTCTTCATTTTACCCGCCTCACAATCCTTACACAGATGATCTTTTTCAAATTTCAGCTTTGGTAGTCCTTTGACCAAATTTCCATTCACCAGCTTGTTCATGTTCTTGAAATTTAGATGTGACAACTTACGATGCCATGACCAATTTAAATCTGATGAAGCTTTTGTCAATAGGCATACTGGTTTACCGTAACCTTTCTCAGATAAGTCAATTGTATACAAGTTTGACTTTTTGTTGCCACCCAAATTCTCAGCTCCGTCTTCTGTCCTTGAATTCAGCCTACTATAAGAAGAAAGAGTCAAAATGGTCAAATTCCAGTTGACCTAGGCTTCACGACCGAAAAGGATGCTCCACGAGAGCCCGTGAGAGCCCGTGAGAAGTCGTGAAGGCAGAATTCCAAGTGACACTTGTGTTTCATTGGACCATTTGAGTTGGTCCAATGATATGGTGTCATTGGGGTCCGACTCTGGCTCTTTTGAACAGAATGGAGGTCTTTAAAAAGGGCTCTCTTAGTTCATTAACTACTCTTGGTCCATTTTGTGCAATACATATACTTGTGAGTTCTTCCATTGAGAGAGAGAGAGAGAGAAAGATCAAGTGTTGGTGATTTGTGCACAAGTGTTTCAAGGCTGTTCCAGAAGATATCCATCAAGTGTTGGTGGTGCTTCGGTTTGCTAGTACAAAGAGGTTGAAGGTTTCTTGGTGTGGACTTGAATTAGGGCTTGGAGCCTTTTGTTTCAAGCTTACATCCCAAATCCGAATTGTTCCAGCCAAGTATCAAAGTCTTCGAGGGTATGATTTGATCTCCTTCTTCTCTTTGTTCTTGTTTTTGGTTGCATGCATGTTCTTACAAGTTTTCACCACCATTGGGAAATCATGGGATCCTTTTGTGTGTTCTTGTTGCTTCCGTTGCGTGCTTTAATCCCCATGGATTCCCAACAGTGGTATCAGAGCCATACTTGTAAGATGCATGCACCTTTGTGGCTTGAAAATCCATATTTTTGATTTTAGACATTCTGTCCAGAAGGCCTTCACGGGCCGTGGAGCTTGCTTCACGAGTCGTGAAGGCCACACGACCAGTCTCGTGGGGTGGTGGTCGTGAAAGGTTTTTTAATCTGTTTCACGTGTCATGGAGTGTACTGCCTTCACAGCCCGTGAGGGCCCGTGAAGAGCAGTAACTTGTGAAGGCGTCGTGAACAGGCTGTTTTTGGCCTTTTTGGAAAAGAAAACTTGATATGGATTTTAGCATTTGATTTTGGTGTTTCCAGAATCGTTTTAGGCTATTTAGCCTTGTAGATTAATCCCCATAATATCCTAATTCTTTTATTTGTATGTATTGGGTGGTTTTGGCATAAAATGCACACATGCATACATGTAAATTGTGTATATATGAATATGGATTTCAAAGTGTTTGGAATCATAATGCAATTGTACAAGATATATTCTTCTGCCTTTAGTTTTTGAATAAACTTAATTGGGATATTGTTTTGTGCATGGTTTGGTGTGGCACACCATGCTTTGTGGTTGTTTCGTTTTTGTGAGCACCGGTTTGAGCCTAGACCTTTGTGTGGTTGTTTGGTTGCTTTATTTGTTGTTCATTCATTTGGTGGTTTGTACCACATTTGGTTTGTAATAATTTATTTAACCCGGTTTGTAATAATTTTTTTATTTATGGCTTGCACGCCAATGTATTTATTCTTTGTAATTGTATATTAGCTTAGAATAGATTGTGTGGCTTGCATGCCATTTCTCTTTAAATTATGTATGTAATGAGAAGAGAAGATCGGAGGCACCAACGGGAGTCTTGGGAGACGTCTTGGCTACCTCGGATCCGGAGGCGCGGGATCGAGTGGGAGCACGCCGCGAAGTCTTGGATTATTTGTCCTTAGTATACTTAGTTCCTTGGTTGGCTCACCGGGGAACACTTAGGTTGGCTCAAATCAGTTTTGTATGCGTGGTTGTGTAGTTTTATTTATTTGTTTTTCTTGCGTGGTTGTATGATTTTCGCATGCTAGAAAATCTTTTGAAAATAATAAAACTATATAGTTTTCCTTAATTGGTTAACAAACCCCGCTCGCGCACATGATTAACAAACGAATATAAAGTGCTTATGTTCAATTGGTGAAAAATGCGTTCTGTCACTTATTTGTTAATCAAAATGAAAAGAGGTTTTTAACCGGAAAAACAAAAGTCCCGTTTTTCTTAAAAACATAAATCACACGCCATCCAAAAGATGACACCACCCGAATCTAATGAAGCATGGGACAATTGTCGAGCTTAGCACGAGTTGTTCCATGTGGACTTGTGTGGAAGGTGCGTGTGGCATCTTGAAATCTTTGGTGGTCGAGCTTAGCACGAGCCAATTATTTTCAAGGGCGTCATCGTGTATCTTGTTGGACGATTTGCAATTCCAATTTAATACGCCTTGATAATTGTCGTGCCTATACCGAGTTATCAAAGCGGCTTATTGAGGAATCGGTGTGGGAAGGGATCAAACATGCCAAACCGGTGCTATGAGTACCGAAGGATCCCGCAAGTGCCTAAGAGTTGTAATCACGGATTGCAATTGGTAAAGCGTTTACCGGCCTAAATACCTTCACGAATTGATCCGCGGTAAACCCGTCATGTAGTGAAGTTATGTTGGGTTCTTAGCCCTTGTTAAATTTAAGTGTTAAACTATTGGGTAATTATTTAACAAGGATTAAAATATGTCGAACTAACCTTTTGTGTGCTTTGCCTTCTTTTAGATGGCATCTAAAAGCAACACCGTGACACACATTTCACTCCGTCCATTTTTGGAAAAAGAGAAACTCGTAGGCGTAAACTTCATGGATTGGCTTAGGCAATTGAGAATTGTCTTACGCCATGAAAGTAAGTTGTACGTCCTAGAGGAACCTCTTCCGGAGGCTCCTGCTACCACCGCTACGCGGGCCATTAAGGATGCTTATGAGAAGCGCCTTAAAGACACTAATGAGGTGACTTGCCTCATGTTGACGACCATGAGTTCTGAATTGCAAAGGCAATTCGAGGACGTTTGTTCGTTTGACATGATCTCGTAGCTAAAGGAAATGTTCCAGCAGCAAGCGTGGCAAGAACTCTACGAGTGTGTCAAGGCCATTGTAGGGTGTCGGATGCAGGAGGGCGGGAACGTGAGCTCCCACGTGCTTCGTATGAAGCAATACGTGGACCAGCTCGAGAGGTTGGGCTTTCCTATGGGGAAAGAGTTGGCTACGGAAATTATTCTCCAATCTTTGACTCAAGCATATGGTCCGTTCATTGTGAACTACCATATGCATAATATGGATAAGTCTTTGATGGAGTTTCACGACATGTTGAAGACCGCCGAGTCTAACATGGCCAATGCAAAACCATCGATCTCCGCACCCGTCCTAGCCATCCATGAGGGTGGTGCTAAGAGGAAGCAGCCCGCATCAAACTCCAAGGGCAAGGGAAAGGGGAAGGCGAAGGTGGCAACACCCAAGCCCAAGCCACTCCCGGCACCGGTGCCGAAGGGGAAGGAACCCGCTCCTATAGCCCCCTCACCGGAAGAGGCCACCTGCTTCTTCTCGACAGCCTACTATAAGATATCCATCAAGTGTTTCAAGGCTGTTCCAGAAGATATCCATCAAGTGTTGGTGGTGCTTCGGTTTGCTAGTACAAAGAGGTTGAAGGTTTCTTGGTGTGGACTTGCATTAGGGCTTGGAGCCTTTTGTTTCAAGCTTACATCCCAAATCCGAATTGTTCCAGCCCAGTATCAAAGTCTTCGAGGGTATGATTTGATCTCCTTCTTCTCTTTGTTCTTGTTTTTGGTTGCATGCATGTTCTTACAAGTTTTCACCACCATTGGGAAATCATGGGATCCTTTTGTGTGTTTTTGTTGCTTCCGTTGCGTGCTTTGATCCCCATGGATTCCCAACAAAATCCATATCTTTCCGGCTCATTACGAACCCTACCAGATCTACGGAGCTCTAATGGTTGTGTATCAGGTACCTCATCCACCATTGGTTGAGGTTCCACTTCTTCCGGTACGCCGACCTTAAAAGCGGTACTAGTGTCAACATCAGGTTGATCATTTGTGTCATCTAGAATTTCTTCTAGATCGACTTGCCTCCAACTGGCTTCCACATATATCAGCTCCCTTTCAAGGAAGACCGCCCTTCGAGCAACAAACACCTTGTTTTCCGAAGGTTTGTAAAACAAATATCCCATAGAACCTGCTGGGTAGCCAATGAAAATACACCTCTAGGCTCTGGGTTCAAGTTTTCTTGAGCTTAACGTCTCACGTAAGTTTCACAACCCCAGAACTTGAGATAGGCTAGCGAAGGAACCCTTCCATGCCACAACTCGAACGGTGTACTTATAACCTTCATTGTTGGTACAAGGTTTAAGGTCCTAGCAGCGGTCTCCAAAGCATAACCCCAAAAACTTGCGGGTAGCTTTGTCCGACTCATCATGGGCCGAACCATATCCAATAAAGTTCGGTTCCTCCTCTCGGCAACCCCATTTAATTGTGGTGTCCTGGGTGAAGTAAGTTGTGAAATAATTACACAACCCCTAAGATGATCAAGATGAAGGTATTCGTTTGGCAAAGTCAAGTAGCAACGGAAGCAAAGCATATAACAAAAATCGATCCCAAACAACGAATACTTCCCATGGACCAACATCTAACAATGAAATTACAACTAAAAAGTAAACAAGATGAGAAGAAAGATTTATACCTCAATACAAGTCACAAAGAAAACCTTTCTTGTCAAGGAGCTAAGAATCCAAATAGAATCCCTCTAGTGTTGTCCACCCCAAGCTTCCTTGATTCCCAAATGCTAGTTTGTTGATGCACAACCACCAAAACAACAATCAAGTGTGTGTATTTCTTGCTTCTTGTGCTCAAGAACACCAAGAACAAGATGAACAAGAGAGAGAGAGAGTTCTAGTATCAACCAAGAGACAAAGTGTTAGCCAAAAGCCTCTACAAGAGCAGATAAATCGTGGTCTCTTTGTCTACCACCATTATGAGAAGCTAACCACATTAAACCAAGTGTTTAAGGCTGTAATTCTGTTGTTACATTGAATGTACACGGCCCGTGTTGATCAACACGGCCGTGTAGGCCCAAAGTCCACGGCCCCAAATGGGCTAAGACGGCCTGTGTCAAACAGGCACTACACGGACTGTGTTCATCTACACGGCCCGTGTAAGCCCAAACTACACGACCTTGAACTGGGCTAATACGCCTCGTGTATGTTGGACTGGACACGGCCCGTGTACCACCCTGCCAAAACCCATTTTGGCCTTTTCCTCTCTTTTGCTTGATCGTGTTGCCGGAATCAATACTTGGTGTGTGACCCAATAAGCCTATACGTCATCGGTAGCGTCATTAACTCGTTCGTGTCAGCGGGCATATTCCAACAGACTCCCACATGCACGTGACACGACTACGAAAAATAACTCAAACAGAGCGGCCTCTAGCAAGACATCTATGCTCCCAAGTTAGTATAGGGTATGCCACTCTTGACAAGATCCCCAATCATGAAATGATTGTCCTAAAGATAAATGAACATGTACATCCCTTTGTTCACGATATCCAATGTGAACACAAGGCATGGAATATAGTCAACCTTCAGATCGTTCACGATTATGTTTCTTGATTCTAGATTAGTGGTGACCAATAAATCAAGTCAACATTGATCCATCATCAATATAACTTGAGCACGGCCATGCATATGAACGTCAACACTCAATCATCGAGGGGCCCATGGATATTCTCTCTAAACATAGAGGAACAAATACCTTTCGACTACATAGTCCTGCCACATAGATAATACTCTACCCAATCATCTCCCTTATAACGACCAGTTACGGACCGCGTTAGAAAACGATCAAAGCAAAGCAGACCTATGCTTTGAGATCACATGTATCTCTAGTTTAAGAATGAAATGCTATTACCATCCCAAGTTACTTGTGACTAAAACCATGAAGTAAACTCGGGTGCGGGTCCTCCAATCACTTGAAACCCCTTTCAAGTATAGGCAAGAATCACGTTTTATCAAAACCAATTCTTTACCTCAATCTTAGTTCATACTTCCTTCCCACAAAGTATGACCGATTGTGGAGATTTAAAGATTGTAAAACAACCTAGGGAAGAAATTAAACATGCAAAGATAGAACACAATAAAGACTAAATGTAAGTAACCGCAACACGCGTATATATAGATCTCTACTATATAATCGAAACAAACATTAGTAACATTACTGCTTAACGTTCCCAAATACATAATGGTCCAAACATGAATTAAAACTAAATCTAAACCAAGTCATGAGCAAATCTAACACCTATCGCCGTAGTGTGAGAATCATGAGAAGCTTGTGACAATGGTTTAGTAAACGGATCGGCCAAATTGCCTTCCGAGGTTACTCTACTAATAGCGACTTCTCCACTTTCAACCATCTCTCTAATCAAGTGGTACTTACGAGGTATATGCCTCGTTCTCTTGTGAGCTCTCGGTTCCTTCGCTAAGGCTACCGCACCGTCATTGTCACAAAAGATCTCAATAGGGCCGGATATGCTAGGAACCACTCAAAGGTCTCGGATAAACTTCCTTATCCACACAGCTTCTTTAGCAGCTTCACTTGTCACAATGTATTCTGACTCTGTAGTAGAATCAACTACTGTGTCTTGTTTTGAACTTCTCCAAGTAATAGCCCCACCATTCAATAGGAACACAAACCCCGATTGTAATCGGCAGTCATCCCTATCAGTTTGGAAGCTAGCATCATAGTAACCCTTTACTTTGAGCTCTTCCTCACCATCAAAGATCAAGAACATTTCTTTAGTCCTCCTAAGATACTTAAGAATGTTTTTTACCGCAACCCAATGGGCTTGCCCCGGGTTTCCCTGATACCTACTAGTCAAGCTCAAAGCGCATGACACATAAGTACGAGTACATAACATGGCGTACATGATCGAGCCCACGGCCGAAGCATATGGTACTCGCTTCATTACTTCTAGTTCCTCTTGAGAACTAGGACATTGACTTTTACTCAATATCACTCCATGCGACATAGGAAGATTTCCTTTCTTGGATTCCTCCATCTTGAACCGCTTCAAGACTTTGTCAATGTATGTACTTTGACTCAACACGAGAAGTTTTCTAGATCTATCTCTACAGATCTTGATACCCAGAATGTATGCCGCTTCTCCTAAGTCTTTCATTGAAAAGCATTTTCCAAGCCAAGTTTTGATACTTTGCAAGGTTGGAATATCTTTACCAATGAGTAGGATATCATCCACATACAAGACTAAGAAAACAACGGCGCTCCCACTAGCCCTAACATATACACATGGCTCATCTACACTCTTTGAAAAACCAAACTCTTTGATTTTCTCATCAAAGCATAGATTCCAACTACGAGATGCTTGTTTAAGTCCATAAATGGACTTCTTTAGTCTACACACTTTATTAGGATGCTTCGGATGTACAAAACCCTCAGGCTGCGTCATATACACCTCTTCGGAGAGCTTCCCATTAAGGAAGGCGGTTTTGACATCCATTTGCCATATTTCGTAATCGTGAAATGCGGCGATTGCCAAAAGTATCCTAATAGATTTCAACTTGGCCACTGGAGAGAAAGTTTCATCATAATCGACACCATGTGCCTGGGTGAAACCTTTAGCCACTAGTCGGGCTTTGAAAGTACTAACTTTTCCATCCATGTCGGTCTTCTTCTTAAAGACCCATTTACACCCTATTGGTTTACAACCGGGTGTAGGATCAACCAGTTCCCAAACCTGGTTATCCTCCATGGATTGCATCTCGTTATCCATTACCTCCTTCCATTTAGCAGACTCGTGGCCCGCTGCCGCTTCCCGATAGTTGGTGGGCTCATTAAGATCAACCAATAACTCGTCGCCCTCAGGTATGAGAAACCCATATCTCTCTGGCTCATGGCGAGTTCTACCGGATCTATGGGGAGGTAACGGATTTATGTTAATCTCCGCATTTTTATGCTCAGACTCAACCTCACTAGATTGTTGGCTAGTGCGAACGTTAGGTCTTTCATCCGTTGACTCTTGAATTTCTTCAAGATCAATCTTAGTCCCGCCTTGCTGATTGGATACTAATTCTCTTTCTAAAAAGACCGCCCTCCGAGCAACAAATACCTTGTTCTCGGAAGGTTTATAGAATATATATTCAATACCCGCAGCTGGATATCCGATGAAATAACACTTTTCGGATGGGGGATCCAACTTGTCATCTACCTCACGTCGTACCTACGCTTGACAACCCCAAACCTTTAGATAGCCAAGAACGGGAGGCTTCCCATGCCACATCTCGAAAGGTGTTTATCGACCTTCTGTAACACCGCCTTTCAAACCTTAAAAATTAGTTAAAATTTGAGTTTTCAAACTACATGGGTCCGTTTGTAATTTGAATGTTTACCTGTTAGTTATCCTAACTGAATTTCAAAAACAAAGCAGCGGAATTTTCAAAAACAATAAACAAACCCAAGCCTATTAAACTATTACAATTTAAACACGTGTTTGGCGTATATACAAATATACAAAACAAAACTTGCCAAACACGACTACCGGTGTTACTTTAAACTAAACTGACCATTGTATATATTATATACCAAAAAGTAGTGTTCCTCATAGCCCGTACAAAAGCATAAGGTTCCCGTCTCACCAGGCCTGCCTATACTTTGTCTGAAAAAGGGAAACAACAACAGGATTAGCTATATAAAATAGCTAGTGAATACAGAAAAGTATAAGTGCAATAATAGCAAGGCATGAATCAAATATGAGCATACAATGCTATCCTAACAATTAGCGGTAATGCTGACATGTCCAGCAGTGCTATATCTTGCCAGATAGCTAGTCCGGCTCAATAACAACCACAGGCGGAATCAAACACTGCCAACCATGCTGGTATCATCACGTAAGTGATTTCACCTGCTCGTTACGGAGCCAAAGGCTCATTAGGCTTAGCCAGTTAAGGCAATCACCCCACATATCTAAGGAATGGCACTCGAGTACCATTGATCCCAAACTGTCGCCCGAAGGCCTCATAGGATCCAGCCGAAGCTGACCTTAATCACAAATATGTCCGGACATTCACATAGCTCATCATTATCTCAGAAAAGAGATCATAGCATGCATGCTTTCACATATGAAATCATATATATCCAGATATCTCAATTAATATGCATATATTTAAATACATGCCAAATATATCATACTTCATGTCAATAGCTTGTTTCTAAGCTTATATATATAAATATACAAGTCTATTTGCATAAAATTAACATACTGTGTTCATTTAAACAATTAGCATTCAAAAACTTCCTTTATTGAATTCATACAAGTCGGTACTCACCTTGGTGCTCAAATATAACACAAGTATGTGTTTGTCCTTCCTTGGTGCTTAATTACCTATCGTTTACATATAATTCCATTTAGATCACCACATATATATACTTATATATATATATATATACTAATACTAGTGTTTAATTTCCTAAATGTGTCTAACTTGACAAAGTGTTCAAACCATCCTAAACTCCTCTTAATTGACCAAAAATGACACAAGAACATTACCTACACTTAATCCATTAAAAATTAGATTTCTGTTTGCTGCACAGTAGGTCGCGCCGCGACACCCATAAGGGTCGCGCCGCGACATGCCTCCAGGGTCACGATTCTGCCTCTGCACAACCATGGTTTCCTTCCAAAACTCAAGTTTGAGATTTCTTTAATTAAATCCAGCTTTTGTACTAGTTTTAGGACATCAAAGGGAGTCTATAAACATCAAAATAACCAACTCTAACATCTTATTCAAGATTAATTCATCAAATCTCCATTTTTGACCCATTTGGTCAATTTCAAGAATTACAATCAAGCTATCATTTTTTAATTCACAAAACCAATTTCAAACTACTCATACATGATATTAGAACTGATTTGTGCAAAGAAATCCAAGCTTTAATGGCTAAATTCGTTTTACCCATTTTTAACCTAAAACTTAAAAATGAAGAACAAGTGAAGAGGGAGCTTACAAGGATGAAGATGATGATGATAAGATGATTAGGAGCAGATTATAAGCTCGATTTCTTGTTTGATTGCAGCCTTGTTTGATCTTTGGTAGTGTCTCTCCTTCAAGAACAAGAGAAGCATGAAGACTTGAGGTGTGTGTGTTTACGTGAGTGTGTGTGTGTGTACAGTGTAGTGGTGACTCAAAAACCGACTTTGGTTTTTGAGTTATCCACAAGGGGTATTTTGTTCCCCTTTTCAACATACAACACGACACCCGAGTAACCGTTTCAACTAACGAGGATATTTTTGGAAACCTCGTTTGAAACCAGTTATTATTTTATAATTCTTTTCTATTTTTATTACAAATTTTAATTCCACATTTAACTGACCAATAGCTATTTTCTATTAATTCTAATAAGTATATTCTTATTTAATTCATTTAATTAAATATCACGTACCAAATGGAGCACGCAAATAGGCCCGATTTGAGGATGTTACACCTTCTTCGTTGGAACGAGATTAAGGATTCTTGTTGCCGTTTCAAGAGCATAACCCCAAAGGCTTTTAGGCACTTGGGTGTGACTCATCATAGACCGAACCATATCTAACAATGTTCGGTTCTTCCTCTCGGCGACACCATTTAATTGCGGCGTCATCGGAGGTGTAAGTTGTGAGATAATTCCACAACCCTTAAGATGATCACGAAACTCTTGACTAAGATACTCACCACCCCTATCGGATCTAAGTATCTTAATCTTTTTGCCCAATTGATTCTCTACCTCGTTTTGGAAAGTCTTAAAGACCTCAAAGGTCTCGGACTTTTGTCTAACCAAGTAGACATACCCATATCTACTATAATCATCTATAAAGGTAACGAAGTATCTAGAATTGTCTCTTGTGATGTGCTTAAACGGACCACACACATCGGAATGTATAATGTCGAATAAGTCTTTTCCTCTCTCATTCAAGCCGG
This sequence comes from Dittrichia graveolens, assembly GCA_038502395.1. NCBI lineage: Eukaryota > Viridiplantae > Streptophyta > Magnoliopsida > Asterales > Asteraceae > Dittrichia > Dittrichia graveolens. The sequence goes on along the minus strand of JARJIL010000002.1, from coordinate 39,988,673 downwards.
AAAAGGGTGCTTTAGTCATCTTGCCTAATAAACAAGATTCGCATACTTCATTTGACTCGTGGTCAAATGATTCCAAGATCCTATCCACTTGGAGCTTGGCAATACGAGTCTTTTTTATATGGCCAAGTCGACCATGCCAAAAAGACAATTTGTCTAAACCATTTTTAGACGTTGAATCAATATTCATGATTGAACGATTATCACTAACGTACGCATCTACTTCATAAATACCACGACAAGGATAAGCTTTAAAATAACAGACACCATTTTTAAAACAAACAATAACCCCATTATCAAAAGAAAAACCAAAACCATTGTCGTGTAATGCATGGAAAGAGATAATGTTTCGTGCCTCAAGCGGCGAATAGCATACGTTCAATAATAATATGGAAAAACCGGAATTAAAAGATAATTCAACTTCTCCTCGAGCCTTGACCGGGACAATCTCCTTGTTTCCCATTATCAAGTCAAGCTCGTCATTCTCCATCCATCTACTTGTCCTTAGCACCTGCACAATATTACAAACGTGAGTGCCACAGCCGGTATCTAATACCCAACTACCAGATGTAGAAGTATGATGGAGTTCAATCATGTACGTACCTGGATCGGAAGTTCCTCTGATGCTCAACCCCTTGAGCTTCTTAAGACCTTCTAGGTACCCCGGGCAGTTACGGCGCCAATGGCCCTTCTTACCGCAGAAGAAGCATTCCGCTTCATTCGGAGTTTTAGCTTGGGGAACCATCTTCCCCTTTCCTTTACCCTCCGAAGCGGGGCTAGACTTGGCAGCGCCAATCTTCCCCTTCCCCTTACCCTTAGGGGTATAAGTAGATCTCTTCTTCTTCTGGATTCACCCCTCCCTTATAGCAAGAACGTCATTTGGAACGGCGGGCTTGTTTTTGGTCATGCTAGACTCCGTTGTCTTATGCATACCATGAAGCTCCATGATGGACTTATCCATACTACGCATATGATAACTCATAATGAATTGATCATACGCGGTGGGCAGGGACCATAGGATCAAATCCACGGCTAACTCCCTCCCTATGGTAAATCCGAGTCGTTCCATGCACTCCACGTTTGCTATTATGCGCAACATGTGAGCACTCACATTCCCGCCATTGGCCATCTTACTACCAAGTACCGTCTTAAGACACTCAAACCTCTCTTGTCTCGCTTGCTGCTGGAACATTTCCTTATGCTGAGCGATCAAGTCCAAAGCACTCAAATGATCCATTTGCTTTTGGAGCTCGGGGATCATAGTACTTAGGCTGAGGCAAGTAATGTCCTCGGTATCCTTGACACGCTTCTCATAAGCATCTGGGATAGCCCGAGTGGCATTGGCAACAGGAGCCTCGGGTAGGGCCTCCTATATGATAACCATCTTCCCTTCTTGGTGTAGGACAAGTTTAAGTTGCCTAAACCAATCCAAGAAGTTGTTACCATTGAGTTTCTCCTTCTCAAGGAAAAATCTAAGCGAAAAATGGTTGGTGGTGTTGGTGTTGCTTGAAGACGCCATCTAAAATAGCAAAGTAGTTTTAGTTAGTTTGGAAATCCTTGTTAAAATAAGTACCCATAGTTTTAAACAAAACAATTTATTTGTAACAAGGGCTAAGAACCTTATTTCACCTCGCACCGTGACGGGTTTACCGCGGATCACGTGGCGAAGCTATTTAGGCCGGCAACCATTTTACCAATTGTAATCTCTATTACAACTCTAAGACATTTGCGGGATCCGTTGACATCCATTATGTCGGTTGGCATGTTTGATCCCTATCTTGCACCAATCTTAATATATAATTTTTGTCTAGCTCGTGCTTAGCTCGACAACTAACCAAGAATTATATACTAAAATTGTAAATCATCCGACAAGACACATGGGTGGCACTCTCGACCATTAATCGGTTCGTGCTTACCTCGACAACCAATCATGCGAGTTACCCCACTCACCTTCCACACAACTACATAAGGAATGACTCGTGCTTAGCTCGACAATCATCCTTGCTTCGTTAGATTCGGTTGGTGTCATCTTACGGATGGTGCGTGATTTACATTTTGAAAAACGGGATTTTGTTTTCGGTTTATAAAACCCTTTTGTGAATTAACAAATTAAGTGTCAAAAAGATTTTAAGCACTTTTAATATAATACCATTTTTATATTTTCTTTGTCAATTCTATTCGCGCGCAATTGTTAACCATTTTAACAAACATTGTATTTTATTTAACTTTATAGGAAAAATTGTCCAGCATGCGAATCCTAATCCATGCATAGAATAATAAAATACAACCACCCAAATATATACACATATGATTCGGTAACATGCCCAAAATTCCTATGCGTTTTCCCCGTGAGCCACAACGGGGAAAACGATGCCAAAAAATCTAAGGACAAGATATGGTCTTGTTGGGTGAGCTCCAACTGAATCCAACATCTCCAATAGCATGCTGATTCCTTCTCGCCAAGACGTCATCACCATGACTCCCATTGACTATTTTGGTTTTAATTCTATACTACATACAAATACATAGAATATATATAAACGACACGCAGGTCGCAATCCTATGCTATTTATACAAATACATAGAACAAAAGAAACGGTGTGCAAGCCGCACCACTAAGTAAATAAACAAATATTGTTACAACAATACAGCACGCAGGCCGCCAAAACCCAAAAATAATCAATCACCACAACACATAGGTCTAGGGGCATATCTCGTTACCGAATCAAATCAAACAAATGAAATAGAAACATGGTGTGCCACACAAAACCATGATATAAATATATATCTATATTTTAGTTAAGATTGTCAAAACATCAAAGGCACCAAAAGGACAATCCTTGTACATATGCATTAGTGTACCAAACCATTTTTGAGACACATATTCATATATACATTTATAAGTATATATTTGTGTACACTTCATGCCAAGTTACAACAAATATATAAATATAAAAACTAAAATATATTAACACGACTACGAATAAATCTATTCTAGCACAACAAGAGTCTCAATGGAAAAACCAATTTCAAGAAAACACTTTTCTTATCCAAAAACACTTTTATGGTTTTTCTAGACTCAATAGTGCAAAGCCATGTTAGATATGGCTCTGATACCACTGAACGTATTCGTTTGGCAAAGTCAAGTAGCAACGAAAGCAAAGCATATAAGAAAAATCAATGCCAAACAACGAATACTTCCCATGGACCAACATCTAACAATGAAATTGCAACTAAAAAGTAAACAAGATGAGAAGAAAGATTTATACCTCAATACAAGTCACAAAGAAAACCTTTCTTGTCAAGGAGCTAAGAATCCAAATAGAATCCCTCTAGTGTTGTCCACCCCAAGCTTCCTTGATTCCCAAATGCAAGTTTGTTGATGTACAACCACCAAAACAACAGTCAAGTGTGTATATTTCTTGCTTCTTGTGCTCAAGAACACCAAGAACAAGATGAACAAGAGAGTGAGAGTTATAGTATCAACCAAAAGACAAAGTGTTAGCCAAAAGCCTCTACAAGAGCAGATAACTCGTGGTCTCTTTGTCTACCACCATTATGAGAAGTTAACCCCATTAAACCAAGTGTTTAAGGCTGTTAATTCTGCTGTTACAGCGAACGTACACGACCCATGTTGATCAACACGGTCGTGTAGGCCCAAAGTCCACGGCCCCAATTGGGCTAAGACGGCCCGTTTCTAACAGGCACTACACGGCCCGTATTCATCTACACGGCCCGTGTAGGCCCAAACTACATGACCTTGAACTTGGCTAGTACGCCTCGTGTATGTTGGACTGGACACGGACCATGTTCAGGAACATAGCCCGTGTACCATCCTGCCAAAACCCATTTTGGCCTTTTCCTCTCTTTTGCTTGATCGTGTTGCCGGAATCAATACTTGGTGTGTGACCCAATAGGCCTATACCTCATCGGTAGCGTCATTAACTCGTTCGTGTCAGCGGGCATATTCCAACACAAGAAACTTGGTACTAAGATACTCACCACCCCTATCGGATCTGAGAATCTTAATCCGCTTGCCTAATTGATTCTGCACTTCGTTTCGGTATGTCTTAAACACCTTAAAGGTTTCAGACTTATGCTTAATCAATAAACATAACCATACCTACTAAAATCATTAGTAAAAGTAACGAAGTACCTATAGTTGTTTCTTCTAGCAGACCTGAACGGACCACACACATACGTGTGAACAATGTCCAACACGTCTTTGCCCCTTTCACTAACGCCGGTGAAGGGCGCTTTAGTCATTTTTCCCAATAAACAAGAATCGCATACTTCGCTTGACCCGTGATCAAAGGATTCCAAAATCCCATCCACTTGGAGTTTCGCGATACGTTTCTTGCTTATATGGCTAAGACGACTATGCCACAAAGAAAACTTGTCCAATACACCTTTGGACTTAGAATCAATGTTCATGATTGATTTATTACCATCCAAACACACACTTGTTTCATAAATCCCACGACATGGATAAGCTTTAAGGTAATGAACATCATCTCTTAAACAAGAAATAATTCCATTAACAAAATTAAACTCATAACCATCATCAAACAAAGCGTGATAGGAAATAATGTTTCGTGCGACGCAGGGCGAAAAGCAAACATTTAATAAGGTAATAGCATGTCCTGAAGGAAAGGCGAGATCAACACTCCCTATCCGCTCCACGGGAACCAAATCCTTTTTTCCCATGATCAGGTCAAGCTCTTCAGCACCCAGCGCCATACTTCTTTTTAGCACCTGCACATTATTACAAATATGAGTGCCACAACCGGTATCAAGTACCCAACCATTAGAAGTAACGGTATTGTGGATGTAACACCATAAATTCTAAGCCATTTTTTTATTTATTGCGCTGCGGAAGCTTTAATTAATTTTAAACATTCATTTCAAACACGAATATTTACAAAACAAAATATTTGTTCATTACAGTCTACGAACAAAACTCTATGTTACAAAGGACTGGCTCGTTTTATTTTAAATCTGGATATCAGAGTTAGGTCAACTTCTCCTTCCACAAGCACTCACAAACACAAACCTGCAAAAAGCAACAACCGTGGGGAATTAGCACAAACTTAAGTGACTAGAGGCTAAACCCAAAAGCAAACATCAAGTCAATACTAAACATGTAATCACAACTCTAAGAAGACCGGCGGTTCGGCGCAGAACCTACAACCAGTGCCAGCCATAGCAAATGTTTACTGATAGCCCTCTACTGAATTGGCACTGTGAAATCCCACTCTGAAGCAACATATGCAACAGTAAGGCTACCACTGTTTAACCAACTAGTAAACGAGCCCAACCCAATTCCACGTATAGATGACTACTCAAACGCAACTCAAAAACATACTAAGAGTGCGTATCGAACAAATAATCATGCAGTAGTCATTAATAATATACACAATCAACAGTTCTAATATCAAACCAGCACATACAATTATGCCTCACATCAGTAATATTATACACAATCTTTACCATTCGTATCCAACATCCACTCACCTTTCAATCTTAGATGAAGTACTTAGAAATCTAATGTTACTGAGTCTTTGGATTGCCTGAAAACACAATAGAGATCAATCAGTCCAAATCTTATAAATATATCTGACATATATTTATAATTCATTCATAACATTAACAATTAATAAACAATAACAAATACAAATCCAAACACAAAATATCGAATTTCAAAACTATCGGTTTCTCACTCGGATTCTTGAAAATCCGCAACTCAAATGTCGGATTTCACTAGTGTCGGAATTGGGAATCCGATGGATTTCATAACTGTCGGATTCACCTTAATCGGATTTCAAGCACTTGGATTTAGAATCCCGGATTCAGGAGTATCGTATTTCACTAGTCACGGATTCAAGTTCCGGATTTTATGTATCGGATTCTGACTTGTCATTTTCCAAGTTTAGGATTTCATATATAAATATAGCAATCGGATTTGGGGTTGTCATAATCCAAGTATCGGTTTTAGTCAAGGATTTCAAAGTCTCGGTTTCCAAGTTTCGGTTTTCAATACTTCCGGATTTAAGCAAGAATCGGATTTCAATTACTTTCTTCCCAATAATCCGATAACATCATAATCATCAAATCCGCCAATATCAAAATATCATAATCCAAACCCAGATTTATATAGATTCATAATATTATTCCAAAAACATAATTAAAACTCTTTTAAACACGTTTTCATGCAAAGAATCATCATATAAACATATATAGATAATATGAACACATAAAATCATCAAATCATATTCTATCAAAAACCGATCATGATATTATTAGCATGCACTCTTCAAACTAAACATGAATCATGTATTAAATCATATAACACATCAAGAAGGATTATAACATGCTAATTTATAAACACCAACCTTAAATCTTTGATTAATTACACAATAAAATGGAATCCGATGCTTTCATCTTCTTTCTTTCCTTCGGTTTCTTTCCTTCTTGGTAGAGCACTTAACACACACACACACACACACTCTCTTTTGTTTGAGGAAATGGAACAGGTAACACATACACACACTAGTGTACATGCAAAGTTAGGTGGCACTATATCCCTAACTCATGTCCCACGTGTGCATACCCACTTACAAACATACACACATACATATGGTCATACATATACATACATACTTACAATTCTAATTTAATTGATTAATAAATTAATACCAATTAATTAATCACATAATTAATTAAAGCAATTAAACACAAAAAAACACATACCGTAAACCGGCTAATCTACTAGCCCAGGTTTGAGGGTGTTACAAATCTCCCCTCCTTAAGAGGATTCCGTCCTCGGAATCCTTTCTTGCTCAAACAGCTGGGGATACCTTTCTTTCATCTCTGCCTCTGTTTCCTAGGTTAAATCGGAAGCTAAACTGTGTTTTCATTTGACCAATACCATTGGTATCTGCTTCTTTCGAAGATTGGTCACCTTTCGATCTAACAGTTCAACCGGTTCCTCTGTCAGTCTCTTCTTTGAATCAACTTTCAACTCATGCACTGGAAGAATCTGGCTTTCATCATCAATCTTACACTTCCTCAGATAACAGACATTAAATTTGTCATGAATTCCAGCAAGCTCTGTACGAAGATCTAGGGTAACTGTCTGATCATTCACAACCTGACGAATACAGAAAGGACCAATGAAACGGGGAGCTAACTTCCCACGTTTGCCGAAGCGAATAACACCTTTCCATGGAGAAACTTTCAAATATACTAGCTCTCCAACATCAAACTTTACTGGACGTCGTTTCGGATCAGCATACATTCTTTGTCTATCTCTGTGTAACATCAACTTGGGCCTAGTTGTAAATAGTACGTACGCGTGAGTGATAAATGTAATAAGAGTATTTGTTTGTAAGACTTTGTGAGATTAATAGATATTAAATTAATATATGTATATTTGTACATATGTGTGCTTGTCTATTTATATTAAATATATATATATATATATGTATTAATAAAAGAATGAATAAGGAAAAGCAAAAAGAAAAGGATAAAGAAGAAAAAGTTGGATATTTTATCCAGAGGCGGTTTGCCTCTGGATAAGATATATGTATGTATGTGTGTGTTGTGTTTTGACCCACAAAGTCAAAAGAACTCAAAGCTAACACAGACACAAAACACACAACTCTCTGCTCTCGTAAGAATCTTGAAGAAGAATTCATAAGATTTGAAGATTTGAGGTTCTAAACCTAAAACAAGGTTAGCATGATCCTTGTATTGAAGTTTATGTAAGATTACACTTGTATGAGGGTTCAGAGGACTTCCCGGTGTATTGTGATGCGTCTTACGCGGGTTTGGGTTGCGTCCTGATGCAACGTGATAAAGTGATTGCATACGCTTCTAGGCAGTTAAAATCACACGAACGGAACTACCCAGCCCATGATCTTGAACTTGCTGTGGTTGTCTTTACACTGAAGTTGTGGAGACATTATCTTTATGGCACAAAGTGTGTGATTTGCACAGATCACAAGAGTCCTCAATACGTCTTTACTAAGAAAGAACTCAACATGCGGCAACGCCGTTGGTTGGAGTTAATAAAAGACTACGATTGTGAGATCCGTTACCATCCTGGAAAGGCCAATGTTGTAGCGAACGCTTTAAGCCGTAAAGGACTGACATCAAAAGCTAAGTTCATGAGGATCACTATTGTCTCAAATTTGATTTCTCGACTGAAGGAAGTTTAGCAGACTGCATTGCAAGAAGAAAATCTGAAGGCTGAGACAATGAAAAGATTGAAGGATCAACTTACTGAAGATAATCGTGGGTTGAAGATTTTTCAATCCAGGATTTGGGTACCTTATGCTGGAGGTAACCGTGAGCTGATTCTGCAGGAAGCCCATAAGTCCAAATTATCTGTCCATCCGGGAATCACAAAGATGTACCACGATTTGAAGATGTTATACTGGTGGCCAACTCTGAAGAAAGACATCGCTTCATTCGTGGAGAGATGTCAGATCTACGCGTAAGTAAAGACGGTGCACCAAAGACCTTATGGTAATCTGCAGCAATTGGATATTCCGGAGTGGAAATAGGATAATATCACGATGGATTTCGTGACGAAGCTACCGAGGACGTCCTGAGGGCACAACATGATTTGGTTTATCGTTGATCGACTGGCGAAAAGTGCTCATTTCTTGGCAACGAACGAGTCAGCTTCGCTGACCCGTTTAGCCTAGTTGTATATTGATGAGATTGTGTCGCGTCACGGTCTTCCATGTTCTATTGTATCTCATCGTGACTCTCGGTTTGTCTCGAATTTTTGGCAGAGTCTGCAACGCAAACTTGGCACTCGTGTATATCCGAGCACTGCCTATCATCCGCAGACTGATGGCCAATCTGAACGTACGATCCAAACGTTGGAAGATATGCTTCGTGCCTGTGAACTCGAATTTGGTGGTTCATGGGATTCTCATCTCCCATTGATTGAATTTGCTTATAATAATTCATATCATTCTAGTATTGGAATGCCACCATACGAGAAGCTCTACGGAAGACGATGTCGCACTCCGACCTGTTGCTTGGAGCCTGGCGAGAAGCAGTTCGCTGGACTTGAAATTGTCCAGATTACTTCTGATAAAGTGAATGTGGCTCTTGAAAAGCTGAAAGCAGCTCGGAATCGACAGAAGATGTATGTGGATCCAAAGCGTCGTCCCGCTACATTTGAAGTCGGTGACGGTGTGTTCTTGAAGGTTTCTCCTTGGAAAGGCATCGTTCGTTTCGGGCGCAAGGGGAAGCTAAGTCCACGTTTCATTGGCCTATTCAAGATTCTACATAAAGTGAATGATGAGACGGTAACTCTAGAGCTGCTGCCTGAACTATCTGGAATACATGACACCTTTAATGTGTGTTACTTACGTAAGTGCCACGTTGAGCAAGAACAGATTATTCCTTTGCAGGAATTGAAAGTCGATTCTTCCAAGCGACTAGTTGAAGAACCAGTTGAAATTCTTGACACGAAGATCAAGAAACTATGCAAGAAGATGATTAAACTAGTCCTTGTGAAGTGGAAGCACAACTTAGGTCCAAATCTGACATGGGAAGTTGAGGACAAGATGAAGGCAAGATACCCTCGCCTGTTTATCACTGAGTAGATTCCGAGGACGGAATCTTCTTAAGGGGGTAGATTTGTAACATCCTCAACTTGGGCCTAGTTGTAAATAGTACGTACGCGTGAGTGATAAATGTAATAAGAGTACTTGTTTGTAAGACTTTGTGAAATTAATAGAGATTAAATTAATATATGTATATTTGTACATATGTGTGCTTGTCTCTTTATATTAAATATATATATGTATTAATTAAAGAATGAATAAGGAAAAGGAAAAAGAAGAAAAAGTTGGATATTTTATCGAGAGGCGGTTTGCCTCTGGATAAGATATATGTATGTATGTGTGTGTTGTGTTTTGACTCACAAAGTCAAAAGAACTCAAAGCTAACACAAACACAAAACACACAACTCTCTGCTCTCGTAAGAATCTTGAAGAAGAATTTATAAGATTTGAAGATTTGAGGTTCTAAACCTAAAACAATGTTAGCATGATCCTTGTATTGAAGTTTAAGTAAGATTACACTTGTAATATGCTAGATACATGGATGTTTTCATGGCTGGAAGTTATGCTAAAATAAAGAACACCATGAGTAAACATGAAGCTCACTTTATAAGTGGGTTTATCAAAATTTTCGGTTTTAGCACCTTTCGATTCTGTTTTTCCAGAATCTGTCCTTTTGTTTGGACACTTGAAAAGCCCCGTTTATGTGTCTTGATTCGTATATTTATATGTATTGGGTGGTTTTGGCATAAAATGCACACATGCAAATACTTATATTGTGTATATATGAATATGTGTTCTCAAATTGTTTGGGATACTAATGCATATGTACAAGGATTGTTTCTTTTGTGCCTTGAGTGATTTACTTGTTTGAACAATCTTAATCGAGATATATTTTGCATGGTTTTGTTGTGGCACACCATGTTTTTGTTTGTGGTTGTTGTTGTGTCCGGTAACTCCTTGCCCGTTAGACCTATGTGTTGGTTGTTTATTTATGTATTCATTCATTTGGTGACTTTTAGTCACAATGGTATGTACTAATACTTAATTCGGTTTGTAAATTTGTAAATTTATAATGGCTTGCATGCTATTTCTTTCCTTTGTACTTGTTGTAAGTAGCTTAGAATAGCAATCGCGGCTTGCATGCCGTTTCTTTTCAAATTGTTTGTAATTGTGAAAAGAAGACCGAAGACAACCATCAAGAGTCGTGGAGGAGACGTCTCGGCTATATTGGATCCGGTGGATCATTTGGAGATGACGGATTCAGTGGGAGCACATCCGGCGAGGCCTTTTGGTTGTGTCCTTAGTTTGGCCTTACTCTCTCCGTTTGGCTCACGGGGAGGGCGCATAGGGTTTAGGGGCGTGTTACCGGATATTTGCTTTGTGCGTGGTTGTGATTTATTTTGTTATCTTCTTGCGTGGTTGTTAGGATCTTCGCATGCTAGAAAACTTTTCAAAATAATAAAATCACAAGAGTTGTTAAATTGTTTAACAAACCCCGCGCGCTCACGATTAACAAATAAATATAAATTGGTTTATATTAAAGTGAAAAATGCGTTTTGTCACTTGTTTCTTAATCAACTTGAAAAGAGGTTTTTTAAACCGGAAAGACAAAAGTCCCGTTTTTCTCAAACGTAAATCACACGCCACCTGTAAGATGACACCACCCGAATCTAGTGAGGCATGGGATGATTGTGGAGCTAAGCACGAGTTGTTCCATGTGGATCTGTGTGGAAGGTGAGTGTGGCGACTTGAAATTATTGGTTTTCGAGCTAAGCACGAGCCAATGATTGTCAAGGGTGTCACCGTGTATCTTGACGGACGATTTACAATTCCAACTTAATACGCCTTGGTAATTGTCGTGCCTATACCGAGTTTCCAAAGCGGCTTAACAAGGAATTGGTGTGAGAAGGGATCAAACATGCCAAACCGACGCTATGAGTGTTGATGGATCCCGCAAGTGTCTAAGAGTTGTAATCTCGGATTGCAATTGGTAAAGCGTTTACCGGCCTAAATAACTTCATGAAGTGATCCGCGGCAAACCCGTCATGTAGTGAAGTGAAATAAGGTTCTTAGCCCTTGTTAAGATAATTGGTTTTCTTAAAACTAAATGGGTAGTTATTGTAACGAGGATTTTATCAAAACTAACTAAAACGTGTATTCTTATATCTTTAATTGGCAAACATTAACGACACCGCTTCAACTTAAAACTCCGTTCGTTCCTAAAGAAGGAAGATACTCATTAGTGTGGACTTCGTAGACTAGGATTGGTTGTTGAGGTTTGTCCTCCACCATGAGTCAAAGTTCCACATTTTAGAGAAATCCCTTCTAGAGCCAAAATGCTACCAACGCGACCTAGACCTCTAAATGCATATAATAGTGCATAGTGGCCTTGATCGGTTGAAGGATGCATGAAGGCGGGAATATTAGTGTCCATATCCTTGAGTTAGAAAGGTACGTGGACCTAAAGGAGAGGCATGGATTCTCCATAGGGAGGGAGCTTCTGGTGAATGAAAATTTTCCAAGTCCCTGCCCAAGTGATGTAAATGGTTCATTGTGAACTATCACATGCACAATATGGAGAAATCCTTGATAAAGCATTATGGCATGTTGTGGACTGCAAAGTCTTGCATGGCCAAATTATGGCTCGCCTCACCGACTCCCGCTAAGATTATAAAGTAACAAGAAACCGAGAAGAAGAAATTGACCTCAAACGGAATGTTTGGTTTTACCAAGCCTATCTTATATGTGAAGTCAGAGGGCAATGAGATTGCGCCTCAAGAAAAGACTCCACAAGAGGTAATTTGCTACTTCTGCGGAAAGATTGGAAAATTGGCGCCACCACGCCTGCCCTATGAGCCTGAAAGAGCTAAAATCACTTATAAGTAAGAGAAATTAGCTCCTTGACTTCAGGAACATTCATGATCAAACTCCATTGCTCTTCTACTTCTAAAGGCTAGGTTTTAAACGCTAGCAATAACGCTCACGTTTGTCACAAATTTGTTTGTTACGAAGTGAAGGTGTTAAAAGAGAAGTAGGCGGATGAGGCATGGAGAGTTGGAATTCGAAAAGGGAAACATAGTTGTTGTCCCTATTGAGAGGATTGGAAGTTTGTAACTTGCCTTTCCTTCCAGCTATTCTATTACTTTATTGGATGTACGTTTATGCCATGTATGGCTAGAAACATTATATCTAAACGCCTTTGTTGACGATGGATATTACTTTGACTTTTGAAATTAGTGGTGATTTATTTCAAAGTTTATCCATGTCTTGGCATTTAAAAGAAGCTTATGCTTAAGGAGTAATAGAACGATCATAAATGTATTGACAAGTTATCCTATTGTGAAAGTCGATTTAGCTATATAAACAAGACTTGCTTCACCAAGATCCGTGAGGTTTAGGAACTTGGAACCCTTTGACCATGGGTCAAATGTTGAATGCATATCTTGTTTATTAGGTTAAATGACTTAAACATCCTTCACTTGAGTATGTGAGAGGATTGAAAGCTTGTTGGATTTCATTCACACTTTTAGTGTGTTAACCGTTCAAGCAAACATTAAGGAGTAACTTAAGATACCTTGTTACCTTTACCGGTGATGGTAGAAGGGATGGTATGTCTATTTTAATGGACTAGTTTTTGAAACCTTAGAGGTGTTCAAAACTCACCATAACGAGGTACATGAAAGAGAGGGCAATGCAACTATGATACTCGGATCCAGTTATGATGCTGAGTACCTTAGTTTTATATTTTATGTGACTATCATAAGAATTATGGGATTGTCTCACAATTCATTTCTCTTAAGACACATTGTTACATGTGGTCGTCTAAAGGAGGAACCGGACATTTTGATATGGTCCGACAAGTGATAGGTTACACTTTTATGTCCAAAATTGTTTTTGGTCATTCTCCAAATGGTGGGCATGAGTTCTAAATTTTATGAACAACAAAGATGGTCATGTAAACTCCTTAGTGGATATGACGAAAAGGAGGATCCTTGTTTGTCTATTCCAAAGTCTGGATTGTCTAGCCTACGTTTAGACGTGAGGTGAAGGAACCCAGGATCTAGAGGTATTTACTCCATTAGGTACTCTACTAAGACCATGGGATATTTGTATTGACAAACCTTGTGAGAACTTGTAAGTTGCTCAAAGGTAGAGTCTCTTAAGAAATTAATATCCATGGATGCTAGTGAGAGTAAAGTATACCTTGAATGGAAGAACCTGATGTTGACACTAGAATCCAATCAGAAATGATTGGAACTCAGCATGGCAATGCTGGAGAACCTGGCATAAAATCATTACCTCTTGGTAGAAGTTGTCATAAGACCAGAAAGATATAACTCGTTATATCCGAGGAAGACAACTTAATGATGATTCATGATGAATGCGTCAACTACCGGAAAGCGTAGTGGGCTTGGAGTCCGCTAGGAGAAAGGAGGAAATGATAAGATGAGATGCTATCCATGACGGATATCGAAGGTTTCGACTTGGTTGATCCTACACCTGGGTGTGAACCCGCGAGGTGTGATTGGTTATTTGAGGAAATAGACCAAACATGGATAAGTTTGTAGACTACTTCAAATACCGACTGGTAAGAATGGTTTCACGATGATTGACCATGAGGAAGGTATCATCTAGAAAAATTCTCCCGGTGGTTATGTTGAAGTCCACACGGATACTTATTTTATAAGTGCCTTTTAGGCTATATTGGATAGAAGTGAAGACTACATTCCTTAATAGGAATTTCTGAGGAAATGCTCACAACATTTTCGAGGGTCTTTCACTATCAATAAGTATCCTAATGAAATCTACAAACCCTAAGTAGTCCACTTATGGACTTATGTTGCCATCTCAATGTTAGAATCTTTGCGTTGATATGAAAATCATTTGTTTGAGTTTTCAAATAGCAATGATGAAACATGGATGAATGCCAGAGCTAGTGGGAGCATTTTGTAATCCTATTCTAAATATGTCTAGCACATACAACGTGTTGGAGATAATGTCCTGATCTTGCTTGGAAAAGCTTAAATCAAGAATTATGCATCCATAACGATTATAGGATATACAAAACCTATGGAAGGAGTTAAAGAAATATTGAAATATGTTCTTGTTGATCTATAGTAAGAAGCAACATAGATAAGTTGTTATTCAAATGCTTACTTATATACTTCTTAGGATAACTGCCAATCTTTACCGGGGTTCGTGATCCTACTAAATATGGTGTTAATAAGTATGCTTCTCAAAGCATCTATGACTCTATTGAGATCTTATGAGACAATGAGAGTATGATGGCTTGCGCAAGATAACCTTTATCTCAAGCATCTTTTGATCTTATTGAGTTCTGATGAATCAATGAAGGTGTGATAGCTTGACAAAGACCGTTATCTCACCAACGCATACTTTTGAGTGATTGGTTGAGGTAGAGATATGGTCATCTTACGAATACACATGGATAGCATGGTGGCGGATCCGTTTTGCTAAAGCCGTAGTTGCAAGATAGTGATGATTGACATACTAATGCTTGCAAAGACTTGGCTTGAGTTTGTTTTAGTTGAAATTTTGATATGCTGATTATGGGAATGTTAAGCAACATTGTGCTTCTGCTAGTATCGATTATCAAATGGGGATTTGTTAATACGCGTGTAGCGGGTACTCTCAGTTGCCTTTATTGTGTTCCATCTTAGCATGTTTACCACTTCGCTGAATGTTTTTTACATTTTAAATGTCCACAGTCAGTCTCTCTTCATCGGAAGGAAGTTTGAACGAAGACTGAGGGAAAGCATTGGTCGTGTATTCAATGGGGATTGGATACGAGAGACAATACTTTACCTATACTTGAAAAGAGTTTCAAGTGATTGGACGACCCACACCTAAGTTTACTTCATGGTACATGTCAAGACTAACTCACGATGATAATATCATTTCATCCTTAGACCGGAGATACATGTGTTACCACGACATTGGTCTGCCTTGTTCTGATTGCTTTCAAACGCAGTCCGTAACTGGTTGTTATAAAGGAAGCTTTTGGGGAAGGTATTACCGATGTAATGGGGCAATGTAGTCAAAGGAATTTGTTCCTCTGTTTAGAGAGATATCCTTGGGCCCCTCGATGATTGGGCGCTGACACCAAAATGCACGGCCATGCTCATACTTGCAATGATAGTTGATCAGTTGCAAACTTGCATATTTTGGTCACCACCAATCTAGATCGAGAAACATAATCGTGAACGATCGGAGAATGACTTTGTACCATGTCTCGTGTTCACCCGGATATCGCGAACAATAGGATGATTGATCACTTATCTGTAGGACCTTTTCAAACCCGTTTGGATTGTGATTATGTACTTGTCAGGGATGACATACCTCGCGTTGATTTGGGGGCAGGGATGTCTTGCTAGAGGCCGCTCCCTGTCTGTGATGCATATGGATACGGTGTGTCATGTGCAAGTGGGAGTTTGTTGGAGATCTGCCCACTGACACACGTATGCCGGTATCACTGCTAATGAAGCGCGAGCCTATTGGGTCACAGGCCAAGGATTGATCCCGAAAGCTTTATGTGGATGGAGAAAGTCAAAGAATCAAAAGTGTTTTGATTCGGGGTTTCACGACCGTGAAGGGTGCTCCACGGGTCGTGAAGTAGGCTGCCCTAACGATTGTTCGACGGCCGCCACGCGTCGTGATGCCTTTGGGCTTCACGGCCCGTGACGAGGTCGTGAGGGGTCGTGAAGGAGATGCCCTCACGAGTCTCGACCGGGCGGCACGGCTCGTGGAGTACTAAGTCCCCTCGTGGCGCATTTAGTCTTCACGACCCGTGAGAGCTCGTGAGGGGTCGCGAAGAGGGTAGCTGCAGTGACAGTTGTGTTTTATTGGACCATTTGATGGTCCAATCAAACGACATGCAAGATGGCTGAGTTTTGACTCCTAATCTGGTCATTTGAGGCTGGAAGATGTATAGAACATATCACAACATTTTTTCTCTCTACTTGAAGCTTTCTCTTGGTGCAATAGTAACACATACATACACTAAGATCTACATGAGTTGTTCCAGATGATGGAGTCATGGTGGACGTTCATCTATGGATTGCTAGTACAATGGGATCAAGCATACTTGGTGTGGACTTGCAATGGAGAAGAAAGCCCTTTGTTTTCTTTGTGTTCATCCCAATCCACATGAGAAGCTTGATTTCCAGCCATGGTAAGGAGGTACTTTCTTCCTCCTTCTTCTTGTTCTTTAGTTGCAATTCGCTTTGTAGTGTGTTCCACCATTCGAACAAGTTGTGGGCTTTGTGTGTGATTTCATTTTATGTCTTGCATGCTACTTTCTTGTTTTCTTCCGCTACGTTTATGCCCACCACGAGTCCCAACAGTTGTTCAGTAAAATGGCCAGTGATTGAATTGTAGGAAATCCATGCATGCCAACACCCGTACGCAGCGGAAGCAACGACGTCAAAAACCAGGGTTTTCGGGTATCAAAACCGACATGCATGTATTCTCCAAGTGGGGATCGTGACTACAAACGAATATAGCAACAAGAACAAACGAGAGGGAGGAGAAATTATACCATCACGAGGCTGGAGCTACCCACCGAGCTAGGAAGATCTTCGAGAAATTGAAACCGAGCTCCTCTTCTTTCTTCTTTTAAAGGGTACCTACACTTTGTAACAAAATAAATTTGTGACAAATGTGAGTTAATTAGCACGGGTGAATAACCCAGCTAAATAGAAGAATTAGCAATGAATCATGAACGTACTGTTGGAATCTTCCCACTAACACACATAGGCCAGCATCACTGCCAATGAAGCGCGGGCCTATTTCATGGTCAAATTCCAGTTGACCATGAAGAAAGAGGTCAAATTCTAGTTGACCCTACACGGCCCGTGAAGGAGGTCGTGAAGGCACGAACCCTCACGATTCTTGCACGGTGCGGCACGACTCGTGGAGGATAAATGGCCGGTCGTGGCGCATTTATCCTTCACGGCCCGTGAGAGCCCGTGAAGAAGTCGTGAAGGCAGAATTCCAAGTGACACTTGTGTTTTATTGAACCATTTGAGTTGGTCCAATGAGATGGTGCCATTGGGGTCCGACTCTGGCTCTTTTGAACAGAATGGAGGTCTTTAAAAAGGGCTCTCTTGATTCATTAGCCACTTTTGGTCCATTTTGTGCAATACATATACTTGTGAGTTCTTCCATTAAGAGAGAGAGAGCAAGATCAAGTGTTGGTGATTTGTGCACAAGTGTTTCAAGGCCGTTCCAGAAGATATCCATCAAGTGTTGGTGGTGCTTCGGTTTGCTAGTACAAAGAGGTTGAAGGTTTCTTGGTGTGGACTTGCATTAGGGCTTGGAGCCTTTTGTTTCAAGCTTACATCCCAAATCCGAATTGTTCCAGCCAAGTATCAAAGTCTTCGAGGGTATGATTTGATCTCCTTCTTCTCTTTGTTCTTGTTTTTGGTTGCATGCATGTTCTTGCAAGTTTTCACCACCATTAGGAAATCATGGGATCGGTTTTGTGTGTTTTGTTGCTTCCGTTGCGTGCTTTGATCCTCATGGACTCCCAACAGTGGTATCAGAGCCATACTTGTAAGATGCATGCACCTTTGTGGCTTGAAAATCCATATTTTTTATTTTGGACATTCTGTCCAGAAGGTCTTCACGGGCCGTGGAGCTTGCTTCACGGGTCATGAAGGCCACACAACCAATCTTGTGGGGTGGTGGTCGTGAAAGGTTTTTAATCTGTTTCACGAGTCGTGGAGCGTACTGCCTTCACGGCCCGTGAGGGCCCGTGAAGAGCAGTAGCTCATGAAGGCGTCGTGATCAGGCTGTTTTTGGCCTTTTTGAAAAGAAAACTTGATATGGATTTTAGCATTTGATTTTGGTGTTTCCTAATATCCTAATTCTTTTATATGTATGTATTGGGTGGTTTTGGCATAAAATGCACACATGCATACATGTAAATTGTGTATATATGAATATGGATTTCAAACTGTTTGGAATCCTAATGCATATGTACAAGGTTTATTCTTGTGCCTTTAGTTTTTGAATAAACTTAATTGGGATATTGTTTTGTGCATGGTTTGGTGTGGCACACCATGCTTTGTGATTGTTTCGTTTTAGTGAGCACCGGTTTGAGCCTAGACCTTTGTGTGGTTGTTTGGTTGCTTTATTTGTTGTTCATTCATTTGGTGGTTTGTACCACATTTGGTTTGTAATAATTTATTTAATCTGGTTTGTAATAATTTATTTATTTGTGGCTTGCACGCCAAAGTATTTATTCTTTGTAATTGTATATTAGCTTAGAATAGGTTGTGTGGCTTATGTCATTTCTCTTTAAATTATGTATGTAATGAGATGAGAAGACCGGAGGCACCAACGGGAGTCTTGGGAGACGTCTTGGCTACCTCGGATCCGGAGGCGCAGGATCGAGTGGGAGCACACCACGAAGTCTTGGATTGTTTTTCCTTAGTAGACTTAGTTCCTCGGTTGGCTCACCGGGGAACACTTAGGTTGGCTCAAATCGGTTTTGTATGCGTGGTTGTGTAGTTTTATTTATTTGTTTTTCTTGCGTGGTTGTATGATTTTCGCATGCTAGAAAACCTTTTGAAAATAATAAAACTATATAGTTTTCCTTAATTGGTTAACAAACCCAGCTCGCTCACATGATTAACAAACGAATATAAAGTGTTTATGTTCAATTGGTGAAAAATGCGTTTTGTCACTTATTTGTTAATCAAAACGAAAAGAGGTTTTTAACCGGAAAAACAAAAGTCCCGTTTTTCTCAAAAACGTAAATCACACGCCATCCAAAAGATGACACCACCTGAATCTAATGAAGCATGGGACAATTGTCGAGCTTAGCACGAGTTGTTCCATGTGGACTTGTGTGGAAGGTGCGAGTGGCGTCTTGAAATCTTTAGTTGTCGAGCTTAGCACGAGCCAATTATTGTCAAGGGCGTCATCGTGTATCTTGTTGGACGATTTGCAATTCCGATTTAATACGCCTTGATAATTGCCATGCCTATACCGAGTTATCAAAGCGGCTTATTGAGCAATCGGTGTGGGAAGGGATCAAACATGTCAAACCGGTGCTATGAGTACCGAAGGATCCCGCAAGTGCCTAAGAGTTGTAATCACGTATTGCAATTGGTAAAGCGTTTACCGGCCTAAATACCTTCACGAAGTGATCCGCGGTAAACCCGTCATGTAGTGAAGTTATGTTGGGTTCTTAGCCCTTGTTAAATTTAAGTGTTAAACTATTGGGTAATTATTTAACAAGAGTTGAAATATGTCGAACTAACCTTTTGTGTGCTTTGCCTTCTTTTAGATGGCATCTACAAGCAACACCGCGACACACATTTTACTCCGTCCATTTTTGGAGAAAGAGAAACTCATAGGCGTAAACTACATGGATTGGCTTAGGCAATTGAGAATTGTCTTGCGCCATGAAAGCAAGTTGTACGTCCTAGAGGAACCTCTTCCGGAGGCTCCTGCTACCACCGCTACGCGGGCCATTAAGAATGCTTATGAGAAGCGCCTTAAAGACACCAATGAGGTGACTTGCCTCATGTTGACGACCATGAGTTCTGAATTGCAAAGGCAATTCGAGGATGTTGGTGCGTTTGACATGATCTCGCAACTAAAGGAAATGTTCCAGCAGCAAGCAAGGCAAGAACTCTACGAGTGTGTCAACGCCTTTGTGGGGTGTCGGATGCAGGATGGCGGGAACGTGAGCTCCCACGTGGTTCGTATGAAGCAATACATGGACCAGCTTGAGAGGTTGGGCTTTCATATGGGGAAAGAGTTGGCTACGGAAATTATCCTCCAATCTTTGCCTCAAGCATATGGTCCGTTCATTGTGAACTACCATATGCATAATATGGATAAGTCCTTGATGGAGTTGCATGGCATGTTGAAGATCGCCTAGTCTAACATGGCCAAGGCATAGCCATCGACCTCCGCACCCGTCCTAGCCATCCATGAGGGTGGTGCTAAGAGGAAGCGGCCCGCTTCAAGCTCCAAGGGAAAGGGAAGGCGAAGGTGGCAACACCCAAGCCCAAGCCACTCCCGGCGCCGGAGCCGAATGGGAGGGAACCCGCTCCTATAGCCCCCACACCGGAAGAGGCCACCTTCGCGCCAAGGGACAAGGCGCCTCCGGTACGTATATGATTGAACTCCATAACACTTCTACTTCTAACGCTTGGGTCTTGGACACCGGGTGTGGTACTCACATAGTTAATAATGTGCAGGTACTAAGAAAAAGTAGAGACTTGGTTGATGGGGAGCTGGATCTCATCATGGGAAACAAAGTGGTTGTCCCGGTTGAGAAGATAGGGAGCGTGGACCTCGCCTTTCCATCCGGCTTATCTATTACTTTATTAAATGTATCTTATTCGCCCTGCGTGGCAAGAAACATTTTATCATTTTGTGCACTTGTTGACGATGGATTTGACTTTAATTTCTCTAATGGAATTATTTCATGCTTTAAGAATGATTTATTTTATTTTAAAGCACATCAATGTTGTGGCATATATGAGACAAGTGTATGCTTGCAAAGTGATAGATCAATCATGAATGTTGGTTCTAAATCCAAATATGATTTGGATAAGTTATCTTTATGGCATGGTCGTTTGGGTCACATAAACAAGAAACGCATCGCCAAGCTCCAAGCGGATGGGATCTTGGAATCATTTGACCATGTGTCGGATGATGTATGCGAATCTTGCTTGTTGGGCAAAATGACCAAAGCACCCTTCACCGGCGTTTGTGAGAGGGGCAAAGACTTGTTGGATATCGTTCACACGGATGTGTGTGGTCCGTTCAAGCATGTCACTAGAGATAACACAAGGTACTTCGTAACCTTTACCGATGATTTTAGTAGGTATGGGTATGTCTACTTGGTGAGACAAAAGTCGGAAACCTTTGAGGTTTTCAAGACTTTCAAAAACGAAGTTGAGAACCAATTGGGTAAACGAATTAAGATGCTCAGATCGGATCGTGGTAGTGAGTATCTAAATTCGGAATTCCGTGACTATCTAAAAGATTGTGGAATTGTTTCGCAATTGACACCTCCTAGGACACCACAATTAAATGGTGTCGCCGAGAGGAGGAACCGGACATTATTGGACATGGTTCAGTGTATGATGAGTCGTACGGATGTACCCATTAGCTTTTGGGGCTATGCATTGGAAACGGCCGTTAGAATCCTTAACCTCGTACCAACTAAGAAGGTCAAGAAGACACCCTTTGAGATGTGGCATGGAAAGGTTCCATCGCTTTCATATCTAAAGGTTTGGGGTTATCCTGCCTATGTGAGACGTGAGGAGGAGGACAAATTGAAACCCCGAGCCGAGAGATGTTTGTTCATTGGATACCCTACCGGGTCTATGGGACATTTGTTTTACAAACCTTCCGAGAACAATGTATTTGTTGCACGGAGGGCTGTCTTTCTTGAAAGGGAGATGCTATCCAAAGACGCTAGTGGGAGAAAGGTAGATCTTGAAGAGATTCAAGAACCCTCCAATGACCAACCTGAAGTTGGCACTAGTTCACAAGATGATTCTCATCACGGCGCTGCTGGAGAACCTAACACAGATCCTTTACCTCTTAGAAGATCCGGTAGGAGTCGCAACGAGCCAGAGAGATATGGGTTTCTCATGTCTGAGGGCTGCGACCTAGTGGTGGATCATGATGAACCATCATCTTATCGGAACGCCGTGGTAGGCCCTGAGTCCGCTAGGTGGAAAGAGGCTATGGAGTCCGAGATGCAATCTATGTCGGATAACCAAGTCTTGGATTTGGTAGATCCGGTACCCGGGTGTAAACCCGTAGGGTGCAAATGGGTCTTTAACAGAAAGACCGGCATAGATGGAGAGGTAGACACCTTCAAAGCCCGACTGGTGGCTAAGAGTTTCACGCAAACTCACGGTGTAGACTATGATGAAACCTTTTCCCCGGTGGCTATGTTGAAGTCTATCCGGATACTCATGGCAATTGCCGCATTTCATGATTATGAGATTTGGTAAATAGATGTAAAAACCGTGTTCCTTAATGGGACACTTAGCGAGGAGGTCTATATGACTCAACCCGAGGGTTTTGTACATGCCAAGCATCCGGATAAAGTCTGCAAGCTTAAGAAGTCCATTTATGGACTTAAGCAAGCATCACGCAGTTGGAACCTGTGCTTTGATGAGAAAGTCAAAGAGTTTGGCTTTTCAAAAAGCATGGATGAGCCATGCGTATATGTCAAGGCTAGTGGGAGCATAGTTGTGTTCCTAGTCTTGTATGTCGATGACATACTCCTCATTTGAAACGATGTCCCGACCCTTCAAAATCTATAGAGATAGGAGATGCGACTTATATTCTTGGGATCAAAATCTATAGAGATAGATCCAAGAGGCTTATTGGGCTTAGCCAAAGTAAATATGTTGACAAAGTCCTAAAGCGGTTTAGGATGGAAGACTCCAAGAAGGGGTTCATTCCAATGTCACATGGTTTGGTATTGAGTAAGCCTCAATCGCCTAGTTCCCCAGAGGAACGGGAAGTAATGAAGCGAGTGCCATATGCTTCGGCTGTGGGCTCGATCATGTACGCCATGCTATGTACAAGGCCTGATGTATCGTGTGCCTTGAGCATGACGAGTAGATATCAAGCCAACCCTGGCGAAGCTCATTGGACGGCGGTGAAGAGCATTCTCAAGTATCTTCGAAGGACTAAGGAGATGTTCTTGGTGTACGGAGGTGAGGAAGAGCTTAGAGTAAAGGGTTACTCACAATCGGGGTTCGTGTTCCTATTTAACGGCGGGGCTATATCCTGGAGGAGCTCCAAGCAAGACACCGTGGCCGATTTCACTACTGAGTCGGAATACATTGCGGCCAGTGAAGCTGCTAACGAGGCCGTATGGATGAGAAAATTTTTGCTTGATCTGGGAGTGGTTCCAAGCATCAGCGACCCTGTTGAGATCTTCTGTGACAATGAGGGTGCCGTTGCTTTGGCAAAGGAACAAAGGTCTCATCGACGCACGAGGCATATTCCGCAGAAATATCATTTTATCCGGGATGTGGTCGAAAATGGAGACATAGTCATCAGCAAAGTACACACGGATAGCAATTTGGCGGATCCGATCACTAAACCGTTGTCGCAACCCAAGCACGATGCCCACACACGTCCTATTGGGATTAGATTTGCTAGTGACTTGGTTTGAGTTGTATATTGGTTATTGTATTCGATATATGTACTATGTTATTGGGAACATTAAGCAATATTGTATTTTTGAATGTATTGATTATTAAATGGAGATTTAATGATACGCGTGTAGCGAATACTTTCCTTAAATCATTATTGTGTTCCAACTTTGCATGTTTTATCACTTCCTTGAATGTTCTACATTCTAAACTGTCCACGATCGGTCATTCTTCAATGAAGGAAGTATGAACGAAGATCGAGGGAAATGATTGGTCATAGTGTTCAATAGGGATTGAATACAAGGGACGCAATATTTCGCATATACTTGAAAAGAGTTTAAAGTGATTGGACGACACACACCTGATCTTACTTCATGGTACATGTCAAGAGTAAATCAGGATGATAATATCTTTTATCCTTAGACCGGAGATGCATGTGTTTCACTATTTTGGTTTGCTTTATTCTGACTGCTTTCAAACGTAGTCCGTAATTGGCTATTATAAAGGAGGTATTTGGGTAAAGTATTGCCATTGTATTAGGGGCAATGTAGTCGAAGGAATTTGTTCCTCTGTAAAGAGATATATCCCTGGGCCCCTCGATGATTGGGCGCTGACACCAAAATGCATGGCCATGCTCGAGTTTGCAATGATTGTTGATCAGTTGCAACTCACCTTTTTGTCACCACCAATCTTGATCGAGAAACATAATCGTGAACGATCGGAGAATGACTTTGTACCATGTCTTGTGTTCACTTGGATATCGCGAACAATAAGATAATTGATCACTAATCTATAGGACCATGTCAAACTCTTTTGGTTTATCATGGTACTTGTCAGGGATGACATACCCCATGTTTAGTTGGGGGCAGGGATGCCTTGCTAGAGGCCGCTCCCTGTCTGTGGTGCCCATGGATACGGTGTGTAATGTGCAAGTGGGAGTTTGTTGGAATCTGCCCACTGACACACGTAGGCCAGCATCACTGCCAATGAAGCGCGGGCCTATTGGGTCACACGCCAAGTTTCAATCTCGACAGCCTACTATAAGAAGAAAGAGTCAAAATGGTCAAATTCCAGTTGACCTAGGCTTCACGACCGTGAAGGATGCTCCACGGGTCATGAAGCAGCTCGTGTCCACGAGTCCTGTCGTGGGACGCATGGTTCATGAAACCCTAGGGCTTCACGACCCTACACGGCCCGTGAATGAGGTCGTGAAGGCACGAACCCTCACGATTCTTGCACGGCGCGGCACGACTCGTGGAGGATAAATGGCGGGTCGTGGCGCATTTATCCTTCACAGCTCGTGAGAGCCCATGAAGAAGTCGTGAAGACAGAATTCCAAGTGACACTTGTGTTTTATTGGACCATTTGAGTTGGTCCAATGAGATGGTGCCATTGGGGTCCGACTCTGGCTCTTTTGAACAGAATGGATGTCTTTAAAAAGGGCTCTCTTGATTCATTAGCCACTTTTGGTCCATTTTGTGCAATACATATACTGGTGAGTTCTTCCATTAAGAGAGAGAGCAAGATCAAGTGTTGGTGATTTGTGCACAAGTGTTTCAAGGCTGTTCCAGAAGATATCCATCAAGTGTTGGTGGTGCTTCGGTTTGCTAGTACAAAGAGGTTGAAGGTTTCTTGGTGTGGACTTGCATTAGGGCTTGGAGCCTTCGGTTCAAGCTTACATCCCAAATCCGAATTGTTCCAGCCAAGTATCAAAGTCTTCGAGGGTATGATTTGATCTTCTTCTTCTCTTTGTTCTTGTTTTTGGTTGCATGCATGTTCTTGCAAGTTTTCACCACCATTGGGAAATCATGGGATCGGTTTTTTGTGTTTTGTTGCTTCCGTTGCGTGCTTTGATCCTCATGGATTCCCAACACGTACCTTGAGAGAGGAAATTAACTCTCTCTTTCCTTAGAAGTTTAATATCCTTTCGGCACGATGGGCATGTGTGACGGCCCCAATCTCCAAATCTTCCACAGAAGTAGCAAACCACTTTTTCTTGAATCTCTTCTTGAAGCACACAATCATTGTCCTCAGATTCAATGTGGGGAATAGGCTTGGACACTCCAACCTTTTCCCTTCGTGTCGGTTTCTTCTTCTTTTTCTTTTGTTTCCTAGAACTCGTGGTAGGAACGGAAGAGGTGGATTCATGTTTGGCCATGTCAGACTCCGTAGTCTTCAACATACCATGCAATTCACCTAAGGTTTTCTCCATGTCATGCATGTGATAGTTCATGACAAAATGATCATATGATGCGGGCAGGGACTGGAGTACAATATCTAGAGCAAGCTCCCTCCCCATGGGAAATCCTACTCTCTCCATTTGGTCCACGTACGCCTTCATCTGAAGGACGTGGGCACTCATACTCCTACCTTCCTGCATTTGACAACCGACTAGGTTTTTAACACACTGATATTGTTCCTCCCTAATTTGTTGTTGGAACATGTCGTTCAACTTGTTCATCATATCATACACACTCATGTGCTCAAAGTGCTTTTGCAACTCCGAGCTCATAGTTGACAATATGAGGCAGGCAACATCGTGTGTGTCCTCAACACGCTTTTCATACGTGTATCAGACGGACCAAGTCGCGTCGCTAGCAGGTGGTTCCGGAAGAGGCTCCTCAAGGATGTGCAACTTTGACTCATAGCGAAGAACAATTCTCAATTGCCTAAGCCAGTCAACGAAGTTCACTCCCGTGAGTTTCTCCCCATGTAGGAACATACGAAGCGAATTGTTTGACGTGGTGTTATTATCATTTGACATCTATAAATAACAAGAATACACGTTTTAGTTAGTTTGATATAATCCTCGTTAAATCAATTACACATAAAGTTTTACAAAAACAATTCATCATAACAAGGGCTAAGAACCATATTTTACTCCACTACATGACGGGTTTACCGCGGATCACTTCATGAAGCTATTTAGGCCGGTAACCATTTTACCGATTGCAATCTCCATTGCAACTCTTAGACACTTGCGGGATCCAATGACGTAAAACGGTCGGTTGGCATGTTTGATCCCTACTTACACCAATCCCAAATTAAAATTCTTGGTTGACTCGTGCTTAGCTCAACAATCACACAAGGATTTTAGTTTGCAATTTTAAATCGTCCAACAAGATAAATGGTAGCACACTCGACAATCATTGGCTCGTGCTAAGCTCGACAACCAATAACTCCAAGTCGCCACTCTCACCTTCCACACAGATCCACATGGAATAACTCGTGCTTAGCTCAACAATTATCCCATGCTTCACTAGAATCGGGTGTGTCATCTTATGGATGGTGCGTGATTTACGTTTTAGGAAACGGGCTTTTGTTTCTTGACAAAAATGATTTTCACTTTAAATATAAATACCAAGTTTATATTGTCTTGTTAATCGTGTACGCGCGAGAGTTTGTTAACCAATTTAAAAACTCTTGTGATTTTATTAACTTAGAAAAGTTATCAAGCATGCGAAGAAACATAAACAACCACGCAAGAAATATAAATCACATCACACGCATACAAAGAGGTTGGTAACCATGCCAAAAACCTATGCGTCCTACCCGCGAGCCAAGCCGGGAGGACTAGGTCTACTAAGGACACAAACCTAAACCATAGAGTGCTCCCACTGAATCCGATACCTCTATCGGGACTAACCGGATCCAAGGTCTTCAAGACGTCTCTTCTTGACTCTTGATTGTCGTCTTCAAAACACAAGTACACAAACGTAAGGAAATGGCATGCAAGCCATGCGCTTCCTATCAATCTAGTACAAATACATATGGATAAATGAAACGGCATGCAAGCCGCGATAATTAATTACAAACCGAATGAATAAATAATTAATTACAATACACGTGACACTAAGGTCACCAAATAAATCCAAACAACCAAACAAACCACAAGGTCTAGGGCGATGGTTACCAACTAAAAGCAACAAACAACAACTACAAAGCACGGTGTGGCAAAACCGTGACCAAAGGAATATTTCGGTAAGAATTTCCAACACAAACACTGAAGGCACAACAAGGAAATTCTTGTACATATGCATTAGGGCACAAAACCAACTTTTATACCCATATTCATATATACACAACATATGTGTATGCATGTATGCATCTCATGCCAAGACCATACCTTACATACCCATATTTGTACCAAAATATTACGAGGGGTTAACCAAACAGAATCTGCTAGAAAATCAGAAACTTCTTCATGACCCGAAAAACCACGAAATTTTCTTTTAAGGACAAAAATTGCCCAGAAGCTCCTTCACGGCCCCTCATGACTCATGAAGCCCAAGGGCCTCACGACCGATCACGGGTCAAAAGGGCTCGTGAGCCTAAAAACCAAGTTTCACGACTAAACTGTTCACAAGTGCCTTTACGACCTCTCACTGCTCGTGAAGCCCAAGAGCTTCACGACCGGTCACGGGCCATGAGGACTCGTGAAACCTGAATACACTTCCCACGACCAGACCCCTAACGAACACTGGTCGTGTGGCCTTCACGACTCGTGAAGAACACTTAACGGCCCATGAAGGCCTACTGGATAGAAAAACGAATCTTCCAAAAACGGTTTTACGAGCCATTTTTGTGCTATATCTTTGTAGCCTAGGTTCTGATACCACTGTAGGAAATCCATGCACGCCAACACCCGTACGCAGCGGAAGCAACGACATCAAAAAGCGGGGTTTTCGGTTATCAAAACCGACATGCATGTATTCCCCAAGTGGGGATCGTGACTACAAATGAATATAGCAACAAGAACAAACGAGAGGGAAGAGAAGTTATACCATCACGAGGCTGAAGCTATCCACCGAGCTAGGAAGATCTTCGAGAACTCAAAACCGAGCTCCTCTATTGATAGTCCACACCAAGTAGCCGAGATTCCGTCTTGCTAACGACCCGAGACACGAACCACACGTCGTCTTCGTGAATCTGGAGCAGCCACAATACTTGAACAACTTGCCTTCACTTGATACACTACCTTGCTCTCTTAGAACCAAGAACCATCTATGTACGTGTGTATATAATGAGCATGAAGCAAGAGTTTTTAAATGAAGAAAATACCATGGGCTTTTATAAAGTCTGGAAGAAGCTCCAAGGCCACCAGGGTCGGCCACATAAGCTTGCTCTAATTGGACCAACACAAAGGTCCAATAAAAAACAAGGTGACACTTTGACTTCTGTCTTCACAGGCTCTCACGGGCCGTGAAGCACTTGTGAAGGCCTTATAGGCCGGGTTCCACCGCACACTCTCATTGGGCCAACGAGTGTCAATGGTGCCTGCCTTCACGGGCTCTCACGGGCTGTGAAGCACTCGTGAAGGCATTGCTCCCACGACTACTTTGTCCAGGTGGTGAAGGCTCGTGGAGGCTTTCTCTTCACGACCTCTTCACGGCCTGTGAAGGTCGCCAGAAACCCTAATTTGATAGTCTCTCATGTTTGCGCTATACTACCGGAATCTACCCTTGGCGTGTGACCCAATAGGCCCGTACCTCATCAGTAGTGATGCTAGTACACCTGTGTCAGTGGGCATATTCCAACATGAATCCCACCAAACCATCGCATCACCCTTCAACATTCTTGATGTGTATTTCACCTTCAATTCATTTTCACAGTAACAGGCAGCTAGTGCCTTTACCATTTCCCACAGCCAGTTCATGGTTATGTTAGGATCAGAACTTCCATTGTACTCCGAAAGCGTACAGTCAAGGAATTCTTGATGCGTATTTCACCGTCAATTCATTTCAACTGTACTCCGAAGGCTTCCACTGGTTGTTTAAACCCAGGGAACACAAAAGGGTAAGCTCCCGGTTGTGGATACGGATAGTAGAACGGTTGTTGCATCACCTGTGTCACTGGTGGTAAGGGCATCGATACTGTGGTACGGTTGCCTGAGTAGAGATCGCAATTGGCACTGGAATTTGTTCAGTTTGGGTTAATCTTTGTTCCAAGTTATTGATTTTAGTTCTAAGATCCATAAATTCATTCTCCAGTTTGAATATGTATTCGCTTTGATCTTCTTCCTGTTCCTGTCCAGATGTTCCTGCTCAATTAGCAGTATCCAAGTCTTCTATCACGGTGCCTCTGGAGATGATTGAGTAGCAGGAGGGAGGATAGGGGTCTCTCTTTCAGCCATATCTGTTACAATCACATTATCTCACAATTTATTAGCATAAACCGTTAGTACTCAAAATACTAACTACTACAAACAACTCTAACTCACTCTAATTCCCCCTGAAGGAAAGCTTACCTATCATGAGCCAAGATTTGGGAATGCAACACTCTAGCCGTGCATGCATCGCCAAACCTAGGCTCTGATACCAAATTGTAACACCATAAATACTAAGCCATTTTTTTATTTATTGCGCTGCAGAAACTTTAATTAATTTTAAACATTCATTTCAAACACGAATA
This sequence comes from Dittrichia graveolens, assembly GCA_038502395.1. NCBI lineage: Eukaryota > Viridiplantae > Streptophyta > Magnoliopsida > Asterales > Asteraceae > Dittrichia > Dittrichia graveolens. The sequence continues at coordinate 39,958,507 of JARJIL010000002.1, read as the reverse complement.
TTTACAAAACAAAATATCTGTTCATTACAGTCTACGAACAAAACTCTATGTTACAAAAGACTGGCTCGTTTCATTTTAAATCTGGATATCAGAGTTAGGTCAACTTCTCCTTCCACAAGCACTACAAACACAAACCTACAAAAAGCAACAACTATGGGGAATTAGCACAAAGCTAAGTGAGTAGAGGCTAAACCCAAAAGCAAACATCAAGTCAATACTAAACATGTAATCACAACTCTAAGAAGACTGGCGGTTCGGCGCAGAACCTAAAACCAATGCCGGCCAAAGCAAAGGTTTACCGATAGCCCTCTACTGCATTGGCACAGTGAAATCCCACTCTGAAGCAACATATGCAAAAGTAAGGCTACCACTGTTCAACCAACTAGGAAACGAGCCCAGTCTAATTCCATGTATAGCTGACTTCTCAAACGCAACTCAAAATCATACTAAGAGTGCGTATTGAACGAATAATCATGCAGTAGTCATTAATAATATACACCATCAACAGTTATAATATCAAACCAACACATACAATTATGCCTTACATCAGTAATATTAAACACAATCTTTACCATTCGCATCCAACATCCACTCACCTTTCAATCTCAGTTGAAGTACTTAGAAATCGAATGTTACTGAGTCTTTGGATTGCCTGAAAACACAATAGAGATCAATCCGTCCAAATCTTATAAATATATCTGACATATATTTATAATTCATTCATAAAATTAACAATCAATAAACAATAACAAATACAAATCCAAACACAAAATATCGGATTTCAAAACTATCGGATTCTCACTCGGATTCTTGAAAATCCGCAACTCAAATGTCGGATTTCACTAGTGTCGGAATTGGGAATCCGATGGATTTCATAACTGTCGGATTCACCTTAATCGGATTTCAAGTACTTGGATTTAGAATCCCGGATTCAGGAGTATCGGATTTCACTATTCACGGATTCAAGTTCCGGATTTTATGCATCGGATTCTGACTTGTCATTTTCCAAGTTTAGTATTTCATATATAAATATAGCAATCGGATTTGGGGTTGTCATAATCCAAGTATCGGTTTTAGTCAAGTATTTCAAAGTCTTGGTTTTCCAAGTTTCGGTTTTCAATACTTCCAGATTTAAGCAAGAATCGGATTTCAATTACTTTCTTTCCAACAATCCGATAACATCATCATCATCAAATCCGCCAATATCAAAATATCATAATCCAAACCCAGATTTATATAGATTCATAATATTATTTCAAAACATAATTAAAACTCTTTTAAACACGTTTTCATGCAAAGAATCATCATATAAACATATATATATATATATATATATAATATGAACACATAAAATCATCAAATCGTATTCTATCAAAAACCGATCATGATATTATTAGCATGCACTCTTCAAACTAAACATGAATCATGTATTTCATATAACACATCAAGAAGGATTATAACATGCTAATTTATAAACACCAATCTTAAATCTTTGATTAATTACACAATAAAATGGAATCCGATGCTTTCTTCTTCTTTCTTTCCTTCGGTTTCTTTCTTTCTTGGCAGAGCACTTAACACACACACACACTCTCTCTTTTGTTTGAGGTAATGGAACAGGTAACACATACACACACTAGTGTACATGCAAAGTTAGGTGGCACTATATCCCTAACTCATGTCCCACGTGTGCATACCCACTTACAAACATAGACATATACATACGGTCATACATATACATACATACTTAGAATTCTAATTTAATTGATTAATAAATTAATACCACTTAATTAATCACATAATTAATTAAAGCTATTAAAACACAAACAAACATATACCATAAACCCGCTAATCTACTAGCCCAGGTTTGCGGGTGTTACAGTGGAGTTCAATCATAAACGTACCTAAGTTGCCCGCTCCCTTCGGTTTGACCCGCTTGAGCTCCTCAAGGTACTTTGCGCAAGAACGCCGCCAATGCCCCTTTTCCTTGCAGTGGAAGCACTCGGCTTCCGCAGGGTCCTCGGCCGGTGGAACCATCACGGATTTCCCCTTGCCCTTCGAGGCCGGACTCGGGTTAGGTTTTGCAACCTTCCCCTTACCCTTTCCCTTGGAGGGGGGAGCGCCTTTCCTTTTGGTTCCGCCTCCCTGGATAGCTAAGACGGGTTTGGACGAGGAGGCTTTTTGGACATGTCAGACTCGATGGTCTTCAACATTCCATGAAGCTCCATTAGGGACTTGTTCATACCATGGACATGATAGTTCCACACAAATTGTGAAAAGGAACTAGGAAGGGAACGGAGGATCACATCCACCGCTAACTGTAACGTCCGAAAATTATTTTTTTCTATAATTTCATATATAATCATAAGTCGTTGATTAAACGTTTGGTTCATCATCAATTCACAGTCGGCCCAACATACGGGACTTACGGCACACAAAATACATGTTTGTAAGTACTAGTTCAAAAATCAAAGTTCAAATAAAGTTTTGCGGAAACAGCTGTCATGCAGGAGCCTTCCTCTTGTCAGCACGCGATGGTCCTGAAAGAATTAACAACAACGGGTTAAGCATAAATCTTAGTGAGCACACCACACTCATACATTATATCAGAACACATATCTACGTATGATGCACCACACATCAATTATGCCACACAGGCGGGGTAGACACAACCTCCGTGTCACATCAACTGCCATAAAGGCGGGGTAGACACAACCTCCATGTCATATCATTTGCCACACAGGCGGGGTAGATACAACCTCCGTGTCATATAAATCACAATATCACATAGAGCACGTATCACAACATAATCTAAGAGTTAGTGAAACTCACCTGTTCAACAGAAAAGTAATAGGTCATAGTAATAGTCCAAGTACTCAGGACTGTTCAGTAGAAAGAACCTATAACACCTCTATCAAATCAATACCGAGCAGAAGTCCCTATATCATAAGGCACACACGCATGCCCTATGTCCTAAAGTCGGACGACACGAAAGTCGGATCAACAAAGAGTCGCATGGGGATATACTTAGCGAAAGTCGCATGGAACTCCCCTGGAGCTCATGCGACTATCGCATGGAGTAGAAGTGAAAGTCGCACGGAACCCCCTGGAGCTCATGCGACTGTCGCATGGAGTGACAGTGAAAGTCGCATGACTCCTCCCACGTCAACTGAAAGTCGCATGACTCTACCTACATCAACTGAAAGTCGCATGGCATGATGCGAAGGTCGCATGGCCAAAGTGGAAGTCGCATGGCACCCCAGGCACTCATGCGACTATCGCATGGGGGTGCCTTCTTCCCTGTCAGCTCAACATTTTGAAAACCCCAGAACCTTGAAACTTCATTTTCAAAATCACAACCTTCTCAAAACTTAACCAATTCACTTTATTTTAATTTCCAAAGATTCCTAACAACTAAAGAACAACTCCTTATCAAACAACCCAATTAATACTACCATTTGGTGGTCTACAGATGAAGTTCTTTCTTAAAAAAATGGGTTTTCATAATCTTCAAGAACAGGGATGAAACTACCCACTTTCCAACCCAAATCTCACCCAAGAACTCAAACTGAAACAACTATGAGGAATATGATCCATACCTTGAATTGTTTCCAACAAATTGCTTCAAAACTCAACTCCTTGTTCCTCCTTCTTCCTTTCACGATGGCAAAAACCCACAGAGCACCCTCTCTCTCCAAGTTTGAAGCTCAATGGAACACTAGAAAAATACTTGGGAGGCTACGCCCTAATGTAATATATATTTGGGCCAAGCCCATCAAATCCCTTCCTTATGACATTAAAGCCTAAGCCAACTTCCCTACTTGCTAGAATACCCATGAGAGCCCAAGATTAACTAGGTGCATAAGCATATATATATATATATATATATATATATATATATATAATCATTTAACTATATCCACTACATGCCAAATAAATTCATATTCTCGAATTCGATTAGCCTTGATAATAATATCCGTAATTAAATTTACATTATATTAAAAATTATATGTGAAAAACGGGTATTACGACTCTCCCCCACTTAGACACGACTTCGTCCCCGAAGTCACTACTCGAATAGCCCCGGGTAGAACTTCCTCATCTCCGTCTCTGGTTCCCACGTCCACTCCGAACCCTTTCGATGTTCCCACTTAACCTTAAACATCTCTACTTTCTTATTCCTTAACACCTTGGTTTCTCAGTCTATTATAGCCACGGGTCTCTCAACATAGTTCAGATCCTCGTCAATCTCTATCTTCCAATGGCACAAAAGTAGACTCGTCGGCTAGGCACTTCCTCGGATGTGACACATGAAACGTACTTTGAATCCTTGATAGCTCTTCGGGTCGCTCAATACGATATGCTACACTGCCTATTCATTCAATCACTTTAAACGGTCCAATGAACCTAGGGGTCAGCTTACCCCGCTTTCTGAATCGTATAATGCCTTTCCATGGCGAGACTTTGAGCAACACGAAGTCCCCAACTTGAAATTCCAAATCTGATCGCCTCTTATCTGCGTAGCTCTTCTGTCGGCTTTGAGCTGTGCGTAACCTCTCACGAATTTTCTGTATATTCTCTGCCGTCCTTTGCACAACTTCGGTACTACCCAGCACCCTATGCCTAACCTCACCCCAACAAACCGGGGTTCTACACCGCCTCCCGTATAACATCTCATACGGGGTCATCCCGATACTCGCATGGTAACTATTATTATAAGAGAATTCCGCCAATGGAAAATAGGTATCACAGCTACCACCAAAATCTAGAACACACGCCCTCAACATGTCCTCGAGAGTTTGAATCATCCTCTCACTCTGACCATCAGTCTGGGGATGATAGGCGGTACTAAAATGCAACTTTGTTCCCAAATCACCGTGAAACTTCTCCCAGAACCTCGAAGTGAACCTTGTATCCCTGTCGGACACCACCGACACCGGCACACCATGCCTAGCGATCACTTCCTTCACATACACACTGGCCAAAGCTGCCGATGAGAAGGTCTCGCGAATTGGTATAAAGTGTGCACTCTTAGTAAGCCTATCCACCACCACCCAAATTGTATCGAAATTTCTCGGTGTTCTCGATAGTTTGGTAATAAAATCCATCATAATGTGCTCCCATTTCCATTCCGGAATTTCCAATGGCTGTAGCTTCCCATGAGGTCTTTGGTGCTCGCTTTGACCCTAAGACAAGTCAAACATCCCTCCACATATTTGGCAAACTCTCGCTTCATCCCAGGCTACCAATAGTCCATTCTTAAGTCTCGATACATCTTCGTCGCCCAGGATGAATGGAAAATTTTGACTTATGAGCTTCCTCCAGCAACGTTGCGCTGACATTAGCTGCAGCCGGTACCCATATCCGCCCATAACACGTGAGCAAATCTCGGCTATCCTTAACGAAATTCTTCACTTGGCCCTTGACTCTCTCTTTATTGTGGTTCTCCGCCTTAACTGCTTCAGCTTGGGCTGACCGAACCAAGTCAAACAACAAAGTGGTAAGGGTCATTTGTAAACATTTCGCCCCCGGTAACGTACATCCCGACTTACAACTCAAGGCGTCGGCCACAACATTAGCCTTGCTCGGATGATAAAGGATCTTGCAATCGTAGTCCTTCACCAGATCTAACCACCTTCGCTGCCGCATATTTAGATTCTTCTGGTCTGCAAAGTACTTTAAACTCTTGTGGTTGGTATAAATAGGGCATTTGACTCCGTAGAGGTAGTGCCTCCAAATTTTCAAAGCGAAAACCAAGGCCGCAAGCTCTAGGTCGTGGGTTGGATAGTTGCCCTCGTGAGGTTTAAGCTGTCTCAACGCATACGCTATCACCTTTCCCCGTTGCATCAGAACACATCCCAACCCACAGTGCGATGCATCACAATAAACCACTAGATCCTCCATTCCCTTAGGTAGGGTTAATACCAGAGGCTCACATAGCTTCCTTCGCAATGTCTCAAAAGCCGACTGCTGCGCATTCCCCCAACTGAATTTCTCATTTTTTTTTGTTAGCTTTATTAACGGCGTGGCAATTTTCGAGAAATCCTGGATAAACCGCCTGTAGTATCCTGCCAACCCAAGGAAACTCCAAATCTCGGTGGCGCTTTTTGGTTGCTCCGATCATAGCACCGCCTCAATCTTTGCGGGATCTACCTTGATTGCGTCCTGATTCACAAGGTGACCTAGAAATTGAACCTCGCGCAGCCATGTTGGGTTTTCGTGGTCTAAAATCGCAGCGGAAGCAAAACGAGTAGAAAATAATTTCAAAAGTTGACCACGAATACGCCCACCAAATGGACCAAAACTATAGACATAACTAAGCCACAAAATAAACATACAAAGAGAAAGAGTTATACCCTTAATGCTTTCTTCTTTGTATTCGCGAGTTTGGAGTTTGGAAGCCTCGGGTACTAACGTGTACACCTCTATTGAAGTCCACACCAAGTCTTGATCTTTTCCCACTTGCTATAGTGTTAGGTACGCCAACCTAAACACCACGAGGATGTCTACACGATAGAACCAAAGCCTTGGAACTACTTTGTGTCTTTGAGAGAATTTGTGCAAACTATATCAACTTAGTCTATTTCTTTCAAGCAACCAAAACCATTAGACTTAGTGTGGTTTATATAGAAGTCAAACTTTAGTTCAAAAAAACGTGCAACAATAAATCTCATGGTTGTTACATGATCAATACACATAAACACCATTTAACTAGCTTTGAAAGCCTAGTTAAGAGGCTGTTACTGCATGAGGCACGGCCGTGCCTCATAAGGAACGGGCGTGCCAGCCCAAGAGACCACGCCCAAGTCACGCCCGACTTGGGCTCGTGCCTGTCCATTGGGCATAGGGCACGGGCGTGCCTCATAGAGGCACGGGCGTACCTAGCCACAGGCCACGCCCAAGTCACGCCCGACTTGGGCTCGTGCCTGCCCGTAGGGCACGGCCGTACCTCATAGAGGCACGGGCGTGCCTTGGCCCACCAGAACCAGTTTCTGGTTTTCTCTCTTATTAGACCATCCGTGATGCCGGAATCGATACTTGGCGTGAGACCCAATAGGCCCTTGCTTCATCAGCCATGATACCAACTCGTGTGTGTGTCAATGGGCATAATCCAACAGACTCCCACTTGCACATGACAAACTCACGAAAGGCATCACCGATATAGAGTGGCCTCTAGCAAGGCATCTATGCCCCCAAGTCAGCACAGGGTTTGTTTTCCCACAACAAATACCTAACCAAAAGGAAAGGTCCTATAGATAAGTGATTATATACCCCTTCATTCACGATATCCGTTGTGAATGCAGGTCATGGAACATGATCAACTCCAAATCATTCACGATTATGTTTCTCGATATTGACTAACTATGACTAACAAAACAAGTTGCATAATTGATCCACCATCAATTCAACTTGAGCGCGGCCATGCATTTTGGTTTGTCATCAGCTTAGTCAACCAGGGGCCCAAGGATATCTCTCAAAAGAGGAACGAATACCTTTGACTATACCATCCTATCATAATAACAAGTTCTTGCCTGAAAACTTCCCTTATAACAGCCAGTTACGAACTGCGTTAGAAAGCAATCTAAACAAGTCCAAGTTAATAATCAAGCAACGCGTGCATCTTCAGTAGAAGGATAAATAATATTATCATCCTGATTTACTCGTGATAATATCCATGAAGTAAACTCAGGTACGGGTCCTCCAATTACTTAATCACCATTAAGTACAGGCTAGTGTTGCGTAAACAAGTATTCAATCCAAGATGAAAATTTTACCAACCACTCGCCTCGATCTTAATTCACTTCTTCCTCCCAATGAAGAACGACCGATTGTGGAGTATTTAGAATAAACAAGTTTATTCATGGAAGTATTAAACATGCAAAGATAGAACACAAGAATGTTTCATAAAGTAATCGCACCATGTGTATATTAAATCCCCATTTAATAGTCATTACAATAAGAAATACATTATTGCTTTAAGGTTCTCAATAACAAATACAACTAAAACAATTAAACCAAGTCACTAGAAAATCTAATGTCACACCCGCTAAAGCGGAAACACGAGGTGTCACAGCACAAGATTTCATCGCACAAGGTATATAGACAATAACCATTATATTAACTTAACAAAAATAAATAGTTCGGGTAAAACATAAATAAAAGTTACACAACCGAATAATAATTAAATGACATAGTCTTGTACGATGCGTAAATAAAATAGATAGTGTTTTCATAAAGTGTGACGATGAAGATGGAAATGCCACACATCATGCTTGTATGCATAAGGAACCTAACAACGATCACCTGAAAGCACGGGTAAAAGAAAGAAAACGGTCAACTACTAGAGTTGGTGAGTTCATAGGTTTTTAATATATGCACAAAATATCTTTTAAATGAGAAAAGTATAAATAATTGGTGGAAGGTTCTGAATAAAATCCAAGTATGAAATAATGATGGAAGATGTATTATATTGCCCAATACGTTGCACATGGTAGTAATAGACTATGATGATTGTTGCTTGAGCCATTATCCAACCTAGCCGACAACCAATTGCCCATGATAAACCTAACGCCTATATTAAATGACGTTAGTAGTGGTAAAGTACATCTATAGTTTGTCAACCATAAATGGGAGACGTCGGAATCTTCAAATAGTGCTACTTACTAATACCATCGGCTCACTAGTAGAGTTAAAGAATAATGTCCAACGAAAGGGCCTTACAACGATCACCCAAGCACATCAAAGAATAATACCATAAGTGGTCAAAATAATATTTGAAATAAATAAGAAGATAGGCAATAAACTTTTCATGAAACGTATACACATGCTTTCACCCCAAAAATAATATGAAATACGGTAAAAAGGGGCTATGATACTCACTCGGTATGCAAAGGTGTTTACTCGTAAGGATTTCTTGTTCCTACCGAAGCTCCTTTCCTAATATAAGAGGTATGTAGCTCTATTAGACTTATTTTATTTATTATTTTGTATTATTTATTTGTTGTTAACTTATTTATTTAAATAGTTAAAGGTTGTCTCTATTTTTCCATAAATCATAAGTGTTCACTGGAATTTTCAGTTCTTTAAGTTGAACTTTAAAAATTAAAAACTGTAATTTAGGAGTCATATTAAGGCTTGATATTTTAATATAATCTTAATACATGTTTCTAGAATGTCCAGTAAAAATATAGGAATTTATCATCCATGTTTAGTATTTTTAATAATTAAAAGTGTATAGGATGTCCACTGATCAGTGTCTGGATGACATGTTGTTACTAAAACGTCTGTTTAGGGCTTATACGACCTCCTTTTTACATGATTCAAACTGGGAAATAACCACGACTCAAGGATTAAACTTTTTAAAAAAACTAGACGTATTTTGACCCAAGAATGAGTAAGTTACACGCGTTTAAAATGTACCCTTCTAAATCTGCCAGATTTCCAGATTCAACATATGGGTCTTTTTAAATATGTTTGAAGGATCAAACGTTCATGAAAATTAGTGAATCCAGGTTTAAATGAAAGGTAACACTTTAAAATAAGATTAGCAAAAACAAAAACAAAAACAAGTGGGGAGTTCTAGCATCAGAATCTGCCAGAATGTTATTCTTTTTGCTTATGGGTCATAACTTTAATATAACATGTTTATATTCATGAATTATCATATTGTATGAGTATAAGCTTTGGTAATCCATGTGTTCTTATAACAATGGTAGGATGATACACATTTTATGTGTTCCTTACAACATTTGTTAAGATGAAACACATGCATGATCAAAGTCTTATTTTCTTGATTTTTAGTTGATTAAGTTCTATACAACAACGGTAGGATGATGCACATTTCATGTGCTCCTTACAACATTGGTAGGATGTTTATATTTACATGATTATATATATATATATAAATAAAGGAAATAAGATGAACAACAAAGAAAATAAATAAAAGAAAGAAGAAAGAAGAAGAGAAGAAAGGTAGAACTGTAGAGATGAGTGTTTTATGATCATCTTACCAACTGTTTTCTTTGATTTTGTGTTTGATCTTCAAAAGATGATGACTTGGATGTTCTTGGGAGATTTTTGTTGGTGAAAGAAGAAGAGAGAAAAGAGAAGAGATGGAGTGTGGTGGTAAAGGAAATGATGAAGAGTAGTAAGAGGCTTATATAGAGCATGGGGGAGATCAAGTGGTTATTCTTGGGAAGAGAAGGAGGCAAGAGAAATTTGAGGGGGGGGGGGGTAGGGTGGCTGGCCATGGAGGGGGGGGGGATTTTTTTTTTTTTTTGAATAATTAAGTGTAATTTGTTTAAATGAATTTTGTATAATTGTTGATTTTGTTTAAATCTTTTAATTACAAAGTTTTTTTTATTACTTTTATGAGTTTATTTTTATATGTTTTACATTTTAACTTATTTATATTTATTATAATTTATTTAATTATTTTAATTGATATTATTTTTATTATTGTACCTGATTTGTAATTCTTGACTCGTAATAATTCGATTTTTCGAGCTCCGGAAGGTTCTAACCATATAGGCGGGATTTCTACGAAATCTAATATTATTATGGATGTATTTAAGTCATAAATACTATTTTTAGTCATACTACGCTTAAAATTAGAATTTCTAATGGCTAACCTGGGAAATTTGTTGCCGAATGTCACATCTAATACCAATAGACTTAGCATGAGAATCATGCTTAACTTGTGACAAAGGTTTGGTGAGTGGATCTGCCAGGTTCCCCTCGGTTGGTACTCTACTAACCACAATGTCACCATTCTCAATGATATCACGAATAAAATGATATTTCCGAGCAATTTGTCTCATACGTCGATGCGCTCTTGGTTCCTTAGCTAGAGCTACTGCACCCTCATTGTCACAGAAGATCTCAATAGGGTTAGCGATGCTAGGAACAACTCCAAGGTCTTGAATGAATTTCTTCATCCAGACGGCTTCCTTAGCAGCCTCGCTTGCAGCAATATACTCTGACTCCGTGGTTGAGTCGGCCACGGTATCTTGCTTGGAACTTCTCCAACTTATTTCTCCACCATTTAACAAGAATACAAATCCCGGTTGAGACCGGCAATCATCCTTGTCCGTTTGGAAGCTAGCATCAGAATATCCAGTAACTCTGAGCTCCTCCGATCCACCGAACACTAAAAACATTTCCTTAGTTCTCCGAAGATATTTAAGGATGTTTTTAACCACAACCCAATGATTTTGACCAGGGCTAGCTGATATCGGCTCGTCATGCTCAAGGCATACGACACATCAGGCCGAGTACGTAGCATAGCATACATGATCGATCCCACTGCCGAAGCATACGGGACTCGACTCATTTCCTCTACTTCCTTTTGAGAACTAGGACATTGAGACTTTCTCTACGCCATACCATGCAACATAGGGAAATTCTCTTTCTTGAATCTTGCATCTTGAACCTCTTCAAGACTTTATCTATGTACGTACTCTGGCTCAAACCAATGAGTCTCTTATATCTATCTCTATAGATCTTTATCCCCAAAATATTTGCTGCTTCTCCCATAGCCTTCATAGAGAAGCAACCCCCAAGCCAGGTTTTTACTTCCTGCAAGGTAGTCACGTCACTTCCTATGAGTAGTATGTCATCTACATACAAGACTAGGAAAACTACAGCACTCCCACTAGCCCTAACATACACACAAGGTTCATCCTTGCTTTTAGAAAAGCCAAACTCTTTGACCTTTTCATCAAAGCAAATGTTCCAACTCCGAGATGCTTGCTTAAGTCCATAAATGGACCTCTTAAGCTTGCAGACTCTATTAGGATATTTGGGGTTTACGTAACCATCAGGTTGTGCCATGTAAACCTCCTCTGCCAACTTCCCATTAAGGAATGCAGTCTTGACATCCATCTGCCATATTTCGTAATCGTAATATGCAGCGATAGCCATTAGTATCCTAATAGACTTCAACATAGCCACCGGAGAAAAGGTTTCATCATAGTCTACACCATGAGTTTGAGTGAAACCCTTTGCTACCAGTCGGGCTTTGAAGGTGTCTACTTTTCCATCCATGTTAGTCTTCTTCCTGAAGACCCATTTGCACCCTACAGGCTTGTGGCCAGGTAGCGGATCAACCAAGTCCCAGACTTGATTATCCACCATGGATTGCATCTCACTGTCTATTGCCTCCTTCCACCTAGCAGACTCAGGGCCCGCTACGGCTTCCCGGTAGTTGGCCGGTTCACTATGATCGACCAGTAGTTCGTCACCCTCAGATATGAGAAACCCATATCTATCCGGCTCATTACGAATTCTACCAGATCTACGGAGCTCTAATGGTTGTGTATCAGGCACCTCATCCACCGTTGGTTGAGGTTCCACTTCTTCCGGTGCGCCGACCTCAGAAGCGGTACTAGTGCCAACATCAGGTTGATCATTGGTGTCGTCTAGAATTTCTTCTAGATCGACTTGCCTCCCACTGGCTTCTGCAGATATCAGCTCCCTTTCAAGGAAGACCGCCCTTCGAGCAACAAACACCTTGTTCTCCGAAGGTTTGTAAAACAAATATCCCATAGAACCAGCTGGGTAGCCAATGAAAATACACTTCTCGGCTCTGGGTTCAAGTTTGTCTTGAGCTTCACGTCTCACGTAAGCCTCACAACCCCAGACCTTGAGATAGGCTAGCGAAGGAACCCTTCCATGCCACATCTCGAACGGTGTACTTGCAACCTTCTTTGTTGGTACAAGGTTTTAGGTGCTAGCAGCGGTTTCCAAAGCATAACCCCACAAACTTGCGGGTAACTTTGTATGACTCATCATGGGCCGAACCATATCTAATAAAGTTCGGTTCCTCCTCCCAGCGACCCCATTTAATTGTGGTGTCCTTGGTGGAGTAATTTGTGAAATAATTCCACAACCCCTAAGATGATCAAGAAACTCGGTACTAAGATACTCACCACCCCTATCGGATCTGAGAATCATAATCCGCTTGCCCAATTGATTCTGCACTTCGTTTTGGTATGTCTTAAACACCTCAAAGGTTTCAGACTTATGCTTAATCAAATAAACATAACCATACCTACTGAAATCATCAGTAAAAGTAACGAAGTACCTACAGTTGTTTCTTGTAGCAGACCTGAACGGACCACACACATCCGTGTGAATAATGTCCAACAAGTCTTTGCCCCTTTCACTAACACCGGTGAAGGGCACTTTAGTCATTTTGCCTAATGAACAAGAATCGCATACTTCGCGTGACCCGTGGTCAAATGATTCCAAAATCCCATCCACTTGGAGTTTGGTGATACGTTTCTTGCTTATATGGCCATGACGACTATGCCACAAAGACAACTTGTCCAATACACCTTTGGACTTAGAATCAATGTTCATGATTGATTTATTACCATCCAAACACACACTTGTTTCATAAATCCCATGACATGCATAAGCTTTAAAGTAATGAACATCATTTCTCAAACAAGAGATAATTCCATTATTAAAACCAAAATCATATCGATCGTCATACAAAGCGTGAAAGGAAATAATGTTTCGTGCCACGCAAGGTGAAAAACAAACATTCAATAAGGTAATAGCAAGCCCTGAAGGAAAGGCGAGATCAACACTCCTAATCCGTTCCACGGGAACCACATCCTTGTTTCCCATGATCAGGTCAAGCTCTCCAGCACCCAGCGCCATACTTCTTTTTAGCACCTGCACATTATTACAAATATGAGTGCCACAACCGGTATCAAGTACCTAGCCGTTAGAAGTAGCGGTATTGTGGAGTTCAATCATAAACATACCTGAGTTACCCGCTCCCTTCGGTTTTACCCGCTTGAGCTCCTCAAGGTACTTTGGGCAAGAACGCTGCCAATGCCCCTTTTCGTTGCAGTGGAAGCACTCGGCTTCCGCAGGGTCCTCGGTAGGTGGAACCATCACGGCTTTCCCCTTGCCCTTCGGGGCCGGACTCGAGTTAGGTCTTGCAACCTTCCCCTTCTCCTTTCCCTTAGAGGGGGGAGCACCTTCTCTTTTGGTTCCGCCTCCCTAGATGGCTAGGACGGGTTTGGACGAGGAGGGCTTCTTGGACATGTCAGACTTGACGGTCTTTAACATTCTGTGAAGTTCCATTAGGGACTTGTCCATGCCATGGACATGATAGTTCCACACAAATTGTGAAAATGAACTACGAAGAGAACGGAGGATCACATCCGCCGCCAATTCCCTCCCTAACGGGAATCCCATCCTCTCCAAGCGATCAACCAATGCTTTCATCTTAAGCATGTGAACGCTCACATTTCCGCCCTCCCGCATATGGCAATCGAAAAGGGACATTAGGCACTCGAAGCGCTCTAGCTTAGCCTACTGTTGGAACATTTCCTTCAGCTGGTTAAGCATATCATATGCTCCTAAATGTTCCATTTGCTTTTGAAGCTTAGGAATCATTGACGAGAGCATAATGCAAGCCACTTCGATCGTTTCCTTGACACGCTTGTCATACGCGTCTCGGACCGCCCTAGTCGCATTAGCCGCAGGTGCCTCCAGCAAAGGCTCCTTGATGGCCCACATCTTTTGTTCATACCTAAAGGCTATCCTTAGTTGCATGAACCAATCCATGAAGTTTTGGCCATCGAGTTTGGCCTTTTCGAGGAACAACTTTAGGGAAATAGAGTTCGATGAAGATGTAGAAGCGTTGTTGGATGCAATCTACAAAATTTAGAGTACCAATTTTAGTTGTGAATCCTTGTAGAAATAATTACCCAATAGTTATAAAACTTAATTATTTGAAAAAGGCTAAGAACCATATTTCACTCTATCTCATGACGGGTTTACCGCGGATCATGAAATAAGTTATTTAGACCGGTAGATAATTTACCAATTGCAACCATTGCAACTCTTAGATCCTTGCGGGATCCTTTCGACATCAAATGTCTAAGGCATGTTTGATCCCTTCCTACACCAATCCTTTTATTATTTCTTAAATGACTCGGCTAGAGATCGACATCATTTAAGCAACATAAAAGAACTTGTAAGTCGCCCGTCAAGACACACGTTGGTACCTTAGCCCAATCATTTGTTCGTGCTTAAGCTCGACTACCAATATTGCGGGTTGCCACACTCACCTTCCACACAACTCCACAAGGTATGACTCGTGCTAATGCTCGACAATCATCCAATTTTCGTTAGATTTGGGTGGTGTCGTCTTATGGGTGGTGCATGACTTACTTTTCGAAATACGGGTTTTTGTTTTTCCGGTTAAAATAATATTTTAACAAATTTTGACGAATTAGAAATTTAAGTGACAAAAAATCCTTTTTATTCACCATTTAATATAAACACTTTTATATTAATATTTGCCAATTCTTATGCGCGTAGAAATATAAACTCATTTATAAATCTCTTTTGTTTTATATATTTTCAAAAAACCTCTAGCATGCAAATCCTAAAGAATTCAAATATAAAACAACCACGCATAAATATAGATAAATAATGACACGGTAACATGCCCAAATCCTAAGTGTTTTCCCCGTGATCCAAAACGGGGAAAACATAGTCAATCTAGGGACAACACCAATGGATGCTCCGTCACGATCCCCACTCCGGCGAATCACCCGGACTTGGTTCGTTAAGACGCCAACACCGTGTCTCCCGGTCGGTTTTGATGCAATATTACATATTTGAAATAATCTAAGTACGAGTACATAATAATAAGAAAACGACATGCAAGTCGCGATCCTAATAATCTATTACGAGTACAAAGATTTAAATAAATGACATGCAAGTTGCACCAAATATAAATATTACAACATTACGGCACGCAGGCCAAACCCAAAACCAACCACAAACAAGACAAAGGGCTATGGGCAAATCAAGTTACCGGGCTACCACAACAAACACAACCAAACGAAAGCAATGGTGTGCCACAAAACCTTGTCCAACAAAGATATATATATTTTTTGATCAAGATTGCAAAAAAACACTCAAGGCACAACAAGCAATCCTTGTACATATGCATTAACAATTTTAATACACCTTTAATATTGCATATTCATATATACACCTAAAGATATATGTTTTTTGAACTTCATGCCAAGTCACACAAAACATATAAAATTAGGAATCAAAATATAGTGGGGATCAACAGAATCAAGACTAGTCTAAAACCTGGATTTTAATATATTTAAACATATTGTTTCAAAAACTAATTTTGACCAAAAAACCATTAGGCACGGGCGTACCCCAGAGGGTACGGGCGTGCTTGCCATTTTGCCAGAGTACAGTTTAAACAATTTTAAACAGTTTACGAATTCTGCCGGCACGGCCCGTACCCCCACCGGTACGCCCGTGGCCCGGTTGCCGGCACGGCCCGTACCCCTAGAGGTACGACCGTGCCCGGTCACCGGAAAACCATTTTTGATAGAAAACTCAGAAATCCTGTTTAACTCCAAAAGTGCAAACCCATGTTAGAGATGGCTCTGATACCACTGTTGGGTTTTCGTGGTCTAAAATCGCAGCGGAAGCAAAACGAGTAGAAAATAATTTCAAAAGTTGACCACGAATACGCCCACCAAATGGACCAAAACTCTAGACATGAATAAACAACAAAATAAACATACAAAGAGATAGAGTTATACCCTTGATGCTTTCTTCTTTGTATTCGCGAGTTTGGAGTTTGGAAGCCTCGTGTACACCTCTATTGAAGTCCACACCAAGTCTTGATCTTTTCGCACTTGCTAGAGTGTTAGGTACGCCAACCTAAACACCACAAAGATGTCTAAACGATAGAACCAAAGCCTGGAACTACTTTGTGTGTTTGACAGAATTTGTGCAAACTATATCAACTTAGTGTATTTCTTTCAAGCAACCAAAACCATTAGACTTAGTGTGGTTTATATAGAACTTAAACTTTAGTTCAAAAAACGTCCAACAATAAATCTCATGGCTGTTACATGATCAATACACATAAACACCATTTAACTAGCTTTGAAAGCCTAGTTAAGAGGCTGTTACTACATGAGGCACAGCCGTGCCTCATAAGGTACGGGCGTGCCAGCCCAAGAGGCCACGCCCAAGTCACGCCCGACTTGGGCTCGTGCCTGTCCTTTTGGCACAGGGCACGGGCGTGCCTCATAGAGGCACGGGCATAACTAGCCACAGACCACTCCCAAGTCACGCCCGACTTGGGCTCGTGCCTGCCCGTAGGGCACGGCCGTACCTCATAGAGGCACGGGCGTGCCTTGGCCTACCAGAACCAGCTTTTGGTTTTCTCTCTTATTAGACCATCCGTGATTCCGGAATCGATACTTGGCCTGTGACCCAATAGGCCATTGCTTCATCAGCCATGATACCAACTCGTGTGTGTGTCAGTGGGCATAATCCAACAAGCCAAAATTCACACTTGGAGAACTTTGCATACAACTTCTCCCATCTTAGGGTTTCTAAGATCTCCCGAAGGTGTTGTTCGTGCTCCCCCCGAGTCTTGGAATATATTAAGATGTCGTCGATAAAGACAATTACGGATCGGTCCAACAAGGGTCTGCACACTCGATTCATTAAATCCATAAAAGCGGCTGGCGGGTTCGTAAGCCCGAAGGGCATTACTACAAACTCGTAGTGCCCATACCTCGTTCTAAACGCCGTCTTACTAATATCTTCCTTCCGAACCCTTAATTGGTGGTATCCAGATCGAAGGTCTATCTTTGAAAACCATGACGCTCCCTGGAGTTGGTCGAATAGATCGTCTATTCGAGGTAACGGGTAACGATTCATGACAGTAAGTTTATTGAGATCTCGGTAATCAATGCACATCCTGAAGGTTCCGTCTTTCTTCTTTACAAAGAGTATCGGTGTTCCCCACGGCGAACTACTTGGCCGTATAAATTCCTTGTCTAACAGCTCTTGCATCTGGCTCATCAACTCCTTCATCTACGGTGGTGCAAGGCGATACGGAGCTTTGGCTATCGGAGTGGCGCTAGGAACTAGATCAATCCTGAATTCCACCTGACGCTCCGGTGGCACCCCCGGCAAGTCCTTCGGAAACACTTGCCCTCGCAGCCCCCATCATCTGCTCCAAGGTCGGACACTTGGACTCATCCATAAACTACCTGATCTCTGTCTTCAACACATCCATGTAGCGAAACATCTTCATTTTCTCATCCACTTGTTGAGCTCGGTGATGGTTTCAGTTGTCTGCTTCATGGCCAGGAATTCCCTCTTCACCCTCTCCACTTCTACCCTTGGTGTGAACTTTGTGGTAAACATCGCCTTGAACTCTTCCCATGATGATCCCACTAGTGCTTCACCTTTCTACGTCAGCAACAGGACCACAAGTCCTTTGCAGCACCGCGAAGCAAGTTGCTTGCGAAAAGGACTTTGCGGCCCGCGGGACAGTAACTGGTCTTGAAGGTCCCTTTAACTTCCGCTAGCCATTTGGAGCTAGCTACGGGGTCTGGCTTGCCTTCAAACGTCGGCGGTTGACAAGCCACAAACTCCCGGTATGTACAACCCCCGGTGGCTCCTTGGGCTCCTATTTGTGCCACGGGGTGTCTGCCTATTCCCCTGGCATCCGGTGCTTTCGTTACCTCGTTGGCAACCATACCCTCCATTTCCTCAGCCATCTGTTCAAACATGTTCGGTAGGACTTGTTCCAAAGCCTTCCCGATGGCAGCTACCAATCCAGCATCCACCGTAGGGGGATCCTCATTCCCCTCCACAGCGGTAACCACCGGCATCCTTGGTTGACGCCGCGGGTCTGTTTCAGCCGTAACACTCGCAGCTTCCCCTTCTCGCTTCAACCATTCTGAAGTATAGATAACGCACTATATGTTAGGTAGGCGTCACCGCATATAACTCCCAAACTCACAAACTTTATTGCATCTAGGGTCACCTACAAGTAGCCCTATGTGCACTAAAGCAACCCTAGCTAAGCACATAACATCAAACAAGTAGCCCTTCGCCCGATTCACAAGACATTTAATGATTCCGTCAAGTTCTAATGTGTATCATGGGTTCGTAATAATACAGGTCTTCATACTATTGCCAACACACTATACACACAAGATCTTAGTTTCACCACTCAATCTCCTGATTCACGGGTTTAGGTCATGTATAGCATCATGTAATAGGCATCACGTTTAGGTCGTCACTTCTTACATTGGTGTAGTGTAGTGTAAGTATAGTGCTATGCATAACCCTAGCCATACAGGTAGTCGAATCCTTGAAGCCACCCTACAACAACATCAAACGAGAACATGCAATAAGGCCAACTCAAGTTTTCTAAACCTATTTGTCTAGTTTCATGCAAGGCATAGTATATTCACAGTACACTAAGCACCGACATCACAATATCATCAATATCAGAACAACATCTACAATTCAGTAATCACAGTTCAACAAACATATCAGCAGTAAGTGCTCACTAGGACCTCCGGCTCTAGCTGACAGCGCGTTTTGAAATTAAGTTAAGAAAATCGTCAAAATTCTAGTACTGAACTAGGGATTAAGTCCAAACACACCACTTGCGTGCTCGAATCCCTTAAACCAAGGCTTTGATACCAAGTTGTAACGTCCCAAAAATATTTTTTTCTATAATTTCATATATAATCATAAGTCGTTGATAAACGTTTGGTTCATCATCAATTCACAGCCGGCCCAACATACGGGACTTACGGCACAAAAAATACATGTTTGTAAGTACTAGTTCAAAAATCAGAGTTCAAATAAAGTTTTGTGGAAACAGCTGTCATGCAGGAGCCTTCCCCTTGTCCGCACGCGACGGTCCTGAAAGAATCAACAATAACGGGTTAAGCATAAAGCTTAGTGAGCACACCACACTCATACATTATATCAGAATGCATATCTACGTATAATGCACCACACATCAATTATGCCACACAGGCAGGGTAGACACAACCTCCGTGTCACATCAACTGCCATAAAGGCGGGGTAGACACAACCTTTGTGTCATATCATTTGCCACTGAGGCGGGGTAGACACAACCTCCGTGTCAAATAAATAACAATATCACATAGAGCACGTATCACAACATAATATAAGAGTTAGTGAAATTTACCTGTTCAACAGCAAAGTAATAGGTCACACTAATAGTCCAAGTACTCGGGACTATTCAGAAGCAAGAACCTACAACACCTCTATCAAATCAATACCGAGCACAAGTCCCTAGATCATAAGGCACACACGCATGCCCTATGTCCTAAAGTCGGACCACACGAAAGTCGGATCAACAAAGAGTCGCGTGGGGATATACTTAGTGAAAGTCGCATGGAACCCCCTGGAGCTCATGCGACTATCACATGAAGTAGAAGTGAAAGTCGCACGGAACCCCCTGGAGCTCATGCGACTGTCGCATGGAGAGACAGTGAAAGTCGCATGACTCCTCCCACGTCAACTGAAAGTCGCATGAGTCTACCTACATCAACTGAAAGTCGCATGGCATGATGCGAAGGTCGCATGGACAAAGTGGAAGTCGCATAGCACCACCAGGCACTCATGTGACTGTCGCATGGGGGTGCCTTCTTCACTGTCAGCTCAACATTATGAAAACCCCAGAACCTTGAAACTCCATTTTCAAAATTACAACCTTCTCAAAACTTAACCAATTCACTTTATTTTAATTTCCAAAGATTCCTAACAACCAAAGAACAACTCCTTATCAAAAAACCCAATTAATACTACCATTTGGTGGTCTACAGATGAAGTTCTTTCTTAAAAAAATGGGTTTTCATAATCTTCAGGAATAGGGATGAAACTACCCACTTTCCAACCCAAATCTCACCCAATAACTCAAACTGAAACAACTATGAGGAATAGCATCCATACCTTGAATTGTTTCCAACAAATTGCTTCAAAACTCAACTCCTTGTTCCTCCTTCTTCCTTTCACGATGGCAAAAACCCACAGAGCACCCTCTCTCTCTCCAAGTTTGAAGTTCAATGGAACAGTAGAAAAATGCTTGGGAGGTTACGCCCTAATGTAGTATATATACTTGTTTTCTTGGGCCAAGCCCATCAAATCCCTTCCTTATGACATTAAAGCCTAAGCCCACTTCCCTACTTGCTAGAATACCTATGAGAGCCCAAGATTAACTAGATGCATAATCATATATATATATATATATAATCATTTAACTATGTCCACTACAAGCCAAATAAATTCATATTCTTGAATTCGATTAGCCTTGATAATAATATACGTAATTCAATTTACATTATATAAAAAATTACATGTGAAAAAACGGGTATTACACTAACTCCCTCCCTAACCGGAATCCCAACCTCTCTAAGCGATCAACCAATGCTTTCATCTTAAGCACGTGAACGCTCACATTTCCGCCCTCCTGCATATGGCAGTCGAAAAGGGACTTTAGGCACTTGAAGCGCTCTAGCTTAGCTTGCTGTTGGAACATTTCCTTCAACTGGTTAAGCATGTCATATGCCCCTAAATGTTCCATTTGCTTTTGAAGCTCAAGAATCATTGACAAGAGCATAATGCAAGCCACTTCGTTCGTTTCCTTGACGCGCTTATCATACGCGTCTCGGACCGCCCTAGCCGCACTAGCCGTAGGTGCTTCCGGCAAAGGCTGTGATGGCCAACATCTTTTGTTCATACCTAAGGGCTATCCTTAGTTGCATGAACCAATCCATAAAGTTTTGGCCATCGAGTTTGGCCTTTTCGAGGAACAATTTTAGGGAAATAGAGTTCGATGATGATGTAGAAGCGTTGTTGGATACCATCTACAAAATTAGAGTACCAATTTTAGTTGTCAAATCCTTGTAGAAATAATTACCCATTAGTTATAAAACTCAATTATTTGTACAAGGCTAAGAACCGTATTTCACTCTATCTCGTGACGGGTTTACCGCGGATCACGAAATAAGTTATTTAAGCCGGTAGACAATTTACCGATTGCAACAATTGCAACTCTTAGATCCTTACGGGATCCTTCTGACATCAAATGTCTAAGGCATGTTTGATCCCTTCATGCACGAACCCTTTTATTATTTCTTAAATGACTCACCTAGAGATCGACATCATTTAAGCTTTATAAAAGAATTTGTAAGTCACCCGTCAAGACACATGTTGGTATCCTAGCCCAATCATTGGTTCGTGCTTAAGCTCGCCTACCAATATTGCGGGTTGCCACACTCACCTTCCACACAACTCCACAATGCATGACTCGTGCTAAAGCTCGATAATCATCCAAGTTTCGTTAGATTTGGGTGGTGTCGTCTTATGGGTGGCGCGTGACTTACTTTTTGAAAAACGGGTTTTTGTTTTTCCGGTTAAAATAATATTTTAACAAGTTTCTGAATTAGCAATTTTAAGTGACAAAAACTCCTTTTAATCACCGTATAATATAAACACCTTTTTATACTAATGTTGCCAATTCTTATGTGCGTAGAAATATAAACCCATTTATAAATCTCTTTGTTTTATATATTTTCCAAAATTTCTCTAGCTTGCAAATCCTAAAGAATTCAAATATAAAACAACCACACATAAATATAAACAAAAGACCCAGTAACATGCCCATATCCTAAGTGTTTTTCCCGTGAGTCTAAACGGGGAAGACATAGTCAATCTAGGGACAACACCAAGGGATGTTCCGTCACCATCTCCACTCCGGCGATTCTCCCGGATTTGGTTCGTTAAGACGCCAACACCGTGTCTCCTGGTTGGTTTGATGCAATATTTACATATTTGAGATAATCTAAGTACGAGTACACAAGAATAAGAAAACGACATGCATGTCGCGATCCTAATAATCTATTACGAGTACAAAGATTTAAATAAACGACATGCAAGTCGCACCAAATATAAATACTACAACAATACGGCACGCAGGCCAAAACCAAAACCATCCACAAACATCACAAAAGCTATGGGCATATCAAGTTACCGGTTAAGCACAACAAACGCAACCAAACGAATACAATGGTGTGCCACAAAACCATGTCCAACAAATATATATTTTGATCAAGATTGCAAAACAACATTTAAGGCACAACAAGCAATCCTTATACATACGCATTAGCAATTTTAATACACCTTTAAAATTGCATATTCATATATACACCTAAATGTATATGTTTTTGTAAACTTCATGCCAAGTCACACAAAACATATAGAATTAGGAACCAAAATATAGTGGGGATCAATAGAATCAAGACTAGTCCAAAACCCGGATTGTAATATATTTAAACATATTGTTTCAAAAACTAATTCTGACCAAAAAACCAGAAGGCACGGGCGTACCCATAGGGTACGGGTGTGCCTGCCCTTTTGTCAGTGTACATTTTAAACAATTTTAAACAATTTACGAATTCTACCGACACGGCCCGTACCCCCACTGGTACGCCCGTGCCCCGGTCACTGGCACGGCCCGTACCCCTAGAGGTACGACCGTGCAAAGCCGTGTTAGAGATGGTTCTTATACCACTGTTGGGTTTTCGTGGTCTAAAATCGCAACAGAAGCAAAAGGAGAAGAAAAAGAGTTCCAAAATTTGACCACGAACATGCCCACCAAATGGACCAAAACTCTAAACATGGATAAGCAACAAAATGAAGATACAAAGAAATAGTGTCATACCCTTGAAGCTATCTTCTTTGTATGTGCGGGTTTGGAGTTTGGAAGTTGCGTGTACTAACGTGTACACCACTATCGTAGTCCACACCAAGTTACTATCACCTCCCACTTGCTAGAGTGTTAGATAAGCCTGTCTAAACACCACTAAGATGTCTAACACAAGAACACCAATGTCTTAGTACTTCCAGTGCTTGAGAGAGTTGTATATATGCAAATATATATATTCTAGAAAAACCAATTCTTGGAACATGACCACATTAGCTTCATAGCACTTATATAGAGCTCAAAAATCAGTTCAAATTCGTTCATACTAATGTCATATTCAGTTACTAGAATAATGGCAATAAACACCACATTTAACTAGCTTTGAAAGCCTAGTTAAGTGGTTGTTACTACATAAGGCACGACCGTACCTCACAAGGTACGGACGTGCTAGCCCAAGAGGGCACGCCAAAGTCACGCCTAACTTGGACTCGTGCCTGTCCATTGGGCACAGGGCACGGGCGTGCCTCCTAGAGGCACGGGCGTACCTAGCCACATGCCACGCCCAAGTCATACCCGACTTGGGCGCGTGCCAGCCCGTAGGGCACGGGCGTGCCTTAGCCCACCAGAACAAGTTTCTGGTTTTCTCCCTCATTAGACCATACGTGATGCCGGAATCGATACTTGGCGTGTGACCCAATAGGCCCTTGCTTCATCAGCCATGATACCAACTCGTGTGTGTGTGTGTGTGTTAGTGGGCATAATCCAACACTTCCAAGCCAACAACCAAACCTTCAATCGCCAAACGCCAAAAATCCATCATTCCCTCAAGTACCATTCTCCCCTATATTGCTTCAGGTGAGGACTCTGCTGATGAAACTCCTCTAGTCCTTCGCAAAGTTCAGATTCAGATATCAAAAACCACTGAAGCTGCTCAGGTAAAATCTCCTTTACTTAAGTTGTCTACACACATCATAACTGATGACGAGATAGCTACAGCCCATGTTGTCCCTGAGGTCCCACTTTCACAAGTTCAGGTCACTAACAAAAACTAGTCAGCCAAGATTTTCACAGTCCCTACCAATGCGTTTGCTAGCATACACACTACAACTCAGGTTCCACCGGTGCAAGGAACTACCATTCCTGTTTCTACTGAAATTCCCACTCTATCCCTTGATGTGTCAGTAAACCCAACTGATGCTATGGATATAGACAAAGCACATGATGATTCAGCATCAAAACCGATTGACTCTGATGCTTAACCTATTACCAATGATGAAACTACAATTCCCCTCGTTTCTGAGGTCCTACCAGTTCATGACTCTTAGTTCTCCCTGAAGAAGAAACTGTACCCAAATCCCTTGATGTGTCACAAAACCAAACTGACACTATGGATTCCTCCAGGGTAGATGATTTATCAGTTTCACACCAAACTAAGAGTGATGCCCAACCTCCCAAAATCAATGAAACTGAAGTTCCACCTCCTTTAGTTGAGATTACCCATGCTGATGAAGACACAGTCTTAAACCAGACTGTAACTGAAGCAACCTTACCCAAGGCCCTTGATGCATCGGTCAATCCTACTAATGCTATGGCCTCCACATCTCTTCTCAACAAACTCTTTGAATTCTCTTCTCCGCAAACAAATGTCAATCCTTTTGATGACATTGATGCTTTTAATTTTTTCAATCCCCAAAGTCAGTACATTCCCAACCTTTGGAGCCTTCAATAGACATTGCTTCCTTTCTGGAAAGTCTATCTGAAATTCTTCTTTATGTTTCTCAGTTAGTTAAAACCAGTACTTTTCACGGATCTTGTCTGGTTAATAATTAAACCAAGCTCGAAATAGAGCTCAACTCTCTCGTTGACTCTCTTACCCGTCAGTTCACATCTCTCACCAAAACCATTGATTGTCAAAATCTGACACCTCTAGGAATGTTCAAACAATTCTAGAGTCTTGTGACAACTATGGCTGATTCTGCCACCATTGAATTCTCGAAACTCAACTCCGAACTCTCCACTCTTTCACAGTCTATACATTCTTTATCCTCCAATGTTGATAAATTCCATGCTATAAATCTTTCAGAAGCAGCAATTTGTCATTTGCAGGATTTATTTTCTCCCTCCTTCTCTTGCCTCTCAAATGAGATTTCGGCCCTGTCCAGATCTATAGATGCTTCAGGAATCTCTGCAGCTTCTAAGGGGGAGAAAGTTCGAAGACAGTCCAAAATCTGTCAAAGAAAGTTGTCGCTGATCGAAAATTTCTCAAATGGCAAAGAAAATTTTCAAGAGTTGATGCCATGCAGAGATTAGAAAATGAAGTGGCTCACCTCAAAGCCACTGAAGAGAATAAAAATAAAGCTTTGATAGATTTTGAGGCCAGGCTCGTAAAAGTTCAATAGGAAATAGCCAAAGCTGAAGAAGCCAAGGCACATGCTGAGGGGGAGCTCAAATGTCTCCTGGATCTAAGGCATGCTAAAGCTGAACTCTTCAGATCAGAGTTAGATGGAGCTGAATGTCAGCAAATAATAAGGGATCCTGAAGCCTCTCAGATCCCCATTCAATCAATAACTCCATCCTCAAGTGGCCAACCAAGTCGTGCTGATAAAGGTAAAGGGAGATAATAAGTTCTCCGGATGATCTAATGAGTATGGGTACATATGATGAAGATGACTCAGATGATGAAAATCTGAAAGCCAAAGAAAAGAGAATGGCTGATGAACTTGAAAGACAAGCAGTAGAAAAAATGGCACTTGAAGAAGTTGCTGCAAATAAAATTGATTTATCACCTTTGGAACACCAAAAACAGCTTCAGGAGGAGATCGAAGCTGAAAAAGCTTTGCAAGAGAAGAAGAAAAAGTTCATGGATGCTAAACAAGAAGAGTGGATATGCTCTCAGTATCAAAGAATACATCCAGAAAAGATCACTTCAGTAAGACTGGAGAAAGTCAAAAATGAAATTTTTTTGAACCTACAGCGCATAAATCTTTTTACCTATACTGTATACTCAGTCAGGCAAGTCAAGCTCAAATGTGTCGTCACTGAATAGGCTAAGATAATGGCTTGTCTCTCAAAACACAAGCTGACCGAGGAAATTAAGTTCGTTTAGAAATTGATCACCAAAGTGATTGAATTTTACCAAGTTGAAGTAAAGAAGAAGGGATCGGATGTTGAGGTCTTGCTTCAGAAGGATAGACCTTCAATAGCTGAAAAGTTCAAATTTCAGAGAAGGAAGCTCACACACAAAAAGTCTCAGCAACAAATTTTGGAGCTGATATCTATTGGAGAGCTTCGAAATTGAAAAGGCATTGATACTTCCTTACCTCCTGGATTCATTCCTGAATTAGGAAAAGTTCTCTCCAATCCAAGGGGATTCTACTTCCTTGATGCAAACGATAAGATTCGATTTTAGAGAGTTTCAGAATTCGCCAGGGCTGATGTGCTTCATCTGAAATCTCTTAGATACTTCATAGATCCTAAAGATCCTGCTTTCAAATACATTCTAAATGAGTATCTGAAATAAGTATAGCTCAAAAGTCCAAGTGAACCCGTTCCTGATGAGTTCAAACCAATTATTTAATATAGTAATTTCTTTATTCTTTATTCTTTTCATTCTTTATTTCAAAATTGTAGATATTCATGGATTATAAACAAATAGGGGGAGATTGTTAGTCCTTTATTTGTATATATTCCATTCCTGAAGGAGCTTTCGAAGAAAGCGCCTCAAGGAGGATTCTTTGTTCTTTTGAAAATTGTTCTGACGCACCACATCTGAAGAAAGAAGCTTATAGTTCATCTGAAAATTTGTTCTGAAGGGAATGACAACTGAAGTTAGTCTTCAGTTATCAAACGGTCTTCTACACTGAAGACACGTCTGAGTACTAGAATCTTCATGTTACGTAAAGTGCGCGATCTATGCATCTGAAGGAGCTTGAAACGGCAATCTTGTTTTATGTTTATAACTTTATGAAGAGTTGTACACGTGTAATTAAATTAGGTGGTCAGGATTAGTTTACTTAGGGTATAAATACCTTCTCGGTGTTCGAGAAAAGGTTAAGCGTTTGTTCGCTAATTTGCATTCAAGTTTGTTCTTGATTAGTTTGTACTCGGTGCTCAAGTTTACTTCCGTGTGTTCGTTACTTTAAAACTATTTCCACACTTTGATAATAATCATTGTTAGTTTTATACTTAATTGGGAAAAACAAAAACTACCGCAAGAGTTGAGTGCCATACATGACACATTCCATGTATCAAATTTGAAGAAATGCTTAGCTGAGGAATCTCTAGTTGTTCCCCTAAAGGATATTTGAATTGATGACCGATTGCACTTCGTAGAAGAACCAATTGAGATTCTTGACGGAGAGGTCAAAAGGCTTAGAAGAAGTAAGATCCCGATCCTCAATGTTCGTTGGAACTCAAGACATGGGCCAGAATACACCTGGGAATGAGATGACTACATGAAGCTTAAGTATCCTCACCTCTTTGCCAAAAAGTAGTCCCAACATGTCAATAGTTAATTTCGGGATGAAATTCTTCTAACCGGGGGAGATTGTGACAACCGTCAATTAATTGTACAGGTTAGCTATGAGAAAACTCTACAATAAGTCTCAAATAAGTAAAAATACTATTCATTGTTTAAATTATTTATTAGAAGTCTTAGATTCTTTAAAAATCTAGACGATGCGCATAAAATCCTTTAAAACTCGTATAATCGTTTTAGTCGTCTTATAAAATACCGAATGCAACAATTAATGCTTAATCACAACAACAATAATAATAAATGTTAAAAACTATTATTATTATGTGTAAAAATATAAATTTTAACCTAAGTTAATAAAACTAGCATTTGGAGGAAATAAGTTAGAATTTAACCACCCTAAGTCATACCTTTGTTATTTAAATTACCTAACATTTATAAATATATTATATTAAGTAGAAATAAATATAAATATATATATATATACATATATATACTAGTGGGGTACCTGCGCAATGCGACGGCGGCGAATAAAGAGAAGGTTGTGATGAGTTTTGTGCAGAATAATCAAAAAGAGCTAATATGAGTTTATGAAGATTCCTTGCGAGATGAAGATAATATGACTTTGTGAAGATTCTTTGCGAGAGCCACTTTGAATTGTGAAGTTGCTGATTATATATATGTATGTATGTGTGTGTAATGTTTCATAATTCGAATTATTATGTAATTGAGTTAGAATGCAATGTTTATAAATTTCAACTCTTTGACTCTTTCATCGGTTTGGTGTTTGTGAAATCTCTTTAACTTGATTTATTGAACACAGGAATTTAGGTGATCTCATGTATCAAAAGTTAATATTAAAAATATATGATTAGACTTAATTTAGTTATAAGTATGGTGATCTCATTAATTAAAAGTTAATATTAAAAATATATGGTTAGAAATAATTCAGTTATAAGTATTGGTTTAAATTCACTATTTATTTGTTTAAATTCTATTAATTGTGGACTTAAAGGAGAGGTATTTTAGTAAATTTACTCTTCTTAAAATTAAGAGTTTTTTAGGTGGTAAATACATTATATAGGAGTAAGATAAATCTGCAACATTTACCCCTTCCTCTCCCTCACCTCTTCACCTCCTCACCTCCCTATCTCTATTTAAACAACTCAACACTTCCACTTCCAACTCTTTCATTCACTCTCTTCTTCCCTTCACCCTCCCTTCAATTCTTCTTCAAAGCCATGAAAATCCCGCCTCAAAATCATCCAAGAAAGCTGCAAATTGAAGATCAAGTGAAGAATTAAGTAAGAAATCAAGCATTGGTAAGGGGTACCTTTGATTTCCCTTCATTTCTTTGAGTTTTTCTTCTTCTTTTCTTCACGATCTTGAATATACATGAACACATGAGTGTATCATGGTAGTTTTCTTCTTAAAATCACGAAAATATTGAAAAAAAGGTTACAAATGTCGATTTTTAAACAAAAAACACAAGATCTTGACTTTTTATGAACATGCATGTAAGTTCTTGAGGAATCCATGTTGGATCTCTACATGCATGTAAGTTTTACGTTAAATGAATCATTTTTAAGGCTGGATTAATCTGTAAAATGTATAAAACATGATTAAAATGAAGAATCTAAGTTTGTAACCACAAGAAATCGAGTTAAAACACACCAATACTCAAGAACAATCAAACTGAAATCTAGATAGAAAGTTAATCGACTTAATCTGGTCATAACTTGAGTTTTACTCATCCCAATAACTTGATTCTTCTTGTGTATATTAGATTTATGTCTTAGCTTTCTAATCTATGTAAAATCACCCGAAAATAATGCTGTTTGACCCCTCAAATCATCACTAGAACACAAGAGGGTCGAACAGTGACCCCTTAACAAGATTTGAACAAATAAAATACCTATTAGTCTTTAAAAATTCTAATATTTTTATGGTATACACTAGAGAAACGAAATAATAACATATAAAAATATGGAACCCTAAATAATTTGTTAAGGTACTAAAATATAGCTTCAAAGTGTAACACAATGGGCTGGATATTAAGGGAACTACAAAGAAGAGATAAATAAATATATATATATATATATACATACATACATATATATACATAATAAAAATAATGAAATCTTTAAGAATAAAACATAATAAGTAATATTAAGGAGTAAGTATCATAAAAACACCTAAAAAGTAAACCTAATAAATAAATATAGTAGTAACTTATATAAAAGAAAATTTGAGTAAGATACATAGTTAAAGATATTATAAGGTTATAAATATATTATTACGATTCATGAAGATTATAAAAATATATAAACATATATACGATGATATACTCATATTTTAAAAGTACTATATAATAACAACACTTAACCTAAAAGTTAAGTTGATAAAATATCTTGTTTATAATATAAGGAATAATTAATTAAATAAATTTTACACAAACGGCCCACGAAATACTATAATATACAAATAATATATAAATGGTTCAATACTAATTACTTATCTTAATAAAAATTTATCGTGCACCATTAAATAAAATAAAGATTAGAACTAATAATGAAATATTATTGTAATAGGTGTAAGCACATCGGTCGATCGAGGCATACTAGGCTCAGCTTTATCTGCTTTGAGATTACCCTGTGAGTATTCACGGCCCCACTTTTTATTGTTTTGAATATTTTTGGGGTGAAAAGCATGATTAAATTATTTATTAATTGGTTGTTGTCACACCCCGCTAAAGCGGAATCATGAGATGTAATAGTTTACGGTTTCATAGCATAAGGCACAAGATCACACCAACCATAGATAATTAAAAGTAGTACAATTGTTTACAACAAGTTTCAATAATTGTTCAAAAGTTTGGAAAATAACATAATGTAAATTGCTAGATAATGCTGCCACACGCATGTCGAACAGGTGCTGACCATTTACTAATGATTTCCTGAAAAGCATGATAAAGAGAGTGTCAACTACGGAAATAGTTAGTGAGATCACAGGTTTTGATATGCAATAAAATAAGATTTTAATGCCAAAAACATTCTTCACTGAATGATGAGTATTTAAATCGGTTGTTTAGTATGCACGTGGTATAAATATATGCAGAACGTTAACGCAAAGAGCCCACTACCTAAGCCTACTGACGGAATGCCCATAGGGTAATAAACAGAGCTTGATTCACAGTAATTATGCACTTACACAAGTAAGTCGGGTGTCAACCTAATAGCGCTATCCATAGATTACTAACGGCTCGATACAATGAGTTAATAGGTACTGTTGAACGGTGGGACTTACATAAACAGAGAAACTCATAATCATTAATCATAAGCATATATACCAAAGTGCAAAGATAAGATAACAGTTTGATAAACAGATCAACTGATAATTCAAATAGTAGCATGCTTTTCCCCCAAAAATATTCAAAGGAATAAAAAGTGGGGCCGTGAATACTCACTTGACAAAGCTTAACGCGTTCTTAAAACAATTTGCAAAATCTTGAATTCCGGCGTCGCTTCCTTCCTAGTGAAATGCTTTAGTAGACTAAAGAATTATTTAAGGTTCGAACTTTTTATATGTTATTATAATATATATTTAGGGAATACTATAAAAATATTAGAATTTTTAAAGATTTATAGATATTTTATTTGATTTATTTAAATTTAAAGGTCACTGGTCAAAATCTAGTTAACACTCTCATATTGTTTTAAGGTTTTGAATGGTCAAACGACACTATTTTTAGATGATTCAAATTGGGTTAAATTTATAACTCAATAATGTAACTTTTAAAAGAAACTTGACCATTTTTAAGTTTATGTGGATCAAGTTATGGTTAATTAAAGTTCACATATAAAATTGCCCAGATTCTCAGCTTTTGCACATGCAATTTACTTTTTTATGTTTGAAGAACCAAATCTTAATTAATACGAGTGAGACCAGCTTCATTTGAAATATAACTCGTTATATTAAATTCCGGTTAAAGATTCATAATTTTTCACTCAAAATTGAAGGAAATATGACTAGTGAAAGTCGTATTGGATTTGTACCCGGATACTGTTTACACACTTAACACAAATCAAGTTATTAGAGGGTCAAACGATCGAGATTTTTGTTGATTTTACATGGGTTAGAAAGATAAGACATAAATATAACATGTAAAAGAAAAATCAAGTGTTTTAGATAAGTAAAACTCAAGTTATGAAAATTTCAAATCGGATAACATTCTGCCAGAATTCGAGGTTGCTTGTTCTTGATCTCTTGTGTGTTCTAACACCATTTCTTGTTGTTTCAAGCTTAGATTATTGGTTTTAGCTATTTTTTACAAATTTTATAGATTACTACAGCATCAAAATAGTTTATTTGCAATAAAACCCACATGCATGTTGAAATCTAGCATGGATTCATCAAGATCCCCACATGCATGGTGGTTTAACACCATAAACTTGGGTTTTAATCTATAAAATCGAAATTTGCATTCATGTTTGGTACATTTTCGTGATTTCAGTAACTATTCCACCATGAAAAAGTTGTGTGTTCATCTTGGTTCAAAAACTTGAGAAAAATAGAAGAAAAACTTAAGAAATGTGTAAGATATGAAGAGATAACCTTAGAAGATCTTACCTATCTTGATTCCTTGCTTCTACCCTTCAAATGATCTTCAAAAACGGAAGATTTATGGTTAAGTTGGGGCTAGAAATCGTGGGTTGCAGCAAGAGAGAAGAGGGAGAAGAGAGAACATAGAGAGAGTTGAGTGTTTGAAGAGAGTAAGAGAACTGATGCATGTGTTGTGTGTGTCTTGCATGTTGGTAGTGTATTCAAAAGAGTTTGTGTGTGTAAGTGGGTTTGTGTGTGTGTGTGCGTGAGGGCTGGCAGATTTGGTGTTTTTATTGCTATTATTATTATTATTATTTATTATTAATATGTATAAGTATGTATGTGTGTGTTGGATGTATTTTGTAGATTGGTGGTTCAATTAAAGTCAATATTTACAAGTTATTGATTAGTTTTGTTGGCATTTACATAAATTTTATATTTGGATAAATAATATATGAAATTTTATATTTAGTCGGTTTTACCGATTTTTTTCGAGATTTAAAGGTTTTAAGCACACCGTCGGGATTATTAGGGAATATAAGGTTTGTACAAAATAATTTATGTTATTAATACTATTTGTAGCTATTAGAAACCTATATTAAAGTTTTCTAGAAGCTAACCTGAAATTTTAATTGACGGTTGTCATAGTCTCCCCCAGTTGAAAGAATTTCGTCCTGAAATTTGCTTTTGACATCTTCAGACTACTTCTGCGCAAAGAGGTGAGAATATTTAAGTTTCATATAATCCTCTCGTTCCCGTGTATATTCCGATCCATGCCTTAAGTTCCAACAAACTTTCAAAATTGGAATCTTCTTTCGTCTGAGTCGCTTGATCTCTCGGTCGAGAATTTCGATTGGTTCTTCTTTGAACGAAAACTTCTCATCAACTTGAGTGTCTTCTAAGGGTACGACTACTGATTCATCAGCTAAACACTTCTTGAGATTCGATACATGGAATATATTATGGATGGCATTCATTTCTTGAGGCAGTTTGAGTTTATATGTTACCGGACCAATCCTTTCAATGATCTCAAATGGTCCAACGTACCTAGGGCTTAATTTTCCTTTCTTTCCAAAACGTACTAGCCCTTTCCATGGTGACACCTTTAGAAGTACTTTATCCCCGACTTGGAATTCTAAATGCTTTCTACGGTTATCTGCGTAACTCTTTTGATGATCTCTCGCAGTTTTAATTCTATCTTTAATGATTGAAATCTTGTCAGTTATTTCTTGCACAATGCCAGGTCCAATTAATTGCTTATCACCAACTTCACACCAACTAAGTGGTGAACGACACTTCCGTCCATACAAAGCTTCATAAGGCACACATTGAATACTAGTATGGTAGATGTTGTTGTATGAAAATTCCACCAAAGGTAAGTGGGAATCCCAACTTCCGCCAAAATCTATCACACAAGCCCTTAACATGTCTTCTAACGTTTGTATAGTTCGCTCAGTCTGCCCGTCGGTTTGTGGATGATAAGTTGTGCTCAAATTTAATCGTGTACCGAGTGCTTTATGAAGGGACTGCCAGAATCGAGACGTAAAGCGGCTATCTCTATCTGAAATGATTGCAATTGGCACTCCATGGCGTGTAACGATTTCATCAATGTAAATTTAGGCAATCTTCTCCATCTTGTAACTTTCTTTTATAGGAATGAAATGTGCAGACTTTGTCAATCGATCCACTATTACCCAAATTGCATCATGACTCCTAACTGTCCTGGGTAATTTGGTTATGAAGTCCATGGAATATTGTTCCCATTTCCACTGTGGAATCTCTGGTTGCTGCAACAAACCAGATGGCTTTTGATGTTCTTCTTTGACTTTTCAACAAGTCAAACACTTTCCCACATACAAAGCTACGTCCTTCTTCATTCCCGGCCATGAATAATATTCCTTGAGATCCTTGTACATTTTGTGTGCGCTGGGATGAATTGAATACCTAGATTTATGAGCTTCGTCTAGGATTGTTGATCGCAAGTTGTTAATTTTTGGTATCCACACTCTGTCTTAAAATTAGCGGACCCTATCAGATTTAGTTTCAAATCTATATTCGAGTTGGTGCAAGGTCTCATTCCTCAGGTTTTCCCCTTTTAACACCTGATCCTGAGCTTCGAGGAATCTTGTCTTTAGGCTTGTCTAAACAAGTGCTCCTAATGCTTGCACTCCTGAAGGTTTAGCCCTTACCTTCCTGCTAAGCGCGTATGCTACCACATTAGCCTTGCCTGGGTGATATTTAATTTCACAATCATAGTCGTTGAGTAATTCCACACATCTTCTTTGCCTCATGTTGAGCATTTTCTGATCAAGGATGTGTTAAAGACTCTTATGATCGGTGAAGATAGTGCACTTAGTACCGTACAAATAATGTCTCCAAATTTTAAGTACAAAAATTACTGATCTAAGTTCTAGGTCATGAGTGGTGTAGTTCTTCTCGTGAACTTTAAGTTGTCTTGAAGCATATGCAATAACTTTGTCTTTTTTGCATCAATACACATCCCAAACCTTGATGAGAGGCATCACAATACACTACAAAGTTCTCCGATCCTTCTGGCAATGCTAGAATTGGTGCATTGCATAGCTTATGCTTTAGTTTCTGGAACGCTTCTTCCTGTCTGTCACCCCAACTAAACTTCTTGTCTTTTTGAGTCAACGAGGTTAGTGGCTGGGCAATCTTAGAAAAGTCCATAATGAATCGTCGGTAATACCCAGCTAAACCCAAAAATTGACGAATTTCGGTTGGAGTATTTGGGGCTTCCCATCTTTTAATAGCTTCAATTTTTGTAGGATCTACGTGAATCCCTTTTTCGCCAACAATGTGACCAAGAAATTGTACTTCCCAAATCCAAAATTCACATTTGGAGAATTTGGCATACAACTTCTGGTCCTTGAGTAATTCTAGCACTAGCTTTAAATGTTGCTCGTGATCTTCTTTTCTACGGGAATAGATCAATATATCATCTATGAAAACTATAACAAACTTGTCTAAATAGGGTCTGCAGACTCTATTCATTAGATTCATGAACACAGCTGCGGCATTTGTTAAACCAAAAGGCATAACAAGAAACTCGTAATGTCCATAATGAGTCCTAAAAGCCGTTTTTGGTATGTCTTCTTCGCGAACTCCCAATTGATGATATCCTGAACGGAGATCGATTTTTGAAAAATATGATGCATCTTGCAGTTGGTCAAATAGATCATCGATTCGAGGAAGGGGATATCTATTTTTGATTGTCAATTTATTTAATTCACGATAATCAATGCACATTCTAAATGAACTGTCTTTCTTTTTAACGAATAATACTGGCTCTCCCCACGGTGAGGAACTCGGCCGTATAAATCCTTTATCCAAAAGTTCTTGAAGTTGGCTTGACAATGAAGGAAATCCATGCACGCCAACACCCGTACGCAGCGGAAGTAACGACATCAAAAACCGGGGTTTTCGGGTATCAAAACCGACATGCATGTATTCCCCAAGTGGGGATCGTGACTACAAACGAAAATAGCAACTAAAAACAAACGAGAGGGAGGAGAAAATACCATCATGGGGATGGAGCTATCCATTGAGCTAGGAAGATCTTGAAGAACCCGAAACCGAGCTCCTCTATTGATAGTCCACACCAAGTAAGTGAGATTCCGTCTTGCTATTGACGCGACACACGATTGACGCAATGTCTTCGTGGTTCCGGAGTAGCTACAACCGTATGGAACTTGCCTTCACTTGATACACCAAACATAACTCACCATGTAAGGTTCAAGTAACAAATATATGTGTATATTGTAAGTAGAAGCAAGAGTCCTAACAAGATAGCAAGTAATGGCCTTATATAAAGTCTGGATGAAGCTCCAAGGCCACCAGGGTCAGCCACATCAGCTTGCAATAATTGGACTAACACAAAGGTCCAATAAACACAAAGTGACACTTTGACTTCTGCCTTCACGGGCTCTCACGGGCCGTGAAGGCCTCAAAGGGCGGGTTCCACCGCTCACTCTCATTAGGCCATCAAGTGGTCCAATAAAAGCATGGAGCCTGCCTTCATGGGCTCTCACGGGCCGTGAAGCACTCGTGAAGGCACTGCTCCCATGACTACTTATCCGGGTGGTGAAGGCTCGTGGAGGGTTTCTCTGTACGACCTCTTCACGGCCCGCGAAGGTGACCATAAACCCTAATTTCATATTCTCTCATGTTTGCGTTGTGCTTCCGGAATCTACCCTTGGCGTGTGACCCAATAGGCCCGTACCTCATCAGCAGTAATGCTAGTACACGTGTATCAGTGGGCTTATTCAAACAGACTTCCACTTGCACATGATACAGCATTACTAACACCACAAACAAGCAGCGGCTCTAGCATAGCATACTTGCCCCCAAGTCTGTACGAGTTACGTCATCCTTGACAAATCCTGGTAGCCTAGAAAGGCTAAAAGGTCCTATAGATAAGTGATCATAAACATCCCTTTGTTCGCGATATCCATGTGAACATGAGACATGGAAAATGTCAAGTTATAGATTCCATGTGAACACGCGATATCCCCCAAGTCGTTCACTATTCTGTTTCTCGATTCTAGATTGGTGGTGACCAAAATAACAAGTTTGCAACTGATCTAAAATCATTGTAACTTGAGCACGGCCATGCATTTTTGGTGT
This sequence comes from Dittrichia graveolens, assembly GCA_038502395.1. Lineage (NCBI taxonomy): Eukaryota > Viridiplantae > Streptophyta > Magnoliopsida > Asterales > Asteraceae > Dittrichia > Dittrichia graveolens. Next base: position 39,921,224 of record JARJIL010000002.1, on the reverse strand, counting down.
CAGCGCCCAATCATCGAGGGGCCAGGGATATCTCTCTTACAAGAGGAACAAATCCTTTTGACTACATAGCCCCGCCACATGTTTCAATCTTTATTTGAAAACTCCCTTTATAGTGGCCAGTTACTAACCACGTTTGAAAGCAATCAAAATAAAGCAGACTCATGCTTTAGTTACAAAAGTATCTCCGGTCTAAGGATGAAATGATATTATCATCCCGAGTCACTTGTGACGATAATCCATGAAGTGAACTCAGGTGTGGGTCTTCTAATCACTTGAAACTCATTTCAAGCACAGGTTAGTTTTGCGTCACTTGCATTCAATCCTTGATTAATGCATGACCAAACCCTAACCTCAGTCTTGGCTCAAACTTCCTTCCCATGAAGAATGACTGACTGTGGAAATCTTGAATGCATAAGCACTCAGGGAAGTGGTTAAACATGCTAAGATGGAACACAGTAAAGACTAATTAAAGTAACCGCATCTGCGTATATATAGTCCCATTATATATCGAAAGCAATCAAAAGTTACGATACTGCTTGCAGTTCCCAAAGCTAACGTAAAACAATCAATTACTAAAACAATATTTTAAGCCAAATCATATGCATAAGTAATGCTACATGACCTAGTATGACAAACATCACTAGTCATTATGATAAAGGCTTATCTAATGGATTTGCCATGCAACATCCATTTGTATTCTTATTATCTTCACAACTATCTTTTGACCAAACTACTATTCAAGGTATTCGTCAAAGAGATCATATAACGAAGTACTAAAGTACTCATATCCTCAGTGTTACAAAAGTTCACAATAGGATCAGTGATACTTAAGAACTTCTCTAATCAATAATCAACACCACAAAGTAGGATCATAGACTTCGATCAAGATCGACAGTTATGCTATTAGAAATTAGTATTAGAGTATAAACCTACTCCAAGGCTTATTTCTTGTCGTCAAACATCAAGAACATATACACGTATTTCTTGTAATTTAAAATTTCAAAATTTTGTATCTCCTAAGTATTATCATGATACAATAATTCCCTATTTTAGGTTCATAGAACGCTTAACAATGGGACATTATTTTCAATGGATACATACTTCTAGGTATACAACAAAAGCTCCCACTAGCCCTGACATATGTAAAAGTATTATCTATGCTTCTAGAAGACTCATGCTTTGATCCTCCCATGAAAGCAAAGATCTTACTTTTACGATGTAAGTATAAGTCCAAGTGACTTATCCATACTTGTAGACTTAATTTGGATACTACCGATATCTAAGACCCTCGGAGAGTGTGGTAAGAACTTCCTCAATACATAGTTCCATAAAGGAAAGCGGTCTTGCATATCCGTGTACTATCTTTTATTGCCATAAGAAGGCAACAATAGCAACGAGTATCAAATGACCTTCAACATGACCACTAGGAAAAGTTTCCATAATAACCATCATGAAACCTTTACCCCTAGTCTGTATTTGAAGTAGTCTACAATGCAATCCATGTTAATTCCATTTACACCTTCTCGGTTTGCACCTTGGTATGGAATCAAGCAAAGTATTCACATACTTGAAATGGATTTCATCTCATGATTAATTACTTCTCATAACCTTTGTGAACACAAGGCCCTTTATGCCTTCCGATAGATGGTAATATGTACAAGACTCACCATCAAGTCATTGCCACTTAGATGTGAGGATCCCATATCTCTTTGGCTACATGACTTCTATCAGCCTTGAAAGTAATTACTCATGGTCAGGATAACCGGCATTCTCATACCGATATTTGATCATATGCTAGTGCCAACATCAAGCCTTTCATTTAAGTTGCACGTTCTTCCACTGGAATGCTCTAGTTATTATCTTCCTATGGAGCAACAAAACATTGTTCTCGTAAGGTCAAATATCCAAAACCTATAAGAACCTTTTAAATGTATTAGCACCATTTCTTCAATCTCCCATTAGATGCAGATTGAAATTCTCCAAACTTTGATATATACAAGCAAAGAACTCTTTCAAGATATATCTCATAAGGTGCTAAATAGACTTTCAAGTTGGATTAAGATTAAGGACTTGACTCGTCACTTTATATGTGTGTACTAAAAAGTCGAATAGACATATTTGACCCATTATTTACGAGATCATGTTCATCAATATCCGGTTTCCTTCAACGTGACACCACGTACAAATGTGTCTATGTTAAGGAATGAATTGTGAGTTAATCCCACAATTCATAATGTGGTCATTGATATAGATTTAAGGTATCTTAGCATCTCAACTAGATCTAAGCATCCTATCTATATGTCCCAATTGATTCTTTTAATTAGTTTCTCTTTCTTATGTGCTTGTACGAATTATCCACCAAAGGTGATCAATATCTTACAAGCTAGCATCCCTCTCACATATACCGTGAAGGGTTTCATAATCATCTTACCCTAATAGATAAGAATAGCATCAAATGCTTAACACGAGGTTAAACCATTCCAAGATCTGAACCACATGGATCTAGGAGATACTTGTCTTATTTATATGGCTAAGTAGATTATGAGATAGAGACAACTAATCCAAACTACTTTGGACTTTGAATCAATTATTCATGATTTTTATTACTTGTAACATGTATGTCGCGACATGGATAATTTTGATTTTTATCAATCAACAAATATTTTTCAAAAACAAATTTCAAATCTCAAGTATAAATTCATCGTCATCAAATGTAGAAAGATGCGCCATGGAGGCCAAAATAAAACATAAGCTATGACATGAACAAACTTCGAAATTGAATAAGTAATGCGAAAAAATCTTTTACAACAAATCCAAAATTCAAAATTTCATCCATCGTCTTCATGAACATACAACAAAGACTTAACTTGTCTCGCAGGGCATCAAAATAAAGTAATAATTAAACCGGTAAGAATAGGCAAGATATCAACTCCCAATTCTCTTTTAGAGGTCAATCTTCCGAGTTTCCTCTTTTAGAGATCCGGTTCTTCATGCTCTTGGTTCTTCTTTAAATAGTACCTACACTTTGTAACAAAATAAATTTGTGACAAACGCGAGTTAACTAGCTCGGGTGAACAACCCAGCGAAATTAGAAGAATTAGCAACGAATCATGAATGTACCTTAAGAGGGGAAATTAACTCTCTCTTTCCTTAGAAGTTTAATATCCTCTCGGCACGATGGGCATGCGTGACGGCCCCAATCTCCAAATCTTCCACAGAAGTAGCAAATCACTTTTTCTTGAATCTCTTTATGAGGCACACAATCATTGTCCTTAGATTCAATGTGGGGAATAGGCTTGGACACTCCAACCTTTTCCCTTCGTGTCAGTTTCTTCTTCTTTTCCTTTTGTTCCCTAGAACTCGTGGTAGGAATGGAAGAGGTGGATTCATGTTTGGCCATGTCAGACTCCGGATTCTTCAACATACCATGCAATACACCTAAGGTTTTCTCCATGTCATGCATGTGATAGTTCATGACAAATTGATCATATGGTGCGGGCAGGGACTGGAGTACTATATCCACAACAAGCTCCCTCCCCATGGGAAAACCTAGTCTCTACATTTGGTCCACGTACGCCTTCATCTTAAGGACGAGGGCACTCACACTCCTACCTTCCTCCATTCTACAACCGACTAGGTTTTTGACACACTCATAGTGTTCCTCCCTAACTTGTTGTTGGAAGATGTCCTTCAACTTGTTCACCATATCGTACACACTCATGTGCTCAAAGTGCTTTTGCAACTCTGAGCTCATAGTTGACAACATGAGGCATGCAACATCGTGTGTGTCATCAACACGCTTTTCATGCGCGTATCGGACAGACCAAGTCACGTCGGTAGCAGGTGGTTCTGGAAGGGGTTCCTCAAGGATGTGCAAATTTGACTCATAGCGAAGGACAATTCTCAATTGCCTAAGCCAGTCAACGAAGTTCACTCCCGTGAGTTTCTCCCTATGTAGGAACATACGAAGCGAATAGTTTGACGTGGTGTTATTATGGTTTGACATCTATAAATAACAAGAACACAAGTTTTAGTTAGTTTGATATAATCCTCGTTAAAATAATTACCCATAAAGTTTTAGAAAAACAATTTATCTTAACAAGGGCTAAGAGCCATATTTTACTCCACTACATGATGGGTTTACCGCGGATCACTTCATGAAGCTATTTTGGCCGGTAACCATTTTACCGATTGCAATCTCCATTGCAACTGTTAGACACTTGCGAGATCCAACGACATAAAACGGTTTGTTGGCATGTTTGATCCCTACTTACACCAATCCCAAATTAAAATTCTTGGTTGACTCGTGCTTAGCTGGACAATCACATAAGGATTTTAGTTTGCAATTGTAAATCGTCCAACAAGATACATGGTAGCAAACTCGACAATCATTGGCTCGTGCTAAGCTCGACAACCAACAACCCCAAGTCGCTACTCTCACCTTCCACACAGATCCACATGGAATAACTCGTGCTTAGCTCGACAATTATCCCATGCTTCTCTAGAATCGGGTGTGTCTTATTATGGATGGTGCGTGATTTATGTTTTAGTAAACGGGCTTTTGTTTCTTGATTAAAACCAAGTTTTAATAATTTATTAAAAAAGTAAGTGACAAAACCGATTTTCACTTTAAATATAAATACCAAGTTTATATTGTCTTGTTAATCGTGTACGCGCGAGAGTTTGTTAACCAATTTAAAAATTCTTGTGATTTTATTAACTTAGAAAAGTTATCAAGCATGCGAAGAAACATAAACAACCACGCAAGAAATATAAATCACATCACACGCATACAAGGAGTTGGTAACCATGCCAAAAACCTATGCGTCCTACACGCGAGCGAAGCCGGGAGGACTAGGTCTACTAAGAACACAAACCTAGACCATGGAGTACTCCCACTGAATCCGCTACCTCCATCGGGACTAACCGGATCCAAGGTCTTCAAGACGTCTCCTCTTGACTCCTGATTGTTGTCTTCAAAACACGAGTACAAAAGAAATGAAATGACATGCAAGCCACACGCTTCCTATCAATCTAGTACATAGTACATATGGATAAACGAAACAACATTCAAGCCGCGATAATTAATTACAAACCGAATGAATAAATAATTAATTACATCACATGTGACATTAAGGTCACCAAATAAATACAAACAACCAAACAAACCACAAGGCACAACCACAAGGTCTAGGGCGATGGTTACCAACTAAAAGCAACAAACAACAACCACAAAGCACGGTGTGCCAAAACCGTGACCAAAGGAATATTTCGGTAAAAATTTCCAACACAAACACTCAAGGCACAACAAGGAAATTCTTGTACATATGCATTAGGGCACAAAACCAACTTTTATACCCATATTCATATATACACAACATATGTGTCTGCATGTATGCATCTCATGCCAAGACCATACCTTACATACCTATATTTGTACCAAAATATTACGAGGGGTTAACCAAACGGAATCTGCCAGAAAACAGAAACTCCTCCATGACCCGAAAAACCATAAAATTTTCTTTTAAGGACAAAAACTGCCAAGGAGCTCCTTCACGACCCCTTACGGCTCGTGAAGCCCAAGGGCTTCACGACCGATCACGGGACAGAAAGAGCTCGTGAGCCTAAAAACCAAGTTTCACGACTATACTATTCACGAGTGTCTTCACAACCCCTCACGGCTCGTGAAGCCCAAGAGCTTCACGACCGGTCACGGGCCATGAGGACTTGTGAAGTCTGAAAACACTTCCCACGACCAGACCCCTCACGAACACTGGTCGTGTGGCTTTCACGACCTGTGAAGAAACTTTAACGGCCCGTGAAGGCCTACTGGACAGAAAAACGAATAAAAGCATAGCGCCTGCCTTCACGGGCTCTCACGGGCCGTGAAGCACTCGTGAAGGCACTGCTCCCATGACTACTTGTCCGGGTGGTGAAGGCTCGTGGAGGGTTTCTCGTCATGACCTCTTCATGGCCCGTGAAGGTCGCCGTGATAGTCTCTGACTACGGGAATATCCTTGATCCGTTTCTCCTTTGACTTCTTATCCATGACCTGAGCCAAAAATGAAACACATTTCTTCCCCAAACATTTCCGAATCTTCTCACACAATACAATCTTCAGGCCTTTCCCTGGTTTATCTCCTTGTATAACAAGAGTGTCATCATTCGAAAGAGGTATCTTCACAACCTTTTTGGAGCAACAAATTTCTGCTCGATTTTTTGACAACCAATCCATACCCACAACTACGTCGAAACTTCCCGAGTTAATAGGAATAAGATCGATATTAAATAACTTATCACCTAAGTTCAAAGTGCAATCAATTAGGACATCACTAGCCTTAGTTTCATGACGATTGGTGAATTCGATTATATAGGCATCTTCCAATTTCTGCTGATAGGTTAGTGTCTGACGGAGGTCTGCAACCTCAAACATCAACCCCCTGAAGTAGTATGCCTCTTCTCGGGTCATACCAGGAGCGTGTCCGATAGGGACCCTAGTAACAGCTGTGGAGGGTCCTGCCTCCCCTCTCATGGATGTCCCTGTCGTCGCCCTTATAGGGATAGGGACCCTCTTTCAAGACGTCATCCGAATACGGGGCCCACGAGGTAGAGCAGTAGTGGGCTGAGGTGGGATAGGTAAGACGGGTACAGGTGGCTCCTGTGGAGTGTGGGTAGGAGTACTACCGCTTGATAATTCATGCTCTGACCCTTGATCCTCATATGGGTCCTCCTCTTCAGAGGTAGTAGGGTTGTGTCGTGGGTAACGTCCGGTAACGTAGCCGGATTCATCAGCAGAGTAAACCGTATGGGAAGATGAGGAAGACATAATGCTACTAAGATAAAGATATCCTTAGTCACTGACAATGTAATAACGTAGGGATCAAGTGTACTTAAAGCACTATAGGTATAAGAATGGCATCTATAAGGTGATGTGTCATGCAATTACTCATGTAGTGATTACACACACAAAAACGCATGCTACTTAAGTTTAAAGATAAATGTCAACTTTAACAAACTTCTAATATAACTAATTCGAGAGTTGCACTATCTTTACTAAATTAAACATAGGTGATCAAGCTTTGTTTAATTATGGTCTGATAGTGTAATACTCGACTTAATTATACTAGTAATTTGTTTAGTAGTTTTGAATGTTATTTCCAGATTTAGGCTATAGTTTAGGTTTTCTAAAAGAAAACCGGTATTCTCTATAACCTTCGGCTCTGATACCAAATCTGTCACACCCTACTAAAGCGGAATCACAAGATGTAACAGTTTACGGTTTCATAGCATAAGGTACAAGATCATGCCAACCATAGATAATTAAAAGTAGTACAAATGTTTACAACAAGTTTCAATAATTGTTCAAAAGTTTGGAAAATAACATAATGTAAATTGCTAGATAATGCTGCCACATGCATGTCGTACAGGTGCTGACCACTTACTAATGATTTCCTGAAAAGCATGATAAAGAGAGTGTCAACTACATAAATAGTTTGTAAGATCATAGGCTTTGATATGCAATAAAATAAGATTTTATTGCCAAAACCGTTCATCACTAAAAAATGATTATGTAAATTGGTTGTATAGTATGCACGTGGTATAAATATATGTAGAACGTTAACGCAAAGAGCCCACTACCTAAGCTTACTGGCTGAATGCCCATAGGGTAATAAACAGAGCTTGATTCACAGTAATTATGTACTTACACAAGTAAGTGGGGTGTCAACCTAATAGCGCTATCCATAGATTACTAACGGCTCGATACAAGGAGTTAATAGGTAGTGTTGAACGGTGGGACTTACGTAAAGAGAGAAACTCATAATCGTTAATCATAAGCATAAATACCAAAGTGCGAAGATAAGATAACAGTTTGATAAACATATCAACCAATAATTCAAATAGTAGCATGCCTTTCCCCCAAAAATATTCAAAAGAATAAAAAGTGGGGCCGTGAATACTCACTTGACAAAGTTTAACGCGTTCTTAAAACAATTCACAAAATCTTGAATTCCGGCGTCGCTTCCTTCCTAGTGAAATGCTTTAGTACACTAAAGAATTATTTAAGGTTCCAAATTTTTATATGTTATTATAATATGTCTTTAGGGACTACTATAAAATATTAGAATTTTTAAAGATTTATAGATATTTTATTTGATTTATTTAAATTTAGAGGTCACTAGTCAAAATCCAGTTAACACTCTCATATTGTTTTAAGGTTTTGAATGGTCAAACGACTCTATTTTTAGATGATTCAAATTGGGTTAAATTTCTAATTCAATAATGTAACTTCTAAAAAAACGTTGACCATTTTTAAGTTTGTGTGGACCAAGTTATGGTTAATTAAAGGTCACATATAAAACTGCCCAGATTCTCAGTTTTTGCACACATGCAATTTACTTTTTATGTTTGAAGAACCAAATCTTAATTAATATGAGTGAGACTAGATTCATTTGAAAGATAACTCGTTATATTAAATTCCAGTTAAAGATTCATAATTTTTCACTCAAAATGGAAGGAGATATGACTAGTGAAAGTCGTATTTGATTTGTACCCGGATACTGTTTACACACTTAACATAAATCAAGTTATTAGAGTGTCAACCGATCGAGATTGTGGGTGATTTTACATGGGTTAGAAAGATAAGACATAAATATAACATGAAAAAGAAAAATCAAGTGTTTTAGATAAGTAAAACTCAAGTTATGACAATTTCAAGTCGGATAACATTCTGCCAGAATTCCAGGTTGCTTGTTCTTGATCTCTTGTGTGTTCTAACACAATTTCTTGTTGTTTCAAGCTTAGATTCTTGGTTTTAGCTATGTTTTACAAATTTTATAGATTACTACAGCATCAAAATAGTTTATTTGCCATAAAACCCACATGCATGTTGAAATCTAGCGTGGATTCATCAAGATCCCCACATGCATGGTGGTTTAACACCATAAACTTGGGTTTTAATCTATAAAATCAAAATTTGCATTTATGTTTGGTACATTTTCGTGATTTCAGTAACTACTCCACCATGAAACACTTGTGTGTTCATCTTGGTTCAAAAACTTGAGAAAAATAGAAGAAAAACTTAAGAAATGTGTAAGATATGAAGAGATAACCTTAGAAGATGTTACCTATCTTGATTCCTTGCTTCAACCCTTCAAATGATCTTCAAAAACGGCAGATTTATGGTGAAGTTGGGGCTGGAAATCGTGGGTTGCAGCAAGAGAGAAGAGGGAGAAGAGAGAAGGTAGAGAGAGTTGAGTGTTTGAAGAGAGAGAGAGAGAGAAGTGATGCATGTGTTGTGTGTCTTGCATGTTGGTAGTGTATTCAAAAGAGTTTGTGTGTGTGTGCGTGAGGGCTGACAGATTTTGTGTTTTTATTGATATTATTATTTTTTATTATTAATATGTATAAGTATGTTTGTGTGTGTGTTGGATGTATTTTGTGCATTGGTAGTTCAATTAAAGTCGATATTTACAAGTTATAGATTAGTTTTGTTGGCATTTACATAAATTTTATATTTGGGATAAATAATATATGAAATTATGTGTTTTGTTATTATTATTTTGATTTTTATATAAGATCTATAAATCTTGTCTTTTATTTAGTCGGTTTTACCGATTTTTCGATTTTTGAAGGTTTTAAGCACACCGTCTGGATTTTTATGGAATATAAGGTTTCTAAAAAATAATTTATGTTATTAATACTATTTGTAGCTATTAAAAAACCTATATTAAAGTTTTCTAGAAGCTAACCTGAAATTTTAATTGACGGTTGTCACAGTTGTTCCCAATATTTAAATGATTTTTTGTGCATCATGGTATGTATGCTTTCATGAATGCTTGGGTTTAAAAGAGTAAGTCCCTGACCTTTGGAATCGACGGATATTGTTACACTACCATTAATTAGTAACGACTAGCCATAGGTTTTGTGAATAGCGCTATTTGGGTAGGGACACCCCCACTTAGGATTGACGAACTTTAAGTGCACACTCTTATTTTAAGTTTAAGAATGAAGAAAGACCGGCAATGGGGGGTCGTTGTCCGGAAGGTTTGGTAGTAGCTCAATGCAATATGTATGACTGTGTATTCAAAATGCTTGCACATCAAAGTATGAACAACCATATTTCTAAAATTTTGATGAATAAGATATTCATTACAAGTATTTCTTGCATCAAATTGTACTTTGTGCATGAGTGAAACCTGTGAACTCACCAACTCTTTGTAGTTGTCACTCTTTATCATGCTTTTCAGGTTAGAAGAAGTAAGTTTGCTAAAAGGATCATGTCTTTGTGTGTCGTTTGGTGGAATTTAAAACTTTTATTATTATCGAATACTTGAACAATGTTTCATTTTGTTTTATTTGATCGATGTACTGTAAATGATCTCAAATTGTATTTTGTTAACTAAATGGTTGTGATGCGTATATCCTATCACCTCATGCTATGAAACCTTGTGCTGTGACATCTCGTGTTTCCGCTTAGTGGGGTGTGATACGGCGTGGCCCAAGAAGCTACGAACCGCTTTGACATTTGTAGGCGGAGGGAGCCTCACAATAACGTCGATTTTGGATTTGTCAACCTCCAACCCCACACTTGAGATTTTATGTCCGAGAACAATACCTTCTCGGATGATAAAGTTACATTTTTCCTAATTCAATACGAGGTGAGACTCCTTCCTAATTCAATACGAGGTGAGACTCCTCGCATCGAGCTACGATATGATCAAGGCTAGCAAGACAAGAATCGAAAGAACTGCCAAGGACAGAAAAATCGTCCATGAAGACTTCTATGCAGTCCTCAATCATGTCATGGAAGATTGCCATCATACACCGCTGAAAAGTAGCAGGATCATTACAAAGGCCAAATGGCATCCTCCTATAAGCCAAAGTCGTAAAAGGACGGGTGAAGGTGGTTTTCTCCTAATCCTTCTGGTCTAATTGGATTTGAAAATAACAAGAGAAACCATCAAGGAAACAATAGAACTCATTCACTGCCAGTCTGTCTAGCATTTGATCGATGAAAGGGAGCGGGAAATGAACTTTATGTTGGAATTCCATGGGGATCAAAGCACGCAACGGCAGCAAGAAAAACACACAACAAAGATCCCATGAAGTCTCAACGGTGGTGACAACTTCTAAGAAACAACATGCAACTAAAAGAAAGACAAAGGAGAGAAGAGTCTGTTAGAATCTACCCACCGACACACGTAGGCCATCATCACTGCCAATGAAGCGCGGGCCTATTGGGTCACACGCCAAGTTTCAATCTCAACGGCCTACTATAAGAAGAAAGAGTCAAAATGGTAAAATTCCAGTTGACCTAGGCTTCACGATCGTGAAGGATGCTCCACGGGTCGTGAAGCAGCTCGTGTCCACGAGTCCTGTCGTGGGCCGCATGGTTCGTGAAACCCCAGGGCTTCACGACCCTACACGGCCCGTGAAGGAGGTCGTGAAGGCACGAACCCTCACGATTCTTGCACGGCGCGGCATGACTCGTGGAGGATAAATGGCCGGTCATGGCGCACTTATCCTTCACGGCCCGTGCGAGCCCGTGAAGAAGTCGTGAAGGCAGAATTCCAAGTGACACTTGTGCTTCATTGGACCATTTGAGTTGGTCCAATGATATGGTGCCATTGGGGTCCGACTCTGGCTCTTTTGAACTGACTAGAGGCCTTTAAAAGAGGGTCTCTTTGTTCATTTCATACTCTTGGTCCATTTTGTGCAATACATATACTTGTGAGTTCTTCCATTGAGAGAGAGAGCAAGATCAAGTGTTGGTGATTTGTGCACAAGTGTTTCAAGGCTGTTCCAGAAGATATCCATCAAGTGTTGGTGGTGCTTCGGTTTGCTAGTACAAAGAGGTTGAAGGTTTCTTGGTATGGACTTGCATTAGGGCTTGGAGCCTTTTGTTTCAAGCTTACATCCCAAATCCGAATTGTTCCAGCCAAGTATCAAAGTCTTCGAGGGTATGATTTGTTCTCCTTCTTCTCTTTGTTCTTGTTATTGGTTGCATGCATGTTCTTTCAAGTTTTCACCACCATTGGGAAATCATGGGATTGGTTTTGTGTGTTTTGTTGCTTCCGTTGCGTGCTTTGATCCCCATGGATTCCCAACAGTGGTATCAGAGCCATACTTGCAAGATGCATGCACCGTTGTGGCTTGAAAATCCATATTTTCGATTTTGGACATTCTGTCCAGAAGGTCTTCACGAGCCGTGGAGCTTGCTTCACGGGTCGTGAAGGCCACACGACCAATCTCGTGCGGTGGTGGTCGTGAAAGGTTTTTAATCTGTTTCACGAGTCGTGGAGCGTATTGCCTTCACGGCCCGTGAGGGCCCGTGAAGAGAGCAGTAGCTCGTGAAGGCGTCGTGATCAGGCTGTTTTTGGCCTTTTGAAAAGAAAACTTGATATGGATTTTAGCATTTGATTTTGGTGTTTCCAGAATCATTTTAGGCTGTTTAGCCTTGTAGTTTAAGCCCCATAATATCCTAATTTTTTTATATGTATGTATTGGGTGGTTTTGGCATAAAATGCACACATGCATACATGTAAATTGTGTATATATGAATATGGATTTCAAAGTGTTTGGAATCCTAATGCATATGTACAAGGTTTATTCTTGTGCCTTTAGTTTTTGAATAAACATAATTGGGATATTGTTTTGTGCATGGTTTGGTGTGGCACACCATGCTTTGTGGTTGTTTCGTTTTTGTGAGCACCGGTTTGAGCCTAGACCTTTGTGTGGTTTTTTGGTTGCTTTATTTGTTGTTCATTCATTTGGTGGTTTGTACCACATTTGGTTTGTAATAATTTATTTAATCCGGTTTGTAATAATTTATTTATTTGTGGCTTGCACGCCAAAGTATTTATTCTTTGTAATTGTATATTAGCATAGAATAGATTGTGTGGCTTGCATGCCATTTCTCTTTAAATTATGTGTGTAATGAGAAGAGAAGACCGGAGGCACCAACGGGAGTCTTGGGAGATGTCTTGGATACCTCGGATCCGGAGGCACGGGATCGAGTGGGAGCACACCACGAAGTCTTGGATTGTTTGTCCTTAGTAGACTTAATTCCTCGGTTGGCTCACCGGGGAACCCTTAGGTTGGCTCAAATCGGTTTTGTATGCGTGGTTGTGTAGTTTTATTTATTTGTTTTTCTTGCGTGGTTGTAGGATCTTCGCATGCTAGAAAATCTTTTGAAAATAATAAAACTATATAGTTTTCCTTAATTAGTTAACAAACCCCGCTCGCTCACATGATTAACAAACGAATGTAAAGTGTTTATGTTCAATTGGCGAAAAATGCGTTTTGTCACTTATTTGTTAATCAAAACGAAAAGAGGTTTTTAACCGGAAAAACAAAAGTCCCGTTTTTCTTAAAAACGTAAATCACACGCCATCCAAGAGATGACACCACCCGAATCTAATGAAGCATGGGACAATTGTCGAGCTTAGCACGAGTTGTTCCATGTGGACTTGTGTGGAATGTGCGAGTGGCGTCTTGAAATCTTTGGTTGTCGAGCTTAGCACGAGCCAATTATTGTCAAGGGTGTCATCGTGTATCTTGTTGGACGATTTGCAATTCCAATTTAATACGCCTTGATAATTGTCGTGCCTATACCGAGTTATCAAAGCGGCTTATTGAGGAATCGGTGTGGGAAGGGATCAAACATGCCAAACCGGTGCTATGAGTACCAAAGGATCCCGCAAGTGCCTAAGAGTTGTAATCACGGATTGCAATTGGTAAAGCGTTTACCGGCCTAAATACCTTCACGAAGTGATCCGCGGTAAACCCGTCATGTAGTGAAGTTATGTTGGGTTCTTAACCCTTGTTAAATTTAAGTGTTAAACTATTGGGTAATTATTTAACAAGGATTAGAATATGGCGAACTAACCTTTTGTGTGCTTTGCCTTCTTTTAGATGGCATCTACAAGGAACACCGCGACACACATTTCACTCCGTCCATTTTTGGAGAAAGAGAAACTCATAGGCGTAAACTTCATGGATTGGCTTAGGCAATTGAGAATTGTCTTGCGCCATGAAAGCAAGTTGTACGTCCTATAGGAACCTCTTCCGGAGGCTCCTGCTACCACCACTACGCGGGCCATTAAGGATGCTTATGAGAAGCGCCTTAAAGACACTAATGAGGTGACTTGCCTCATGTTGACGACCATGAGTTCTGAATTACAAAGGCAATTCAAGGACATTGGTGCGTTTGACATGATCTCGCAGCTAAAGGAAATGTTCCAGCAGCAAGCCAGGCAAGAATTCTACGAGTGTGTCAAGGCCTTTGTAGGGTGTTGGATGCAGGAAGGCAGGAACGTGAGCTCCCACGTGCTTCGTATGAAGCAATACGTGGACCAGCTCGAGAGGTTGGGCTTTCCTATGGGGAAAGAGTTGGCTACGGAGATTATCCTCCAATCTTTGCCTCAAGCATATGGTCCGTTCATTGTGAACTACCATATGCATAATATGGATAAGTCCTTGATGGAGTTGCACGGCATGTGGAAGACCGCCGAGTCTAACATGGCCAAGGCAAAGCCATCGACCTCCGCACCCGTCCTAGCCATCCATGAGGGTCATGCTAAGAGGAAGTGGCCCGCTTCAAACTCCAAGGGCAAGGGAAAGGGGAAGGCAAAGGTGGCAACACCCAAGCCCAAGCCACTCCCGGCGCCGGAGCCGAAGGGGAAGGAACCCGCTCCTATAGCCCCCTCACCGGAAGAGGCCACCTGCTTCTTCTGCGGGAGAAGGGACACTACCGGCGTAGTTGCCCCAAGTACACGGAGGAGCTCAAGAGGCTTCGCGCCAAGGGACAAGGCGCCTCTGGTATGTACATGATTGAACTCCATAACACTTCTACTTCTAACGCTTGGGTCTTGGACACCGGGTGTGGTACTCACATAGTTAATAATGTGCAGGTACTAAGAAGAAGTAGGGACTTGGTTGATGGGGAGCTGGATCTCATCATGGGAAATAAGGTGGTTGTCCCGGTTGAGAAGATAGGGAGTGTGGACCTCGCCTTTCCATCCGGCTTATTTATTACTTTATTAATTGTATCTTATTCTCCCTGCGTGGCAAGAAACATTTTATCATTTTATGCACTTGTTGACGATGGATTTGAATTTAATTTCTCTAATGGAATTATTTCATGCTTTAAGAATGATTTATTTTAATTTAAAGCACATCCATGTCATGGCATATATGAGACAAGCGTATGCTTGCAAAGTGATAGATCAATCATGAATGTTGGTTCTAAATCCAAATGTGATTTGGATAAGTTATCTTTATGGCATGGTCGTTTAGGCCACATAAACAAGAAACGCATCGCCAAGCTCCAAGCGGATGGGATCTTGGAATCATTTGACCATGGGTCGGATGATGTATGCGAATCTTGCTTGTTGGGCAAAATGACCAAAGCACCCTTCACCGGCGTTTGTGAGAGGGGAAAAGACTTGTTGGATATCGTTCACACGGATGTGTGTGGTCCGTTCAAGCATGCCACTAGAGATAACTCAAGGTACTTCGTAACCTTTACCGATGATTTTAGTAGGTATGGGTATGTCTACTTGGTGAGACAAAAGTCGGAAACCTTTGAGGTTTTCAAGACTTTCAAAAACGAAGTTGAGAACCAATTGGGTAAACGAATTAAGATGCTCAAATTGGATCGTGGTGGTGAGTATCTAAGTTCGGAATTCCGTGACTATCTAAAAGATTGTGGAATTGTTTCGCAATTGACACCTCCTAGGACACAACAATTAAATGGTGTCGCCGAGAGGAGGAACCGGACATTATTGGATATGGTTCGGTGTATGATGAGTCGTACGGATGTACCCATTAGCTTTTGGGGCTATGCATTGGAAACGGCCGTTAGAATCCTTAATCTTGTACCAACTAAGAAGGTCAAGAAGACACCCTTTGAGATGTGGCATGGAAAGGTTCCATCACTTTCATATCTAAAGGTTTGGGGTTGTCCTGCCTACGTGAGACATGAGGTGAAGGACAAATTGGAACCCCGAGCCGAGAGGTGTTTGTTCATTGGATATCCTGCTGGGTCTATGGGATATTTGTTTTACAAACCGTCCAAGAACAAGGTATTTGTTGCTCGGAGGGCCGTCTTTCTTGAAAGAGAGATGCTATCCAAAGACGCTAGTGGGAGAAAGGTAGATCTTGAAGAGATTCAAGAACCCTCCAATGACCAACCTGAAGTTGGCACTAGTTCACAAGATGATTCTCAGCACGGCGCTGCTGGAGAACCTGACACGGATCCTTTACCTCTTAGAAGATCTGGTAGGAGTCGCAACGAGCCAGAGAGATATGGGTTTCTCATGTTTGAGGGCTGCGTTGAAGTCTATCCGGATACTCATGGCAATTGCCGCATTTCATGATTATGAGATTTGGCAAATGGATGTAAAAACCGCGTTCCATAATGGGACACTTAGCGAGGAGGTCTATACGACTCAACCGGAGGGTTTTGTACATGCCAAGCATCCGGATAAAGTCTGCAAGCTTAAGAAGTCCATTTATGGACTTAAGCAAGCATCGCGCAGTTGGAACCTGTGCTTTGATGAGAAAGTCAAAGAGTTTGGCTTTTCGAAAAGCAAGGATGAGCCATGCGTATATGTCAGGGCTAGTGGGAGCATAGTTGTGTTCCTAGTCTTGTATGTCGATGACATACTCCTCATTGGAAACGATGTCCCGACCCTTCAAGGTGTAAAAACTTGGTTAGGGAATTTTTTTCAATGAAGGATCTAGGAGATGCGACTTATATCTTGGGATCAAAATCTATAGAGATAGATCCAAGAGGCTTATTGGGCTTAGCCAAAGTACATATGTTGACAAAGTCCTAAAGCGATTTAGGATGGAAGACTCCAAGAAGGAGTTCATTCCAATGTCACATGGTTTGGTATTGAGTAAGACTCAATCCCCTAGTTCCCCAGAGGAACGGGAAGTAATGAAGCGAGTGCCATATGCTTTGGTTGTGGGCTTGATCATGTACGCCATGCTATGTACGAGGCCTAATGTATCGTGTGCCTTGAGCATGACGAGTAGATATCAAGCCAACCCTGGCAAAGCTCATTGGACGGCGGTGAAGAGCATTCTCAAGTATCTTCGGAGGACTAAGGAGATGTTCTTGGTGTACGGAGGTGAGGAAGAGCTTAGAGTAAAGGGTTACTCTGATGCAAGCTTCCAAACCGATAGGGATGACTGCCGATCACAATCGGGGTTCGTGTTCCTATTAAACGGCGGTGCTATATCCTGGAGGAGCTCCAAGCAAGACACCGTGGCCGATTCCACTACCGAGTCGGAATACATTGCGGCCAATGAAGCTGCTAAGGAGGCCGTATGGATGAGAAAATTTTTGCTTGATCTGGGAGTGGTTCCAAGCATCAGCGACCCTGTTGAGATCTTCTGTGACAACGAGGGTGCCGTTGCTTTAGCAAAGGAACCAAGGTCTCATCGACGCACGAGGCATATTCCGCGGAAATATCATTTTATCTAGGACGTGGTCGAAAATGGAGACATCGTCATCAGCAAAGTACACACAGATAGCAATTTGGCGGATCCGTTCACTAAACCGTTGTCGCAAGCCAAGCACGATGCCCACACACGTGCTATTGGGATTAGATTTGCTAGTGACTTGGTTTGGGTTGTATATTAGTTATTGTATTCGATGTATTTACTATGTTATTGGGAACATTAAGCAATATTGTATTTTTGAATGTATTGATTATTAAATGGAGATTTAATGATACGCGTGTAGCGAATACTTTCTTTAAAACATTATTGTGTTCCAACTTTGCATGTTTTATCACTTCCTTGAATATTTAACATTCTAAACTGTCCACGATCGGTCATTCTTCAAGGAAGGAAGTATGAACGAAGATCGAGGGAAATGATTGGTCATAGTGTTCAATAGGGATTGAATACAAGGGACGCAATATTTCACCTATGCTTGAAAAGAGTTTCAAGTGATTGGACGACCCACACCTGATCTTACTTCATGGTACATGTCAAGAGTAAATCAGGATGATAATATCTTTTATCCTTAGACCGGAGATGCATGTGTTTCACTATTTTGGTTTGCTTTATTCTGACTGCTTTCAAACGTAGTCCGTAACTGCCTATTACGGACTACGTTTGAAAGTAGTCAGAATAAAGCAGACCAAAATAGTGAAACACATGCATCTCCGATCTAAGGATAAAAGATATTATCATCCCGAATTACTTTTGACATATACCATGAAGTAAAATCAGGTGCGGGTCGTCCAATCACTTGAAACTCTTTTCAAGTATAGGCGAAATATTGCGTCCCTTGTATTCAATCCCCATGGAACATTATGACCAATCATTTCCCTCGATCTTCGTTCATACGTCCTTCCATTGAAGAATGACCGACCGTGGACTATTTAGAATGTAAAACATTCAAGGAAGTGATAAAACATGCAAAGTTGGAATATAATAATGATTTAAAGAAACTATTCGCTACACGCGTATCATTAAATCTCCATTTAATAATCAATACATTCAAAAAATACAATATTGTTTAACGTTCCTAATTATAGAGCAAATATCAAATACAATAACCAATATACAACTCAAACCAAGTCACTAGCAAATCTAATCCCAATAACACTTGTGGGGGCATCGTGCTTAGCTTGTGACAAGGGTTTAGTGAACGGATCCGACAAATTGCTATCCGTGTGTACTTTGCTGATGACAATGTCTCCATTCTCGACCACGTCCCGGATAAAATGATATTTCTGCGGAATATGCCTCGTGCGTCGGTGAGACCTTGATTCCTTGGCTAAAGCAACGGCACCCTCGTTGTCACAAAAGATCTCAACAGGGTCGCTGATGGTAGGAACCACTCCCAAATTAAGCACAAATTTCCTCATCCATACGGCCTCCTTAGCAGCTTCACTGGCCGCAATATATTCCGACTCTATAGTGGAATCGGCCACGGTATCTTGCTTGGAGCTCAACCAAGATATAGCCCCGCAGTTTAATAGGAACACGAACCGCGATTGTGATCGGCAGTCATCCCTATCGGTTTGGAAGCTTGCGTTAGAGTAACCCTTTACTCTTAGCTCTTCCTCACCTCCGTACACTAAGAATATATCCTTAGTCCTCCGAAGATACATGAGAATGCGCTTTACCGCCATCCAATGGGCTTCGCCTGGGTTGACTTGATATCTACTCTTCATGCTCAAAGCACACGATACATCAGGCCTCGTACATAGCATGGCATACATGATCGAGCCCACACCCGAAGCATATGGCACGCGCTTCATTACTTCCCGTTCCTCTAGGGAACTAGGGGATTGAGTCATACTCAATACCAAACCATGTGACATAGAAATGAACCCCTACTTGGAGTCTTCCATGCTAAACCGCTTTAGGACTTTGTCAACATACGTACTTTGGCTAAGCCCAGTTAGCCTCTTGGATCTATCTCTATAGATTTTGATCCCAAGAATATAAGTCACATCTCCCAGATCCTTCATTGATAAATAATTTCCTAACCAGGTTTTTACACCTTGAAGGGTTGGGACATCGTTCCCAATGAGGAGTATGTCATCGACATACAAGACTAGGAATACAACTATGCTCCCACTAGCCCTGACATATATGCATGGCTCATCCTTACTTTTCGAAAAGCCAAACTCTTTAACTTTCTCATCAAAGCATAGGTTCCAGCTACATGACGCTTGCTTAAGTCCATAAATGGACTTCTTAAGCTTGCAGACCTTATCCGGATGCTTGGCATGTACAAAACCCTCGGGTTGAGTCATATAGACTTCCTCGCTTAGTGTCCGATTAAGGAACGCGGTTTTTACATCCATTTGCCAAATCTCATAATCATGAATTGTGGCAATTGCCATGAGTATCCAGATAGACTTCAATATAGCCACCGGGGAAAAGGTTTCATCATAATCTACACCATGAGTTTGCGTGAAACCCTTAGCCACCAGTCGGGCTTTGAAGGTGTCTATCTCTCCATCTATGCCGGTCTTTTTCTTAAAGACCCACTTGCACCCTACGGGTCAACACCCGGTTACCGGATCTACCAAATCCTAGACATGGTTATCCGACATAGATTGCATCTTGGACTCCATCCCCTCTTTCCATCTAGGGTTTCCGTCTTTTGTCTCACCAAGTAGACATACCCATACCTACTAAAATCATCGGTAAAGGTTACGAAGTACCTTGAGTTATCGTTAGTGACATGCTTGAACGGACCACACACATCCATGTGAACGATATCCAACAAGTCTTGGCCTCTCTCGCAAACGCTGGTGAAAGGTGCTTTGGTCATTTTGGCCAATAATCAAGATTCGCACACATCATCCGACCCATGGTCAAATGATTCCAAGATACCATCCACTTGGAGCTTGACGATGCGTTTCTTGTTTATGTGGCCCAAACGACCATGCCATAAAGACAACTTATCCAAATCACATTTGGATTTAGAACCAACTTTTATGATTGATCTATTGCTTTGCAAGCATACGCTTGTTTCATATATGCCACAACATGGATGTGCTTTAAAATAAAATACATCATTCGTAAAGTAAGATATAATTCCATTAGAGAAATTAAAATTAAATCCATCTTCAAACAAAGCATAAAATGAAATAATGTTTCTTGCCACGCAGGGTGAATAAGATACATTTAACAAAAAAATATATAAGCCGGATTGAAAGGCGAGGTCTACGCTCCCAATCTTCTCAACCGGGAAAACCGTCTTGTTTCACATGATGAGATCCAGCTCCCCATCAACCAGGTCCCTACTTCTTGTTAGTACCTACACATTATTAACAATGTGAGTTCCACACCCGGTGTCCAAGACCTAAGCGTTAGAAGTAGAAGTATTATGGAGTTCAATCATATACGTACCGGAGGCGCCTTGTCCCTTGGCGCGAAGCCTCTTGAGCTCCTCCGTGTACTTGGGGCAGCTATGCTGGTAGTGTCCCTTCTACCCGCAGAAGAAACAAGTAGCCTCTTCCGATGAGAGGGCTATAGGAGCGGGTTGCTTCCCCTTCAGCTCTGGGGCTGGGAGAGGTTTGGGCTTAGGTGTTGCCAACTTTGCCTTCCCCTTTCCTTTACCCTTGGAGCATGAAGTGGGCCGCTTCCTCTTAGCACCACCCTCATGGATGGCTGGGACGGGTGCGGAGGTTGATGGATTTGCCTTGGCCATGTTAGACTCCGCGGTCTTCAACATGCCATGCAATTCCAACAAGAACTTATCCATGTTGTGCATATGGTAGTTCACAATGAACGGACCATATTCTTGAGGCAAAGATTGGAGGATGATATCCGTCACCAACTCTTTCCTCATTAGAAAGCTCAACCTCTCGAGCTGGTCCACGTATTGCTTCATACGAAGCACGTGGGAGCTCACGTTCCTGCCCTCCTGCATCCGAGACCCTATGAAGGCCTTGACACACTCATAGAGTTCTTGCCTTGCTTGCTGTTGGAACATTTCCTTGAGTTGCGAGATCATGTCGTACGCACCAACGTCCTCGAATTTCCTTTGCAATTCGGAACTCATGGTCGTCAACATGAGGCAAGTCACCTCATTTGTGTCTTTAAGGCGCTTTTCATAAGCGTCCTTAACGGCCCGCGTAGCGTTGGTAGCAGGACCCTCCGGAAGAGGATCTTCTAGGACGTACAACTTGCTTTCATTGCGTAAGACAATTCTCAATTGCCTATGCCAATCCATAAAGTTTACTCCTACGAGTTTCTCTTTTTCCAAAAATGGACGAAGTGACATGTGTGTCGCGGTGTTGCTTGTAGATGCAATCTAAAAGAAGGCAAAGAACACAAAAAAGTTAGTTCGACATATTTTAATCATTGTTAAGTAATTACCCAATAGTTTAATACTTAAATTTAACAAGGGCTAAGAACCCAATATTGTTGGGAATCCATGGGGATCAAAGCATGCAACGGAAGGAACAAAAAAACACCAAACGATCCCATGATTTCCCAATGGTGGTGAAAACTTGCAAGAACATGCATGCAACCAAAAACAAGAACAAAGAGAGGAAGGAGAACAAATCATACCCTCGAAGACATTGATACTTGGTTGGAACAAATCGGATTTGGGATGTATGCTTGAAACAAAAGGCTCCAAGCCCTAATGCAAGTCCACACCAAGAAACCTTCAACCTCTTTGTACTAGCAAACCGAAGCACCACCAACACTTGATGGATCTCTTCTAGAACAGCCTTGAAACACTTGTGCACAAATCACCAACACTTGATCTTGCTCTCTATCTCAATGAAAGAACTCACAAGTATATGTATTGCACAAAAATGGACCAAGAGTGTTGAATGAACAAACAATGCCCCTTATAAAGACATATCATCTGTTCTTTAGAGTCCAGAGTCGTGCTAATTGGCCCTCATTCATTGGACAAACAAAATGGTCCAACCAAATTCAAGTGTCACTTAGAATTCTGCCTTCACGACTTCTTCACGAGCTCTCACGGGCCGTGAAGGATAAATGCGCCACGACCGGCCATTAATCCTCCACGAGTCGTGCCGCGCCGTGCAAGAATCGTGAGGGTTCGTGTCTTCATGACCTCCTTCACGGGCCGTGTAGGGTCGTGAAGCCCTAGGGTTTCACGAACCATGTGGCCCACGACAGGACTTGTGGACACGAGCTGCTTCACGACCCGTGGAGCATCCTTCACGATCGTGAAGCCTAGGTCAACTGGAAATTGACCATTTTGACTCTTTCTTCTTATAGTAGGCTGTTGAGATTGAAACTTGGCGTGTGACCCAATAGGCCCGCGCTTCATTGGCAGTGATGCTGGCCTACGTGTGTCGGTGGACAGATTCCAACAAACTCCCACTTGCACATGACACACCGTATCCATGGGCACCACAGACAGGGAGCGGCCTCTAGCAAGGCATCCCTGCCCCCAACTAAGCGTGGGGTATGTCATCCCTGACAAGTGCCATGATAAACTAAAAGAGTTTGACATGGTCCTATAGATAAGTGATCAATTATCTTATTGTTCACGATATCCAAGTGAACACGAGACATGGTACAAAGTCATTCTCCGATCGTTCACAATTATGTTTCTCAATCAAGATTGGTGGTGACCAAAAGGTGAGTTGCAACTGATCAACAATCATTGCAAGCTCGAGCATGGCCATGCAATTTTGGTGTCGGCGCCCAATCATCGAGGGGCCCAGGGATATCTCTCTTTACAGAGGAACAAATTCCTTCGATTACATTGCCTCCAATACAATGGAAATACCTTACCCAAATACCTCCTTTATAATAGCCAGTTACGGACTACGTTTGAAAGCAGTCAGAATAAAGAAAACCAAAATAGTGAAACACATGCATCTCCGGTCTAAGGATAAAAGATATTATCATCCTGATTTACTCTTGACATGTACCATGAAGTAAGATCAGGTGTGGGTCGTCCAATCACTTGAAACTCTTTTCAAGTATAGGCGAAATATTGCGTCCCTTGTATTCAATCCCTATTGAACACTATGACCAATCATTTCCCTCGATCTTCGTTCATACTTCCTTCCTTGAAGAATGACCGATCGTGGACAGTTTAGAATGTTAAACATTCAAGGAAGTGATAAAACATGCAAAGTTGGAACATAATAATGATTTAAAGAAAGTATTCGCTACACGCGTATCATTAAATCTCCATTTAATAATCAATACATTCAAAAATACAATATTGCTTAATGTTCCCAATAACATAGTAAATACATCGAATACAATAACCAATATACAACTCAAACCAAGTCACTAGCAAATCTAATCCCAATAGCACGTGTGTGGGCATCGTGATTGGCTTCCGACAACGGTTTAGTGAACGGATCCGCCAAATTGCTATCCGTGTGTACTTTGTTGATGACGATGTCTCCATTTTCGACCACGTCCCGGATAAAATGATATTTCCGCGGAATATGCCTCGTGTGTCGATGAGACCTTGGTTCCTTTGCTAAAGCAACGTCACCCTCGTTGTCACAGAAGATCTCAACAGGGTCGCTGATGCTTGGAACCACTCCCAGATCAAGCATAAATTTCCTCATCCATACGGCCTCCTTAGCAGCTTCACTGGCCGCAATGTATTCCGACTCGGTAGTGGAATCGGCCAAGGTGTCTTGCTTGGAGCTCTTCCAGGATATGGCACCGCCGTTTAATAGGAACACGAACCCCGATTGTGATCGGCAGTCATCCCTATCGGTTTGGAAGCTTGTATCAGAGTAACCCTTTACTCTAAGCTCTTCCTCACCTCCGTACACCAAGAACATCTCCTTAGTCCTCCGAAGATACTTGAGAATGCTCTTCACCGCCGTCCAATGAGCTTCGCCAGGGTTGGCTTGATATCTACTCGTCATGCTCAAGGCACACGATACATCAGGCCTCGTACATAGCATGACGTACATGATCGAGCCCACAGCCGAAGCATATGGCACTCGCTTCATTACTTCCCGTTCCTCAGGGGAACTAGGGGATTGAGTCTTACTCAATACCAAACCATGTGACATTGGAATGAACCCCTTCTTGGAGTCTTCCATCCTAAACCGCTTTAGGACTTTGTCAACATATGTACTTTGGCTAAGCCCAATAAGCTTCTTGGATCTATCCCTATAGATTTTGATCCCAAGAATATAAGTCGCATCTCCTAGATCCTTCATTGAAAAACAATTCCCTAACCAAGTTTTTACACCTTGAAGGGTCGGGACATCGTTTCCAATCAGGAGTATGTCATCGACATACAAGACTAGGAATACAACTATGCTCCCACTAGCCCTGACATATACGCATGACTCATCCTTGCTTTTCGAAAAGCCAAACTCTTTGACTTTCTCATCAAAGCACAGGTTCCAACTGCGCGATGCTTGCTTAAGTACATAAATGGACTTCTTTAGCTTGCAGACTTTATCCGGATGCTTGGCATGTACAAAATCCTCGGGTTGGATCATATAGACCTCCTCGCTAAGTGTCCCATTAAGGAACGCGGTTTTTACATCCAGTTGCCAAATCTCATAACCATGAAATGCTGCAATTGCCATGAGTATCCGGATAGACTTCAACATAGCCACCGGGGAAAAGGTTTCATCATAGTCTACACCATGAGTTTGTGTGAAACCCTTAGCCACCAGTCGGGCTTTGAAGGTGTCTACCTCTCCATCTATGCCGGTCTTTTTCTTAATGACCCATTTGCACCCTACGGGTCTACACCCGGGCACCAGATCTACCAAATCCCAGACTTGGTTATCCGACATAGATTGCATCTCGGACTCCATAGCCTCTTTCCACCTAGCTGACTCAGGGCCCACCACGGAGTTCCGATAAGATGATGGTTCATCATGATCCACCACTAGGTCGCAGCCCTCAGACATGAGAAACCCATATCTCTCTGGCTCGTTGCGACTCCTACCGGATCTTCTAATAGGTAAAGGATCCGTGCCAGGTTCTCCAGCAGCGCCGTGCTGAGAATCATCTTGTGAACTAGTGCCAACTTCAGGTTGGTCATTGGAAGGTTCTTGAATCTCTTCAAGATCTATCTTTCTCCCACTAGCGTCTTTGGATAGCATCTCCCTTTCAAGGAAGACGACCCTCCGAGCAACAAATACCTTGTTCTCGGATGGTTTGTAGAACAAATATCCCATAGACCCGGCAGGATATCCAATGAACAAACACCTCTCGGCTCGGGGTTCTAATTTGTCCTTCACCTCACGTCTCACGTAGGCAGAACAACCCCAAACCTTTAGATATGAAAGCGATGGAACCTTTCCATGCCACATCTCAAAGGGTGTGTTCTTGACCTTCTTAGTTGGTACGAGGTTAAGGATTCTAACGGCCGTTTCCAATGCATAGCCCCAAAAGCTAATGGGTACATCTGTGTGACTCATCATACACCAAACCATATCCAATAATGTCCGGTTCCTCCTCTCGGCGACACCATTTAATTGGGGTGTCCTAGGAGGTGTCAATTGCGAAACAATTCCACAATCTTTTAGATAGTCACGGAATTCCGAACTTAGTTACTCACCACCACGATCCGATCTGAGCATCTTAATTCGTTTACCCAATTGGTTCTCAACTTCGTTTTTGAAAGTCTTGAAAACCTCAAAGGTTTCCGTCTTTTGTCTCATCAAGTAGACATACCCATACCTACTAAAATCATCGGTAAAGGTTACGAAGTAGCTTGAGTTATCCCTAGTGACATGCTTGAACGGACCACACACATCCATGTGAACGATATACAACAAGTCTTTGCCCCTCTCACAAACGCCGGTGAAGGGTGCTTTGGTCATTTTTCCCAACAAGCAAGATTCGCATACATCACCCGACCCATGGTCAAATGATTCCAAGATCCCATCCGCTTGGAGCTTGGCGATGCGTTTCTTGTTTATGTGGCGCAAACGACCATGCCATAAAGATAACTTAACCAAATCACATTTGGATTTAGAACCAACATTCATGATTGATCTATTACTTTGCAAGCATACGCTTGTCTCATATATGCCACGACATGGATGTGCTTTAAAATAAAATAAATCATTCTTAAAGCATGAAATAATTCCATTAGAGAAATTAAAGTTAAATCCATCGTCAACAAGTGCATAAAATGATAAAATGTTTCTTGCCACGCAGGGCGAATAAGATACATTTAATAAAGTAATATTTAAGCCGGATGGAAAGGCGAGGTCCACGCTCCCTATCTTCTCAACCGGGACAACCACCTTGTTTCCCATGATGAGATCCAGCTCCCCATCAACCAAGTCCCTACTTCTCTTAATACCTGCACATTATTAACTATGTGAGTACCACACCCGGTGTCCAAGACCCAAGCGTTAGAAGTAGAAGTGTTATGGAGTTTAATCATATATATACCGGAGGCGCCTTGTCCTTTGGCGCGAAGCGTCTTGAGCTCCTCCGTGTACTTGGGGCAACTACGCCGGTAGTGTCCCTTCTCCCCGCAGAAGAAGCAGGTGGCCTCTTCCGGTGAGGGGGCTATAGGAGCGGGTTCCTTCCCCTTCGGCTCCGGCGCCGGGAGTGGTTTGGGCTTGGGTGTGTCCACCTTCGCCTTCCCCTTTCCCTTGCCTTTGAAGTTTGAAGCGGGCCGCTTCCTCTTAGCACCACCCTCATGGATGGCTAGAACGGGTGCGGAGGTCGATGGCTTTGCCTTGGCCATGTTAGACTCGGCGGTCTTCAACATGTCGTGCAACTCCATCAAGGACTTATCCATATTATGCATATGGTAGTTCACAATGAACGGACCATATGCTTGAGGTAAAGATTGGAGGATAATTTCCGTAGCCAACTCTTTCCCCATAGGAAAGCCCAACCTCTCGAGCTGGTCCACGTATTGCTTCATACGAAGCTCGTGGGAGCTCACGTTCCCGCCCTCCTGCATCCGACACCCTACAAAGGCCTTGACACATTCGTAGAGTTCTTGCCTCGCTTGCTGCTGGAACATTTCCTTTAGCTGCGAGATCATGTCAAACGCACCAACGTCCTCGAATTGCCTTTGCAACTCGGAACTCATGGTCGTCAGCATGAGGCAAGTCACCTCATTAGTGTCTTTAAGGCGCTTCTCATAAGCATCCTTAATGGCCCGCGTAGCGGTGGTAGCAGGAGCCTCCGGAAGAGGTCCCTCTAGGACGTACAAGTTTCTTTCATGGCGCAAGACAATTCTCAAGTGCCTAAGCCAGTCCATGATGTTTACGCCTATGAGTTTCTCTTTCTCCAAAAATGGACGGAGTGAAATGTGTGTCGCGGTGTTGCTTGTAGATGCCATCTAAAAGAAGGCAAAGCACACAAAAGGTTAGTTCGACATATTTTAATCCTTGTTAAATAATTACCCAATAGTTTAACACTTAAATTTAACAAGGGCTTAGAACCTAACATAACTTCACTACATGACGGGTTTACCGCGGATCACTTCGTGAAGGTATTTAGGCCGGTAAACGCTTTACCAATTGCGATCCGTGAATACAACTCTTAGGCACTTGCGGGATCTATCGGTACTCATAGCACCGGCTTGGCATGTTTGATCCCTTCCCACACCGATTCCTCAATAAGCCGCTTTGATAACTCGGTATAGGCACGACAACTACAACCACGCAAGAAAATATATAAATAAAACTACGCAACGACGCATACAAAACCGATTTGAGCCAACCTAAGTGTTCCCCGGTGAGCTAACCGAGGAACTAATTCTACTAAGGATAAACAATCCAAGACTTGGTGCCTCCGGTCTTCTCTTCAATATTACATACATAATATAAAGAGAAATGGCATGTAAGCCACGCAATCTATTCTAAGCTAATATACAAATTATAAAGAATAAATACATTGGCACGCAAGGCACTAATAAATAAATTATTACAAACCGGATTAAATAAATTATTACAAACCAAATGTCGTACAAACCATCAAATTAATGAATAACAAATAAAGCAACCAAACAACCACACAAAGGTCTAAGGCTCAAACCGGTGCTCCCAAAAACGAAACCACCACAAAGCATGGTGTGCCACACCAAACCATGCACAAAATAATATCCCAATTAAGTTTATTCAAAAACTAAAGGCACAAGAATAAACCTTGTACATATGCATTAGGATTCCAAACACTTTGAAATCCATATTCATATATACACAATTTACATGTATGCATGTGTGCATTTTATGCCAAAACCACCCAATACATACATATAAAAGAATTAGGATATTATGGGGCTAAAACTACAATGCTAAACAGCCTAAAATGATTCTGGAAACACCAAAATCATGTGCCAAAATCCATATCTAGTTTTCTTTTACTAAAAGGCCAAAAACAGCCTGATCACGACGCCTTCACGAGCTACTGCTCTTCATGGGCCCTCACGGGCCGTGAAGGCAGTACGCTCCACGACTCGTGAAACAGATTAAAAACCTTTCACGACCACCACCCCACGAGATTGGTCGTGTGGCCTTCACAACCCGTGAAGCAAGTTCCACGGCCCGTGAAGACCTTCTGGACAGAATGTCCAAAATCGAAAATATGGATTTTCAAGCCACAAAGGTGCATACATCTTGTATGTATGGCTCTCATACCACTGTTGGGAATCCATGGGGATTAAAGCACGCAACGGAAGCAACAAAAACACACAAAACGATCCCATGATTTCCCAATGGTGGTGAAAACTTGCAAGAACATGCATGCAAGCAAAAAAAAGAACAAAGAGAGGAAAGAAAACAAATCATACCCTCAAAGACTTTGATACTTGGCTGGAACAAATCGGATTTGGGATGTAAGCTTGAAACAAAAGGCTCCAAGCCCTAATGCAAGTCCACACCAAGAAACCATCAACCTCTTTGTACTAGCAAACCGAAGCACCACCAACACTTGATGGATCTCTTCTGGAACATCCTTGAAACACTTGTGCACAAATCACCAACACTTGATCTTGCTCTCTATCTCAATGAAAGAATTCACAAGTATATGTATTGCACAAAAATGGACCAAGAGTGTTGAATGAACAAACAATGCCCCTTATAAAGACATATCATCTGTTCTTTAGAGTCCATAGTCGTGCTAATTGGCACTCATTCATTGGACCAACAAAATGGTCCAACCAAATTCAAGTGTCACTTAGAATTCTGCCTTCACGACTTCTTCACGGGCCGTGAAGGATAAATGCGCCACGACCGGCCATTAATCCTCCAAGAGTCGTGCCGCGCCGTGCAAGAATCGTGAGGGTTCGTGCCTTCACGACCTCCTTCACTGGCCGTGTAGGGTCGTGAAGCCCTAGGGTTTCACGAACCATGCGGCCCACGACAGGACTCGTGGACACGAGCTGCATCACGACCCGTGGAGCATCCTTCACGGTCGTGAAGCCTAGGTCAACTGGAATTTGACCATTTTGACTCTTTCTTCTTATAGTAGGCTGTTGAGATTGAAACTTGGCGTGTGACCCAATAGGCCCGCGCTTCATTGGCAGTGATGCTGGCCTACGTGTGTCGGTGGGCAGATTCCAACAAATATAACTTCATTACATGACGGGTTTACCGCGGATCACTTCGTGAAGGTATTTAGGCCGGTAAACGCTTTACCAATTGCAATCCGTGATTACAACTCTTAGGCACTTGCGGGATCCATCGGTACTCATAGCACCGACTTGGCATGTTTATCCCTTCCCACACCGATTCCTTAATAAGCCGCTTTGGTAACTCGGTATAGGCACGACAACTACCAATGCGTATTAAATTGGAATTGCAAATCGTCCAACAAGATACACGATGACGCTCTTGACAATAATTGGCTCATTCTAAGCTCGACAACCAATAATTTCAAGACGCCACACTCACCTTCCACACAAGTCCACATGGAACAACTCGTGCTAAGCTCGACAATTGCCCCATGCTTCACTAGATTCGGGTGGTGTCATCTTTTGGATGGCGTGCGATTTATGTTTTTAAGAAAAATAGGACTTTTGTTTTTCCGGTTAAAACCCACTTTTCGTTTTGATTAACAAATAAGTGACAAAACGCATTTTTCACCATTTGAACATAAACAGTTTGTATTCGTTTGTTAATCATGTGAGCGAGCGGGGTTTGTTAACCAATTAAGGAAAATATATAGTTTTATTATTTTAAAAACATTTTCTAGCATGCGAAATCCTACAACCACGCAAGAAAATAAATATATAAAACTACACAACCACGCATACAAAACCGATTTGAGCCAACCTAAGTGTTCCCCGGTGAGCTAACCGAGGAACTAATTCTACTAAGGATAAACAATCCAAGACTTGGTGGTGTGCTCCAACTCGATCCCGCGCTTCTAGATCCGAGGTAGCCGAGACGTCTCCTAAGACTCCCGTTGGTGCCTCCGGTCTTCTCTTCAATATTACATATATAATATAAAGAGAAATGGCATGTAAGCCACGCAATCTATTCTAAGCTAATATACAAATTATAAAGAATAAATACATTGGCACGCAAGGCACTAATAAATAAATTATTACAAATCGGATTAAATAAATTATTACAAACCAAATGTCGTACAAACCACCAAATGAATGAATAACAAATAAAGCAACCGAACAACCACACAAAGGTTTAAGGCTCAAACCGGTGCTCACAAAAACGAAACAACCACAAAGCATGGTGTGCCACACCAAACCATGCACAAAGTAATAACCAATTAAGTTTATTCAAAAACTAAAGGCACAAGAATAAACCTTGTACATATGCAGTAGGATTCCAAACACTTTGGAATCCATATTCATATATACACAAAATACATGTATGTATGTGTGCATTTTATGCCAAAACCACCCAATACATACAAGTAGACGAATTAATATTGCTAAAAAGCCAAAAATGATTCTAAAAAAACCAAAATCAGATTGCTAAAATCCAAATCTAGTTTTCTTTTTTTCTAAAGGCCAAAAACAGCCTGTTCACGACGCCTTCACGAGCTACTGCTCTTCACGGTCCCTCACGGCCCGTGAAGCTAGTACGCTCCACGACTCGTGAAACAGTTAAAAAAACTTTCACGACCAACACCTCATGAGACTGGTCGTGTAGCCTTCAGGACTCGTGAAGCAAGCTTTATGGCCTGTGAAGGCTCTTTGGACAGAATGTACAAAATCAAAAATATGGATTTTTAAGCCACAGAGGTGCATGTATCTTACAAGTATGGCTCTGATACCACTATTGAGATTCCATGGGGATCAAAGCACGCAACAAAAGCAAGAAAAACCCACAACAAAGATCCCATGAAGTTCCAATGGTGGTGAAAACTTGTAAGAAACAACATGCAACCAAAAGAAAGGCAAAGGAGAGAAGAGTCATACCCTTGAAGACTTTGAATCTTGGCTGGAACAAAGAGCTACATGAAATGGGATGTATATTTGGAACAAGAGGCTCCAAACCCTAATGCAAGTCCACACCAAGCTTCTCTTCAACCTTCTTGTACTAGCAAGCCAAAGAAATCACCAACACTTGATAATTTACTTCTGGAACATTCTTGAACTATATTGTGCACAGCTAAACTCCTTTGATCCTGCTCACTTACACTAGTGTATGAACTCACAATATAGTATACTTACACAAAATGACCAAGAGTAGGAAATGAACTTATAGAGCTCCACATATAGACATAATATCTGCTCTCTTAGTCCTAGAGTCAGGCCAAATGCACTTCATTCATTGGACCAAACAAAATGGTCCAATAACACAAGTGTCACTTGAAATTCTTCCTTCACAACTTCTTCATGGGCTCTCACGGGCCGTGAAGAATAAATGCGCCACAACCGGCCATTAATCCTCCACGAGTCGTGCCGCGCCGTGCAAGAATCGTGAGGGTAGTGTCTTCACGACCTCCTTCACGAGCCGTGTAAGGTCGTGAAGCCCTAGGGTTTCACGAACCATGCGACCATGACAGGACACATGTACACGAGCTACTTCACGACCCGTGGAGCATCCTTCACGGTCGTGAAGCTTAGGTCAAATTGAATTTGACCATTTTGACCCTTTCCTCTTATAGTAGGCTGTCGAGATTGAAACTTAGCGTGTGACCCAATAGGCCCGCGCTTCATCGGCAGTGATACCGGCCGACGTGTGTTAGTGGGCAGATTCCAACACTTTACGAGTAGCATCATTGAATTTTTTGTAGTCAATGCATATCCGCCATCCCGTGACCATACATGTTGCAACGAGTTCATTTTGCTTATTGAGGACTATAGTCATGCCTCTCTTTTTAGCAACTACCTGGATGGGGCTTACCTAAGGGCTATAAAAATGTGATAGATGAGCCCGTCATCAAGTAATTTTATCGCCTCTTTTCTAACTACCTCCTTCATATTGGGGTTTAACCTCCTCCGTCGCTGCATACAAGGTTTATAAGTATCCTCCATGAGACTTTTATGTGTACAATGAGAGGGGTTGATCCTTCGTATGTCAGCAGTTTTCCAGGAGATTGCCCGTTTGTAGGCTTTGAGAACACAGAGTAAACTCTCTTTCTCATTCTCGAAAAGGGTATAAGAAATGATAACAGGGAGGGAGGAATCTCCTTGCATATAAGCATACTCAAGATGGGAAGTTAGAGGTTTGAGTTCAAGAGTAGGAGGCTCCTCAAGAGAGGTTTTGATACGGATCTTCTCACTGGGAGAGATTTGCTCGAATGCTCCATCGGTCATTTAGGCATCTACGGCGTCAACATATAGGATTTCTTCGAGCTCTCACTTCATGGCATACTGGTTAATGCCATCAGTACCATTACCCAACAAGCTTTCCTAAGAGATGTCGGTCATCAGGAAATTCTCCACTTCATCATTCAAACAATTATCAATTATATGCATAAAGTAGCATGAGTCATCAGCAGTGTGTGCATGTGACATAGCTTTGTCTATACAAAAATAACCCTATCGTTAGCTATGCCTAGATTAAGTTGTTCCTTGAGACATGAACAATGGCATCTGCAGTATTCAAGAATGGCCTACCTAGAATTAAAGGCACATGACTATCCTCTTTCATTTCTAGGATGACAAAATGAGCAGGAAAAACAAATTTGTCCATTTTAAGAGGGACATTCTCAGCTATGCCTATGAGATATTTAAAACTACGGTCAGCAAGTTGCAAGCACATTCTAGTTTCTTAAGTTCTCCTAAGTCTAGTTTAGCATACAAAGTAGATGGCATCAAATTCATGCTAGCTCCTAAGTCTACTAAAGCATTACACACGGTATCAAAACCTATAAAGCAAGGGATAATGAAACTCCATGGATCTTCTAGTTTAGGAGGCATGGCTGCAGTCTGCAGGATAGCTGAGCATTGCTCCCTAAGTGGTAAAGTAGTGGCTTCTTCTAGCTTCTTTCGGTTAGACACCAAGTCCTTCAGAAATATCCCATAATTGGGCATACTTGGAATCACACCAAAAAGAGGCACATTAATTCTAATCTGTTTAAGTAGATCAACAAACTTACCATATTTCTCTTTTATGCGCTCCTTCCAGAGACGGTTAGGAAATGGAAATTTCGGATGGTACTCCTTCAGAGGAGGTTGTGTGACCTTTTTCTTGCTGCTATGCTCTGCTGGGAAACCCTCATGTTCCTTTTGCTTTTCCACTACTGGAGTCTCGATCTCATCATCCGATGAATTATCCTACACAATAGGAGAAGAAAGATCATTAGTATTATTAACATTATTATTACCCACGGACCTATCTGAGCGAGTTATAATTGCTTTGACGTGCTCATTCTGGGGTTTGTCAGCATTGGGGTTTTGTTGTGTATTGCACGATAGCGACCCACTTTGTCAACCTGCTATGTTTTCTGCCGACCTCCCCAAGTCACGCTCCACGGTCTGAATGGAGCATGTTGATTTCTCTGGATCTGCTCGTTCATGCTTTGCTTTTGTTGGACAGTAGTCTTCAAAGACTCTACTGACTGGGTCGGTTTTAGCATAAAATTCTTTTGGAGGTCCTCTATATTGGCACTTGACCCTCCTTGTGGTTGAGTAGGTTGAGGTTGACTGGGCTGAGGTGCATTACCTTGGTTTACCCTATTAAACCCCGCTAGGTTTTGTCTCTGGAAATTACCTCAGGATAGTTACCTCCGGATCTCTGATTCAGAAAGTTGACATCTTGGGTTTGATTCATCGGGAGATCTTCGCAGTCTTTGGTGAGATGACGTCCTCCACATGATTCACATCCTACCTGCATAGAATGAATAGATTGAATTAGTTTATCAACTTTACGCTCTAATGATTTTTGATAATTTGCTAAAGATGCAACCGTGTTTCGGCTGCCCTCGTCTTCTATAGCAGCTATCGTCCTCCGAGCCGACTTCCTCTCAACAATCCACCCCTGCTTATGAATAGGTATATTCTCAAGCAATATGTAAGCTTCCCTTGGGCTTTTTTACTGTAAGATTCTACCACAAGCTGAATTAATCTTCTCCCGAATATCATCATCCATTCCTCGGTAGAATGTCTGTGCTTGCTCACTTTTATTGAGCCAATGATTTCGACACTCCCGGAGCATCTTCTTGAAATGGGTCCAAGCATCATTAAATGACTCTCCAGATTTTTGAGAGAAATTGTTAGAACTGTATTATTGTTTATTGTCTAGTTACAATTTAGTGTTTTTATGGTTTACATTGTACTTGGTATAAATAGTATCTTAGCCTTCTATCAATGTAACCTTTGACATATTATTGAAATAGAAAACACATACTTAAAGGTTATTCTACATATTCTCTCTACTTGATTCTATTGTGTACTCACTTTATTGCTCTACAATTGGTATCAAAGCCTAATCTTTGCTAAGATAAGGTTCTTGATTGAAGAATTCAAGAGAAAACAACAACAATTCGAAGCAATTTGTCGGATTATGAAGGTATTTTGGTCGACTTTTGGCAAATTCTGATTTCTATTGAATCGAGACTGAAAATGGAGGATTAGTAGCCTATTAGACTCGTAATCAACATTGGAGTAAGTCTGTGTAAGTATGCGATTGATTACTACAACAGTTTGTATTGAATTGAAGTTTTCGTATTTTTCGGTTTTGATACAAATTTGATTGAAAATGGATTCTAGAGGTTGATTTTGGTTGTAAAGTTGATTGTAAACTGTAATTCGCTTGTCTATGATCCTTGTGAAAGAAGAAATTCATGAATTTGATCAAAATTCGGAGGAATTTGAAGTTTAGAAGTTGGCGGTTTGTACTGTTGCAAGAACTATCAGATTACACTCAAGAACAATCGGATTTTACAAAATCCGAAGATTTCTACCGGTTTCTGATACTTTTCTAAGTGTCGGATTTTGACATTCGGATTTTGTGTTGCGGATTTTGGGTTTACAAAGGATTGAGTTGCGGATTTGGAGTTTATTTGGTATAAGCTACTATCGGATTACAAGGATTGGTTGCATTCGGATTTGAGTATCGGATTTTGATTTTCGGATTTCCAAGAATTGGTATTTGATCGGATTCACATCAAACGGATTTCTAACTACTAGAATTTGGAAGTCTTAGATTTGCACAATTGAATTTCCAATTCATCGGATTTTAGGTCTAGGATTTGATTAATCAAGGATTTTCAAAACCAATCGGATTTGAATCAATTCTCTCGGATTTCAAAACATCGGATTTTTGAAATTCACGGATTCCTACAATCGGAATTCAAATTATTGGAATTTGAATTAACCGGATTTCTAATTCGGATATCAATTACTCAGATTTTCAATCGGATTTCCAACTCGGATTGTCAAACAATCGGATTTCCAATTGTTTCGGATTTCAAATGATCGGATTTGAAGAATCAGATTTGAACTTTCACATTTCAGAGAGTGAGTATCGGATTTGTGTTGAAACAAGGATTCTTCGATCAAATATCTTACAGAGAAAAGATCCTAAAGCAAGAATGAGTGCATATAGTGAAACCCTTTCATTCGGTTCAGACTCGAAGTCACCTGTATTGTACAGAGGAGAGTACCATGTATGGAAAGGTCGTTTCATGGATTTTATCGATAACAACGAGCAATATGGTGAGTAGATGAAGAAAAGTATATTAGAAGGAAACGGTGTCTTGAGAATTGATCAAGAAGCAAACCCTCATCATAATCCAGCCTTGGATGAAATCTACCACGAAAAGCTTCCATCTGAGTATACAGCAGAAGAAAAGCATAGATCCGCAGCAGATCGTAAAGCAAAATACTATCTAAAACATGGACTTTCTTCAGAATTTTACATTAAATTGAATGGCCTGAACACTAAGGAGATATGGGATGAGATAAAGAGCCAGATGGAAGGCACTGAGTCTGGGGTCTGGATCAAAGATACTACATTGGTTAACTCCTTTGATCATTTCAAGGCGAGAGATGGGGAAGCGCTTATTGAAACTTACAGTCGCTACTGTAAGTTGCTTAATGACCTTAGAAACCAGAAGCTTGATGATTACTCTAATCTCACGAAGAATACAAGGCTTCTAAACTCTCTAAGGACTGAATGGAGATCCCAAGTGGCTATCTATAGACAGATGAACCAAAAGAATCTCAACAAAGTTACTCACCATATGATTTTTGAGGAACTAAATCAATATCAGGATGATGTTGGTTTTTGGACACAAAAAGAAATTGTAGATCCACTGGCCCTGATGGTTAATGAGAAAAGGGTAAAGAGCTCAACAAAGTCTGTCAAGATGAAACAAGTTCAAGAGACAGAATCTTTAGATTCGGAGAAAGAGAGTGTGGTTGACAATGAGAAAATCATGGAGGCTATGGCCTATTTAACTAACATGACGCAAAATAAGTTTCTGAAGAACAAAAAAAACAACAGGCAAAGGTTCACTTCTGGTTCTAGAAGGAGAGATGACCAATTCCAAAAGAAGGATGGTCAGAGATTAGAAAGGAGGTATGAAAGGAAAGTAGAAACTACCCAGGAACACAAATGTTACAACTGTGGTGGAACTGGGCATTTTATTAAAGATTGCAAAAATCCCAAGGTTAAGGACTCTGAATACTATAAGACAAAACTCAACCTCATCAAGCAAAGAAACAGTGGGAGGGCATTACTTGCTGAAGAGGATCAATTCTTAACTGACACTGACAACGGTGATGAAGATCCCAATGTCCACGCCCAGTTTGTTTTAATGGCTGAGGTAGAGGAGTGTGAGTTCGAGGAAACCGACGGGGAAAGCGAAGATGAAATAGTGGGAAATGACTATGGATTTATGGCCATATTTGATGAGTCAGATATGGAAAGTGAGTATGAAGAAGAAAAAGAGATTGAAGCTGAGGTAGCTACTGAAGGCACCAACCCATCTGTTGCTGAGAGTGAAGAGAAGGTATCGACTGATGACTCTAAATTTCCTACTGAGTATATACTAACTCTTATGCAACAGGTGGAGATCTTAACTTCTTAGAACCAATCACTCATGAACAAGAACCAGAAGCTGCATGAAAAGAATTGAAGTCTAAAAATGGAGCAAGAAACAAAAAGTGAATTCGAACTAACAAATCAATCTTCAAAATTAGTACAACTTCAATAAGAAATAACAGACAAAGAAAATGCACTCAACAAGTTACAAAAAGAAACAGAGTTAAAAGTGCATGACTTAAATGCTGCAAAATTGTCTGCAGAAATAAACCTTAATTTAATAATGAAGGAGAAAAAGAACCTCGATGAAAAAGTTCAGCATCTTGTGGAAAGAGTTAAAAAACAAGTCACTACTCGTCACAGTATTTTTAACAAACCTTGAACCAAACGTGAAGAATAGATATAAAGGTTTAGGGTATGTGAAAACAACTTTTTCTCAATAATTAATTGCACACAATTGTACCATGAAAATGCAAAGCTCAATTAATTATGATGAACTGAACGCGTCTTACGCATATGGTGAAAAGAGTGGGGGTTATTCTTCAGATGAATGCTTCATTCCTATCCCACCTGAGGTGAAGAAAGTTGTTGAAGAAGGAAACAATGGAACTGCAAGAGTTTATATTCCACATATGGAACAGCAGAGAAGACAGGAATTGCTTGATGTAGCATGCATTAATTAGAAAATTCAATTTGAAGTGGAAAATTGTGTCCTAAAAGAAACAATCTTCAATCTTAACAAGCAGTTAAATTCCGCTGCATCTGAAATAAAGATTGAAATAACTGAAGAAAAAGTTAACAATTCTGATATTGCACAATACCTAATTCCACAATTTATTTCAAATGGAATTGAACGAAGAATGCTTGAAGAGAAGGTTGGACGCTTGCTAACTGAGTTGGATAGATATCTGGATATTGTGTATCCTTGGTGTCCGAAGGCTTGTAGGGAGTTCATGTCACATAAATGCAATCAATTTTGTGATCCCAAGAGTGTTACGGAGAAAGGATCATCTTCGAAAACAATGCAAATTTCTAAAATGCCAAAAATCAAAAAGTCATCAACTGTGCATGATTCAAAAAATGTAAAACCACTTCATGTCTCTAACAAAACTTCTTTTTCTGAAATAAAATCAGATCAGTAAAAAGGGAAAGAAGTTTCAAGCAAAAGAGTGAAGAAAGCAATCACCAAAGGTGTGAAGAATAGAGACACGACAAAGACTCCAATGAAGTGGATTCCAAAGAAAGAAGTGAAAGAAAGAGAGAAAAAGAAAGTCCATGTAATCAATTCTGTTTTCAAGAACAAAGTTAAACCATTTTGTAACATTCATATATCATACTGTAATAAAAATTGTGAGTCACTTTTTTCTTGGAAAATCAAAACTGAAAACTCAAAAGCAAAAATAACTGATAACAAGATGAGTTGTGCTGGAGTTGGTTGTCCTGAAGGACATTGTGAGTTCAAGTGTGAGTATCATCAAAATAGAATGAAAAAAGGATTAGAATCGAACAGAAACAGGAAGAATCCCAATGACGATAAATTTTGTTTTGGTTTTTAAACAAGAATGGATTCATTATTCAC
This sequence comes from Dittrichia graveolens, assembly GCA_038502395.1. NCBI lineage: Eukaryota > Viridiplantae > Streptophyta > Magnoliopsida > Asterales > Asteraceae > Dittrichia > Dittrichia graveolens. The sequence goes on along the minus strand of JARJIL010000002.1, from coordinate 39,881,792 downwards.
CAATGGATTCACAACCATCAAAGAGCTGGATTGTTGAAAAGGTATGCTAACAGAAAGATATCAGTCCGTCCAGGACAGTGGAGAGAACATCTGAACATAATGAATGGAAATCAAAAACATACACCAACTCCATCAAATCATGACAAATTCCCATCTTTCAAACAAGTTCAATAGAAAGTTTTTTCATATTCATCGGTTATACCAAATTCAAAGAAGAACCAAAAACAAATGATGAATACAAATTTTTCATATCAACCCAAAGTGAAAAACATGAATGTTGAGAAAGTCAAGTAGTTTTCACCGGTAGTCAAATCAACTCAGTCACAAAATAATAGAAAATCTTCAACTGAGAAATGGATAATAAAAAATAGGCTAACAAAGAAAGTTTGAATCATGTTAAAACATCTGAAGAGTCTAACACAAAAAATCAAACTAGTTTCTATTCCATGTGTAGAAAGATCATCTTTGGTATATGGACTCGGGCTGCACAAAACATATGACAGGGAACAAAGGTCTTCTCAAACACTTTGTGAGCAAGTACACATAAATTGTAAAGTTTGAGAATTACCAAGTTTCACCGATCTTAGGCCATGGGGTAATAGAAACTGGTAATCTGAATATAGAAAAGGTGTCCTATATGGAAGGCATAGGCCACTATATGTTTAGTATAGGACAATTCTGCGATAAAGGAATGGAGGTCGTCTTCAAGAAAAGCTCATGTTCTCTAAGAACAGAAGATGGAGCAGAAATTTTGAGTGGCAATAGAAATCAAATTTGTATACAATTGACTTGTCTGAGAAAGGTTCTGGTTCACCAGTATGCCTGCTGTCAAAAGCATCATCAAATCTAAACTGATCATGGCATCGCAAGTTATCGCATTTAAATTTCAAAAATATAAACAAGCTGGTGAATGGTAAATTGGTCAGAGGTCTACCGAAGCTCAAATTTGAGAAAGATCATATGTGTAAGGACTGCGAAGCGGGAAAAATGAAGGGAGTTTCACATAAAGTGAGCCATATATCTTCAACTACCGCACCTTTACAGCTGATCCATATGGACCTCTGCGGACCAATGAAAGTCCAGTCCAGAAACGCGAAGAGATATATTCTGATGATGGTGGATGATTATTCCCGGTACACATGGGTCCGGTTCGTGAGTCACAAGAGTGAAGTACCACAACAAGTGATTCTATTTCTAAAGAAACACAAGACTCAGAATGGACAACCGGTGAAGACTATTCGAACTGACAGTGGAACAGAGTTCAAAAATAGAACATTAGACTCTTATTTGGACTCTCTGGGAATTACTCATCAGTTCTCGGCAGCATATACTCCGGAACAGAATGGCGTAGCTGAAAGGAAAAACAGAACATTGGTTGAAGCTGCAAGAACAATGTTACAAAACTCGAAGCTACCACCATCCTACTTGGCTGAAGCCGGGAACACTGCATGCTACACCCAAAACAGATCCTTAATCCACCGTCGCTTTAATAAAAATCCATACGAATTATTTAATGGAGTAGTACATAATATCAAATACTTTCATGTATTTGGTAATAAGTGCTTTGTGCTAAATGAATCGAACAAACTGTCAAAGTTTGATTCGAAAGCCGACGAAGGAGTCTTTTTAGGTTACTCAATGGATAAAAACGCTTTTAGAATTCTGAATCGGAAAACTAACATGATTGTCAAAAGCATGAATGTTACGTTTTATGATTTAGTCAATTTAAATTCCTTAACGAGTAAACCTAGCTCGTCTAAACATTCAATTTTTACAAATAACAAAAAAGATGAGTCATTCACACATGCAGAAGATATAAGCTTGGATTTTATGTTTGATTTATTTAAAAAGAATGATAACACATCTACTATCTTGCAGGATATTCAGTAGGAGTCTGTGTCAATAACTGAGCCAGCTAGTGTATCTATAGTTCAACAGACTACAAATTCGGATAACTCGGAGTTTGAAGCTACTAATATCCCTACAACCGAACAAAGTCCAAGATATGATCAATCAGCAGAAGATATTAATTCAAATGACCTTCAAAATCGTAATGATTACATTCAGGTTCAATCCCCCGAATCTATTTGGCGGAAGAGTCATCCGGAGACACAAATCATAGGAAGTTTGAACTCCAGTGTTCAAACTAGATCTGCCACAACTAATATATGTCAGCACTCAAGCTTTTTAAGCATGGTCGAACCCACACGAGTGTCGGAAGCTCTTGCTGATCCAGATTGGATTATTGCTATGCAAGAAGAGCTGAACCAATTTGACCGACCGAAAGTTTGGAGATTAGTTCCACGACCAGAAGGAAAATCTATTGTCGGAACGAAGTGGGTGTTTAAAAACAAAAAGGATTCTAATGGTGTGGTGGTTAGGAATAAGGCAAGGCTAGTGGCTAAGGGGTACAATCAACAGGAAGGGATTGACTATGACGAGACCTTCGCCCCTGTAGCAAGGAAAGAAGCAATTCGACTTTTCCTAGCCTATGCCTCCTACAGAAACTTCAAGGTTTACCAAATGGATGTGAAGACTGCCTTCCTCAATGGCAAACGGAAAGAGGAAGTGTATGTCAGTCAACCTGAAGGTTTCGTAGATCCTAAAAGACCCAATGACGTCTACATTCTGGACAAAGCTCTATATGGTTTAAAACAAGCCCCGAGAGCTTGGTACGATGAGCTGTTAGAACATCTGCTAAACAAAGGATACGTCAAAGGGAAAACTTACACCACATTGTTTAAAAAGGAAATTGGAAACGATTATGTATTGGTACAAATATATGTCGATGAGATAATATTTGGCTCTAAGAATCCTAAGTATGGTAATGAATTCTCTAACACTATGAAAAAGGGATTTGAAATGAGCATGATGGGGGAAGTTAATATTTTTCTCGGATTGCAAATTAAAAAATTCAGCCATGGAATTTTTATAAATTAAGCTAAGTATATCAAAGATCTGTTAAATAGATTTGATATGACTGGTTGTTCATCAATAACCACACCCATGGCTGCAAGAGCCAAACTATTTGCTGATCCAAAAGGAAAAGCAATAGATTTGAAAACATATAGAGGGATGATAGGTTCATTACTATATTTAACTACTAGTAGGCCGGATATTATGTATTCTACATGCCTTTGTGCCAGATTCCAAGCAAATCCCAAAGAATCTCATCTTCTCGCGGTAAAACGCATATTTAGATATCTGAAGGGTACCCCAGATCTAGGTTTGTGGTATCCTAGGGATTCTGGGTTTGAGCTAATTTCCTATTCTGATGCAGATTATGCCGGATGCATGCTAGACCGAAAGAGCATATCTGGGAGTGCACACTTTATGGGAGACAAACTGGTCTGCTGGGGGTCCAAGAAGCAGAATTGCGTTTCATCATCAATGGCTAAAGCAGAGTATATTGTTGTTGCTAGCTGATGTTCACAATGCCTTTGGATTCGGACTCAGCTTTCTGACTTTGGTCTGGTATATAACAAAATCCCTTTAATGTGTGATTCTCCAAGTGGCATTGTAATTACATGCAATCCGGTACATCACTCGAAAACGAAACATATTGACATCAGATATCACTTTATTAAAGACTATGCTGAAAATGGTTTTATAGAATTAAAGTATGTTCAAACACATAATCAACTTGCTGATATTTTCACCAAAGCGTTAGACGAATCTCGTTTTAATGCTTTAGTGTCAAGATTAGGAATGTTGAATTTGACAGTTTAACATAACATTCTGAATCAATAGATCTTACATGGTATGTGCTAGTTGTGCAGGTCAAATTCAGTCGACGGATAAACAAATCAAATACAAGTTATGAATCACTGAGGGTTCATACTTGTAGGGGGCGAAAACAAATCAAGTTTTGTATATTTTAAATAAAAAATCAAAAACATTTACAAAACAAAAAAAATTCAAAAATATTTTTTTTCTTTATCTCAAATTGTTGTACATCTGTGCATGATTTGAGGGGAGTTTTATTTTTGTTTTTGAATTAAATTTGTCAAATTTTTTAAAATTTCATCCTCATAATCAAGGAATTATTTTTAAAGATGAAATGTGAAGTTTAGGAGGAGTGGAATGATTTGAAAAATCAAATTTTAATGATAAGTTTTAAAAATCCGCAAAAGTTATCGGATTAAGTCAAAATCCGCTACTTTTATCGGATTCCGATACTTCTATCGGATTTTGACAAAACCGAGTGTTTTATCGGTTTTTCTGGGTTTCGGATTTCTTGTGGATCGGTGTTTTACCCATTCGGATTTCATGCGTCGGATTTCCTTATAAAAAAATCCGATTCTATTATCGGTTTTCCAAACCTTTCAAAGAATCCGAGTGTTCAAAGAATTCAAGATTTTCAAAGTGTTTGGTTGTGCGAATAATTTACAGATCCTTGATCGCATTTGATTCCTAATTCTAAAGGTATAATTCTTTTTTGATTTCATCAACATTTACATGATTTTTAATCATTTTCTTTCCCTGAAAAACCCTCAAACTGTTCGATGTTCAAATCTTTGAAATCAAGTGTGTTCTTAATATTGTTAGGCTCGGTTTTGGTTGTAGATTAGCGGGTTGTATATCGATTTCAAGATAATCGATCTTTGAGTTGGGTATTTGTTAGTTTTGAATATGTCGGTTTTTCAAAAAGACGATTGGGACTTTTGAACTTAACGACGACGGGGTTAAGTTGTTGAATTTGTTGTTTGACTTAAAAGGAGTTCTTAGTTTAGGGTTAATCGCAAGAATGTTTTGAGTATTAAGTGCAAAGTGATTGAAATGGGTGGTTTTGAAAGAATCGGATTGTCGAAAAGCTTGAACTGTGTTCTTTAGTATGAACTGTCGGATTTCATGTAAATCCGATAGTTTATCGGATTTCATGATCAATTGGATTTTGACAAATCCGAATGTTCACATTGTGAAGTGTCAGATTCTAAAACAAACGGATTTCAAGTTTAAAGGATTTCAAAGTTTTATCGGATTGTGATAAATCGGAGTGTTTGTCGGATTTGCAATACTTGTCGTTTTTTTTAGAATATCGGATTTTGGGATTCAAATGACTATCGGATTTTGAAGTTAATGAGTCGGTTTTTCAATTCAATCGGAATTTGAAAATTATGAGTGTCGGTTTTTCAAATTCATCGGATTTTGAAAAACATTGACTGTCGGAATTTCGTTTTTATCGGATTTTAGAAGAAAATCCAATCGGATTTTAAAAGATGTCGGATTTTGGAAGAAAAAGGGTGTTGGATTTTGCCTAAATCATTTGTGTCGGATTTTGCCTAAATCATTTTGCCTAAAAAGGGTGTTGGATTTTGCCAACACTTAGGATTTTTCAAAAATTTTGGAAATTTTTGAGATTTGTACTACCTGTTTTATTTCATAGATGGCTCAAATTCCTTCCAATACCCTTTACCCTCAAGCCAATTACCTTCCAAACCAACCCAATAACGCCTACTTCCTACCCAATGTAAGCAAAATTGAATACCGGATAATCACCGAACTCATAACTTCTCATCCTTTGAACCATGTATTCACTTTTAACCCTTCTGAATCCTTCCCTCGTGTTCCATACGTGTATGTACAAAAACTATGGAGTTCTCTGTCTTTAACTGAAAGTGCAGAAAGTCTTCCAGTACTTGCAGGCCAAATAGAACAAGTACAATTTGAAATGGGCCTTGAAAGTATCCGTAGAATTCTTAGACTACCCAAGCCAAACACTTACCCAACAAAAGCTGATTTTGATCCCATCCCCACTCATAAACAAATTCTATCCCATGTGAACTGACAGGCATGTCTAAATTCAAACGTTCAGGACTTGTTCCTCAGTGGCAAACTCTTTACACAATAATCATGCGATGTTTAACCAGCGTGACAAAAGGAATTGATGGTGCCAATTCCTTCGCTTTGAAGGTGTTGGTTGGAATGGCTAAGCATTTACACTTAGATTATGCAGAGCTATTATTTGTTGAGATAGCCAAAGTGGTTAGGGAGAAAGTTATGTCCGGGAAAAGATGAAATTTCTTACCGTTTCCACGGTTTCTATCAATGATCATACAGAGGGTGATGGCCAGAGATACTGATATCTCGAGGCGCAATGATGAGCCAGCAGTGCAAATTCAGATGATGATAAAACTGTAAAAAATCCCGGTGATGCCTGATATTCAACCGTTTGTGATGCCTGCTGAGTTAATGCATTTGTTGGATCTAGAAAGTGCAGTGGTTTAGGAGTATGTGAGAGTTAATAACATTGTTCTTATGGATCGACAAGAGCCTGTTGATCCTACCCCGAGAACGTTAGGATCCCCGAGCGTTAGTGAAATTAGGAGTCAGTCTTCTGTGGGAGAAGCTGACAGGGGAGATGGAAGTGAAAAAATAATTGAGAGGGGTGGAGAAGAAGGTAAAGGTGTAAGTGAGCTTAGAGAGGGAGTTGCTCTGGACACTTCTGAAAGTGAAACTGATTCGTTTCAAAAGCAAATTGAGAAAATGTTTCCTGATGAACAAATAGAGGAGGAGTTGGGTCCTGATGGTCAAAGAGTAGATCATAATTTACCTGCATATGACCAAATGATGAACTTTTGAGCGGCAAAAACAAAGTGAGGGATTGAGTGTTGTGAGAAAAGAACATGTGAGTGCTGAGATTTCTCCAGCCATTTCAAGCCGGGACACCACATCCACTGTCGGGATTATGCCTTGCATTGAAAAAAACTCTGGCATCCCACCAGAGCATGCACAAACCCCTCCTAGCCACTCAGCATCCTCTCAATAGGATATTGTTTCATCTCACGAAGATCAAGCACATAATCTAACGGATCCTCATTTCGAGGAAACTATTATTGAAACAAGTGGTATTCCTCTCCAAGCCATGCCTGTCGTTTTTGCGCACATCCATAACTATCAAAAGATTGTTGATTTTCTTTCCAAACACAGGGACACACTTGAGGAAATAATTGGTTTATTCAGTGATAGACCAGTTGGAACTACTATTGGTGAAGCCTTAACAGGCCATATCCGAGGATTAGTAGGAAATCCCACCACAGCCAACGTCAATTCAGCTGTGAAAGTGGGTGGTCCTTCGTCTTCAGAATTCGTTTCTAGAGGTGCTAGAACCTCAACGGGTAATCTAAGTGATCCCGGTGTTACCCAATCTGAATTTGAATCGGCTAAGGAATTCGTTTCCAAGGCTGATTTTGATGCTGCTCTAGAGCATTTACATGTATATATCGATGATATCCAAAGATTACAACTTGACAGACTGGCCAGAATTGAAAAGAAATTGGATGATTTGGTAGAAAAGAAAGAACTTGAAGTGAAGCATAAGGTTACAGATGCGTTATCAGAGGATGAGTTAAAAAGTTTATTGATGGTTAGATTGATTGGAAAAAGTGATAGCAGTTCATAGGATTTGGATATATTATCATTATTAAGAATTGAAGTGGAGTCTAATTGTAAAACTACTGCCGGGCATCAAAGCGACCTAGGCATGACGACGATGACTCCGACACTGATCGTCCTGAGGGGGAGAAACGTTTAAAAACTTATTTTGATACCGTGGCTACTCAGTGAATCGGTGCAGTTGCTGCCAGATTGGAGAAAACTTCGTTCAAACAAAAATATATGGGCAAGCATACTGAGATGGTTGAGTTTGAAGAATCGAATGTGCCTGAGGTTGAGGCAGAGGATGAGGATTTGGAGCTAGCCTTGAGGCTAAGCAAACAAGAGGTTTAAAAGCCTTCTTTTGAGATTGTTGATGAATCGGGTCTGGAAAAATATAATTTGGAAAGTGTGATGCAAATACATGAAGAAGTAACAGAACAGTTTCCGCCGTCTTCTAAGAAATTTAGAATCACCCCTCCAGACATCAGAAAACAACAGCAAAAAGAAATTCAAATTAGTGAACTATAAAAACAGTCAGAATGGAATATCCCTACAACTGCTCAAATAGATCCGGTTTACACTGGGACTTAACCTAATGTAAAGAAAAGTTATGTGCTGACTAGGGAGGCCCTAAAAAAGACCATCGGAAACTGGAGGTACCAAGATATTCCAGTGGTCTTTCTAGAAGAAAAGTTTATCGACATCTACACAGATGAAATCGAAGAGATGTTGGATGTAAATATGATGGGTGCAAAAAGTGCAGAGGAAGTCAAAGCAAAGATGATTCTCAATTTACACACCACAAAGAAAGAGGAAATCGAATCGAAACACCAGATCATAAAGCTTAACTATGTTGGAATTCAGAGAGTCGTATTCAAAGAAATGATCAGTTATCTTGTCACAAGGTCAGATATGAAGAGTTATACGATTGGGCATGTGGACCTAAAATTATTAAACCTTAGTGAAATTAGAAAAGAATGCTGAGGATTCAGCTCGTTATAAAAAGCTCACGGAGTTCATCAGACATCGATGTCAAATAGCAGAATACACTAATCTTCAGTTGGGAGCTGAATCTGATAAAGCCAAAGTCAATCTGTTGAAGCCAAACACGAAGCATTCCAAAATAGATCAACTGAAGATGTATCAAGTTGTCTGGAGTGATAATGAAGAGTTTGAAGGAGATGAAGGGATTGTTCTGTTCAACAGTAAAAGAGAAAAATTATTCCTAAGGTTCAAAGAAGTTAATACTTACTCCGATGGATCTTTAAAAATTTAGACCTTAAAAATCTTGGAATATAGTTTCAGGGAAGTAGTTGACCAAGCGCCGAGAGTCAGACTTACCGATGTTATCAAACTATTTGATGCCAAACGCGACGAAAGAAAAATGATTAGACATTGGCAGAGAAACACAAGCTAGACATAAAGAAGGGGGAGAATGTTAGAACTGTATTTGTGTTTATTGTCTAGTTACAATTTAGTGTTTTTATGGTTTACATTGTACTTAGTATAAATAGTATCTTTGCCTTCTATCAATGTAACCTTTGACATATTATTGAAATAGAAAACACACACCTAAAGGTATTTCTACATATTCTCTCTACTTGATTCTATTGTGTACTCGTTTTATTGCTCTACAGAAAATAAGGATATCAGCTTTCATCCTTTCCTCGTTAGCTGGAGGGAAAAAGTGGTTGATGAAAAGATTTTTTTATGTCATTCCAGGTTGTGATGGATCCCGGTTCTAAAGATTCGAGCCATTCTTGAGCTTCCCCAATTAGAGTAAATTGGAAGACTCTCAGGCGCACAACATCAGAGGTAGCTCCCCTAACCTTAAACAACTCAAAGATGGCGAGGAAAGACTGGATATGGCAGTTTGGGTCATGCTTAATCTTCCCATCAGAATTTAGTTCTCTGGCCATACTAATGAATTGTCCTTTGATCTCAAATCCTGCGTCATTAATCTCAGGAACTCGAATAGCAGGCTCAAGGGCTGGTGGTGCAGTCTCTTGAGCGGACCACATCGGTGTATCATCCTCATCCGCCCTAGGTGATGGTGGTCCCTCGAACTCTTCCTCAGAATCAGATGCTTCCTGATAAATCCCCTACGTTGCAGAGTTTAGTGCACGTAGAGGACGATGAAATTCTCGCCCTGGTTCTTGAAACGGAATTTCCAAGAATGGCGAGGAGCTACAGGTCATACACCTACACAAAAAACAATGAAAAGATCACGCAACACCTAAATAAAATTTATAAACTTAAATAATGAAAATTAAAGAAACAAAATTGAAATAAAAGTAAACTACTAAACAACAACTTATTTGAGGTGAAATCTCGAATAAGGGTCGAATAACTAGTAATTTCTAAACAGCACAGTCGGTCAGCGTTCCTGACAACGGCGCCAAAAACTTGATAGGTGAATATTAGTCTTAAACATGGTAAGACCAGGATCGTATCCTCAGGGAACAGGAATTGAATGTATTATTAATGTAACACCATATTTCCAAATTAGATTTGAAAACATTATCTTGCGAGTTAGCACCAAAAAGATATTAGAGTTTCACAAAAATACTGTTTTTAAACATACATGTGCTAACATTTTCAAAAGTAGTGTCAAAATTTGCCTCTTGAAAATCATAAGTTATCCAGCTGATCTCTGCACTAGGGCCTTACCCTTGCTAGAACCTTCATCACCTGCAACATGCAATACCAAAACATAAGCTAACGCTTAGTGAGCATACTAACTGAACATATCAACATAAAACACGAGTAAAATCTCCCCAGGATATTTCGCATCTAAACAGTAACAACAGGAATAAAGTCTCCTCGGGATGCCTCACACCCAAGCTGTAATACCTGCAAACCTGCACAACGGTTACTATGCTAGGGTTTATCCACACCTCAGTGCAGAATATCCCTAGTGCTTTCCTTGGGTAAAAAGAGCTCGATATACCCCTTTACACTTTCTGGAATACACAGCTACGCTTGCACGTACTGAGAATCATCTATGCTAGGCTTATCTACACCTCAGTGTAGCCTATCCCAGCTGCTATTGGTACACAGCTTACTGTATACCCTACTTTAACAGGAATAACTACTCCCGAGGATGTCTTGCATCCAACTAACAGGAGTAACATCTCCCCAAGATGCCTTGCATCTGAAACAGATAAAACACAAAACACAATTATCATATTGTTCAATGGTTATAATCACGTACTGATTATGCCGGAGAATAGTATACTCACGGCATGGCTATACACCTGTACTTGCATCACATATACATATCATATATCATATCACATCACATCATACCACATCATATCATATCATCTTGTGTACGTATACATATACTAACTCACAGGTACTTACTCGGCTTTGGTATACAGCTACACCACCCGCGTGGCTGTATACCTTAACACAGTTCTTGGTACAAAGTTACACCTCGTGCGTACTCTGTACCCAGTTTCTTTATTGAATATCTATAACATTCTTATCTAAGACATATATCATGTTGTTCATTTAATGCATACTTATATGCTAAACCCGCTGAAGGAATAGTATACTAACCTCAGTAACGAGGATGGTTCAACAACAGCTCCAATATCGATAATAAAGTCACCGCATACGTTGACAAATAGTACCTACAAGCAATATATAGAAATCATTCAAATTCTAAGTATTGCAAGCTGGGCACCCGCTAGGCACACCCTAGGCATGGCTATGCCTTTCCCTCAGGCACGCCCATGCCTTACTCAGGCATGGTCGTGCCTCAGCCAAAAAGCACGGAAAGTACCTTATGAACTAGGTATTGCCACGGAGGAGTAAGGCACGCCCGTACCCTCCATAGGCACGCCCGTGCCTCCCCTTGTCTGCATCAGAAAGTCGGCCAAAACACTTTTTTCCGACAAAAACTCAACCAAAGCCATTTCTAATCAGTTTTTAACATCATAGGGGTGTTTCTCAACACCCCAAATAGCTTATAATATCAAAACTCACTAAAATAACTCATTTTGATCAATGATTCAACCAATTGAACCATTTGACCCATTAGAACAGCAAAAACTACGAACCGGTCTTACCTTGTAATTCAAAGAACTCTAATTCTACTGTAATTCATGCTCCAAAGCTAGCCAAAATCGTAGTTGTGGTTTTTTTTGAAGTGTATGAGTATGATATGTCTTGCTTATTGACTATTACAAGTCAATATAAATCTACAAGTATCAAGTTATGACAAAACAGCCCCTGGACTTCTTTCACTTTCGTTTTGACAGTTTTAGCCCCTCTAGTTTTATAAACACCTCTACTCTTTAATAACACTTAACCATAACAACTTTTGAACTTTGGGGCATTACAACTCTTCCCCACTTGGAATGATTTTGTCCCCGAAATCTAGTTTGCAATTTACTGGGCATTATAAAGATAAATGCTACCGTAACACACTAGCAGTAGTCTTACATGTACTCATCTCTGAATGCTATCACATCGTATTGACAATAGTCTTACATCACACACTATCAGCTACCGAAGTAGACGATCTGCAACATTCTGATCATGAAACACATACCATACACAACATGACATCCATACATACTAGTATAATCTGAACCCTTTATATGCTTTGACTGTACTTTACAAGTTCTATCACTTCTTCACATAAACTCTTAACCCTTTCTCTCTAAACTAGCCGTTGGTTGTTTTATATAACTGATCATCTCATCCACTAGAAAATCATATATAGGAGCAACTGCTGTTGTGTATGAAACACATACCATACACAACATGACATCCATACAAACTAGTGTAATCTGAACCCTTTATATGTTTTGACTGTACTTTACAAGTTCTATCACTTCTTCACATAAACTCTTAACCCTTTCTCTCTAAACTAGCCGTTGGTTGTTTTATATAACTGATCATCTCATCCACTAGCACATCATATAGAGGAGAAACTGTTGATTCATCTCCTAACCACCTACAAAGGTGGAACATCTTTGGTAATTCCAGTATGTGTGCTACTTTTCCTCATCCTACGATGATCTAGTAACTTTCTACCATGGTAGCACCCTTAACAATTCATAGTCCTCATTTGGAACACTAAGAGTGATCTCCTCTTATCTGCATATATTTTCTGTCTATTCTAAACTACTTTACACTACTCACATATGTACTGTATATACTCAAGTCATTTGTTGTAGTTTTTCTATATCGCTCAACTCTCTTTGACCAACTTAATCCTAACAAACTGAGGTCTTACACTTTAGCTCGTATGGTAACATACCAACACCTGAATAGTAATCGTTACTATAAAAGAACTCTACTAATGGTAGATAGGTATCTCAACTACCACTGAAATTAACAACACATGACCCAAATCTATCCTCTAGTATCTGTATCTTTCTCTCAATCTATTCTTCCTCTCAAGAGTGGAATAATGTACTGAGGTGTAACAAAACCTCTACATCTAGCTACTTTCTCTTTTAAATAAACATTCATCATTCTTTCTAAAGAATACACTTCCTTTACTGGAACAGAGTTTACATTATTGTGAGTCTATCAATTACTTCTCATACAACATCAAACCCTCACGGAGTTCCATGTAATCTGACAATTAAATTTACTGTCACTTGCTCACTGTTTCTACATAGCTTCTGTTTTTCTGCTTAAAAGATGTGCTACTACACTGGCATTAGCTGTACAACCGCTGTTAATTATGAATCATGAGATGGGGGAGTTGTTTTGTAGAGCAATCAAATGAATACACAATAGATTCACGTGGAGAGAATGTATGGAAACACCTTAAAGTGTTTGTTTTCTATTCAATAATATGTCAAAAGGTTACATGGAAAGTAGGCTACAATACTATTTATACTAAGTACAAAGTAAATCATAAAAACACTAAATTGTGACTAGACATTAAACACAAATGTAACTCTAACATACTCCCCCTTGTTTAAGTCTAGCTCGTATTTCTTTGACCCATCTTTCTCTACCAATGTCTGATCATTTTTCTTTCATCGCGTTTCGCATCGAATTGTTTTATGACTTCAGTTAATCTAACTTTGGGCGCTTGGTCTACTTCATCCTTTAAGCTTATACTATAATCCAAAATTTTTAAGGTCCAAATCTTTAAAGATCCATCTGAATAGGCACTGACTTCTCTTAACCTTAAGAAGAAGTTTTCTCTTTTACTGTTAAACAAAACAATCCCTTCATCTCCCTTAAACTCTTCATCATCACTCCAGACAACTTGAAACATCTTCAGTTGGTCAATTTTTGAATGCCGCGTGTTTAGCTTCAGCAAATTTATTTTGGCTTTATAAGATTCTGCTCCCAACTGAAGATCAGTGTATTCTGCTATTTGAATCGGTGCCTGATGAACTCTCTGAGCTTCTTATAACCAGCTGAATCCTTAGCATTATTTTCTATTTTCACTTCAAGCTCCTATAGTTATCGATGTGCGTAGAAACGACAGGTATGGCCTGGAGAGGAGTGCCACTTGTTTCAATAACAGTTTACTCCAAATGAGGATCCGTTAGATTATGTGCTTGATCTCCGTGTGATGAAACAATATCCTATTAAGAGGATACTGAGTGGCTTGGAGGGGTTTGTGCATGCTCTGGTGGGAAGCCGGAGTCTTTTTCAATGCCAGGTATAAACCCGACAGTGGATGTGGTGTCCTGGCTTAGAATGGCTGGGGAAATCTCTGCACTCACATATTCTTTTCACCCAACACTCACTCCCTCGCTTTGTTTTTGCCTCTCAGCATCTTCATGTACGTTAAGCGCAGTAATATCATCATACATCAATTGCGTATCAACATCCAAAAAGTCCATCATGTGGTCATAATCAGGTAAACTAGAATGAACTCTTTGACCATCAGGACCCAACTCTTCCTCAATCTGTTTAGGAAACATTTTCTCTATATGTTTTTAGACGAATTAGTATCACTTTCAGAAGTGTCCAGAGCAACTCCCTCTCTAAGCTCACTAACACCTTCACTTTCTTCTCCACTACTCTTAATTATTTTTTCTCTTTGAACTCCCCTGTCAGCTTCTCCCACAGAAGACTGACTCCTAATATCACTAGCACTCGGGGATCCTAACGTTCTTGGGGTTCGATCAACAGGCTCTTGTCGATCCATAAGAACAATGTTATTTACTCTCACATACTCCTAGACCACTTCACTTTCCAGATCTAACAAATGCACTAACTCAGCAGGCATCACGAACGGTTGAATATCATGCATCTTCGAGATTTTGTATAGTTTAATCATCATCTAAATCTGCACTGCTGGCTCACCATCACGCCTGAAGATATTAGTATCTCTGGCCATCACCCGTTGAATTATCATAGAAAGAAACCGTGGAAACGGTAGGAAGTTACGTCTTTTTCCGGGCATCACCTTCTCCCTCACCACCTTGGCTATCTCCACAAATAATAATAGTCAAAATGAAAATGCTTAGCCATTCCAACCAGCACATTCAATGCAAAGGCATTGGCACCATCTATTCCTTTGGTCACACTTGTCAAACACCGCATGATTATTGCATATAAAGTTTGCCACTAAGGAACGAGTCATGAACGTTTAAATTTTGACATGCCGGACAATTCTTCTCCTCTCCAACCAAGGTCCATCACATGGGTTAGAATTTGTTTGTCGGTGGGGATGGTATCAAAGTCAGGTTTTGGTGGATAAGAGTTTGATTGGGGTAGTCTAAGGGTTCTGCGGATGCTTTCAATACCCATCTCAAATTCAACTTGCTCTATTTGGCCTGTGAGTACGGGAAGGCCTTTAGCACTTTCGGTTAAAGATAAATAACTCCATAATTGTTGTACGTACACCTCTGGAACATGAGGGAAGGCTTCAGAAGGATTAAAAGAGAATATGTGGTTCAATGGGTGAGATGTTACGAGTTCGGTGATTATCGGATATTCAATTTTGGTTATGTCTGGTAGGAAGTAGGCATTGTTGAGTTGGTTTGGTAGGTAATTGGCTTGAGGGTAAAGGGTATTGGATGGAATTTGAGCCATCTATGAAATAAAACAGTTAGTATAAATCTCAAAAATTTCCAAAAATTTTGAAAATTCCTAAGTGTTGGCAAAAACCGACACTTAGAGATCCGACATGATGAAATCCAACATATGTTAAAATCTGATAGAGTAACTTCCAAATCCAATAAGTTTCAAAATCCGATACAAAATCAAACATCAAAATTCTGACAGCCAATGTTTTTCAAAATCCGATGAGTTTGAAAAACCGACACTGATTAAACTCAAAATCCGATAGTCATTTGAACTTGAAATCCGATGAATAAATTATTTAATATCCGATAGTCATTTGACCTTGAAATCCGATATTTTCAAAATCCGATGATATTGAAAATCCGGCAAGACTTAAAATCCGACAACCACTCGGACTTACATGAAATCCGACAACTTTGAAATCCATGAAATCCATTTGTTATGAAATTCGACACTTGAAAATGTGAACATTCGGATTTGTCAAAATCCGATTAAACATGAAATCCGAGAAACTATCGGATTTTCATGAAATCTGACAGTTCATGTTTATGAACACTGTACTTGTTTCGACAATCCGATTGATTCAAACTACTTACTCCATTCATTTATCACTTAATAGTCAAAATGTTTGTGCAATTAAACCTAAACTAAGAACTCCTTTTGAGTCAAACAACACAAACACTAACTAAAACCCTTCGTCGTTTAGATCAAAATTTCCGATTAAACACTCGAAAACCGACAGATTCAAAATCATGAAATACCCAACTCAATGATCGATTATATTGAAATCAACATACAACCCATTAATCTATAACTAAAACCGAGTCTAACCATGTTAAACAACAAACTTGATTTCGAATATTTAAGCATCGAGCGATTTGAGGGTTATTCGGTCCAAAAAATCGATTAAAATCTATGAAAATGTTGATGAAATTGCAAACGAAATATACATTTAGCTTCAGAAAGGTGTTGCGAACAAGGATCTGTAGTTTGTTTGCACAAATGAACACTTTGAAATTCTTGGATTCTTTGAACACTCGGATTCTTGTGAAAGTTTGGAAAACCGATAATGAACTCGGATTTGTGCTTTTATAGAAAAACCGACCCATGAAATCCGAATGGGTAAAATCCGATCCACAAGAAATCCATAACCCACAAAACTGATAAAACACTCGGAATCCGATACAAGTATCGGAATCCGACAATTTTAGCGGATTTTTAAAACTTCTCATTAAAAATTTGATTTTTCAAATAATTCCACTCCCCCTAAACTTCATATTTCATCTTTAAAAATAATTATTTGATTATGAAGATGAAATTTTCAAAAAATTTGACAAATTTAATTCAAAAACAAAAATAAAACTCCTCTTCAAATCATGCACAGATGTACAACAATTTGAGATGAAGAAAAAAATATTTTTGAATTTTGTTTGTTTTGTAAATTTTTTTGATTTTTCATTTAAAATATACAAAACCTGATATGTGTTCTCCCCCTACAAGTATGAACCCTTAGTGATTCATAACTTGTATTTGATTTGTCTGTCCTTTGACTGAATTTGACCTGCACAACTAGCACATACCATGTAACTTCTGTCTATTCAGAATGTTATGTTAAAATGTCAAATTCAACATTCCTAATCTTGACACTAAAGCATTAAAACGAGATTTATCTAACGCTTTGGTGAAAATATCAGCCTGTTGATTATCTGTTTGAAGATATTTTAATTCAATTAAACCTTTTTTCAGCATAGTCTTTTATAAAGTGTGATGTCAATATGTTTCGTTTTTGAATGATGTACCGGATTGCATGTAATTGCAATGGCACTTTGAGAATCACACATTAGATGGATTTTGTTATATACCAGACCAAAGTCGGAAAGCTGAGTCCGAATCCAAAGGCATTGTGAATAGCAACTAGCAGCAACAATGTACTCTGCCTCAGCTGTTGATGATGAAACACAATTATGCTTCTTGGACCCCAAGTAGACCAGTCTGTCTCCCAAAAAGTGTGCACTCCCAGATGTGCTCTTTCGGTCTAGCATGCATCCGGCATAATCTGCATCAGAATAGGAAATTAGCTCAAACCCAGAATACCTAGGATACCACAAACCTAGATCTAGGGTACCCTTAAGATATCTAAATATGCGTTTTACTGTCAGAAGATGAGATTCTTTGGGATTTGCTTGGAATCTGGCACAAAGGCATTTAGAATACATAATATCCGGTCTACTAGCTGTTAAATATAGCAATGAACCTATCATCCCTCTATATGTTTTCAAATCTACTGCTTTTCCTTCCGGATCAGCAAATAATTTGGTTCGAGAAGCCATGGGTGTTGAGATTGATGAACAGCCAGTCATATCAAATCTGTTTAACTGATCTTTGATATACTTAGCTTGATTTATAAAAATTCTATGGCTAAATTGTTTAATTTGCAATCCGAGGAAAAAATTAACTTCCCCCATCATGCTCATCTCAAATCGCTTTTTCATAGTGTTTGAAAATTCATTGCCATACTTAGGATTTGTAGAGCCAAATATTATGTTATCGACATATATTTGTACCAAGACATAACGTTTCCAATTTCCTTTTTAAACAATGTGGTGTCAGTTTTCCCTTTGACATATCCTTCGTTTAGCAGATGTTCTGACAGCTCATCGTACCAAGCTCTCGAGGCTTGTTTTAAACCATATAAAGCTTTGTCCACAATGTAGACGTCATTGGATCTGTTAGGGTCTACGAAACCTTCAGGTTGACTGACATACACTTCCTCTTTCAGTTTGCCATTGAGAAAGGCAGTCTTCACATCCATTTGATACACCGTGAAGTTTCTGTAGCAAGCACAGGCTAGGAAAAGTCGAATTGCTTTTATCCTTGCTACAGGGGCGAAGGTCTCATCATAATCAATCCCTTCATGTTGATTATACCCCTTAGCCTATGCCTAGCTTTATTCCTAACCACCACACCATCAGAATCCTTTTTGTTCATAAACACCCACTTCGTTCTGACAATATATTTACCATCAGGTCGTGGAACTAGTCTCCAGACTTTGAGTCGGTCAAACTGATTTAGCTCTTCTTGCATAGCTATAATCCAATCAGCATCAGGTAGAGCTTCCGACACATGTGTGGGTTCGACCATGTTTAGAAAGCTAGAGTGTTGACATATACTAGCTATGGCAGATCTAGTTTAAACACCGAAGTCCAAACTTCCTATGATTTGAGTCACTGGATGACTCTTCAGCCAAATAGGTTCTGGGGATTGAACCTGAATGAATTCATTAAGATTTTGAAGATCAATTGAACTAATGTCTTCTCCTGCTTGATCATATCTTGGAATTTGTTCGTTTGCAGGGATGTTTGTAGCTTCAAACTCCGAGTTATCAGAATTTGTAGTCTGTTGAACTGTAGATACACTAGGTGGCGCAGTTATTGACACAGACTCCTGTTGAATATCCTGCAAGACAGTAGATGTGTTATCATTCTTTTTAAAGAAATCAAGCATAAAATCCAAGCTTATATCTTCTGCATGTGTGAATGACTCATCTGTTTTGTTATTTGTAAAAATTGAATGTTTGGATGAGTTAGGTTTACTCATTAACGAATTTAAATTGACTAAATCATCAAACATAACCTTCATGCTTTCGACAATCATGTTAGTTCTCCGATTCAGAATTCTAAAAGCCTTTTTATCCATTGAGTAGTAACCTAAAAAGACTCCTTCATCGGCTTTGGAATCAAACTTTGACAGTTTGTTCGATTCATTCAGCACAAAGCACCTATTACCAAATACATGACAGTATTTGCTATTAGGTACTACTCCATTACATAATTCGTATGGAGTTTTATTAAAGCGACGATGTATTAATGATCTGTTTTGGGTGTAGTATGCAGTATTCACGGCTTCAGCCCAGTAGGATGGTGGTAGCTTTGAGTATTGTAACATTGTTCTGGCAGCTTCAACCAAAGTTCTGTTTTTCCTTTCAACTAATCCATTCAGCTCCGGAGTATATGCTGCCGAGAACTGATGATTAATTCCCTCAGAATCCAAGTAGGAATCTAAAGTTCTATTTTTGAACTCTGTCCCATCGTCTGTTCGAATACTCTTCACCGGTTGTCCGTTCTGAGTCTTGTGTTTCTTTACAAATAGAATCACTTATTGTGGTACCTCACTCTTATGACTCATGAACCAGACCCAAGTGTACCAGGAATAATCATCCACCATCACCAGATTATATCTTTTCGCGTTTCTTGACTGGACTTTCATTGGTCTGCAGAGGTCTATGTGGATCAACTGTAAAGGCGCGGTAGTTGAAGATATCTGACTCACTTTGTGTGGAACTCTCTTCATTTTTCCCGCTTTGCAATCCTTACATAGATGATCTTTCTGAAATTTAAGCTTTGGTAGACCTCTGACCAAATTACCATTCACCAGCTTGTTTATATTTTTGAAATTCAAATGCGACAACTTGCGATGCCATGACCAGTTTAGATCTGATGATGCTTTTGACAGCAGGCATACTGGTGCGCCAGAACCTTTCTCGGACAAGTTAATTGTATAAAAATTTGACTTTCTGTTGCCACCCAAAATTTTTTCTCCATCTTCTGTTCTTAACGAACACGAGCTTTTCTTAAAAACTACCTCCATACCTTTATCACAGAATTGTCCTATACTAAAAAGATTGTGGCCTAAGCCTTCCACGTAGGACACCTTTTCTATCTTCAAATTTCTTGTTTCTATTACCCCGTGGCCTAAGATCGGTGAAACTTGGTCATTCCCAAACTTTACATTTCCTGTGTACTTGCTCACAAAGTGTTTGAGAAGACCTTTGTTCCCCGTTATATGTTTTGTGCAGCCCGAGTCCATGTACCAAAGATGATCTTTCTGCACATGGAAAATAAACTAGTTTGATTTGTTGTGTTAAATGTTTCAAGTGTTTTAACAACATTCAAACTTTCTTTGTTAACCACTTTCTTTACAGTCCATTTCTCAGTTGATTTGATCACAGGTGAAAACTACTTGTTTTTGTCAACATATACGGTTTTCGCTTTGAGTTGATATGACAAAGTTGTATTCATCATTTGCTTTTGATTCTTCGTTGAATATGATATAAATGATGAATTCGAGGCAGCTTTCTTTTGAATTTGTTTTAAAGATGTGATTTTGTTATGATTTGATGGAGTTGGTGAGTATTTTTTATTGTTATTCATTATGTTCAGATGTTCTCTCCACTGTCCTGGGCGGACTGGTATCTTTCGGTTACCATACCTTTTTAACAATCCTGCTTTTTGATGTTTGTGAATCCATTGGTGAATAATGAATCCATTCTTGTTAACAAACCAAAACATAGTTTTATCATCATTGGGATTCTTCCAGTTTCCGTTGGATTTTAATCCTCTTTTAATTTTATTTTGATAATACTCACATTGTCCTTCAGGACAGCCAACTCCAGCACAACACATGTTGTTATCAAGTATTTTGGTTTTGATCTTTCTGTTTTGACTTTCCAAGAAATAACTCACATTTCTTATTGTAGTATGATTTATGGATGTTACAAAATGGTTTAACTTTGTTCTTGGAATCAGCATTGATTACATGTGCTTTCTTTTTCTCTTTTTCTTTCAGATCTTCCTTCGAAATCCACTTCATTGATGCCTTTGTCGTCTCTCTTTTCTTCACACCTTTGATGTTTGACTTCTACACGCTTTTGCTTGAAACTTCTTTCCCTTTTGATTGATCTAATTTTGTTTCAAAAAAGGAAGTTTTGTTAGACACATGAAGTGATTTAACAGATTTTAAAGCATGCACAGTTGATGACTTTTTGATTTTTGGCATTTCAAGAATTTTCTTTGTTTTCGAAGATGATCCTTTCTCTGTAATACTGTTTGGATCACAAAATTGATTGCATTTATGTGACATGAACTCCTTGCAAGCCTTCGGACACTGTGGATATACAATATCCAGATACGTGTCCAATTCAGTTAGCAATCTTTCCACCTTCTCTTCAAGCATTCTCCGTTCAATTCCATTTGAAATAAATTGTGGAATAACGTATTGTACAATATCAGAATTTTTAAATTTTTGATCAGTTATTTCAATCTTTATTTCAGATGCAGCGGAATTTAACTTTTTGTTAAGATTGCAGATTGTTTCTTTTAAAACACAATTTTCCACATCAAATTTAATTTTCCTGATCGATGCATGCTACTTCAAGCAATTCCTGCCTTCTCTGCAGTTCCATATGTGGAATATAAATTCTTGCATTTCCATTGTTTCCTTCTTCAACAGCTTCCTTCACTGCAGGTGGGATTGGAATAAAACATTCTTCTGAGGAACAACCACCACTCTTCTCAGTGTCTGCATATGACGCGTTCAGTTCATCATAATTAATTGAGTTTTGTATTTTCTTTGTTGTTTTTCTTTTGAGTTCTTCTTCATGTTTAATTTCTTCCTCTCCCATAAACACCATTTTTGAAGTCAAACCTTGATTCATTCTTTCTAATTGGTACAGTTGAGTGCAAATGATCTTTGAGAAAAATTTATTTTCATCATACCCTAAACCTTTATATCTGTTCTTGACATTTGGTTCAAGGTTTTTAAAGATACTGTAACGTGTAGTTACTTGCTTCTTAACTCTTTCCTCAAGATGTTGAACTTTTTCATCAAGATTCCTTTTCTCCTTCATTATTAAATTAAGATTTATCTTTTTAGAAAGTTTGGCTGCATTCAAGTCATGCACTTTTAACTCTGTTTATTTTTGTAATTTGTTGAGCGCATTTTCTTTGTCTGTTATTTCTTGTTGAAGTTGTTCTATTTTTGAGAATTGAGTTTTTAGTTGAACCTCACTTTTCGTTGCTTGTTCCATTTTTAGACTTATATTCTTTTCATGCAACTTCTGGTTCTTGTTCGTGAGTGATTGGTTCTAAGAAGTTAAGATCTCCACCTGTTGCATAAGAGTTAGTATATATTCAGTAGGAAATTCAGAATTATCAGTCAATACCTTCTCTTCATTGTCAACAACAGATGGGTTGGTGTCTTCAGTAGCAACCTCAGGTTCAATCTCTTCTTCTTCTTCATACTCACTCTCCATGTCTGACTCACACTCCTCTACCTCAGCCATTAGAACAAACTGGGCGTGGACATTAGGATCTTCATCACTGTTATCAGTGTCAGATAAGAATTGATCCTCTTCTGCAAGTAATGCCATCCCACTATTTCTCTGCTTGATGAGGTTGAGTTTAGTCTTGTAATATTCAGAGTCCTTAACCTTGGACTTTTTGCAATCCTTAATGAAATGCCCAGTTCCGCCACAGTTGTAGCATTTACGCTCCTGGGCAGTTTCTACTTTTATTTCATACCTCCTTTCAAATCTCTGACCATCCTTCTTTGGGAATCGGTCATCTCTCCTTCTAGAACCAGACGTGAACCTTTGCCTGTTGTTCGTCTTGTTCTTTAGAAACTTATTTTGCATCATGTTGGTTAAATAGGCCATTGCCTCCATGATCTTTTCATTATCAACCACATTCTCTTTCTCCGAATCTGAAGATTCTGTCTCTTTAACTTGTTTCATTTTAACAAACTTTGTTGAGCTTTTAACCCTTTTTTCATTTACCATCAGAGCCAGTGGATCTATAGTGTCTTTTTGTGTACCCAAACCAACATCATCCTGATATTGATTTAGTTCCTCAAAAATCATATGATGAGTAACTTTGTTGGGGTTCTTTTGATTCATTTGTCTGTAGATTGCCACTTAGGATCTCCATTCAGTCCCTAGAGAGTTTAGAAACCTAGTATTCTTCGTGAGATTAGAGTAATCATCAAGTTTCTGGTTTCTAAGGTCATTGAGTAGTTTACAGTAGCGACTGTAAGTTTCAATTAGTGCTTCCCCATCTCTAGCTTTGAAATGATCAAAGGAGTTAACTAGTGTAGTCTCCTTGATCCAGACCCCTGACTACGTGCCTTCCATCTGACTCTTAATCTCGTCCCATATCTCCTTTGCAGTGTTGAGGCCATTCACCTTAATGTAAAATTCTGAAGAAAGGCCATGTTTTACATAGTATTTTGCTTTACGATCTGCTGTGGCTCTGTGTTTTTCCTCAGCTGTATACTCGGATGGAAGCTTTTCTCGGTGGATTTCATCCAAGGGTGGATTATGATGAGGATTTGCTTCTTGATCTATCCTAAAGATACCATTACCTTCCAGTATGCTTTTCTTCATTTCCTCACCATATTGCTCTTTGTTGTCTATAAAATCCATGAAACGACCTTTCCATACATGGTATTCTCCTCTGTACAATACTGGTGACTTCGTTTCTGAACCAAATGAAAGTGTTTCACTATATGTACTCATTCTTGCTTTAGGATCTTTTCTTTGTAATATATTTGATTGAAGAATTCTTGTTTCAACTGAAATCCGATACACTAAAATCCGAAAGTTCGCTTTAAATCCAATAACTATCAAATCTTCAAAATCCGAGTGAATTTGAAATCCTATAGATTCAAATTCCGATAGTTGAGAAATCCAAACTTCAAAATCCGAGGTTTTGAAATCCGATAGAAGTGAATTCCGATTGATTCAAAATCCGATAGAGGTTTTGAAATCCAAATGCTTGACAATCCAAGGAAATCCGAGAGATTGAAAACCGGGTTAGAAATCCGGTTAATTCAAAATCCCAGAAAATCAAATCCGATGATTTGAAATCCGAGAGAATTCCTTCCAACTTTGTAAATCCGAACAATCAAATCCGTTGATTAAATCCGTGACTCCAAAATCCGATATTTTGAAAATCCGAAACTCAAAACCAATGGCAATCTGATCAATCCGATAGCAAACAACCTCTAAATCCGCAACTCAATCCTTGTATTCCCAAAATCCGCAACACAAAATCTGATAGAAAAGTATCGGAATCCGATAGAAATCTTCGGATTTTGTAAAATCCGATTGTTCTTGATAGCAAAACCGATAGTTCTTGCAACAGTTGTAACCGCCAACTTTCAAAACTTCAAATTCCTCCGAATTTTGATCAAATTCGTGAATTTTTTCTATCAGGAGGTTCGTAAACACTCAAATTACAATTCAGAATCAGTTTTACAACAAAATTCAACCTCTAGAATACATTTTAGATCAAATTTTTCTCAAAAACCAAAAAATACAAAATCTCAAATTCAACACAAACTGTTATAGTGATTGATCGCGGACTTACATAGATTTACTCCAATGATGATTGCGAATCAAATAGGCTTCTATCCTCCATTTTCATTCACAAATCAATAGAAATCAGATTGCACCAAAAGTCGACCAAAATACCTCAAATCTGACAAATTGCTTCGGATTGTTGTTGTTTTCTCTCTAATTCTTCAATCAAGAACCTTATCTTAGCGAAGATTAGGATCTGATACCAATTATAGAGCAATCAAATGAATACACAATAGATTCAAGTAGAGATAATGTATGGAAACACCTTAAAGTGTTTGTTTTCTATTCAATAATATGTCAAAAGGTTACGTGGAAAGTAGGCTACAATACTATTTATACTAAGTACAAAGTAAATCATAAAAACACTAAATTGTGTCTAGACATTAAACACAAATGTAACTCTAACATGCTTTCATGATTCTTTAAAAGTCAAAAGGCATAAGAAATAACTTTTCCCTTCTGCATAAGTACACAACCCAACCCTCTGTAGGAAGCATCACAGAAGACCACCATATTTTCCATACTATCTAGTAGTGTAAGTACCTGAGAAATACACATCTTGTGTTCCAAAGTATCTAGTGCTTTATGTTGATCATCCTCCCACTGAAATCCTACGTCCTTCTAAGTCAATTGAGTTAAAGGTACTGCTATCTTAGCGAAATCTTGGATAAAGGGTCTATAGTTTTCAGCAAGCCCGAGGAAACTTCTAACTTCTGTATGGTTCTGAGATGGTTACCACTTCATCACGGCTTCTACTTTAGCAGGATCTACTTTTAATCCTAGTTTGATTGATAAGATGACCCAAAAACTGCACCTCTCTCAACCAAAACTCACACTTAGAGATGAGCACCATGTGCTTCTGAAAGTTGTCTTTGATACATCTTCATCTCTAATCCTGAGCTAATGATAGCAAAACCGTAAATCTATCTTTGAAAACGCACCCTGTAGCTAATCAAACAAATCATCTGTTATAGGAAGTGGGTACTTATTTTTAATTGTCACCTTGTTAAGCTCTCTGTAGTCTATACACCTTCTAAATGTGCCATCTTTCTTTTTCACAAACAGAACCTGTGCACCCCACGGTGAAGTGCTGGGCCGAATAAAACTTTTATCCATCAATTCTTGTAATTGCTTCAATATTTGCTGTATATCTAAAATCTGATATTGTTTTTACTCTCCCTGCTAGGATCTCCCACAATAGCTGATAATGTTGTACCACAAGGGACTAGATACTTCCTTACTTCCACTAACAAATAAAGATATTGGCTCTTATACTTTTACCTTTACTAAACCGTTCTTCCCTACTTTGGGTCTGAACCAGTACTGTTCTCTATTCACTGACTAGCTTAACTTGATACTGGCTCAACCAATGCATACCAACAACTACTCAAAACTCTTTCATCATGATTGGCACGAGTTTGATGGGGAAACTAGCAATTATCTATCTTTATTACATTATCCTTACACCTACTATTCTTAATAGTAGTCTCATCATCTGCTGCTTCTTCCTCAAGAGGAGAATTTGTTAAACGGAATGGAACACTCAACTATTCATGACATGAAACAATATCAGAGATCTATTTTACCAAAGTCAAATGATACTACATTAGGTGCACTATTAATAACAGGGGTACCTGCCACTACATCCTATTTCACCGTTTCCTCTGTAGTCATAAGCTGCACTTTCACTTACTCATCGCTACCCCTGCTAAAATAGAGTGGGGTAGAGGATTCACTGTACTTCTCTCTAAAACTGTCAACTTAGGACAACAAGCTTTAAGTGCCCAGACTAATAAGAATGATAGCTCACCTAGAGCGAGCTATTACAATCTTTAGCCACATGCCTCTGCTTCTCACACTTTCACACATTTGAGTAAGGAACTAGCCCTCCTCGCTTAAATACAAACACTAATCTCATGCTTAACACATTTGTTGACTCAACCTTTCACTTTGCATTTACTATTCCCTACCTGATCAACTAATGTTCTTTCTTTTATACAGAACTCATCATCTCTTTCCTGTGTTACAAGTAACTGTCACTAAACTTTTTAGATATCTCTTTTAAGTATCGAAATGTGTCACTACATTTCATAAGCTCAATAACAATATATTCCGGACAAAACTAGTTACTTCTATCAACCTTCTGGTAATATCATTCACTACTTCTGTCATCTGTCGTTGGGCTAAAAACTCTTCTGTAGTCTTATCTTTTCAAGCTAATTGGTGCAAATTGCACCTCTAACACTTCTTTATACCAAGGCCTAATCATTGTCTGTATCCATACCTTCTCTTTCCTTGGTAACAACAAAGTGTACTGGTCTTTTGTTGTTCTACATAATAACTTTAAATCGTACATAACTTTTCATTTTACTAGATACCCAACTATACGGTATGCCTCTTATGCCTCTGCTTGCTAACTATTATTCACAATCGAATCTGTAACCTCCTCCAAAAAGAGGTACTTTGCCTACTAGAAATCTCTGTAAGTACACCCTATCTCTTATAACTGATCCATTCTGGCCTTGATTCTCTTAATTCCTTGAACATACATCATTACAGGCTACACCGCTGCATCTACTCGTTTTATAACATCATTTCCAGTCTTTCTTACACTTGTTCAACCACTTGGTTGCTTATTCAAAGAACATTTATCTGTAGGTCTTTACCCAACTCTGCAACTATTGTCTGTCTTCCCATATTGTTCTCATATTCTTGCAATTCCTCTATAACTGGAATCTTTCACATACTACCCACAGGTCTAATGGTTAGGATAGGAATTGCATCTGAATTATACCTGTCTCTAACTTTTCTACATACTTTCTTCTAAAAATCAGAAATCATTAACATACAATACAATAACAACTTTCGCTGTACCATCACAGGTATACTGGTCTACATACACATGCTATCAAACACATAATCCGTAGGGTCCATCATGATCTTGTTGAGTTTAAGTATGTACCATGTGTTTATAATAATATGGGCCATACATTATTATGAACACACTATACTT
Organism: Dittrichia graveolens; assembly: GCA_038502395.1. Taxonomy (NCBI): domain Eukaryota; kingdom Viridiplantae; phylum Streptophyta; class Magnoliopsida; order Asterales; family Asteraceae; genus Dittrichia; species Dittrichia graveolens. Next base: position 39,854,187 of record JARJIL010000002.1, on the reverse strand, counting down.
TACCTGTTCTCAACCTAACCAATCAGATTCGCGCTTCATAACATTTAACACTTAGCCACATAGCTGCTACACATGCATAAACAGGCTAACTCATGCTCAATCTCTAAATTGGATATCAATCATAAACTTCTACTAACTGTATGCTCACCAAGGTTTACTGCCCTAGGGATAGCTCCACTTAATCTCAAAACCATGGTTTAAGTTCATACATCACACTCATCTAAGTCTGAATCCCTTAAAACTTCACTATGATACAGAGTTGTAACACCACATTTCCAAATTAGATATAAAAACATTATTTTATGAGTTAGCACAAAAAAGATATCAAAGTTTCACAAAAATACAGTTTTTAAACATACACATGCTAACATTTTCAAAAGTAGTGTCAAAGTTTGCCTCTTGAAAATCAGAAGCTATCCAGCTGATCTCTGGACTGGGCCTTACCCTTGCTAGAACTTGCATCACCTGCAACACACAATACTGAAACATAAGCTAACTCTCAGTGAGCATACTAACTGAATATAACAACATAAAACAGGAGTAAAATCTCCCCAGGATATTTCGCATCCAAATAGTAACAACAGGAGTAAAGTCTCCTCAGGATGCCTCGCACCCAAGCTGTAATACTTGCAAACATGCACAACGGTGACTATGCTAGGGTTTATCCACACCTCAGTGCAAAATATCCCTAGCGCTTTCCATGGGTATAAAGATCTCGATATACCCCTCTCGACTTTCTGGAATACACAGCTATGCTTGCACGTACTGAGTATCCTCTATGCCAGGCTTATCTACACCTCAGTGTAGCCTATCCCAGCTGCTATTGGTACACAACTCACTATATACCCTGCTTTAACAGGAATAACAACTCCCTAGGATTTCTTGCATCCAACTAACAGGAGTAACAACTCCCTAGGATGCCTCGCATCCGAAACAGATAAAACACATAACACAATTATCATATTTTTAATGGTTATAATCACATATTGATCATGCTGAGAATAGTATACTCACGGCATGGCTATACACCTGTACTTGCAACACATATACATATCATATATCATATCACATCACATCATACCATATCATATCATATCATCTTGTGTACGTATACATATACTAACTCACAGGTACTTACTCTGCTATGGCATACAGCTACACCACCCACATGGCTGTATACCTTAACATTGTTTTTGGTACAAAGTTACACCTCGCGCGTACTCTGTACCCTGTTTCTTTATTTAATATCTATAACATTCATATCTTATAACACATATATCATGTTTTTTATTTAATGCATACTCATATGCCCCTGGACTTTTTTCACATTCGTTTTGAAAGTTTTAGCCCCTCTAGTTTTTTAAACACCTCTAATCTTTAATAACACTTAACCATAACAACTTTTGAACTTTGGGGCGTTACAATTAAGGAATTAAGTAGCTAAACTAAAATGCTTTAAAAGTAAAAATGGGGTTTTTGAAATTAGCAGCTAACCGTTACCAAGGTATTGAATATTGGTTTAAAGCAGTAAAGTAAGGAAACAATTTTCAAAGAGTTTAAATCAGATGATAGAAGTGTATTTACCGATGAATCACTCCCCCTAGGTTCAATTTGTTATAAGCACAGTTAATATGATAAGTTTCTAAGGGCGTTCGAACTAACAACCATCCGTCCTACTAATGCGATTATGACTTAATCTTTCTAAAACACACTTAACTCTCATTGTATGGTGAATTAGTCTCAAACTTTTATCTAAGGTATTACTGAATAATCTTAACCCTCATTGTCTCGGAAAAGTTATCTATCCTATTGCACACAAACCTCATTGTCCCAAATCAAGCAATCAATATTCTAGAAGAATGCACACATGCAAGTCATTATCTTAGAGAATGCACAAACTGTATCTAACAGATTATTCAATAGAAGTTTAGATAAATAACTCAAGGATCACAATTAAGCATAAACAAAACTAATCATATATCATTAAATCATAGGATTACATATCAAACCTAGGGGTTGTTCATCATGAAAAATACATAAAAACTTAGCCAAAAATCATTCTAAAACTCAAACATAAATCAATAAGTAAATTAAATGTAAACATTGTTAAAGCTTACAAATAGTAAAATCTCAATAATGAAGGATTCAAATCTGGTAGACTATGCTCCTTCCTATGCTGTTGACTATCTCTGGGAATTATTGTGATGTGTTCTCCCATTTTTTTTGTAACCTAATATGACTTAAATAGGGTTTGTGGGCTGGCCTAGTCACACGGTGTATGACATAGTCGCACGCCGTGAAGCACAGAAGTCAAAATCCAAAAGTTTGGTCAACAGATTGGTGCATGGCGTGGACACTGGTCACACGGCATGTGACCTACGAGTGAGCTTGGTTGAGACTAAACTGGTGCAATTAGGAGCGCAAGCCGTGGAGCATGGGTGCTCAGTGTGCGCCCTTCGACACTTCTTAGCGTGTGGTAACACTGCATGTAGTTAAACTCACAAATTCATGCAATGTTTATATTTTCTTGATATTTCATGCATCTGCACCATATTCTCCACCATTTACCTACATACAACCAATATGTGTTAAGTGAACGTATAACCATTTATTTACTTTTTAAAACCAGGAATGAACGATATTGTCGAGTAATCATAAGAATAATTTAGACAATATCAAAGGACTCAGATGGAGTCGTAATACGCAACAAGGCTCGTCTGGTAGCTAAAGGATACAATCAACAGGAAGGAATTGACTATGACGAAACCTTCGTTTGTGTTGCCCGCATAGAACCTATTTGGGTATTTCTAGATTATGCTGCCTATATGGATTTCAAAGTTTACCAAATGGATGTCAAGACGGCCTTTCTGTAACATCCTCAGCTTGGGTCTAGTTGTAAATTGTACGTGAGTGTACGTAGCTAATGTAGTAGACGAGTATTTATTTATATAGACATGTTAAGTTAATGAATAAAAGTATGTTTAGTATTAATGTTATGTGCGTTTGTGTGTTTATGTGTGTTTGTGTGTGTTCGTAAGTATGTGTGTGTAGGTAATTATGTGTACATATGTATATGTAATTAAAAGAAAAAAGGAAACTTAATCCAGAGGCAACCGCCTCGGATAGTCAAAGATATATATATGTGTGTGCATGTTCTTTGTTGACTTTACAAGTCAAAGAAAGAAAGCAAACACACACACACACACACACTTCTCTCATTTCTCTCTCTGCTCTCTCGGATTTCAAAAGAAGAACAAGAAGGAGTCAGTTGTTGATCTCAAAGGTTAGCAATATAATGCAAGTATGTTTAGAAGATTAGAATCATGTGTTGTTGTGCTAGAAAAACAAAATCCATGCACGAACACCTTGAAGAACATATAAAACTTACCTTCTAAGTGGGTTTCGCATAAATGGTGTTTTTGTTAGGATTTGATGTGCTTAAGTTGTTTATACGCATGGAGAATGAAGTTCTACGATGTTGTGGGCGTGAAACCAACAAATTCGAAGTTGCTAGAATGATGAATGAGTGTCGGAATTTCAGGCTAAGGGGGTGTCGGATTCCGAGACCTTGAAGGTATCGGAATCCGCTATCGTGTTGAAATCCGAAGGATTTGTCGGAATCCGATAGAAATATCAGATTCCGCATGTATGTCGGATTTCATGTCCTGGATTTCCTTTTAAGTGTTGGAATCCGCAAGTTGTCAGATTCCCTAAATCCGCAAGTTATCGGATTCCCTAAGTTCCGGATTTCAAGTATCGGAATCCGACAGTATCGGATTTCATTACAAGTATCGGATTTCCATGTCTCGGATTTCCTTCTATGTGTCGGAATCCACAAGTGTCGGATTACGTGTGCATGGTTGGATTTCTAAGTATTGGAATCCGATAGAAGAAGTATCGGATTTTATGATTCACATGTGTCGGATTTCATAAATCCGACAGAATCATCGGATTTCCCCAAATCTGACAGTTCTGGCGGATTTGTGTTAAGTCCAGATTAAGTATTTGTTTAGTAGTCTTGTTATGCATGTATGAATGATTAATGTATGTAATGACATTCTAGGTGAACTTGTTGAGTTTGTGAAGTCAAAACCAAGTACCTAAACGTTGTAAACTACTCAGGTGAGTGTCTGCTTTCATGAGACTCAGTAGAGTAAGGCTTGCATGCTAGATGATTATGTGAATGTTTTGTGTATGTCTACCTGGATTTTACTGGTATGCTCAAGGAGGTAAGTTTATGTATTGCATGATGTTTCGAAGTATATTAGGTGCATGCCAGTGGGTCCAGACTGGAACCACTTAGTTAATCTATGATGCTATGCATGAATGACTACCTGAAAGATATTATATGTAAGATGATGGATCCCTGTGGGATCGTATGTATATATGTGTATGTGCACTGTCGCAGACTATCTGAAGCATGGTTAAGGTCAGTCGGTTGTAACTGGATCCCATGAGTACTTTGGGATTTTACGGTGATTCAGGAGGCATCCTGAATCCTAGGTTCTGCAGAACCGCCGTGCCTTAACGTGAGTGGTAATCAGCCGGTTGTAGCTGGATTACTTGTGGAGCCTCTGGCTCTATGAACGATGTTTGGTGGACTACTTTATGCTCCCCCACCAACGCGGTTGGTCGTGTCTGGTACCCCGGTCTGAGTTGTTGAGCGGGATTGATTACCCTGCAAGACATGACTCTTACTAATCTTGTTAGCACACCGCTATGTGCTAAGCTAGCAATGATTGTTTATGTAGGATATGATGCATGACTTACTGTATTGATACTTATGATAGTATGTACTCACTAGCTAAGTGTTAGCTAATGGTGTCATGATTTCCCTTTTCAGGTAAAAACTAGATGTCCTGCGAGGCGGGTAGCTTATGGATGTAAATAGCCCTTTGTGGGTGGAACACTTGATTGAATTTTGTTATGTTGTAATGTAAATAGATATTATGGTCGGTTCCTGAACTAGGTAACACCAGGATCTTTTGAAAAAGACGATAATGTAATTAACAGTTTGTTGTTGTTAAAAGAAAATTTTCTGCCGCTAAATATAAATTAATGCTAAAATATCTATTTTCGGAAGCGGTGTTACACTTTCTAAATGGACTCCTAAAGGAGGAAGTATATGTATCCCAACCAGAGGAATTTGTTGACCCTAAAAGACCTCACAACGTTTAAATTCTTGACAAGGCTCTCTATGCACTCAAATAAGCTCCATGAGCTTAGTATGATGTCCTCTTGAGAAACAATTATGGTTGTATGTAGAACGTGCTGAGAAGTGTTGCAAATGTCAAGTATTTGACTTGGAAAGTCAAATATGGGTTTATATATATATATACAAATGTCTCATATTGACATAAATAGTCCCTTGACTATTAGATTTTTACTTTGACAACTTTGGCCCCTCTAGTTAAATCCACATCTTATTACTTACAATCACCTATAACACATATATAATTCACGATGTTACATTTTCTTTGCTGAAACCTGCAAAACATTTTGAAAATAGTATTTACTAAGCTTCGAGAGCTTAGTGAGTAAACCAGACTGCCAATCATATAAACATATGCATAAGAACATATAAAGATACGACAACATATGTATAAGATCATATAAAGATACGAAACATATGTCAGTTAATCAATGCTAGCCTTTGGTTCTAGACCCATGGCATGCAACATAGGTCACAGTATTGTACCACATCTGAGCCTTACTACACATAGCGGCAAGCTGAACAACATATATGAATAATAATACATGTATAATGTTCTGATATGATAACACACATATTGTAGATATGAAGAACAGTCTAGAAGACTCACCTTATAATTAGTAATGTAGTATAACAGTCCACAATTGACAATAATATAGTGAACACCCAATGACGAATCTCTACATGAAATAATACCAATAATATATTAAACACATGTTGAATCTGATGCTAAAAAACTGAACAAGACAGGGGCACACCCGTGCCCTACCACAGGCATGCCCGTGCTTGGCTAATGGTCCGACATCTGATCCGACATACGGGTCCGACTTATAGCTTGTAAGTCGTACAACATGAAAAGCACGCCCGTGGTCCCTCTGGGCACGCCCGCACCTTATGAACTTAAGGCGGTCACGACCACTAGGATCGCCCGTGTCCTTTATAGGCACGCCCGTGCCTCCCTTACTCTGAACTAATTTGGTCGCCTGACATACTGTTCTTATAGCCAAAACTCATAAAAACACCATTTTAACACTTCAAATCGTCCAGGGGTGTTTTCCTTTACCCCAAACAACTAATAACAACATCAAAGTCATAAATTAACATGCTTTGATCTTTCAATCAATTATTGACCCATTAAAGTTTGAAAAATCCATAACTAATCATACTTCAAGGTTTCTTTGGTGAATATGATACTTTTAGTAGCTTAACAACACTGATTTCTTGATCACAACTTGAAGATAAATTTGGTTAACATAGAGCACGTATGTATGTAGCTGTGATAATGTTTCTTGAAATTTCTTTGACTTAAGAAAGTCAATATATATAGTAGCTTTCCATAAGTACATAAATAGTCCATTGACTATTTAAGTTATATTCTGATGGTATTGGCCCCTCTAGTTTATAACTACATCTTATCATATATATCCATTTATAACTCATATAACACTTTGTAGATTTCTCGTATAAAATTTATTAATAAATTTTGGATGTTACAACTTTTTGATTGAAACCGGCATGCTTGCGGGCGCAAGGGGTATTCTTTGCGGCCGCAAGAGGGAATGTTAGTTACATTGCTTGCGGGCGGAAGACGTTTGGCTTGCAGTCGGAAATAACCACCCTTACGGGCGCAAGCAAGAAGGCTTGCCGCCGCGGACCTCTTGTGGTTATGAGGTTAAGGTGAGTCATGAACTGGAACCTAGGGGGCATCGAGTCATAGTTCGGGATCAACGGTGACTCGAGGGTCCATTCCGAGTCGTAGGTTCTACAGGACCACCGTTCCTTAATAGTTGGGATACACGGCTATTCGCGGAGCCCGAAGGAGCCTATGGATCCATAACGATGGTTGGTGGACTGCTTTACTCTCACCTACCAGCGTGGTTAGTTGTGTCTGATCCCCAGTGAGGGTCGTTGAGCGGGACTGGCAATCCTGCAAGATATGACTTAACCGATCTTGTCAGCACTCCACTATACGATAGAATAACATTGATTGCTTATTCCTGTATTATGGCTTACTTTATTGATACTTGTGATAACTTTGTACTCACTAGCTATTTACAGCTAATATTGCTTCGTTGTTCCCTTTTACAGGTAAAGATTAGGTGGCCTGGTGAGATTGGGTTTCTTGTTGTTGGTTGTATATAAATTTTGGAGGAACACTACCTGTATGTTATAACTTTGTTATGGTCGGATAATGGTCAGATTAACACCAATGAACTTGATTTTAGAATTTTGAGTTGTATATATATATATATGATGCCAAATTGTGTTTAACAATTTAACGAGACATTAGAATTTTTGTTTAAAGTTCCAGTGCTTATTATGGAAGTAATTTATTTTCCCACGCTGTTTTAAAACATAAATTTTGCTAATTCACTATTTGCGAAGGTGGTGTTACAGTTTGTCTAACACATAGACAAGCTAGTTCTAAAACAACTAATGTTTAAAAATGTTCAACACATGAACAAGTTTGTTTCTAAATATGATCAATAGAGAACCTAGTCTTAATTATAAAACCTAAAGAACAAATATGGACCATTGACCATCTAAATTAATGGTTGGGATTTGAAGGTGGTAATTTTGTAAATTATATGAAAACTATATGAAGTAACTGCATTATTGACGGAACATATGAAATTTCATTTTTGGTAGCCACAAATCGTCTTTCTAGCTCCACCTCCCGAAAATGCAAACCAATAACCAAAATGCAAATCATTAGGTTATTGCATGTTAATGACATAATACTATTCGCATTTTCAGTTATTTGCATTTTTGTTATCTTCTTTTATGTCGGTTGCATTTTGTATTTTACATTTTCGTCAAACAATTTGTATTTTCGTCAAACAATTTGCATTTTCGTCAAACAATTTGCATTTTCGTCAAAAAAATTGCATTTTTGTAAGAAAAACTAGAAAACATTTCAATCTTGGTCTTGAATTAGAGAGGATAAAAAACTGAATCTAATAGTATATTTTTTTTCTGCTAAAATTCTTAAACATGAATTTATTATGACTATTTGGATGTTTAGTGAAATATTTTTTTTAAAATGGAAGTTTGGAGGTTGAATGAGGAAGAGGGGAGTGGGTATTAATTTGTAATTTTTTTTCCTTACTCTTGATGCCATGTGTTATCACCAGGTTTGTTCTTTAAGTTCTATAAATAAGCAAGGTTCTATGTATAACCTCACCCATACATTTGCTAACTCTAAACTGTATATCTCAACCGATGGGATTTTCTTTCTTTTGTGTAGCAGTTGTATCTTGCATGTCCACCATGCATGAATATTTATACAGGCTTTGGCATCCGGTTGGTTAAGTGAAAAGAGACAAAAAGGCTAAAGAAAATAATATTATAATTGTAAAGGTAGTGGGTGAAAAATAGACTTACTTTAATCAAGTGTTGCGTAAAGTAGTTTACTTTTCAGAAAGATGTAGCCCACTCGCATTACAATAACATTATTTCCTATGCTTTATGTCTTGGAACTTTCAATTTCTCTTTCCATGATTACACTTTTGTCAACATCCTAACACCATTCTGATTTGACTTTACCAAGTATAGAGTTGCCAACCTTACTTAGTTGTTGAAACAAATCTTCGAAATCTTCATCTACTAAAGTATCTTTCTCCTTTTCCAGAGGATAAGATCGATCTTTTTTGTCTCTTTCTTGATCCAAAAAGTGATTTAAACTTTTACAAACAAAGATCTAAAGGCATAATAGAACAACGCATGTTCTGCCTTTGCTTTAAACTTTGTATGAATTATGGGAATGATTAAATCTTTCACATGAGAACTTTTGCCTTTAACCAATTTATTTGTGAACACACTTTTGCCTTTAACAATCTTGTGAAAAGTCTTTGGCAAAATGTCAGCTTTGTCTAAGATATTTAGATTCTTATTAGAATCAACATGGTTAGCAGTTTTAGAGTAATTTCCACCAATGATTGCTTGAACTTGTTTGGGTATTTGCTCATTAACACACTGAGTGGTCTTTTCAGCAGATACACACCAACATTTAACTATCTTTTGAAGGTCATTGAACTTTTTGGTTGCTTTCCAAGTTTCTTTTACTAAGATCTTATTAAGTATCTTTTGATTAGCTAGTTCATCATTTAAAATTTTTATTTGCTTAAGTTCCTCATCTTTAAGAGTTAAATTTTCTTTAAGTGTTTCTATCTCTGTTTTTAGCTTCTTATCTCTTTGAATTGCAGATTGGAAATCAGTACAGAAGTAATCAAACATGGCATTCTTCTCATTATCATTGTAGTTGATAAAAGTACTGAGAGGTGGGGGATTAGCACAAAGATAAGTGAATGAAAGTAAACCACCACAGCTACATCAATCAGTAACCGCATGATATCAAGAAAAGTAAACACATAATTGCCTCACGAGAAGACCGGCGGTTCTATAGGAACCTACAACCAATGCCGGCCAAAGCAAAGGTTTACCGATAGTTCATTTGCTATTCTCACACAGTATTATCTTACGTTGCAACAAATGCATCAAGAAGTCCCATTACTGATTAGCCGATAGCAAACAACCCAGCCCATGGCCCAAACCGAGAATGACTTCACAACACAGGCACAATAATTAATTAAAAAACCACCAGTTAATCAATTAGAAAATATACAATCTATCCATGCATCAATTCACATACAGTTGCAGCCAAACCAATAACAACTAATATCACCCATGAGTAAACATCCACTCACCTCGAGTTATCAAACTCCCACTCAGTGATCTAATGTTACTCAGCCTTGTCTGTTCATGAGAACACAACAAACCAAACATCAGTATATGATTCATAAATATATATATATCAAACATATATTTATATCATCTTTAAATCAAACATATCATGTTAGATTCACATATACATGAACACTTGGCATATATCATCAAATAATCAACGAACAACCAAAACTATCGGATTTCTAGGAAATCCGATACATCCATCGGATTTAACCCAAAATCCGCTAAAACCATGAGATTTCAAGAAATTCGATACACCTGTCGGTTTTGAATACAATCCGCAACTTCTGTCGGATTTCATTCATGGAACCCACCATCGGATTTCATACTCGGATTTCATCAATCAGAATCCATCCTATCGGATTTCAACATGTTCCGGATTCTAAGTACCGGATTTCACACATTCGGATTCTAAAGAATCGGATTCACCATTCTCGGATTTCCAACACTCGGTTTTCATCATCTTCTCAACAATCCGCCAACTTCATCTTTCAAGAATCCGATAACCTCAAAAACTCCATGAATCATATTACTAGTTCATATAATTCATATACAAGCTTACCAAAACATATATAAACATGATTAAACATCCAATCATGCATCATAACACCTGTAAAATCACATAAACACTTGAATCACACAAAACCCACCAACTATGGTTTCTATCATGCTCATATTCGGTATTCATAAACTTCTATCATGCTCATATTCGATATTCATAAACAAAACCCAACAGATTATGATAAAACCGTAGCATGCTTATAAGAAATCATGATTCAAGAACAAAAAAATAATCATACAAACCTTGAACTTAATCCTACCAAATCAAAATGCCAAATCCGATTGTTTTATTCTTCTTGACTTTTCTCTCGGTTTCACACAATACACACACTAAACAGATTGCAAATGATAAACATGCTTAATGAGCCCACGTATTTACATATTGAAAACCCAAGAAGGAGGTGGCATCTCCTAGTTCACAATTGCATGCACACACACACACAAATCCGTACACATATATATGTATATATAACCAATATATATATCATGTAATCTTAATTAATTAATTTAATTAAAACCATTTGATTTAATATTAACAAGCAATTAATCAAATACTAATCACGTGTTAACTTACCAAAGCCTATGAAATCACTAGGCCCAATTCCATGATGTTATAGTGTTGAATCTTTGCAAAACACATGCAACCAAACAAGAGAACAAAGGGAGAATAGATATACCCTATAAGACCTTTGAAATCGGCTAATCACGATGGTGGGATGATACTTGAGACAAAAGGCCCCAAGCTCCTAGTGCTAGTCTACACCAAGCTTGAAAACTCTCACAATGTACTAGCACTTCACCTCTTGCTCACAAGCTTTTGTAGAAGAAATGAAACAACCCATTTTCATTAGCTTGCACATCCATAAAAACACACTAAGACTCTCTAGTATATTTTCTTACTTATGGTGATATTTGCACAAGTGATCAAAGGTATCAACAAAAAGAGGAGGGGGTTTAAAGGCCACAAGTGACCCTAGAACTGCCCTGGGTTGGACCAAATGCACACACATGATTGGACCAACATGTGACGACCGCGATTTTTCAAAAATTTACCATTTACAAAAATCTTGTCATATCATCAGAAAATATGTAACGGAAGTCTTTAATCACAAAATACATCGTACTGAAATGATAAGAGTTTACGTTAATATGAAAATCACGACATCACGTTCATAAACATAAACATTAAAACATACATTGTTTGATTAAACGTAAACAGAATGGTATCAACTAAGGCAGTACACTACCAAAGTCCTTGTCTCACATAAGCAATCTCTTGGCAACCTGCAAAAGTACAAGACACATTTCAAGAAACAGGTGTCAGCTAAAGCCCCGTGAGTCAATAGAGTTACTAAAAGATTCTATTAAAACATATCATGATTTTGACTTTAATAATAGAATAATAATAATTAATCCATTCCCGCCCAATCACATAGTTGACTAACTCATCATCTTTCATAAAACACATAATGGTCAACTAATCATAGTAAATCATAATAGTCAATTCATAACTTTCATTAAGCATGCTAAGGGCGCTACTTACTCCTTCAATAGCAGATTCAATAGCAAATAAAAGAAGCAAGGCCCGCTACCACAAAGACTAATCAGACGGAAGATGGCACTCACTTTCCTAACTCATTTACTTTACTTGAAGCCTTTCATTTTCGGCAGCTAAGGAGGCAGTCTTGGTTGACCATCCTGAGTGTGACACTTCATTCCCGGCTTTTCTTTCGACCACATAAGATTGGGGTTATAGTTTCATAGGTGCCGATAACTCTGGTCTAAAGACCTTCGGGGCTAGAAAACCTTTATCACAAGTGGCTTGCCATAGAGGCTAGGGTTGTCTGCTTTGTCTATCGACTTGTCTTGATCCCCTTTTCAAGGAGAAGCGGTTGAGAGCAATCGAGAAGAGCTACTCGACTCAAAGACTCTTCCGAGATGAGCTCACTTACTATTCCCCAATGGATATCAATATGAATGAGATGAGTACCCGGTTTAAAGATGAGTGTGCCTTTTTTAAACGGAAAATGGAATATATAGGGGCGGAGTTGCCATCCACCTAGACTATCGAAGGATTTACCCAGCTGGTGCTTGGGGAAGTGGAGGTCTTCGACCCCTCTTATCTATCGGATGTCTATTTGAACCTTTTAGAATGTGGCTGTCATAGTTGCTATCGGAAGGAAATCATTTTCAATCTATTTGCTGCAGATTTTGCAGACCTAACAATTTGACTGGCATTTTTATCTCATATCAGCTCTCTGCTTCATACTTGAAGGTCTCTGCACAACTTTCCAGTCATTAGCATTATCAGTCTTTTTAGGGACCCAGTCCCGCTTTCTTTCCATCTTCTTCTTCTTCAGAGGTTGAGTAAGGGTTCGGGTATGATTCGGGCACTTGACAGTTGAATGCCCCAATTCTTTGCAGTTAAAGCATTTCAAAGGTTTCCAAGGGTAATCCACTTTTATAGCTAGAAAGCAGTCAAGAACAAAGGAGCTAAATGAGGTACGTTCTTATATAGTTATAATAACTAGAACTCTTTTTAAAAACTTACCTAAGTTTCCAGATTCGAGGATAATAAAAAATACCAATTGACAGTTTGTTTTTGACTCATCAGTTATTAATATAAGGCACTAACAAAGATAGAGTGACAGAGATCATAATTCTTTAAATCATAATCATCATTATCATCATAATTGTCATTAATGGTCTAGGAAATTTATCTCAACCCAAGGTATTGACCCGGTTCACGAGTCACGTTATTACCCGTCTAAGTATCATTAGGTAGTGACTTCCACTACTTCCTAGATTGTAATATCTCTGGCGATCGCTACTTCGTACATTGTAATAATGGTGTTTTACCTCTCACACCTCCTTACACCCACATGATACTCTAGTACCAAACATCATTCCAATGAGTAATAAATACATCATCATGTTGTCCCGGACTTCTCATGAATGCCTGGTAACTCACAAATGGCTAGCACCTTTCCTAGAACGTTCAACCTACTAGGCATCATCATTAAGGATAGGACTACCTCCATCCCAAAGCCTCGTAAGTCATCAATGTGTTGAAACTCATATTTTCATAAGTACTCAAAATGAAAACAATCAAGTACATCATCATCTTATTCTCAAATAATGTTTGCGTCCATTGGACCAAACGTCAAAAGACACAAAAACACGCATTTCTTGCACCAATAATATATAAACACATATTACTATCGTAAAATAAATCTTTAATTTTGAAAAAATATTATTTTTGTCTCGTACTCGGTTTTGAGAAATACCGAACTCACCTCAGTCCAGACAAACTAATCACACGATCTAGAAACGATGAACACGCTCATGAATCATCAAGAACGCAAACTCAAACGCCAGAAATAACCTATGAAGGTCACTACGTTAAAAACACGATCGAAAGATGTAACACCGGCTTTGTGAACACCAGAATTTAGCAAAAATTTGCGTTTTTCATACACGTGAATTTAATCACGACCACAACGGAAAACTTTAAACGAAAAGGTTTTCATTACATATTTCACATTCAAAACTTTGTATCAACTGTTTGGTGTTACTCTAACATACAACCGACCACAGTACTATATTACAACATAAAGAGTTCCATCCATAAATATCCAGTAGAAGGCAACCCTCTCACAAGGCAACCTATTCTTTATCTGCAAAAAGAGTTAACGTGGCACCATTAGCTATACACATAGCTAGTTAGTACAAACTTAACATAAGCATCAATAAAGTAAGTCATGCATCACACGAATTAAGCATACAATGCTATCCTATCACATTGAGGTGTGCTGATAAGATCGGTATAAGTCATTTCTTGCAGGGCAGCTAGTCCCGCTCAACAACAATACACCGGGGGATCAGACACGACCATCTGCGCTGGTGGGGGAGAATAAAGCAGTCCACCAAGCATCGTTTACGGAACCAGAGGCTCCTTAGGCAACTCAGCTACAACCGGCTGATTACCCCTCATGATATAAGGCACGGCGGTTCTGGAGAACCTACGATCCGGAATGTTACCTCGAATCATCGTTAAGTCCCGAATCACCTGATCAAGGATCCCTCGAAGCCAACTACAGAGTTGACGTTATCCATGCTTGAAGATGTCCGCAAACTCTTCACATACACATAGCTGATCCAATCTAGATCATTCACTTAGCATGCATATTCACTTCTTTCATTAAGCATGCATATTCCTTCATTTCACCATTATGGATCCAATCTGGATCTCTAGCATACATATCATTAAGCTTTCACATAGTTGATCCATTCAGGATCAGTATCATACATATCATTAACTTAACTAAGCAGCTCCAGTACTAGATTTCGCTGGCATACACTTAACTTATATTCAAGAAGTATTTAGCATGGCATAGTACATTAAATAGCATGACAATGCTTACATACTTACTTAAAGCATACATGCAACTTAACATATCTTTTAAATTACATTTAACATGTTTAACAAGTAAGTCTTCCTCTACTAAGGCTTACGGAAGTCGGTACTCACCTGAGTAGCTTAGAATAATTAGCTATTTCCCTTATGCTTTACTTAATACAACAAGTTCACCTAGACATTATTACTTACATTAATCATCTTTATATACAAAGAATGACTACTAAACAAACATAGGGACATCAAATCCGGACCTAATGTAGCTCCGTGCAATTGATCGAAGAGATTCATCGATTCGCGGAAGGGGATACTTATTCTTTACAGTTCGCTTATTAAGATCCCTGTAATCTATACACATACGCATGGTTCCATCCTTCTTCTTAACGAATAAAACAGGAGCTCCCCAAGGCGAGGAACTTAGACGAATGAAACCTCTCTCAAGTAACTCCTGAATCTGAGTCATCATCTCGCGAACTTTAGAAGGAGCGACACGATATAGGGATCTAGCTACAAGTGTAGCTCCAGGAATAAGCTCGAATTTATATTCGACGTCTCTGACCGGAGGAAAACCTGGCAGTTCTTCACGAAATACTTCATGGTAATCAGACACTACCCTTATATTTTGAACTCGTCATTTCTCCATCGTAGCATCAATAACATATGCTAAGAAGGAATCACAACCTTTGGAAACAAACTTTTGAGCTTTAATGACAGAGATAACAGGAATATCAGACTCCCGTCATTCTCCTCGGGCTACTGCATAAGATCCGTCAACAAACGGATGTTAATCATCTTCTTGGAACAGAGAATCTCAGTATCACGCTTTCTGAGCCAATTCATTCCAATTACTACATCGAAGCCTGTAATAGGCATTATGAAGAACGAGATAGGGATACTACTCCCATCAATATAGATAACAGCGATAGGAACTTTCTCGGTAACCAAGACTACTTTACCATCCGCGACCTCTACGTTTAGTTGCTCGTTTAACGGAACAATAGGTAATTGAACTCTTTTATGGCAAGCAATAGAAACAAAAGAATATGTTGCTCCAGAATTAAATAGTACACATGTGGGGATATAATTGATAAGGAATGTACCAGTGATGACATCCTCTGCTGCCTTTGCCTCCTCTGCAGTCATCTGAAATGCCCTCCCTTTTGTACGAGGTGCAACATCTCTCTTTTGCCCTCCAGAAGACCCTGCTACTCCCGAGCCTTGTCTGTCAGGACAATCCACCATCTTGTGACCGGGCTTGCGACACCGGTAGCACACATCCTCTTTATACCGGCACTCATTCACAGAATGCCCCTTCTGCCCACATGTTCTGGTTCATGTGGAACACTCCCCAACATGATAAGTTCAGCATAAAGAACACCAAGGATTGTCAGGTCTTGGTTTCTTAGAAGTATCAGTCTTTCCACCTCTAGAGGATTGCCCTTTTGAAGGACCTGATTTGAGAGATGGCTAAAACTTTCTTTTATTACCTTCACTGGAAAATTCACCCCGACATTGAATCCGATCACCTTCCATTTGTCGGGCCACTTCGAATGCCCGATCCAGAGTTGGAGTTGCCCGCACATGGGTGCGAAATTCCAGTGGCAGGTTCGCCACAAACCGTCTTATCTTGGTGACCTCGTCCGGTATCAGGTGTGGCATAAACCTCATCTTATCAGTAAAGGCAATGATAAGATCTTCCATCGGCTTATCTCCCTTTTAAAGATTATTGAATTCCCTCTCCATCCGCTCCATGTCGTACTCTGTGCAATACTTTTTCAGCAGCTTTTCAGAAAACATCTCCGAAGAAAGAGCACTCAATACCTCCTTGCTAACAGAGGCCTTCAATGTAACACCGCCTTTGAAACCTTAAAAATCAGTTAAAATTTGAATTTTCAAACTGCATGGCTCCGTTTGTAAATTGAATGTTTACCTGTTAGTTATCCTAACCGAATTTCAAAAACAAAGCAGCGGAATTTTCAAAAACAATAAACAAACCCAAGCCTATTAAACTATTACAATTTCAACACGTGTTTGGCGTATATACAAATATACAAAACAAAACTTACCAAACACGACTACCGGTGTTACTTTAAACTAAACCGACCATTGTATATATTATATACCAAAAAGTAGTGTTCCTCAAAGCCCGTACAAAAGCATAAGGTTCCCGTCTCACCAGGCTTGCCTATACTTTGTCTGAAAAAGGGAAACAACAACAGGATTAGCTATATAAAATAGCTAGTGAATACAGACAAGTATAAGTGTAATAATAGCAAGTCATGAATCAAATATGAGCATACAATGCTCGTCCGGCTCAATAACAACCACCGGGGGAATCAAACACTGCCAACCGTGCTGGTATCATCACATAAGTGACTCCACCTGCTCGTTACGGAGCCAAAGGCTCATTAGGCTCAGCCAGTTAAGGCAATCACCCCAAATGTTAAAGGAATGGCACTCGAGTACCATTAGTCCTGAACAATTGCCCGAAGGCCCCTGAGACCCAGCCGAAGCTGACCTTTCATGCACATATGTCCGGACTTTTCACATAGCTCATCATTATCTCATAAAAGAGATCATAGCATGCATGCTTTCACATATGAGATCATATATATCAAAATGTCACCATAAATATACATGTAATTATATACATGTCAAATATATCATTCATCATGTCATTAATGGTTTTCTAAGCATATATACACAAATAAACAAGTCGATATGCAAAAATTAGCATACCATGTTCGTTTAAACCAAATAGCTTTCAAAACTTCCTTTATTGAATTCATACAAGTCGGTACTCACCTTGATGCTCAAATGTATCTCAAATATGTATTCGGCCTTCCTTGATGCTTAATTACCTATTGTTTACATAAAGGCCCATTTAGAATACCACAAATCACTTACATATACTAGTTCTAATGTTAAGTTCTCTAATTATGTCCAAGTTAGTAAAAATGTTCAAACTAACCCAAATAGCCCAAAATTGGTCAAAAGTGATACAACCATAGCCGAAATAACCTAAACATTGAAAAATAGGTTTCTGTTTGCTGCAACATAGTTCACGCCGTGACACCCTAATGGGTCGCGCCACGACATTCTTCCAGGCCACGAAAAAATGTGTTTTGCCCAGATTTCAGCTACTCCAAACCCAATCCTAAATTGCTATTAACGATTTCCAGTATATGTACAATGTTTGGGATACCTTTAGGAGTTCATAAACATCAATATAACATATCTTAACATAAGATTCAAGGTTGAATCACCAATTCACCATTTTTGACCCATTTGGTCAATTTCAAGAATTACAATAAAGCTATCATTTTTAATGCCTAAAATCAGTTCCATTCAACTTATAAATGTTATTAGAATAGATTACCATCAAAAAATCTAAGCTTTAATACACATATACGTGTTGCCCATTTTTGACCTAAATCCTAAAAATGAAGAACAAGAGAAGATAGGCTTACTAATGATGAAGATGATGATGGTTTCAAGCTTAAGAACAGATTAGGAGCAAGATATGAACTCAATCCTTTGATTTAATCCAGCTTCTTGTGTATCTTCACTTGGAAATAGCTTCAAGAAAACAAAGAAGAAGAAAGCGTGAGTGTGTGTGTGTTTCGTGGTGTGTGTGTGTTTTGTCTGGTGTGGTGACTTATTAAAACCGACTTTGGTTTTTGAGTTATCCACAAGGGGTATTTTGTTCCCCTTTTCAACATACAACACGACACCCGAGTAACCGTTTCAATTAACGAGGATATTTTTGGAAACCTCGTTTGAAACCAGTTATTATTTTATAATTCTTTTCTATTTTTATTACTATTTTTAATTTCACAATTATCTGACCAATAGCTAATTTCTATTAATTCTCATTAAATATATTTATATTTAATTCATTTAAATAATTTCACGTACCAAATAGAGCACGCGGATAGGCCCGATTTGAGGATGTTACAACTCTACCCCCTTAAGAAGATTCCGTCCTCGGAATCTATTCAACTGGGAATAAGTGAGGGTATCGTGCCTTCATGTCATCCTCGGTTTCCCATGTCAAATTGGGACTTAGGCTGTGCTTCCACTTGACTAGAACCAGTCTGATCATCTTCTTACGCAGCATCTTTGTCTTCGCGTTAAGAATTTCAACTGGCTCCTCTACAAGGCGTTTAACCGAATCAACCTTCAATTCTTGCAGAGGTAGAACTTGATTCACCTCAACTTTAAACTTTCTCAGATAGCAAACATTGAAAGTGTTGTGAATACCAGATAACTCAGGAGGTAATTCAAGAGATATAGTCTGCTCGTTGACCTTTCGGGTAATTCTGAATGGACCAATGTAACGTGGACTCAGCTTGCCTTTGCGTCCAAACCGAATTACACCCTTCCAATGGGATACCTTCAAGAATACCCTATCGCCTTCACTGAATTCAACAGGTCGGCGCTTTGGGTCTGCATATATCTTTTGACGATCACGAGCCGCTTTAAGTTTCTCTAGAGCTATCTTGACTTTATCATAAGTGATCTGCACAATTTCAGGTCCGGCATACTGCTTCTCACCCGGTTCAAGCCAACAAGTGGGAGTGCGACAACGCCTCCCGTATAACATCTCATATGGTGGCATCCTAATGCTAGAATGATAAGAGTTGTTATAAGCAAACTCTATCAAAGGAAGATGAGAATCCCAAGAACCACCATATTCAAGAGTCTCTGATACCTACTTGTAACACCGGCTTTGTAAACACCAGAATTTAGCAACAATTTGCGTTTTTCATAGAAGTGAATTTAATCACAATTGAATAACAAAGAGTTACACAGCGGAAAACTTTAAACCAAAATGTTTTCATTAAATATTCACATTCAAAACTTTGTATCAACTGTTTGGTGTTACTCTAACATACAACCAACCACAATACTATATTACAACATAATGTGTTCCATCCATAAATATCCAGCAGAAGGCAACCCGCTCACCAAGCAACCTATTGTTTATTTACAAAAAGAGTTAACGTGGCACCATTAGATATACAGATAGCTAGTGAGTACAACTTAACATAAGCATCAATAAAGTAAGTCATGCATCACACGAATTAAGCATACAATGCTATCCTATCACATTGTGGTGTGCCGATAAGATCGATATAAGTCATTTCTTGTAGGATAGCTAGTCCCGCTCAACAACAATACACCAGGGGATCAGACACGACCATCCGCGCTGGTGGGGGAGCATAAAGCAGTCCACCAAGCATCGTTTATGGAACTAGAAGCTCCTTAGGCAACTCAGCTACAACCGGCTGATTACCCCTGATGATATAAGGCATGGCGGTTCTACAGAACCTACGATCCGGAATGTTACCTCGAACCACCGTTAAGTCCCGAATCACCTGATCAAAGATCCCTGGAACCCAACTACAGAGTTGACCTTATCCATGCTTGAAGATGTCCGTGAACTCTTCACATACACATAGCTGATCCAATCTGGATCGTTCACTTAGCATGCATATTCACTTCATTCATTAAGCATGCATATTCATTAATTTCATCATTACGGATCCAATCTGGATCTCTAGCATACATATCATTAAGCTTTCACATAGTTGATCCATTCAGGATCAGTATCATACATGTCATTAACTTAACTAAGCGGCTCCAATACTGGATTCTGCTGGTATGCACTTAACTTATATTCAACAAGTATTTAGCATGGCATAGTACATTAAATAGCATGGCAATGCTTACATACTTACTTAAAGCATACATGCAACTTAACATATCTTTTATACTACATTTATCATATTTAACAAATAAGTCTTCCTCTACTGAGGCTTATGGAAGTCGGTACTCACCTGAGTAGCTTAGAACAATTAGCTATTTCTCTTCTGCTTTACTTAATACGACAAGTTCACCTAGACATTATTACTTAAATTAATCATCTTTATATACAAAGAATGACTATTAAACAAACATAGGGATTCCAAATCCGGACCTAACATAAATCTGACAAAACTGTCAGATTATGGGAAATCCGATACTTTCTTGCGGATTTTAGGATATCCGCCACTTGTACACTTAGTGGATCCGGACTAGCAAAATCCGACACATGGGGAAATCCGACATACTATCGGATTCCGACATAGAAGGAAATTCAACATACTATCGGATTCCGACACTTATGCGGATTTTGACAAACTAGCGGAATCCGACACATTAGCGGATTCCAACTAGTGGATTTTATAAACTTGCGGATCTGACACTTACATATCTCGGAATCCAACACATTCAACACACCAGAATTCAGCCACCTTCTTTAACTCATTTCCTGAATTTCAGTCACGTTAGTTTTGCATCTAAACACTTTGAAATCATCATATTTCATCCGTATGAACTTCACAAATTTATCAAATCCAAAAAAAACACCAAACAAACAAAATCCACTTGTGAGGTAAGCGTTGAATGTTCTTTCATGGTGTTTTGCATAAATTTGAGTTTTGTCTAAGATTTAAACATAACACTGATTTCAAACATGTTTCATCTTTACAAAAATTATATGTTTACCTTTGATTGGATTCCGAATCACAATTCTTCAAAATCTAAGAAAGATTCACGAGAGAGAGAAGGAGTGTTTGAATGTGTGTTTGTTTTGGAAACTTTGACAACTTTGACTTTTAAGCCAGTTTACATACATACATATAAGGCTACATCCAGAGGCAACCGCCTCTGGATTCTATTTCTTTTCTTTTTATTTACATTTAATACATATATACACATATATATTACACATAATTACATTTAAACACTTAACAAGTATACAATTAAACCATCTCATTAATATAATTAACTTACAATCAATTATACAATTTGGACTCTTTACATAATCTATTAACTTACGTACACCTACGACAGTTTACAACTAGGCCCAAATCGAGGATGTTACAAATGATCCAAAACAAGTCTAAACTTGCTAAATATACTTAGATATGCCAAATAACAATTTCCGACCAACGATCAACGCATCGTGAACTTAGAAACTCCATAAAATCATGCTAAATCGACATGCATGCGGCTCAAGAAGCTAAACAACCGAAATAGTAGCGTAAGACTAGGATAGTATACCTCTCGGGTTGAAAGTATACCCACGCGAAGCCTCGGTTGAAACTACGCTTGTAGTGGTGTTTCCGATCTTCCGGAACTCTAAATACGAGCTCCAAATGAAACCTGGCACTCCCACACGCTCACAAACTCTAAATGTGCAAATGTGTGAAAAAGTCTGATCAAACAACTCATATATATATATATATGTATATATATATAGATTGCCCAAAACGTGTCGCGTCGCGACCAGGCCACGCGTCATGTCGCGATCGACCAAACTGCAGACTGCCTTTTCCCACTGACACATGCCAAGGACAGACACACTCCACTAATGACATGTCACGTCACGATCCACCAACGCGTTGCGTTGCGGCGATAAAATTTTCGATTTTTCTTTTAGTTTCCAACTTTTAATATTTTATTTAAATATAATAATATTCTTAATTATTATTAGAAAATAAATATACTCCATAAATATTATTTATTTCTTGATAAAATAATATTACAACATTTTTTCCGAATTTTCATTCGTTACACAACAAAAATGGCATAATAAAAACACAAGTGTCACTTGAAATTCTGCCGACACAACTTCCTTCATGGGCCATGAAGCCCAAGGGTATCACAACCTATGTCACTCGGATAGGACCCATGGGGGCACGGTGCTTCTTGACCCGTGGAGTATCTTTCAAGGTCGTAAATCCTATGTTAGATTGAATTTGATCCATTTGACCCATTCCTCTTATAGCATGCTGTCACGATTGTAACTTGGTGTCTGACCCAATAGGACCGTGCTTCATTAGCAGTGATACTGGCCTACGTGTGTAAGTGGGCATATTTCAACAAACTCCCACTTGCACATGATACACCGTATCCATGGGCACCACAGACAAGGAGCGGCCTCTAGTAAGACAACCTTGCCTCTAACTAAACACGGGGTATGTCATCCTTGACAAGTACCAAATCACAACCTATTAGGTTTGAAATAGTCCTATAGATAAGTGATCAATCATCCTATTGTTCGCGATAACTAAGTGAACACGAGATATGGTACAAAGTCATTCTCTGACCGTTCACGATTATGTTTCTCGATCAAGATTGGTAGTGACAAAAATATGCAAGTTGCAACTGATCAACTATCATTGCAAGCTTGAGCATGGCCATGCACTTTGGTGTCAGCGCATAATCATCGAGGGGCCCAGGATATCTCTTTAAACAAAGGAACAAATTCCTTTGACTGCATTGCCCCATTACACCCGTAATACTTTGCCCAAAAGCCTCCTCTATAATAGCCAGCTACGGACTACGTTTGAAAGCAATCATAACAAGGCAAACCGATGTCCTGGAAGCACAAACATCTCCGGTCTAAGGATAAAATGATATTGCGTCCAATCACTTGAAACTCTTTTCAAGTATAGGCAAAATATTGCGTCCATTGTATTCAATCTCCATTGAACACTTTGACCAATCATTTCCCTCGTTCTTTGTTCATACTTCCTTCCAGTAAAGAATGATCGACCGTGTACTTTTTGAATGTAAAACATTGAAGGAAGTGAAAAAACATGCAAAGATGGAACACAATAAAGATTTAAAGAAAGTATTCGCTACACGTGTATTATTAAATCTCCATTCAATAATTAATACAATGATAAATACAATCTTGCTTAATGTTCCCAATATATGGCAAATACATCAAACACAATAACCAAAATATCAACTCAAACCAAGTTGCTAGCAAATCTAATCCTAATAGCATGTGTGTAGGCATAGTTCTTAGCTTGCGACAACAATGTAGTTAAAGGATGCGCCAAATTGCTATCCGTGTGCACTATGTTGATGACGATGTCTCCACTCTCAACCACGTCCCGGATAAAATGATATATCCGCGGAATATGCCTCATTTGTCGGTGAGATCTTGGTTCCTTAGCTAAAGCCACCGCACCCTCGTTGTCACATAAGATCTCAACAGGGTCGCTGTTGCATGGAACCACTCCCAGATCAAGGACAAACTTCCTCATCCATACGGCATTCTTAGCAGCTTCACTGACCGCAATGTATTCTGACTCGGTAGTGGAATTGGTGATGGTCTTTTGCGTTGAACTCCTCCGGTATATAGCATCGCCATTGAATAGAAACACAAACCATGATCCCTTATCGGTTTAGATGCTAGCATCAGAGTAACCCTTTACTCTAAGCCCCTCCTTACTGATCTCGCATTATATATATATATTCTGTGCAATAAAATGGTATTTAAATTTATTTCACAAAAAAATGATAAATGGTACTTAGAGTTATGTATTTGTGAATGACAGGGCATAAAAGTTCGATGGCGAGAGGTTTAAGCGGAAAAATCGGAAAAAGACTTGAGTCGTAAAGAAAAATCAAAAAGTCAGAAAAGTGGAAAAAGCGTCGCACCCAATAAGGAAACGAGTCGCGTTCCCTCATAAGTTGGCTAACTTGCCGGGCAATCTTAGAACGACGCGACGCGTTTAAGAACCCAACGCGTCGCGTCTTCAGCCAAAATCAAAGTCTTTATAAAGCCTTGATCTAATCCAAAAAAAGGAGACCAATCACCCTAGCCGGCCCTAGATGTTCCATAGAGGCAATTTTGGAATTCTAAAGCAGAGATCTTAAAGAAAGCTTTGAAATTTATCTTTTGAGAGTGAAGATTGGAGGTTTTCATCATAGATTCACCTTTGGTTAGCTATTACAACATGTTTAGCTTACTTTTTATGTGTTTCTTCTACTGTATTCCTTTGATTGTGGGCTAAATCCCCTGTTATCTCTCCTTAGACATGATGAACCTTGATAATTAGTTGGATTTCAATGAATGGATGACATGTAATGATATATTATATTATGTTTAGATTTTTCAAACATCCAAGTGTGTTAAAGTTCTGATTTTTATTCATATTGTTGAGTTTTCATATGTTAGTTGAACTCTATGAGAGAGCACTCTCTACACTAATATCCCCGACATCGGTGCCAAAAACTTGATGTGCTAACTTCGTACCAGTTTTAAATTTATAGAATCCGCGTTATGTTATCTCCGACTACAACACAATAGGCAAATGAACCTAATCGTGTAGTAGTATAGAAAATAAGTACGGGTGTGGAACTCATGGGGAATGAGTATGATTTTAATGTAATTAAATTAATTATTTACTAATTTAACTAAAAAGTAGTAAGAGGGGGGAATTTGCAATTATCAGTCTAAAGAGATTAAAGTCCAAACCTTAATCCTAAAGGCCTAGAAACTAAGATTAAGAAGCTAAGAAAATGTGAAATCAAATAACTCAAACATTCAGGAAGCGAAGTATCTCTACTCAGACTCTAGATTCCCCTTTTCAAACTAGCAGATCTAAATAAAAGTGTAATGGACAATATTAACAATATACCGATTCCTAAATTGGGTAGATCTCATTGTTAGACTTGCTAGCCCTATAGTTTCAAAGATATTAACCCAATGGTTATGGTATTAATTAATCTTTTAACTAGTCAAATTGTTCATGTTATGCTAGACTTATTCTATTGACTTGTTAATTCACAAAATCAATCAATCATCAAAGAATGGTCATCAATGGTAATTGCAAACACATTAAAGTTCAAATCTTTAAAACCTAACCCTAGAATTTGGTCAATCACTAGTTATAAATCCTAATGGTCAAAGAAATTCATAATTCAAGAAATCAAATGTAGAATGATCATCTAACCAATGAAAACTTAGCAATAGCAATAAAGCTAAACATAACATAATATATCATTACATGTAATCTAACTAATTATCAAGGTTCATCATGTCTAAGTAGAGATAACAGGGGATATAGCCCATAACCAGAGGAATACAGGAGATGAAACACATAAAAAGTAAGCTAAACATGTTATAATAGCTAACCAAAGGTGTATCTATGATGAAAACCTCCAATCTTCACTCCCAAAAGCTAAATTTCCAATCTTTCTTCAAGATCTCTACTCTAGAACTTCAAAATGGCCTTTTTGGAACGTCTAGTGTTGGCTAGGGTGATTGCTCTCTTCTTTTGAGCAGATTAATGCTATATATAGACTTTGATTACGGCGGAAGACGCGACGAGTTGGGTTCTTGGACGAATCGCATCGCATCGCGCTAATATTGCCCGACAAGTTAGCCAACTACTGAGAGAACACAACTCGTTTCCTTGTTGGAAGCGACGAGTTTTCCACTTTTCTGACTTTTTTTATTTTTGTTTACAACTCCAGTCTTTTTTCGGTTTTTCCTCTTAAATATCTCGCCATCGAACTTTTATGCCCTGACATTCACAAATACATAACTTTAAGTACCATTTATCATATTTCCGTGAAATATCATCATTAAATATCATTTTATCGCAAAGAATATATATATATATATAACACAATATCAAAATACCCCACACTTGAGCTTTGCTTGTGATAGAATGTAAATCAAGTTAATTGTCTAATCTTGTTTGTGAAGAAGATTAGAGAGAAACACACACACAAACACCTTTGGAGCTGTTTTCATGAAAATAAACTCCTATTCAAAAGCGTGTGAATTACAAGTGTCATATCCCTATATATACACTAAAAGGATTGACTAAGATCGATTTCACTATTTTTCATATCTAACGTTCTCCCCCTAATAGTGAAAATAGATCATTACAAAAATAGAAAGAAAGTTTTTTACAATTTAGACTTGTTCCTAATCCCGAAAGCCACCTGCCACCTTCTGATAGATCTCCGACTCTCTAATGTATGCTTTATCACTTCAACCATCTTGTTTATTTCATCTTGTTCTATTTGAGTCATTGATTCATGCGCATTACACATCTTTTCTAGAAGCTGGTGCTGTAATATTTTCAAAGTACCATGTGAGTATGCCATCATATGAATTAATGTAACACCCGTAAACCTGGGCTAGGAGATTAGCGGGTTTGCAGTATGTATATATCTTCTTTAAATGTGATTAAATGGTTAACTATTTAATTAAAGTATGTGTTAATGTGTATGCATGTTATTATGTATGTATGTATGTATTTATGTACGTGTATGTGTATGTGAGAAATGAAAGGAGGAGTTGCCACCTCCTATTGTTTGAATAATATGCATGTATATGTGTATGTTAATGTGGGTAATTACTCATTTACTTAGAAAGAAAGAAAGTGTAGTGTGTGTTTTTTGTGAATTTTCTCTGCCAAAGAAAGAAGAAAAGAAAGAAGGGAATCGGATTTTCAAGGATTTGTGTGTTTTAATTCATTCAAGGTTAGATTCTATTTTTAACATGTTTAAATGTTATCTTGGAGTGATTTATGTTGAAAAACAAGTTTATATGAAGAACACCATGATCGTTTTTCAAGAAACATGATTTTGGTGGGTTTTGTGTGTTCTTGTGATTTATATGCTTATAAGGTGATATGATGCATGAACATGTGTTTAAATATGTTTAAACATGTTTCTAGTATGTTTTGATGAATGTTATATGTTCTGGGAATAACTGTGGTTGATGATATGAAGTTGGTGGATTCTATGTTGGGGAAGAAGGTGAAAACCGATTATTTGAAAATCCGATTCATACCAAAACCGACACTTTGAGTATGAAAGCCTAAATCCCGATTGTTTAGAATCTGAAAACATGAAAACTGGAAGTCTTGAACTCCGACATACTCATAAATCCGATACCCAGAAACCGAATACCCAAAATCCGAGAATTCGGATAATCCAAATCCGACACTTTATATATGGAAACTTAGAATCCGATAAATGTTAAAACCAAGCTAAATCCTAAACTTGAGAAACCGAGACCTTGAAATCCAATAGTCCATAAATTTGGGAGTTTGAAATCCGGAACTCCCAAATCTGATAGTGCCAAATCCGCAAGTTTCAGAATCCGACAGTTTGAAATCCGATGGTTTAGGAAATCCGACATTTTGTGTTTGGACTTGTAAATTGTTTGTTGTTTATTGATGAATGATTAACTTATAAATATATGTGGGTAAATATATTTATATATTTGAGACTGATTTGGTTATTGCTGTGTTTTCAGGCAATCCTAAGACTCAGTAATATTAGACCTCTGAGCTTGTGCTAATTTTGAGGTGAGTGGACGTTAATCGCGGATGGTAAAGATTATGGTTAATGTTATTGATGCGATGCATGTAATTGTGGTTGGGAGGATTGTTGATTGATCTGTTGATTGTGATTATTGATTGATGATATCTTATCCATGATTATTTGGTCGATACGCGCTCTTAGGATGAATTTGAGTTACGTTTGAGAAGTCAGCTATACGTAGAATTGGGCTGGGCTCGTTCACTGGTTGGTTGAACAGTGTTAGCCTTACTGGTGCATACGTTGCATTAGAGGGGGATTTTCACTGTGCCAATTCAGTGGAGAGCTATAGGTAAACCTTTGCTTTGGCCGGCATTGGTTGTAGGTTCTGCGCCGAACCGCCAGTCTTCTTGGCTATGTGATTACATGCTTTTATATTGACTATTGATGTTTGCTTTTGTTTTTATCCTTTACTCACTTAGCTTTGTGCTAATTCCCCTCAGTTGTTGCTTTTGCATGTTTGTGTTGTTGAGTTTGTAGAAGGAAGAGTTGACCCTACTCTGATATTTTATTTAAATGAAATGAGCCAGTTTATTTTTGTAACACCAAGACATGTATTGTTGGTTGTTTATGACCAAATGTTGTAAATTTGTTATTATGAGTTTGTATGTAAATGAGTTGTTTAATTTAGCTTCCGCAATGCAATTAAAAAAATGGCTTGAGTTTTTCGGTGTTACAGTTTGGTATCAGAGCCTAGGTTTGGCGATGCATGCACGACTAGAGTGTTGCATTCCCAAATCTTGGCCCGTGACGGGTCAAGCTTTCCTTCGGGAGAATTAGGGCGAGTTAGAGTTGTTTGTAGTAGTTAGTATTTGAGTACTAACGGTTTATGCTAATGAGTTGTGAGGTGATGTGATTGTAACAGATTATGGCTGCCAGAAAGACTCCCATCCTCCCTCCTATGACCCAATATGTTGTAGAGGCACCGGTAATAGAAGACTTGGATAACGTAAATCAAGCCGGAACGTCCGACCAAGATCAAGAAGAGGATCAAAGTAAATATATCTTCAAATTGGAGAATGAACTGTTGGATCTTAGAAACAAGGTTCATAACATGGAACAGAGATTAAACCAACGTGAACCGACCTTGGTATCAACTGCGATCCCTACACAGGCAACCGCAACACTGTTGGAATATGCTCATTGAAGCACGTGTACTAGCATCACTACTGATGAGGTACGGGCCTATTGGGTCACACGCCAAGGGTAGATTCCGGCAGCACAACCCAAACATGAGAGAATATGAAGTTAAGGTTTCTGGCGACCTTCAAGGGTCCTCACGGGCCGTGAAGAGGCCGTGAAGAGAAACCCTCCACGAGGCTTCACCACCCGGACAAGTAGTCGTGGGAGTGCTGCCTTCACGAGGGCTACACGGCCCGAGAGAGCCCGTGAAGGCAGGCACCATGCTTTTATTGGACCACTCGTTGGCCCAATGAGAGTGTGCGGTGGAACCCGGCCTATGAGGCTTTCACGAGTGCTTCACGGCCCATGAGAGCCCGTGAAGACAGAAATCAAAGTGACACTTTGTTTCTATTGGACCTTTGTGCTGGTCCAATGGGAGAGTGGCATGATAGCCGACTCTGGTGGCTCTTTAGTGACTCCAGACTTTTATAAAAGGCTCCATTATTCTCTCATTAAGCTCTCTTGCTAATTTGAACATATATACACAACATATGATACTTGAACTTATATAATGAGTTGAGAGAGTGTAACAAGTGCAAGAGAAGTTTCCTAGTGTTGTTGCTGCTCCAAGATCTTCGTAGCTCGGTGGATAGCTCCAGCCCTGTGATGGTATATTTCTCCTCACTCTCGTTTGTTTTAGTTGCTATATTTGTTTGTAGTCACGATCCCCACTTGGGGAATACATGCATGTCGGTTTTTAATACCCGAAAACCCTGGTTTTTCATGTCGTTGCTTCCGCTGCGTACGGGTGTTGGTGTTTGTGGATTTCATGTAGTGGTATCAGAGCCTAGGCTACAAAGATATAACATGATAATGGCTTGAAAACCGTTTTGGAAGAGTCGTTTTTCTATCCAGTAGGCCTTCACAGGCCGTGAAGATTTCTTCACAGGTCGTGAAGGCCACACGACCAGTGTTCGTGAGGGGTCTGGTCGTGGGAAGTGTTTTCAAACTTCACGAGTCCTTATGGCCCGTGACCGGTCATGAAGCTGTTGGGCTTCACGAGCCGTGAGGGGTCGTAAAGGCACTCGTGAATAGTATAGTCGTGAAACTTGGTTTTTAGGCTCAAGAGCCCTTCTGACCCGTGATCGGTCGTGAGGGCCTTGGGCTTCACGAATTGTGAGGGGTCGTGAAGGAGCTTCTGGGCAGTTTTTGTCCTTAAAAAAATTTATGGTTTTTCAGGTCATGGAGGAGTTTTTGTTTTCTGGCAGATTCCGTTTGGTTAACCGCTCGTAATATTTTGATACAAATATGAGTATGTGAGGTATGGGCTTGGCATGAGATGCATACTTACATACACATATGTTGTGTATATATATGAATATGGGTGTGAAAATTGGTTTTGTGCCCTAATGCATATGTACAAGAATTTCCTTGTTGTGCTTTGAGTGTTTGTGTTGTAAATTCTTACTGAAAAATATGTTTAGTCACGGTTTGGCACACCGTGCTTTGTAGTTGTTGTTTGTTGCTTTTAGTTGGTAACCATCGCCCTAGACCTTGTGGTTGTGCCTTGTGGTTTGTTTGGTTGTTTGGATTTATTTGGTGACCTTAGTGTCATGTGTGTTGCAATTAATTATTTTATTGATTCAGTATGTACTTAATTATCGTGGCTTGCATGCCGTTTCATTCATCCATGTGTACTTGTACTAGATTGATTAGAAGCGCGTGGCTTGCATGCCATTTCCTTTCTTTTGTGTACTTGTGTTTTGAATTCCACAATCAAGAGTCAAAAGGAGACGTCTTGAAGACCTTGGATCCGGTTAGTCCCAATGGAGGTAGGGGATTCAGTGGGAGCACTCCATGGTCTAGGTTTGTGTCCTTAGTAGACCTAGTCCTCCTGGCTTGGCTCGCGGGTAGGACGCCTAGTTTTTTGGCATGGTTACCAACCCTTTGTATGCGTGTGATGTGATTTATCTTTCTTGCATGGTTGTTTATGTTTCTTCACATGCTTGATAACTTTTCTAAGATAATAAAATCACAAGAGTTTTTTAGTTGGTTAACAAACTCTCGCACACGCACAATTAACTAGACAATATAAACCAGGTGTTGTATTTAAAGTGAAAATAGTTTTTGTCAATTCCTTTGTTAATCAAATATTAAAACTTGGTTTTAATGAAGAAACAAAAGCCCGTTTCCTAAAAACGTAAATCACGCACCATCCATAAGATGACACACCTGATTCTAGTGAAGCATGGGATAATTGTCAAGCTAAGTACGAGTTATTCCATGTGGATCTGTGTGGAAGGTGAGAGTGGCGACTTGGAGTTATTGGTTGTCGAGCTTAGCACGAGCCAATGTTTGTCGAGTTTGCTACCGTGTATCTTGTTCGATGGTTTACAATTTCAAACTAAAATCATTGTGTGATTGTCGAGCTAAGCACGAGTCAACCAAGAATTTTAATTTGGGATTGGTGTAAGTAGGGATCAAACATGCCAACCGACCGATAGTGTCGTTGGATCCCGCAAGTGTCTAAGAGTTGCAATAGAGATTGCAATCGGTAAAATGGTTACCGGCCTAAATAGCTTCATGAAGTGATCGGCGGTAAACCCGTCATGTAGTGGAGTGAAATATGGTTCTTAGCTCTTGTTAAGATAAATTGTTTTTCTAAAAACGTTATGGGTAATTATTTTAACGAGGATTATATCGAACTAACTAAAATGTGTACTCTTGTTGATTATAGATGTCAAACCATAATAACACCACGTCAAACTATTCGCTTCGTATGTTCCTACATAGGGAGAAACTCACAGGAGTGAACTTCGTTGACTGGCTTAGGCAATTGAGAATTGTCCTTCGCTATGAGTCAAAGTTGCACATCCTTGAGGAACCTCTTCCGGAGCCACCTGCTACCGACGCGACTTGGTCCATCCGATACACGGATGAAAGGCGTGTTGAGGACACACACGATGTTGCCTACCTCATGTTGTCAACTATGAGCTCGGAGTTGCAAAAGCACTTTGAGCACATGAGTTTGTACGATATGATGAACAAGTTGAAGGACATGTTCCAACAACAAGTTAGGGAGGAACACTATGAGTGTGTTAAAAGCCTAGTCGGTTGTGGAATGCAGGAAGGTAGGAGTGTGAGTGCCCACGTCCTTAAGATGAAGGCGTATGTGGACCAAATGAAGAGACTAGGATTTCCCATGGGGAGGGAGCTTGCTGTGGATATAGTACTCCAGTCCCTGCCCGCATCATATGATCAGTTTGTCATGAAGTATCACATGCATGACATGGAGAAAACCTTAGGTGAATTGCATGGTATGTTGAAGACTGCGGAGTCTGATATGGCCAAACATGAATCCACCTCTTCCATACCTACCACAAGTTCAAGGGAACAAAAGAAAAAGAAGAAGAAACCAACACGAAGGGAAAAGGTTGGAGTGTCCAAGCCTATTCCCCACATTCAATCTGAGGACAATGATTGTGTGCCTCAAGAAGAGATTCACGAAAAAGTGGTTTGCTACTTCTGCGGAAGACTTGGAGATTGGGGTCGTCACGCATGCCCATCATGCCGAGAGGATATTAAACTTCTAAGGAAAGAGAGAGTTAATTTCCCCTCTTAAGGTACATTCATGCTTCATTGCTAATTCTTCTATTTTCGCTGCGTTGTTCAGCCGAGCTAATTAACTCACGTTTGTCACATATTTATTTTGTTACAAAGTGTAGGTACCATTTGAAAGAAGAACCAAGAGCATGAAGAACCGGATCTCTAAAAGAGGAAACTCGGAAGATTGACCTCTACAAGAGAATTGGGAGTTTTGATCTCGCCTATTCTTACCGGTTTAATTATTACTTTGTTTTGATGCCCTACGAGGCAAATTGAGTTTTTATTGTATGTTCAAGAAAACGATGGATGAAATTATGAATTTTGGGTTGTAATAGATTTTTCCGCATTACTTATTCGATTTCGAAGTTTGTTCATTGTTGGAATCTGCCCACCGACACACGTAGGCCGGCATCACTGCCAATGAAGCGCGGGCCTATGGGGTCACACACCAAGTTTCAATCTCGACAGCCTACTATAAGAGGAAAGAGTCTAAATGGTCAAATTCCAGTAGACCTAGGCTTCACGACCGTGAAGGATGCTCCACGGGTCGTGAAGCAGCTCGTGTCCACGAGTCCTGTCGTGGGCCGCATCGTTCGTGAAACCCTATGGCTTCACGACCCTACACGGCCCGTGAAGGAGGTCGTGAAGGCACAACCCTCACGATTCTTGCACAACGCGGCACAGCTCGTGAATGATTAATGGCCGGTCGTGGCACATTTATTCTTCACGGCCCGTGAGTGGCCGTGAAGAAGTCGTGAAAGCAGAATACTAAGTGACACTTGTATTTGGTTGGACCATTTTGTTGGTCCAATGGTGGTGTGACACTTAGCTCTGACTCTGGGCTCTTTGAACAGATAGAATGCTTATAAAAGACGTCCTTTTGGTGCATTCTACACTTTTTGTCAAATTGTGCAAGCATACTTCGTTTGTGAGTTCATACTAGTGAGAGTGAGCAAGAGCAAGAGGTTAAGGGCTGTGCACAAGTGATTTCAAGGCTGTTCATAAGAGATTCATCAAGTGTTGGTGGTTCTTCGGTTTGCTAGTACAAAGAGGTTGAAGGTTTCTTGGTGTGGACTTGCATTAGGGCTTGGAGCCTTTTGTTTCAAGCTTACATCCCAAATCCGAGTTGTTCCAGCCAAGTATCAAAGTCGTTGAAGGTATGATTTGATTTCCTTCTTCTCTTTGTTCTTGTTTTTGGTTGCATGCATGTTCTTGCAAGTTTTCACCACGATTAGGAAATCATGGGATCATTTTGTGTGTTTTTGTTGCTTCCGTTGCGTGCTTTGATCCCCATGGATTCCCAATAGTGGTATCAGAGCCATACTTGTAAGATGCATGCACCTTTGTGGCTTGAAAATCCATATTTTCGATTTTGGACATTCTGTCCAGAAGGTCTTCACGGGCCGTGGAGCTCGCTTCACGGGTCGTGAAGGCCACACGACTAGTCTCGTGGGGTGGTGGTCGTGAAAGGTTTTTAATCTATTTCACGAGTCGTGGAGCGTACTGCCTTCACGGCCCGTGAAGAACAGTAGCTCGTGAAGGCGTCGTGAACAGGCTGTTTTTGGCCTTTTTGAAAAAGAAAACTTGATATGGATTTTGGCATATGATTTTGGTGTTTCCATAATCATTTTAGGCTATTTAGCCTTGTAGATTAAGCCCCATAATATCCTAATTCTTTTATATGTATGTATTGGTTGGTTTTTGCATAAAATGCACACATGTAAATTGTGTATATATGAATATGGATTTCAAATTGTTTGGAATCCTAATGCATATGTACAAGGTTTATTCTTGTACCTTTAGTTTTTGAGTAAACTTAATTGGGATATTGTTTTGTGCATGGTTTGGTGTGGCACACCATGCTTTGTGGTTGTTTCGTTTTTGTGAGCACCGGTTTGAGCCTAGGCCTTTGTGTGGTTGTTTGGTTGCTTTATTTGTTGTTCTTTCATTTGGTGGTTTGTACCACATTTGGTTTGTAATAATTTATTTAATTCAGTTTGTAATAATTTATTTATTTGTGGCTTACACGCCAAAGTATTTATTCTTTGTAATTGAATATTAGCTTAGAATAGATTGTGTGGCTTGCATGCCATTTCTCTTTAAATTATGTATGTAATGAGAAGAGAAGACTGGAGGCACCAACGGGAGTCTTGGGAGACGTCTTGGCTACCTCGGATCCGGAGGCGCGGGATCGAGTGGGAGCACACCACGAAGTCTTGGATTGTTTGTCCTTAGTAGACTTAGTTCCTCGGTTGGCTTACCGGGGAACACTTAGGTTGGCTCAAATCGGTTTTGTATGCGTGGTTGTGTAGTTTTATTTATTTATTTTCTTGCGTGGTTGTAGGATCTTCGCATGCTAGAAAATCTTTTGAAAATAATAAAACTATATAGTTTTCCTTAATTGGTTAACATACCCCGCTCGCTCACATGATTAACAAACGAATATAAAGTGTTTATGTTCAATTGGTGAAAAATGCGTTTTGTCACTTAGTTGTTAATCAAAACGAAAAGAGGTTTTTAACCGGAAAAACAAATGTCCGGTTTTTCTTAAAAACGTAAATCACACGCCATCCAAAAGATGACACCACCCGAATCTAATGAAGCATGGGACAATTGTCGAGCTTAGCACGAGTTGTTGCATGTGGACTTGTGTGGAAGGTGCGTGTGGCGTCTTGAAATCTTTGGTTGTCGAGCTTAGCACGAGCCAATTATTGTCAAGGGCGTCATCGTGTATCTTGTTGGTCAATTTGCAATTCCAATTTAATACGCCTTGATAATTGTCGTGCCTATACCGAGTTATCAAAGCGGCCTATTGAGGAATCGGTGTGGGAAGGGATCAAACATGCCAAACCGGTGCTATAAGTACCGATGGATCCCACAAGTGCCTAAGAGTTGTAATCACGGATTGCAATTGGTAAAGCGTTTACCGGCCTAAATACCTTCACGAAGTGATCCGCGCTAAACCCGTCATGTAGTGAAGTTATGTTGGGTTCTTATCCCTTGTTAAATTTAAGTATTAAAGTATTGGGTAATTATATAACAAGGATTAAAATATGTCGAACTAACCTTTTGTGTGCTTTGCCTTCTTTTGGATGACATCTACAAGCAACACTGCGACACACATGTCACTCCGTCCATTTTTGGAGAAAGAGAAACTAATAGGCGTAAACTTTATGGATTGGCATAGGCAATTGAGAATTGTCTTGCGCCATGAAAGCAAGTTGTACGTCCTAGAGGAACCTCTTCCGGAGGCTCCTGCTACCACCGCTACGCGGGCCATTAAGGATGCTTATGTTAGCGCCTTAAAGACACCAATGAGGTGACTTGCCTCAAGTTGACGACCATGAGTTCCGACTTGCAAAGGCAATTCGAGGACGTTGGTGCGTTTGACATGATCTCGCAGCTAAAGGAAATGTTCCAGCAGCAAGCGAGGCAAGAACTCTACGAGTGTGTCAAGGCCTTTATAGGGTGCCGGATGCAGGAGGGCGGGAACGTAAGCTCCCACGTGCTTCGTATGAAGCAATACGTGGACCAGCTCGAGAGGTTGGGCTTTCCAATGGGGAAAGAGTTAGCTACGGATATTATCCTCCAATCTTTGCCTCAAGCATATGGTCCGTTCATTGTGAACTACCATATGCATAACATGGACATGTCCTTGATGGAGTTGCACGGCATGTTAAAGACCGCCGAGTCTAACATGGCCCAGGCAAAGCCATCGACCTCCACACCCGTCCTAGCCATTCATGAGGGTGGTGCTAAGAGGAAGCAGCCCGCTTCAAGCTCCAAGGGCAAGGGAAAGGGGAAGGCGAAGGTGGCAACACCCAAGCCCAAACCACTCCCGGCACCGGAGCCGAAGGGGAAGGAACCCGCTCCTATAGCCCCTCACCGGAAGAGGCCACCTGCTTCTTCTGCGGGAGAAGGGACACTACCGGCGTAGTTACCCCAAGTACATGGAGGAGCTCAAGAGGCTTCGCGCCAAGGGACAAGGCGCCTCCGGTAGGTATATGATTGAAGTCCATAACACTTCTGCTTCTAACGCTTGGGTCATGGACACCGGGTGTGGTACTCACATAGTTAATAATGTGCAGGTACTAAGAAGAAGTAGGGACTTGGTTGATGGGGAGCTGGATCTCATCGTGGGAAACAAGGCGGTTGTCCCGGTTGAGAAGATAGGGAGCGTGGACCTCGCCTTTCCATCCGGCTTATTTATTACTTTATTAAATGTATCTTATTCGCCCGGCGTGGCAAGAAACATTTTATCATTTTATGCACTTGTTGACGATGGATTCAACTTTAATTTCTCTAATGGAATTATTTCATGCTTTAAGAATGATTTATTTTATTTTAAAGCACATCCATGTCGTGGCATATATGAGACAAACGTATGCTTGCAAAGTAATAAATCAATCATGAATGTTGGTTCTAAATCCAAATGTGATTTGGATAAGTTATCTTTATGGCATGGTCTTTTGGACCATATAAACAAGAAACGCATCGCCAAGCTCCAAGCGGATGGGATCTTGGAATCATTTGACCATGGGTCGGATGATGTATGCGAATCTTGCTTGTTGGGCAAAATGACCAAAGCACCCTTCACCGGCGTTTGTGAGAGGGGCAAAGACTTGTTGGATATCGTTCACACGGATGTGTGTGGTTTGTTCAAGCATGTCACTATGGATAACTCAAGGTACTTCGTAACCTTTACCGATGACTTTAGTAGGTATGGGTATGTCTACTTGTTGAGACAAAAGTTGGAAACCTTTGAGGTTTTCAAGACTTTCAAGAACGAAGTTGAGAAACAATTGGGTAAACGAATTAAGATGCTCAGATCGGATCATGGTGGTCAGTATCTAAGTTCGGAATTCCTGCCTACGTGAGATGTGAGGTGGAGGACAAATTAGAACCCCGAGCCGAGAGGTGTTTGTTCATTGGATATCCTGCCGGGTCTATGGGATATTTGTTCTACAAACCGTCCGAGAACAAGGTATTTGTTGCTCAGAGGGCCGTCTTCCTTGAAAGGGAGATGCTATCCAAAGACGCTAGTGGGAGAAAGGTAGATCTTGAAGAGATTCAAGAACCTTCCAATGACCAACCTGAAGTTGGCACTAGTTCACAAGATGATTCTCAGCACGGCGCTGCTGGAGAACCTGACACGGATCCTTTACCTCTTAGGAGATCCGGTAGGAGTCGCAACGAGCCAGAGAGATATGGGTTTCTCATGTCTGAGGGCTGCGACCTAATGGTGGATCATGATCAACCATCATCTTATCGGAACGCCGTGGTGGGCCCTGAGTCCGCTAGGTGGAAAGAGGCTATGGAGTCCGAGATGCAATCTATGTCGGATAACCAAGTCTAGGATTTGGTAGATCCGGTACCCGGGTTTAGACCCGTAGGGTGCAAGTGGGTCTTTAAGAAAAAGACTGGCATAGATGGAGAGGTAGACACCTTCAAAGCCCGACTGGTGGCTAAGAGTTTCACGCAAACTCATGGTGTAGACTATGATAAAACTTTTTCCCCAGTGGCTATGTTGAAATCTATCCGGATACTCATGGCAATTGCCGCATTTCATGATTATGAGATTTGGCAAATGGATGTAAAAACCGCGTTCCTTAATGGGACACTTAGCGAGGAGGTCTATATGACTCAACCCGAGGTTTTTGTACATGCCAAGAATCCGGATAAAGTCTGCAAGCTTAAGAAGTCCATTTATGGACTTAAGCAAGCATCGCGTAGTTGGAACCTGTGCTTTGATGAGAAAGTCAAAGAGTTTTGCTTTTCGAAAAGCAAGGATGAGCCATGCGTATATGTCAGGGCTAGTGGGAGCATAGTTGTGTTCCTAGTCTTGTATGTCGATGACATACTCCTCATCGGGAACGATGTCCCGACCCTTCAAGGTGTAAAAACTTGGTTAGGGAATTGTTTTTCAATGAAGGATCTAGGAGATGCAAATTATATTCTTGGGATCAAAATTTATAGAGATAGATCCAAGAGGCTTTTTGGGGTTAGCCAAAGTACATATGTTGACAAAGTCCAAAAGCGGTTTAGGATGGAAGACTCCAAGAAGGGGTTCATTCCAATGTCACATGGTTTGGTATTGAGTAAGAATCAATCCCCTAGTTCCCCATAGGAACGGGAAGTAATGAAGCGAGTTCCATATGCTTCGGCTGTGGGCTCGATCATGTACGCCATGCTATGAACGAGGCCTGATGTATCGTGTGCCTTGAGCATGACGAGTAGATATCAAGCCAACCCTAGCGAAGCCCATTGGACGGCGGTGAAGATAATTCTCAAGTATCTTCGGAGGACTAAGCAGATGTTCTTGGTGTACAACTATACGGAGGTGAGGAAGAGCTTAGAGTAAAGGGTTACTCTGATGCAAGCTTCCAAACCGATAGGGATGACTGCCGATCACAATCGGGGTTCGTGTTCCTATTAAACGGCGGTGCTATATCCTGGAGGAGCTCCAAGCAAGACACCGTGGCCGATTCCACTACCGAGTCGGAATACATTGCGGCCAGTGAAGTTGCTAAGGAGGCCGTATGGATGAGGAAATTTCTGCTTGATCTGGGAGTGGTTCCAAGCATCAGCGACACTGTTGAGATCTTCTGTGACAACGAGGGTGCCGTTGCTTTAGCAAAGGAACCGAGGTCTGATCGACGAAGGAGGCATATTCCGCGGAAATATCATTTTATCCGGGACGTGGTCGAAAATGGAGACATCGTCATCAACAAAGTACACACGGATAGCAATTTGGCGGATCCGTTCACTAAACTGTTGTCGCAAGCTAAGCACGATGCCCACTCACGTGCTATGGGGATTAGATTTGCTAGTGTCACACCCCGCTAAAGCGGAATTACGAGATGTAACAGTTTACGGTTTCATAGCATAAGGTACAAGATCACACCAACTATAGATAATTAAAAGTAGTACAATTGTTTACAACAAGTTTCGATAATTGTTCAAAAGTTTGGAAAATAACATAATGTAAATTGCTAGATAATGCTGCCACATGCATGCCAAACAGGTGCTGACCACTTACTAATGATTTCATGAAAAGCATGATAAAGAGAGTTTCAACTATAGAAATAGTTGGTGAGATCACAGGTTTTGATATGCAATAAAATAAGATTTTAATGCCAAAAACGTTCATCACTGAACGATGAGTATGTAAATCGGTTGTTTAGTTTGCACGTGGTATAAGTATATGCAGAATGCTAACGCAAAGAGCCCACTACCTAAGCCTACTGACTGAATGCCCATAGAGTAATAAACAGAGCCTGTATCACAGTAATTATGCACTTACACAAGTAAGTGGGGTTGTTGGGAATCCATGAGGATCAAAGCACGCAACGGAAGAAACAAAACACACAAAACCGATCCCATAATTTCCCAATGGTGGTGAAAACTTGCAAGAACATGCATGTGGCTAGAACAATTCGGATTTGGGATGTAAGCTTGAAACAAAAGGCTCCAAGCCCTAATGCAAGTCCACACCAAGAAACCTTCAACCTCTTTGTACTAGCAAACCGAAGCACCACCAACACTTGATGAATATCTTCTGGAACAGCCTTGAAACACTTGTGCACCAATCACCAACACTTGATCTTGCTCTCTCTCTCAATGGAAGAACTCACAAGTATATGTATTGCACAAAATGGACCAACAGTAGCAAATGAACCATGAGAGCCCTTTTTAAAGACCTCCATTATGTTCAAAAGAGCCAGAGTCAGACCTCAATGGCACCATCTCATTGGACCAACTCAAATGGTCCAATAAAACACAAGTGTCACTTGTAATTCTGCCTTCACGACTTCTTCACGGGCTCTCACGGGCCGTGAAGTATAAATGCGCCACGACCGGCCATTTATCCTCCACGAGTCGTGCCGCACCGTGCAAGAATCGTGAGGGTTCGTGCCTTCACAACCTCCTTCACGGGCCGTGTAGGTTCGTGAAGCCCTAGGGTTTCACGAACCATGCGGCCCACGACAGGACTCGTGGACACGAGCTGCTTCACGACCCGTGGAGCATCCTTCACGGTCGTGAAGCCTAGGTCAACTGGAATTTGACCATTTTGACTCTTTCTTCTTATAGTAGGCTGTCGAGATTGAAACTTGGCGTGTGACCCAATAGGCCCGCGCTTCATTGGCAGTGATGCTGGCATACGTGTGTCAGTGGGCAGATTCCAACAAACTCCCACTTGCACATGACACACCGTATCCATGGGCACCACAGACAGGGAGCGGCCTCTAGCAAGGCATCCCTTCCTCCAACTAAACATGGGGTATGTCATCCCTGACAAGTACCATGATAAACTAAAAGAGTTTGACATGGTCCTATAGATAAGTGATCAATTATCTTATTGTTCGCGATATCCAAGTGAACACGAGACATGGTACAAAGTCATTCTCCGATCGTTCACGATTATGTTTCTCGATCAAGATTGGTGGTGACCAAAAGGTGAGTTGCAACTGATCAACAATCATTGCAAACTCGAGCATGGCCATGCATTTTGGTGTCAGCGCCCAATCATCGAGGGGCCCAGGGATATCTCTCTTTACAGAGGAACAAATTCCTTCGACTACATTGCCTCTAATACAATGGCAATACTTTACCCAAATACCTCCTTTATAATAGCCAGTTACGGACTATGTTTGAAAGCAGTCAGAATAAAGCAAACCAAAATAGTGAAACACATGCATCTCAGGTCTAAGGATAAAAGATATTATCATCCTGATTTACTCTTGACATGTACCATGAAGTATCAGGTGTGGGTCGTCCAATCACTTGAAACACTTTTCAAGTATAGGCGAAATATTGCGTCCCTTGTATTCAATCCCTATTGAACACTATGACCAATCATTTCCCTCGATCTTCGTTCATACTTCCTTCCTTGAAAAATGACCGATCGTGGACAGTTTAGAATGTAGAACATTCAAGGAAGTGATAAAACATGCAAAGTTGGGACACAATAATGATTTAAGGAAAGTATTCGCTACACGCGTATCATTAAATCTCCATTTAATAATCAATACATTAAAAAATACAATATTAGTTAATGTTCCCAATAACATAGTAAATATATCGAATACAATAACCAATATACAAATCAAACCAAGTCACTAGAAAATCTAATCCCCATAGCACGTGAGTGGGCATCGTGCTTAGCTTGCGACAACGGTTTAGTGAACGGATCCGCCAAATTGCTATCCAAGTGTACTTTGTTGATGACGATGTCTCCATTTTCGACCACGTCCCGGATAAAATGATATTTCCGCGGAATATGCCTCGTGCGTCGAAGAGACCTCGGTTCCTTTGCTAAAGCAACGGCACCCTCGTTGTCAAAGAAGATCTCAACAGTGTCGCTGATGCTTGGAACCACTCCCAGATCAAGCAGAAATTTCCTCATCCATACGGCCTCCTTAGCAACTTCACTGGCCGCAATGTATTCCGACTCGGTAGTGGAATCGGCCACGGTGTCTTGCTTGGAGCTCCTCCAGGATATAGCACCGCCGTTTAATAGGAACACGAACCCCGATTGTGATCGGCAGTCATCCCTATCGGTTTGGAAGCTTGCATCAGAGTAACCCTTTACTCTAAGCTCTTCCTCACCTCCGTACACCAAGAACATCTCCTTAGTCCTCCGAAGATACTTAAGAATGCTCTTCACCGCCGTCCAATGAGCTTCGCCAGGGTTGCCTTGATATCTACTCGTCATGCTCAAGGCACACGATACATCAGGCCTTGTACATAGCGTGGCGTACATGATCGAGCCCATAGCCGAAACATATGGCACTCGCTTCATTACTTCCCGTTCCTCTGGGAACTAGGGGATTGAGTCTTACTCAATACCAAACCATGTGCCATTGGAATGAACCCCTTCTTGGAGTCTTCCATCCTAAACCGCTTTAGGACTTTGTCAACATATGTACTTTGGCTAAGCCCAATAAGCCTCTTGGATCTATCTCTATAGATTTTGATCCCAAAATATAAGTCGCATCTCCTGGATCCTTCATTGAAAAACAATTCCATAACCAAGTTTTTACACCTTGAAGGGTCGGGACATCGTTTCCGTTGAGGAGTATGTCATCGACATACAAGACTAGGAACACAACTATGCTCCCACTAACCCTGACATATACGCATGGCTCATCCTTGCTTTTTGAAAAGCCAAACTCTTTGACTTTCTCATCAAAGCACAGGTTCCAACTGCGCGATGCTTGCTTAAGTCCATAAATGGACTTCTTAAGCTTGCAGACTTTATCTGGATGCTTGGCATATACAAAACCCTCGGGTTGAGTCATATAGACCTCCTCGCTAAGTGTCCCATTAAGGAACGCGGTTTTTACATCCATTTGCCAAATCTCATAATCATGAAATGCGGCAATTACAATGAGTATCCGGATAGACTTCAACATAGCCACCGGGGAAAAGGTTTCATCATAGTCTACACCTTGAGTTTGCGTGAAACCCTTAGCCACCAGTCGGGCTTTGAAGGTGTCTACCTCTCCATCTTTGCCAGTCTTTCTCTTAAAGACCCATTTGCACCCTACGGGTTTACACCCGGGTACCGGATCTACCAAATCCCAGACTTGGTTATCCGACATAGATTGCATCTCGGACTCCATAGCCTCTTTCCACCTAGCGGACTCAGGGCCCACCACGGCGTTCGGATAAGATGATGTTTCATCATGATCCACCACTAGGTCGCAGCCCTCAGACATGAGAAACCCATATCTCTCTGGCTCGTTGCGACTCCTACCAGATCTTCTAAGAGGTAAAGGATCCGTGTCAGGTTCTCCAGCAGCGCCGTGCTGAGAATCATCTTGTGAACTAGTGCCAACTTCAGGTTGGTCATTGGAGGGTTCTTGAATCTCTTCAAGATCTACCTTTCTCCCACTAGCGTCTTTGGATAGCATCTCCCTTTCAAGAAAGACGGCCCTCCGAGCAACAAATACCTTGTTCTCGGACGGTTTGTAAAAAAAATATCCCATAGACCCGGCAGGGTATCCAATGAACAAACACCTCTCGGCTCGGGGTTTCAATTTGTCCTCCTCCTCACGTCTCACGTAAGCAGGACAACCCCAAACCTTTAGATATGAAAGCGATGGAACCTTTCCATGCCACATCTCAAAGGGTGTCTTCTTGACCTTCTTAGTTGGTACGAGGTTAAGGATTCTAACGGCCGTTTCCAATGCATAGCCCCAAAAGCTAATGGGTACATCCGTACGACTCATCATACACCGAACCATGTCCAATAATGTCCGGTTCCTCCTCTCGGCGACACCATTTAATTGTGGTGTCCTAGGAGGTGTCAATTGCGAAACAATTCCACAATCTTTTAGATAGTCACGGAATTCTGAACATAGATACTCACCACCACGATCTGATCTGAGCATCTTAATTCGTTTACCCAATTGGTTTTCAACTTCATTTTTGAAAGTCTTGAAAACCTCAAAGGTTTCCGACTTTTGTCTCACCAAGTAGACATACCCATACCTACTAAAATCATCGGTAAAGGTTACGAAGTACCTTGAGTTATCTTTAGTGACATGCTTGAACGGACCACACACATCCGTGTGAACGATATCCAACACGTCTTTGCCCCTCTCACAAACGCCGGTGAAGGGTGCTTTGGTCATTTTGCCCAACAACCAAGATTCGCATACATCATCCGACCCATGGTCAAATGATTCCAAGATCCCATCCGCTTGGAGCTTGGCGATGCGTTTCTTGTTTATGTGGCCCAAACGACAATGCCATAAAAATAACTTATCCAAATCATATTTGGATTTAGAACCAACATTCGTGATTAATCTATCACTTTGCAAGCATACGCTTGTCTCATATATGCCACGACATGGATGTGCTTTAAAATAAAATAAATCATTCTTAAAGAATGAAATAATTCCATTAGAGAAATTAAAGTCAAATCCATCGTCAACAAGTGCATAAAATGATAAAATGTTTCTTGCCACGCCGGGCGAATAAGATACATTTAATAAAGTAATAGATAAGCCGGATGGAAAGGCGAGGTCTACGCTCCCTATCTTCTCAACCGGGACAACCACTTAGTTTCCCATGATGAGATCCAGCTCCCCATAAACCAAGTCTCTACTTCTTCTTAGTAGCTGCACATT
This sequence comes from Dittrichia graveolens, assembly GCA_038502395.1. NCBI lineage: Eukaryota > Viridiplantae > Streptophyta > Magnoliopsida > Asterales > Asteraceae > Dittrichia > Dittrichia graveolens. Next base: position 39,809,195 of record JARJIL010000002.1, on the reverse strand, counting down.
ATTAACTATGTGAGTACCACACCCGGTGTCCAAGACCCAAGCGTTAGAAGTAGAAGTGTTATGGAGTTCAATCATATACATACCGGAGGCGCCTTGTCCCTTGGCGCGAAGCCTCTTGAGCTCCTCCGTGTACTTGGGGCAACTATGCCGGTAGTGTCCCTTCTCCCCGTAGAAGAAGCAGGTGGCTTCTTCCGGTGAGGGGGCTATAGGAGCGGGTTCCTTCCCCTTCGGCTCCGGCGCCGGGAGTAGCTTGGGCTTGGGTGTTGCCACCTTCGCCTTCCCCTTTCCCTTGCCCTTGGAGCTTGAAGCGGGCCGCTTCCTCTTAGCACCACCCTCATAGATGGCTAGGACGGGTGCGGAGGTCGATTGCTTTGCCTTGGCCATGTTAGACTCGGCGGTCTTCAACATGCCGTGCAACTCCATCAAGGACTTATCCATATTATGCATATGGTAGTTCACAATGAACGGACCATATGCTTGAGGCAAAGATTGGAGGATAATTTCCGTAGCCAACTCTTTCCCTATAGGAAAGCCCAACCTCTCGAGATGGTCCACGTATTGCTTCATACGAAGCACGTGGGAGCTCACGTTCCCGCCCTCCTACATCCGACACCCCACAAAGGCCTTGACACACTCGTAGAGTTCTTGCCTCGCTTGCTGCTGGAACATTTCCTTTAGCTGCGAGATCATGTCAAACGTACCAACGTCCTCGAATTGCCTTTGCAATTCAGAACTCATGGTCGTCAACATGAGGCAAGTCCCCTCATTGGTGTCTTTAACGCGCTTCTCATAAGCATCCTTAATGGCCCGCGTAGCGGTGGTAGCAGGAGCCTCCGGAAGAGGTTCCTCTAGGACGTACAACTTGCTTTCATGGCGCAAGACAATTCTCAATTGCCTAAGCCAATCCATGAAGTTTACGCCTATGAGTTTCTCTTTCTCCAAAAATGGATAGAGTGAAATGTGTGTCGCGGTGTTGCTTGTAGATGCCATCTAAAAGAAGGCAAAGCACACAAAAGGTTAGTTCGATATATTTTAATCCTTGTTAAATAATTACCCAATAGTTTAACACTTAAATTTAACAAGGGCTAAGAACCCAACATAACTTCACTACATGACGGGTTTACCGCGGATCACTTTGTGAAGGTATTTAGGCTGGTAAACGCTTTACCAATTGCAATCCGTTATTACGACTCTTAGGCACTTGCGGGATCCTTCAGTACTCATAGCACCGGTTTGGCATGTTTGATCTCTTCCCACACCGATTCCTCAATAAGCCGCTTTGATAACTTGGTATAGGCACGACAATTATCAAGGCGTATTAAATCGGAATTGCAAATCGTCCAACAAGATACACGATGACGCCCTTGACAATTATTGCCTCGTGCTAAGCTCGACAACCAAAGATTTCAAGACGCCACTCGCACCTTCCACACAAGTCTACATGGAACAACTCGTGCTAAGCTCGACAATTGTCCCATGCTTCATTAGATTCGGGTGGTGTCATCTTTTGGATGGCGTGTGATTTACGTTTTTGAGAAAAACGGGACTTTTGTTTTTCCGGTTAAAAACCTCTTTTCGTTTTGATTAACAAATAAGTGACAAAACGCATTTTTCACCAATTGAACATAAACACTTTATATTCGTTTGTTAATCATGTGAGCGAGCGGGGTTTGTTAACCAATTAAGGAAAACTATATAGTTTTATTATTTTCAAAAGATTTTCTAGCATACGAAGATCCTACAACCACGCAAGAAAAACAAATAAATAAAACTACACAACCACGCATACAAAACCGATTTGAGCCAACCTAAGTATTCCCCGGTGAGCCAACCGAGGAACTAAGTCTACTAAGGACAAACAATCCAAGACTTCGTGGTGTGCTCCCACTCGATCCCGCGCCTCCGGATCCGAGGTAGCCAAGACGTCTCCCAAGACTCCCGTTGGTGCCTCCGGTCTTCTCTTCTCTTTACATACATAATTTAAAGAGAAATGGCATGCAAGCCACACAACCTATTCTAAGCTAATATACAATTACAAAGAATAAATACTTTGGCGTGCAAGCCACAAATAAATAAATTATTACAAACCGGATTAAATAAATTATTACAAACTAGATGTGGTACAAACCACCAAATGAATGAACAACAAATAAAGTAACCAAACAACCACACAAAGGTCTAGGCTCAAACCGGTGCTCACAAAAACGAAACAACCACAAAGCATGGTGTGCCACACCAAACCATGCACAAAACAATATCCCAATTAAGTTTATTCAAAAACTAAAGGCATAAGAATAAACCTTGTACATATGCATTAGGATTCCAAACACTTTGAAATCCATATTCATATATACACAAATTACATGTATGCATGTGTGCATTTTATGCCAAAACCACCCAATACATACATATAAAAGAAATAGGATATTATGGGGCTTAAACTACAAGGCTACACAGCCTAAAATGACTCTCGAAACACCAAAATCAAATGCTAAAATCCACATCAAGTTTTCTTTTCAAAAAGGCCAAAAACAGCCTGATCACCATGCCTTCACGAGCTACTGCTCTTCACGGGCCCTCACGGGCCGTGAAGGCAGTACGCTCCACGACTCGTGAAACAGATTAAAAACATTTCACGACCACCACCCCACGAGATTGGTCATGTGGCCTTCACGACCTGTGAAGACCTTCTGGACAGAATGTCCAAAATCAAAAATATGGATTTTCAAGCCACAAAGGTGCATGCATCTTACAAGTATGGCTCAGATACCACTGTTGGGAATCCATGAGGATCAAAGCACGCAACGGAAGCAACAAAACACACAAAACCGATCCCATGATTTCCCAATGGTGGTGAAAACTTGCAAGAACATGCATGCAACCAAAAACAAGAACAAAGAGAAGAAGGAGATCAAACCATACCCTCGAAGACTTTGATACTTTGCTGGAACAATTCGGATTTGGGATGTAAGCTTGAAACAAAAGGCTCCAAGCCCTAATGCAAGTCCACACCAAGAAACCTTCAACCTCTTTCTACTAGCAAACCGAAGCACCACCAACACTTGATGAATATCTTCTGGAACAGACTTGAAACACTTGTGCGCAAATCACCAACACTTGATCTTGCTCTCTCTCTTAATGGAAGAACTCACAAGTATATGTATTGCACAAAATGGACCAAGAGTAACTAATGAACCAAGAGAGCCCTTTTTAAAGACCTCCATTCTGTTCAAAAGAGCCAGAGTCGGACCCCAATGGCACCATGTCATTGGACCAACTCAAATGGTCTAATAAAACACAAGTGTCACTTGGAATTCTGCCTTCACGACTTCTTCACGGGCTCTTACGGGCCGTGAAGGATAAATGCGCCACGACCGGCCATTTATCCTCCACGAGTCGTGCCGCGCCGTGCAAGAATCGTGAGGGTTCGTGCCTTCACGACCTCCTTCACGGGCCGTGTAGGGTCGTGAAGCCCTAGGGTTTCACGAACCATGCGGCCCACGACAGGACTCGTGGACACGAGCTGCTTCACAACCCGTGGAGCATCCTTCACGGTCGTGAAGCCTAGGTCAACTCGAATTTGACCATTTTGACTCTTTCTTCTTATAGTAGGCTGTCGAGATTGAAACTTGGCATGTGACCCAATAGGCCCGCGCTTCATTGGTAGTGATGCTGGCCTACGTTTGTCAGTGGGCAGATTCCAACAGGGGTGTCAACCTAATAGCGCTATTCATAGATTACTAACGGCTCGATACAATGAGTTAATAGGTAGTGTTGAACGGTGGGACTTACATAAAGAGAGAAAATCATAATCGTTAAACATAAGCATATATACCAAAGTGCGAAGATAAGATAACAGTTTGATAAACAGATCAACCGATGATTTAAATAGTAGCATGCTTTTCCCCCAAAAATATTAAAAACAATAAAAAGTGGGGCCATGAATACTCACCTCACAAAGTCTAACGCGTTCTTAAAATAATTCGTAAGGTCTTGAATTCCCGCGGTGCTTCCTTCCTAGTGGAATAATATCCTATTACTAGTCCCCAAATTCTAGTTATTAAATTTAATAATTAATCTTGTATTGTTTATATTGATTTTTTAGTGATCTCGTTATATGTTACAATTATATATATATTTACCCAACTTTATTTCATGTGACTACATTTATATTTTATGTTTTATATTTTATATTTACTTTTTAGGTGTTTCTATCTTATTTTTGTGATTTTTATACTTTAATTATTATTTTTCAAGTCCCAATCATAAATATTTTATTCTTCTTTATTTACTGTGCAAGTCCTTTTCTGTCAGCTTCATGGGTTGTACTTTGGTGCAATGTTTAGTATCCTAACGCAATATTTAAGGTTCCGAGTTTTTATATGTTATTATAATATATCTTTAGAGAATACTGTACAAATATTAGAATTTTTAAAGATTCATAGGTATTTTATTTGATTTATATAAATTTAGAGATCACTAGTCAAAATCCAGTTAACACTCTCATATTGTTTTAAGGGTTTTAGTGACCAAACGACCTTATTTTTAGATGATTCAAACTGGGTTAAATTTATAACTCGATAATGTAACTTTTCATAAAAGTTGACCATTTTTAAGTTTCTGTGTACCAAGTTATGATTGATTAAAGTTCATCCATGAAATTGTCCAGATTTCTCAGTTTTGTGCATGCAACTTATTTTACATAGTTAATGGGTCAAAAATTAATATTTTTGAGTGAGGTTAACTTTATTTGAAATATAACTCATTAAATTAAATTTCCAGAAGAAATACCAATTTATTTGAATAATATTTGAGTGGTTTAACAACCATGCAATTGGGTCACTTTATTGAACAGTCAGCTTTCTGACATATCTGGCTTGATACACGTGGTTGGAGGGTCAAATCCTCATGAAATCTTGAATTTACACTTGGAAATGAAGCTCAACACAGAGATAAAACTTTTAAAAAAAGAAGCAAATCGTTTGGTTAAATATTCATTAAGTTATGGTCATTTTAAGTCAACACAAACTTTCTGCCAGAATCAGATCTTTACACCATATCAACTAATAGCTTACATTTTGTGTTCATCACCACCAATATTATGATTTTATCATGTTATTTACTTGATTACTAAAATATTCCAGATTTTAGAACAAAAATTCCATGCATTATCATATCATGATAGATCCTTCAAAGAAAACCACATGCATGTGCAAAAACCCACATGCATGTGCATAAAAACACTAATTTCTTGAGTTCTTGTTGCTTGATTCATAAAGTTTTGTTTTTGAGTTGAAATTTTTTATGTTTTTAGTGAATGTATCATCATCAAAACACTTTGATGTTCATAAAATTTCATAAACTCAAGAAATCTTGAAGAAAAAGTAAGAAAAATGCAAGAAATGAAGAGATTACCCAAGAGATTGCTACCTATGCTTGCTTACTTTAAATCTTTTGCTTCAATCCTTCAAGAACACTTTAAAATATGGAAGCTTATGATTTATGCTTCTTTTAAGGGTTTTAGTGACCAAACGACCTTATTTTTAGATGATTCAAACTGGGTTAAATTTATAACTCGATAATGTAACTTTTGATAAAAGTTGACCATTTTTAAGTTTCTGTGTACCAAGTTATGATTGATTAAAGTTCATCCATGAAATTATCCAGATTTCTCAGTTTTGTGCATGCAACTTATTTTACCTAGTTAATGGGTCAAAAATTAATATTTTTGAGTGAGGTTAACTTTATTTGAAATATAACTCATTAAATTAGTAGTCCAACACGATGTATGTACTAGACATATTTAGAATAGGGTTACAAAATGCTCCCACTAGCTCTGGCATTCTTCCATGTTTCATCATTGCTATTTGAAAACTCAAACAAATGATTTTCATATCAACGCAAAGATTCTAACATTGAGATGGCAACATAAGTCCACAAGTGGACTACTTAGGGTTTGTAGATTTCATTAGGATACTTATTGATAGTGAAAGACCCTCAAAAATGTTGTGAGCATTTCCTCAGAAATTCCTATTAAGGAATGTAGTCTTCACTTCTATCCAATATAGCCTAAAAGGCACTTATAAAATAAGTATCCGTGTGGACTTCAACATAACCACCGGGAGAATGTTTCTAGATGATACCTTCCTCATGGTCAATCATCGTGAAACCATTCCTACCAGTCGTTATTTGAAGTAGTCTACAAACTTATCCATGTTTGGTCTATTTCCTCAAATAACCAATCACACCTCGCGGGTTCACACCCAGGTGTAGGATCAATCAAGTCGAAACCTTGGATATCCGTCATGGATAGCATCTCATCTTATCATTTCCTCCTTTCTCCTAGCGGACTCCAAGCCCACTACGCTTTCCGGTAGTTGACGCATTCATCATGAATCATCATTAAGTTGTCTTCCCCAGATATAACGAGTTATATCTTTCTGGTCTTATGACAACTTCTACCAAGAGGTAATGATTTTATGCCAGGTTCTCCAGCATTGCCATGCTGAGTTTCAATCATTTCTGATTGGATTCTATTGTCAGCATTAGGTTCTTCCATTCAAGGTATACTTTATTCTCACTGGCATCCATGGATATTAATTTCTTTAGAGACTCTACCTTTGAGCAACTTACAAGTTCTCACAAGGTTTGTCAAGACAAACATCCCATGGTATTAGTAGAGTACCTAATGGAGTAAATACCTCTAGATCCTGGGTTCCTCCACCTCACGTCTAAACGTAGGCTAGACAATCCAGACTTTGGAATAGACAAACAAGGATCCTCCTTTTTGTCATATCCTCTAAGGCGTTTACATGACCATCTTTGTTGTTTATAAGATTTAGAACTCATGCCCACCATTTGGAGAATGACCCAAAACAATTGTGGACATAAAAGTGTAACCTATCACTTGTCGCACCATATCAAAATGTCCGGTTCCTCCTTTAGACGACCACATGTAACAATGTGTCTTAAGAGGAATGAATTGTGAGACAATCCCATAATTCTTATGATAGTCACATAATATATAAAGCTAAGGTACTCAGCATCTTAACTAGATCCAAGTATCATAGTTGCATTGCCCTCTCTATCATGTACCTCGTTATGGTTAGTTTTGAACACCTCTAAGGTTTCAAAACTAGTCCATTAAAATAGACTTACCATCCCTTCTACCATCACCGGTAAAGGTAACAAGGTATCTAAAGTTACTCCTTAATGTTTGCTTGAACGGTCAACACACTAAAAGTGTGAACGAAATCCAACAAGCTTTCAATCCTCTCACATACTCAAGTGAACGATGTTTAAGTCATTTGACCTAATAAACAAGATATGCATTCAACATTTGACCCATGGTCAAAGGGTTCCAAGTTCCTAAACCTCACGGATCTTGGTGAAGCAAGTCTTGTTTATATAGCTAAATCGACTTCTACATAAGGATAACTTATTAGTACATTTATGATCGTTCTATTAATCCTTAAGCATAAGCTTATTTTAAATGCCACGACATGGATAAACTTTGAAATAAATCACCACTAATTTCAAAAGTCAAAGTAATATCCATCGTCAACAAAGGCGTTTAGATATAATGTTTCTAGCCATACATGGCATAAACATACATCCAATAAAGTAATAGAATAGCTGGAAGGAAAGGCAAGATACAAACTTCCAATCCTCTCAATAGGGACAACAACTATGTTTCCGTTTTCGAATTCCAACTCTCCATGCCTCATCCGCCTACTTCTCTTTTAACACCTTCATTTTGTGACAAACGTGAGCGTTATTGCTAGCGTTTAAAACCTAGCCTTTAGAAGTAGAAGAGCAATGGAGTTTGATCATGAATGTTCCTGAAGTCAAGGAGCTAATTTCTCTTACTCATAAGTGATTTTAGCTCTTTCAGGCTCATAGGGCAGTCGTGGTGGCGCCAATTTTCCAATCTTTCCGCCGAAGTAGCAAATTACCCCTTGTGGAGTCATATCTTGAGGCACAATCTCATTGCCCTCTGACTTCACATATATGGTAGGTTTGGTAAAACCAAACTTTCCACTTGAGGTCAATTTCTTCTTCTCGGTTTCTTGTTCCTTTATAATGTTAGCAGGAGTTGGTGAGGCAAGTCATACTTTGGCCATGCAGGACTTAGCAGTCCATAATATGCCATAATGCTTTATCAAGGACTTCTCCATATTGTGCATGTGATAGTTCACAATGAACTATTTACATCACGTGGGCAGGGACTTTGGAGAATTTTCATTCACCACAAGCTCCCTCCCTATGGCGAATCCATGCCTCTCCTTTAGGTCCACGTACCTCTCTAACTCAAGGATATGGACACTAATTTTCCCGCCTTCATGCATCCTTCAACCGATCAAGACCACGATGCACTCTTCCATGCATATAGAGGTCTAGGTCGCGTTGGTAGCATTTTGGCTCTAGAAGGGATTTCTCTAAAATGTGCAACTTTGACTCATGGTGGAAGACAATCCTCAACAACCAATCCTAGTCCATGAAGTCCACATTAGTGAGTCTCACCTTCTTCAGGAACGAACGGAGTTTTAAGTTGAAGCGGTGTCGTTAACGTTTGCCAATTAAAGATATAAGAATACACGTTTTAGTTAGTTTTGATACAATCCTAGTTACGATAATTACCCATTTAGTTTTAAGAAAACCAATTATCTTAACAAGGGCTAAGAACCTTATTTCACTTCACTACATGACGGGTTTGCCGCGGATCACTTCATCAAGCTATTTAGGCCGGTAAACGCTTTACCAATTGCAATACGAGATTACAACTCTTAGACACTTGCAGATCCATCAACACTCATAGCGTCGGTTTGGCATGTTTGATCCCTTCTCACACCAATTCCTTGTTAAGCCGCTTTGGCAACTCGGTATAGGCACGACAATTACCAAGGCGTATTAAGTTGGAATCGTAAATCGTCCGTCAAGATACACGGTGACAACCTTGACAATCATTGGCTCGTGCTTAGCTCGACAACCAATAATTTCAAGTCGCCACACTCACCTTCCACACAGATCGACATGGAACAACTCGTACTTAGCTCGACAATCATCCCATGTATCACTAGATTCGGATGGTGTCATCTTACGGGTGGCGTGTGATTTACGTTTGAGAAAAACGGGACTTTTGTCTTTCCGGTTTAAAAAACCTCTTTTCAAGTTGATTAACAAACAAGTGACAAAACGCATTTTTCACTTTAATATAAACCAATTTATATTTATTTGTTAATCGTGAGCGCGCGGGGTTTGTTAAACAATTTAACAACTCTTGTGATTTTATTATTTTGAAAGGTTTTCTAGCATGCGAAGATCCTAACAACCACGCAAGAAAATAACAAAATAAATCACAACCACGTACAAAGCAAATATCCGGTAACACGCCCCTAAACCCTATGCGCCCTCCCCGTGAGCCAAACTAAGGACACAACCAAATGGCCTCGCCGGAAGTGCTCCCACTGAATCCGTCATCTCCAAATGATCCACCAGATCCAATATAGCCGAGACGTCTCTCCCACGACTCTCAATGGTTGTCTTCGGTCTTCTTTTCACAACTACAAACAATTTGAAAAGAAACGGCGTGCAAGCCGCGATTGCTATTCTAAGCTAGTTACAACAAGTACAAAGGAAAGTAATGGCATGCAAGCCATAAATAAATTTACAAATCTACAAACCGAATTAAATATTATTACAAACCATTGTGACTAAAAGTCACCAAATGAATGAATACATAAATAAACAACCAAACAACCAACACATAGGTCTAACGGGCAAGGCGTTACCGGACACAACAACAACCACAAACAAAACATGGTGTGCCACAACAAAACCATGCAAAATGTATCTCAATTAAGATTGTTCAAACAAGCAAAGCACTCAAGGCACAAAAGAAACAATCCTTGTACATATGCATTAGTATCCCAAACACTTTGAGAACACATATTCATATATACACAATATAAGTATATGCACGTGTGCATTTTATGCCAATACCACCCAATACATATAAATATATGAATCAAGACACATAAATGGGGCTTTTCGAATGTCCAAACAAAAGGACAGGTTCTGGAAAAAACAGAATTGAAAGGTGCTAAAACCGAAAATCTATTTCTTTTAAAAACAAGGATAAAACACTGTTCACGAGACCTTCACGGCCCAGAAGCCTTCACGGGCCCTCACGGCCTGTGAAGCCCATGAGCTCCACGACTCTAACACAGTCAAAACCTTTCACTAGCGACACCCCATGAAGCCACTCGTGTAGGCTTCACGACCCGTGAAGCCAAAACCTCCATGGCCCGTGAAGCTCATTTGGACAGAATGTCCATTTTCGGTTTTCAAGCCATCAAAGTGCAATTTCTTTGTAGAGATGGCTCTGATACCACTGTTGGAACTCGTAGTGGGCACAAACGCAGCGGAAGCAAACAAGAAAGTAGCATGCAAGACCTAAAACGAAAGCACACACAAAGCCCACAACTAGTTCCAATGGTGGAACACACTACAAAGCAAATTGCAACTAAAGAACAAGAAGAAGGAGTAGAAAGTACCTCCTTACCATGGCTGGAATTCGAGCTTCTCATGTGGATTGGGATGAACACGAAGAAAACAAAGGGCTTTCTTCTCCATTGCAAGTCCACACCAAGTATGCTTGATCCCATTGTAATAGCAATCCATAGATGAACGTCCACCATGACTCCATCATCTTGAACAGCTCATGTAGATCTCCTCTTGCGCAATGAAAGCCTCACATGAACACTCAAGATTATCTTAGTGTATGTATGTCTTACTATTGCACCAAGAGAGAGCTTCAAGTGGAGAGAAAAATGTTGTGATATGTTCTATGCATCTTCCAGCCTCAAATGACCAGATTAGGAGTCAAAACTCGGCCATCTTGCATGTCAATTGATTGGACCATCAAATGGTCCAATAAAACACAACTGTCACTGCAGCTACCCTCTTCACGACCCCTCACAGGCTCTCACGGGTCGTGAAGCCTAAGTGCGCCACGAGGGGACTTAGAACTCCACGAGCTGTGCCGCCCAGTCGAGACTCGTGAGGGCATCTCCTTCACGACGCCTCACGACCTCGTCACGGGCCTTGGAGCACAAAGGCATCACGACGCGTGGAGGCCGTCGAACAATCGTTAGGGCAGCCTGCTTCACGACCCGTGGAGCACCCTTCACGGTCGTGAAGCCCCGAATCAAAACACTTTTGTTTCTTTGACTCTCTCCATCCACATAAAGCTGTCGGGATCAATCCTTGGCGTGTGACCCAATAGGCTCGCGCTTCATTAGCAGTGATACCGGCATACGTGTGTCAGTGGGCAGATCTCCAACAAAACCTTGATGAGAGGCATCACAATACACTACAAAGTTCTCCGATCCTTCTGGTAATGCCAGAATTGGTGCATTGCATAGCTTGTGCTTTAGCTTCTGGAACGCTTCTTCATGTCTGTCACCCCAACTAAACTTCTTGTCTTTTTGAGTTAACGAGGTTAGTGGCTGGGCAATCTTAGAAAAGTCCTTAATGAATCGTCGGTAATACCCAGCTAAACCCAAAAATTGACGAATTTCGGTTGGAGTCTCTGGGGCTTCCCATATTTTAATAGCTTCAATTTTTTTAGGATCTACGTTAATCCCTTTTTCGCCAACAATGTGACCAAGAAATTGTACTTCCCGAATCCAAAATTCACATTTGGAGAATTTGGCATACAACTTTTGGTCTTTGAGTAGTTCTAGCACTAGCTTTAAATGTTGCTCGTGATCTTCTTTGCTACGGGAATAGATCAATATATCATCTATGAAAACTATAATAAACTTGTCTAAATAGGGTCTACAGACTCTATTCATCAGATCCATGAACACAGCTGGGGTGTTTGTTAAACCAAAAGGCATAACAAGAAACTCGTAATGTCCATAACGAGTCCTAAAAGCCGTTTTAGGTGTGTCTTCTTCGCGAACTCCCAATTGATGATATCCTGAACGGAGATCGATTTTTGAAAAATATGATGCACCTTGCAGTTGGTCAAATAGATCATCGATTCGAGGAAGGGGATATCGATTTTTGATTGTCAATTTATTTAATTCACGATAATCAATACACATTCTAAATGAACCGTCTTTCTTTTTGAGGAATAATACAGGCGCTCCCCACGGTGAGGAACTCGGCCGTATAAATCCTTTATCCAAAAGTTCCTGAAGTTGGCTTGACAACTCCTGCATCGCAGTTGGCGCTAAGCGGTAAGGCGCTTTGGCTACTGGTGCTGCTCCAGGAACTAAATCGATTTGGAATTCGACTTGCCTTTATGAAGGTAAACCAGGTAGATCATCCGGGAATACTTCTGGATAGTCTCTGACTACGGGAATATCCTGGATCCGTTTCTCCTTTGACTTCTTATCCATAACGTGAGTAAAAAATGCAACACATTTCTTCCTCAAACATTTCCGAACCTTCATACATGATACAATCTTCAGGCCTTTCCCTGGTTTATCTCCTTGTATAACAAGGGTGTCATCGTTCGAAAGAGGTATCTTCACGACCTTTTTGGAGCAACAAATTTCTGCTCGATTTTTGGACAACCAATCCATACCCACAACTACGTCGAAACTTCCTAAATTAATAGGTATAAGATCGATATTAAATAACTTATCACCTAAGTTCAAAGTGCAATCAATTAGGACATCACTAGTCTTAGTTTCAAGACCATTGGCGAATTCAATTATATAGGCATCTTCCAATTTCTTAGATTTCATATTGAGCATTGATCTAAATTCTGCAGAAATGAAACTCCTATCCGCTCCAGAGTCAAATAATACAGATACATAATGATCGTTCAAGAGAAACGTACCGGTTACCACGTTTTGGTTTTGCTTCGCTTCTTCGGCTCCGATGACAAATGCTCGTCCTCGCGCCTAGTTTCCGGCATTGATATGGTTTGGTCCTCGGTTCAGCTTAGGACACGTGTTTTGAAAGTGGTCCCGACTCCCACATTCGAAGTATGCCCCTATTACTTAGTTTGTTTCTTTGGTTGCCTTGCAGTATTTGGCGATATGTCCAATCTTCTTGCAATTTGTACAAGTAGGGCAAACACCCCCATGGTGAAATTTGCCTTTGTTACACTTGGGTTGTGGGCCGCTGTAACGTCCAGCTTCTTGAATTTGGACCCAAAAGTTCTTTGCTCCCTTGAATTTCTTGTCAGGCCTAGCACCGTTCTTTTTCCCTGACTGGTTTTCCCACTTCCTTTTTCCTTCAACCTTTGTCTGGGTAACCTTCCCTGAACGGACCGCTTCATTGGTCAACCGATTTCCTAAACTCACAGCACTTTGAATAGTCGTGGGGTTTGCTGAGGTAGCCATTCCTCGGATTACGGGTGATAACCCTCAGATAGACCTCTCGATTTTATTTTCTTCAGGTGTAACCAGTCGATAGGGACGCCAGTAACAGCTGTGGAGGGTCCTGCCTCCCTTCTCATGGATGTCCCTGCCGTTGTCCTCATAGGGATAGAGACCCTCTTTCGAGGTGTCATCCGGATACGGGGCCCACGAGGTAGAGTAGTAGTGGGCTAAGGTGGGATAGGTAAGACGGGTGTAGATGACTCCTGAGGAATGTCGGTAGGAGTACTACTGCATGACACTTCATGCTCTGACCCGTGATCCTCAAATGGGTCCTCCTCTTCAGAGGTAGTAGGGTTGTGTCGTGGGTAACGTCCGGTAACGTAGCTGGACTCATCAGCATAGTAAACCATATGGGAAGATGAAGAAGACATAATGCTACTAAGATAAAGATATCCTTAGTTACTACCAATGTAATAACGTAGGGGTCAAGTGTACTTAAAGCACTATAGGTATAAGAATGGCTTCTATAAGGTGATGTGTCATGCAATTATTCATGCAGTGATTACACACACAAAAACACATGCTACTTAAGTTTAAAGATAAATGTCCACTTAAACAAACTTCTAATATAACTAATTCGAGCGTTGCACTATCTTTACTAAATTAAACATAGGTGATCAAGCTTTGTTTAATTATGGTATGATAGTGTAATACTCGACTTAATTATACTAGTAATTTGTTTAGTGGTTTTGAATGTTATTTCCACCTTTAGGCTATAGTTTAGGTTTTCTATAAGAAAACCAGTGTTCTCTATAACCTTTGGCTCTGATACCAAATCTGTCACACCCCGCTAAAGCGGAATTACGAGATGTAACAGTTTACGGTTTCATAGCATAAGGTACAAGATCACACCAACCATAGATAATTAAAAGTAGTACAATTGTTTACAACAAGTTTCGATAATTGTTCAAAAGTTTGGAAAATAACATAATGTAAATTGCTAGATAATGCTGCCACATGCATGCCAAATAGGTGCTGACCACTTACTAATGATTTCCTGAAAAGCATGATAAAGAGAGTGTCAACTATAGAAATAGTTGGTGTGATCACAGGTTTTGATATGCAATAAAATAAGATTTTAATGCCAAAAACGTTCATCACTGAACGATGAGTATGTAAATCGGTTGTTTAGTTTGCACGTGGTATAAGTATATGCAGAATGCTAACGCAAAGAGCCCACTATCTAAGCCTACTGACTGAATGCCCATAGAGTAATAAACAGAGCATGTTTCACAGTAATTATGCACTTACACAAGTAAGTGGGGTGTCAACCTAATAGCGCTATCCATAGATTACTAACGGCTCGATACAATGAGTTAATAGGTAATGTTGAACGGTGGGACTTACATAAAGAGAGAAACTCATAATTGTTAAACATAAGCATATATACCAAAGTGCGAAGATAAGATAACAGTTTGATAAGCAGATCAACAGATGATTTAAATAGTAGCATGCTTTTCCCCCAAAAATATTAAAAACAATAAAAAGTGGGGCCATGAATACTCACCTGACAAAGTCTAACGCGTTCTTAAAATAATTCGTAAGGTCTTGAATTCCCGCGGTGCTTCCTAGTGGAATAATATCCTATTATTAGTCCCCAAATTATAGTTATTAAAATTAATAGTTAATCTTGTATTGTTTATATTGATTTTATAGTGATCTCGTTATATGTTACAATTATATATATATTTACCCAACTTTATTTCATGTGACTACATTTATATTTTATGTTTTATATTTTATATTTACTTTTTAGGTGTTTCTATATTATTTTTCAAGTCCCAATCATAAATATTTTATTCTTCTTTATTTACTGTGCAAGTCCTTTTCTGTCAGCTTCATGGGTTGTACTTTGGTGCAATGTTTAGTATCCTAACGCAATATTTAAGGTTCCGAGTTTTTATATGCTATTATAATATATCTTTAGAGAATACTGTA
The DNA here is from genome assembly GCA_038502395.1 of Dittrichia graveolens. Classification (NCBI taxonomy): domain Eukaryota; kingdom Viridiplantae; phylum Streptophyta; class Magnoliopsida; order Asterales; family Asteraceae; genus Dittrichia; species Dittrichia graveolens. Next base: position 39,793,854 of record JARJIL010000002.1, on the reverse strand, counting down.
CAAATATTAGAATTTTTAAAGATTCATAGGTATTTTATTTGATTTATTTAAATTTAGAGATCACTAGTCAAAATCCAGTTAACACTCTCATATTGTTTTAAGGATTTTAGTGACCAAACGACCTTATTTTTAGATGATTCAAACTGGGTTAAATTTATAACTCGATAATGTAACTTTTCATAAAAGTTGACCATTTTTAAGTTTCTGTGTACCAAGTTATGATTGATTAAAGTTCATCCATGAAATTATCCAGATTTCTCAGTTTTGTGCATGCAACTTATTTTACATAGTTAATGGGTCAAAAATTAATATTTTTGAGTGAGGTTAACTTTATTTGAAATATAACTCATTAAATTAAATATCCAGAAGAAATACCAATTTATTTGAATAATATTTGAGTGGTTTAACAACCATGCAATTGGGTCACTTTATTGAACAGTCAGCTTTCTGACATATCTGGCTTGATACACGTGGTTGGAGGGTCAAATCCTCATGAAATCTTGAATTTCCACTTGGAAATGAAGCTCAACACAGAGATAAAACTTTTAAAAAAAGAAGAAAATCGTTTGGTTAAATATTCATTAAGTTATGGTCATTTTAAGTCAACACAAACTTTCTGCCAGAATCAGATCTTTACACCATATCAACTAATAGCTTACATTTTGTATTCATCACCACCAATATTATGATTTTATCATGTTATTTACTTGATTACTCAAATATTCCAGCTTTTAGAACAAAAATTCCATGCATGATCATATCATGATAGATCCTTCAAAGAAAACCACATGCATGTGCAAAAACCCACACGCATGTGCATAAAAACACTAATTTCTTGAGTTCTTGTTGCTTGATTCATAAAGTTTTGTTTTTGAGTTGAACATTTTTATGTTTTTAGTGAATGTATCATCATCAAAACACTTTGATGTTCATAAAATTTCAGAAACTCAAGAAATCTTGAAGAAAAAGTAAGAAAAATGCAAGAAATGAAGAGATTACCCAAGAGATTGCTACCTATGCTTGCTTACTTTGAATCTTTTGCTTCAATCCTTGAAGAACACTTTAAAATATGGAAGTTTATGATGATTTGCAGCTGATTTGGGGGTTGGAATTTAGAGAGAAGGTGGAGAGAATGGGCTTAGAGAGAGAGAGAGTGAGGTGGTGCAAATGAGTGGAAGATGACTAGAATATTTGCATGTAGATAGAGTGTTGTAGTGGGTTTGTGAGGTTGGACATGGCTGGCGAAATTTTGATATTAATATTATTATTATTATCTTTTGTTTAATTAATATGTATAATGTGTGTGTGTTGGATATATTTTGTACATTTGTGGTTCAATTAACGTCAATACTTACAAGTTTTTGATTAGTTTTGTTGGTATTTATATAAGTTTTATATTTGGGATAGATATTATATGTAATGATGTGTTTTGTTCTTATTATTTTGATTGTTATATAAAATTTATAAATCTGGACTTTTAATTAGGCGGTTTTACCGATTTTACGATTTTTGAAGGTTTTAAGCACATCGTCAGGATTTTTAGGGGATAAAAGGTTTCTACAAAATAATTTATGTTATTAATACTATTTGTAGCTATTAAAAACCTATATTAAAGTTTTCTAGAAGCTAACCTGAAATACTAATTGACGGTTGTCACAGCTAGTGACTTGGTTTGAGTTGTATATTGGTTATAGTATTCGATGTATTTACTATGTTATTGGGAACATTAAGCAATATTGTATTTTTGAATGTATTGATTATTAGATGGAGATTTAATGATACACGTGTAGCGAATACTTTCTTTAAATCATTATTGTGTTCCAACTTTGCATGTTTTATCACTTCCTTTAATGTTTTACATTCTAAACTGTCCACGATCAGTCATTCTTCATGGAAAGAAGTATGAATGAAGATCGAGGGAAATGATTGGTCATAGTGTTCAATGGGATTGAATACAAGGGACGCAATATTTCGCCTATACTTGAAAAGAGTCTCAAGTGATCGACCCACACCTGATCTTACTTCATGGTACATGTCAAGAGTAAATCAGGATGATAATATCTTTTATCCTTAGACCGGAGATGCATGTGTTTCACTATTTTGGTTTGCTTTATTCTGACTGCTTTCAAACGTTGTCCGTAACTGGCTATTATAAAGGAGGTATTTGGGTAAAGTGATGCCATTGTATTAGAGGCAATGTAGTCGAAGGAATTTGTTCCTCAGTAAAGAGAGATATCCCTGGGCCCCTCGATGATTGGGCGCTGACACCAAAAATGCATGGCCACGCTCGAGCTTGCAATGATTGTTGATCAGTTGGAACTCAAACTTTTGGTCACCACCAATCTTGATCGAGAAACATAATCGTGAACGATCGGAGAATGACTTTGTACCATGTCTCGTGTTCACTTGGATATCGCGAACAATAAGATAATTGATCACTTATCTATAGGAACATGTCAAACTCTTTTAGTTTAACTTGGTACTTGTCAGGGATGACATACCCCATGTTTAGTTGGGGGCAGGGACGCCTTGGTAGAGTCCGCTCCCTGTCTGTGGTGCCAATGGGTACGGTGTGTCATGTGCAAGTGGGAGTTTGTTGGAATCTACCAACCGACACACGTAGGCCAGAATCACTGCCAATGAAGCACGGGCCTGTTGGGTCACACGCCAAGTTTCAATCTCCACAGCCTACTATAAGAGGAAAGAGTCAAAATGGTCAAATTCCAGTTGACCTAGGCTTCACGACCGTGAAGGATGCTCCACGGGTCGTGAAGCAGCTCGTTTCCACGAGTCCTGTCATGGGCCGCATGGTTCATGAAACCCTATGGCTTCACGACCCTACACGGCCCGTGAAGGAGGTCGTGAAGGCACAACCCTCACGATTCTTGCACAGCGCGGCGCGGCTCGTGAAGGATTAATGGCCGGTCGTGGCGCATTTATTCTTCACGGCCCGTGAGAGCCCGTGAAGAAGTCGTGAAAGCAGATTTCTAAGTGACACTTGTATTTGGTTGGACCATTTTGTTGGTCCAATGGTGGTTTGACACTTAGCTCCGACTCTGGGCTATTTGAACAGATAGAATGCTTATAAAAGAGGTCCTTTTGGTGCATTCTACACTTTTGGTCAAATTGTGAAAGCATACTTCATTTGTGAGTTCTTACTAGTGAGAGTGAGCAAGAGCAAGAGGTTAAGGGCTGTGCACAAGTGATTTCAAGGTTGTTCCAGAAGAGATTCATCAAGTGTTGGTGGTTCTTCGGTTTGCTAGTACAAAGAGGTTGAAGGTTTCTTGGTGTGGACTTGTATTAGGGCTTGGAGCCTTTTGTTTCAAGCTTACATCCCAAATCCGAGTTGTTTTAGCCAAGTATCAAAGTCGTCGAGGGTATGATTTGATTTCCTTCTTCTCTTTGTTCTTGTTTTTGGTTGCATGCATGTTCTTGCAAGTTTTCACCACCATTGGGAAATCATGGGATCATTTTGTGTGTTTTTGTTGCTTCCGTTGCATGCTTTGATCCCCATGGATATCCAACATTCATGTCATAACTTATGTTTTATTTTGGCCTTCAAGGTTCATCATTCTACATTAGATGACGATGAATTCATACTTGAAATTTGAATCTTGTTTTAAAAAATATTTGTTGATTGATAAAAATAAAAATTGTCCATGTCAAGACATACATGCTACAAGTAATAAAAATCATGAATAATTGATTTTAAGTCCAAAGTAGTTTGGATTAGTTGTCTCTATGTCATAATCTACTTAACCATATAAATAAGACAAGTATCGCCTAGATCCATGTGGTTCGGATCTTGGAATGATTTAACCTCGGGTTGAACACTTGATGCTAATCTTATTTATTAGGGTAAAATGCTTATGAATCGCTTCACCGTGTTTAATGTGAGAGGGATGATTGCTCGTAAGATATTGATCACATTTTGTTGAAAATTCCGTACAAGCGCATAACAAAATGAAACTAATTAAAGAATCAATTGAGACATATAGATAGGATGCTTAGATCTAGTTGAGATGCTAAGATACCTTAAATCTATATCTATGACCACATTATGAATTGCGAAATTGTCTCACAATTAGTTCCTTACATAGACACATTCGTACATGGTGTCGCGCTAAAGGAAACCGGATATTTATGAATATGATCTGGTACATAATGGGTCAAATATGTGTATTCGACTTATTAGTATACACATTGATTGTGACGAGCCAAGTCCTTAATCTTATTCCAACTTGAAAGTCTATTTAGCACCTTATGAGATATATCTTGAAAGAGTTCTTTGCTTATGTATATATCAGAGTTGAAGTTGCTCAATCTACATTTAGTGGGAGATTGATGAACTCGAGCGGTGCTAATACATTTAAGGAGTTCTTATAGGTTTTAGATATTTGACCTTGCGAGAACAATGTTTTATTTGTCTAAAAGGAAGATAATAACTAAAACATTCCAGTGGAAGAACGTGAAACTTAAATGATAGACTTGATATTAGCACTAGAAAATGATCAAATATCGGCATGTGAATGCCGGTTATCCTGACCATGAGTAATTACTTTCAAGGCTGATAGAAGTCATATAGCCAAATAGATATGGGTTCCTCACATCTAAGTGTCAATGACTTGATGGTGAGTCTTGTTCATGTCACCATCTATCGGAAGGCATAGTGGGCCCAGTGTTCACTAGAGTCATGAGAAGTAATTGATCATGAGATGAAATCCAATTTTGCTTAATTCCATACCAAGGTGCAAACCGAGAAAGTGTAAATGGAATTAACATGGATTGTATTGTAGACTACTTCAAACACCGACTAAGGGTAAAGGTTTCATAATAGTTTTTGTGGAAACTTTTCCTAGTGGTCATGTTGAAGGTCATTTGATACACACTACTATTGTTGCCTTCTTATGGCAATAAAAGATAGTGCACCGATATACAAGACCGCGTTCCTTCATGGACCTATGTATTGAGGAAGTGCTTACCACACTCTCTGTGGGTTTTAGATATCCGTAATATCCAAATTAAGTCTACAAAAATGGATAAGTCCCTTGGACTTATACTAACATCGTAAAAGTAAGATCTTTGCTTTCATGAGAGGATCAACGCATGAGTCTTCTAGAAGCATAGATAAGACTTTTACATATGTCAGGACTAGTGGGAGCTTTTGTTGTATACCTAGAAGTATGTATCGATTGAAGATAATGTCCCATTGTTAAGTGTTCTATGAACCTATAATAGGGAATTATTGTATCATGATAATACTTGGAAGATACAAAACTTTGAAATTTTAAATTACAAGAAATACTTGTATATGGTCTTGATGTTTGACGACAAGAAATAAGCCTTGGAGTAGGTTTATACTCTAATACTAATTTCTAATAGGATAACTGTTGATCTTGATCGAAGTCTATGATCCTACTCCGTGGTGTTGATTATTGATTAGAGAAGTTCTTAAGTATCATTGATCCTATTGTGAACTTTTGTAACAATGAGGATATAAGTACTTTAGTACTTCGTTATATGATATATTTGACGGATACTTTGAATAGTAGATTGGTCAAAAGATAATTGTGAGGATAACAAGAATACAAATGGATGTTGCATGGCAAATCCATTGAATAAGCTGTTGTCATAATGACTAGTGATGTTTGTCATACTAGGTCATGTAGCATTTCTTATGCATACGATTTGGATTGAAATATTGTTTTAGTAGTTGATTGTTTTATGTTAGCTTTGGGAACTGCAAGCAGTATCGTTACTTTTAATTGCTTTCAATATATAGTAGGGACTATACATACGCAAGATGCGGTTACTTTCATTAGTCTTTACTGTGTTCCATCTTAGCATGTTTAACCACTTCCCTGAGTGCTTATGCATTCTAGATTTCCAAAGTCAGTCATTCATCATAGGAAGGATGTTTGAGCCAAGACTGAGGTTAGGGTTTGGTCATGCATTAATCAAGGATTGAATGCAAATGACGCAAAACTAACCTGTGCTTGAAATGAGTTTCAAGTAATTGGAAGACCCACACCTGAGCTCACTTCATGGATTATGGTCACAAGTGACTCAGGATGATAATATCATTTCATCCTTAAACCGGAGATACATGTGTATCCAAAGCATGAGTTTGCTTTATTTTGATTACTTTCAAACGTGGTTCGTAACTGGCCACTATAAAGGGAGTTTTCAAATAAAGTATAAAGCATGTGGCGGGGCTATGTAGTCAAAAGGATTTGTTCCTCTGGTTAGAGAGATATCCCTGGGTCCCTTGATGATTGGGCGCTGACACCAAATATGCATGGCCGTGCTCAAGTTACAATGATTTTAGATCAGTTGAAAACTTGTTATTTTGGTCCCTACCAATCCAAAATCGAGAAACAGAATCGTGAACCTAGAGATTGACATTTTTCCATGTCTCGTGTTCACATGGATATCGCGAACAAAGGGATGTTTATGATCACATATCTATAGGACCTTTTAGCCTTTCTAGGCTACCAGGATTTGTCAAGGATGACGTAACTCATACCGACTTGGGGGCAAGTATGCTTTGCTAGAGCCGCTGCTTGTCTGTGGTGTTGGTAACGTTGTATCATGTGCAACTGGGAGCTTGTTGGAATATGCCCACTGATACACGTGTACTAGCATCACTGCTGATGAGATACGGGCCTATTGGGTCACACGCCAAGGGTAGATTCCAGCAGCACAACCCAAACATGAGAGGATATGAAGTTAGGGTTTCTGGCAACCTTCACAGGCCCTCACGGGCCTTGAAGAGATCGTGAAGAGAAACCCTCCATGAGGCTTCACCACCCGGACAAGTAGTCGTGGGAGCGCTACCTTCACGAGGGCTTCACGGCCCGTGAGAGCCCATGAAGGCAGGCGCCTTGCTTTTATTGGGAGTTTTCAAATAAAGTATAAAGCATGTGGCGGGGTTATGTAGTCAAAAGGATTTGTTCCTCTGGTTAGAGAGATATCCCTGGGTCCCTTGATGATTCGGTGCTGACACCAAATATGCATGGCCGTGCTCAAGTTACAATGATTTTAGATCAGTTGAAAACTTGTTATTTTGGTCCCTACCAATCCAAAATCGAGAAACAGAATCGTGAACCTAGAGATTGACATTTTTCCATGTCTCGTGTTCACATGGATATCGCGAACAAAGGGATGTTTATGATCACATATCTATAAGACCTTTTAGCCTTTCTAGGCTACCAGGATTTGTCAAGGATGACGTAACTCATACCGACTTGGGGGCAAGTATGCTTTGCTTGAGCCGCTGCTTGTCTGTGGTGTTGGTAACGTTGTATCATGTGCAACTGGGAGTTTGTTGGAATATGCCCACTGATACACGTGTACTAGCATCACTGCTGATGAGGTACGGGCCTATTGGGTCACACGCCAAGGGTAGATTCCAGCAGCATAACCCAAACATGAGAGGATATGAAGTTAGGGTTTCTTGCAACCTTCACGGGCCCTCACGGGCCTTGAAGAGATCGTGAAGAGAAACCCTCCATGAGGCTTCACCACCCAGACAAGTAGTCGTGGGAGCGCTGCCTTCACGAGGGCTTCACGGCCCGTGAGAGCCCGTGAAGGCAGGCGCCTTGCTTTTATTGGACCACTCGTTGGCCCAACGAGAGTGTGCGGTGGAACCCGGCCTATGAGGCCTTCACGAGTGCTTCACGGCCCGTGATAGCCCGTGAAGACAGAAGTCAAAGTGACACTTTGTTTCTATTGGACTTTTGTGTTGGTCCAATGGGAGAGTGGCATGATAGCCGAGTCTGGTGGCTCTTTAGTGACTCCAGACTTTTATAAAAGGCTCCATTATTCTCTCATTAAGCTCTCTTGCTAAATTGAACATATGTACACAACATATGATACTTGAACTTATATAATGAGTTGAGAGAGTGTAACAAGTGCAACAGAAGTTTCCTAGTGTTGTTGCTGCTCCAGAAACACGAGGACTAAGTGTGGCTCGTGGCTCGGGTTGTTAGCAAGACGGAATCTCAGTTACTTGGTGTGGACTATCAATAGAGGAGCTTGGATTCGGGTTCTCGAAGATCTTGGTGTGGACTATCAAGAAGGAATTTACGGATTTACAGATGACGGGGAACATGACTGTGGATGATCTGATCAAGTAGTTCAACGAGAAAATGAGGTTTGTCAAGCATTGGGTGTTAGATGAAGAGTCGAAGATTGCCCATTTTGTTAGGGCTTTGCATCCAGATCTCCGTAGCGTCACCAGATGGGCTACCACTTTATCCCACGCTTTCACTTTAGCCAAATCGGCTGAAGGGGACATAATTGCGAGGAACATGTTGAGTGGGGAAAGAATTTCCCAACAGAAATCAAGATTTGAACATTATAACACTCAATAGAGGCAAGGAGGGTAGAGTAGTGGGAATAGACAGGGAGATCACAATAGGAGGCCAACTTTGAGTGGATCAACCCAGCGGGCACCATGGTGTGGTAGGTGTAAGTCTTACCACAACGGGCAGTGTACTTCCCAAACTATGAGATGTGTGAAATGTGGCCAGTTTGACCATGATCAGAAGAATTATAGACTGCCAAGGAGTGTCTGCTGGAACTGCCAGAAAGAGGGGCATAGAGTTGGTGACTGCCCGTTAAGTAAGAAGGCAGGGTCAGGGTCAGGAGGAGGAGCGGCTGGAGGATCGTCTTCAGCAGACAGAAAAGAAAGAACCCACCCACTGTTGAGGGTCGGGCGTTCAAAATGACGGTGGATGATGCCACCACAGACGATGTTATCACGGGTATGTTTCTGATAAACTCTACTCCTGCTAGAGTATTGTTTGATTCTGGAGCTAACCGCTCCTTCGTTTCTGTGGAATTCTGTGATAAGTTGAATGTACCTGTTATTAGACGTGCTACTGCTTTAGAGATAGAAGTAGTTGTTAGCATGATGGTTTCGGTCACGAATGTTGTGGCGGGACCTAAAATTGATTTAGATGGTGTGTGTTTTCCTGTTTATTTTTATGTTATGCCATTATCTGGGTTCGATGTGGTGCTCATGATGGATTGGCCGAGTCTGAATCAAGCCAGTATCAAGTGCCACAAGAAGTTGATCTCCTTTCCATTGGCTGATGGCACAAGAGTGGTAGCAAGTGGTGACCCCAATAATTTCATGTTTAAAAGCAAAGAAAGCGTTGGATAGAGGATGTGAATCTTATTTGGCATATGTTGTTGATGGAAAGAAAGAAAATTAGGTGATGACGGATATTCGGGTGGTAATGGAATACCCGGACGTGTTTCCTAAGGAATTGCTAGGATTGCCTCCAGTTCGTGAGGTAGAATTCAAGATTGATCTGATCCCTAGTTCTCGACTAGTAGCGAAGGCTCCGTACAGATTGGCACCTTCAGAGATTCAGGAGATGATGACGCAGATTCAGGATCTGCTGGACAAAGGCTTCATTCGTCCAAGCTCGTCTCCGTGGGGTGCACCGGTTTTGTTTATGAAGAAGAAAGATGGTACGTTGCGTATGTGTATCGACTACCATGAGTTGAACAAGAAAATGATAAAGAGCAAGTATCCGTTACCAAGAATCGATGATTTATTTGATCAACTACAGGGAGCTTTGTTCTTTTCAAAGATTGAATTGAGGTCGGGTTATCATCAAGTATGTGTATCTGAAGAGGACGTGTCAAAGACAGCTTTTCGTACGCGTTATGGTCATTACGAGTTCTTGGTTATGCTGTTCGGCTTAACCAATGCACATGCGATATTCATGGATCTGATGAACAAAGTTTGTCAACCGTTTGTTGATGAGTTTGTAATTGTTTTTATTGATGATATCCTGATTTATTCAAAGACCGAGATGGAGCATGAACATCATTTGAGACAGGTTCTGGAGACTTTGAAGAAAGAACGTTTGTATGCTAAGTTCTCAAAATACGAATTTTGGTTGAGAGAAGTACAATTCTTGGGGCATGTTATCTCTAACGAGGGAGTAAAAGTGGATCCTTCCAAAGTGAAAGCTGTGATGAACTGGAATACTCCAAAGACACCGTCGGAAATAAAGAGTTTCCTTGGATTGGCCGGATACTATCGCAGATTTATCAAAGATTTTTCCAAGATTGCGGGTTCGTTGACTAAGTTGACTCGAAAGGACGTGATGTTTGTTTGGGGTAGTGAACAAGATAAAGCTTTTCAAATGTTGAAACAGTTGTTTTGTCAGGCTCGTATTCTTGCATTGCCAAGTGGATCAAATGATTTTATTGTTTATTGCGATGAATCGTTTGCTGGATTGGGCTGTGTGCTTATGCAAAGGGATCGGGTGATTGCGTATGCTTCAAGACAGTTTAAACCACACGAAAAGAATTACCCGACTCATGACTTAGAGCTAGCAGTTGTAGTATTTGCCCTTAAACTGTGGAGACACTACCTGTATGGTACTAAGTGCGTTATTTGTACTGATCATAAGAGTCTTCAGTATGTGTTTACACAGAAAGAGCTGAACATGAGACAAAGACGACGGGTGGAGTTGATAAAGGATTATGATTGTGAAATCACCCTTGGAAAGTGAATGTGGTTGTAGATGCCCTAAGTTGTAAGGGAGCTTGGAGTCCTATCCAATTTATGCGTATGGAGATTGTATCTGACTTAGTGGATAGACTGAAGTCTGCTCAGTTGGAAGCTCTGAAGAAAGAAAATTTGAAGACTGAATTGATGAGGAAACGTAAGGATGAACTTACTGATGATACACGTGGATTGAAAGTATTTAAGACTCGTGTGTGGGTGCCTATGTTTGGGGAATTGAGGAAATTGATCTTAATAGAAGCACACAAGTCGAGAATGTCGGTACACCCAGGAAGCACTAAAATGTATAACGACTTGAAAGTGCTTTACTGGTGGCCTACGATGAAGGAAGATGTGGCACACTTTGTAGAATCGTGTCATATTTGTGCACAAGTGAAAGCAGAACATCAAAAGCCTTACGGATCCTTGATATAGTTAGAGATTCCTGAGTGGAGATGGGAACACATAACGATGGATTTTGTGACAAAACTTCCACGAACTCAGAAGAATCATGATATGATCTGGGTGATTGTGGATCGACAGACGAAGAGTGCTCATTTTCTGGCTACATGTGAGACGGCTTCTCTGAGTAAGTTGGCCCAATTGTAGATGGATGAGATTGTTGCGAGGCATGGTATACCATTGTCCATTGTATCCGACAATTGAAGATATGTTACGTGCGTGTGTAACTGAGTATGGTGGATCTTGGGATTCACACTTGCCATTGATAGAGTTTGCATATAATAATTCTTACCACTCGAGTATTGGGATGCCTCCGTATGAAATGTTATACGGCCGTCGCTGCCGTACTCCGACGTGTTTGTTAGAGGCTGGTGAGAAACAGTTTGTAGGGCCCGAGATTGTTCAATTAATAACTGACAAGGTTGCTATAGCCAGAGAGAAGTTGAAAGCTGCCAGAGATAGACAGAAAATGTATGCAGGTCCACGACGTCGTTCTGTATCGTTTGATGTGGGAGAGTTAGTGTATCTGAAAGTTACTCCATGGAAAGGTGTGATACGCTTCGGCAAACACGGGAAGTTGGCTCCACGTTTTATTAGTCCTTTCCGCATCCGTCACGTAGTGAATAACCAGACAATTACACTGGATCTCGTAGCAGAGCTTACAGGTATTCACAATACGTTCATTGTCTGTTATCTGAGGAAATGTAAGGTTGAAGATGAAAGCCAGATTCTTCCGGTACATGATTTGAAAGTTGATTCGATGAAAAGACTGATAGAGGAACCTATTGAACCGTTAGATCGAAAAGTGACCAAGCTCCGTAAGAAGCAGATCCTAATGGTGTTGGTCAAGTGGAAGCACATTTTAGGTTCTGATTTGACATGGGAGACTGAAGCTGAGATGAGAGACAGATATCCCTATTTGTTTGGACAAGAAGGGATTCCGAGGACGGAATCCTCTTAAGGGGGAGAGATTTGTAACACTCGTAAACCTGGGCTAGGAGATTAGGGGGTTTGCGGTATGTATTTATCTGCTTTAAATGTGATTAAATGGTTAACTAATTAATTAAAGTTTGTGTTAATATGTATGCATGTTATTATGTACGTATTTATGTACGTGAATGTGTATGTGATAAATGAAAGGAGGAGTTGCCACCTTCTACTTGTTTCAATAATATGTATGTATACGTGTATGTTAATGTGGGTAATTATTCATTTACTTAGAAAGAAAGAAAGTGTAGAGTGTGTGTTTTTGTGAATTTTCTCTACCGAAGAAAGAAGAAAAGAAAGAAGGGAATCGGATTTTCAAGGATTTGTGTGTTTTAATTCATTCAATGTTAGATTTTGTTTTTAACATGTTTAAATGTTAACTTGGAGTGATTTATGTTGAAAAACAAGTTTATATGAAGAACACCATGATCGTTTATGAAGAAACATTATTTTGGTGGGCTTTGTCTGTTCTTATGATTTATATGCTTATACGGTGATATGATGCATGAACATGTGCTTAAATATGTTTAAACATGTTTCTAGTAAGTTTTGATGAATGTTATAAGTTCTAGGAATAATTGTGGTTGATGATATGAAGTTGGCGGATTCTATGTTGGGGAAGAAGGTGAAACCGATGCTTGTAAAACCGATTGTTTGAAAATCCGATTCATACCAAAACCGACACTTTGAGTATGAAAGCCTAAATCCCGATTGTTTAGAATCCGAAAACATGATAACCGGAAGTCTTGAAATCCGACATACTCATAAATCCGATACCTAGAAACGGAATACCCAAAATCCGAGAATCCGGATAATCCAAATCCGACACTTTGAATATGGAAACTTAGAATCCGATAAATGTTAAAACCAAGCTAAATCCTATACTTGAGAAACCGAGACCTGAAATCCAATAGTCCATAAATCCGGGAGTTTGAAATCCAGAACTCCCAAATCCGATAGTGCCAAATCCGAAGGTTTCGGAATCTAACAATTTGAAATCCGATGGTTTAGGAAATCCGACATTTTGGGTTTGGACTTGTAAATTGTTTGTTGTTTATTGATGAATGATTAACTTATAAATATATGTGGATAAATATATTTATATATTTGAGACTGATTTGGTTATTGTTGTGTTTTCAGGCAATACTAAGACTCGGTAATATTAGACCTCTGAGCTCGTGTTGATTTTAAGGTGAGTGGACGTTAATCACGGATGGTAAACATTAAGGTTAATGTTATTGATGCGATGCATGTGATTGTGGTTAGAAGGATTGTTGATTGTTCTGTTGATTGTGATTATTGATTTATGATATCTGATGCATGACTATTTGGTCGATACGCGCTCTTAGGATGATTTTGAGTTGCGTTTGAGAAGTCAGCTATACGTAGAATTGGGCTGGGCTCGTTCACTGGTTGGTTGAACATTCTAAGCCTTACTGGTGCATACGTTGCATCAGAGGGGGATTTTCACTGTGCCATTTCAGTGGAGAGTTATCGTTAAACCTTTGCTTTGGCCGGCATTGGTTGTAGGTTCTGCGCCGAACCGCCGATCTCCTTGGCTATGTGATTACATGATTTGATATTGACTGTTGATGTTCGCTTTTGTGTTTTGCCTTTACTCACTTAGCTTTGTGCTAATTCCCCTCAGTTGTTGCTTTTACAGGTTTGTGTTGTTGAGGTTGTAGAAGGAAAAGTTGACCCCACTATGATATTTTGTTTTAAATGAAACAAGCCAATTTATTTTTGTAACACCAAGACATGTATTGTTGGTTGTTTATGAACACATGTTTTAAATTTGTTATTATAAGTTTGTATGTAAAAGAGTTTTTTAATTTAGCTTCCGCTGTGCAATTAAAAAAATGGCTTGAGTTTTCCTGTATTACAATTAACCTTATGAAGGTTTTCTTTTTTTGTTGATTTCTGAAGATGACACCTTGATCACTTGCAAAGTCTTTGTGATTCTCGACAATAACAGTTAACTCTTCAAGATTTTGTAGGTTTAGATGGCTTTGCTTTGGTCTGAGAAGATTAACTTTGAAGTAATTGCTTTTCGCTCCTAATTGCATGTCATGCTCTTAAACAAATTGGATAAACCTTCTCATATATTTCATTTGAGCATCGTTGTTCGTCATAGGACTTGTTGATTTTAGTAGACAACTCTTCATAGATAAAATCAATGTAATGCATTTTAACATGTCTAAAGTCTACTTCATTCAAAGTGTTTCTCTTTCCATTACCCCATAAAACCTCATACAAAACAAACTTGTAGTTTAATGATTTCGGCGTTGAAACCCTTATTAGTCTTTTAATTGGATATTCATAAATGATTTGATCTCTCGGTGTTTTGAATTCTTTCGGGATCTGCTCATATCTTTTCTTTTGCTTTTCATCCAAGTCTCTCAATTCTGGGGGTGTACGATATTCTAGTTGAGTTATATAGATATTGGGAATACGATCTTCCTAGAAAGACATATTGACTCCATATCTACCTCAAATTGGATTTTTCATCGCTTCTCTTGTAAACATATTATGCCGATCTAAACCAGGATTTGTTGAAGTGTAAAGCAGTGGCGATAATTGGAAACTTAGTGGCAGAGGCCATTTGGAAGTTAATCTTTCTTTTTCTTCCTGCTCTCTTTGTTGATTCCTTCTAAGTATGTCAGTAAGATTCTTGAAACTTTTTAGACTCTGCAGGAAATAACTTGTGAACCTCTTCGGATACTCCATGCAAAACCCTTGTCAAATACAACTTTTGGATTGTCTCCTTCATCTGTGCTTTAGTGACAAACTCTATGGAAGGCTTTGCAACCTTTGACATAGCTTTCATTTTCGTTTCTCGACTTGGAAATCTTCCTTAAATCTGTCAAAAATTTCAACGAAGCCACTTTCCTCAGGCAAGTTTGCAAATGAGAATTCATCAATTTCTTTGAATAACTCGTTAGTTTCATCCATCTCAGCTTCTTGAGTTACAACCTTTTGTTTTCCTTTTGTGGTTTCTTCTTGATGTTGTTGATGAGAAGTTTCAGCACCATTACTTCCAAGACCTAGGGCTACGGATAAACATTGAGTCAGTGGTGCAAAGGTCAAAGTCCTAGCTTGTTTCTCCCCCTCATGGCTATCATGATCAAGATCATCGTCGTCATACTTGCGCTTTGACCCTGTATCGTGGTTCTTACACGTCTCCTCCAATACTTCTAAACGGTTTTTGACTGAATCCATTTTGGACTAGAAACCATTACCCAAATCATCTATGTAGTTCTGCATGTGTTCCTTAAATTTGTCCACATTACTCCGTTTGTAAATTTGTTCTTTTTGAGGTATTTGAATCAAATCAAGATTTTGCTCACTATATGGCGCTTTTTCTAACAATTGTCCTAGTATCAAACTTACAATATCATCTATATTATCAATCTATAAGGAATTCAAGTGCTACTTACCAACGTGAGTTTAAATGATTAACAAAAGAATTATAATGATTATATCTAGAATTATATATATATATATATATATATATATATATTTGTATTGATCCTTTTTAACTCCTCACCACTTAAATTATCATTTTCCTCATAGATAACCAAACTTTAATTCATGAATTATTTATAAATTCAACACATGGTTAATTTACCTTTAAGCAATCCCCCGACTTCAATGTTTATTGTAGATTTCCAGGCTTTAATAAACATATGCCTTTATTCTTTCATTTTTTTCTATAAGTCTATGACTTTATATTGATTCCATGTAGCAAACATTCGACTCAACCGATCCCAAACCAGTTGGCGTTAGGTGGTTGGGTGTAGAACACCCCTCTAAGTTTACTAATTCGAGTCCGGAAGGCCAGTTATTTGACTTATTTTTCCATCAGATATTTCATTTCTTTTTTTTCATTGTTGGCATTTTTTCATTTCTTTTTACATAGCATAGATTATAAAACTGAAAAATTCCACTCAGCCTATTTTTTGTCAAGCTTAGATTTAAAAAGACTTAACGTTGCTAATTTTAAAAATAATTCACAAATTAACTTCCGGTTACTTAGAAATCAAGTTTTATGTTGAAAATGGTGAAAAGCCACAAATACTATGATATAAAAGCTAAACACAACCTTACCATTTGTTTATAAATCATTTATCATGACATTTTTAACTAGCACTTAATTCTTATTCAAATGATATCAAAATTTTAAAATTCTAGCCTAAATTCATCATAATTTTCATGATTACAAATAAAGCTCAAATGCAATAGAGAAATCTTAGTCTGACCTCCCACCCCACACTTAAATCGTACAATTCCCTCATGGTACATAAAAACAAAGCAAAATAAAAATCAAGGGTAGAAAAAAGATCAGAAATGAACTACCCTTGGTATATCTCTCACATGGTGATCGGAGTGATAAAAAATAAGGCACTAAACTGACTGCCAGCATAAGCACGTACTCCATACAGTTTAAGCAAAATCTGAACAAAACATCTCAAACAGAATGATCATCACAGATCAACCAAAAATATATACAAACATGCAAGATGCTAAATATGTTCAAAACAAAACAAAGCAAAAAAAAAACAAAAACTAAACTATGTATAGATATCACTCATCATCCTTTGAATCTCGACCTCCATACCTAGAAGGTCCTGCCTTATCGGCTGGCCTAGCTGACGAAGCATGTGTCTGCCAGTCTAGGAGCAATATGGGGACGGCTGGGAACGGTGTGGACGGTGTCTGACCCTGGATCTGAGTTGACTCTGTATAGACAGTCCCCAACAACTGCACCTGATGTTGCAAGCCATGCAAGAAACACCGTATGTCATCTAAATATGCGCCCATAACATCAACCCTCGACACCACAATCCTCAGATCGATCACCTCCTCATCGGGAACCTCCACTGGATCTAGAGAACGTCGCCTCCGCTGTGGCTGCTCCGGCTCTCGCCTCTCACCGGCCTCCACATCATCTCCCGGCTGCTGCTTCTCATTAGCATCCTCAACACGCAGCATCCCCATAGACACTCCTCACCATCACCCTCATCACCTCCAAAAAGTACTCTACAAGTAGCAACGGCTCCATCCGTAACAGACTAGCCTCAGCAGCTACAGACAAGACCCCATATGACCTAGGCAGGCGTGTGATGAACTGCCCACCACATAACGGGCTCGCCTGCTTGGGACCGGACTTGCAAGCCAAGTAGAACACCAATGAATACAACACGTTGTAGAGCGTGCCAGGGGTGTGCAAATTACATAGAGAATAGGTCAGTGACGGTAACCTTCTCACCGCCCTTGCAATGAGTAATAAAAGTGGAGATTAAGCGGTGGACTAGGAGGTGGACTAAGGCTCGGATGCTGGTCTCAGTAGCTCGAGTAGCAATGTAGAGCCCATTGGCAATCGTATGCCAAAACTCGGGTGGGCTGAAGTCTGCCGGAAGACCCCGCATACACTCTAGGAGGAATACATGGAAGTATCTACTCGTTGTCTTCTCTCTCATATACAGCCCTAACCTCCAGCTGAACTCTATGAGGGAGCACTCTCTGCTTTGATCGCCGAGATGGAAAGATATAACCCTCCGATCCGTGTAGATTGCAGACACCATGTTGAAGTTAATGGTGGAGTAGAAATCCAACATTAACTCACGGTAAACAGGCTCCCACATGCTAAAAACAACCTCCCATGCTCGGCAGGAAAATAATACCGCACCATGAGGCCTATTTGTTAAAAATTCCTCATTTGATAAAAACTTGATGTGTGAATTGTTTACCAGTTTTAAATGTATAAAATCCGCTTTATTTTGCACAACTACAACACAAATAGTCAAGAGCCTAATCGTATCGTAGTATAGTAAATAAGTACGGGTGTCGAATACAAGGGGAACGAGTATGATTTTAATATAACTCTAATAATTAAATATTAAACTAATAAAAAGCAGTAAAAGGTAATTTTGGAATTGCAGTACTTTTATCAACTACCAACTAACTTAAACACTCATACTACTAAGAAAACACCAAAATCAACTCAAGGCAAGCAAATAGCAACAAACGTCATTGGATTTAACTATCGGGATGAAGGATCCCCTCCTTAGATTTGATTTCACCTTTTCATGTTAATTGACTTCAAACAAATTTGTGCAATAGATAACTTAATATCATATCCGACCAAGAATAATATAACAGGTACGTTTTGATAAACTCTATACTCGTATATGTATTAATTATCTTAGAGTTAATTGTTATTATTCTATGACTTATGTGTTAAATTGATTGTGCTTAGTTCTGGTGAGGATGATTCTGTAGAAGTAGAGGTGGTTAATAGTGAATGTTTTCTAAATTTTGAATCTTCTGATGTTTGTATTGAAATGTGATGGGATGTTAAGTATGTGTTATTTGAATGGATGCAAAATGGCATGAATTACTATAGAAAGATGTTTTTAGATTAATTGAACTGCATGTTATATTATGTATTCCTTGAACCAGTAAAGAACAAGTGATTTCGTTCCCTCTGACTGATGGGTCACACGTGGTGGCTCAATATGAGAAGGTTGATCTATTTTTATATGACTCACGTTTGAATGTTAGAAGAGCTCTGGCCAAGGGATGTGAATCTTTCATGAAATATGTTATTGATAATAACAAAGAAGCAGACTATGATGGATATTCGGGTAGTAACAGAATACCCGAATGTGTTTCCCGATGAGTTGTCAGGATTGTCTTCGGTTTGAGAGTTAATGATGACTTAAATTCAAGACTTATTGGATAAACAATTTATATATCCAAGTTCATTTCCGCGGAATGAAACGGTTCTGTTTATAAAAAAAGAACGGTATATTGTGAATCAGAAGTGACTAATGTGAATTGAATAAGAAAACTATAAAGAACAAGTATCTGATACTCAAAATTAATGATCTGCTCGATCAGTTACAAGGTGCTTCATTCTTTTATAGTTGATTTGAGATCTGACTATCGTCAAGTGCGTGTATCGATGAAAACTTGAACTCATAAATATGAGAAGAGAAAAGACGAATTAATTTCCAAATCATGTGAATTAAAAACTTACGAATCTCGTGTATAAGTGCATTTGCTTGGAATTTTCGAGTCTAATTTTAACAATGACTTACAAGTCAATTTGTCGGTGAGTTTTGAAAGTATTTTATTTGATGATGATATTAAAGTATTCTATTGATGGCCTATACAGACATCTCAGGATATATACATTACGTTTTGTGTGATAGAGTATGGTGGCTCTTGGGATTCGCACCTACCATTGATTGAGTTTACGTACAATAACTCTTACCACTATAGTATTGGGATGATAAAATGTTATAGGGTAGTCACTACCGTAGCCCGACTTTTTGGTTAGAGGCTAGTGAGAAGCAGTTTGCAAGACTAGAGATTGTTCAGTTAACTGCAGATAAGGTTGCTTTTGCCAGATAAAAGTTGAAAACTACAAAAGATAGGCAGAAAATGTATGAAGATCCGCGTCGTTATCGTGTATCGTTTGTAGTGGGTGAGCTAGTATACATAAAAGTCTTGACGTAGAAAGGCGTTATCCGTTTTGGAAAGCGTAGGAAGCTAACTCCTCGCTGTCACATTAGATCTTTCTTCAGAGTTGGCTGGTATTCACGACATGTTCAATGTGTATTATCTGCGAAAATGTAAAGTACAGGATGAGAGTCAGATTCTCCCAATGCGTGATTTGAAAGTGGATTCGAAGAAAAGACTTCTGAAAGAATCGATGAAAATTTTTAAACTATTAAGTGACTATGATTTGCAAGAAACAGATCTCAATAGTGTTAGTAAATGAAAATACAGTTGACTTTGATATAACATGCGAGAAAGAGATAGTTATGAAGAGCTGTTATCCTCAACTGTTTGAAGGGAGCAGGATTCCGAGAACGGAATCTTCTTAAGGAGGAGAGATTTGTAACATCCGAAAACCGGCCTAGTCGTAAACGGGTCGGTGGTAAGTGAATTATGAGTGTTTTGTGTGTTTAATATTTGAGTTATGGGATTTTGATAAGTTACCACCTCATGATTTATTAATTAGTTCTTTAAATAAATGATGTGTATTTATAAAAGGAATCAAATGGGTTATGTATGTATGTATGTATGTATGTATGTATGTGTGAAATGGAAGTGTATGGATTAACACCTCATGCTTAAATTCAAAGATTTGTGAGTCTACACGTGTACTAAATATGTATGGATATACATGAATGGAAAGTCATCACCTCATATTCTATCATCTTAAGTGTGTGAAAAAAGAGTGTATATGAGAGTATTGAAGAACAAAGCATAAACTTGAAGATTTGTTGTTATTAATCCAAAACAAAGGTTGGTATTTATTCTTATAGATTCAAAGCATGGTTCAGAATGATTTGCTATACATGTTGCTGGTTTTCATGATAGAAAGTTTAAGAACACTATTGTTGATAAATATTAAGCTTTTGGAAGCTTACTTCATTAGTGGGTTTTGTTCATTTTGATGTTTTAATTGAATTTGAGGAGCCTATGATGTTTGTACATGTGATATATGAAGTTTATATGAGTTTTTAGATAAGATTTATTTTGTGTATAAGTCGGCTGGAAGATAATCAAGAAGAAGATGTTACAAGTTTTACGCGACGCAACACGTCCAAGTTACGGACGCGACGCGTTCCCGGTTATTGGTCCGACCTTTGCATGACTGAACCAACTTTGTTTAGATCCGACCTTTGGTCTGACTTTAGTGATCCGACTCTTGTGATCTGACTTTCAGATGGTGGTCCGACTTTCGGATGGGTGATGTGACTCTCGTACATCCAAACCTTGTGATACGACTTCCGGACGCGATGTGACGCGTCAGGCCACTAGACGCAACGCGTCCGGTCAACTTCAGATTTGGAAGTTTGTTTGTTGTTCTTTGATGTTGTATGATATATGTATATTCATATGTGAATCTAGCATATTTTATAAGAACAATAGAGATATAAATATATATATGGATGTATATATTTATGAATCAGAGACTGATTTTGATGTTGTTGTGTTTTCAGGAAGCACAAAGGCTCAGTAACATTAGATATCTGAGTGTCGTATTTGAGAGTAAGAGGTGAGTGGATGTTAACTCACGGATGGTAAAGGTTTTGATTGATATGATTGATGTGAGGCTTGGGTTTGTGATTGATAGACTGTTGAGTCTGATGATTGTGATTATTGATTATCTGATTGTATGATTATTTAGCGGATACGCACTCTTTGGATGATATTGAGTTGCGTTTGAGAAGTCAGCTACTCGTAGAATTGGGCTGGGTTCGTTCGATGATTTGTTGAACAGTTGTAGTCCGACTGATGCGTGCGTTGTGTCAGAGGGGAATTTGACTGTGCTAATTTAGCGGAGGGCTAGCGGTAAACCTTTGCTTTTGCCGGCATTGGTTGTAGCTTGTGCGCCGAACCGTCAGTCTTCTTGGTTATGTGATTACATGCTTTTATATTGATTGATGATGTTTGCTGTTGTGCTTTAGCTTCCTCTCACTTAGCTTTGTGCTAATTCCCCACTGTTGACTATTTTTGCATGTTTGTGAGTTTTGAGATGTTTGTTAAAGGAAATATTGACCTCCCGCTCTAATATTGATTTTGTTTTGAAACAAGACATAATATGTTTTTGTAACACAACAGATGTTTTACTGATCGTATTTGTAAACAGTTGTAAAAATTCGTGTTTTATGTAAATCGTTTTTTGATGCTTCCGCAACGTTTTTAAAAAAATGACTTAGGATTTTACGGTGTTACAAAAAACATGGGTTTGAGCGTTGTATTCCTCGAAGATAGGATTCAAACAATCTATACAGATCAACTTGAAGAAATCAGTCCTATCGAGCTAATAGACATCAAAAGTGCAGATGAGTTTAAGTACACATATCTTCTAGCATATCATGCTAAACCAAGAGAGGAAGTAACGCTAAAGCACCTAATTTGGAAAACCAATTATGAGACTGTTGTTGGGTTTTTGTGGTCCAAAAACACAGCAGAAGGAAAAAAGAAAAAAAATAGTTTTCAATTTGACCACGCAATACCCACCAAATGGACCAAAACTCTAGATATGACAAAGCAACAAAAACCAATCTAACTTGTACACCAGTAGTGAAGTCCACACCAAGGTATTATCATCTCCCACTTGCTAGAGTGCTTGATGTGCAAATCTAAACACCACCAAGATGGACCAAAACTCTAGATATGACAAAGCAACAAAAACCAATCTAACTTGTACACCAGTAGTGAAGTCCACACCAAGGTATTATCATCTCCCACTTGCTAGAGTGGTAGATGTGCAAATCTAAACACCACCAAGATGTCTAACACAAAAGCTTTAAAGCCTTGAAAACCTTTTCTGTATTAGAGAATGTATGAAATGCAATTTGTATATTATGTTATGTGTAAATCAAGCAACCAAAGCATGTAGACTTTTATCACTATTTATAGAGTCCATTTTGAGTTCAAATTTCATGCATCGTCAAGAACACGGCCCGTGTACCATGCTGCCAAAACCCATTTTGGCCTTTTCCTCTCTTTTGCTTGATCGTGTTGCCGGAATCAATACTTGGTGTGTGACCCAATAGGCCTATACTTCATCAGCTGTGCTATAAATTCGTTCGTTTTAGCGGGCATATTCCAACAGACTCCCACTTGCACGTGGCACGACTACGAAAAATAACACAAACATAGAGCGACCTCTAGCAAGACATCTTTGCTCCCAAGTCAGTATAGGGTATGCCACTCTTGACAAGAACCCAATCATAAAATGATTGTCCTAAAGACAAATGAACATGTACATCCCTTTGTTCGCGATATCCAATGTGAACACAAGGCATGAAATATAGTCAACCTTCAGATCGTTCACGATTGTGTTTCTCGATTCTAGATTAGTGGTGACCAATAAACCAAGTTAACATTGATCCATCATCAATATAACTTGAGCACGGCCATGCATATGAACGTCAGCCCTCAATCATCGAGGGGCCCATGGATATCTTCTCTATACATAGAGGAACAAATTCCTTTTGACTACATAGTCCCGCCACATAGATAATACTCTACCCAATCATCTCCCTTATAACGACCAGTTACGGACTGCGTTAGAAAATGATCAAAGCAAAGCAGACCTATGCTTTGGAATCACATGTATCTCTAGTTTAAGGATGAAATGACATCATCATCCCGAGTTACTTATGACCAGAACCATGAAGCGAACTCGAGTGTGGGTCCTCCAATCACTTGAAACCCCTTTCAAGTACAGGCAAGAACCACGTTTAACAAAACCAATTCTTTACCTCAATCTTAATTTATACTTCCTTCCCATAAGTTATAACCGATTGTGGAGGATTTTAGAATGAAAAACATTCTCGTAAGTGTTTAAACATGCTAAGATGGAACACAATAAGGATTCATAAAATACCCGCCCCCGGCATATCATTAAATCTCCATTTAATAATCAATATAGTATGAATTGCAATACTGCTTAACGTCCCCAAAATATAAGTACAAATCAAACATAAACCAAAAACATATTCCAGCCAAGTTATAAGCATTATAAATGCTAATTGACCTAGTATGATAAACATCACTAGTCCATAACAACGGCTTAACTAGTGGATTGTACCACAACATCCACAAGTACTTTTGTTATTCAATTATATCTCTTTTGACAAGACTACTTCAAAAGTATGCATCATAGATATCTTACTTTTCAAAAAATTAAAGTAATCACACCCTCATTGTCTCAAAAGCCCACAATAGGATTA
Organism: Dittrichia graveolens; assembly: GCA_038502395.1. NCBI lineage: Eukaryota > Viridiplantae > Streptophyta > Magnoliopsida > Asterales > Asteraceae > Dittrichia > Dittrichia graveolens. The sequence continues at coordinate 39,770,109 of JARJIL010000002.1, read as the reverse complement.
GTGACACTTAAGAACTAACAATCAACACCGCAAGTTAGGATCATAAACTTTGATCAAAATCAACAGTTATCCTAATAGAAACACGCATTAGAGTAACTACTTACTCCAAGGCTATTCTAGTAGTCAAACATCAAGAACATACCTCTATATTTCTTGAACTAAGTACTATCCAATTTTGTATCTCCTAAATGCCCTTATGAAGCAATAATTCCTGAATTAGGTTTGCAGATAACCTAACACCGGGACATTATCTTCAACAGACATTTAAGACTAGGAATACAACAAAGCTCCCACTAGCCCTGGCATATATAAAAGGTTTTATCTACGCTTCTAGAAAACTCATCACTTTGATTTTCTATTAGTAAGCAAAGACCTTTCCTTCAAGATGCAAGAATAAGACCGAAGTGGTCTTATCCACTTTTGTAGACATAATTCGGATACTACGGACATATATTAAGACCCTCAGAGAGTGTTATAAGCACTTCCTCATCATATTTTTTCACGACGAAATGCGGTCATTAATATCCACGAGTATCACACATTTCTTCAACATAGCCACTAGGACAAGTTTCTCCATAACCATCATGAAAACTTTACCACTAGTCGGTATTTGAAGTTGTCTACAATTCCATCCATGTTAATCCCATCACTACCACCTTGGTATACACCTAGGTATGGGATCAAGTCAAGTCAAGCACTTGGACATTTCAAATGGATTGCACCTCTTTATCATTTACTTCTTTTATTTTTAGCGAATTCTGGACCCACTACGTCTTCTGATAGGTGGTGAACTCAACATGACTCACCATCAAGTCATTGCCACTTAGAAGTAATGACTCCTAGGCCGGCATACGAGCATAACCATGATGATCATCTATCAATGATATCAGATTATATGCTATTATCATGATCAAGTCTTTCATTTAAGTTCCACGTTCTTCCACTGGAATGCCTTAGTTTTAGTTTCCTTCTTCTTCCCCTTTTAAGAAACAAACATTGTTCTCAAAAGGTTAAATAACTAAAACCTAGAAGAACTCCTCAAATGTATTAGCACTTCTCGATTTCAAGTTTATGCATCTCCCACTGAAGATACAACGGATAACTTTGAACTATAAGATAGACAAGCAAAGAACCTTTCTAGTCGTATCTCAATAAATGTAAACAGACTATCAATTGAATTTGGATTTGAGGACTTAGTCACAATGGTAAATGAATATCCCAACAAATCGGACATATATTCTTGACCCGTCATAAATCGGACCAATAACACCTGGTTCCCTACTCCACGACACCATGTACCAATGTGTCTTAGTAGGATATGAATTGTGAAACAATTCCACAATTCACTACATGGTCATCCAATATATAGTGTTAGTAGCTTAACATCTCCACTATATCTAAGTACGTTAATCTATATGCCCTATTGATTCTGAAATTTGTCTTCGTTAATTCTGAACAACAACAAGGTTTCAGACATATACCCAAACTAATAAACGCCTCGCAACTACTACCATCAAGGTAGTGACGAAGAAGTTTCTTTGTGGTGTGCTTGAACGGATTATCCACAAAATGTGATCAATATCCAACAAGCCTTCAATCCTCTCACTAACTCCGGTGAAGGATCACATAATCCCCTTAGCCTAATAAACAAGATCAACATCAAAACGTTTAGCCCAAGGTGAAACTATTCCGAGATCCTAACCCCATGGATCTAGATAATATATCTCTTGTTTATGTGGTTAAGTTGATTATCACCCAAAGATAACTCATCCAAACTATTTTGGATTCAGAATCAACTATTCATGAATATACTATTACTTGTAACAAAAACTTGTGTACGCCATGACATGGGAAATTCTGAACAAAACATCTCACAATAGATTTTCATAACAAATTTCATATTTTAAGAATAAACTCATTGTCGCCACATGTTAAGTTGTGTGCCACGCAGGGCAAGACAACACATGAGTTATGACATCAATAAACCTTGGACAAACAATGCTTAAAAGGTTTTACATCAATTCTTAAAACTTCAAAATTTTTGTTCACCGTAATTAAAGCGAGCATACAAAGAGATGTTACTTACCACGCAGGGCAATAAAATAAAGTAATAAATAAACCGGCGACAAAAGCGAGATCAAGTCTCCTTATCTTCTCTTAGAGGACAATCATCATGGTTTCCTCGCCCGAGATCCGGTTCTTCATGCTTTTCTTTCACCAAAGGACCTACACTTTGTAACAAACAAATTTGTGACAAACGTGAGTCAATCAGCCTGGGTGAACAACCCAACTTATAGAAGAATAGCAATGAATCATGAATGTACCTGAAGATGGAAATTTAACTCTCTCTTTCCTGAGAAGTTTTATATCCTCTCGGCATGTAGGGCAGGCGTGACGGCCCCAACTTCCAAATCATCCATAAAAGTAGCAAACCACCTTTTCTTGAGTCTCTTCTTGAGGCACATCCTCTATGTCCTTCGACTCAATATCAAGGATAGGCTTGGAAACTCCAACCTTTCCTTTTAGGGTCGGTTTCTTCTTCCTTTTCTTTTGTTTCTTTAAGCCCAAGACAGGAGTGGTTGAGGTGGAATTATGCTTGGCCATGTCAGACTCCGCAGACTTCAACATGCCATGCAATTCGCTTAAGGACTTCTCCATTCCTTGCATATGATAGTTTGTGACAAACTAATCATATGATGTGGGCAGAGACTGGAGTACAATATCCACAGCGAGCTCTCTACCAATAGGAAATCCTAACCTTTCCATTTGGTCCACGTTCACCTTCATCTTAAGGACGTAAAGACCAACATTCCCGCCTTCCTGCAACCTACAACCGACTAGGCTTTTAACACACTCATAGTGTTCCTGCCTAACTTGTTGTTGGAACATGTCCTTGAGCTTGTTTAACATATTGTACACACTCATGTGCTCGAGCTTCTTTCGCAACTCCGAGCTCATAGTTGACAACATGAGGTAGGAAACATCATGCGTGTCCTCAACACGTTTTTCATACCCGTATCGGACGGCCCAAGTCGTGTTGGTAGCAGGTGTCTCTGGAAGGGGTTCCTCAATGATGTGTAACTTTGACTCATGGCGAAGGACAATCCTCAGTTTCCTAAGCCATGCAATAAAGTTCACCCCCGTGAGTTTCTCCCTTTCTAGGAACACACGAAGTGAGATGTTTGACGTAGTGTTGTTTTGGATTGACATCTATAAATAACAATGATACGAGTTTTGGTTAGTTTAGATAAACCTTGTTAAAAATAATTACCCCATAGTTTTAGATAAAAACAATTATTCGTAACAAGGGCTAAGAACCTTATTTCACCTCGCACCGTGACGGGTTTGCTGCGGATCACGTCGCGAAGCAATTTAGGCTGGTAACCATTTTACCAATTGTAATCTCTATTACAACTCTTAGACACTTGCGGGATCCGTTGACATCCATTATGTCGGTTGGCTTGTTTGATCCCTTCCTTACACCAATCTTAATATATAATTTTTGTTTAGCTCGTGCTTAGCTCGACAACTAATCAAGAATCATATACTAAAATTGTAAACCGTCCGACAAGACGCACGGGTGGCAATCTCGACCATCAATTGGCTCGTGCTTAGCTCGACAACCAATAATGCGAGTTACCCCACTCACCTTCCACACAACTACACAAGGAATGACTCGTGCTTAGCTCGACAATCATCCTTGTTTCGTTAGATTCGGGTGGTGTCATCTTACGGATGGTGCATGATTTACATTTTGGAAAAACGGGATTTTGTTTCCGGTTTATAAAAACCTTTTTGTGAATTAACAATGTAAGTGTCAAAACGATTTTAAGCACTACTTAAATATAATACCAAGTTTATATTTTCTTTGTCAATTCTATTCGCGCGAGATTGTTAACCATTTTAACAAACGTTGTATTTTATTTAATTTTATAGAAAAATTGTCTAGCATCCGAATCCTAATCCATGCATAGAAAAATAAAACACAACCACGCAAATATAAATATGTATAATTCGGTAACATGCCCAAAATTCCTATGCGCTTTCCCCGTAAGCCACAACAGGGAAAACGAGGCCACAACCTAAGGACAAGGTAAAGTCTTGTTGGGTGAGCTCCCACCGAATCCAACACCTCCAATAGCGTGTTGATTCCTTCCCGCCAAGACGTCATCACCATAACTCCCGTTGACTTCTCCGGTTCTAATTCTATACTATTTACAAATACATAGAATATATATATATATATATATATATAAACGACAAGCAGGTCGCATTCTACACTATTTACACAAATACACGGAGTAAATGAAACGGCATGCAAGCCGCACCAAAAAATAAATAAATAAATTATATTACATCAATACGGCACGCAGGCCACCAAAAACCAAATCAATCAACCACATAACACATAGGTCTAAGGGCATTTCACGTTACCGAATTAACCAAACGCAAAAAATAAAACATGGTGTGCCACACAAAACCATGATATAAATATATATCTATATTTTTGTCAAGATTGTCAACAACATCAAAGGCACCAAAATGACAATCCTTGTACATATGCATTAGTTACCAAACCATTTTTGTGACACATATTCATATATACATTTATAAGTATATATTTGTGTACACTTCATGCCAAGTTACAACAAATATATAAATATAAAAACTAAAATATTAACAAGCCTACAAACATAACAATTCTAGCGTAACAAGAGTACACATGAAAAACTATTTCTAGAAAACAATTTTCTAATATAAAAATATTTATATGAATATTATGTAGGCTACAAACATATCAATTTTAGCCTAGCAACCGTCTACACGGAAAAACATTTCAAGAAAACCATTTTCTTATATGAAACTTTTATATGGTTTTTCTAGACTCGTTAGTGCAAAGCCATGTTAGATATGGCTCTGATACCACTGAAGGTATTTGTTCGGCATAATTGAGTAGCAACGGAAGCAAGATATAATACAAAAATAATAAGCTAACCAAACGAACACTTCCCATGGACCAATATCTAGACATGGAATTGCAACTAAAATATAACAAACAAGAAGCAAGAAATAATTATACCTTTACTCAAGACCACAAAATGCTTTCTTCTTGTCATGTGTATAGAATTCAACAAGAATTCCTCTAGTGAAGTCCACCCCAAGTACACTTGACTCCCCAATGCTAGTAGGTTGGTGTAGACACCAAAACAACACAATACAAGAACAAGAAACACCTTTGTGCATCAAATCTAGACCACAAAGTGTATGTTAACTTCTCTTGTGCATCAAAACTTGATCACCTTCAGGAAGAACAATTGAAGAGAGTATGAACACATGCATAAGGCTCTAGAACTCCCAAAGTTCTGTTCCAGAGACATGAATCGTGGCATAGCATTCACTCACCTTAATCCCATTAAAAAGAGTGTTTAAAGCTGTTTATTCTGCTGTTACAGGGACTGTACACGGCCCAAGGTCCACGGCCTCAATTGGTCCAAGATAGCCCGTGTCTAACAGGCCCAACACGGCCCGTGTTCACCTACACGGTCGTGTAGGCCCAATGCACACGGTCTTTACTTGGGCCAAAACGCCCCGTACTAGTTGGGCTGGACACGGCCGGTGTTCAAGAACACGGCCCGTGTACCATGCTGCCAAAACCCACTTTGGCCTTTTCCTCTCTTTTGCTTGATCGTGTTGCCGGAATCAATACTTGGTGTGTGACCCAATAGGCCTATACTTCATTAGCTGTGCTATTAACTCGTTTGTGTCAGCGGGCATATTCCAACATAACTCACATAATAAAACATATTAACTCAAATCAAGCAAAGTATAAAAGAATTAAGCAATCAATCGGATTTGGGGCCTGTCACGCTGCGACATACCCCTCGTCGCGCCGCGACCGGGGTCGGATTTCAAATCCGAGAGTCTATCATCGGATTTCAGTGTCGGTTTTCATAAGTCTCAGATTTATGGGTCGGATTTGATATCTTTCGGATTTTCCATAGTCGGTTTGTAGTATCAATCGGATTCTCACAATCCAAAAACTCAAGTCTCGGTTTTTTTGAATGTCGTGCCGCGACACCTTAGCGTAGCGCCGCTACGCACATTTTTCCAGATCATCTTCTTCATTCATAGTGTCGGATTTTCACCCATAACTTCCACAAAACTCATTCTAACATCTTTTTCTTTTAACAAAACATATATTTAGCATCTAACATGCATACAAACTATCAAAAACACATTTTTACTCATTCATAACAACAAAATCTTCAAAACCCATTTACCAAGTTTCTTCCAAACCTAGCAATTGTGAATTTGCATAAATTCATGTTTTTCAATATATAAACATACCAACACATACTATAACATGCTATGAACACTTTCTCACCTTCCTTTGGATTTAAACAACACCAACTTTTGACTTTAGGATTTCAAGTTTGAACTTTTCTTCACTCACGGTTTACTTTCAAAACACACACAAGCACCTTGCACACTTTCAAGATTATGAGCAGGTTATTATACACGTACACATATATTTGTAAAGTTCAAGCAAGAGGTGGCAACTAAAATTTTGAAATCTTATTCTTTTGTTTAACTCATGCACACATACATACATACCAACATACATGCATAAACACTTGTGACTTTCTTTTCTTTCTAAATCTACCAGTAACATATATATTTATAATTCCATATTAATCAATTTCATTTAACACTTAATCAACACATAATCAAATGAAGCAAACCAATCACGTACCGCCAACCCGCTAATCTCCTAGCCCAGGGTTGCGGGTGTTACAAATCTCTCCTAGCCCAGACCTTCAAATACACTAACTCCCCTACATCAAACGATACTGAACGACGCCGTGGATCCGCATACATTTTCTGTCTATCTCTCGCCGCTTTCAACTTCTCTCTGGCTATAGTAACCTTGTCAGTAGTCATCTGAACAATCTCAGGCCCTGCAAATTGTTTCTCACTAGCCTCTAACCAACACGTCGGAGTACGACAGCGACGACCGTACAACATTTCATATGGAGGCATTTCGAGTGTCTATATGGTTCGTTCAGTCTGACCGTTAGTCTGGGGATGATAAGTAGTACTCAAATTAATTCTCGTCCCCAACTCCCTCTGTAGACTCCTCCAGAAGTTAGAAACAAACCTGGAGTCTCTATCAGATACTATCGACAATGGTATGCCTTGCCTCGCAACGATCTCATCAATGTACAATTGTGCCAACTTGCTACGAGAAGCCGTCTCACAGGTAGCCAGAAAATGAGCACTCTTCGTCAATCGATCCACGATCACCCAAATCATATCGTGATTCCTCTGAGTTCGCGGAAGTTTAGTTACGAAATTCATCGTTATATGTTCCCATTTCCACTCAGGAATCTCCAACTGTTTCAAGGATCCGTAGGGCTTCTGATGCTCTGCTTTCAACTGAGCACATATATGGCATGACTCTACAAAATGAGCCACATCTGCCTTCATAGTAGGCCACCAGTAAAGCACTTTCAAATCGTGGTACATATTAGTGCTTCCCGGGTGAACAGGCAGTCTCGACTTGTGTATGTAACATCCTCAACTTGGGCCTAGTTGTAAATTGTACGTACGAGTGAGTGATAAATGTAATAAGAATATTTGTTTGTAAGTCCTTGTGAAATTAATTGAGATTAAATTAATAAATGTATATTTGTACATGTGTGCTTGTTTATTTATATAAATATATATGTACTAGTAGATAAAGAAGAAAAGAAAAAGAAATATATATATATATATAGATATTTATCCAGAGGCGGTTTGCCTCTAGATAAGATTTCTATATATGTGTGCAAGAGAGATATTTGACTCTCAAAGTCAAAAAGAACTTAAGAAAAGAAAACACATACAAACACAAACTCACTCTCTCTGCTCTCGTAAGATCTTGAAGAAGAATTCATAGGATTTGAAGATTTGAGGTTCTAAACCTAAAGCAAGGTTAGCATGATCCTTGTATTGAAGTTTAAGTAAGATTTCACTTGTTATAAACTAGATACATGGATGTTTCCATGGCTGGAAGTTGTGCTAAAATGAAGAATACCATGAATAAACATGAATCTCACATTAGGTGTGGGTTTATCATGTTCTAATGTTTTAAAAGGTGTTAAGTTGTTTATAAGGTTCATATATGTGATATATGAAGCTTAGAAGTGTTTAAAGAGTGAAAAATACGAGTTTAGAAATCTGGGTTTCTGAAAATAGTAACTGAAAGTCGCATGAAAGTTGATGAAGAAGAAGATCTGGAAAAAACGTCGTCGCGGCGCGACACCATGCAAAAATGAACTATGCGACTTTCTTTGGTCCGACCTTCGCATCAAGGGTCCGATAGTCGGATGACCCGTCCGACCTTTGGTCCGACAGTCGGATGGTTCAAAGTTCTATGGTCCGACTTTCACATGAACCCTTTCCCATGGTCCGACTTTTTTTACTCGTCGCGGCGCGACACCTTATACCGTCGCGGCGCGACGGAGCCTTTTTAGCAAGTGTTTGTTTTATTAACATTTTCTTGTTGATTAGGTTTTGTAGTAATTGGTGTAAGATTAATGAATGACTTAAGACTATTAAGAAGGCTTTATAAATGTTCTAGTAATAGAACTTAGCACGCGCAAACGCTTAACGCGATTGCCGAATGTTTTAGGTGAATGTGACAGCTAAATCAACATTAACTGAACGAACGTTGTAAACTAGTGAGGTGAGTGCCTACTTTCATGAGACTCAGTAGAGTAAGGCCTTGCATGCTATTTGAATGTATGTCGTGTGTTTAACGTCCTTTTGTAGGTACGCTCGAGGAGGTAAGTGTATGACTTGTAAAATATTAGAATATGTATCAGGAGCATGCTAGTGGGTCCAGTTTGGAACCGCTTAGTTAATGTACGATGCTATGTATGAATAACTGTCATAAGATGTTATATGAAAGATGTTGGATCCCTGTGGGATCAAATGTACGTATATGTGTTTGTGAACTGTCTACAGACTATCTGACGCATGGTTAAGGTAAGCCGGTTATAGCTGAATCCTTTGGGATTTCACGGGGATTCAGGAGGCATCCTGAATCATAGGTTCTGAAGAACCACCATGCCTTAACGTGAGTGGTGATCGGGTGATTCTAGATGGATTACCTGTAGAGTCTTTGACTCTATGAACGATGCTTGGTGTACTGCCTTGTGCTCCCCCACCAGCGCGGATTGGTCGTGTCTGGTTCCCTGGTGTGAGTTGTTGAGCGGGATTGATTACCCTACAAGATATGACTTTTACCGATCTTGTCAGCACACCGCTATGTGCTAAGCTAGCAATGACTGTTTATGATATGATGCATGAATTAGTCTATTGATGCTTATGATTGTATGTACTCACTAGCTAGTGTAGCTAATGATGCTATGATTTCCCTTTTCAGGTAAAGACTAAGTGCCCTGAGAGGCGGATGCTTTTGGGAATTTTTTGCCCCCTGTGGGTGGAACACTTGTAATTGTATGATGTAATGTAATAAATACTATGGTCGGTTCCTGAACTAGGTAACACCCGGATGTTTTGAATGAATAACATTGTAAATAACTCTTTGGTTGTTTTTAAAAGAAAAATTTCCGCTGCTAAATCTGTTTTGTCATTAACGCAACTGAATTCAGAAGCGGTGTTACAGTGTGCTTCAGTTAAAATCAACTTTCTCAATTCTCCAAGCATAGGCACCCACACACGAGTCTTATATATTTTCAATCCGCGAGAATCATCAGTAAGCTCGTCCTTACGTTTCATCATTAGTTCATTCTTCAAGTTTTCTTCCTCGAGAGCTTCCAACTGTGTAGACTTTATTCTATCCACTAAATTAGATACAATCTCCATACGTATGAATTTAATGGAATTCCTCGCTCCCTTGCGGCTCAAGGCGTCCGCTACCACATTCGCTTTCCGAGTGTGGTATCTAATCTCGCAATCATAGTCTTTTATCAGTTCCACCCATCGTCTTTGTCTCATGTTCAACTCTTTCGGTATAAACACATACTGGAGACTCTTATGATCAGTACAAATCACGCACTTTGTGCCATACAAATAGTGTCTCCACAGTTTTAGGGCAAATAAGACAGCTGCCAGTTCTAGATCATGAGTCTGGTAATTATTTTCATGTGGTTTTAACTATCTTGAAGCATACGCAGTTACCCGATCCCTTTGCATAAGTACACATCCCAATCCAGCGAACGACGCATCGCAATAAATAGTAAAGTCATCAGTTCCACTTGGCAATGCAAGAATTGGTGCCTGACCCAACAACTGCTTCAAAGTCTGGAAAGCCTTGTCTTGTTCACTACCCCAGACAAATTTCACGTCTTTCTGAGTTAACTGGGTCAACGGACCCGCAATCTTTGAAAAATCTTTAATAAACCTGCGGTAGTATCCAGCCAAACCCATAAAACAATTTATCTCAGACGGTGTCTTTGGAGCATTCCAGTTCATCACAGCTTCCACTTTTGAAGGATCTACTTTCACTCCTTCATTACATATCATGTGCCCCAAGAATTGAACCTCTCTCAACCATAATTCGCATTTTGAGAACTTAGCAAACATATTTTCTTTCTTCAAGGTTTCCAAAACTTGTCTCAAATGCTGTTTGTGCTCCTGTTCAGTCTTTGAATAAATCAAGATATCATCGATGAAGACTATTACAAAATCATCAAAGAATGGTCGACAGACTCTGTTCATCAAATCCATAAAAATCGCAGGTGCATTCCCTAACGCGTATGAAAGGCCGTTTCCGACACATCTTCCTCATAAACACGCAGTTGATGATATCCTGACCTCAAATCAATTTTAGAAAAGAACGAAGCTCCTTGCAGTTGAACAAACAAATCATCGATTCTCGGCAACAGATACTTGTTCTTTATTGTTCTCTTATCCAATTCACGGTAATCGATACACATATGCAACGTACCGTCTTTCTTCTTTACAAACAATACCGGTGCTCCCTGCGGAGACGAACTCGGACGAATAAACCCCTTATCTAGCAGATCCTGAATCTGTGTCCTCATCTCCCGGATCTCTGAAGGTGCCAACCTGTACGGAGCCTTGGCTACTGGTCTAGAACCAGGTATTAAGTCTATTTTAAATTCCACTTCACGAACCGGAGGCAATCCTGGCAACTCTTCTGGAAACACTTCCGGGTATACCGTTACCACCCGGATATCAGTCATTGCTTGTTTCTCTTTCTTTCCATCAATTACATATGCCAAAAAAGATTCACTCCCCTTACCCAACGCTTTATTTGCTTTTAAACATGAAATCATAGGAATCACAGACCCAGCCTTCTCTCCCCTTGCTATTACCCGCGTACCATCAGCTAGCGGAAAAGAAATCAACTTCTTGTGACACTTCATACTGGCTTGATTCAGACTTAGCCAATCCATCCCAAGCACCACATCAAACCCAGGCAATGGCATAACAAGAAAATAAACAGAAAAACACACGCCATCTATATCAATTTTAGCCCCAACCATAGCAGTCGTGACCCGAACCATCATACCATCAGCTACTTCTATCTCTAAAGCAGTAGCAAGTTCAATCACATGCATATTTAATTTATCATACAATTCAACAGAAACAAAGGAGCGATTTTCTCCTGAATCAAACAATACTCTAGCAAGAGTAGAGTTTATTAGAAACATACCCGTGATCACATCGTCAGTGGTGGTGGCATCATCCACCGTCATTTTGAACGCCCAACCCTCAGCAGTGGGTGGGTTCTTTCGTTTCTGACCAGCCGAAGACGATCCTCTAGCTCCTCCTCCCCCTGACCCTGACCTTGTCTTTTTAGCCATCGGGCAATCACCCACTCTATACCCCTCCTTCTGAAAATTCCAACAAACGTTCCTCGGAAACCTACAGTTCTTCAAATCATGGCCAAACTGGCCATAGTTCACACACCTCCTCGTCTGGGGCGTACACTTCCCATGGTGATAAGATTTGCACCTATTACACCAAGGTGCCTGTTGAGTAGACCCACCCGAAGTAGGTCTTCGATTCTGCTCCCCCTGCCTGCCCCCGCTACTCTGCCCTCCCTGTCTCTGTTGAGCGTTATAGTGTTCAAACCTCAATTTCTATTGGGAAAGTTTCTCCCCGCTCAACTTATTACTTGCAACAATGTTCCCTTCAGCCAATTTCACCAAAGTGAAAGCCTGGGACAGTGTGGTAGCCCACCTGGTGGCGCCTCGGTAATCTGGGTGCAGTGCCCCCACAAAATGGGCAATCTTTGATTCCTCATCCGGTACCCAGTGTTTGGCAAATCTCATATTTTCGTTAAATTGTTTAATCAGCTGATCTATAGTCATGTTCCCTGTCATCTGTAGATCCATAAATTCTTTCTTGATCTTGGCCATCTCAAAACTTCCACAATATTGTTCGCACAATTTTTCCTAGAATTGACTCCAAGTGATACTTTCCTGTTGCTGTTCGGTAAAGTGGCCGGTAATGGAATCCCACCAGACCAACGCATCTCCTCTCAGCATTCGCGACGCACACTTAACTTTCAATTCGTTCTCGCAATTACATGCATCAAGTGCCTTTTTCATCTCCCTCAACCAGTTCAATGTTGCATTGGGATCAAAACTCCCATGATACTCCGATGGTTTATAATCAAGAAATTGTTTATAGGTGCACCGTTGTTTATATCTAGGGAACGCAAACGGATAGGCTCCTGGTTGTGAGAAGAAAGGTTTCCGCATCATTTGAGTCATTGGTGGCAGCGGTGCTGTCACTGGTGCGGTTGTCGACTGTGTAGGAATCGCAATCGGCACCGGGGTTGGTTCAGGTTGCTGTTGTTGTTGTTGTTGTTCCATTCTCTATACTTTATCTCTGAGTTCCACCAACTTATTTATTAGTTGGTAGACATAATCACTATGCTCTTTTTCATGGGCTTGACCCAACGTTCCCGCAGTAGCTGGGTTACCCAAGTATTCAGTTGCTAGCGCTTCAGTTGTAGCTTGGGTCGTAGGAGGAAGGATAGGAGTATCTTTGTCAGCCATTATCTGTTACAATCACATCACCTCATAAGTCATTAGCATAAACCGTTAGTATCCAAAATACTAACTACAACCGACACCTCTAACTCACTCTAATTCCCCCGAAGGAAAGCTTGACCCGTCACGAGCCAAGATTTGGGAATGCAACACTCTAGCCGTGCATGCATCGCCAAACCTAGGCTTTTCAACCAAACTGTAACACCGGAAAACTAAAGCCATTTTTTTTAAATACGCTGCGGAAGCTTTAAGTAAACAAATCATTTACATACAAACCAATATTAACAAATGTACAAACATTGTTCAAACAAAATATCATTGTTGTGTTACAAAAGCTACAGGCTCGTTTCATTTCAAAAACTAATATCAGAGTCAGTCAACTTCTACTTTAGCCAACTCACAAACACGAACCTGTAAAAGCAACAACTGAGGGAAATTAGCACAAAGCTAAGTGAGTAGAGGCTAAACACCAAAAGCAAACATCCACAGTCAATATCAAAGCATGTAATCACATATCCCAAGAAGACCGGCGGTTCGGCGCATAACCTACAAGCAATGCCGGCCAAAGCAAAGGTTTACCGATAGCCCTCCACTGAATTGGCACAGGAAACTCCCCCTCTGATGCAACATATGCACCAGTAAGGCTAACATTGTTCAACCAATCAGTGAACAAGACTAGCCCAATCCTACGTATCGCTGACTTCCTAACGCAACTCAAATTCATACTAAGAGTGCGTATCGACCAAATAGTCATGCAGCAGATATCAATCATCAATAATCACAATCAAAAGTTTAATCAATTCAATTCAATCTCAATCACAATCATGCATCACACCAATAACATTAATCGAAATCTTCACCATTCGTGATTAACGCCCACTCACCTCAAAACTAGCACATTCTCAGAAATCTAATATTACTGAGTCTTTTGATTGCATGAAAACACAGCAACAATCAAATTAGTCACGAATATATAAATATATCTTCTCATATATATTTATATCTCAAATATATAAAAACAACTCAACTAATTCACATAATAAAACATATTAACTCAAATCAAGCAAAGTATAAAAGAAATAAGCAATCAATCGGATTTGTGGCCTGTCGTGCCGCGACATACCCCTCATCGCGCCGCGACTGGGGTCGGATTTCAAATCCAAGAGTCCATCATCGGATTTCAATGTCGGTTTCACAAGTCTCAGATTTATGGGTCGGATTTGCCATCTTTCGGATTTTCCATAGTCGGTTTGTAGTATCAATCGGATTCTCACAATCCGAAAACTCAAGTCTCGGGTTTTTTGAATGTGGCACCACGACACCTTAGCGTAGCGCCACTACGCGCATTTTTCCAGATCATCTTGTTCATTCATAGTGTCGGATTTTCAGCCATAACTTCCACAAAACTCATTCTAACATCATTTTCTTTCAATAAAACATATACTTAACATCTAACATGCATACAAACTATCAAAAACACATTTTTACTCATTCATAACAACAAAACCTTCAAAACCCATTTACCAAGTTTCTTCCAAACTTAACAATGGTGAATTTGCATAAATTCATGTTTTTCAATATATAAACATACCAACACATACTATAACATGCTATGAACACTTTCTCACCTTCCTTTGGATTTAAACAACACCAACTTTTGATTTTAGGATTTCAAGTATGAACTTTTCTTCACTCATGATTTTCTTTCAAAACACACACAAGCACCATGCACACTTTCAAGATTTTGAGCAAGTTATTATACACGTACACATATATTTGTAAAGTTCAAGCAGGAGGTGGCAACAAAAATTTTGAAATCCTATTCCTTTGTTTAACTCATGCACACATACATACATACCAACGTACATGCATACATACTTGTGACTTTCTTTTCTTTCTAAATCCACCAGTAACATATATATTTATAATTCCATATTAATCAATTTCATTTAACACTTAATAAACACATAATCAAATGAAGCAAACCAATCACGTACCGCCAACCCGCTAATCTCCTAGCCTAGGGTTGCGGGTTTTACACACTTGCACATGACATATTCACGAAAGGCGTCAGCGACATAGAGCGGCCTCTAGCCGTCTATGCTGCCAAGTCAGCATTGGGTTTGTCTTCCAAAACAAATACCTAACCAAAAGGAAAGGTCTTATAGATAAGTGATTACTTATCCCTTCGTTGACGATATCCGATGTGAATGCTAGTCATGGAACATAGTCAACTGCAAATCATTCACGATTATGTTTCTCGATCTAGACTAACTATGACTCACAATACAAGTTGCAAAATTGATCCACTATTAATTCAACTTGAGCACAGCTATGCATTTTGATTATCATCAGCTTAGTCAATGAGGGGCCAGGGATATCTCTCTAAAGAGGAACGAATACCTTCGATTATATCGCCCTATCATAACAACAAGTTCTTGCATGAAAACCTCCCTTATAATAGCTACGAACTGTGTTAAAAAGCAATCTAAACAAGTCCACGTTGTTAGTCAAGAAACGCATGCATCTCTAGTAAAAGGATAAATAATATTATCATCCTGATTTACTCGTGATCATATCCATGGAGTAAACTCAAGTACGGGTCCTCCAATTACTTAATCCCTATTAAGTACAGGTTAGTGTTGCGTAAACATGTATTCAGTCCAAGATGAATACTTTACCAACCACTTGCCTCAATCTTAATTCACTTCTTCCTTCCAATGAAGAACGACCGATCATGGAGTATTTAGAATAAATAAATTTATTCAAGGAAGTATTAAACATGCAAAGATAGAGCACAATAATATTTCATAAAGTAATCGTACCATGGGTATATTAAATCCCCATTTAATAATCATTACAATAAGAAATACATTATTGCTTTAATGTTCTTAATAACAAATACAACTATAATAATTAAACCAAGTCACTGGGAAATCTAATGCCTATAGATTTAGCATGAGAATCATGTTTAGCTTGTGACAGAGGTTTAGTAAGTGATCTGCCAAGTTCCCCTCAGTCGGTACTCTACTGACCATAATGTCTCCATTGTCAATGATATCATGGATAAAATGATATTTCAAGCAATGTGTCTCGTACGTCGATGCGGTCTTGGTTCCTTAGCTAGAGCTACTTCACCCTCATTATCACAGAAGATCTCAATGGGGTTAGCGATGCTAGGAACGACTCTAAGATCTTGAATGACTACCTTCATCCAGACAGCTTCCTTATCAGCCTCTGTAACACCGCGATCTCGAGAACCAAATTTTTCTTTTTAAAATACTAATTTATCATTTTCATTCAAAATACGCAGCGGAATATAAAACAAGTGGCTAATATTTTACATTTAAAAATTGCCACATACTAGGTTTGGTGTTACAGTTACTGAACCGGCCGACCATTATCTACTACAAGATAAACATAATATCAGAGCTAAACAAAATACAGTGTTCCTCCTAAAACATGCAACTACCCGCAGGCACCCGAGCTCACAGCCTAAGGAACACCTGCACATGTGGAGAGTAGTATCTGTTAGCTATAATAGCTAGTGAGTACACAATAGCATGCAATCAATATAAACATACCACATATCATCAATCATGCTCAAATAGTTCTATCCTAGCATCTCGTGATGAGCTGGCGTAGTTAGGAGGTAGCATATCTCGCAGGGGGATCAACCCGGCTCAATGCACAAAACTGGGGTACCAGACACATCAACCGCTCCGGTGGGGGAGCTGTTAAGCGTCCACCGTTGCGTTTTGGATTCCGCAGATTCCTCTGTTGTACAGCCGCAGCTATACCCGAAGAGGACAACTTTGTCCTTAAGTAGAACAGCTTTGTTCTCGTTGTGGGATAGCTTTGTCCAGGACAGCTTTGTCCATAGGATCCGGATCAATCACAAACAAACAATTGATTCAATCGAATCATCAGTCAATCAACAATCATGTCCACATAACATACACCAAACAGATGCATATTATTTGTACCAAACAAATATCTAGCATCATCATGCCATTCATGCTTTACCTCATTGCGCGCACGCAATAATGTATATATCTATCATCATAACATACACCTAATCAAGTGCATGCTATTATGTATCAATAAGTTAAGCCTAGCATCGTCATTCTATACAATCTACACTTAAACAAGTGCGTATCAAACTGTGTCAACATGTTAAGTCTAGCATCGTCATGCTTCACTAACCATACTTAATCAAGTGCGTATAATATCCTAATAATCATTTATCATACATACTACAAGGTATACAACCTTTTATCAACATATTCAATCGCTTTATCGATGGTGTACAATTCATTGTATTCAATTAAATTCATTGTTAATATATGTTATAGATATATTAATTGTTATGTGTATGTGTACGTGGAGAGGCAAGGGCTGCCTACTCGTGGGTTATCAATATCCACAAGTGGGTATTTTATTCCCCTTTCCAATTTACAACTTAACGCACGAGTACTTGTTTTAACCAACGGGGATATTTTTGGAAACCTCGTTCTAAACCATTCAATATTTTATCATTCTTATCTATTTTCAATAACATTTTAATATTATCATTTCTTATATTTTTTTCTTCTATTTTCCAAATAATCAATTATACACATTTAATTCCTTTTATCCAATATGTAATTAGAATTTTAACGTATCAGATTCGAACACGACTAGGCCCATTTTGAGGTTCTTACAGCCTCGCTTGTAGCAATATACTCTGACTCCTTGGTTAAATCAGCCACGGTATCTTGTTTGGAGTCCTCCAACTTATTGCTCCACCATTCAACAAGAATACAAATCCCGATTGAGACCGGCAATCATCCCTGTCCGTCTGGAAGCTAGCATCAGAATATCCAGTGACTCTGAGCTCCTCCGATCCACCGAAAACTAAAAACATCTCCTTAGTTCTCCGAAGATATTTAAGGATGTTTTGAACAGCAACCCAATGACTTTGACCACGGCTAGCCTGATATCGGCTCGTCGTACTCAAGGCATACGACACATTAGGCTGAGTACACAACATAGCATACATGATTGATCCCACCGCCAAATCATACGGGACTCGACTCATTTCCTCTAATTCCTTTTGAGAACTAGAACATTGAGACTTGCTCAATGCCATACCATGCAACATAAGCAAATTCCCTTTCTTGGAATCTTGCATCTTGAACCTCTTCAAGATTTTATCTATGTATGTACACTGGCTCAAACTAATGAGTCTTTTAGATCTATCTCTATAGATAGTTATCCCCAAAATATATGTTGCTCTCCCATGTCTTTCATAGAGAAGCAACTCCCAAGCCAGGTTTTAACTTCCTACAAGGGTGTCACGTCACTTCTTATGAGTAGTATGTCATCTACATACAAGACGAGGAAAACTACAGCACTCCCACTAGCCCTGACATACACACAAGGTTCATCTTTGCTTTTAGAAAAGCCAAACTCTTTGACGTTTTCATCAAAGCAAATGTTCCAACTTCGAGATGTTTGCTTAAGACCATAAATGGACCTCTTAAGCGTGCATACTTTACTAGGATATTTCGGATGTACGTAAACATCAAGTTTTGCCATGTACACCTCCTCTGCCAACTTCCCATTAAGGAAGGCAGTTTTGACATCCATCTGCCATATTTCGTAATCGTAATATGCAGCGATAGCCATTAATATCCTAATAGACTTTAACATAGCCACCAGAGAAAAGGTTTCATCATAGTCTACACCATGAGTTTGAGTGAAACCCTTTACTACGAGTCGGGCTTTGAAAGTGTCTACCTTTCCATCCATGTTAATCTTCTTCCCGAAGACCCACTTGCACCCTACTGGCTTGTGGCCGGGTACTAGATCAACTAAGTACTAGACTTGATTATCCGCCATGGATTGCATCTCACTGTCCATTGCCTCCTTCCACCTGGCAGACTCCAGGCCCGCTAAAGCTTCCCGATACTTGTTTGGTTCACTATGATCCACCAATAGTTCGTCGCCTTCAGATATGAGAAAACCATATCTTTCTCGCTCATTAAAAACTCTACCAGATCAACCGAGCACTAATGGTTGTGTGTCAGGTACTTCATCCTTCATCGGTTGAGGTTCTACTTCTTCCGGTTTTCCAACCTCAAAAGTAGTACTGGTGCCAACATCCGGTTGATCATTGGCGTCATCTTGAATTTCTTCAAGATCGACTTGTCTCCCACTTGCCTCTGCGGATATCAGCTCCCTTTCAAAGAAGACCGCCCTTCGAGCAACAAACACTTTGTTCTCCGGAGGATTGTAAAACAAATATCCCATAGAACCAGTGGGTAACCAATGAAAATACACTTTTCGGCTCTAGGTTCAAGTTTGTCTTCAGCTTCATGTCTCACGTAAGCCTCACAACCCCAGACCTTGAGATAGGCAAGCGAAGAAACTCTTCTATGCCACATCTCAAATGGCGTACTTGCAACCTTCTTTCTTGGTACAAGGTTTAAGGTCCTAGCAGTAGTTTCCAAAGCATAACCCCAAAAACTTGTAGGTAGCTTTGTACGACTCATCATGGGCCGAACCATATCCAACATAGTTCAGTTCCTCCTTTCAACGACCCGATTTAATTGTGGTGTCCTGGGTGAAGTAAGTTGTGAAATAATTCCACAACCCCTAAGATGATCAAGAAACTGGGTACTAAGATACTCACCACCCCTATCGGATCTGAGAATTAGAATTCGCTTGCCCATATGATTCTGCAGTTTGTTTTAGTATGTCTTAATCACCTCAAAGGTTTCAGACTTATGCTCAATTAAATAAACATAACCATACCTACTAAAATCATCAGTGAATGTAACGAAGTACCTACAGTTGTTTCTTGCAGCAGACTTGAACGGACCACATACATCCGTGTGAACAATGACCAACAAGTCTTTGACCCTCTCACTAACGCCGGTGAAGGGTGCTTTAGTCATTTTGCCTAATAAACAAGAACCGCATACTTCCAAAATTCCATCCACTTGGAGTTTGGCGATAAGTTTCTTATTTATATGACCAAGACGACTATGCCACAAAGATAACTTGTCCAAAACACCTTTGGATTTAGAATCAATGTTCATGACTGATTTATTATCATCCAAACACACACTTGTTTCATAAATACCATGACATGGATAAGCTTTAAAATAAGAACATCATCTCTTAGACTAGATATAATTCCATTATCAAAATTAAATTGAAATACATCATCATACAATGCGTGAAAGGAAATAATGTTGTACGCCACGCATGGTGAAAAAAAAATATTAAGTAAGGTAATAGCAAGGCCCGAAGGAAAGGCGAGATCAACACCCCCAATCCGCTTCACACGAACCACCTCTTTGTTCCCCATGATCAAGTCAAGCTCTCAAGCACCCAGAACCCTACTTATTTTTAGCACTTGCACATTATAACAAATATGAGTGTCACATCCGATATCAAGTACCTAGCCGTTAGAAGTAGCGGTGTTATGGAAGCACTCGGCTTCCGCAGGGTACTTTGGGCAAGAACGCCTCCAATGCCCCTTTTCCTTGCATTGGAAGAACTCGGCTTCTGCAGGGTCCTCGGCTAGTGGAACCATCACAGCTTTCCCCTTGCCCTTTGGGGCCAGAATTGGGTTAGGTTTTGCAACCCTCCCCTTTCCCTTCCCGTTAGATAGGTGTCACACCCCGCTAAAGCGGAAACACGAGGTGTCACAGCACAAGATATCATCGCACAAGGTAAATAGATAATAACCATTAGATTAAATTAACAAAATAAGTAGTTCGGATGAAACATAAATAAAGGTTATATAACCGAATACTATTTAAAGGACATTGTCTTGTACGATGCGTAAATGAAATAGATAATGTTTATATAAATTGTGACGATGAAGATGAAGATGCCACACATCATGTTTGCAAGCATAAGGTACCTAACGGCGGTCACCTGAAAGCACGGGTAAAAGAAAAGGGTCAACTACTAGAGTTGGTGAGTTCATAGGTTTTTAATGTATGCACAAAAGATCTTTTAAATGAGAAAAGTTTAAATAATTGATGGAAGTTTTTGGATAAAAATCCAAGTATGAAATAATGATAGAAGATGTATTATATTGCCCAATACGTTGCACATGGTAGTAATAGACTATGATGATTATTGCTTGAGCCATTATCCAACCTAGCCGACAACCAATTGCCCATGATAAACCTAACGCCTATATTAAATGACGTTAGTAGTGGTAAAGTACATCTATAGTTCGTCAACCATAAATGGGAGACGTCGGAATCTCCAAATAGCTCTACTTACAAATACCATCGGCTCACTAGCGGAGTTAAGGAATAATGTCCAACGAAAGGGCCTTACAACGATCACCCAAGCACATCAAAGAATAATACCATAAGTGCTCAAAATAATATTTGAAATAAATAAGAAGATTGGCAATAAACTTTTCATGAAACGTATACACATGCTTTCACCCCAAAATAATATGAAATACGGTAAAAAGGGGCTATGATACTCACTCGGTATGCAAAGGTGTTTTCTTGTGAGGATTTCTTGTTCCTACCGAAGCTCCTTTCCTAATATAAAAGGTATGTAGCTCTATTAGACTTATTTTATTTATTATTTTGTATTATTTATTTGTGGTTAACTTATTTATTTAAATAGTTAAAGGTTGTCTCTATTTTTCCATGAATCATAAGTGTTCACTGAAATTTTCAGTTCTTTGAGTTGAACTTTAAAAATTAAAAACTATAATTTAGGAGTCATATTAAGGCTTGATATTTTAATATAATCTTACTACATGTTTCTAGAATGTCCAGTAAAAATATAGGAATTTATAATCCATGTTTAGTATTTTTAATAATTAAAAGTGTATAGGATGTCCACTGATCAGTGTCTGGATGACATGTTGTTACAAAAACGTCTGTTTAGGGCTCATACGACCTCCTTTTTACATGATTCAAACTGTGAAATAACCACGACTCACAGATTAAACTTTTAAAAAAAACTAGACGTAATTTGACCCAAGAATGAGTTAGTTACACGCGTTTAAAGTGTACCCTTCTAAATCTGCCAGACTTCCAGATTCAACATATGGGTCTTTTTAAATATGTTTGAAGGATCAAACGTTGATTAAAATTAGTGAATCCAGGTTTAAATGAAAGGTAACACCTTAAAATAAGATTAGCAAAAAGAATCAACTGATTTTGATACCTAGAACTCCAGATATAACAAAAACAAGTGGGGAGTTCTAGCATCAGAATCTGCCAGCTTTAATATTCTTTTTGCTTATGGGTCATAACTTTAATATAACATGTTTATATTCATGATTAATCATCTTGTATGAGTATAAGCTTTGATAATCCATGTGTTCTTACAACAATGGTAGGATTATACATATTTTATGTGTTCCTTACAACATTTGTTAAGATGAAACACATGCATGATCAAAGTCTTATTTTCTTGATTTTTAGTTGATTAAGTTCCATACAACAACGGTAGGATGATGCACATTTCATGTGCTCCTTACAACATTGGTAGGATGTTTATATTTACATGATTATATATATATAAATAAAGGAAATAAGATGAACAACAAAGAAAATAAATAAAAGAGAGAAGAAAGAAGAAAAGAAGAAAGGTAGAAGAGTAGAGATGAGTGTTTTATGATCATCTTACCAACTCTTTTCTTTGATTTTGTGTTTGATCTTCAAGAGATGATCAAGACTTGGATGTTCTTGGGAGATTTTTGTTGGTGAAAGAAGAAGAGAGAAAAGAGAAGAGATGGAGTGTGGTGGTGAAGGAAATGATGAAGAGTAGTAGGGGGCTTATATAGAGCATGGGGGAGATCAAGTGGTGATTCTTGGGAAGAGAAGGAGGCAAGAGAAAAGAGATGGGGGGTTTCTTTTATTTTTTATTTTTTATAAATTATGTGTAATTAGTTTAAATAAATTTGTATAAATGGTGATTTTGTTTAAATCTTTTAATTAACAAAGTTTTAATTA
The DNA here is from genome assembly GCA_038502395.1 of Dittrichia graveolens. Classification (NCBI taxonomy): domain Eukaryota; kingdom Viridiplantae; phylum Streptophyta; class Magnoliopsida; order Asterales; family Asteraceae; genus Dittrichia; species Dittrichia graveolens. The sequence continues at coordinate 39,747,083 of JARJIL010000002.1, read as the reverse complement.
TTTTGATGAGTTTATATATATATATGTTTTATATTTTAACTTATTTATATTTATTATGATGTATTTAATTATTTTTATTGTTATTATTATTATTATTGTATATGATTTGTAATTCTTGACTTTTAATAATTCGATTTTTCGAGCTCGGGAAGGTTCTAACCATATAGGCGGGATTTCTACGAAATCTAATATTATTATGGATGTATTTAAGTCATAAATACTATTTTTAGTCATACTAGGCTTAAAAGTAGAAGTTCTAATGGCTAACCTGGGAAATTTGTTGCCGAATGTCACAATAGGGGAGCGCCTTTTCTTTTGCTTCCGCCTCCCTGGATAGCTAGGACGGATTTGGACGAGGAGGGCTTCATGGACATGTCAGACTCAACAGTCTTTAACATTCCATGAAGCTCCATTAGTGTAACACCGCTTCTGAATTCAGTTGCTTTAATGACAAAACAAATTTAGCAGCGGAAAATTTTCTTTAAAAATCAACTAAACATTTATTTACAATATCATTCATTCAAAACATCTGGGTGTTACCTAATACAGGAACCAACCATAGCATCTAACTACATTACATCATACAATATAAGTGTTCCACCCACAAGGGGCAACAAAATTCCCAAAAGCATCCCGCCTCGCAGGCCACCTAGACTTTACCTGAAAAGGGAAAATCATAGTATCATTAGTGTAACATCCTCAACTTGGGCCTAGTTGTAAATAGTACGTGCGTGTAGGTGACTAATGTAATAGGAAGATATTTATTTGTAAGAACTTGTTGAATTGATTGAATTAAATTAATATATCTATATTTGTATATGTGTACTTGTGTATGGATGTATATTAAATATATATATGTATTAGTTAAAGAATAAAGAAAAGAAGAAAAGAAAGAAAATGGAAAAGGAAAAGAAAATAATAGATATTTTTTATCTAGAGGCGGTTGCCTCTGGATAAGTTTGAGATAAAACATATATGTATGTGTGTGTCGAGTTTTGACTCACAAAGTCAAAAGAACTCAAGAAGAAAACACATAAACACACACAAAGCAAACTCTCTCTCTCTGCTCGTAGGATTTTGAAGAAGAAATCTTTGAAGTTTGAAGATTTGAGGTTCTAAATCTAAAGCAAGGTTATAGAGAAAGTCCCAATAGCTGTGATTTATATTGACGGGAGTAATATCCCTATTTCTTTCTTTGTTATGCCCAATGCGGTATTTGATATCGTAATCGGGATGGATTGGCTCAGCAAGAGTGATGCTGAAATTATTTGTTCTAAAAAGATGATTAAGATCCTCTCTCTGATGGATCTTATGCTGTTGCACGTGGAGAACGACGGGATTCTAATATTCCTATTGTCTCCATGATTAAAGCTCAAAAGTCGATTGCCAAAGGTTGTGACTCTTATCTGGCATACGTTATTGATGCTACGATGGAGAAGCGACCAGTTCGTGATATGCGGGTGGTGTCTGACTACCCTGAGGTATTCCCTGAAGAACTTTCAGGTTTGCCTCCGATTCATAATGTTGAATTCAAGATAGAATTTATACCAGAAGCTACATCTGTGACTCGTTCTCCGTATTGTCTTGCTCCTTCTGAACTTATACCAACTCAAATTCAGGAGTTGCTCGACAAAGGTTTTATTCGTTCGAGTTCCTCGCCGTGGGGAGCTCCTGTATTGTTTGTAAAGAAGGACGGAACGATGCGAATGTGCATAGATTACAGGGAGCTGAACAAGCAAACTGTAAAGAATAAGTATCCGCTTCCTCGTATAGATGATCTTTTTGATCAGTTGCAGGGGGCTACATGCTTCTCTAAGATTGATCTCCGGTCGGGGTATCACTAACTACGAGTTCGTGAAGAAGACGTGCCGAAGACTGCATTCCGAACTCGTTATGGTCATTACGAATTTTTGGTTATGCCGTTCGGCTTAACCAATGCCCCCGCCGTCTTCATGGATCTGATGAATCGGGTTTGTCGTCCGTATCTTGACAGATCTGTGATTGTTTTTATTGATGACATTCTTGTGTATTCGAAGACGGAAGCTGATCACGAGCTTCATCTTCATCAGGTTCTCGAGACGTTAAAGCGAGAACAATTGTATGCTAAGCTGTCTAAGTGTGAATTCTGGCTTAAGGAAGTTCATTTCCTCGGCCATGTTATATGTCACGACGGTGTTAAAGTAGACCCCGCTAAGGTGGAGGCTGTGATGAATTCGGGAGTTCCTCGGACTCCTTCCGAAATTAAAAGTTTCCTTCGCTTGGCTGGCTACTATCGGCGGTTTATCCGCGATTTCTCGAAGGTTGCGGATCCGTTGACCAAACTAACTCGCAAGGATGTTGCTTATGTCTGGTCGGAAGCTTAAGAAGAAGCTTTCCAGACCTTGAAACGATTGTTATGTGAAGCTCCAATCCTTACTCTGCCTGAGGGTTCGGAGGACTTCACGGTGTATTGTGATGCGTCTTATGCGGGTTTGGGTTGCGTCCTGATGCAACGTGATAAAGTAATTGCCTACGCTTCTAGGCAGTTAAAATCACACGAGCGGAACTACCCAGCCCATGATCTGGAGCTTTCTACCGTTGTCTTCGCATTGAAATTGTGGAGACATTATCTTTATGGCACAAAGTGTGTGATTTGCACATATCACAAGAGTCTTCAATACGTCTTTACTCAGAAAGAACTCAAAATGCGGCAACGCCGTTGGTTGGAGTTAATAAAAGACTATGATTGTGAGATCTGTTACCATCCTAGCAAGGCCAATATTGTAGCGGACGCTTTAAACCGTAAAGGACGGACGACATAAGTTAAGTTTATGAAGATTGCTATTGTCTCAGATTTGATTTCTCGATTGAAGGAAGCTCAGCAGATGGCATTGCAAGAAGAAAATCTGAAGGCTAAGACAACGAGGAAATTAAAAGATCAGCTTGCAGAAAACAATCGTGGGTTGAAGACTTTTCAATCCAGGATTTGGGTACCTTCTGCGGGAGGTAATCGTGAGCTGATTCTGCAGGTTGCCCATAAGTCCAAATTATCTGTCCATCCGGGAATCACAAAGTTGTACCACCACTTGAAGATGCTTTATTGGTGGCCAACTCTGAAGAAATACATCGCTTCCTTTGTGGGGAGATGTCAGATCTGCGCGCAAGTGATGACGGAGCACTAGAGACCTTATGGTAATCTGCAGCAATTGGAAATTCCGGAGTGGAAATGGGATAATATCACGATGGATTTCGTGACGAAGCTACCGAGAACGTCCAGAGGGCACGACATGATCTGGGTTATCGTTGATCGACTAACGAAGAGTGCTCATTTCTTGGCAACAAACGAGTCTGCTTCGCTGACCCATTTAGCCCAGTTGTATATCGATGAGATTGTGTCACATCACGGTCTTCCTTGTTCTATTGTATCTGATCGTGACTCACGGTCTTCCTTGTTCTATTGTATCTGCTTCGCTGACCCGTTTAGCCCAGATAACTTCTGATAAAGTGAATGTGGCTCTTGAATCGCTAAAAGTAGCTCGGGATCGAAAGAAGATGTATGCGGATCCAAAGCGTCGTCCCGCTACATTAGAAGTCGGTGAACGTGTTTTCTTAAAAGTTTCTCCTTGGAAAGGGGTCATTCGTTTTGGGCGCAAGGGGAAGCTAAGTCCACGTTTCACTGGCCCATTCAAGATTGTACTCAAGGTGAATGATCAGACGCTGACTCTAGAGCTGCCGCCCGAGCTATCTGGAATACAGGACACCTTTAACGTGTGCTACTTACGCAAGTGCCACGTTGAGGAAGAACAGATCATTCCTTTGCAGGAATTGAAAGTTGACTCTTCCAAGCGACTAGTTGAAGAACCCATTGAGATTATTGACACAAAGGTCAAGAAGCTACGTAAGAAGATGATCAAACTAGTCCTTGTAAAGTGGAAGCACAACTTAGGTCCAAACCTGACGTGGGAAGTTGAGGACGAGATGAAGACAAGATACTCTCACCTGTTTATCACTGAGTAGATTCCGAGGACGGAATCTTCTTAAGGGGGGTAGATTTGTAACATCCTCAACTTGGGCCTAGTTGTAAATAGTACGTGCGCGTAGGTGACTAATGTAATAGGAATATATTTATTTGTAAGAACTTGTGGAATTGATTGAATTAAATTAATATTTGTATATGTGTACTTGTGTATGGATGTATATTAAATATATATATATATATGTATTAGTTAAAGAATAAAGAAAAGAAGAAAAGAAAGAAAAAGGAAAAGGAAAAGAAAATAATAGATATTTTCTATCCATAGGCGGTTGCCTCTGGATAAGTTTGAGATAAAGATATATGTATGTGTGTATTGGGTTTTGACTCAAAAGTCAAAAGAACTCAAAAAAAACACATACAAACACACAAAGCAAACTCTCTCTCTCTGCTCGTAGGATTTTGAAGAAGAAATCTTTGAACTTTGAAGATTTGAGGTTCTAAATCTAAAGCAAGGTTAGTATGGTGTTAATACTATGAAAGATACATGTAATAGGCTAGAAACATGAGGGTTTTATGCCTTTGGATAAGTTTGAGATAAAGATATATGTATGTGTGTATTGGGTTTTGACTCACAAAGTCAAAAGAACTCAAGAAGAAAACACATACAAACACACAAAGCAAACTCTCTCTCTCTGCTCGTAGGATTTTGAAGAAGAAATCTTTGAAGTTTGAAGATTTGAAGTTCTAAATCTAAATCAAGGTTAGTATGGTGTTAATACTATGAAAGATACATGTAATAGGCTAGAAACATGAGGGTTTTATGGCAGGAAAATAGTGTTGAAATGAAGAATACCATGAATAAGCATGAAGCTCACTTTATAAGTGGGTTTAGCATGTTTTGATGTTTTAAAAGGTGTTAAGTTGTTTATAAGGTTCATATATGTGATATATGAAGCTTAGAAGTGTTTAAAGAGTGAAAAAGACATGTTTAGTAATCTGGGTTTTTGAAAATATTAACTGAAAGTCGGATGAAAGTTGATGTAGAAGAAGGTGAAAAACTGGAAAAACCACGATCGCGGCGCAACAGCTTGTGATCGCGGCACGACGCCTGATAAAAATAAACCATGCGACTAGTTTGGTCCGACCTTTGCATGAAGGGTCCGACAGTCGGATGACCCGTCCGACCTTTGGTCCGACAGTTGGATGGTTCAATAGTTCAAAGGTCCGACTTTCGCATGAACCTTTTATTAAGGTCCGACTTTTTCACTCGTTGCGGCGCGACACAATATGCTGTCGTGGCGCGACGGGGCCTTTTCAGCAAGGGTTTGTTTTGTTAACAATTTCATGTTGATTAGGTATTGTAATAATTTATGTGAGTTTAACAAATGATCTAAGACTATTAAGAAGGCTTTATGAATGTTCTAATGATAGAACTTAGCACGCGCAAACACTTAACGCGATTGCCGAATGTTTTAGGTAAACGTGTCACCTGAATCAGTACTAACTAAGCGAGCGTTGTAAGCTAGTCAGGTGAGTGCCTACTTTCATGAGACTCAGTAGAGTAAGGCTTGCCTGATAGATGACTATGTACTATGTATGACTAACTTGCTTATGCAGGTACGCTCGAAGAGGTAAGTGTATGACTTGTAAGATGTTAGAATATGTGACAGGAGCATGCCAGTGGGTCCAGTTTGGAACCACTTAGTTAATATACGATGCTATGCATGAATGACTGTTCGAAAGATGTCGGATCCCAGTGGGATCAAACGTACGTTTATGTGTATGTAAATCGTCTGCAGACTATCTGACGCATGGTTAAGGTCAGCCAGTTGTAGCTGAATCCTTTGGGATTTCACGGGGATTTAGGAGGCATCTTGGATCATAGGTTCTGCAGAACCACCGTGCCTTAACGTGAGTGGTGATCAGCCGGTTGTAGCTGGATTACCTATGGAGCCTCTGGCTATGTGAACGATGCTTGGTGGACTGTCTTGTGCTCCCCCACCAGCGCGGATTGGTCATGTCTGATCCCCCGGTCTGAGTTGTTGAGCAGGATTGATTACCGTGCAAGACACGACTCTTACCGATCTTGTCAGCACACCGCCATGTGTTAAGCTAGCAATGATTTTTTATGATATGAAGCATGACTTAGTCTATTGTACTCACTAGCTAGTGTAGCTAATGATACTATGATTTCCCTTTTCAGGTAAAGAGTAGATGGCCTGCGAGGCGGGATGCTTTTGGGAATTTTGTTGCCCCTTGTGGGTGGAACACATATATTGTATGATGTAATGTAATTAGATGCTATGGTTGGTTCCTGTACTTGGTAACACCTATGATACTTTTGAGAAGCTGTTTAATGTAAATAACTATTTTGGTTGTTTTTTTTAAAATGAAAAATTTCCGCTACTAAATCTGTTTTGACATTAAAGCAACTGAATTCAGAAGCGGTGTTACAATTAGCTACACTAGCTAGTGAGTACATACAATCATAAACATCAAAAGATTAAGTGATACGTCATATCATAACAATCATTGCTAGCTTAGCACATTGCTGTGTGCTGACAAGATCGGTAAGAATCATGTCTTGCAAGGTTATCAATCCCGCTCAACAACTAAGACCGGGGAATCAGACACAACCAATCCGTGTTCGTGGGGGAGCACAAGGCAGTCCACCGAGCATCGTTTACATAGTCAAAGACTCCACAGGTAATCCAGCTACAATCAGCTGATCACCACTCACGTTAAGGCATGGTGGTTCTGCAGAACCTATGATCCAGGATGCCTCCTGAATCCCCGTGAAATCCCAAACGATTCAGCTACAATCGGCTGACCTTAACCATGCGTCAGATAGTCTGCAGACAATTCACATACACATATACGTACATTTGATCCCACAGGGATTCGACATCTTTCGAAAAGTCATTCATGCATAGCATCATATATTAACTAAGTGGTTCCAAACTGGACCCACTGGCATGCTCCTGTCACATATTCTAACATCTTACAAGTCATACACTTACCTCTTCGAGCGTATCTGCAAAAGCAAGTTAGTCATACGTCGTACATAGTTATCTATCAGGCAAGCCTTACTCTACTGAGTCTCATGAAAGTAGGCACTCACCTGATTAGCTTAGAACGCTCGTTCAGTTAATGCTGATTTAGCTGACACGTTCACCTAAAACATCGGCAATCGCGTTAAGCATTTGCATACGTTAAGTTCTATTTGAAACTGAACTTCTCTTAAATTCACCCAACGCGTCGTATCCATGAACCGAACGCGTCGCGTCGCGTTACAACTATGCGACAGTCACATGACTAGGCTATGAAAGTCCCATGGGATTGACTCTCAATCCATGCGACAGTCGCATGAACCTAGGTGACAGTCGCATGGCTAGCTTTTCAATCCATGCGATAGTCACATGAACAAACCAAAAGGTCGCACGACACACCTTCAAAAAGTCGCATGGCACCCCTTCCTACCATACGACAGTCGCATGATATGGTCATCTGGACCATGCGACAGTCGCATTGCATGGTTCCAGTAACCATGCGACAGTCACATGAACTTCATGACAGATATATAGAAAATCGTATAACTCATCAGGCATACAGCAGGTTACTTTTAAAACAAACCAGAACCTTAAACTTGTTGATTTTACTTCCAAAACACTTTTAAACATCAAAAAACACTTATACAAGCTTCATAAAATCATCAAATCCAAACAAAACACCATATCAACCAAAACCCACTTGAGAAGCAAGCTTCATGTTCTTTAATGGTGTTCTTGAATGACTTTGAAGTTTTGCCATGATTTAAACACAAACTAATACAAAACATGTCTAGACGTCACTACAATCACAAGGTCACCTTACTTGAATGCAAAGATTCAAACTTCAATCTCTTCTTCTCCAGCAGCTCACGAAACAAAGAGCAAGTGTGTGTTTGTATGTGTGTTTTTGTCTTAGCTATATTTGACTTTTGTGAGTCAAATAACACAACCCTATACATATATATCATTCTCATCCAGAGGCAAACCGCCTCTGGATAAATATCTATATATATATATATATATATTTCTTAATCTCTCATTCTTCTTTTCTTTTATTTCTTTTTATTCTTTTCTTCATTACTAGCATATATGTATATATATATATATATTTAACATACATACATACATACAAATAACATATATACAAATATACATATATTAACTCAATCTCATTTAATTTCACAAAGTCTTATAAACAAATATTCCTATTACATTCATCACTCACGCATACGTACAATTTACAACTAGGCCCAAGTTGAGTATGTTACAAATCTACCCCCCTTAAGAAGATTTCGTCCTCGGAATCTACTTAGTGATAAACAGGCGAGGGTATCTTGTCTTCATCTCGTCCTCAACTTCCCATGTCAGTTTGGACCTAACTTGTGCTTCCACTTCACAAGGACTAGTTTGATCATCTTCTTACATAGCTTCTTGACTTTCGTGTCAAGAATCTCAACAGGTTCTTCAACTAGTCTCTTGGAAGAGTCGAATTTAAATTCCTGCAAAGGAATAATTTGTTCTTCCTCAACGTGGCACTTGCGTAAGTAGCACACGTCAAAGGTGTCATGTTCTCCAGATAGCTCAGGTGGTAGCTCTAGAGTCACCGTCTGATCACTCACCTTGCGTACAATCTTGAATGGGCCAATGAAATGTGGACTTAGCTTCCCTTTGCGCCCGAAATGAATGACGCCTTTCCAAGGAGAAACCTTCAAGAACACACGGTCACCGACTTCAAATGTAGCGGGACGATGCTTCGGATCTGCATACATCTTCTGTCGATCCCGAGCTGCTTTTAGCGATTCAAGAGCCACATTCACTTTATCAGAAGTTATCTGGATAATTTTAGGTCCAGTGAACTGCTTCTCGCCAGGCTCCAACCAACAGGTCGGAGTGCGACATCGTCTTCCGTAAAGCATCTCGTATGGTGGCATTCCAATGCTGGAATGATATGAATTGTTGTAAGCAAATTCAATCAATGGGAGATGAGAATCCCAAGATCCACCAAACTCGAGTACACAGGCACGAATCATATCTTCTAACGTATGTATCGTACATTCAAATTGGCCATCAGTCTGCGGATGATAGGCGGTGCTCAGATGAACACGAGTGCCAAGTTCGCGTTGCAGACTATGCAAAAAATTCGAGACAAACCGAGAGTCACGATCAGATACAATAGAACATGGAAGACCGTGACAGAACACTATCTCATCAATATACAACTGGTCTAAACGGGTTAGTGAAGCAGACTCGTTCGTTGCCAAGAAATGAGCACTCTTCGTTAGTCGATCAACGATAACCCAGATCATGTCGTGCCCTCTGGACGTTCTCGGTAGCTTTGTAACGAAATCCATCGTGATATTCTCCCATTTCAACTCCGGAAATCTGATATCTCTCCACGAATGAAGCGATGTCTTTCTTTAGCGTTTGCCACCAGTATAACATCTTCAGGTCGTGGTACATGTTTGTAATTCCCGGATGGACGGATAATCTGGACCTATGGGCTTCCTGTAGAATCAGCTCACCGTTACCTCCCGCAGAAGGTACCCAAATCCTGAATTGAAAAGTCTTCAACCCACGATTATCTTTAGAAAGCTGATCCTTTAACTTCTTCATCGTCTCAGTTTTCAGATTCTCCTCATGCAATGCAGTCTGCTGAGCTTCTTTCAATCTAGTAATCAAGTCTGAGACAATAGCAATCTTCATAAACTTAACTTCTGCTTTCGGTCCTTTACGGCTCAAAGATTCCGCTACAACATTGGCCTTGCCAGGATGGTAACGGATCTCATAATCATAGTCTTTTATTAACTCCAACCAACGGAGTTGCCGCATGTTAAGTTTTTTCTGAGTAAAGACGTATTGAAGACTCTTGTGATCTGTGCAAATCACACACTTTGTGCCATAAAGATAATGTGTCCATAGCTTCAGTGCAAAGACAACGACAGCCAGCTCCAGATCATGGGTTGGGTAGTTCTGCTCGTGTGATTTTAACTGCCTAAAAGCGTAGGCAATCACTCTATCACGTTGCATCAGGTTGCAACCCAAACCTGCGTAAGACGCATCACAATATACTGTGAAGTCCTCCGAACCCTCAGGCAGAGTAAGGACTGGAGCTTCACATAACAATCGTTTCAGAGTCTAGAAAGCTACTTCTTGAGCTTCTGACCAAAGCAACATCCTTGCGAGTGAGTTTGGTCAACGGACCCGCAAGCTTCGAGAAATCACGGATAAACCGCCGATAGTAGCCAGCCAAGCCAAGGAAACTTTTAATTTCGGAAGGAGTTCGAGGAACTCCCCAATTCATCATAGCCTCCACCTTAGCTAGGTCTACTTTAACACCATCATGAAATATAACATGGCCAAGGAAATGAACTTCCTTAAGCCATAATTCGCACTTGGACAGTTTAGCATACAACTGTTCTCGCTTTAACGTCTCGAGAACCAAACGAAGATGAAGCTCGTGATCAACTTCCTGTAACATCCTGCGATTGGGCCTAGTAGAAACGTAGGTTTGGGGTATGTTACACGTATATTACTATTATAATTAATTAATTGTTAATTGGTGTTTGATTTAATTTATAATCATTAACTCAATTAACTATTAATTGATTAAGTGTAGTATATATGTATATATATGTATACGGTTGTGTGTGTGTGAGTATGCATGTAATTTGGAGGTGACACCTCATGCTAGATTACATATATACGTGGATTTGTGTATGCTTACTTCACTTTGAAGATTTGCATGTGTGTGTGTATTTGTGTGAAACCGAGAGAAAGAGGAAGAAGAAAGCGGATTGTTGGTGATTGTGAATTGTAATTCAAAGCTTGAAGGTTGCTAATTCTTCCATGATTCATGATAATATGCTTTGATTAGTCACTAACATGCTACGGTTTGAGTGGGATTGATATGAACATGCTATATGAATGTATCGGATTTGGTGTTCTTGGGGTTTAAGGGTGTTTTCATGCATGTTTGCTAGCTTAAACATGTTTATATGAACTTGTATGTGAATTGTATAAACTGGAAAGTTGATTTCTGCAAGTTATGAAGTTGTCGGATTCTTGGTAAGTTGAAGTTTGCAGATTTTGGTGGTGATGATGAAAAACCGAAGGTAGAATCCGATTCTAGTGGAAACCAGGTGTTGAATCCGGATATGTGAAATCCGAAACTTAGAATCCGAAACTCTTGGAATCCTAGTGTTGAAATCCGAGTAGCATGGAAAAATCCGATTGTACTAAGTGAGATCCGAAGGAAGTATCGGATTTCTTGAAATCTGATGGATGTATCAGATTTCTTTGAAATCCGATAGGGGTTGCGGATTTCGATAGTAGTGTCGGATTTCATGTGAAATCCGACAGTTTTGGTTTGTTGTTTTGCATTGTTTGATGCTATGGTTATATGTGTATTCATATGTGAATCTTACATGTTTATGTTTGATTAAAGGATATAAATATATGATAGATACATATATTTATGAATTGATTACTAATGGTTGGTTGTTGTGTTCTCAGGGACAGACAAGGCTCAGTAACATTAGATCACTAAGTGGAATATCTGAGAACCAGAGGTGAGTGGATGTTTGCTCACGGGTGATATTGGTTGTACTGGTTTGGTTGCAACTATTGTTGGATAGATTTTATATCTATCGGTTAATTAACTGTGAATGTTAATTGTTGAATTCTGTGATATGTATAGATGTTGGAAGGGAAGTCAGTTTACGATTGGGCTTATGGGCTGGGTTCATTTGCTATTGGCTATGCAGTATCAGGACCTTGGGATGCATTTGTTGCTACCAGAGGATGATACTGTGTGAGAATAGCAAATGGACTATCGGTAAACCTTTGATTTGGCCGGCATTGGTTGTAGGTTCCTGCAGAACCGCCGGTCTTCCCAGGGTGCTTATTTGTGGTTGTTGATATCATGCGGTTCTGGCTTATATATCTGTTGGTTGTTACTCCATTCACTTAACTTTGTGCTAATCCCCCACCTCTCGCTCTTTTTACAGGTTTTGGTAAGTCAGCGGCTCGGCTGAGAGTGCTTAGCTTGGGGAGTAATCACCTAGGACTCTGATAATGTATTTGTGACGAGCCGTGTTTTGTAATACTGATATTTTGTAAAAAGTGGTTTGTAATTAGTTGTAATTACATTCAGGTTTAAAACGCTTCCGCGATGTAATTAAAAGTGAAAATTTTTGGGGTTAAAAATACGGTGTTACAAGTTTGTTATCAGAGCCTTGGTTTGGCAGTGTAGGCACAGTGGAAGTATTACATTCCCAAATCTTGGTTCGTGGTAGGTTGATTACTTCTTGGGTGTGGGATTGGGGTGAATTGGAGAGGGTGGAGTTAGTATGTTGTGTACTAACGGATATATCTAATAAATCGTGAGGTGATGTGATTGTTATAGATAATAATGGCTGGACGTGATTACTCGACCGGTACCCCTACTGTCCCAACTACTACTGAGGTCACTACTGCAACTGTTGAGATTCCAACCAGTGCTAGTACATCTGGTATAGCAGTTGATGACAGGGATGAGTACGTATTTCAATTGGAAGGTCAACTGCAAGATTTGAGATCAGAATTTGAGCAACAGAGGCAGACTCCTGCAGCACAACCACCAGTTATTTCTGTAGCGTCAACTACTGTTGCGATACCACCCTTCTTTCCAGCAATCACTACATTAGCAGAGGTTCCTCCAATGTCAATCCCGATACAACCGTTTACTCAACCGATGACTATACATGCAGCTGTGTACTTACAAGCAGTTCTTGGATTGTAAACCTGATGAATACCACGGCAGCACGGATCCCAACGTTACTTTGAATTGGCTGAGGGATACAGGGAGGATTTTGTATGCTTGTAATTGTGAGGAGGAGATGAGAGTTTGTTTTGCTACCCGGATGTTAAAGGGAAGGCAATGGTTTGCTGGGATTCCATTACCACACATTTATCGAGAGCACAAATGGATTAAATTACTTGGAATCAATTTCGGGATAAATTGTGTGAACAATACTGCAACGCCTTTGAATTAAACAAAATAAGGCAGGATTTCATGGAACTAAAGATGACGAGAAAGATGACGGTGGATGAACTGATTGAACAGTTCAACTCTAAGCTGAGGTTTGTATCTCAGTGGGTGCCTGATGAATCTTCCCAGGTTCAGCATTTTATCGGGGCTTTATTGCCAGAATACAGGAGCACCACCAGGGTGGCTGGATCTTTGTCCCATGCCTTCACCTTAGCAAAATCTGCTAAGGGGGACATCCAAGCCAAGGATAAACAGAGTAAGGAGGAGGGGGCTTTGCAGATGCCGATATATGATCAAGCTGGGGGTAGCCAGCAAAAGAAGAAATGGCAGGGTAACCAGTCCCAGAGCAATCAGAACAGGAAGGCATCTTCAGGAGATTCGGGGAATAAATCACAGTGGTGCACAAGGTGCAGGGCTACTCACACTGGGCAGTGTACTGCTCAGACTATGCGATGTGTGAGATGTGGAACCCATGGGCATGAATCGAAGGATTGTCGATATCCCCGAAATGTATGCTGGAATTGTCACCAGGAGGGGCACAGGGCCGGTGATTGCCCTACAGGGAGAAGACCAGCGGCAGGGACTGGGTCAGGGGCAGGGGCAGGGGCGGTTGGGGGTTCATCAGCGGCAGGAAGGCAAAAAAGGAAGAATCCTCCGACTCCGGAGGGCAGGGCGTTCCGGATGACAGTAGATGATGCTACTGCCACAAATGATGTGATCACCGGTACGTTCTTTATAAACTCCTTACCTACTCGTGTGTTGTTTGATTCTGGAGCGAATCGCTCCTTTAATTTTATAGCATTTTGTGCTAAGTTAAATTTGCCTACTACTAGTATCTCTGTGCCGATTGATATAGAAGTAGCAGATTGTAAGATAGTGCCTGTTACGACTTCTGTGACGGGTGCTGAAATTGATATAGATGGTAAGTGCTTTCCTGTATCATTCCTGTTGATGCCATTGGCGGGTTTTGATATGGTATTGGGGATGGATTGGCTAAGTAAGCACAGGGCGAGTATTAAATGTCATAGGAAACTGATTTCGTTTCCATTATCTGATGGGTCGCGTGTGGTGGCTCGAGGGGAAAGGAACAAGTCTGTGTTTCCTATCATTTAGATGTTGAAAGCCAAGAAATCCTTGAGTAAGGGATGTGAATGTTTTCTGGCATATGCGATTGATGCTAGAAAGGAGAAACGGGCAGTTACTGATGTACGATTTGTATCAGAATTTCCTGAGGTGTTTCCGGATGAGTTACCTGGGTTACCTCCTGTTCGAGAGGTAGAGTACAGGATTGATTTGAACCCAGGTTCAAATCCAGTGGCTAGATCTCCTTATCGGTTGGCTCCTTCTGAGATAAGGGAGATGATGACGCAGATTCAGGATTTGTTGGATCGGGGATTTATTCTGGATAAGTATGTGATAGTATTTATCGACGACATTCTGGTTTATTCGAAATCTGAAGCTGATCACGAGGTTCATTTGAGACAGGTTCTTGAAACTTTGAAAGGGGAGCAATTGTATGCCAAGTACTCGAAGTGTGAATTCTGGATGCGGGAAGTACACTTTCTGGGGCATGTCATTTGCAGTGATGGAGTCAAGGTTGATCCGGCAAAGATAGAAGCGGTAATGAGCTGGGAGGCTCTGAAATTGCCTTCTGAGATTAAAAGCTTCTTGGGATTGGCCGGGTATTATAGAAGATTCATTAAAGACTTTTCTAAGATTGCGAATCCCATGACTAAACTGAGTCGCAAGGAGGTTCCATTTAAATGGAGTGATGAACAGGAGAGAGCTTTTCAGACATTGAAAAGACTCTTGTGCCAGGCTTCTATTCTTGCTTTACCGGGTGGGTCAGATGACTTCATAGTTTACTATGACACGTCATTATCTGGGTTGGGTTGTGTGTTGATGCAACGGGATAGAGTGATTGTGTATGCTTCTCGTCAGTTGAAACCGAATGAGAAGAACTATCTAACCCATGATTTAGAACTGGCAGCTGTGGTTTTTGCGTTAAAATTGTGGAGACACTATCTTTATAGTACAAAGTGCGTCATTTGTACGGATCACAAAAACCTACAGTATGTGTTTTCGCAGAAAGAACTCAATATGCGACAGAGACGATGGCTGGATCTTGTTAAAGATTATGATTGCAAGATTCGCTATCATCCCGGGAAAGCCAACGTGGTAGCCGATGCTTTGAGTCGCAAGGGAGTTAGTGAACATATTAAATTCATGCGAATTGAAATAGTTTCTGACTTAATCGATAGATTGAAGGCAGCTCAGTTAGAAGCCTTGATGGATGAAAATCTGAAGTCAGAGATTATGACCAAGAAAAAGAGTGACTTGACTGATGATTCTCGAGGATTGAAGGTTTATCAATCTCGTGTTTGGGTGCCTTTGCTTGGAGGTCTTCGGAAGAAGCTCATAAGTCTAGACTATCTGTTCATCCAAGTAGCACAAAAATGTATAACGATCTAAAGGTGTTGTATTGGTGGCCTACAATGAAGACAGATGTTGCACAGTTTGTGGAGGCTTGCCATATTTGTGCACTGGTCAAAGCAGAGCACCAGAAACCCTATGGAGCATTGAAACAGTTACAGTTTCCAGAGTGGAAGTGGGAGCATATAACGATGGATTTCGTAACGGAACTTCCCCGTACGCAGAGGAATTATGATATGATTTGGGTGATCGTTGACAGAGTGACCAAGAGTGCTCACTTTTTGGCAACCAGTGAGATGGCGTCACTTAGCAAGTTGGCTCAGTTGTATGTAGATGAAGTTGTTTCCCGACATGGTATACCGCTTTCGATTGTATCAGATAGAGATTCCAGGTTTGTGTCGAACTTCTGGAACAGTTTACAGCGGGAATTGGGTACCCGTGTTAATCTGAGTACAGCTTACCACCCTCAGACAGACGGGCAATCTGAGAGAACTATTCAGACACTCAAGGATATGCTGCGAGCATGTGTGTTGGAATACGGAGGTTCTTGGGATTCCCATCCACCGTTGGTTGAATTCGCGTATAACAATTCTTATCATTCGAGTATCGGTATGCCGCCTTGTGAGATGTTATATGGTCATCGCTGCCGAACTCCTACGTGTTAGTTAGAGGCGGGTGAGAAACAGTATGCAGGGCCTGATATTGTGCAGATCACCGCAGATAAAGTTGCTATTGCGCGAGAAAAGTTGAAAGCTACGAGGGATCGAAAAAAGTTGTATGTTGATCTACGTCGTAGGTCTGTTACTTTTGTTGAGGGGGAATTGGTTTACCTGAAGGTTTCACCGTGGAAGAGAGTTATCCGTTTTGGGAAGCGGGGAAAGTTAGCTCCGCGTTATATTGGGCCGTTTCGTGTCCAACGGGTGGTAAATGATCAGACGGTTACTCTCGACCTTCCGGCAGAATTGTTAGGTATTCACAATACCTTCAACGTATGTTACTTGCGGAAATGTAGAGTTGAGGATGAGAGTCAGATTCTACCCCTACATGATCTTAATGTGGATTCCAACAAGAGGTTGGTGGAAGAACCCGTAGAACTATTGGATCGGAAAGTGGCAAAACTGCGAAAGAAACAGATTCCGATGGTGCTGGTTAAGTAGAAACACAGTTTGGGTTCAGACTTGACAAGGGAAACTGAGGCCGACATGATAGCTCATTACCCGCAGTTGTTTATTGATGAATAGATTCTGAGGACGGAATCCAGTTTAAGGCGGGAAGATTTGTAACATCCTGAGATTGGGCCTAGTAGAAACGTAGGTTTGGGGTATGTTACACGTATATTACTATTATAATTAATTAATTGTTAACTGGTGTTTGATTTAATTTATTAATCATTAACTCAATTAATTATTAATTGATTAAGTGTAGTATATATGTATATATATGTATACGGTTGTGTGTGAGTATGCACGTAATTTGGAGGTGACACCTCATGCTAGATTACATATATACGTGGATTTGTGTATGCTTACTTCACTTTGAAGATTTGCATGTGTGTGTGTGTATTTGTGTGAAACCAAGAGAAAGAGGAAGAAGAAAGCGGATTGTTGGTGATTGTGAATTGTAATTCAAAGCTTGAAGGTTGCTGATTCTTCCATGATTTATGTTAATATGCTTTGATTAGTCACTAACATGCTACAGTTTGAGTGGGATTGTTATGAACATGCTATATTAATGTATCGGATTTGGTGTTCTTGGGGTTTAAGGGTGTTTTGATGCATGTTTGCATGCTTAAACATGTTTATATATGTTTATATGAAATTGTATGTGAATTGTATAAACTGGAAAGTTGATTTATGCAAGTTATGAAGTTGTCGGATTCTTGGTAAGTTGAAGTTTGCGGATTTTGGTGGTGATGATGAAAAACCGAAGGTAGAATCCGATTCTAGTGGAAACCGGGTGTTGAATCCGGATATGTGAAATCCGAAACTTAGAATCTGAAACTCTTGGAATCCTAGTGTTGAAATCCGAGTAGCATGGAAAAATCGGATTGTACTAAGTGAAATCCGAAGGAAGTATTGGATTTCTTGAAATCAGATGGATGTATCGGATTTCTTTGAAATCCGATAGGGGTTGCGGATTCCGATAGTAGTTTCGGATTTCATGTGAAATCCGACAGTTTTGGTTTGTTGTTTTGCATTGTTTGATGATATGGGTTATATGTGTATTCATTTGTGAATCTTACATGTTTATGTTTGATTAAAGGATATAAATATATGATAGATACATATATTTATGAATTGATTACTAATGGTTGGTTGTTGTGTTCTCAGGGACAGACAAGGCTCAGTAACATTAGTCACTAAGTGGAATATCTGAGAACCAGAGGTGAGTGGATGTTTGCTCACGGGTGATATTGGTTGTACTAGTTTGGTTGCAACTATTGTTGGATAGATTGTATATCAATTGGTTAATTAAATGTGAATGTTAATTGTTGAATTCTGTGATATGTATACATGTTGGAAGGGAAGTCAGTTTACGACTGGGCTTATGGGCTGGGTTCATTTGCTATTGGCTAAGCAGTATCAGGACCTTGGGATGCATTTGTTGCTACCAGAGGATGATACTGTGTGAGAATAGCAAATGGACTATCGGTAAACCTTTGCTTTGGCCGGCATTGGTTGTAGGTTCCTGCAGAACCGCCAGTCTTCCCAGGGTGCTTATTTATGGTTGTTGATATAATGCGGTTCTGGCTGATATATCTGTTGGTTGTTACACCATTCACTTAGCTTTGTGCTAATCCCCCACCTCTTACTCTTTTTACAGGTTTTGGTAAGTCAGCGGCTCGGCTGAGAGTGGTTAGCTTGGGGAGTAATCACCTAGGCTTGGCTGTGTTTTGTAATACTGATATTTTGTAAACAGGGGTTTGTAGTTAGTTGTAATTACTTTCAGGTTTAAAACGCTTCCGCGGTATAATAAAAAGTGAAAATTTTTGGGGTTAAAAATATGGTGTTACACTTCCGTCTTCGAGTACACAAGAATATCATCAATAAATACAATCACAGATCTGTCAAGAAACGGACGTCAAACCCGATTCATCAGATCCATGAAGACGGCAGGGGCATTGGTTAAGCCGAACGACATAACCAGAAATTCGTAGTGACCATAACGAGTTCGAAATGCAGTCTTCGGCACGTCTTCTTCACGAACTCGTAGTTGGTGATACGCCGACCGGAGATCAATCTTAGAGAAGCATGTAGCCCCCTGAAACTGATCAAACAAATCATCTATTCGAGGAAGCGAATACTTATTCTTTACAGTTCGCTTGTTCAGCTCCCTGTAATCTATGCACATTCGCATCGTTCCATTCTTCTTCTTTACAAACAATACAGGAGCTCCCCACGACAAGGAACTCGAACGAATAAAACCTTTGTGGAGCAACTCCTGAATTTGAGTCATCATCTCTCTTATTTCAGAAGGCAGACGATACGGAGAACGAGCCACAGGTGTAGCTCATGGAATAAGCTCTATCTTGAATTCAACAACACGAATCGGAGGCAAACTCGGAAGTTCTTCAGGGAATACCTCAGGGTAGTCAGACACCACCCGAATATCACGAACTGGTCGCTTCTCCATCGTAGCATCAATAACGTATGCTAGATAAGAGTCATAACCTTTGGCAATCGACTTCGGAGCTTTAATCATGGAGACAATAGGAATATCAGAATCCCGTCGTTCTCCACGTGCAACGGCATAAGATCCATCAGAGAGAGGGATCTTGATCATCTTTTTGGAATAGATAATCTCAGCATCACTCTTGCTGAGCCAATCCATCCCGATTACGACATCAAATCCCGCAATGGGCATAACAAAGAAAGAAATAGGGATACTACTCCCGTCAATATAAATCACAGCTATTGGGACTTTCTCTGTAACAGAGACTACTTTGCAGTCAGTGACCTTTAATTTGAGCGGCTCAGTTAAAGAAACGACAGGTAATTGCAATCTTTTACGACAGGCCACAGATACAAAGGAGTAGGTAGCTCCAGAATCAAATAAAACGCTAGCAGGGAGATAATTAATAAGAAAAATACCCGTAACGACATCCCCTGCTGCCTTGGTCTCTTCCGTCGTCATCTGAAATGCCCTGCCTTTCACGCGGGGCGCATCATCTCTTTTCGGTCCCCTGGAAGAAGAAGACCCTTTAGCTCCAGTATTCTGCTTGTCTGGGCAGTCAGTCAGCTTGTGCCCGGGCTTTTGGCACCTATAACACACATCCTCTTTAAAACCACACTCGGTCGTAGCATGGCCCTTCTGTCCGCATCTCCAGCAACGTCTGGTAGAGTTAGAGCACTCACCAGAGTGATAAGTTCGACATGGATTACACCGACGAGAATTAGGCTTCGGCTTTTTAGAGGAATCTGTCCTCCCGCCTGCAGTGGATTGTCCTTTGGAAGGACCCGATTTATCAGACGGATTAAACTTCCTCTTTAACCCTACACCAGCAGATTCGCCCTTGTAGTAAATACGATCACCTTCCAGTTGTCGGGCTATATCGAACGCCCGATCCAATTCAACAACCACCTTATCTTGGTGGTCTCATCTGGGATCATATGGGGAACAAACCACATCTTATCAGTAAACGCGTTTATATGCTCTTCAATCGGCGTATCCCCTTTCTTGAGATCGTTAAAATCTCTTTCCATCCTTTGTAAATCATACTCGATGCAATACTTCTTGAGCACCTTTTCACAAAACTGCTCCCAAGTGAGAGCATTCAACACTTCTTTACGAACCGAAGCTTTAACCGTATCCCACCAGAAGATGGCACGGCCTTTTAACATTCGAATTGCGTATTTCACGCAATACTCCAGTTCGCACTCACAATACTCGAACACTTGCTCCATCTCCCGGAGCCACTGTATTGTCACTGTGGGGTTATCACTCCCTTGGAACGTTGGAGGATTGCAAGTTAGGAACTTCTTATATGAACAAGTCTTGCGTGGCTTGTTCAACATTGCTTGCAATAAGAGCTCCCTCGTCACACGAAGCTCCTCCTCCAGTCGCCTTATAATAGCAGCCTGATCTAGCTCAGGTCTGCCTTCACCGGCATTCTGCTGAGATCGCTGATCCTCAGCCTTATGAGGCATATGCGACGCCTCATCTTCTAACTCTTTAATTGCTTGTTCCGTATGGCCACGTTTGGCAGACATTTCTCTATACTTCATATAACAGAGAAAGAGCAATTAATACTCAATCTCACTATCTTAACTTGACAAGCAATTCATCTTATAATGCTAGCATACATATAACTCTCACTCAATCCCCCCTCTAGGAACACTTCTTTATGGTCGGGCCCGAACTTGAGATCGAATACTCTTTCAAGTATCCAATTCACTCAAACTTAGGCTCTGATACCTAGTTGTAACACCGCTTCTGAATTCAGTTGCTTTAATGACAAAACAGAATTAGCAGCGGAATTTTTTTTTTTAAAATCAACTAAACATTTATTTACAATATCATTCATTCAAAACATCTGGGTGTTACCTAGTACAGGAACTGACCATAGCATCTAACTACATTACATCATACAATATAAGTGTTCCACCCACAAGGGGCAACAAAATTCTCAAAAGCATCCCGCCTCGCAGGCCACCTAGTCTTTACCTGAAAAGGGAAAATCATAGTATCATTAGCTACACTAGCTTGTGAGTACATACAATCATAAACATCAACAGATTAAGTCATGCGTCATATCATAACAATCATTGCTAGCTTAGCACATACCAGTGTGCTGACAAGATCGGTAAGAATCGTGTCTTGTAGGGTAATCAATCCCGCTCAACAACTCATACCGGGGAATCAGACATGACCAATCCGTGCTGGTGGGGGAGCACAAGGCAGTCCACCGAGCATCGTTTATAGAGTCAAGGACTCCATAGGTAATCCAGCTACAATCAGCTGATCACCACTCACGTTAAGGCACGGTGGTTCTACAGAACCTATGATCCAGGATGCCTTCTAAATCCCCGTGAAATCCCAAAGGATTCAGCTACAACCGGCTGACCTTAACCATGCGTAAGATAGTCTGCAGACAATTCACATACACATATACGTACATTTGATCCCACAGGGATCCGACATCTTTTGAACAGTCATTCATGCTTAGCATCATATATTAACTAAGTGGTTCCAAACTAGACCCACTAGCATGCTCCTGTCACATATTCTAACATCTTACAAGTCATACACTTACTTCTTCGAGCGTATCTGCAAAAGCAAGTTAGTCATATGTAGTACATAGTTATCTATTAGGCAAGCGTTACTATACTGAGTCTCATGAAAGTAGACACTCACTTGATTAGCTTACAACGCTCGTTCAGTTAGTGCTGATTCAGCTGACATGTTCACCTAAAACATCGGCAATCGCGTTAAGCGTTTGCATATGTTAAGTTCTATTTGAAACTGAACTTCTCTTAAATTCACCCAACGCGTCGTATCCATGAACCGAACGCGTCGCGTCGCGTTACAACTATGCGACAGTCACATGACTAGGCTATGAAAGTCCCATGGGATTGACTCTCAATCCATGCGACAGTCGCATGAACCTAGGTGACAGTCGCATGGCTAGCTTTTCAATCCATGCGATAGTCACATGAACAAACCAAAAGGTCGCACGACACACCTTCAAAAAGTCGCATGGCACCCCTTCCTACCATACGACAGTCGCATGATATTGTCATCTGGACCATGCGACAGTCGCATGGCATGGTTCCAGTAACCATGCGACAGTCACATGAACTTCATGACAGATATATAGAAAATCGTATAACTCATCAGGCATACAGCAGGTTACTTTTAAAACAAACCAGAACCTTAAACTTGTTGATTTTACTTCCAATACACTTTTAAACTACAAACAACACTTATACAAGCTTCATAAAATCATCAAATCCAAACAAAACACCATATCAACCAAAACCCACTTGAGAAGCAAGCTTCGTGTTCTTTAATGGTGTTCTTGAATGAGTTTGAAGTTTTGCCATGATTTAAACACAAACTAATATAAAACATGTCTAGACTTCACTACAATCACAAGCTCACCTTACTTGAATGCAAAGATTCAAACTTCAATCTCTTCTTCTCCAGAAGCTCACGAACCAGAGAGCAAGTGTGTGTTTGTATGTGTGTTCTTGTCTTAGCTATATTTGACTTTTGTGAGTCAAATAACACAACCCTATACAAATATATCATTCTTATCCAGAGGCAAACCGCCTCCGGATAAATATCTATATATATATATATATATATTTCTTTATCTCTCATTCTTCTTTTCTTTTATTTCTTTTTATTCTTTTCTTCATTACTAGCATACTTATATATATTTAACATACATACATACATACAAATATACACATATTAACTCAATCTCAATTAATTTCACAAAGTCTTATAAACAAATATTCCTATTACATTAATCACTCACGTGTACGTACAATTTACAACTACGCACAAGTTGAGGATGTTACAATTAGGGATTTGTCCATGCCATGGATATGATAGTTCCACACAAATTGTGAGAAGGAAATACGCAGAAAACGGAGGATCACATCTACCCCTAACTCCCTCCATAATGGGGATCCCAACCTCTCCAAGCGATCTACCAATGCTTTCATCTTAAGCACGTGAACGCTAACATTTCCACCCTCCTGCATGTGGCAGTTGAATAGGGACTTTAGGCATTCGAAACGCCAAGCTTAGCCTGCTGTTGGAACATTTCCTTCAGCTGGTTAAGCATATCATATGCCCCTAGATGTTCCATTTGCTTTTGAAGCTCGGGAATCATCGAAGAGAGCATAATACAAGCCACTTCATTCATTTCCTTGACGCGTTTATCATACGCGTCTCGGATCGCCCTAGTCGCACTACCCGCAGGTGCTTCCAACAGAGGCTCCTCGATGGCCCACAGTTTCTGTTCATACCTAAGGGCATTCCTTAGTTGCATGAACAAGTCCATGAAGTTTTGGCCATCGAGTTTGGCCTTTTCAAGGAACAATTTCAGGGAAATTGAGTTCGATGATATACAAAATTAGAGTACCAATTTTAGTTGTCATATACTTGTTGAAATAATTGCCCAATAGTTATAAAACCAATTATTTGAACAAGGCTAAGAACCGTATTTCACTCTATCTCGTGAAGGGTTTACCGCGGATCACGAAATAAGTTATTTAGGTCGGTAATCATTTTACCGATTGCAACCATTGCAACTATTAGATCCTAGCGGGATCCTTTTTGACATCAATGTCTAAGACTTGTTTTATCCCTTCTTACACCAATCCTTTTATTATTTTTAAATGACTCGGCTGGAGATCGACATCATTTAAGCGTTATAAAAGAATTTGTAAATCGTCCGTCGAGACACACGTTGGTACTCTAGCCCAATCATTGGTTCGTGCTTAAGCTTGACTACCAATATTGCGAGTTGCCAAACTCACCTTCTGTAACATCCAGTATTTGGGCCTAGTATTTGTGTAGGCTTCGGTAAGTTATTAAGTGAATTATTAATTGATTTATGTTTAATAATTTGATAATTGAACCTACTTAAATAAATTATTGTTATTAATTAATTAAGGATTATGTTTATATTTACATAATCGGATTTGTGTGTGTGTGCGCATGCAATTGAGAATTTGAGGAGTGACATCTCCTTCTTGGTAATTATCTTCTAGTATACGTGGGTATATAGGATTTTAATCAGATGATTGATTCTTCACTTTGAAGTTCTATAGTGTGTGTGAATTTTGTGAAATCCGAGAGAAGCTAAGAAGATGAAAAGCAATCGGATTTTGGTATTTTTGAATTGTAGATTCAAGTTAAAAAGGTTTGTTTGATTCTTCTTTGATTCTGGTAAGCAAGCTACGGTTTTGTTATAACATGTTGGGTTTTGTTTATGAACACCGATTATAAGCATGATAGAAACCTTGGTTGGTGGGTTTTAAGTGTTTATGTGGTTTATAGGTGTTTATGATGAATGATTGCATGTTTAATCATGTTTGTATATGTTTTGGTAAACTTCTATATGAATTGTTTGATATGTGGAAAATGATTCATGGAGGATTGAAGTTATCGGATTGTTGAAATATGAAGCTGTCGGTTTGTAGTGAAGATGATGAAATCTGGATTGATGTAAACCGACAATTTAGAAAACCGAGTGTTGAAATCCGATACTTATGAATCCGGTACTTAAGAAGTCCAGAACTAATGGTGAAATCCGATGATCTTGAAATCCGGTTATCATGAAATCCGATGGTGGATTCCAAGTTGAATCCGACAAGTGTGCAAATCCGACTCTGGGTTGCAGATTCCTTCAAATCTAAAAGGGTATCGGATTCTTAGAAATCTGTTGGTTTAAGTGGATTCCGATGGATGTATCGGATTTCCCTTGAAATCTGATAGTTTGGGTGTTTGTTGATTATTTAATGCTAGATGCTAAGTGTTCATGCATATGTGTATCAAATATGATATGTTTGATTTAAAGATGATATAAATATATGTTTGATATATATTTATGAAACAGATATTGATTTCAGTTTGATGCATGGATAGACTTATTGTCTGTTACTTGATTAACTGGTTGATTGTTAACTAATTGTTGCGTTAGTGATATGTATACATGATGGTTGGGAAGTCAGTTTACGTATGGGCTTACGGGATGGGTTTGTTTGCTATCGGATAATCAGTATTGGGATCTTTTGATGCATTTGTTGCAACTTAAGGTAATGCTGTGTGAGAATAGCAAATGAACTATCAGTAAACCTTTGCTTTGGCTGGCATTAGTTGTAGGTTCCTGCAGAACCGCCGGTCTTTCAAGGGTGCTTATTTGTGGTTGTGGATATCATGCGGTTCTGGCTGATATATCTGTTGTGATTGAACTCTATTCATTTAGCTTTGTGCTAATCCCCTACCTCTCACTATTTTTACAGGTTTTGGTAAGTCAGCGGCTCGGCTGAGAGTGGTTAGCTTGGGGAGTAATCTCCTAGGCCTCTGATGTGTTATTTGTGACGAGCCGTAGTTTTTGTAATACTGTTATTTTGAATTTGTTGGCTTTGTAAAACAGTGGTTTGTGATTCATTGTAAATACTTTTAAGTATTTTAATCGCTTCCGTAGTGTTATTTAAAATGAAATTTTTTTGTTGAAAATATGGTGTTACAAGTTTGGTATCAGAGCCTTGGTTTGGTGATGTAGGCACAGTGGAAGTGTTACATTCCCAAATCTTGGATCGTGGTAGGTCAATTACTCCTTGGGTGTGGGATTGGGGTGAATTGGAGTGTGGTGGAGCTTAGTATGTTATTTACTAACGGATTTATCTAATAAATTGTGAGGTGATGTGATTGTTACAGATAAAATGGTTGGATGTGATTACTCAACCGGTGCCCCTACTGTCCCATCTACTGCTGAAGTCCCTACTACAACAGTGGAAGTTTCAACCAATGCTAGTACATACGGTACAGCTGGAGATGAGAGAGACGCGTATATCTTTCAGCTGGAAGGTCAGTTACAGGATCGTAGAAAGGAATTGGAACAGCAGAAGCAGGTTCCTGCAACACAACCACCGGTTATTCCTACAGTGATTCCAACTACAATTGAGATACCACCAATTTTTCCGGCAGTTACTACTTTGGCAGAAGTTCGTCCGATGTCAATGCCAATACCACCACTGTCTCAACCGACATCTCAATCGTTCTTCTACACGTTATTTCCTCAGGGGTCTATGCCTCAGGGATCTTATTCGTATCCTTACATGGGATTTCCACCCAGCATGGGATACAGACAGCCGTGTACATACAAGGAATTTCTGGATTGCGAACCTGACGAATATCATGGCAGCACGGATCCTAATATCACTTTGAACTCGTTGAGAGATACTGCAAGAATCTTGGATGCTTGCAACTGCGAGGAGGAGATGAGAGTTTACTTTGCAACGAGAATGTTAAAGGGCAAGGCGATGGTCTGGTGATATTCCATTACCACACATTTATCAAGAGCACAGATGGATTCGATCACGTGGAATCAATTTAGAGATAAACTATGCAAACAATACTGCAATGCCTTTGAGTTAAACAAGATAAGGCAGGTATTCATGGAATTGAGGATGACGAAGAAGATTACTGTGTATGAACTGATTGAACAGTTTAATGCGAAGCTGAGGTTTGTGACTCAGTGGGTGCCTCATGAACCTTCCCAAGTTCAGCACTTTATTGGAGCATTGCTACCAGAGTACAGGAGCACTACACGTTTAGCTAGATCATTGTCCCAGGCTTTCACCTTGGCAAAATCTGCTCAGGGTGACATCCAGGCTAAGGATAAGCAGAACAAGGATGAGGCGGCTTTGCAAAAGCCGAGGTATGATCAGACGGGAAGCCAACAGAAAAAGAAATAGCAGGGTAACCAGTCCCAGGAAGGTATCCACAGGGGATTCAGGTGTGAAATCGCAGTGCTGTACACGATGTAGAGCTACTCACACCGGGCAGTGTACTGCTCAGACGATGCGATGTGTGCGATGTGGAACGCACGGGCATGTATCAAAGGATTGCCGTTTTCCCCGAAATGTATGTTGGAATTGCCAGAAGGAGGGGCATAGGGCAGGTGATTGCCCTACAGGGAGAAGACCAGGGACTGGGACTAGGATAGGGGCAGGGGCGGTTGCGGGATCGTCTCCGCAGGGGGGGCAAAAGAAGAAGAATCCTCCGACACTAGAGGGTAGGGCGTTCAGGATGACAGTAGATGATGCTACTGCCACCGATGAACTTATCACCGGTATGTTTATAATAAACTCCCTACCTACACGTGTGTTTATTGATTCAGGAGCGGTCCGCTCCTGTATTTCTGTGCCATTTTGTGCTAGATTAAATTTGCCTACTACTGTTATTTTTGTACCGCTTGAAATAGAAGTAGCAGATAGTAAGATAGTGTCTGCTACAACTTCTGTGACGGGGGCTGAGATTAATATAGATGGTAAGTGCTTGCCAGTATCATTCCTACTTATGCCTTTGGTGGGTTTTGATGTGGTTTTGGGGATGGATTGGCTGAGTAAGCACATGGCGAGTATTAAATTCCATAAGAAGCTGATTTCTTTTCTGTTATCTGATGAGTTGCACATGGTGGCTCGAGGGGAAAGAAACAAGTCTGCGTTTCCTATCATTTCTATGATTAAAGCTAAGAAATCCTTGTGTAAGGGATGTGAGTGTTTTCTGGCATATGCTATTGATGCTAGGAAAGAGAAGCGGGTAGTTACTGATGTGCGAGTTGAATCAGATTATCCTGAAGTGTTTTCGGATGAGTTACCTGGGCTACCTCCCGTTCGAGAGGTAGAGTATAAGATTGACTTGATACCAGGTTCTAATCCAGTGGCAAGATATCCTTACAGGTTGGCTCCTTCGGAGATTAGGGAGATGATGACACAAATTCAGGATTTGTTGGATAGGGGATATATTCGTCCAAGTCCTTCACCGTGGGGTGCATCAGTCTTTTTTGTGAAAAAGAAAGATGGTACTCTACGCATATGTTTTGACTATAGGGAACTGAATAAGAGGACGGTTAAGAATAAATACCCTCTACCCAGGATTGATGATTTATTTGATCAATTGCAGGGTGCTTCGTATTTCTCAAAGATTGATCTGAGATCGGGTTATCACCAGGTACGAGTTTCAGACAAAGATGTTACCAAGACTACTTTGCGTACCCAGTATGGCCATTAGGAATTTTTGGTCATGCCATCCGGTTTGACTAATGCACCTGCAATGTTTATGAATTTGATGAATCTGGATTGTCGACCGTTTTTGGATAAATCTGTGATAGTATTTATTGACGACATCCTGGTTTATTCTAATTCTGAAGCTGATCACGAGATTCATTTGAGATAGGTTCTTGAAACATTGAAACGGGAGCAACTGTATGCCAAGTATTTGAAGTGTGAATTATGGATGCGAGAACTTCGCTTTCTGGGGCATGTCATTTGCAGTGATGGAGTGAAGGTCGATCCGGCAAAGATAGAAGCAGTGATGAATTGGGAGGCTCCGAAGTCGCCCTCTGATATTAAAAGCATCTTGCGATTGGCATGCTATTACAGACGGTTTATCAAAGATTTTTCTAAAATTGCGAATCCCATGACTAAGTTGACTCGCAAGGAGGTTCCATTTAAGTGGAATGATAAACAGGAAAGGGCTTATGAGACGTTGAAACGACTCTTGTGTCAGGCTCCTATTCTTGCTCTACCGGATGGGTCAGATGACTTCATAGTTTACTGTGACACGTCATTGGCAGGGTTGGGTTGTGTGTTGATGCAATGGGATAGAGTTATTGCGTTTGCTTCTCGTCAGTTGAAACCTAATGAGAAGAACTATCCAACCCATGATTTAGAACTGGCAGCTGTGGTTTTTGCATTAAAGTTGTGGAGACATTATCTTTATGGTACAAAATGCGTCATTTGTACGGATCTCAAAAACCTACGGTATGTATTTTCGCAGAAAGAACTCAATATGCGACAGAGGCGATGGCTGGAACTTGTCAAAGATTATGCTTGCGAGATTTGTTATCGTCGAGGGAAAGCCAACGTTGTAGCCGATGCTTTGAGTCACAAGGGAGTTAGTGAACATATCAAGTTTATGCAAATTGAAATAATCTCTGACTTGATCGATAGATTGAAGGCCGCTCAGTTGGAAGCCTTGAAGGATGAAAATTTGAAGTCTGAAATTATGATTAAAAAGAAGAATGATCTGACTGATGAATATAGGGGATTGAAGGTTTATCAATCTCGTGTATGGGTGCCTTTGCTTAGAGGTCTTAGGAGTTTGATTTTGACGGAACAAATCAAGATTATCCAGGCAGCACGAAAATGTATAACGATCTGAAGGTGCTATATTGGTGGCCTACGATGAAGACAGATGTTGCACAGTTTATGGAGTCTTGCCATATTAGTGCACAGGTTAAGGCAGAGCACTACAAACCCTATGGATCAATGAAACAGTTGCAGATTCCAAAGTGGAAATGGGAGCTCATAACGATGGATTTCATAACTAAACTTCCACGTACATAGAGGAATCATGATATGATTTGGGTGATCGTTGATATGTTGACCAAGAGTGCTCACTTCTTGGCTACCAGTGAGACGACATCACTCAATAAGTTGGCTCAGTTATATATCGATGAAGTTGTTTCTTGACATGGTATACCGCTTTCGATTGTATCGGATAGAGATTCCAGGTTTGTGTCTAATTTCTGGAACAGATTACAGCGGGAGTTGTGTACACGTGTTAATCTGAGTACGGCTTATCATCCTCAAACAGACGGGCAATCTGAACTAACTATTCAGATACTTGAGGATATGTTGCGTGCAAGTGTGTTAGAATATGGAGGTTCTTGGGATTCCTACATTCCGTTGATTGATATTGCGTATAACAATTCTTACCATTCGAGTATCAGTATGCCACCTTATGAAATGTTATATGGTCGTCGCTGCCATACTCTTACGTGTTGGTTAGAGGCGGGTGAGACTTAGTGTGCAGGGCCTGATATTGTGCAGATCACCGCAGACAATGTGGTTATTGCGCGAGAAAAGTTAAAAGCTGCGAGGGATCGACAAAAGATGTATTTTGATCCACGTCGTAGATCTGTTGTGTTTGTTGAGGGTGAACTAGTTTATCTGAAGGTTGCGCCTTCGAAGGGGTTATCCGTTTTTGAAAACGGTGAAAGCTGGCTCCTCGTTATATTCGGCCGTTTTGTGTCCAACGGGTGGTTAATGATCTGACGGTTACTCTTGATCTTCCAGCGGAATTGTCAGGTATTCACAATACCTTCAACG
This sequence comes from Dittrichia graveolens, assembly GCA_038502395.1. Classification (NCBI taxonomy): domain Eukaryota; kingdom Viridiplantae; phylum Streptophyta; class Magnoliopsida; order Asterales; family Asteraceae; genus Dittrichia; species Dittrichia graveolens. The sequence goes on along the minus strand of JARJIL010000002.1, from coordinate 39,716,759 downwards.
TTTGTTACTTGCGGAAATGTAAAGTGGAGGATGAAAGTCAGATCCTTCCTTTACATGATCTTAAAGTAGATTCCAGCAAGAAGTTAGTAGAAGAACCCATTGAACTACTAGATTGAAAAGTGACAAAACTACGTAAAAAACAGATTCCGATGGTTCTAGTGAAATGGAGACATAGTTTGGGTTCAGACTTGATTTGGGAAACCGAGGCCGATATGAAAGCACGTTACTCTCATCTGTTTGAAAGTGAATAGATTCCGAGGACAGAATCCAATTTAAGGAGGGAGGATTTGTAACATCCAGTATTTGGGCCTAGTATTTTTGTAGGCTTCGGTAAGTTATTACATGAATTATTAATTGTTTTATGTTTAATTAATTGATAATTAAACCTACTTTAATTAATTATTGTTAATAATTAATTAAGGATTATGTTTATATTTACATAATTGGATTTGTGTGTGTGTGCATGCAATTGAGAATTTGAGGAGTGACACCTCCTGCTTGGTAATTATCTTCTTGTATACGTGGGTATATAGGATTTTAAGCAGATGATTGATTCTTCACTTTGAAGTTCTATAGTGTGTGTGAATTGTGTGAAAACCGAGAGAAGCTAAGAAGATCAAAATTTTGGAATATGCCCACTGATACACGTGTACTAGCATCACTGCTGATGAGGTACGAGCCTATTGGGTCACACGCCAAGGGTAGATTCCGGCAGCACAACGCAAACAAGAGAGAATATGAGATTAGGCTTTCTGGCGACCTTCACGAGCCCTCACGGGCCGTGAAGAGGTCGTGAAGAGAAACCCTCCACGAGCCTTCACCACCCGGACAAGTAGTCTTGGGAGCAGGGCCTTCACCAGTGCTTCATGACCCGTGAGAGCCCGTGAAGGCAGGCGCCGTTCTTTTAATTGGACCACTCGTTGGCCCAATGAGAGTGTGCGGTGGAACCCGACCTATGAGGCCTTCACGAGTGCTTCACGGCCCGTGAGAGCCCATGAAGACAGAAGTCAAAGTGACACTTTATTTCTATTGGACCTTTGTGATGGTCCAATGAATGAGTAACAATTTGGCCGACTCTGGGTGCCTTGATATGAATTCTAGAGTTTATAAAAGGCTAGGCACTCTCTCTTGGCATAACTCTTGCTTCTACACACACATAACACATATACATGGTTCTTTAGCATCTAGTGGGTTGGTGGTGTGTGTAATCTCGTGAAGGCAAATAGTTCTAGTGGTAGTGGCTGCTCCAGTGTTATCGTGAAGGCAAGTCGTGAAGGCCACACTACCAGTGTTCGTGAGGGGTGTGGTCGTGGGAAGTGTTTTCAGGCTTCACGAGTCCTCATGGCCCGTGACCGGTCGTGAAGCTCTTGGGCTTCACAAGCCGTGAGAGGTCGTGAAGGCACTCGTGAACAGTTTAGTCGTGAAACTTGGTTTTTAGGCTCACGATCCCTTATGACCCGTGATCGGTCATGAGGCCCTTGGGCTTCACGAGCTGTGAGGGGCCGTGAAGGAGCTTTTGGGCAGTTTTTGTCCTTAAAAGAAAATTTTTTGTGGTTTTTTGGGTCATGGAGGAGTTTCTGTTTTTTGGCAGATTCCGTTTGTTTAGCCCCTCGTAATATTTTGGTACAAATTGTTGGTATCTGCCCACTGACACACGTAGGCCAGCATCACTGCCAATGAAGCGCGGGCCTATTGGGTCACACGCTAAGTTTCAATCTCGACAGCCTACTATAAGAAGAAAGAGTCAAAATGGTCAAATTCCAGTTGACCTAGGCTTCACAACCGTGAAGGATGCTCCACGGGTCGTGAAGCAGCTCGTGTCCACGAGTCCTGTTGTGGGCCGCTTGGTTCGTGAAACCCTAGGGCTTCACGACCCTACACGGCCCGTGAAGGAGGTCGTGAAGGCATGAACCCTCACGATTCTTGCACGACGCGGCACGACTCGTGGAGGATAAATGGCCGGTCGTGGCGCATTTATCCTTCACGGCCCGTGAGAGCCCGTGAAGAAGTCGTGAAGGCAGAATTCCAAGTGACACTTGTGTTTCATTGGACCATTTGAGTTGGTCCAATGATATGGTGCCATTGGGGTCCGACTCTGGCTCTTTTGAACAGAACGGAGGTCTTTAAAAGGGACTCTCTTTGTTCATTTCATACTCTTGGTTCATTTTTGTGCAATACATATACTTATGAGTTCTTCTATTGAGAGAGAGCAAGATCAAGTGTTGGTGATTTGTGCACCAGTGTTTCAAGGCTGTTCCAGAAGATATCCATCAAGTGTTGGTGGTGCTTCGGTTTGCTAGTACAAAGAGGTTGAAGGTTTCTTGGTGTGGACTTGCATTAGGGCTTGGAGCCTTTTTTTTCAAGCTTACATCCCAAATCCGAATTGATCCAGCCAAGTATCAAAGTCTTCGAGGGTATGATTTGTTCTCCTTCTTCTCTTTGTTCTTGTGTTTGGTTGCATGCATGTTCTTGGAAGTTTTCACCACCATTGGGAAATAATGGGATCTTTTTGTGTGTTTTTGTTTCTTCCGTTGCGTGCTTTGATCCCCATGGATTCCCAACAGTGGTATCAGAGCCATACTTGCAAGATGCATGCACCTTTGTGGCTTGAAAATCCATATTTTTTATTTTGGACATTGTGTCCTGAAGGTCTTCACGGGCCGTGGAGCTTGCTTCACGAGTCGTGAAGGCCACACGACCAATCTCGTGGGGTGGTGGTCGTGAAAGGTTTTTAATCTGTTTCACGAGTCGTGGAGCGTACTGCCTTCACGGCCCGTGAGGGCCCGTGAAGAGCAGTAGCTCGTGAAGGCGTCGTGATCAAGCTGTTTTTGGCCTTTTTGGAAAAGAAAACTTGATATTAATTTTAGCATTTGATTTTGGTGTTTCCATAATCATTTCAGGCTGTTTAGCCTTGTAGATTAAGCCCCATAATATCCTAATTCTTTTATTTGTATGTATTGGGTGGTTTTGGCATAAAATGCACACATGCATACATGTAAATTGTGTATATATGAATATGGATTTCAAAGTGTTTGGAATCCTAATGCATATGTACAAGGTTTTTTCTTGTGCCTTTAGTTTTTGAATTAACTTAATTGGGATATTGTTTTGTGCATGGTTTGGTGTGGCACACCAAGCTTGGTGGTTGTTTCGTTTTTGTAAGCACCGGTTTGAGCCTAGACCTTTGTGTGGTTGTTTGGTTGCTTTATTTGTTGTTCATTCATTTGGTGGTTTGTACCACATTTGGTTTGTAATAATTTATTTAATCTGGTTTGTATTTATTTATTTGTGGCTTGCAAGCCAAAGTATTTATTCTTTGTAATTGTATATTAGCATAGAATAGATTGTGTGGCTTGCATGCCATTTCTCTTTAAATTATGTATGTAATGAGAAGAGAAGACCGGAGGCACCAACGGGAGTCTTGGGAGACGTCTTGGCTACCTCGGATCCGGAGGCGTAGGATCGAGTGGGAGCACACCACGAAGTCTTGGATTGTTTGTCCTTAGTAGACTTAGTTCCTCGGTTGGCTCACCGGGGAACACTTAGGTTGGCTCAAATCGGTTTTGTATGCGTGGTTGTATAGTTTTATTTATTTGTTTTTCTTGCGTGGTTGTAGGATCTTCGCATGCTAGAAAATCTTTTAAAATAATAAAACTATATAGTTTTCCTTAATTGGTTAACAAACCCCGCTCGCTCACAGGATTAACAAACGAATATAAAGTGTTTATGTTCAATTGGTGAAAAATGCATTTTGTCACTTATTTGTTAATCTAAACGAAAAGAGGTTTTTTACCGGAAAAACAAAAGTCCCGTTTTTCTTAAAAACGTAAATCCCACACCATCCAAAAGATGACACCACCCGAATCTAATGAAGCATGGGACAATTGTCGAGCTTAGCACGAGTTGCTCCATGTGGACTTGTGTGGAAGGTGCGTGTGGCGTCTTGAAATCTTTGGTTGTCGAGCTTAGCACGAGCCAATTATTGTCAAGGGCGTCATCGTGTATCTTGTTGGACGATTTGCAATTCCAATTTAATACGCCTTGATAATTGTCGTGCCTATACCGAGTTATCAAAGCGGCTTATTGGGAATCGGTGTGGGAAGGGATCAAACATGCCAAACCGGTGCTATGAGTACCGAAGGATCCCGCAAGTGCCTACGAGTTGTAATCACGGATTGCAATTGGTATAGCGTTTACCGGCCTAAATACCTTCACGAAGTGATCTGCGTTAAACCCGTCATGTAGTGAAGTTATGTTGGGTTCTTAGCCCTTGTTAAATTTAAGTGTTAAACTATTGGGTAATTATTTAACAAGGATTAAAATATGTCGAACTAACCTTTTGTGTGCTTTGCCTTCTTTTAGATGGCATATACAAGCAACACCGTGACACACATTTCACTCCGTCCATTTTTGGAGAAAGAGAAACTCATAGGCGTAAACTTCATGGATTGGCTTAGGCAGTTGAGAATTGTCTTGCGCCATGAAAGCAAGTTGTACGTCCTAGAGGAACCTCTTCCGGAGGCTCCTGCTACCACCGCTACGCGGGCCATTAAGGATGCTTATGAGAAGCGCCTTAAAGACACTAATGAGGTGACTTGCCTCATGTTGACGACCATGAGTTCTGAATTGCAAAAGCAATTCTAGGACGTTGGTGCGTTTGACATGATCTCGCAGCTAAAGGAAATGTTCCAGCAGCAAGCGAGGCAAGAACTCTACGAGTGTGTCAAGGCCTTTGTAGGGTGTCGGATGCAGGAGGGCGGGAACGTGAGCTCCCACGTGCTTCGTATGAAGCAATACGTGGACCAGCTCGAGAGGTTGGGCTTTCCTATGGGGAAAGAGTTGGCTACGGAAATTATCCTCCAATCTTTGCCTCAAGCATATGGTCCGTTCATTGTGAACTACCATATGCATAATATGGATAAGTCCTTGATGGAGTTGCACAGCAAGTTGAAGACCGCCGAGTCTAACATGGCCAAGGCAAAACCATCGACCTCCGCACCCGTTCTAGCCATCCATGAGGGTGGTGCTAAGAGGAAGCGGCCCGCTTCAAACTCCAAGGGCAAAGGAAAGGGGAAGGCGAAGGTGGCAACACCCAAGCCCAAGCCACTCCCGGCGCCGGAGCTGAAGGGGAAGGAACCCGCTCCTATAGCCCCATCACCGGAAGAGGCCACCTACTTCTTCTGCGGGGAGAAGGGACACTACCGGCGTAGTTGTCCCAAGTACACGGAGGAGCTCAAGAGGCTTCGCGCCAAGGCGCTTCCGGTACGTATATGATTGAACTCCATAACACTTCTACTTCTAACGCTTGGGTCTTGGACACCGGGTGTGGTACTCACTTAGTTAATAATGTGCATGTACTAATAAGAAGTAGGGACTTGGTTGATGAGGAGTTGGATCTCATCATGGGAAACAAGGTGGTTGTCCCGGTTGAGAAGATAGGGAGCGTGGACCTCGCCTTTCCATCCGGCTTATCTATTACTTATTAAATGTATCTTATTCGCCCTGCGTGGCAAGAAACATTTTATCATTTTATGCACTCGTTGATGATGGATTTGACTTTAATTTCTCTAATGGAATTATTTCATGCTTTAAGAATGATTTATTTTATTTTAAAGCACATCCATGTCGTGGCATATATGAGACAAGCGTATGCTTGCAAAGTAATAGATCAATCATGAATGTTGGTTCTAAATCCAAATGTGATTTGGATAAGTTATCTTTATGACATGGTCGTTTGGGCCACATAAACAAGAAACGCATCACCAAGCTCCAAGCGAATGGGATCTTGGAATTATTTGACCATGGGTCGGATGATGTATGCGAATCTTGCTTGTTGGGCAAAATGACCAAAGCACCCTTCACCGGCGTATGTGAGAGGGGCAAAGACTTGTTAGATATCGTTCACACGGATGTGTGTTGTCCGTTCAGGCATGTCACTAGGGGTAACTCAAGGTACTTCGTAACCTTTACCGATGATTTCAGTAGGTATGGGTATGTCTATTTGGCAAGACAAAAGTCGGAAACCTTTGAGGTTTTCAAGATATTCAAAAACGAAGTTGAGAACCAATTGGGTAAACGAATTAAGATGCTCAGATCGGATCGTGGTGGTAAGTATCTAAGTTCGGAATTCCGTGACTATCTAAAAGATTGTGGAATTGTTTCGCAATTGACACCTCCTAGGACACCACAATTAAATGGTGTCGCCGAGAGGAGGAACCGAACGTTATTGGATATGGTTCGGTGTATGATGAGTCATACGGATGTACCCATTAGCTTTTGGGGCTATGCATTGGAAACGGCCGTTAGAATCCTTAACCTCGTACCAACTAAGAAGGTCAAGAAGACACCCTTTGAGATTTGGCATGGAAAGGTTCCATCGCTTTCATATCTAAAGGTTTGGGGTTGTCTTGCCTACGTGAGACGTGAGGTGGAGGACAAATTGAAACCCCGAGCAGACAGGTGTTTGTTCATTGGATACTGTCACACCCCGCTAAAGCGGAAACACGAGGTGTCACAGCACAAGATATCATCGCACAAGGTAAATAGATAATAACCATTAGATTAAATTAACAAAATAAGTAGTTCGGATGAAACATAAATAAAAGTTACACAACCGAATAATATTTAAAGGAAATTGTCTTGTACGATGCGTAAATAAAATAAATATGGTTTTTATAAAATGTGACGATGAAGATGAAGATGCCACACATCATATTTGTAAGCATAAGGTACCTAACGGCGGTCACCTGAAAGCACGGGTAAAAGAAAAGTGTCAACTACTAGAGTTGGTGAGTTCATAGGTTTTTAATGTATGCACAAAATATCTTTTAAATGAGAAAAGTTTAAATAATTGATGGAAGTTTTTGGATAAAAATCCAAGTATGAAATAATGATAGAAGATGTATTATATTGCCCAAAACGTTGCACATGGTAGTAATAGACTATGATGATTATTGCTTGAGCCATTATCCAACCTAGCCGACAACCAATTGCCCATGATAAACCTAACGCCTATATTAAATGACGTTAGTAGTGGTAAAGTACATCTATAGTTCGTCAACCATAAATGGGAGACGTCGGAATCTCCAAATAGCGCTACTTACAAATACCATCGGCTCACTAGCGGAGTTAAGGAATAATGTCCAACGAAAGGGCCTTACAACGATCACCCAAGCACATCAAAGAATAATACCATAAGTGCTCAAAATAATATTTGAAATAAATAAGAAGATAGGCAATAAACTTTTCATGAAACGTATACACATGCTTTCACCCCAAAATAATATGAAATACGGTAAAAAGGGGCTATGATACTCACTCGGTATGCAAAGGTGTTTTCTTGTGAGGATTTCTTGTTCCTACCGAAGCTCCTTTCCTAATATAAAAGGTATGTAGCTCTATTAGACTTATTTTATTTATTATTTTGTATTATTTATTTGTGGTTAACTTATTTATTTAAATAGTTAAAGGTTGTCTCTATTTTTCTATGAATCATAAGTGTTTACTGAAATTTTCAGTTCTTTGAGTTGAACTTTAAAAATTAAAAACTATAATTTAGGAGTCATATTAAGGCTTGATATTTTAATATAATCTTACTACATGTTTCTAGAATGTCCAGTAAAAATATAGGAATTTATAATCCATGTTTAGTATTTTTAATAATTAAAAGTGTATAGGATGTCCACTGATCAGTGTCTGGATGACATGTTGTTACTAAAACGTCTGTTTAGGGCTCATACGACCTCCTTTTTACATGATTCAAACTGGGAAATAACCACGACTCACAGATTAAACTTTTAAAAAAAACTAGACGTAATTTGACCCAAGAATGAGTTAGTTACACGCGTTTAAAGTGTACCCTTCTAAATCTGCCAGACTTCCAGATTCAACATATGGGTCTTTTTAAATATGTTTGAAGGATCAAACGTTCATGAAAATTAGTGAATCCAGGTTTAAATGAAAGGTAACACTTTAAACTAAGATTAGCAAAAAGAATCAACTGATTTTGATACCTAGAACTCCAGATATAACAAAAACAAGTGAGGAGTTCTAACATCAGATTCTGCCAGATTTGTGATTCTTTTTGCTTATGGTTCATAACTTTAATATAACATGTTTATATTCATGAATAATCATATTGTATGAGTATAAGCTTTGATAATCCATGTGTTCTTACAACAATGGTAGGATGATACACATTTTATGTGTTCCTTACAACATTTGTTAAGATGAAACACATGCATGATCAAAGTCTTATTTTTTTCTTGATTTTTAGTTGATTAAGTTCCATACAACAACGGTAGGATGATGCACATTTCATGTGCTCCTTACAACATTGGTAGGATGTTTATATTTACATGATTATATATATATAAATAAAGGAAATAAGATGAACAACAAAGAAAATAAATAAAAGAGAGAAGAAAGAAAAAGAGAAGAAAGGTAGAAGAGTAGAGATGGGTGTTTTATGATCATCTTACCACTCTTTTCCTTGATTTTGTCTTTGATCTTCAAGAGATGATCAAGACTTGGATGTATTTGGGAGATTTTGTTGGTGAAAGAAGAAGAGAGAAAAGAGAAGAGATGGAGTGTGGTGGTAAAGGAAATGATAAAGAGTAGTAGGGGGCTTATATAGAGCATGGGGGAGATCAAGTGGTGTTCTTGGGAAGAGAAGGAGGCAAGAGAAATTTGAGGGGGGGGGTAGAGGTGGCCGGCCTCATTGGGGGGGGGGGGGGGGTTTTCTTTTTTTTTTTTTGAATAATTATGTGTAATTGGTTTAAATGAATTTTGTATAATTGTTGATTTTGTTTAAATCTTTTAATTACAAAGTTTTTATTACTTTTATGAGTTTATTTTTATATGTTTTATATTTTAAATTATTTACATTTATCATAATTTATTTAATTATTTTAATTGATATTATTTTTATTATTGTACCTGATTTGTAATTCTTGACTCGTAATAATTCGATTTTTCGAGCTCCGGAAGGTTCTAACCATATAGGCGGGATTTCTATGAAATCTAATATTATTATGGATGTATTTAAGTCATAATTACTATTTTTAGTCATACTAGGCTTATAATTAGAATTTCTAATGGCTAACCGGGGAAATTTGTTGCCGAATGTCACAGATACCCTGCCGGGTCTATGGGATATTTGTTTTACAAACCATCCGAGAACAAGGTATTTGTTGCTCGAAGGGCCGTCTTTCTTGAAAGGGAGATGCTATCCAAAGACGCTAGTGGGAGAAAGGTAGATCTTGAAGAGATACAAGAACCCTCCAATGACCAACCTGAAGTTGGCACTAGTTCACAAGATTATTCTCAGCACGGCGCTGCTGGAGAACCTGACACGGATCCTTTACCTCTTAGGAGATCCGGTAGGAGTCGCAACGAGCCAGAGAGATATGGGTTTCTCATGTCTGAGGGCTGCGACCTAGTGGTGGATCATGATGAACCATCATCTTATCGGAACGCCGTGGTGGGCCCTGAGTCCGCTAGGTGGAAAGAGGCTATGGAGTCCGAGATGCAATCTATGTCGGATAACCAAGTCTGGGATTTGGTAGATCCGGTGCCCGGGTGTAGACCCGTAGGGTGCAAATGGGTCTTTAAGAGAAAGACCGGCATACATGGAGAGGTAGACACCTACATAGCCCGACTGGTGGCTAAGGGTTTCACGCAAACTCATGGTGTAGACTATGATGAAACCTTTTCCCTGGTGGCTATGTTGAAGTCTATCCGGATACTTATGCCAATTGCCGCATTTCATGATTATGAGATTTGGCAAATGGATGTAAAAACCGCGTTCCTTAATGGGACACTTAGCGACGAGGTCTATATGACTCAACCCGAGGGTTTTGTACATGCCAAGCATCCGGATAAAGTCTGCAAGCTTAAGAAGTCCATTTATGGACTTAAGCAAGCATCGCGCAGTTGGAACCTGTGCTTTGATGAGAAAGTCAAAGAGTTTGGCTTTTCTAAAAGCCATGCGTATATGTCAGGGCTAGTGGGAGCATAGTTGTGTTCCTAGTCTTGTATGTCGATGACATACTCCTCATTGGAAACGATGTCCCGACCCTTCAAGGTGTAAAAACTTGGTTAGGGAATTGTTTTTCAATGAGGGATCTAGGAGATGCGACTTATATTCTTGGGATAAAAATCTATAGAGATAGATCCAAGAGGCTTATTGGGCTTAGACAAAGTACATATGTTGACAAAGTCCTAAAGCGGTTTAGGATGGAAGACTCCAAGAAGGGGTTCATTCCAATGTCACATGGTTTGGTATTGAGTAAGACTCAATCCCCTAGTTCCCCAGAGGAACGGGAAGTAATGAAGCGAGTGCTATATGCTTCGGCTGTGGGCTCGATCATGTACACCATGCTATGTACAAGGCCTGATGTATCGTGCGCCTTGAGCATGACGAGTAGATATCAAGCCAACCCTGGCGAAGCTCATTGGACGGCGGTGAAGAGCATTCTCAAGTATCTTCGGAGGACTAAGGAGATGTTCTTGGTGTACGGAGGTGAGGAAGAGCTTAGAGTAAAGGGTTACTCTGATGCAAGCTTCCAAACCGATAGGGATGACTGCCGATCACAATCGGGGTTCGTGTTCCTATTAAACGGCGGTGCTACATCCTGGAGGAGCTCCAAGCAAGACACTGTGGCCGATTCCACTACCGAGTCGGAATACATTGCGGCCAGTGAAGCTGCTAAGGAGGCCATATGGATGAGAAAATTTCTGCTTGATCTGGGAGTGGTTCCAAGCATCAGCGACCCTGTTGAGATCTTCTGTGACAACGAGGGTGCCGTTGCTTTAGCAAAGGAACCAAGGTCTCATCGACGCACGAGGCATATTCCGCGGAAATATCATTTTATCCGGGACGTGGTCGAAAATGGACACATCGTCATAAGCAAAGTACACACGGATAGCAATTTGGCGGATCTGTTTACTAAACCGTTGTCGCAAGCCAAGCACGATGCCCACACATGTGCTATTGGGATTAGATTTGCTAGTGACTTGGTTTGAGTTGTATCTTGGTTATTGTATTCGATGTATTTACTATGTTATTGGGAACATTAAGCAATATTGTATTTTTGAATGTATTGATTATTAAATGGAGATTTAATAATACGCGTGTAGCGAATACTTTCTTTAAATCATTATTGTGTTCCAACTTTGCATGTTGTATCACTTCCTTGAATGTTTTACATTCTAAATTGTCCACGATCGGTCATTCTTCAAGGAAGGAAGTATGAACGAAGATCGAGGGAAATGATTGGTCATAGTGTTCAATGGGGATTGAATACAAGGGACGCAATATTTCGCATATATTTGAAAAGAGTTTCAAGTGATTGGACAACCCACACCTGATCTTACTTCATGGTACATGTCAAGAGTAAATCAGGATGATAATATCTTTTATCCTTAGACCGGAGATGCATGTGTTTCACTATTTTGGTTTGCTTTATTCTGAGCTCTTTCAAACGTAGTCCGTAACTGGCTATTATAAAGGAGGTATTTGGGTAAAGTATTGCCATTGTATTGGAGGCAATGTAGTCGAAGGAATTTGTTCCTCTGTAAAGAGAGATATCCCTGGGCCCCTCGATGATTGGGCGCTGACACCAAAATGCATGGCCATGCTCGAGTTTGCAATGATTGTTGATCAGTTGCAACTCACCTTTTGGTCACCACCAATTTTGATCGAGAAACATAATCGTGAACAATCAGAGAATGACTTTGTACCATGTCTCGTGTTCACTTGGATATCGCGAACAATAAGATAATTGATCACTTATCTATAGGACCATGTCAAACTCTTTTACTTTATCATGATACTTGTCAGGGATGACATACCCCATGTTTAGTTGGGGGCAGGGATGCCTTGCTAGAGGCCGCTCCCTGTTTGTGGTGCCCATGGATACGGTGTGTCATGTGTAAGTGGGAGTTTGTTGGTATCTGCCCACTGACACACGTACGCCAGCATCACTGCCAATGAAGCGTGGGCCTATTGGGTCACATGCCAAGTTTCAATCTCGACAGCCTACTATAAGAAGAAAGAGTCAAAATGGTCAAATTCCAGTTAACCTAGGCTTCACGACCGTGAAGGATGCTCCACGGGTCGTGAAGCAGCTCGTGTCCACGAGTCCTGTCGTGGGCCGCATGGTTCATGAAACCCTAGGGCTTCACGACCCTACACGGCCCGTGAAGGAGGTCGTGAAGGCACGAACCCTCACGATTCTCGCACGGCGCGACATGACTCGTGGAGGATAAATGGCCGGTCGTGGCGCATTTATCCTTCAGGGCCCGTGAGAGCCCGCGAAGAAGTCGTGAAGGCAGAATTCCAAGTGACACTTGTGTTTCATTAGACCATTTGAGTTGGTCCAATGATATGGTGCCATTGGGGTCCGACTCTAGCTCTTTTGAACAGAACGGAGGTCTTTAAAAGGGACTCTCTTTGTTCATTTCATACTCTTGGTTCATTTTAGTGCAATACATATACTTGTGAGTTCATCCATGAGAGAGAGAGCAAGATCAAGTGTTGGTGATTTGTGCACAAGTGTTTCAAGGCTGTTCCAGAAGATATCCATCAAGTGTTGGTGGTGCTTCGGTTTGCTAGTACAAAGAGGTTGAAGGTTTCTTGGTGTGGACTTGCATTAGGGCATGGAGCCTTTTGTTTCAAGCTTACATCCCAAATCCGAATTGATCCAGCCAAGTATCAAAGTCTTCGAGGGTATGATTTGTTCTCCTTCTTCTCTTTGTTCTTGTTTTTGGTTGCATGCATGTTCTTGGAAGTTTTCGCCACCATTGGGAAATCATGGGATCTTTTTGTGTGTTTTTGTTGCTTCCATTGCATGCTTTGATTCCCCTGGATTCCCAACACAAATATGGGTATGTAAGGTATGGTCTTGGCATGAGATGCATACATGCATACACATATGTTGTGTATATATGAATATGGGTGTAAAAGTTGGTTTTGTGCCCCAATGCATGTGTACAAGAATTTCCTTGTTGTGCCTTGAGTGTTTGTGTTGGAAATTCTGACCGAAATATTCTTTGGTCACGGTTTTGGCACACCGTGCTTTGTAGTTGTTGTTTGTTGCTTTTAGTTGGTAACCATCGCCCTAGACCTTGTGGTTGTGCCTTGTGGTTTGTTTGGTTGTTTGGATTTATTTGGTGACCTTGGTGTCACGTGTGATGTAATTAATTATTTATTCGTTCGGTTTGTAATTAAGTATCGCGGCTTGCATGCCGTTTCATTTGTTCATATGTGCTTGTACTAGATTGATAGGAAGCGCGCGGCATGCAAGCCATTTCCTTTCTTTTGTGTACTTGTGTTTTGAATACCACAATCAAGAGTCAAGAGGAGACGTCTTGAAGACCTTGGGTCCGGTTAGTCCCGATGGAGGTAGCGGATTCAGTGGGAGCACTCCATGGTCTAGGTTTGTGTCCTTAGTAGACCTACTCCTCCCAGCTTGGCTCGCGGGTAGGACACATAGGTTTTTGGCATGGTTACCAACCTCTTTGTATGCGTGTGATGTGATTTATATTTCTTGCATGGTTGTTTATGTTTCCTCGCATGCTTGATAACTTTTCTAAGTTAATAAAATCACAAGAGTTTTTAAATTGATTAACAAACTCTCGCGCGTAAACGATTAACAAGACAATATAAACTTGGTATTTATATTTAAAGTGAAAATCGTTTTTGTCACTTACTTTGTTAATCAAATATTAAAACTTGGTTTTAATCAGAAAACAAAAGCCCGTTTCCTAAAAACGTAAATCACGCACCATCCATAAGATGACACACCCGATTCTAGTGAAGCATGGGATAATTGTCGAGCTAAGCACGAGTTATTCCATGTGGATCTGTGTGGAAGGTGAGAGTGGCGACTTAGAGTTATTGGTTGTCGAGCTTAGCACGAGCCAATGATTGTCGAGTGTGCTACCATGTATCTTGTTGGACGATTTACAATTGCAAACTAAGATCCTTGTGTGATTGTCGAGCTAAGCACGAGTCAACCAAGAATTTTAATTTGGGATTGGTGTAAGAAGGGATCAAACATGCCAACCGACCCTTTTACGTCGTTGGATCCCGCAAGTGTCTAAGAGTTGCAATGGAGATTGCAATCGGTAAAATGGTTACCGGCCTAAATAGCTTCATGAAGTGATCTGCGGTAAACCCGTCATGTAGTGGAGTAAAATATGGTTCTTAGCTCTTGTTAAGATAAATTTTTTTTTATAAAACTTTATGGGTAATTATTTTAACGAGGATTATATCAAACTAACTAAAACGTGTATTCTTGTTATTTATAGATGTCAAACGATAATCACACCACGTCAAACAATTCGCTTCGTATGTTCCTACATAGGGAGAAACTCACGGGAGTGAACATCGTTGACTGGCTTAGGCAATTGAGAATTGTCCTTCGCTATGAGTCAAAGTTGCACATCCTTGAGGAACCTCTTCCGGAACCGCCTGCTAGCGACGCGACTTGGTCCGTCCGATACGCGTATGAAAAGCGTGTTGAGGACACACACGATGTTGCCTGCCTCATGTTGTCAACTATGAGCTCGGAGTTGCAAAAACACTTTGAGCACATGAGTGTGTACGATATGATGGACAAGCTGAAGGACATGTTCCAACAACAAGTAAGGGAGGAACACTATGAGTGTGTTAAAAACCTAGTCGGTTGTAGAATGCAGGAAGGTAGGAGTGTGAGTGCCCACGTCCTTAAGATGAAGGCGTACGTGGACCAAATGGAGAGACTAGGATTTCACATGGGGAGGGAGCTTGCTGTGGATATAGTACTCCAGTCCCTGCCCGCATCATATGATCAGTTTGTCATAAACTATCACATGCATGACATGGAGAAAACCTTAGGTGAATTGCATGGTATGTTGATGACTACGGAGTCTGACATGGCCAAACATGAATCCACCTCTTCCATTCCTACCACGAGTTCTAAGGAACAAAAGAAAAAGAAGAAGAAACCGACACGAAGGGAAAAGATTGGAGTGTCCAAGCCTATTCCCCACATTGAATCTGAGGACCATGATTGTGTGCCTCAAGAAGAGATTCGAGAAAAAGTGGTTTGCTACTTCTGTGGAAGATTTGGAGATTGGGGCCGTCATGCATGCCCATCGTGCCGAGAGGATATTAAACTTCTAAGGAAAGAGAGAGTTAATTTCCCCTCTCAAGGTACATTCATGATTCATGGCTAATTCTTCTATTTCGCTGGGTTGTTCACCCGAGCTAATTAACTCACGTTTGTCACAAATTAATTTTGTTACAAAGTGTAGGTACCATTTAAAAGAAGAACCAAGAGCATGAAGAACCGGATCTCTAAAAGAGGTAACTCGGAAGATTGACCTTTACAAGAGAATTGGGAGTTTTGATCTCCCCTATTCTGACCGGTTTCATTATTACTTTGTTTTTGATGCCCTACGAGGCAAGTTTAGTTTTTGTTGTATGTTCATGAAGACGATGGATGAGTTTTTGAATTTTTGGGTTGTAAAAGATTTTTTCGCATTACTTATTCGATTTCGAAGTTTGTTCATGTCATAGCTTATGTTTTATTTTGGCCTTCAAGGCGCATCATTCTACATTTGATGACGATGAATTCATACTTGAAATTTGAATCTTGTTTTAGAAAAATATTTGTTGATTGATAGAAATTAAAATTATCCATGTCAAGACATACATGTTACAAGTAATAATTAATCATGAATGATTGATTCTAAGTCCAAAATAGTTTGGATTAGTCGGTTCTTTGTCATAATCTACTTAACCATGTAAATAAGATAAGTATCACCTAGATCCATGTGGTTAGGATCATGGACTAGTTTAACCTCGGGTTAAACATTTGATGCTAATCTTATCTATAAGGGTAAGATGATTATGAATCCCTTCACGGTATATGTGGGAGGGATGCTAGCTTGTAAGATATTGATCACCTTTGGTGGATAATCCGTACAAGCACATAACAAAGAGAAACTAATTAGAAGAATCAATTGGGACATATAGATAGGATGCTTAGATCTAGTTAAGATTCTAAGATACCTTAAATCTATATCAATGACTACATTATGAATTACGGGATTATCTCACAATTCGTTCCTTAACATAGACACATTTGTACATGGTGTCACGTTAAAGGAAACCGGATATTGTTGAAAATTATCTGGTAAATAATGGGTCAAATATGTGTATTCGACTTGTTAGTATACACATTGAATGTGACGAGCCAAGTTCTTAATCTTAATCCAACTTGAAAGTCTATTTAGCAACTATGAGATATATCTTGAAAGAGTTCTTTGCTTGTATATCAAAGTTTGGATATTTTCAATCTACATCTGGTGGGAGATTGAAGAACTTAAATGCTGCTAATACATTTAAAAGGTTCTTATAGGTTTTGGATATTTGACCTTACGAGAACAATGCTTTGTTGCTCGAAAGGAAGATAATAACTAAAGCATTCCAGTGGAAGAACGTGCAACTTAAATGAAAGACTTGATGTTGGCACTAGCATATGATGAAATATCGGCATGAGAATGCTGGTTATCCTGACCATGAGTAATTACTTTCAAGGCTGATAGAAGTCATGTAGCCAAAGAGATATGGGTTCCTCACATCTAAGTGGCAATGACTTGATGGTGAGTTTTGCTCAAATCACCATCTATCGGAAAGCATAGTGGGCCCTGAGTTCACTGAGGTTATAAGAAGTAATTAATCATAAGATGAAATCCATTTCAAGTATGCAAATACTTTACTTAATTCCATACCAAGGTGCAAACCTAGATGGTGTAAATGGAATTAACATGGATTGTATTGTAGACTACTTCAAATACCGACTAGGGGTAAAGGTTTCGCGATGGTTTTTGTGGAAGCTTTTCCTAGTGGCTATGTTGAAGATCATTTGATACTTGTTGCTATTGTTGCCTTCTTACGGCAATAAAGGATAGTACACGGATATACAAAACCACGTTCCTTTATGGAACTTCGTATTGAGGAAGTGCTTACCACACATTCCGAGGGTCTTAGATATCCGTAGTATCCAAATTAAGTCTACAAGTGTGAATAAGTCCTTTGGACTTATACTAACATCGTAAAAGTAAGATCTTTGCTTTCATGAGAAAATCAAAGTCATGAGTTTTCTAGGAGCATAGATAAGACTTTTACATATGTCAGGGCTAGTGGGAGCTTTTATTGTATACCTAGAAGTATGTATCGATTGAAGATAATGACCCATTGTTAAGTGTTCTATGAACCTAAGATAGGGAATTATTGTATCATGATAATACTTAGGAGATACAAGATTTTGAATCACAAGAAATACTTGTGTATGTTCTTAATGTTTGACGACAAGAAATAAGCCTTGGAGTAAGTTTTTTACTCTAATACTAATTTCTAATAGTATAACTGTCGATCTTGATCGAAGTCTTTGATCCTACTATATGGTGTTAATTATTGATTAGAGAAGTTCTTAAGTATCACTGATCCTATTGTAAACTTTTTGTAACAATGAGGATATGAGTACCCTAGTTCTTCGTCATATGATCTCTTTGACGGATACTTTGAATAAGTAGTTTGGTCAAAAGATAATTGAGAAGATAACAAGAATACAAATGGATGTTGCATGGCAAATCTATTGAATAAGCCTTTATCATAATGACTAGTGATGTTTGACATACTAGGTCATGTAGCATTTCTTATGCATATGATTTGGCTTTAAATATTGTTTTAGTTGTTGATTGTTTTATATTTGCTTTGGGAACTGCAAGCAGTATCGTTACTTTTGATTGCTTTCGATATATAGTGGGGACTATATATAAGCAAATGCGGTTACTTTCATTAGTCTTTACTGTGTTTCATCTTAGCATGTTTAACCACTTCCCTGAGTGCTTATGCATTCTAGATTTCCACAGTCGGTCATTCTTCAAGGGAAGGAAGTTTGAGTTAAGACTGAGGTTAGGGTTTGGTCATGCTTTAATCAAGGATTGAATACAAGTGACGCAAAACTAACCTGTGCTTGAAATGAGTTTCAAGTGATTGGAAGACCCACACCTAAGTTCACTTCATGGATTATGGTCACAAGTGACTCAGAATGATAATATCATTTCATCCTTAGACCGGAGATACATGTGTATCCAAAGCATGAGTCTGCTTTATTTTAATTACTTTCAAACGTGGTTCGTAACTGGCCACTATAAAGGGAGTTATCAAATAAAGTGAGAAGCATGTGGCGGGGCTATGTAGTCAAAAGGATTTGTTCCTCTAGTTAGAGAGATATCCCTGGGGCCCTCGATGATTGGGCGCTGACACCAAAAATGCATGGCCGTGTTCAAGTTACAATGATTTTAGATGAGTTGTAAACTTGTTCTTTTGGTCACCACCAATCTAGAATCGAGAAACAGAATCGTGAACGATCTGGAGATTGACATTTTTCCATGTCTCGTGTTCACAAGGATATCGCGATCAAAGGGATGTTTATGATCACTTATCTATAGGACCTTTTAGCCTTTCTAGGCTACCAGGATTTGTCGAGGATGACGTAACTCGTACCGACTTAAGGGCAAGTATGCTTTGCTAGAGCCGCTGCTTGTCTGTGGTGTTGGTAACGCTGTAACATGTGCAAGTGGGAGTCTGTTGGAATATGCCCACTGATACACGTGTACTAGCATCACTGCTGATGAGGTACGAGCCTATTGGGTCACACGCCAAGGGTAGATTCCGGCAGCATAATGCAATCAAGAGAGAATATGAGATTAGGGTTTCTGGCGACCTTCACGGGCCCTCACGGGCCGTGAAGAGGACGTGAAGAGAAACCCTCCACGAGCATTCACCACCCGGACAAGTAGTCGTGGGAGCAGGGCCTTCACGAGTGCTTCACGACCCATGAGAGCCCGTGAAGGCAGGCGCCATTCTTTTAATTGGACCACTCGTTGGCCCAATGAGAGTGTGCGGTGGAACCCGGCCTATGAGGCCTTCACGAGTGCTTCACGGCCCGTGAGAGCCCGTGAAGACAGAAGTCAAAGTGACACTTTATTTCTATTGGACCTTTGTGATGGTCGAATGAATGAGTGACAATTTGGCCGACTCTGGTTGCCTTGATATGAATTCCAGAGTTTATAAAAGGCTAGGCACTCTCTCTTGGCATGACTCTTGCTTCTACACACACATAACACATATACATGGTTCTTTAGCATCTAGTGGGTTGGTGGTGTGTGTAATCTCGTGAAGGCAAGTAGTTCTAGTGGTAGTGGCTGCTCCAGATTCACGAAGACAACGTGTGGTTCGTGTCTCGGGTCGTTAGCAAGACGGAATCTCGGCTACTTGGTGTGGACTATCAATAGAGGAGCTCGGTTTCGGGTTCACGAAGATCTTCCTAGCTCGGTGGATAGCTCCAGCCCCGTGATGGTATCATTTCTCCTCCCTCTCGTTTGTTTTAGTTGCTATATTCGTTTGTAGTCATGATCCCCAGTTGGGGAATACATGCATGTCGGTTTTGATACTCGAAAACCCCGGTTTTTGATGTCGTTGCTTCCGCTGCGTACGAGTGTTGGCGTGCATGGATTTCCTACACAAAAGCAATCGGATTTTTGTACTTTTGAATTGTAGATTCAAGTTAAAAAGGTTTGTTTGATTCTTCTTTGATTCTTGTAAGCATGCTACGGTTTTGTTATAACATGCTGGGTTTTGTTTATGAACACCGATTATAAGCATGATAGAAACCTTGGTTGGTGGGTTTTGTGTGTTTTAAGTGTTTATGTGGTTTATAGGTGTTTACGATGCATGATTGTATTTTTAATCATGTATGTATATGTTTTGTTAAACTTCTATATGAATTGTTTGAAATGTGGAAAATGATTCATGGAGGATTGAAGTTATCGGATTGTTGAAATATGAAGCTGTCAGATTGTAGTGAAGATGATGAAATCCGGATTGATGAAAACCGACAACTTGGAAAACCGAGTGTTGTAATCCGATACTTATGAATCCGGTACTTAAGAAATCTGGAACTAATGGTGAAATCCGATGATCTTGAAATCCGAGTATATGAAATCCGGTTATCATGAAATCCGATGGTGGATTCCAAGTTGAATCCGACAAGGGTGGAAATCCTACTCTGGCTTGCGGATTCCTTCAAATCCGACAGGGGTATCGGATTCTTAGAAATCCGATGGTTTAAGCGGATTCCGATAGATGTATCGGATTTCCCTTGAAATCCGATAGTTTGGATGTTTGTTGATTATTTAATGCTATATGCTAAGTGTTCATGCATATGTGTATCAAATGTGATATGTTTGATTTAAAGATGATATAAATATATGTTTGATATATATTTATTAATCAGATATTGATTCAGTTTGTTGTGTTCACAGGAACAAACAAGGCTCAATAAAATTAGATCACTGAGTGGAGAAGCTGAGATCTTGAGGTAAGTGGATGTTTACTCACGGGTGATATTAGTTGTACTGGGTTGGTTGCAACTGTTGTTGGTTTGATGCATGGATAGACTTATTGTCTGTTACTTGATTAACTGGTTAATTGTTAATTAATTGTTGCGTCAGTGATATGTATACATGATGGTTGGGAAGTCAGTTTTCGACTGTGCTTATGGGCTAGGTTTGATTGTTATCGTCTAATCAGTATTGGGATCTTTTGATGCATTTGTTGCAACATAAGGTAATATTGTGTGAGAATAAAAAATGAACTATCGGTAAACCTTTGCTTTGGCCGGCATTGGTTGTAGGTTCCTGCAGAACCGTCGGTCTTCCTAGGGTGCTTATTTGTGGTTGTTAATATCATGTTGTTCTCAGTTGTGATTGAACTCCATTCACTTAGCTTTGTGCTAATCCCCCACCTCTCACTCTTTTTACAGGTTTTGGTAAGTCAGCGGCTCGGCTGAGAGTGGTTAGCTTGGGGAGTAATCACCGAGGCCTCTGATGTTTGATTTGTGACGAGCCGTAGTTTTTGTAATACTATTATTTTGAATCGGTTGGCTTTATAAAACAGTGGTTTGTGATTTTTTGTAAATACTTTTAAGTATTTTAATCTGTTTATAAATTTGCTAAATGATTGAAACTGTTGATCATACAAAGGTAAAACTGTTAGTGGGCTTGTGAAGAAATAGTTGAAAGCTGTTAGTTTGATTTGTGAAAACAGTTGTAACTAACAGTTGTGGTGAATGATGCAACTGTTAGTACAAAGAGCTTGGAACTGTTAGAATGATTTTGACAACTGTTGAAAGGCGTAAAAGAGAAGACTGTTAGAAGAATCACATTCAACAAACAGTTCTGTTGAGCTATTTTTGGAAACTGCTATCTTCGTGGATTTGAAGGATATCTTATCAAGTTGGAAGATTATCAAGATTATCTTGCAAGATAGAAGATTAACCAACTGTCAACTATTCAAGGAAGATCAAGAGTTTATAAATACTTCATTAGAATATCATGTTTAGTATCGATAGTTTTGTAATTCAACTCTGTCAGAGTTTGCAATCATTCGTATTGTTTATTGTTTTCAGAAAGTGTAGTAGCCTCCAAGTGTCTTTGAAACCTAAGAACAAAGTGTGTTCTTCGTCTAACAAAAGAGTTAGATTGGAGATGTAGGTGAATATTGTAATCATCCTTGATTATTAATAAAACATCTTGTGTTTTGAAAGTATTTCAGTGAGTTGATTGAATTGTTCTTGTGATTAAAACCTTTATTAATCAATTAAGTGTGATTTCGCGACTTCTTAGTTGATTGTGATCAAACTCAAATATTGTCTTTTATACAACTCTGATTTAAATTCAAAAGATAATTCTTGTTATTGATTTTGGTAATATTCGATCCTGACAAGTGGTATCAGAGCCTTAACATTAAGGTTCCTTTGATCACCAGTTGAAGGTTTTACACAGATCTACTGTGTTTGAGTGTTTTAAAGTCTTTCTAAAGTTCTATTTGTGAGTTTTCAATCACTTTATTGCAATGGAGTCTGGTGGATCTTCTGATAACACTGGATCTGGGTCAAACATTCGTGTTCCCATGCTCAAACCAACTGATTTTGAGATGTGAGAACTGAGAATCAAGCAACATGTTCAATTAATGTACTATGCTGTTTGGGAAATCATTGTGAATGAACCCACAACTCCTATTGATTTAGATGAAACTGGAAAACCAAGGAAGAAACCACCACCAAAAACAGATGCTGAAAGAAAAGAGAGGATGCTTGAGATGAAAGCTCTCAGCATTTTTCAGATTGCTATTCCAAATGAGTATCAACATCAGTTTCAGAAGTTTGAGGGTGCTCATGAATTGTGGAATGCTTTAGAGAAAAGGTTTGCAGGAAATGCAAGTTCCAAAACGAATCAAAGGGATCTTCTAAAACAAGCTTATGAGAACTTTTCTAGTGGAAAGAATGAAAGTATCACTCAGATTTTTGATAGGTTCTATAAGCTGGTGAGTCAACTTGAGAGTGAAAAATTTAGAATAGAGCAAGATGAGATCAATAGAAAGTTTCTCAGGTCCTTAGGTGATGAATGGACAGTGTATGCTGCACAATGGAGAACTAAGGATTCTCTGGAAGATATAGAATTAGATGATCTTCACAACAATTTGATTGTGTTTGAAGGGGAAATTGAGGGAAAAAGGAAGTCTATGACCTCTAGCCACAATGCTGCTCTTCTTTCATCCTCAGGTATGGACTCAAATCTTTCTTTAACTAATTCTGTTGATGGTGGTGTAGGTACTGTTGCTGGAGTAGATGTGAATACTTCTGATGCAGTGCTTGAAGCATTCCTTGCTAGTCATGCACATTCAACTCTCACCAATGAGGATCTTGAACAAGTGCATCCAGATGCTCTTGAGGAGATGGATCTCAAGTGGCAGTTGGCTATGCTAACTGTGACAGCAAAAAGATTCATCAAGAGAACAAGAAGGCAAAACATGAACTTTAGGGCTGATGGTCTGGCTGGATTTGACAACTCCAAAGTAAGATGTTTCAAATGTCAACAACCTCGACACTTTGCCAGGGAATGCAGATCTGGTGGACAAGGCAAGCATCAAGGTCAAAATTCAAATTCTAACTCATCGGCATTGGTCTCACAAGAAGGTCATGGGTTTGATTGGAGTGATCAAGTAGAGCAAGCCACTCACAACAAAGCATTGATGGCATTGACTTACTCCTCCATCAACATGGATTCATCAGAATCATAAGACATTCAGGTATCTTCTAAACTATGTCCTGGTGAATGTACAACTATAGTTAAAAGGTTTAGGGAGCACAACAAAAAGGTTTGTGCTGCTCTGAGGAAAATGGAAGAAAGAACGTATGAAACCAGTGCTGTTATTGAAAGCTTTGAAAAGAAAATCAAAGATTATCAGGCTAATGAACTGCAAATGGATTATGATAGAAAGTATCATAAGTGGGAGAAGGAGCAACTTCAAGAAGAGATTGATAGTCTTTAGGAGAAGTTAAGTGAGAAAGAGGGTAAGATAGATGAGCTTATCAAGAAATTGGATGGTGTGGACACAGATTTGAGCATGTTCAAAGCATCAACTCTTAAGCTTGAAACCTTGTTAAAATCAAAGATCACAAACAAGGTAAAAACAGGCATAGGCTATAAACAGACCCCACCTCCATACAATCATAACTATATAACTCCCATGTCTGATGTAGCTGAAAGGTATGTTAATGAACCATTACAAGAAGAATTGAAGTCAGCTGATCCACAGTTTGAAAGTGAAGCGGAGGGAATTGCCTATGAGGTGATTTATGAGAAGAAGGAGGGTTTTGTGAAGAAAGAAGAAGTCATTCCTATTGAAAATCACATATATTGAACCTACAACACCTATATCTTCTTCACAACATGTGGTGTTTGTAAAAACATCTTTTGAATCCTCCACCAGTAAACCAAACCCCTTCAAATCTGTAAACTCTATAAACAGTTTCACTACTATTGAAAACAGTCCCCATCTTTACACTAACAGTTTCAAAAAGAACCTAAACAATTTTAATCCAAAAACCTCAACTGTTAATTGTTAGTCCCATGTTTAAAATATTCAGATTTGATGACACAAACTATCGATATGTATAGATAATAGGTTAGGAGTTAGGAATTATGTAAGTCTGTTATAGACTGACTAGTCAGCTTCACCTGAGTAGTCACCGTATAACTTAGTGACTAGGTAAGTTTTATATGTAAGTACTAGATAACTTAGTGACTTCTAAGCTGAGATAGGACTTAAGAATGAAGACTTGAAAGTTTGAAGACTTGAAGACTTAAAGATTCAAGAATTCAAGATTCAAGAAGTCAGCTTGACAAGGTCAAGATTGAGTATGTCAGCTCAGCGTCAGAAGTCAGTTCAGAATTTAAGTAAGTTCTAAATTCTGTTATAAACTCTCTATATCGATGACATTTAAATTAGGATATCTAAACCTAATTTAAACTATCTATTAGTTGGATAGAAATCTTAAACGAAAATTAATTAGATATGTTCTAATTAAGGAGTTTGTTACGGTTTTAAAGAAAAGATAAGTTCTATCTTTAAACTGAGATTTACTCATAGATATATCAAGTATAAGTATAAACCTTCTTATGGGTTTTGCATAGATGTTCTTACGTATGTACGAGAACAGATACGCGATACACAACGACGACTGCATAAGTTGCAAAACGTACGTGTGATCGTGATACTTGATACACGTGTGTTGCGATAACTTTGTAAGTTCAAAGTTCGAGAGAGTTTTTAAGAGTTCTTGTTAATCAGTTTTAACAAGAAAGTTGAGGTTATAATCATTGTAATATCAAATCATCCTGTTGATTTGATTAGAGAGTGATAAAAGTTATTGTACTAATTGATAATTGAATATACATTTGATTAATTTGTTTGATTGTTTAAAGTGTATTCAACCCCCCCTTCTACACTGTATCGGCTGCTTGTTCACCCTCTTTGGGACCAACAACTGGTATCAGCGCAAGTTTTCTTCATAAGTTGAAGATCAAGATCCGCTGTCAAAAGGTTAAGACGTATACTAGCAAGCAATCAAGTCACATACCAAAAATGGCGGCAAAAGGGTGTCCTATCTTTGATGGCACTGAGTATCCTATGTGGAAGTTTAGAGCCATGCTATATCTGAAGTTTGTGGATCACAGGATGAGTACCGTGATTCAAGATGGCCCAATCATACCAATGATCCATATTACTACCACTGACAAAATTGTTCCCTCTGGAGAAACTCCCAAGCCTGAAGCAGCCTGGACTGAGGAAGATCGTAAACTATTTAATCTTGATGACAAGGCACAAAGCATTATAGCAAATGCTTTAACAAACCCTCTTCTATCTACTGTGGCTGGGTGCCAAACTGCAAAAGAGATGTGGGATACTCTCAGTGTCACGTATGATGGCACTGACCTGGTCAAGCAACATAAGAAGACAAATCTGAGTCGTTCTTATGAAACTTTCTTTGCTAAAAAGAATGAAACTCTGGCAAATTTGTTTACCAGATTTCAATGCTTGATAAATGATCTGATCTTGGTAGGTGTCAAGAAAGATGAGAATGAGTTGGTACTCAAGTTCTTGGATGTGTTACCAGAACTATTCAATGAGATCACCATTGCACTTCATGCTGGAGGAACCATAGGAAAATATGATCCCAGATCTATCTATGGTTTCCTTCTACATCATCAACAGATCATGAAACAGAAGAAAGTGGCCCAGCAACAACTAAAAGAATCTATAAACGATGCTGGATATGCATTAATTGCAGAAAAGAAAAAGAAGGGATCTAAGAAGTCTCAAGCTGAGACTGACTCTTGAATCTGAATCTGAGGAAGTACGTCTTAACTCTGGTTCAGATGATGAAGAGATGGATGCTCTTACTAAACAAATGGTAATGTTAGCAAGAAACTTTAGAAAGTTCAGAAGAGGAAGGAGTCATTCTAACAGAAGCAAAAGTGGTAAGTCTACTTTTGATCCTAAGAAAGCTAAGTGCTATAACTGTCAGAGGACAGGACACATAGCTGCTGAGTGCAGAGTAAAGAAGGGAGAATCAACTTCAGTAGCTGACAAGAATGCCTACAGAGCTGATAAATATAAAAAGAAATATCAAAGTCTCAAAGGCAAGCCAGATGAAAACACAAAAGGCCTCCTTGCTCAAACTTGGGATACTGAATCGTCTACTTCAGATGAGGATGAGCCAGATGGGTGTTTGATGGCCATTGAGGATGAAGAGGAACAAGTTGACTATGAGTTAGAAGACAGTTCCTTTGATGAGGATCTAGCAGAAGCGGCTAAGCTGAGTAAGCAAACCAGTAACTGGGATCCTGCCTCAATGTATAAGGTAAATAACTTTAGCTCTTACACTGATGAACAAAAATGTCTAATGTTCAACTATTTGTGAATGACTTCAAAACCTCTCTCACAGTTCAATCTAGTTTGAAAACTGAAATTTCAAAACTAGAAGATGAACTTAAACACTCTGAAACTCTCTTGAATGCTGGTAAAAAGATCCAAAGTGATTATGAATGTCAGCTTCATATAAATAAACTTCTATGTGAAGAACTTCAAGAATCAAAAGAACAAGCTGACAATCTCAAAAAAATCTGTGGATCTTGGTGTAGGTCATCAAGAGAAGCAGAAAAGTGCATTAAACAGCAAATACCAAATCAAGTAAAAGTAGTAGTACTAGGGGGAGATTATAGTGTTGCTGCTGAAATAATCAAAGATCAAGTCAGTCTTGAAGACAAATCGATGAAATTAGATGACATACTCCCAAGAACATTCTTAAGGAACAAGGAAGGGAAATAGGTCAAAACCAATAAGTTTGTGAGACCAACCCAAAGTCCTCAGGTTATTTACTCAAACCATCAAGCTGAATGTTCCAGATCCAACAGAAATTGTAAGTTAGTTTTCAAAAGATTGGATTACAATCCGGTGAGAAAAACTGTTTTTGATAGAATATCTCATGTTAATTCAAAAAGACATAATTCTCAAGTAATACATGAAAGAATGTCTAAAAACAGGATGTTGTCTGTAAGTCAGACCTCACCAAATAGAGGTAACCATAAAGCTGACAAAGGTAAGTCCAAAGTCAGTGAAAATGAAGTAGACAAACTGTCGAAGAGGATTGAAAGGTTATCCACATCATATGACCCTAAATCTGAATCCAAATTTAATGTTGGAAAACTAAAAGAAATCACCCGAACACCCATCTATAGAAGAAAATACTATAAGTGTGGTGATAGAGGTCATGAGGCCAAAGATTGTGTAAGTACCAATATTAGACCTGAAAATGAAAAGGATGATCAGTCCAAAACAGAACCAAAATCTATTCCAGCTGATCAATCGAACTCCAAAGAATCAGCTAAGTGCTCATCCTCAGGACCCACCAAACAGTGGGTTCCAAAAAGAAGCAAGGGGATTCTAAGTGAATTCCAAAACAATGAAGGACCCAAGGTGACATTTGGGGATAATTCTCAAGGAAGGAGTAAAGGTTATGGAAAGATAACTGCTGGAAAAGTCACTTTCAAAAAGGTAGCATATGTTGAAGGCCTTAAACACAACCTGATAAGTATCACTCAACTGTGTGATGAGGATTATGAAGGCACCTTCAGAAAGCATGCAGGAACAATTTATGGTAAGAAGGGAAACCCAATATTAATGGCAAAAAGAGAGAGAGATATCTATTTGTTAGATCGCAGCTCCGTAGATCCTTCAACAGAAACCTGCTTGTACTCTGACTTAACTCCCAAGCTGAGCTGGTTATGGCACAAAAGACTGTCTCATTTAAATTTCAAAAATATTAACAAGTTGTCTAGCAAAGAGTTGGTCTCTGGTCTGCCTAAGATCACATTTGCTAAAGACAAACATTGCTCAGCCAGTAAAATGGGAAAACATCATAAGGGATCCTTCAAGTCCAAACAGAATTTCTCAATCACAGAACCATTGCATATGTTGCATTTGGACCTATTTGGACCTATCAGCACCCCAAGCCTAAGTGGCAAAAAGTATACTTTAGTGATTGTTGATGAGTTCACAAGATTCACTTGGGTAATCTTCTTAAAAGCCAAAAGTAAAGCTGCATATGAGTTAATCAGCTTCATAAGAGAAGAAGAGTTGCAAAAGGGTAAGTTCCATTCTTTATCTCTGTTTAAGTTTTGCTAAGTGCTACATTTGACTAAGTGTCAAAATCTGAGCCGAGTGCTCAAACTGAGCTGAGTGCTATCTGAGCTAAGTGCTCAAGCTGAAGCTAAGTGCTTCACATAAGCTGAACGTTCAGGATCAGCTGAGTGCTTCATGCAAGCTGAAGGTTCAGGATCAGCTGAATACTCCATATACACTGACCTTTGAGGATCAGCTGAGTAATCAGTTCCAAAGTGTGATCAGTTCCACAAGAGTAGGTTAGTCCTAACACAATGGTAAGTCTAATAATATGGTAAGTCCAATATATTTACGGTGTGTCCGGTAAATAAACGTTAGTCGTTTAGAAATTTTTTATGATAAATTTTTTTTGAATATAACAGTGTGAGTTTGGGTAACTAACAATAAATTTAGCCGTTGTAACAAACTGCGTAGAAGTTTTTATGGTAACGGTCACATTTATTACCCTCATATAACGGTAACTTTTCTCTCCCATTGAAAAGGTATAAATAAGAGAGATTGTTCATCATATTTCGTTTAAACTTCCATAATATTCTTCTCTCTTAAACCATAACGTTGCTGTGTGCAGAATTCATTGCTAAGTGCTTACTACTGCTAAGTGCAATTCATTTCGATAAGTTCGATTTCAATGGAGGGGTATACTCTGCATCTAACTGAACAAATGATCCGTGGAGGAAATTTCAAGAACAACGCATTCCCCATCTACAAACAAAACAACGTCATCGCCTGTACCGATATTCCAAAGTCCAAAATTGGCAGGGGATATGAGGAGTGGGTTTCCTACATTCACAAGGGACCTTTGGCACATGCATTTCTTCGTGGACCTGCTGTGCTCATCCCTCCACTTCTTACGGAATTCTGGTATACATATAAACTGGATGCAACTCAACCGGTTATACGGGGCATAGTCCTAAGTGGACAAGTGGCGATAGAAGTCGATGCAAACTGTCTCCGCCGAATTCTTCATCTCCCAATTCACAATCAATATGAAGCGACGGTTTCTAGGGAGACATCACAAAGTGTGTTACCCATAATGGGTCATCCTCAATTGATTTGCGTCATATGGAAATCTGTTTTCCAGACGGCATGGGGATTTATGGTATCCACTGTGGTTCGTTCTCTTGGATACAAGGTGGGAGGCCTGGATAATGTAAATGACTTTGAAATTCAATTATTATACAACTTATTTTATGATCGACGAGTGGATTACGCTGAGTTGATCTTTGAAGCATTCAAGTCATTGGTGACCAAGAACGTAAGGGACACCATTGTACCCTTTGCAAGATTCATATCAATGATCATCGAGGACAGGTTGGGTGGAAGATATAATGCTCAATATGAGTCAATCCTTACTCCTATTCTCTGCTACAGGATGTTCGCCCATGACATTTTCCCTGTGCACCCTACATTGAGTGCTCAGATGAGGGCGTATGTACAGCTTCCGACTCCTGAGTCAAGTGAAGCTGAGACAGAGGAGGAAGCTGCGGAAGAAGTGGGTGACGATGTAGGTTCTGAGGTTGAGTCTTCTCAACCTAATAAACCTAGGACTCAGTTCAGACCCCGTACTCAAATAATTTCATCTTCCACTTAGAGTTCTGAGCAAAGGAGTTTGTTTCCTAGCTCTGAGTCTCCACTGCTAGGTGCAGCATGTACGATTTCTCAACCCTTATCTCCTTCTCTCTCTTTTACTTCTCCATCTCCAAACTTAGGAGATAGGACTAAGTCAAGCCCAACTCAGTCTAACCCCTCTCCTCCACTTCAAACATCTCCATCTATTTTACAATCTACAGCCAACCTTGGTCAGCCCACTGCTACCAAGGATATTTCCTACACCTATACAAGGAAAACTGCCAAAGGTGGTCCTTTACCTCAAAAGGACACTAGAGTTGATATCACATTGATACCTCCACCGGCAGGAGCTGAAGGGGAGACACCTTCTCTTAAGGTTCCAACCTCTAGGCTCAGTTCAACCCTTAAGCCTATACCGGGTATGGTGTCTACTCAGCCCATACTTACTAGTTCCATGGGAGAGCCTACTTTTATGCCTTCACACCCCATGAAGGTAACATTGAAATACTAACCAATCCCCAGGGTCAATTAACCCCTCCTCACCAATAAGCCTAGCTCACCCCAATATCATACCTCACGAACTTGGTCATTCTTCTTTTATATTCTCACACACTCTCGCAAGACCTTTCAATGAACCTTTCATACACCATGAAGGTTTACAGGGTCTCCATTCTGGCCCCCTTGATTCCATAGGTCTTCACCAACCTTTGGATATGGGACCCACATCCTTACCGACTGAGGAACACTCAACAGCCACTCTTAAAGTGGAAATATACTCTTCCACTGGACAGGTGGATGTTGAAGTAAGAAGAAGACCTGCGGAGCCCACACTGATGACTACCGATGCTAAAGTCATTATTGACTATCTACAATCCCAGTTTGAGCTAATGCATAAACAGAGGAAAGCTGACAAAGCCAATTTGATGCGCAAACTTAATGATTTGTCAACTTCAATTGCCAACTTGGAAAGCTTCATGTTCAAACTCAGACCCTCCCCTATAGATGATGACAAAAAAGGGGAGGAAGAATCAAATAAGCATGATGATAAGGTTGAGGGGGAGCATACAGAGGAAGTACAATTTGAACAAGCTCATGATCAGTTCATGAGTACTGTAGATCAGCCTTCTCAACAACAATAGGCTCCAACAGTCCAAATAACCACAACTTCACAAGCTCAACCAGAAACTCCACTTGAAGAAACATCTCAAGCTATTCACACCAACCTTCCTTAAGCCAATTTGCCAAGATTTGGTGAAGCTGAGTCTGTTCCAACTTTACAAATAAACAAAGGGAAGAGTAAGGTGTTTGAGATGGTAAAAAGAAAGAAAATAAGTGTTATGCCTTTAGCAAAGAAAAGAATGGTCATCATTGTTGAGCCTGTGCCAGAGCAACAGGGTAAGCCTCAATTAGTTGCACATGAATCTGACTCAAGTGATGAAGCTGATGTAGCACAAAAAGCCAGTGACATACTTGCTGAGCAAATGTTACAAGAAATGGCTAAAGAACTAGGTGTAACAGTGGAGGAAATAAAAGAGCAGCAACGACAAGCTCAAGTTCAACGAGAAAAGGCTAAAGCTGAGGCTGCCAGAGCTGAAGCTGAAGCTGATTATTCTGGTCCTTGAGCTGACCCAATTCCCTACTTAGATGTGGATCTAAGGCATTGTTATACAAGAACACATTTTAATAACAAGATTGAATCAATTACACTGAGTAGAAAAGGAGAATTGGTAATCATCAACTTTAGAAGTTGGGATTCTTAGAGTTGAAGAAAGTAGCCACAACTATCAAGCAGATGAAAAAGAGTCAAATCAGACAAGAGATAGTTGATGTGCTTAAGACAATCTTCATAAGAATCGATCAGCTAGGTGAGATTCCTGCTGATGAAATTGATACCTTTCTTAATCGAGGCAAAGCTGCAAGAGTTAGAGCAGCAAGCCAAAGAGCTAAAAGAGACATCATTTTACAAGTTCCAGAGGAAGTTGAATTCAGAGAGAACATTTATATCACACAACCTTTGGAAGGATTCTTGTATCTTGATGTGGAAGGTAATCAATGTTTCTTGAAAGTAACAGATCTTCATTTGGCAAATCTGGAATTAATTCTGTACTTGTGAATTCTATGTGATGACTCAATTCAGAACTCGGTATTCAGATATCATCTTAACAAAGAAATCAGATCAGGAAAAGCTGAGATGAAATAGATGCCAGAAGGTGAAGAAATTATAGTTGATGCTATCAAGAAAGCTGCAATTTGGGAACTTAAATGTTCTGATATGTGGTTAGAAGTTGAAGATTACGTTGAGCAAATAGATTAGTTATATGTTTTTGTTAGCACTAAGTGTGCAGAAGCTAATCATAAAGATTAAGCTAAAATGTAAATGATACTTTCATAAATACAAAATCAAGTTTGATATGTTCAACGATTTTATTATTTGATATGTTCAAAAATTATGTTTGATATGTTCAAACAAACAACTTTGTAAGTTTAAGTTGATGATTGATATGTTAAATTACAAACTGATAAGTTCAGTAATATAAGTTTTGTATGTTCAGAACTTAAATTTCTTCTGATAAGTTTAGAATCTAAGTACTTGTATATTCAAATACTTAGAATACAAGTCTTACAATAGAATTGTAACATAAATATCTTGTAAGTTCAAGATACGTGAATAAGTATGGATCAGTTCAATACTTATGTCAAGAACTAACTTTGGTCAGTTCCAGAGTGGTTCAACATAATTCTATTAACCTATAACTTATTTGATTCAATGTTTTTTCATCATCACATAGGGGGAGATTGTTAGTCCCATGTTTAAAATAGTCAGATTTGATGAGACAAACTATCGATATGTATAGATAATAGGTTAAGAGTTAGGAATTATGTAAGTCTGTTATAGACTGACTAGTCAGCTTCAGCTGAGTAGTCAGCGTATAAACAGATATAGAGTTTTCTATGTAAGTACTAGATAACTCAGTGACTTCTGAGCTGAGATAGGACTTAAGAATGAAGACTTGAAAGTTTGAAGACTTTAAGATTCAAGAAGTCATCTTGACAAGGTCAAGACTGAGTATGTCAGCTCAGCGTCAGAAGTCGGTTCAGAATTTAAGTAAGTGAGATCTAAACTTAATTTAAACTATCTATTAGTTCGATAGAAATCTTAAACGAAAATGAATTAGATATGCTCTAATTAAGGAGTTTGTTACGGTTTTAAAGAAAAGATAAGTTCTATCTTTAAACTGCGATTTACTCATAGATTTATCAAGTATAAGTATAAACCTTCTCATGGGTTTTACATAGATGTTCTTACGTGTGTACAAGAACCGATACGCGATACACAACGATGACTGCATAAGTTACAAGACTGCATAAGTTGCAAAACGTACGCGTGATCGTGATACTTGATACGCGTGTGTTGCGATAACTTTCTAAGTTCAAAGTTTGAGAGAGTTTTCAATAGTTCTTGTTAATCAGTTTTAACAAGAAATTCGATCGTCAATTAGTTTGTGATTCAAGAGTGTTTAGAGAGAGTTGAGGTTATAATCATTGTAATATCAAATCATCCTGTTGATTTGATTAGAGAGTGATAAAAGTTATTGTACTGATTGATAACTGAATATACATTTGATTAATTTGTTTGATTGTTTAAAGTGTATTCAACCCCCCCCCCCTTCAACATTGTATCGGTTGCTTGTTCACCCTCTTTGGGACCAAAATTAATGTTAAGACAAAAGGAAAGGATAAGGTTGGTGAAGTTGAAGTTGCAAAGCAAAAGAAGGAAGTTTCAAAACTACAATCTCATTCCAAACATGTGAAGAGGCATACTGAAGTGCCTGTTTGCATGTGCAAACAGCATGGTGTGCAAAAGTTTCTCCCTTCAGCATCAGTAAGAGGAAATCAAAGAAATAGAAACCAGTTTTGGGCAAAAAGAAATGGGGTGCCTATAGTCAAAACCAAAAGGTGTTACATTTATAGGAGAGCAAATCATTTGGCTCACAACTGTTATCATAACCCACAGTTCTATAGAGCCTAGAGACCAAGTATCAGAAAACAGTCTAACAGTTCTTCAACTGTTAAGCCAAGACAGTTTAACTGTTAAGCCAAGACAGTTCAACAGTTCTTCAACTGTCAAGTCAAAAACAAAGGATGTTGGTCTGGCTTGGGTAAAATTGCATAAACAAACAGATGTTGAAGAAGCTAACACTGTTAATCCATCTGAAAGTCAAATTGAGCCACAAACTGACACAACTGTAGTGTCAAATTCAAAAGCTGAGTGTTCCAAAGTCTCAACTGTTAACCACAATAGTTGAAAACCACATGTTCTCACTAAATACTCTTCACACAAGATAGAGAAATATAACTGGGATGAAATTAAGAAAACTCAATCTGTAGTTAAGTATTATGACTTGAATGGTGTACCGAAGACCTGTATGGCCTGGGTACTTCCTGCTACTAACTGATTTTCTTTTGTGCAGAGCATTCATAAGGCCAATCAAGGAGCAATCTGGCATGTGGATAGTGGATGCTCAAGGCACATGATTGGAAATCCACACTGCTTGAAGGATTTCAAAAGAATCAACGGAGGATATGTAGCATTTGGAAGAAATCCAAATGGAGGAAAAATCACAGGAAAATGAGTTGTTGAGGCTGGTACCCTTACTTTTAATGATATTTTCTTTCCTGAACAACTCAAGTACAATCTGTTGAGTGTGTCTCAAATCTGTGACATTGGAAACAAAGTCTTGTTTACAGATACTGAATGCATTATCCTTTCAAAAGATTCTAAATTAACTGAAAAGGATATTCTTTTAAGAACACCAAGAATGGATAATGTATACTGTTTGGATACACAAAACGTTGCTAAGCAGAATGTTTTACGTTGTTTACTCTCACAGGCATCTCTTGATGAGTCTGCCATTTGGCATAGAAGGATTTGTCACATGAACTTTAAAACCATGAATTTGTTAGCTAAAAACAGTTTGGTAAGAGGTTTACCCCAAAAGGAATTCTCATGGTATGATTATTGTATTGCTTTTCTCAAAGGCAAGCAACACAAAACTTCTTTTAAGTCCAAAGAAGTTTCTTCCATCTCTGTACCTTTACAGTTATTGCATATGGATCTCTTTGGTACTACATTTGTGGTCAGTATAGGGAAGAAAGCTCATTTTTTAGTCATAGTTGATGATTTCACCAGATTCACTTGGGTTCAATTTCTTAGATCTAAGGATGAAACTACTGAGTTAGTTAAGTCTCTTATTCTTAGAATTGAAAATCAATTTGATTTGAAAGTGAAATTCATTAGATCTGACAATGGTCCTGAGTTTAAGAACTATGAGCTAAACAGTTTTTGTGAGGAAAAAAGAATTAAAAGACAGTATAGTGCTCCTAGGACTCCACAACAGAATGGAGTGGCTGAGAGAAGGAATAGGACTTTGATAGAGGCTGCTAGATAAATGCTAGCTGATTCTAGGCTCCCAATGACATTCTGGGTGGAAGCTGTGAACACTACTTGCTATGTTCAGAATAGAGTGCAAGTTGTCAAGTCCAAAGGGAAAACTCAAAATGATTTGTTTCTTAAAAGAAAGCCATTGATCAACTTTTTAAAACCATTTGGACGTCCCTGCACTATCCTTAATACCATGTCACAATTAGGCAAATTTGAGAGTAAAGCAGAAGAAGGTTTTTTTGTAAGATGAGAGTATGAATGTGTCTTTCAATGAGAATAGGATCACTGTTGCACGTAATGGTCCTGAGTGGTTATTTGATATTGATGCATTAACTAAATCTCTTTCTTTTAAATTCTATTTAGAAATGGTTGCAGGGGTTCCTACAGCTGTTTGTTCAGACCAACAAACTGTCTCCAACAGTTCAAACAACTTTGAAACTGTTAGTTTAATCCCAACAACTATTGGTGAAAAAAAGTTTCTGAAGACTTTGTAGTGATTCCCTTGGTTCAAGGTAATTCTTCCAATGCTGTTGGTCAACTGAATGATGATGTTGATCCTTCAAAGAACATGGAATCTCATGTTCCTCCACAACACAGTGCATCTGAACATCAACCAGTTTTAGATCACGTGTGCAACTCATCTGGGAATGAAAGTGAAGCTGAGTTTGACATGTCAAATTTAGAGAATACACTACCCGAGGAACACATTCCTACATCCAGAGTTGACAAGAATCATCGCATAAGGCAGATTATAGGTGATCCTACCACTCCTATTAGAACAAGAGTTATGCTGCAAACTGAAAATAGTGTAGTGGATCTTGAACAGTTTGATGTGAATGCCTACTTTCAGATAGAACCAAAGAAAGCAATAGAGGCATTAAAAGACCCTTCATGGGTAGAAGCAATGCAAGAGGAACTTTTACAGTTCCAAATTCAGCAAGTTTGGAAGTTGGTAGAACTTCCAAGAGGCAAAAGAGCAATTGGCACTTTTTTCTATGATGAGACCTTCCGGCAAAAGAGCAAGGTCCCATCCGGTATCTTTCTTAGTCAGTCAAAGTATGTCAAAAACATTTTGGACAAGTTTGGCTATCAAGATGTGAAGCTGGCAAGTACTCCAATGGAAACACACAAACAGTTGGGAGCAGATCCTAAGGGAGAGGATGTAGACATACACTTATATAGGTCCATGATAGGTTCATTAATGTACTTAACTGCTTCTAGAATAGATATAATGTTTGATGTGTGTGTTTGTGCCATGTTTCAATGCAACCCCAAGATGTCACATCTATTTGCTGTAAAGAGGATCTTTAGGTACCTCAAAGGCCAACAAAACTAGGTCTTTGGTATCCTAAGGATTCACCATTTGAATTGGTGGCATACTCTGATAGTGACTATGGTGGAGCTAATGTGGATAGGAAATCAACTTCTGGAGGATGTCAATTCTGTGGCTCCAGGTTGGTATCTTGGCAGTGCAAGAAACAAACAACAGTTTCAAGTTCAACAGTTGAGGCTGAATATATTGCTGCATCAAGTTGTTGTTCACAAGTGTTGTGGATCCAGAATCAACTTCTGGATTTTGGTATGATTTTCTTGAATACACCTATCTATGTTAATAACACAAGTGATATCAGCATTGTTAACAATCCTGTGAAGCATTCAAAAACAAAGCATATAGAGATCAGATTTCACTTCATCAGAGATTGCAATGAGAAAAAGTTAATCCAAGTTATGAAAGTTCATACTGCTGATCTGTTCACTAAAGCATTTGATGTGAGCAGGTTTAACTTTCTGATCTCAAATATTTGAATGATTAACTTAGAATAACGATTTGTTAGCTTATTTCTTTTGTGTTTTTGTGTTTTCACTCTAACAGTTTGAAACTGTTAGTCTTAAGACTAACAACTGTTTATGTAAGTGTTCAGGGATCTATAGTGCAAAGTGCAACTAACAGTTCTCAACTGTTAGTTCATGGGTGTCACAACTGTTAGGCAACCTGCCCGTTAATTTAAGGGGGAGTGGTACAGTTGAAGTTCATCAACCAAACAGTTCTCAACTGTTAGCTCTACGTTTTCCTTCAACTGTTAGTCAAGGGTATTTCAGTCTTTGCAGTTATTCTGAGGCATTTTAAATTGCATTTAATATGCATTACATATATAAGTCATTCCCTCCTCACAGTTTTCATTACGCTCACTAAACTTCAATCGAACACCAAACCCTAGACTTTTTCTTACGCCATGGCTCCTCTTCCATTTGTCAAGGAACACAACACGCTAGCCTTCCTCTCTAAACCTGCTGAGTTGCATGTCATTCATGACATGATCGACTACCTTACACTGTCAAACCTCAACACTACTCTCACCATCAATCCAACCATCTACACTTCCCATCTCGATCAATTATGGAAAAATGCTAAAATCACTGAGGTAGATGGAGTGCAATGGATCACTTCAACTGTTGATAATCATGCTATTTCACTCTCTGGGCATACCATTCGAGAACAGCTTCACCTTGATGATCTTGAGGGTGAGTATTCTGATTCGGTCTCATTGGAATTCTTGCACAATGAGCTGGTTAAGCTGGGGTATGAGGGCCCTAGGGGAAAAGCTACCTTCTACAAAGGGCAATTTTGTGCCCACTGGAAATATTTGATTCACACTTTACAACAATGTATTAGCCCCAAAAGAACTGGATGGAATGAGTTTGGAAGTAACATTGCTTTGGCCTTAATCTGTTTGGCCAACAATCGTTGCTTCAACTTTTCTAAATTAATTTTTAATGGCATGGTAAAACATCTCAGGACCAAATATGGTCTCTTTTTGGTGTACCCCCGATTTGTGCAAACTTGTTTAAACTCTTTAGTGCCAAATCTTCAAACTCACAAGAGGGTCCTGATTCCCTCTGCTCATGTGGCCTCCATATTGAGTAAACTGTTGATCAATGGCAAGAATTTTTCTAGTGCCATCACTCCACCACTCTCTGCAATGGTGGAGATTCTTTCAAGAAACAGAGTTGCCAGAGTTGAGCATGAAGCCCAAATCATTGCTACACCACCAACTCTAGAACCCACAGCTCATGATACTCAAATATCACCCTCTGCTACCATTTCTCAAGCTACAACACAATCCCCCTCTCTAATAACATTCAAAAAGAGGAAGAGAACTGTTGGTGCTCCATCCACCACAGTCACAATCGCCTAAACTGTAAGCCCTGCACAGGTGCATTCACCTGTGCAGAATATCCAAAGGGAACCTATGGTGTTATCTCCTAAGCACACTGAGGAGGTGATCACTTCATTGGAGAGTGATCATGTGGTGACGGAACTTCTAGGAGTAACCCACCAGCTTTATCTGCCAACGATATGTTTGAGGTGGCAACACTGGCTGACATTGAGGCAAGTATGAAACAGTTGTACCATTTCTTGCTGCCTTCCTCTATCTTAAATAGAGGAGCTCCCAAAAAGACAAGCTTCTTGCCAAGCACAATGAACTTATTATCGTGCAAGACAAACAGATCAAAATCTTGTCGACTACTCTAAAGAAGGCTACAGATGTTTTTCAAGCCCATGATCAAATGCTTAAACAGTTTCATGCTGCTCCTTCTCAAACAGTTCCAATAAAAAAGGGGGAGAAGCCAACCATAAAGAAGCAAGTGCAAAATGTGCAAACTAAACAAACAGTTGTGCAATCCAAACAAACAGCTGTACCAGATTCTCAAACAGTTGCAACACCACAAACAACAGTTGCTCCAGAATAACAACAAACAGCTGCAAGTGCTCAATCACAAGAAGATAAATTGTTTGCAGGTTATAGAGTTTTGATCAATAGGATGATCATGTCTGGGGATTATCCAACAATAGAGGTATTCAAATCATGGTCCAAAGCTAAACAAGATCATTTGATTGCGGTTGGTGCTCAAACACTTAATATCAACACATTCAAAATGGCTCAGAAGATTGATAATGGATGGCTTGATGGTAATGTCTCGAAACTAGAGCCAATTGCACCTAAGCGAGGGTTCAAAGGCATAGCAAAGAAGGATGAGAAGATGACCCCTGTCCAAGGTAAGGGAAAGGAGATTGTGGTTAATATTCCAAAGCTTCAAATGTCAAAAGAACAACAAGAAGAGCATGATCATGAGCTAGCACAAAGGCTGAATGCTGAAATTGAGAAACAAGAAGAAAGAGATCTAGAACTAGCTCAAAAGATGGCAGCTGAGTTTACAAAGGAATTTGATGAAGAAGAAAGAGGAAAGAAATTTGATAAGGGAGTTAAGAGAAAAAGGATTGAAAAGAAAAAGACTCAACAGTCTCAAACAATTAAGAAACCCTCAGAAAAGGCTAAAGCTGGCATGGTGAAAACCATTTTACAAGACAGACTCAGGATGGAGGTTAAAGAGAAATTGGAAAAACTTGTGGAAGTTCAACTAGGTCAAAGATCCCACATCACTGAGTGGAGATTTGAAATGTTAAGGATTGAAACAGGAAAACAAGGGGTAACAATTGTGAGAGAACATGAACCAATTGAAAGCTATGCTAGTTTCATACAATCAATGGAGAGTGTGACAAGAAGAGATGTGCAAGAAATGTATGAATATGGTCTAAGTCACTATGGAGAAGCTGATGGGATTGAAATCATAGTGCTTATGAGGCATTTAACAAGCATATGTGATCCTCTAAAAGTAATGCCTATGCTGATAGCTGAGGAAGCTTTCCCAATCAGTACTGTAAAGGTGTATGCTAAGTCAAAGACTTATCACATAGTAATGGGAAATGCAATTACTCAATGGTTTGACATTGAATTTATAGAGCACAACAAAACAAAGCTCTTATATTTGATGAAAGCAAAGTTCTTTGGCCCTGCTAAAGTTAAGGAAGATCTTATTCAGAGGTTAAAAGAAAAGTTGGAATCGTTACAGTCAAAGAAAGTGTAATCTTCTTTCTTTGTGTTTTGATTGAACCAGTTTGACTTTGCATACCCCAACCAGCCCTTTCACATAAGCTGATCACTACCAACCCGTTACAACAACAGTTGGTTCTCAAATCATCCCAGATACACATCCAACCACGAACACAAACACAACTCTACCACATATAACATGTATGCGAACACAAACATAGCTAACCCCAACCAGCCCTTTCACAGAAGCTGATCACTACCAACCCGTTACAACAACAGTTGGTTCTCAAACAATCCCAGATACACATCCAACCACGAACACAAACACAACTCTACCACATATAACATGTATGTGAACATATAGCTCTTGATCAACAATTACCAAACTAACAATCTATCATGGCATATCAAAACAAAACAATCTATCTTCGCATACAAGACTCAATAGTCTATAATCGCATATCAGAAACAACAATCCATCATCGCATATCAAACATTCCTGTGTTTAAACTTCCACTCACCTCAGACCTCAATCGCGTTTGCGCAGTTGTCTAATATCACCGAGTCTTCACAGTTCCAAAGAACACAACAAAACTGAAATCAATCTCGATTCATAAATATATATATATATATATATATATATATATATATATATCCACATATATTTATATCATTCATAACCACATTTAATATGTTTAGATTACACCTAAATAAACATATAACATGCTACAATATTGAACCAGCGACAAAAACATCAAATCCAAAAAATCGCTCGGACGCGTCGCCCCAAAGTATCGGATTTCATCAAAAATCCTAGATTTCAAATACCGGATTTCGACACCAGATTTCAAGTGTCGGATTTTAGGGTCTCGGATTTCTCAAATGTCGGATTCTCGGGTACCGGATTCACACCTATCGGATTCAATCATTGTCGGAATTGTTTTGTCGGATTTCATGGGACGCGTCGACACCTACAACACTTCTTCTTCTTCTTCAAAACCCAGCCCACTTTTAACTTTAAAAATCGTCATAACTAGTCATGCAAACTCAATAAAACCCATTCAAAACATGTTTAAACATTATACTTCATGTTTCTAATCATCATAATCAAATCCAATCCATATAAAACATCAAAATACATAAAACCCACATGCCAAGTTAAGCTTCTAAAAGCTTCATATGAACATCAATGGTGTTTCTCACTAAACACATGAAAACACAATGAGAAACATAACCAGATAATCAGTAACATGTAAAGATCATAAGCTAACCTTTGTTTTGAAATATCAAGCAACAATTCTTCCCTTTGAAATTTCAAGTTTCTAGTTTTTCTTCTTCCTTTCAAAGAAAACTCAAACACATGCACACTTTCACTAGATAAGTCTATTCAAATTGAAGAGGTGTCTTAGTAAACCAATCCTTCCATATACATATCACACGTATACAAAAGTCAAGTAGGAGGTGGATTTCTAGCCTTCTTTTTTTTAAACACACATGTATTTCTAATCCATAATTACATGGTGCATACACCCATACATACATACAATCACTTTACAAGCTTTATGTAACTTCCAGCATTCACATTAACTCTCAAATATTTACTTTTCAAATAACAAGATATTCTTATCTTTTCTAGATATCATCAAACAATTAGTCTTTCTCAACTAATTAACTTAAGACACAATCGAGGTATTTTCTACAACCCTCGTACCAAACACAATCTCATTCAATCATAACATCATGTGAATTCATATATTCATTAAATCACATTATTAACCATAAATACGCATAGCCAAATACACTTTGACTTACCATTGGCCCGCCCACGACTAGGCCGGGTTTTTGGATGTTACACAGAGGCAAGGGCGTACCTAGCCACAGGCCACGCCCAAGGCACGCCCATAGGGCACGGCCGTACCTCATGGAGGAATGGGCGTGCCTAGGCCCACCAGAACCAGTGTCTGGATTTCTCTCTCATTTGACCATCTATAATGTTGGAATCGATACTTGGCATGTGACCCAATAGGCCCTTGCTTCATCAGCAATGATGCCAACTCGTGTGTGTCAGTGGGCATAATCCAACAACTGTGACAAATTTAATTTCATACAAATCGGTACATTTCAATGTTGCCAGGAAAGATGGAAAAGTGTATGATTTTGGTGAATCCGATCTGAAGCACGTCAGTCTGGAAGACATCAACTTCATGGAGAGACGTTCAAGGAGTAGTTGGGATATACCGTGCTAAGAAACTTCATGATGAAAAGAATCAGGGTAGCATATTATACAAATCTACAGATCAGGGCTAAAAGCGAATTAAGAATGATTGATGTATTGAAACCAAATTAGACACACTCAAAACTTGATCAACTTGAGCATCTACAGATCATTGAAGAGTTCAATGATAACTATGAAGGGGATGAAGGATTAGTATGCCGCAATAAGAGGTCAGAGGATCTTCCTAGGATTCTCTAAACTTAATGCATACTCTGATTCAACCCTCAATTTTTTGCGTGTGATGCTCGAACAAAAAATTCA
Source organism: Dittrichia graveolens (assembly GCA_038502395.1). NCBI lineage: Eukaryota > Viridiplantae > Streptophyta > Magnoliopsida > Asterales > Asteraceae > Dittrichia > Dittrichia graveolens. Next base: position 39,674,169 of record JARJIL010000002.1, on the reverse strand, counting down.
ATAGAAACCGAGATAGCATGCCACTAGAGGAGCAAGTCATGATAGGAAGGATAAAGGGATTGTTGGAAGGAAAAAGGGTTGAAAGAAGAATAATTAGATATTGGCAGACTCAACTTGGCCAAAGAAACTAGTAAACAATCTCAACACTATAAAAGGGGGAGATTATTAGATATAAATTTGTACGATTGAGATTGAATTTTATTTAATATGTTTTATGTAATTCGGCTTTTACTCAACCGATATAGGAGAGCCTAATCTCAGCATAACTAAGCCAACATATGCTCTCCTATAAATAGCTTACTTGCTAGCCAACATGTGGCTAAGAAGCTCTCACCTTGTTCTTAATAGAGAAAACCTATTTACACCTTTAAGTGTGTGTGGTGAGAGAATCGGTTATTTGCGCTTCATTAATTCATCTCGTATTATCTTGTTTCTTGTAAATCGGACATTTTCTCAAAATTTTTGAAAAAACCCAAAAACATTTGAAAAATCAAAAAAACGAAAATATTTTATTGTTTCAAAAAGGTATGCATTCTTTGATTCATTCTCATACCTTCCTTGTTTTATGTAGATCTTTTGAAAGACCCTCTTTCATCTCTTGTATTCCACTTCCCAATATCATTCTGAAATCCTTCCTTGATACCTTTCATTTGATTCGATTTGGAATGTATTCATCCTATGTATAACCATGGTAATCAATATTACATCTTTGATTTATTCATTATATTTTTTATGAACGAATTGCACCATGAGTGATGGAGTGTAAGCATTTTATACTCTTATGGTTAATCCAGAGCCAGAATGACCTACCCCAGGAGTTCACCTTATCATTGAACAGAGTATGAGGGTTTATATGTCAAATAGGTGAGATAAATCAATTATCTTGGGATATTGATTTGTGTGTAGAGGTAAAATGAAAAAAGAGAGGGATGAAACAAGAGATCGGGGTGCATATGATCAACAAATTTCATTAAGCTTTCATGACAACACCTTTCTTCATAAATAAGTTTTGAATGTTCATATTATTTGATTGATCAAATCTTTGTTGAGAATCATTTTTAACAGAATCTTTCCCGAAAATTGTTCTTGTTGATCAAAATCAAGTGTCCAAATCTATCAAACCATTTTCACAAACGTCATTCTGGAAAGAGAGTTCGAGGGAGAAGTCAGAAAATAATAAGAGAGCTTTGGGTGAGACAAGATCAAAAGAAAAGAAATATCCTTACCAAACAACTTCAATCCAGGTAGCCACATATGGTTCTGATTCTCATTCGCTCAGAATAGTTATTGAAGAAGCCATCATCAACCCATTGATGCAATGCACTAACAACACCTAGCTACTCAATTATCTCTTAAAAGATGATTATTTTAACATTACACGGAGAGTTAGCACATCTCTATTGACATCTCATTTTAAGATTGTTGATATTGAATCAAGGCGGACAAGCTGCTTCGGTCCCCGACTTCTTTTAAAGCACTATAGATTCTGGATCTTAGTTTCCATATATCTCATTCTTTAGTACACGTTGTGGAATATCACAAGTATCTAGTCTATGAGACTGCTACTAGAACATCTTGAAGTATTATATTGTGTGATATTCACAATGATTAGATAGAAATCCTACCAGAATTAACGATATGCTAGTTATGAATGTAGGTCACATAGTTTTTAAACTGTTTTGTTAACGAGAGTCTACGTGATCTCTAATTTACCTTTTCATGATCATATCATTCTAGTGATGACCTCGATACAACTTTCTGTTCAATTGACTTTCATGCAGAGAAATTTCATATGCATGATGTTCATAACAAATCATGATCATCATGAAGGCGAGATATTTGCTACTGAAAATTTCTCAACTTAACACTTCACATGAGGGGTAAAGTGGTGATATTTCATCAAGAGGGAAAGGCAATTATTAGTTGATTCCATGCTGATACAGAAAAACAAGATTCATTTATTGAGGAGTCAAAGAAAAAATGACTTTGATTTGGAAATATTTTAGGAATCTTGACTTTGATTTTGAAAGATATATATATATATATATATATATATATATATATATATCAAGTCAGATTCAAAATGCTGAAAGTTGATGATGGAAACCACTACATGCTAAAAGACCACGTGTCAATGCTTAAAGGACAGGAAGGAAAGTATTATTAATTTTATTCTAACAAGTACAACAAGGATGCACTTGTGAATAGAGATTTTGGGTACATGTGATGATGGTTTTTCAAAAACTAATCCTACAGTTGGTAAGTGGAACCTGATTAATCTGAAATTGATCAACGAAGGCACTATGATATAATGGGCAATGATTAGAAGCAAGATGCAAAATACATAGCCACCAAACCTGCTATATCTGTATGGCGATCACGCAATGAAGAATAATTACTATTGGCATATTCATCAAGTCAATCTGGTGCGTCTTGATGTGCTTCTTTCATTACATGAAAAGGGCCATTACTAATCTACATTTACAAGCTTGGTTCGCTCGGCGAATTCTAGTCCTATAAAGCTTCAACAGAACGCAGACGGTAAAAGAATATATGCATAATCAAAGAGGGGGATTGCTCACGGTTATGAAAGTTTACTTCCAAGATCAAGATTATCATCAAAATATTATATTCTAACAGGAGAAGATATTCCGATGACAACAATACAAAGGGAAGATAGTTAAAGATTCATCAAAAGCTAAAAAGATGCAACAACTTTTATTTCTATACAAAAGGGGAGATCGTTAGGTTCATATTATATAGAAATATACGTTTACATTATGAGTAAAGTTTGCATTAAAAGAAAACAAATGGACTAAAAGTGTAAATAATCTTATGAGTGAGTATACATAGGGATAAGACTCATTGTATCCATAGGATTAAAATCGGTTGAGCCATTATTGAATAAGATCTAAAGTGTTTGTGTGTTTTATGATTTTTCTCTCTAGATCCATATTTCAACCAAGCATATTAGAGTTGGCTTGAATCATAATACCACTAACATTTTAAAAAAGTGTTTGGCTTAACTTATTATTATAAAATGACTAAAAAAACATGCTTACATTTGAGGAAGAAAAGGTGTTGGGAAAAAGAAGAAGAATAAAGGTATATATGTAAATGTACAAACGTAAGCCCATGTGAAGAAAAAAGTTGTATTCACTTGAATTATCAAAATTGGCTTATTTTTACTAAAGATGGGCTCATAAGCTTAAGTAATAAGCAAAACCAAAAACCAAATTTTCCATAAATTGAAAAAATACGCTAATAAGCTAAAACAAACACCCATACGGTGTTGATGAAATTGAATAAGCCGTCCGAATCAAAGTATATATTCGCTGGCTTATGCTGTTCAATCATGGAATATGTTTCCTTAATTCGTAATTTAATCATGGAAATGTTTTAGTAATTTAATCATGGAAATGTTTTAGTAATTTAATCATGAAATATGTTTTAGTGGATTGCCTAATTAAGGTTAGGAAGTGTCTAGAAACTTAAGGGTTAAAACTTGTCAAAATAAAAGATTTTAAGTTGAGGGACCTTTTGTGTCATTACATGTTGGTCCCAAAGAGGGTGAACAAGCAACCGATACAGTGTAGAAGGGGGGGTGAATACACTTTAAACAATTAAACAAATTAATCAAACGTATATTAAATTATCAAACAGGACAATAACTGTTATTACTCTCTAGTCAAATCAACAGGATGATTTGATATTACAATTATTATAAACTCAACTCTCTCTCAACACTCTTGAATCACAAACTAATTGATCACAACACACGCGTATCAAGTATCACAAACACACATACGATTTGCAACTTATGCAGTCTTCGTTGTGTATCGCCTCTGTATTCATACACATAGTATGTAAAACGTATGTAAAACCCATAAGAAGGTTTATACTTATACTTGATATATCTACGAACAAATCGCAGTTTAAAGATAGAACTTATCTTTTCTTTAAAACCATAACAAACTCCTTAATTATAACATATCTAATTAATTCCATTTGAGATTTCTATCCAACTAATAGATAGTTTAAATTAGGTTAGATATCCTAATTTAAATGTCATAGATATGGAGAGTTTATAACAGAATTTAGAACTTACTTAAATTTTTAACCGACTTCTAACGCTGAGCTGAACCACTCAATCTTGACCTTGTCAAGCTGAGTTCTTGAGTCTTGGGTTCTTGAATCTTCAAGTCTTCAAGTATTCACTCTTAAAACCTATCTTAGCTTAGAATTCACTGAGCTATCTAGTACTTACATACAAATCTCTATATCTATAGTTTGTCTCATCAAATCTAACTATTCTAAACATATGATGACAAAACATTAAATCAAAGTAGGTATAGGTTACAAAATTATGTTGAACCACTATGGAACTGACCAAAGTTAGTTCTTGAAATAAGTATTGAACTGATCCATACTTATTCACGTATTTTGAACTTACAAGATTTTTATGTTACAAATCTATTATAAGACTTGTATTCTAAGTATTTGAATATACAACTACTTAGATTCTGAACTTATCAGAAGTAATTTAAGTTCTGAACTTACAAAACTTATACAACTAAACATATAAGTTTATAATTGAACATATCAATCATTAGCTTGAACTTACAAAGCTGTCTGTTTGAACATATAAAACATAATTTTGAACATATCAAATAATAAAACAGTTGAACATATCAAACTTGAGTTTGTATTAATGAACATATCATTTACATTTTAGCTTAATCTTTATGATTAGCTTCTGCACACTTAGTGCTTACAAAATCATAGAGCTAATCTATTCACTCAATAGGATTTCCTACCTCTAACCACATGTCATAACATTTAAATTCCCAAATTGCAGCTTTCTTGATAGCATCATTCACAATCTCTTCACCTTCTAGCACCTCTCTCATCTCAGTTCTTCTTGATCTGATTTCTTTGTTGAGATGATATCTGAATACTGAGTTCTGAGTTGAGTCATCACATAGAATTCTCAAGTACAGAATTAATTCCAGATTAGCCAAATGAAAATCTGATATCCTCAACAAACATTGATTACCTTCCACATCAAGATACAAGAATCCTTCCAGCGGTTGAGTGATATAAGTGTTTTCTCTAAATTTAACTCCCTCTGGAACTTGTAAACCGATGTCTCTTTTAGCTCGCTGGCTCGCTGCTCTAACTCTTGCAGCTTTGCCTCGATTAAGGAAAGTATCAATTTCACCAGCCGGGATCTCACCTAGCTGATCAATTCTTATGAAGATTGTCTTAGGCACATCAACTATCTCTTGTCTGATTTGACTCTTTTTCATCCACTTGATAGTTGTGGCTATGATCTTCAACTCTGAGAATCCCAACTTGTATAGACATCTCATATCTAGACCAATTTCTAGTTTGTTGTCTAGTACAAAGTTGATAATTACCAATTCTCATTTTCTACTCAGTGTAATTGATTCAATCTTGTTATTAAAATGTGTTCTTTTATAACAATGCCTTAGATCTACATCTTAGTAGGGAATTGGGGAAGCTCTAGGTCCAGAATAGTCAGCTTAAGCTTCAGCTCTGGCAGCCTCAGCTTTAGCCTTTTCTCTTTGAATTTCAGCTTGTCGTTGCTGCTCTTTTATTTCCTCCACTGTTATGCCTAGTTCTTTAGCCATCTCTTGTAACATTTGCTCAGCAAACATGTCACTGGCTTTCTATGCTGCATCAGCTTCATCACTTGAGTCAGATTCATGTGCAACTAGTTGAGACTTACCCTGTTGCTCTGGCTCAGGCTCAGCAATGATGACCTTTCTTTTCATTGCTAGAGGCATAACACTTCTTTTCTTTCTTTTTACCACCTCAAACACCTTACTCTTCCCTTTATCTATTTGTGAAGTTGGAACGGACTTAGCTTCAACAAATTTTGGCGAGTTAGCTTGAGGAAGGTTAGTGTGAGCAGCTTGAGATGTTTCTTTATGTGGAGTTTCTGGTTGAGCTTGTGAAGTTGTGGTTATTTGGACTGTTGGAGCGTGTTGTTGTTGAGAAGGCTGATCTACAGTACTCATAAGTTGATCATGAGCTTCTTCAAAGTGTACTTCCTCTGTATGCTCCCCCTCAACCTTATCGTCACACTTCTTTGATTCTTCCTCCCCCTTTTTGTCATCATCAATAGGGGAGGGTTTGAGTTTGAGCATGAAGCGTTCCAAGTTGGCAACTAAAGTTGACAAATCATTAAGTTTGCGCATCAACTTGGCTTTGTTAGCTATCCTCTTCCTGTGTAGGAGCTCAAACTGAGTTTGTAGATAGTCCATAATGACTTAAGCATCGTTGTTCATCAGCTTGAACTCCTCAGGTATTCGTCTTACCTCAACGTCCTCTTGTCCAGTGGAAGAGTGTATTTGCACCGTAGGAGTGGCTTTTGAGTGTTTCTCAATAGGTTAGGATGTGGGTCCCATATCCAAAGGCTGGTGCTGACCTATGGAATCAAGGGGGCCAGAATACGGACCCTGTAAACCTTCCTGGTGTATGAAAGGTTCATTGACAGGTCGTGCTATAGTGTGTAAGAATAGAAGAGAAGAATGACAAAGTTCGTGTGGTATGGTAGTGGGGTGAGCTAGGCTTATTGGTGAGGAGGGGGTAATTGACCCTGGGGATTGGTCAGTATTTCAATGTTACCTTCATGGGGCTGTGAAGGCACAGAAGTAGGCTCTCCCATGGCACTAGTAAGTATGGGCTGAGTAAACATCATACCCGGTATAGGCTTAAGGGTTGAACTGAGCCTAGAGGTTGGCACCTTAAGAAAATGTGTCTCCCCCTCAGCTCCTGCCGGTGGAGGTATCAATGTGATATCAACTCCATAGTCCTTTTGAGGTGAAGGACCACCTTTGGCAGTTTTCATTGTATAGGTGTAGGATATATCCTTGGTAGCAGTGGGCTGACCAAGGTTGGTTGTAGATTGTAAGATAGATGGAGATGTTTGAGGTGGAGGAGAGGGGTTAGACTGAGTTAGGCTTGACTTAGTCCTATCTCCTAATTTTGGAGATGGAAAAGTAAAAGAGAGAGAAGGAGATGAGGATTGCGAAAGTATACCTGCTACACCTAGAAGTGGAGACTCAGAGCTAGGAAACTGACTCCTCTGCTCAGAGCTCAAAGTGGTGGATGAAATTATTTGAGTACGGGGTCTAAGCTGAGTCCTAGGTTGATCAGCTTGAGAGGATTCAACATCAGAACCAGCATCGTCACCTACTTCTTCCGCAGCTTCCTCCTCTGTCTCAGCTTCACTTGACTCAGGAGTCGGAAGCTATATATACACCCTCATCTGAGCACTCATTGTAGGGTGCCTAGGGAAAATATCATGGGCGAACATTCGGTAGCTGAGAACAGGAGTAGGTATTGACTCATATTGAGCAGTATACCTTCTACCCAATCTGTCCTTGATGACCATGGATATAAATCTTGCGAAAGGCACAATGGTGTCCCTATGTTCCTGGTCACCAATGACTTGAATGCCTCAAAGATCAACTCAGCGTAATCCACTCGTCGATCATAAAATAAGTTGTATAGCAGTTACATTTCAAAGTCATTCACATTATCCAGCCCACCCACCTTGTATCCAAGGGAACGAACCACAGTTGATACCATAAATCTCCATGCTGTCTGGAAAACAGATTTCCGTATGACGCCAATAACTTGAGGATGACCCATTAAGGATAAAACACTTTGTGATGTTTCTCTAGAAACTGTCGCTTCATACTGATTATGAATCGGAAGATGAAGAATTCGGCGGAGACAGTTCGCATCAACTTCTATCGCCACTTGCCCACTTAGGATTGCACCCCGTATAACCTGTTGAGTTGCATCCAGTTTACATGTATACCAGAATTCCGTGAGAAGTTGAGGGATGAGCACAGCAGGAGCACGAAGAAATGCTTGTGCCAGGGGTCCCTTGCGAATGTGGGAGACCCACTCCTCATATCCCCTGCCAATTTTGGACTTCGGAATGTCGATACAGGCGATGACATTGTTTTGTTTGTAGGTGGGGAATGCGTTGTTCTTGAAATTTCCACCATGGATCATTTGTTCAGTTAGATTAAGAGTATAACCCTCCATGAAATCGAACTTATCGTATTGAATTGTACTTTGCAGTGATAAGGATTAGCACTTAGCAATGAACTCTACACACAGCAACGTTAGGGTTTAAGAGAACAAAATATTTTGGAAGTTTAAACGAAATATGATGAAAGTTCTCTCTTATTTATACCTTTTCAATGTGAGTGAAAAGTTAACGTTATTAGAGGGTAATAAATATGACCGTTATCGTAAGCGAATATATCATAAAAGATTGCTAAACGACTGACGTTTGTTTACAGACACACCGTAAATATGTTGGACTTACCATTTGTTAGGACTAACCTAGATATGTGGAACTGACCACACTTTGGAACGGAGTACTCCGCTAATCTAGAGTGTTCAGCTTAGATGGAGTACGCAGCTGATCCTGATTGTTCAGCTTAGATGGAGTACTCAGCTGATCCTGAAGGTTCAGCTTAGATGGAGTACTCAGCTGATACTGATTGTTCAGCTTAGATGAAGTACTCAGCTGATCCTGAATGTTCAGCTTAGATGGAGTACTCAGCTGATCCTGAATGTTCAGCTTATATGGAGTACTCAGCTTCAGATGTAGCACTCAGCTCAGCTTGAGCACTTAGCTCAGATTGAGCACTCAGATCAGATTTTGACACTTAGTCAAATATAGCACTTAGCAAAAATTTAACAGAGATAAAGAATGGAACATACTGATTAAGGGTTGAGCATTCCAAGCTTGCAGAGTAGAGTTGTGAATCTTGTGCCTTCTATTGGTTTAGTGAAGATATCCGCAAGCTGATCTTCAGTCTCAATGAAGACTAACTCTATTTTTCCCTTTTCTACAATATCTCTGATGAAGTGATGTCTTATCTCAATGTGCTTGGTTCTTTAGTGAAACACTCGGTTGTGTGTAATCGCAATAGCACTTTGATTGTCACAAAATATAGGAGTCTTCGAATAATGCAAATCAAAGTCCTTAAGTTGATGTTGCATCCATAGTATTTGAGCACAATAGCTCCCTGTAGCCACGTATTCAGCTTCAACTGTTGAAATTGCCACTGAGCTTTGTTTCTTGCTTGTCCAGCTAACTAATTTTCCACTCAAAAGTTGACATCCTCCAGTGGTACTCTTTCTATCAAGACCACATCCTGTGAATTCTGAATCTGAGTACCCTATCAGCTCAAATCCTGATCCTTTTGGATACCACAAACCTAAGTTTGGTGTTCCCTTCAGATATTTGAGTATTCTTTTAATAGCTAGCAAGTGTGATTCCGTTGGATCAGCCTGGTATCATGCACAAACACATGTAGCAAACATTATATCAGGTCTGCTTGCTGTTAAATAGAGTAATGAACCGATCATTCCTCTATATGTAGTATGACGTATAGATTTTCCATCAATGTGCTTGTGTATCTTGACATTGTGTAACATTGGAGACTTTGTGGGACGGCTTGAGTCTAATCCATATTTCTTAATCAGATCAAATACATACTTGCTCTGATTAATAAATATACCATCTTCTTTCTGATAGATTTGAAGTCCCAAAAAGAACGTCATCTCACCCATCATGCTCATTCTGTATTGATTAGACATTATCTTAGAGAACCAATCACACAGACCTTTGTTTGTTGAACTAAAGATAATGTCATCCACATAGATTTGAACCAGAATGACATGTCCTATGCTCTTTCTTATGAAAAGAGTTATGTCAATACTTCCTATGCTCTTGCTTGAGTCCATACAAAGCCTTGTCTAACTTATAGAAATAATCTGGATGTTTAGAATCAATAAAACCAGGGGGTTGTTTCACATAAACTTCCTCCTGTAGTGCTCCATTTAGGAATGCACTTTTAACATCCATTTGATACACTTTAAAGTTTTTGAAGGCTGCATAGGCTAGAAATAACCTTATATCTTCAATCCTTGCAACAGGGGCAAAGGTCTTATCATAATCAATACCTTCTTCTTGTCGATACCCCTGAGCTACTAGCTTTGCCTTGTTTCAAATCACTACTCGATCCTTGTCCATTTTATTTCTATAGACCCGCTTAGTGCCTATAATTGTTTTTCCTTTGTGGGCAGGGACAAGGGTCCAGACCTTATTTCTTTGAAATTCTGTCAGCTCCTCTTGCATAGCTTCAATCCAATCTTCATCTTTTAGAGACTCTTCAGTCTTCTTTGGTTCCATTTGGGATAGAAAACAAGAGTAGGCAGCATATTTTTCATTTGCCTTAGATCTACTTAACACACCATCTTCAATGTTCCCAATGACATCATCATGATAATGATCTTTTAATACGCTGAAGGTTGTAGTGGGAGACTGAGGTTCTGGGTCTGAGTCAGAGCAGTGTCTCTCAGGCTTAATAGTACTTACTTCTTTAGTCTGAGTAGGAATTTGAAGATCACTTAGATCTTTAATCTGACATGTACCTGATGATTCACGGAGATTCTCATGCTGATTATCTTCAATATTGGTAATTTCTTTCGATGATGCACATTTGTCAGATTTATCACCATCATCATCATCATCATCAGAATCATCCATAACATACATGGGATTTGATGTGAGATCTTCTTTGCTCCTCTCAAGCTCACTCAGACTAACCGGGTCAGCTTGAGCTCTATTGGATTCATCAATACTTGTCTCATCAAACGTAACATGTACTGACTCTTCAATTACCTATCCTTTTAAGATTAAAAACTCTGTAAGCTTTGGAGATTGAAGAATATCTAACAAATATACCTTGATCAGCTTTGGGTTCCACCTTATGGAGCTGATATCCTTAATTTAGCACATAGCATGTTGAACCAAAAATGTGGAAATATCCAATGTTGGATTTTCTGCCATGATACATCTCGTAAGGTGTTTTACCATGTCTTTTAACTATCATCGATCTATTCTGAGTATAGCATGCTGTACTTACAGCTTCTGTCCAGAAGCTCACATTGAGCTTTGCCTCACATAGCATGGTTCTAGCAGCTTCAATTAAGGTTATATTTCTTATTTCAGCAACTCCATTTTGTTGTGGAGTTCTTACGGATGAGAAATTTTGGATAATTACTTTTTCTTCACAAAAGCCTTCAAGAGTTGAGTTTCTGAACTCAGTCCCATGATCACTTTTGAGTTGTTTAAGAGACTTACCCTTTTGCAACTCTTCTTGTCTTATGAAGCTGATTAACTCATATGCAGCATCACTTTTGGCTTTTAAGAAGACTACCCAAGTGAATCTTGTGAACACATCAACAATCACTAGAGTATGGGTGCTAATAGGTCCAAATAGATCCAAATGCAACATATGCAATGGTTCTGTATTTGAAATTTCTGTTTGGACTTGAAGGATCCCTTATGATGTTTTCCCATTTCATAAGCTGAGCAGAGTTTGTCTTTAGCAAATGTGATCTTAGGCAGACCAGAGACTAACTCTTTGCTAGAAAATTTGTTTATATATTTGAAATTTAAATGAGATAGTCTCTTGTGCTATAACCAACTCAGCTTGGGAGTTAAGTCAGAATAGAAGCAGGTTTCAGTTGAAAGATCTACAGAGCTGAGATCTAACAAATAGATATCTCTCTCTCTTTTTGCCATTAATAATGGTTTTCCCTTCTTATCATAAATTGTCCCTGCATGCTTTTTGAAGGTGACTGCATAATCCTCATCACACAGTTGACTGATACTTATCAGATTGTGTTTAAGGCCTTCAACATATGCTACCTTTTTGAAAGTGACTTTTCCAGCAATTATCTTTCCATAACCTTTTGTCCTTCCTTGAGAATTATCCCCAAATGTCACCTTGGGTCCTTCATTGTTTTGGAATTCACTTAGAGTCCCCTTCCTTCCTATCATGTCCCTTGAGCATCCACTATCTACATACCACTTGTAGGAGCCCTTCACATGATCAACTAAACATATTAGTTTCTTTTTGGAACCCACTGTTTGGTGGGTCCTGAGGATGAGCACTTAGCTGATCTTGTAGCATTTGATTGATCAGCTCGAAGAGATTCTGGGTCTGTTTTAGACTGATCATCCTTTTCGTTTTCAGGTCTAAGATTGGTACTTACACAATCCTTGGCCTCATGACCTCTATCACCACACTTATAGCATTTTCTTCTAAAGATGGGTGTTTGGGTGATTTCTTGAGTTTTCCAACATTAAATTTGGATTCAGTTTTAGGGTCATAAGATGTGGATAACCTTTCAATCCTCTTCGACAGTTTGTCTACTTGATTTTCACTGACTTCGGACTTACCTTTGTCATCTTTATGGTTACCTTTATTTGGTGAAGTCTGACTTACAGAAAACTTCCTATTTTTAGACATCCTTTCATATATGGCTTGAGAATTATGTCTTTTTAAGTTAACGTGAGATTTTCTATCAAAAACAGTTGTTCTCACAGGATTGTAATCCAATTGTTTGAAAACTGACTTACAGTTTTTGTTGGATCTGGAACATTCAGCTTGATGGTTTGTGTGAATAACCTGAGCACTTTGGGTTGGTCTCACAAACTTATTGGTTTTGACCTGTTTCCCTTCCTTGTTCATTAAGAATGTTCTGGGGAGTATGTCATCTGATTTCATTGTTTTGTTTTCAAGATTGACTTGATCTTCGATGATTTCAGCAGCAACACTATAATCTCCCCATAGTACTGCTTTTACTTGATTTGGTATCTGCTGGTTAATACACTTTTCTGCTTCTCTTGATGACTTACACCAAGATTTACATATCTTTCTTAGATTGTCAGCTTGTTCTTTTGATTCTTGCAGTTCTTCACTTAGAAGTTTGTTTATATGAAGCTGACATTCATAATCACTTTGAATCTTTTTACCAGCATTTAAGAGAGTTTCAGAGTGTTTAATTTCATCTTTTAGTTTTGAAACTAGATTGAACTGTGAGAGAGGTTTTGAAGTCATTCAACAGATAGTTGAAAATTAGACATTTTTGTTCATCAGTGTAAGAGCTAAAGTTATTTACCTTATACATTGAGGCAGGATCCCAGTTACTAGTTTGTTTATTCATCTTACCTGCTTCTGCTAGATCCTCATCAAAGGAACTGTCTTCTAACCCATAGTCAACTTGTTCCTCTTCATCCTCAATGGCCATCGAACACCTATCTGGCTCATCATCATCTTAAGTAGATGATTCAGTATCCCAAGTCTCATGAAGAAGACCTTTGGTGTTTTCATCTGGCTTGCCTTTGAGTCTTTGATATTTCTTCTTATATTTATCAACTATGTAGGCATTCTTGTCAGCTACTGAAGCTGATTCTCCCTTCTTAACTCTGCACTCAACAACTATGTGTCCTATCCTCTGACAGTTATAGCACTTAGTTTTCTTAGGATCAAAAGTAGACTTACCACTTTTGTTTCTGTCAGACTGACCCCTTCCTCTTCTGAAATTTCTAAAGTTTCTTGCTAAAATTGCCATTTGTTAAGTAAGAGCATCCATTTCTTCATCATCTGAACCGGAGTTAGGACTTACCTCCTCAAATTCAGATTCATAGTAAGTCTCAGCTTGAGACTTTTTAGATCCACTCTTCTTCTTTTCTACAATCGGCCAGAGTTTCATTCTTTTTATCAAAGAAAGTTTCATAAGAACGACTTAGATTTGTCTTCTTATGTTGCTTGACCAAGTCAGTGCCTTCATACGTAACATTGAGAGTATCCTACATCTCTTTTGCAGTTTGGAACCCAGCCACAGAATGCAGGAGAGGATTTGTCAAAGCATTTGCTATAATTCTTTGTGCCTTGTCATTAAGGTTGAATAGTTTACGATCTTCCTCAGTCCAAGATGCTTCAGGCTTGGGAGTTTCTCCAGAGGGAACAGTTTTGTCAGTGGCAGTAATATGGATCATTGGTATGATTGGGCCATCTTGAATCACGGTACTCATCCTGTGATCTACGGACTTCAGATATAGCATGGCTCTAAACTTCCACATAGGATAGTCAGTGCCATCAAAGATAGGACACCCTTTTGCCGCCATTGTTGATATATGACTTGATTGCTTGCTAGTGGACATCTTAACCTCTTGACAGCGGATCTTTATCTTCAACTTATGAAGAAATCTGCTCTGATACCAATTGTTGGTCCCAAAGAGGGTGAACAAGCAACCGATACAATGTAAAAGGGGGGAGGGGTTGAATACACTTTAAACAATTAAACAAATTAATCAAACATATATTCAATTATCAAACAGGACAATAACTGTTATCACTCGCTAATCAAATCAATAGGATGATTTGATATTATAATGATTATAAACTCAACTCGCTCTCAACACTCTTGAATCACAAACTAATTGATGATTGAATTTCTTGTCAAAACTTATTAACAAGAACTCTTGAAAACTCTATCTAACTTTGAACTTACAAAGTTATCGCAACACACGCGTATCAAGTATTACGAACACACATATGATTTGCAACTTATGGAGTCTTCCTTGTGTATCGCCTCTGTATTCATACACACAGTATGTAAAACGTATGTAAAACCCATAAGAAAGTTTATACTTATACTTGATATATCTACGAACAAATTGTAGTTTAAAGATTGAACTTACCTTTTCTTTAAAAGCGTAAAAAACTCCTTAATTAGAACATATCTAATTAATTCCGTTTGAGATTTCTATCCAACTAATAGATAGTTTAAATTAGGTTTAGATATCCTAATTTAAATGTCGTAGATATGGAGAGTTTAAACAGAATTTAGAACTTACTTAAATTCTGAACTGACTTCTGAAGCTGAGCTGAACCACTCAGTCTTGACCTTGTCAAGTTGAGTTCTTGAGTCTTGGGTTCTTGAATCTTCAAGTCTTCAAGTATTCATTCTTAAAACCTATCTCAGCTTAGAAGTCACTGAGCTATCTAGTACTTACATAGAAAACTCTATATCTGTTCATACGCTGACTACTCAACTTCAGCTGACCAGTTAGTCTATAACAGACTTACATAATTCCTAACTCTTAACCTATCATCTATACATATTTATAGTTTGTCTCATCAAATCTAACTATTCTAAACATGGGGCTAACATTAACCAAAAGATGTATATATATAGCTAGTTTTAACCACAATTAGTCAAACTACACATACTTCACTTTCAACTCACATATTCAAAGTAGCAACCAAAATTTAGTCCTTGTTCTGATCAAATGCAGCAACTAGAAATGATAATAATTAAGTTTAACAAGTTTAGAAGCCAAAGGTTAGAAGTTTAGTTCTTTTCATGATTTGAATATGTTTTTGTTGTTACCTATTGAGTAGATGTTGTTTGGGGTGTAGAAAAATACCCCTGTAGTGTTTTTATGAATTTAAATTGAGTGTTTTGTTGTTTTGGTCAGAGAAAACAACAGAAAGTTGGCAAACTGTTGCTGAAACCAGAAAGGCACGGGCATGCCTTTCGGGATACGGTCATGCCTAGTGACCGTGACCACCTCTGTTTATGAGGTCCGGGCGTGTTCGGCCCGGTACGCCTATGTTTGGTTGGGCTTTGACCGTCAGGCACGGGCGTGCTTCAACAAAGCACGGGTATGCTTCGCCCCTGTGCAGTGTGTTAAGTGATGGACTTAATTATGTGATTAATACTATAACTGTATATACTTGTAGGATTTACTGCTTGACTTGTTCTGATATGTGGCATATCTCTGTGTGATACTAATTGCTGAGGCGAGTTTCCTAAACTATGATTCATATTTGTAATATGTGTGATGCATTGCAATATGTATTAAATATCTGAGGATCACCGTGTGGGTAGCATGCTGCTTCGTGCAGTAGGAGTTACAAGCAGCATTTTTTCCTTATGGGCGGATGCTAAGATGGTGCAGTACTGTATACATAAGCACAGTTGTGGCATTCGTATATGTTTATGTGTATGCATATATGATTTACAGTTTACTTGTCACACTAAACTCTCGTAGCTATGATTTAGAAGGAAACCATAGATAGATATGACATCATATTTTCCTAAGGTTCCTCCAGCATGAAGTGCAATGGTGATCTCATTGAATTGTTTTGGTAACACATCCAAGAACTTGAGTACCAACTCATTCTCATCTTTCTTGACACCTACCAAGATCAGATCATTTATCAAGCACTGAAATCTGGTAAACAAATCTGCCAGAGTTTCATTCATTTTAGCAAAGAAAGTTTCATATAAACGACTCAGATTTGTCTTCTTACGTTGCTTGACCAAGTCAATGCCTTCATACGTGACACTGAGAGTATCCCACATCTCTTTTGTAGTTTGGCACCTATCCACAGTATGCAGAAGAGGATTTGTTAAAGCATTAGCTATAATGCTTTGTGCCTTGTCATCAAGATTGAACAGTTTACGATCTTCCTCAGTCCAGGATGCTTCAGGCTTGGGAGTTTCTCTAGAGGGAACAATTTTGTCAGTGGCAGTAATATGGATCATTGGTATGATTGGGCCATCTTGAATCACGGTACTCATCCTGTGATCCACAGACTTCGGATATAACATGGCTCTAAACTTCCACATAGGATAGTCAGTGCCATCAAAGATAGGACAACCTTTTGCCACCATTGTTGGTATATGACTTGATTGCTTGCTAGTAGACATCTTAGCCACTTGACAGCGGATCTTGATCTTCAGCTTATGAAGAAACTTGCTCTGATACCAGTTGTTGGTCCCAAAGAGGGTGAACAAGCAACCGATATAGTGTAGAAGGGGGGGGGGGTTGAATACACTTTAAACAATCAAACAAATTAATCAAATGTATATTCAGTTATCAAACAGAACAATAAATAATATCACTCTCTAATCAAATCAACAGGATGATTTGATATTACAACGATTATAACCTCAACTCTCTTTAAACACTCTTGGATCACAAACTAATTGATGATCGAATTTCTTGTTAAAACTGATTAACAAGAACTCTTGAAAACTCTCTCGAACTTTGAAATTACAAAATTATCGCAACACACGCGTATCAAGTGTCACGAACACACGTACGTTTTGCAACTTATGCAGTCGTCGTTGTGTATCGCGTATCTGTTCACGTACACACGTAAGAACATCTATATAAAACCCATAAGAATGTTTATACATATACTTGATATATCTACGAACAAATCGCAGTTTAAAGATAGAACTTATCTTTTCTTTAAAACCGTAACAAACTTCTTAATTAGAACATATCTAATTAATTCCGTTTGAGATTTCTATCCAACTAATATATACTTTAAATTAGGTTTAGATATCCTAATTTAAATGTCGTAGATATGGAGAGTTTATAACAGAATTTAGAACTTACTTAAATTCTGAACTGACTTCTGACGCTGAGCTGACATACTCAGTCTTGACCTTGTCAAGTTGACTTCTTGAATCTTGGATTCTTGAATCTTCAAGTCTTCAAGTCTTCATTCTTAAAACCTTTCTCAGCTCAGAAGTCACCAAGCTATCTAGTATTTACATAGAAAACTCTATATCTGTTTATACGCTGACTACTTAGCTTCAGCTGACTAGTCAGTCTATAACAAACTTACATAATTCCTAACTCTTAACCTATCATGTATACATATCTATAGTTTGTCTCATCAAATCTAACTATTCTAAACATGAGACTAACATAAAGTCGCATGGGTGTTTGTATATAGGTGAAAGTCGCATGGGGTGTTTGTATATAGGTGAAAGTCGCATAGTAGGTTTATATATAGGTGAAAGTCGCATGGAAGGGTATAGATATATATGAAAGTCGCATGGTAGGGTACATATACATATGAAAGTCACATGGTGTGTTTGAAGGTATATGAAAGTCGCATGGGAGGGTATATATATATATACATATATGAAAGTCGCATGGTATGGGTACATATACTTATGAAAGTCGCTTGGTGTGTTTGAAGGTATATGAAAGTAGCATGGGAGGATATATATATGTTGGAACTCGTGGTGGGCACAAACGCAGCGGAAGCACACAAGAAAGTAGCATGCAAGACATAAAATGAAAGCACACACAAAGCCCACAACTAGTTCCAATGGTGGAACACACTACAAAGCAAATTGCAACTCAAGAACAAGAAGAAGGAGAAGAAAGTACCTCCTTACCATGGCTGGAAATCGAGTACCTTGAAGGGGGGATGAATCTCTGAGGAAACATGAGGCTTCCTCCTCCATTGCTAGTCCACACCAAGTAGAACATGATCCCCAAATGCTAGTGAGCCATCATGTAGACATCCATCACGATTCTACCTTATGGAACAACCCATGTAGAGTCTCCTCTTGCACCATAAACACTCATCACACTCAAGAATACCTTACTTAGTGTATGTAAGTGCTTCCATGTTGTACCAAGAGAGAACTAGTGTATTGAGAGAGTTGTGTTATGTTAATTCAAAGTACCAGCCTTGAACACTGCTCCTAAACCCCTCCAGGGTAGGCTAAAAAGGTGGTTCATGATTGGACCATCAAATGGTCCAATAAAACACAAGTGTCACTACAGCTACCCTCTTCACGACCACTCACGCGCTCTCACGGGCTGTGAAGCCTAAGTGCGCCACGAGGGGACTAAGAACTTCACGAGCCGTGCCTCCCTGTCGAGGAGTCGTGAGGGCATCTTCTTCATGACCCCTCACGACCTCGTCACGGGCCGTGAAGCCCAAGGCATCACGACGCGTGGCGGCCGTCGAACAATCGTTAGGGTAGCCTGCTTCACGACCCGTGGAGCATCCTTCACTATCGTGAAGCCCCGAATCAAAACACTTTTGATTCTTTTACATTCTCCTTCCACATTAAGCTGTCGGGATCAATCCTTGGCGTGTGACCCAATAGGCTCGCGCTTCATTAGTAGTGATACCGGCATACGTGTGTCAGTGAGCAGATTCCAACAAACTCCCACTTGCACATGACACACCATACCCATATGCATCACGGACAGGGAGCGGCCTCTAGCAGGACATCCCTGCCCCCAAATCAACGCGAGGTATGTCATCCCTGACAAGTACCTAATCACAATCCAAACGAGTTTGAAAAGGTCCTACAGATAAGTGATCAATAATCCTATTATTCGCGATATCTGGGTGAACACGAGACATGGTAAAAAGTCATTCTCCAATCTCTCACGATTATGTTTCTCGATCAAGATTGGTGGTGACCAAAATATGCAATTTGCAACTGATCAACTATCATTGCAAGCATGAGCACGGTCGTGCATTTTGGTGTCAGCGCCCAATCATCGAGGGGACCAAGGATATCTCTCTAAACAGAGGAGCAAATTCCTTCGATTACATTTCCCCATTACATCGGTAATACTTTGCCCAAAAGATTCCTTTATAACAACCAGTTATGGACTGCGTTTGAAAGCAATCAGAACAAGGCAGACCAATGTCGTGGAAACACATGTATCTCCGGTCAAAGGACAAAAGATATTATCATCCTGAGTTACTCTTGACATGTACCATGAAGTATACTCAGGTGTGGGTCGTCCAATCACTTGAAACTCTTTTCAAGTATAGGTAAAGTGTTGCGTCTCTTGTATCCAATCACCATTGAATACACGACCAACCCTTTCCCTCAGTCTTCGTTCAAACTTCCTTCCGATGAAGAGTGACCGACTGTGGACATTTAGAATGTAGAACATTCAGGGAAGTGGTAAACATGCTAAGATGGAACACAATAAAGGCAACTGAGAGTACCCGCTACACGCGTATTAACAAATCCCCATTTGATAATCGATACTAGCAGAAGCACAATGTTGCTTAATGTTCCCAAAATCAGCATATCAAAATTTTAACTAAAACAAACTCAAGCCAAATCTTTGCAAGCACTAGTATGTCAAACATCACTATCTTGCAACTACGGCTTTAGGAAAACGGATCCGCCACCATGCTATCCGTGTGTATTCGTAAGATGACCATATCTCTACCTCAACCAATCGCTTAAAAGTGTGCGTTGGTGAGATAACGGTCTTTTGTCAAGCTATCGCACGTTCATTGATTCATCAAAACTCAATAAGATCAAGGATGCTTGAGATAAAGGTTATCTTGCACAAACCATCGTACTCTCATTGTCTCATAAGATCCCAATAAAGTCATCGATGCTTTGAGAAGCATACATATTAACAACACTATATTTATGAAGGTATTTGTTTGGCATAATCGAGTAGCAACGGAAGCAAGATAAAATACAAAAACGAAACTAGCCAAACAAACACACATGCCATGGACCAATATCTAAACATGAAGTTGCAACTAGAACATAATAAACAAAGAAGAAGAAAGGTTATACCATAATGCAAGATCACCAAAGCATTCTTCTTTGTCAAAGTGTGTAGAATTCAAGGAAGAATTCCTCTAGAGTAGTCCACCCCAAGAACACTTGATTCCCCAATGCTAGTAGGTTGGTGTAGACACCAAAACAACACGATACAAGAACAAGGAACACCTTTGTGCATCAAGTCAAGACCACAAAGTGTATGTTAACTTTTCATGTGAATCATACTTGATCACCTTCAAGAAAAACAACCAAGAGAGAATTTCAACTTCCAAGAACCTCTTGAAATCACTCAAGTCTGTTCATGTGCAGAGAAAAACGTAGCTCTCATTAACCTCAACTTCATCACATTAAAAAATGAGTTAAGAGATGTTAATTCTGCTGTTATAGAGACTGTACACGACCCGTGTTGGTCAACACGACCGTGTAGGCCCAAAGCCCACGGCCTCAATTGGGACAAGTTAGCCCGTGTCTAACAGACCCAACACGGCCGTGTAGGCCCAAAGCACACGGTCTCTACTTGGGCCAAAACGCCCCGTGCTAGTTGGGTTGGACACGGCCCGTGTACCATCCAGCCAAAACCCATTTTGGCCTTTTCTCTTTCTTTTGCTTGATTGTGTTGCCGGAATCAATACTTGGTGTGTGACCCAATAGGCCTATACCTCATCGGTAGTGCCAATAACTCGTTCGTGTCAGTGGGCATATTCGAACAGACTCCCACTTGCATGTCGCACGACTACGAAAAATAACACAAACATAGAGCGGCCTCTAGCAAGACATCTATGCTCACAAGTCAGTATAGGGTATTCCACTCTTGACAAGATCCCAATCATAAAATGATTGTCCTAATGATAAATGAACATGTACATCCATTTTTTCACGATATCCTATGTGAACACAATGCATGGAATAAAGTCAACCTTCACATCGTTCACGATTATGTTTCTCGATTCTAGATTAGTGGTGACCAACAAACCAAGTTAACATTGATCCATCATCAATATAACTTGAGCACGACCATGCATATGAACGTCGGCACTCAATCATCAAGGGGCCCATGGATATCTTCTCTATACATAGAGGAACAAATTCCTTTCGACTACATAGTCCCGCAACATAGATAATACTCTACCCAATCATCTCCCTTATAACGACCAGTTACGGAGCGCGTTAGAAAACGATCAAAGCAAAGCAGACCTATGCTTTGGGATCACATGTATCTCTAGTTTAAGGATGAAACGTAATCATCATCCCGAGTTTCTTATGACTAGAACCATGAAGTGAACTCAGGTGCGGGTCCTCCAATCACTTGAAACCCCTTTCAAGTATAGGCAATAAACACGTTTAACAAAACCGATTCTTTACCTCAATCTTAATTTATACTTCCTTCCCATAAAGTATAACCGATTGTGGAGATTTTAGAATGATAAACATTCTCGGAAATGTTTAAACATGCTAAGATGGAACACAATAAGGATCCATAAAATACCCGCCCTCGGCGTATTATTAAATCTCCATTTAATAATCGATATGGTATGAATTGCAATATTGCTTAATGTCCCCAAAATATAAGTACAAATAAAACATAAACCAAAACATATTCAAGCCAAGTTATACGCATTAGACATGCTAATGGACCTAGTATGACAAACACCACCAGTCCATAACAACGGCTTAACTAGTGGATTTGTCCCACAACATCCACAAGATCTTTTGTTATTCAATTATATCTCTTTTGACAAGACTACTTCAAAAGTATGCATCAAAGAGATCTTACTTTTCAAAAAGGTTAAAGTAAAGTAATAACTCCCTCATTGTCTCAAAAGCCCACAATAGGGTTAGTAATACTTAAGAACCAACAATCAACACCACAAGTTAGGATCATCAACTTTGATCAAAGATCAACCGTTATCCTAGCAGAAACACACATTAGTGTAACTACTTACTCCAAGCCTATTCAAGTCGTCAAACATCAAGAACATATCTCTATATTTCTTGAACTAAATACTATCCAATTTTGTATCTCTTAAATGCCCCTATGAAGCAGTAATTCCTGAATTAGGTTTGCAGATAACCTAATATCGGGACATTATCTTCCATAGACATTTAACACTAGGAATACAACAAAGCTCCCACTAGCCCTGACATACGTAAAAGGTTTTATCTATGCTTTTAGAAAACTCATCACTATGATCTTCTAATAGTAAGCAAAGATATCTTTCCTTCAAGATACAAGAATAAGCCCGAAGTGGTCTTATCCACTTTTGTAGACATAATTCGGATACTACGGACGTATATTAAGACCCTTGGATAGTGTTATAAGCACTTCCTCATCGTATTGTTTCATGACGAAACACGGTCATTAATATCCACGAGTATCAAACATTCTTCAACATAGCCACTATGACAAGTTTCTCCATAACCACCATGAAAAACTTTACCACTAGTCGGTATTTGAAGTTGTCTACAATTCCATCCATGTTAATCCCATCACTACCACCTTGGTATACACCTAGGTATGGGATCAAGTCAAGTCAAGCACTTGGACATTCCAAATGGATTGCATCTCTTTATCATTTACTTCTTTTATTTTTAGCGAATTCTGGATCCACTACGTCTTCCGATAAATGGTGAACTCAACAAGACTCACCATTAAGTCATTACCACGATTCACCATTAAGTCATTACCACTTAGATATGAGAAACCCATATCTCTTTGGCTCTATATGACTCTAATCAGAATTAAAAGGAATTAAAAGAAGTAATGATTCTTAGTCAGGCATACCAGCATAACCATGTTGATCATCTATCAAAGATATCAGATTATATTCTATTACCATCATCAAGTCTTTCATTTAAGTTCCACGTTCTTCCACTGGAATGCCTTAGTTTTAGTTTCGTTCTTCTTTCCCTTTTAAGCAACAAACATTGTTCTCAAAAGGTTAAATAACTAAAACTTAGAAGAACTCCTCAAATGTATTAGCACTTCTCGATTTCAAGTTGATCCTTCTCCTACTAAATGCAGAATGGATAACTTCGAACTATTAAGATAGACAAGCAAAGAACCTTTCTAGTCGTATCTTAATAAATGCTAAATAGACTATTTATTGAATTTGGATTTGAGGACTTAGTCAAAATGGAAAATGAATATCCCAAAAAACCAGATACACATTGTTGACCCATCATAAACAGGATCAATAACACCCGGTTCCCTACCCCATGACACCATGTACCAATGTGTCTTAGTAGGATATGAATTGTGAAACAATTCTACAATTCACTATATGGTCATCCAATATATAGATAACTTAGCATCTTAACTAGATCTAAGTACCTTGATCTATATGCCCTATTGATTCTTAAAGTTGTTTTGGCTAATTCTGAACACCAACAAGGTTTCGGACATATGCCTAAACTAGTAAACGTCTCGTAATTACTACCATCAAGGTAGTGGTGAAGAGATTTCTCTTTCGTTATTCTTTGTGGTATGCTTGAACGGATTATCCACAAAGTGTGATCAAAATCCAACAAGCTTATAATCCTCTCACAAACTCCGGCGAAGGATCTCATAATCATCTTAGCCTAATAAACAAGATTAACATCAAAGCGTTTAGCCCGAGACTAAACTATTCCGAGATCCTAACCACATGGATCTAGGTGACACATTTCTTGTTTATGTGGTTAAGTTGATTATCACATAAAGATAACTCATCCAAACTATTTTGGATTCAGAATCAATTATTCATGAATATTTTATTACTTGTAGCAAATCCTTGTTTATGCCATGACATGGGAAATTTTGAACAAAATATCTCACAATAGATTTTCATAATAAATTTCGTATTTTAAGAATAACCTCGTTGTCACCACATGTAAAGTTGTACGCCACGCAGGGAAAAACAACACATGAGCAATGACATAAAACCTTGAATAAATAACGTTTAAAAAGGTTCAACATCAATTCTTAAAACTTCAAAAAAAATTTCACCGTAACTAAAACGAGCATACAAAGAGATGTTACTTGCCACGCAGGGCAATAAAGTAATAAATAAACCGGCGACACAAGCGAGATCAAGTCTCCTTATCTTCTCTTGGAGGACAATCACCATGGTTTCCTCGTTCGAGATCCGGTTCTTCATGCTTTTCTTTCAACAAAGGACCTACACTTTGTAACAAACAAATTTGTGACAAACGTGAGTCAATCCGCTCGGGTCAACAACGCAGCTTATAGAAGAATAGCAATGAATCATGAACGTACCCGAAGATGGAAAGTTAACTCTCTCTTTCCTGAGAAGTTTTATATCCTCTCGGCACGTAGGGCAGGCGTGACTGCCCCAATTTCAAAATCTTCCACAGAAGTAGCAAACCACCTTTTCTTGAGTCTCATCTTGAGTCACATTCTCTATGTCCTTCGACTCAACATTAAGGATAGGCTTGGAAACT
Organism: Dittrichia graveolens; assembly: GCA_038502395.1. Taxonomy (NCBI): domain Eukaryota; kingdom Viridiplantae; phylum Streptophyta; class Magnoliopsida; order Asterales; family Asteraceae; genus Dittrichia; species Dittrichia graveolens. The sequence continues at coordinate 39,649,437 of JARJIL010000002.1, read as the reverse complement.
CCAACCTTTTCTTTTAGGGTTGGTCTCTTCTTCCTTTTCTTTTGTTTCTTTAAGCCCAAGACGGGAGTGGTTGAGGTGGAATTATGCTTGGCCATGTCAAACTCCGCAGACTTCAACATGCCATGCAATTCGCTTAAGGACTTCTCCATTCCTTGCATATGATAGTTTGTGACAAACTGACCATATGATGCGGGCAGAGACTAAAGTACAATATCCACAGCGACCTCTCTCCCAATAGGAAATCCTAACCTCTCCATTTGGTCCACGTTTGCCTTCATCTTAAGGACGTGAAGACCAACATTCCCGCCTTCCTGCAGCCTACAACCGACTAGGCTTTTAACACACTCATAGTGTTCCTGCCTAACTTGATGTCGGAACATGTGCTTGAGCTTGTTTAACATATTGTACACACTCATGTGCTCGAGCTGCTCTCGCAACTCCGAGCTCATAGTTGACAACATGAGGCAGGCAACATCGTGCATATCCTCAATACGTTTTTCATACCCGTATCGGACGGCCCAAGTCGCGTTGGTAGCAGGTGGCTCCGGAAGGGATTCCTCAAGGATGTGCAACTTTGATTCATGGCGAAGAACAATTCTCAATTGCCTAAGCCATGCAATAAAGTTCACCCCCGTAAGTTTCTCCCTTTCTAGGAACACACGAAGTGAGATGTTTGACGTGGTATTGTTATGGTTTGACATCTATAAATAACAATAATACGAGTTTTGGTTAGTTTAGATAAACCTTGTTAAAAATAATTACCCCATAGTTTTAGATAAAACAATTATTCGTAACAAGGGCTAAGAACCTTATTTCACCTCGCACCGTGATGGGTTTGCCGCGGATCATGTGGCGAAGCTATTTAGGCCGGCAACCATTTTACCAATTGTAATCTCTATTACAACTTGCGGGATCCGTTGACATCCATTATGTCGGTTGGCATGTTTGATCCCTTTCTTACACCAATCTTAATATATAATTTTTGTTTAGCTCGTGCTTAGCTCGACAACTAATCAAGAATTATATACTAAAATTGTAAACCGTCCGACAAGACACACGGGTGGCACTCCCGACCATCAATTGGCTCGTGCTTAGCTCGACAACCAATCATGCGAGTTACCCCACTCACCTTCCACACAACTACGCAATGAATGACTCGTTCTTAGCTCGACAATCATCCTTGTTTCGTTAGATTCGGGTGGTGTCATCTTACGGATGGTGCGTGATTTACATTTTTAAAAAACGGGATTTTGTTTTCGGTTTATAAAAAACCTTTTGTGAATTAACAAAGTAAGTGTCAAAACGATTTTAAGCACTACTTAAATATAATACCAAGTTTATATTTTCTTTGTCAATTTTATTTGCGCGAGATTGTTAACCATTTTAACAAACATTGTATTTTATTTAATTTTATAGAAAAATTGTCTAGCATGCGAATCCTAATCCATGTATAGAAAAATAAAACACAACCACGCAAATATATATATGTATAATTCGGTAGCATGCCCAAAATTTCTATGCGTTTTCCCCATGAGCCAGAACGGGGAAAACGAGCCAAAACCTAAGGACAAGGTAATGTCTCGTTGGGTGAGCTCCCACCGAATCCAACACCTCCAATAGCGTGTTGATTCCTTCTCGCCAAGACGTCATCACCATGACTCCCGTTGACTTCTCCGGTTCTAATTCTATACTATTTAGAAATACATAAAATATATATAAACGACACGCAGGTCGCATTCCTACACTATTTATACAAATACACGGAATAAAATAAACGGCGTGCAAGCCGCACCAACAAATATATAAATAAATATATATACATCAATATGGCACGCAAACCACCAAAAACCGAATCAATCAACCACCACAACCCGTAGGTCTAAGGGCATATCGTGTTACCGAATTAACCAAACGCAACATAAGTGAAACATGGTGTGCCACACAAAACCGTGATATAAATATATATCTATATTTTAGTCAAGATTGTCAACAACATCAAAGGCACCAAAATGACAATCCTTGTACATATGCATTAGTGTACCAAACCATTTTTGAGATACATATTCATATATACATTTATAATTATATATTTGTGTACACTTCGTGCCAAGTTACAACAAATATATAAATATAAAAACTAAAATATATTAACACGTCTACGAATAAATCTATTCTAGCACAACAAGAGCCTCATTAGAAAAACCAATTTTAAGAAAACAATTTTCTTATATAAATGTACTTATATGGTTTTTGAGACTTGATGTAAAAACTAACATGAATCTACATGAAAAACCATTTCTAGAAAACAATTTTCTAATATAAAAATATTTATATGATTGTTATGTAGGCTACAAATATATCAATTTTAGCCTAGCAACCATCCATACCAAAATCATTTCAAGAAAACAATTTCTTGTATAAAATATTCATATGGTTTTTCTAGACTCATTAGTGCAAAGCCATGTTAGATATGGCTCTGATACCACTGAAGGTATTTGTTTGGCATAATCGAGTAGCAACGGAAGCAAGATACAATACAAAAACGAAATTAGCCAAACAAACACACATGCCATGGACCAATATCTAAACATGAAGTTGCAACTAGAACATAATAAACAAGGAAGAAGAAAGGTTATACCATAATGCAAGATCACCAAAGCTTTCTTCTTTGTCAAAGTGTGTAGAATTCAAGGAAGAATTGCTCTAGAGTAGTCCACCCCAAGCACACTTAATTCCCCAATGCTAGTAGGTTGGTGTAGACACCAAAACAACACGATACAAGAACAAGGAACACCTTTGCGCATCAAGTCAAGACCACAAAGTGTATGTTAACTTTTCATGTGCATCAAACTTGATCACCTTCAAGAAAAAAAACCAAGAGAGAATTTCAACTTCCAAGAACCTCTTGAACTCACTCAAGTCTGTTCATGTGCAGAGAAAAACGTAGCTCTCATTAACCTCAACTTCATCACATTAAAAAATGAGTTAAGAGATGTTAATTTTGCTGTTACAGAGACTGTACACGGCCCGTGTTGGTCAACACGGCCGTGTAGGCCCAAAGCCCACGGCCTCAATTGGGCCAAGTTAGCCCGTGTCTAACAGACCCAACACGGCCTGTGTTCATCTACACGGCCGTGTAGGCCCAAAGAACACAGTCTCTACATGGGCCAAAACGGCCCGTCTAGTTGGGCTGGACACGGCCCGTGTTCAACAACACGGCCCGTGTACCATCCTGGCAAAACCCATTTTGGCCTTTTCTCTCTCTTTTGCTTGATCGTGTTGCCGGAATCAATACTTGGTGTGTGACCCAATAGGCCTATACCTCATCAGTAGTGCCAATAACTCGTTCGTGTTAGCTGGCATATTCCAACAATTTAGTAGGATCACGAACCACGATAAAGATCGGCAGTTATCCTAAGAAGTATATAAGCACGCATTTGAATAACAACTTATTCTATGTTGCTTCTTACTATAGATAAAGAAGAACATATTTCAATATTTCTTTACTCCTTTCATAGGTCTTGTATATCCTATAATCGTTCTTGATGCATAATTCTTGATCTAAGCTTTTCCTAGCAAGATCAGGACATTATCTCCAATACGTTGTATGTGCTAGACATATCTAGAATAGGATTACAAAATGCTCCCACTAGCTCTGGCATTCATCCATGTTTTATCATTGCCTTTTGAAAACTCAAACAAATGATTTTCATATCAAAGCAAAGACTCTAACATTGAGATGGCAACACAAGTCCACAAGTGGACTACTTAGGGTTTGTAGATTTCATTAGGATACTTATTGATAGTAAAAGACCCTCGAAAATGTAATGAGCATTTCCTCAGAAAATTCCTATTAAGGAATGTGGTCTTCACTTCCATCCACTATAGCCTAAAAGGAACTTATAAAATAAGTATTCGTGTGGACTTCATCATAACCACTGGGAGAATGTTTCTAGATGATACGTTCCTCATGGTCAATCATCGTGAAACTATTCCTACTAGTTGGTTTTTGAAGTAGTCCACAAACTTATCCATGTTGGTCTATCTCCTCAAATAACCAATCACACCTTGCGGGTTCACACCCAGATCTAGGATCAACCAAGTTGAAACCTTGGATATCCTTCATGGATACTATCTCATCTTATCATAACTTCCTTCCTCCTAGCAGACTCCAAGCCCACTACGCTTTCCGGTAGTTGACGCATTCATCATGAATCATCATAAGGTTGTCTTCCTCAGATATAATGAGTTATATCTTTCTGGTCTTATGACAACTTCTACCAAGAGGTAACGATTTTATGCCAGGTTCTCCAGCATTGCCATGCTGAGTTTCAATCATCTCTGGTTGGGTGCTAGTGTCAACTCAGGTCCTTCCATTCAAGGTATACTTTACTCTCACTAGCATCCATGGATAGTAATTTCTTAAGAGACTCTACCTTTGAGCAACTTAGAAGTTCTCACAAGGTTTGTCAAGACAAATATGCCACGGTCTTAGTAGAGTACCTAATGGAGTAAATACCTCTAGATCATGGGTTCCTCCACCTCATGTCTAAACGTAGGCTAGACAATCCAGACTTTGGAATAGACAAACAAGGATCCTCCTTTTCGTCACATCCTCTAAAGTGTTTACCTGACCATCTTTGTTGTTTATAAGATTTAGAACTTATTGCCCACCATTTGGAGAATGACCCAAAACAATTTTGGATATAAAAGTGTATGCTATCACTTATCGGACCATATCAAAATGTCCAGTTCCTTATTTAGACGACCACATGTAACAATGTGTCTTAAGAGGAATGAATTGTGAGACAATCCTATAATTCTTATGACAGTCACATAATATAAAACTAAGGTACTCAACATCTTATCTAGATTCGAGTATCATAGTTGCATTGCCCTCTCTATCATGTACCTCGTCATGGTGAGTTTTGAACACCTCTAAGGTTTCAAACACTAGTCCATTAAAACAGACATACCATCCCTTCTACCATCACCGGTAAAGGTAACAAGGTATCTAAAGTTACTCCTTATTGTTTGCTTGAACGGTCAACACACTAAAAGTGTGAATGATATCCAACAAACTTTCAATCCTCTCACATACTCAAGTGAAGGATGTTTAAGTCATTTAACCTAATAAACAAGATATGCATTCAACATTTGACTCATGGTCAAAGGGTTCCATGTTCCTAAACCTCATGGATCTTGGTGAAGCAAGTCTTGTTCACATGGCTAAATCGACTTCTACATAAGTATAACTTCCTCAATTCATTTATGATCGTTCTATTACTCCTTAAGCAAAAGCTTACTTTAAATGCCACGACATGGATAAACTTTGAAATAAATTACCACTGATTTCAAAAGTCAAAGTAATATCCATTGTCAACAAAGGCGTTTAGATATATTGTTTCTAGCCTTACAAGGCGTAAACATACATCCATTAAAGTAATAGAATAGCTATAAGGAAAGGCAAGATACAAACTTCCAATCCTCTCAATAGGGACAACAACTATGTTTCCCACTTTTGAATTCCTGTTCTCCATGCCTCATCCGCCTACTTCTCTTTTAACACCTTCACTTTGTAACAAACAAATTTGTGACAAACGTGACCGTCATTGCTAGCGTTCAAAACCTAGCCTTTAGAAGTAGAAGAGCAATGGAGTTTGATCATGAATGTTCCTGAAGTCAAGGAGCTAATTTCTCTTACTTATAAGTGATTTTAGCTCTTTTAGGCCCATAGGGCAGGCGTTGTGGCGCCAATTTCCAATCTTTCCGTAGAAGTAGCAAATTACCCCTTGTGGAGTCTTATCTTGAGGCACAACCTCATTTCCCTCGAACTTCACAAATAAGGTAGGTTTGGTAAAACCAAACTTTCCATTTGTGGTCAATTTCTTCTTCTCGGTTTCTTGTTCCTTTATAGTGTTAGCGGCAGTCGGTGAGGCGAGCCATACTTTGGTCATGCAAGACTTAGCAGTCCACAACATGTCATAATGCTCTATCAAGGACTTCTCCATATTGTGCATGTGATAGTTCATAATGAACCATTTACATCACTTAGGCAGGGACTTTGGAGAATATACATTCACCACAAGCTCCCTCCATATGGAGAATCCATGCCTCTCCTTTAGGTCCACATACGCCTTCATCTCAAGGATATGGACACTAATATTCCCACCTTAATGCATCCTTCAACCGATCAAGGCCACCATGCACTTTTACATGCATATAAAGGTCTAGGTCGCGTTGGTAGCATTTTGGATCTAGAAGGGATTTCTCTAAAATGTGCAACTTTGACTCATGGTGGAGGAATAGCCTCAACAACCAATCCTAGTCCATGAAGTCCACACTAATGAGTATCTCCTTCTTTAGGAACAAACGGAGTTTTATGTTGAAGCGGTGTCGTTAACGTTTGCCAATTAAAGATATAAGAATACACGTTTTTTATTTTAAATACAATCCTCGTTACGATAATTACCCATTTAGTTTTAAGAAAACCAATTATCTTAACAAGGGCCAAGAACCTTATTTCACTTCACTCCATGACGGGTTTTCGGCGGATAACTTCATGAAGTTATTTAGGCCAGTAAACGTTTTACCAATTGTAATCCGAGATTACAACTCTTAGACACTTGCAGGATCCATCAACACTCAAAGTGTCAGTTTGGCATGTTTGATCTCTTCTCACACGAACTCCTCATTAAGCCGCTTTGGCAACTCGGTATAGGCACGACAATTACCAAGGTGTATTAAGTTGGAATTGTAAATCGTCCATCAAGATACACGGTGACACCCTTTACAATCATTAGCTCGTGCTAAGCTCGACAACCAATAATTTCAAGTCGCCACTCTCACCTTCCACACTGATCCACATGGAATAACTCGTGCTTAGCTCGACAATCATCCCATGCTTCCCTAGATTCGGGTGGTGTCATCTTACGGGTGGCGTGTGATTTACGTTTGAGAAAAACAGGACTTTTGTCTCTCCGGTTTAAAAAACCTCTTTTCAAGTTGATTAACAAACAAGTGACAAAACACATTTTTCACTTTAATATAAACCAATTTATATTTATTTGTTAATCGTGAGCGCGCAGGGTTTGTTAAACAATTTAACAACTCTTGTGATTTTATTACTTTGAAAAGTTTTCTAGCATGCGAAGATCCTAAACAACCACGCAAGAAAATAACAAAATAAACACAAGCACGCACAAAGCAAATATCCGGTAACATGCCCCTAAACCCTATGCGCCCTCCCCGTGAGCCAAATGGAGAGAGCAAGGCCAAACTAAGGACACAGCCAAATGGCCTCACCGGATGTGCTCCTACTGAATCCGTCATCTCCAAATGATCCACCGGCTCCAATATATCCGAGACGTCTCCTCCACGACTCTCGATGGTTGTCTTCGGTCTTCTTTTCACAATTACAAACAACTTGAAAAGAAACGGCATGCAAGCCACGATTGCTATTCTAAGCTACTTACAACAAGTACAAAGGAAAGCAATGGCATGCAAGCCATAATAAATTTACAAATTTACAAACCGAATTAAATATTATTACAAACCATTGTGACTAAAACTCACCAAATGAATGAATACATAAAAAAACAACCAAACAACCAACACATAGGTCTAACGGGCAAGGCGTTACCGGACACAACAACAACCACAAACAAAACATGGTGTGCCACAACAAAACCATGCAAAATGTATCTCGATTAATATTGTTCAAACAAGAAAAGCACTCAAGGCACAAAAAGAACAATCCTTGTACATATGCATTAGTATCCCAAACACTTTGAGAACACATATTCATATATACACAATATAAGTATATGCATGTGTGTATTTTATGCCAAAACCACCCAATACATATAAATATACGAATCAAGACACATAAACGGGTCTTTTCAAGCGTCCAATCAAAAGGACGGATTCTGGAAAAACAGAATCGAAAGGTGCTAAAACCGAAAATTTATTTCTTTTTATAAACAAGGATAGAAACACTGTTAACGAGACCTTCACGGCCCACAAGCCTTCACGGGCCCTCACGGCCCGTGAAGCCCATGAGCTCCACGACTCTAACACAGTCAAAACCTTTCACGAGCGACACCCCATGAAGCCACTCGTGTAGGCTTCACGACCCGTGCAGCCAAAAGCTCCACGACCCATGAAGCCACTGTTGGAACTCGTGGTGGGCACAAACGCAGTGGAAGCACACAAGAAAGTAGCATGCAAGACATAAAATGAAAGCACACACAAAGCCCACAACTAGTTCGAATGGTAGAACACACTACAAAGCAAATTGCAACTCAATATCAAGAAGAAGGAGAAGAAAGTACATCCTTACCATGGCTGGAAATCGAGTTCCTTGAAGGTGGGATGAATCTATGAGGAAACATGAGGCTTCCTCCTCCATTACTAGTCCACACCAAGTAGAACATGATCCCCAAATGCTAGTGATCCATCATGTAGACATCCATCACGATTCTACCTTCTAGAACAGCTCATGTAGAGTCTCCTCTTGCACCATAAACACTCATCACACTCAAGAATACCTTACTTAGTGTATGTAAGTGCTTCCATGTTGTACCAAGGGAGAACTAGTGTATTGAGAGAGTTGTGTTATGTTAATTCAAAGTACCACCCTTGAACACTGCTCCTAAACCCCTCCAGGGTCGGCCAAAAAGGTGGTTCATGATTGGACCATCAAATGGTCCAATAAAACACAGGTGTCACTACAGGTACCCTTTTCACGACCCCTCACGGGCTCTCACGGGCCGTGAAGCCTAAGTGTGCCACGAGGGGACTTAGAACTTCATGAGCCATGCCGCCCGGTCGAGGACTCGCGAGGGCATCTCCTTCACGACCCCTCATGACCTCGTCATGGGCCGTGAAGCCCAAAGGCATCACGACGCGTGGCGGCCGTGGAGCATCCTTCACGGTCGTGAAGTCCCAAATCAAAACACTTTTGATTCTTTGACATTCTCATTCCATATTAAGCTGTCGGGATCAATCCTTGGTGTGTGACCCAATAGGCTCGCGCTTCATTAGCAGTGATACCGGCATACGTGTGTTAGTGGGCAGATTCCAACAATATATATGGGAGGGTTCAAACGAGAACTATTTTTTGTACGAGAACTGCGAAAACCAATCTTGTCCGTTCATTTTAGATAATGGAATTCATGGATGAAGAGTGTGGGGTGATTGAGTGTGGCATGGTGCATGTAAGAAATTCATGGGTGGGCAATCCAATTGAAGGAGGGGGAATTAGACAGCTAAGATTGGTTCTCGCGGTTCTCGTACAAAAATCAGTTCTCGTTTGAACTTTTGCCTATATATATATATATTTATATATAAATGAAAGTCGCATGGGAGGGTATAGATATATATATATATATATATATATATATATATATATATATATGAAAATCGCATGATATGGGGAGTCATCCCTGTCAGTTCTGTTTTTCTTTTCAAAAATCCATAGCCAAAAATCAAGTTTTCTCAAACTCCGTCAATTTCATTCATTTTTTGTTGCAAATCATTTCTCCATTCATTTAGACAATTCCTCTTTAGATAAATTCACATTTCATGAGGTATTAGGGAGTCTAGCTTCAACCTTTCTTGGTTTCTCTCATACACTCAAAACCCCAAAAACCCAGGTGCTAACTAATACTATTGTCATTCAAACAGAGTATGATTGATACCTACAATAGCACAATGAGGTATGAAACATTACCTGATGATCCTCTTATCAATTCTGAATCCAAAGATGATCCTTGCCCCCTTTCCTTCTCTGCTTTTTCGTTAGTCTTGCACACACACCACACACACTAATTCTTTGAATGAATGGAACAATAACTAGGTGTTAGGGGCTGTGCCCTAAACCCCCTTATATACTTTCTTTTAAAAGTCCTTGGCCCATCATAACCACTTAAGCCCACCAAGTAATTAACCCAAATTAATTATTTACTTTTGCCCATTAATTAGCTTGTTACTTACGCCTAGAGATCAACTAGTCTACCATTAAATGGAAAACTTATTTCAACAATCATAAACAATAGAAATTGATATTCATGAAATATTCATTTATGAAATTCAGGAATTCGGGTATTCCAACTCTCCCCCACTTAAACATGATTTCGTCCCTGAAATCTCTACTTGAATAGTGTTGGGTAGTTCTCTCTCATTTCTTCTTCGGACTCCCACGTCCTCTCTGAACCCTTACGGTACTCCCACTGTACCTTCACCATTCCCACCTGCCTATTGCAAAAGTTGCTTAATCTTTCTTTCGATGATCGCAACTGGCCTCTCGATGCAGTTCAGTCTCTCATCTATGGTGATGTCCTCCAATGGCACAAACGCCGACTCATTGGCTAAGCATTTTCTTAAATGGGGTACATGAAAGATTTTGTGTATCTTTGATAATTCCTCGGGCAACTTTAGTCATTAAGCCACCTTACCAACTCGCGCAATAACTTTGAACGGTCCAATGAATCTCGGGTTTAGTTTTCCCCGTTTTCGGAATCTTATTATTCCCTTCCACGGGGATACCTTGTGCAATATATAGTCTCCACTTGAAATTCTTGTTGGGTTTTTGTGATCCAAAAACACAGCGGAAGCAAAACGAGTAGAAAATATATTTCAAACTTTGACCACGAAATGCCCACCATACGGACCAAAACTCTAAACATGATTAAGCAACAAAATAAAGATACAAAGAAATAGTGTCATACCCTTGAAGCTATCTTCTTTGTATAATAGGGTTTGGAGTTTGGATGTTTTGTGTACTAACGTGTACACCTCTATCGAAGTCCACACCAAGAAGGGATCGTCTCCCACTTGCTAGAGTGTCAGATATGCCAATCTAAACACCACAAGAGTAGACCCTACAAGAGAGAATAAAAACTTGCATGCATTGATTCTCCATCAGTTACTGATTAAAACACCATTATCTTCTTCATAAACAGCCTTGAAAGTTGTTTAAGAAGACTGTTACTACATAGGGCACAGTCATGCCTCACGAGGCACGGGTGTGCCGGCGCAAAAGGCCACGCCCAAGTCTCGAGCAACATGGGCTCGTGCATGTCCACTGGGCTCAGGGCACGGGCGTACCTAGCCACAGGCCACGCCCAAGTCATGCCTGACTTGGGCTCGTGCCTACCCGTAGGGCACGGCCATACCTCATAGACGCACGGCCGTGCCTTGGCCCACCAGAATCAGTTTCTAGTTTTCTCTCTCATTCGACCATCCGTGATGCCGGAATCGATACTTGGCGTGTGACCCAATAGGCCGTTGCTTCATCAACCATGATACCAACTTGTGTGTGTTAGTGGGCATAATCCAGCAAACTCCCACTTGCACATGAAAAACTCACGAAAGGCGTCACCGACATAGAGCGGCCTCTAGCAAGGCATCTACGCCCCTAAGTCAGCATAGGGTCTGTCTTCCCAAAACAAATACCTAACCCAAAGGAAAGGTCCTATAGATAAGTGATTACTTATCCCTTTGTTCACGATATCCGTTGTGAATGCAGGTCATGGAACATGATCAACCCCAAATCATTCACGATTATGTTTCTCAATATAGACTAACTATGACTAACAATACAAGTTGCACAATTGATCCATTATCAATTCAACTTGAGCACGGCCATGGATTTTGATTTGTCATCAGCTTAGTCAACGAGGGGCCCAAGGATATCTCTCTAATGAGGAACGAATACCTTTGACTACATCGCCCTATCATAATAACAAGTTCTTGCGTGAAAACTTCCCTTATAACAGCCAGTTATGAACTGCGTTAGAAAGCAATCTAAACAAGTCCATGTTAATAATCAAGCAACGCATGCATCAAAGTAAAAGGATAAATAATATTATCATCCTGATTTACTCGTGATTATATCCATGAAGTAAACTCAGGTACGGGTCCTCCAATTACTCAATTGCCATTAAGTACAGGCTACTGTTGCGTAAATAATTATTCAATCCAAGATGAATACTTTACCAACCACTCGCCTCGATCTTAATTCACTTCTTCCTTCCAATGAAGAACGACCGATCGTGGAGTATTTTAGATAAACAAGGTTATTCAAGAAAGTATTAAACATGCAAGGATAGAACACAATAATGTTTCATAAAGTAATCGCATCACGCGTATATTAAATCCCCATTTAATATTCATTACAATAAGAAATACATTATTGCTTTAATGTTCTAAATAACGAATACAACTAAAATAATTAAACCAAGTCACTCGCTAATCTAATACCAATAGACATAGCTTGAGAATCATGCTTAACTTGTGACAATGGTTTGGTGAGTGGATCTGCCAAGTTCCCCTCAGTCGGTACTCTACTAACCACAATGTCTCCATTCTCGATAATATCACGCATAAAATGATATCTCCAAGCAATGTGTCTTGTACGTCGATGCGCTCTTGGTTCCTTAGCTAGAGTTACTGCACCCTCATTGTCACAGAAGATCTCAATAGGGTTAGCGATGCTAGGAACAACTCCAAGGTCTTGAATGAATTTCTTCATCCAGACGGCTTCCATAGCAGCCTCGCTTGCAGCAATATACTCAGACTCCGTGGTTGAATCGGCCACGGTATCTTGCTTGGAACTTTTCCAACTTATTGCTCCTCCATTTAACAAGAATACAAATCCCGATTGAAACCGACAATCATCCTTGTCCGTTTGGAAGCTAGCATCAGAATATCCAGTAACTCTGAGCTCCTCCGATCCACCAAACACTAAAAACATTTCCTTAGTTCTCCGAAGATATTTATGGATGTTCTTAACCGCAACCCAATGACTTTGACCAGGGTTAGACTGATATCGGCTCGTCATGCTCAAGGCACACGACGCATCAGGCCGAGTACATAGCATAGCATACATGATCGATCCCACTACCGAAGCATACCGGACTCGACTCATTTCCTCTAGCTCCTTTTGAGAACTAGGACATTCAGACTTGCTCAACATCATACCATGCAACATAGGCAAATTCCTTTTCTTGGAATCTTGCATCTTGAACCACATCAAGACTTTATCTATGTACGTACTCTGGCTCAAACCAATGAGTCTTTTAGATCTACTCTATAGATCTTTATCCCTAAAATATATGTTGTTTCTCCCCTGTCTTTCATAGAGAAGCAACTCCCAAGCCAGGTTTCACTTCCTACAAGGTAGTCATGTCACTTCCTATGAGTAGTATGTCATCTACATACAAGATTAGGAAAACTACAGCACTCCCACTAGCCTAACATATACACAAGGTTCATCCTTGCTTTTATAAAAGCCAAACTCTTTGACCTTTTCATCAAAACAAATGTTCTAACTTCAAGATGCTTGCTGAAGTCCATAGATGGACCTCTTAAGCTTGCAGACTTTATTAGGATATTTGGGGTTTACGTAACCATCAGGTTGTGCCATGTAAACCTCATCTGCCAATTTCCCGTTAAGGAAGGCAGTCTTGACATCCATCTGCCACATTTCGTAATCGTAATATGCAGCGATAGCCATTAATATCCTAATAGACTTCAACATAGCCACTGGAGAAAATGTTTCATCATAGTCCACACCATGAGTTTGAGTGAAACCCTTTGCTACCAGTCGAACTTTGAAAGTGTCTATGTTAGTCCTTTTATTTGTATATATTCCATTCCTGAAGAAGCTTTCAAAGAAAGCAACTGAAGGTGTGATATATCATTCTTTTGTAAACTGTTCTGACACAACATCTGAAGAAAGAAGCCTGTAGTTCATCTGAAGATTAGTTCTGAAGTGAATGTCAGCTAAAGTTTGTCTTCAGTCATCAAAGGGTCTTCTGAACTGAAGATACATCTGATAACCAGAATCTTCTTGTTATGTAAAGTGCACGATCTGCACATTCTGAAGGAGCTCGAAACGTCAATCTTGTTTTTTGTTCCTAATTAAGTGTAGAACGGTACACGTGTAAATAAATTAGATGGTCAGGATTAGTTTACTTAGCCTATAAATACCTGCTCGATTAACGAGAAAAGGTTAAGCGTTTGTTCGCTAATTTGCATTCAAGTTTGTACTCGGTGCTCAAGTTTGTTCTTGTGCACTCTTTGAAGTTTGGTTATTAATATAATCCTACTTTGAAAACTTTCGTGTGTTCGTTGCTTTAAAACTATTTCCGCACTTTGATTTTATTCATAGTTAGTTTTATTCATATTCGGGAAAAACAATTGGTATCATAGCAGGTTATAATTTTATCTATAAATTAGTGATCTGTTCAACATGTCGAAGTTTGATTACATCGATAATGGCTCCTCTGCCAAACCACCAAAGTTTTCAATCGAACATTTTTCCAGCAGGAAAAACAGAATGCTTTTGTATTTAGAAAATCTTGACTGCAATTCTCTTGTTGTTTTGGAGGAAGGTCCTTATATTCCTCAAACCATCTCCATGGAGACTGGTTCTTCTGAAACCTCCATTCCCTCTCATCCGAAACCAAGATCTCAATGGACAGAGTAGGAGAAGAAGCTTGTGGGTCTGGATGCTAAGATACGAAACTGTATTGTCATTGCATTACCTAACAAAATATTTCATATTGTTTGTAACCTGAAAACAGCTAAGGATATGTGGGACAGCATCTGCATACTGTTTGAAGGAACTGTTGAAGTTCGTGAGAACAAGAAGACAAACATCATACGCAAGTATGAAAGTTTCTGTGCTAAAGACTCAGAGTCTCTCACTGAGGTCTACACAAGGTTTACATGTCTACTGAATGACATGACTGAAGTTGGAGTTTCCAGAGAGCAATTCCAAATACTGAACAGATTTTTGGATTCCCTCCAATCTGAATGGGACACCATGTGCATGATCCTGGGAACCAACAACATGCTCAGGGACATGAACATGCGTAAGCTATATGGAATCTTGCTGAATAATGAACAAACTCGCATTCAGAAAACTGATTTGAAGAAGGCCTTTAAGAAAACTCTGCCCCTTGTTGCTGAAAATCCTCAAAGAGTCAAGTACAAGCAAACTGAAGACTCTGACTCTGATGATGAGCCTCAGATAAATGAAGCTGAGGAGGAAGAAAGGTCTGATGATGAAGGTACCGAAAAAGCCTTCATCATGAAGAATTATAAAAAGTTTCAGAAGTTCAAGTCTGATGTGAAGAGAAGATTTAATAGGAAGGTCTCATCAGAGAAAAAAGGCTCATCTGAAGGTGTAACACCGCTTCTGAAAACAGTTACTTTAGTGATAACTCAGGTTTAGCAGCGGAAATATTTTTTTAATATTAACAAACGGTTAATCATATCATCTTTGTTTCCAAAACATTCATTGGTGTTACCTAACATACAGGAACCGGCCATAACTTCATATTACATTACACATACAAATATAAAGTGTTCCAACCCAAAAAGGGCATTTACATCAAAAAGTCACCCGCCTCACCAGGCCATCTAGTCTTTACTTGAAAAGGGAAATCATAGCACCATTAGCTAACAATTAGCTAGTGAGTAATTACTTAGCATAAGCATCAATAAAGTAATTCATGCATCATACACATCGTACATAAGCACACATTGCTAGCTTAACACATAGCGGTGTGCTGACAAGATCAGTAAGAGTCATGTCTTGCAGGGGAGTCTGTCCTGCTTAACAACTCAGACCGGGGAATCAGTCACAACCATCCGTGCTGGTGGGGGAGCATAAAGCAGTCCACCGAGCATCGTTTACGAAACCCAAAGTTCCCTAGTAATCACGGACAGATCCTGGCTGATTACAGTCTCACGTTAAGGCATGGCGGTTCTGCAGAACCTCGATCCGGGATGCACCCCGAATCATCGTTAAATCCAGAAATGACCGAAGTCTTGTTTGGATCCAGCTAACCGGCTGACCTTAACCATGCGTCAGATAGTCTGTAGACAGTTCACATACACATATACGTACATTCGATCCCACATGGATCCATCATCATCATCATATAGTCATATATAGTACATAGGATCCCATAGGGATCCATCATTCAATCATTCATTCATACTTTCACATGCATTCATCATACAGTCCATCATTCATGCACATTATCATATATTAACTAAGCAATTCCAATATGGACCCGCTGGCATGCACCTATTATACAACTTACAATTAATCATAACATCAGTTAGAAACTTACACTCATCTTCTTAAGCATACCTGCAAAGACAGGTTAGACATACATACATACACATCCACACATTCACACAGTCATCTTAGCTTGCAAGACTTACTCTACTGAGTCTCATGAAAGTAGGCACTCACCTGACTAGCTTACAATGTTCGTTCACTCGATTATGGTTCAGCTGACACGTTCACCTAAAACACCGGCAATCGCGTTAAGCGTTTGCATATATTAGATCCTACTACTATGACCTTATTATATCTTTCTAATGTTCACAATTCACTTATTAAACATACTTTTGACATTACATAACCTATTCAAGAAGAATATGTAGTAAAAACACATTCATGCTGAAAAGGCCGTGTCGCGCCGCAACGCCCGAAAGTCGGACCAGAAATCGTTTGACCCATACGAAGGTCGTATCAAATAATCACATGGCTTATCCAACTGTCGGACCAACAAGTCGGATGGGACATCCGACAGTCGGACCCAAAATTCGGATGGCTTGTTCGAAGGCCAGACCAAAAGTCGCATAATGCATTTCTAACGGGGTCGCGCCGCGACACTAAACTTGTCGTGCCGCGATCTTCATTTTCCCAGATTATCATCTTCTTTATTCAAATTCCAGCCAACTTCTAACTTTAATACTAAAGACCCAAATTTTCAAATAGGTTAGTTTTCGCTTTTAAAACATCTTAGAACTTCATATACCACCTATATGAATCTTATGAACATCTTAACACCTTTTAAAAACATCAAACATGAGAAACCCACTTGTCAAGTAAGCTCTCATGTTCTTTCATGGAGTCTTCAACTCCAACACCAACTTCCAGCCACAAAATATACATATTTCTAGTATAATACATATTCAATCTCTACTATACACACCATACTAACCTCACTTTGAGTCTAGGACTTCAAATCTTTCAACTTCAAGAAATCTTCTTCAAAACTCACTAGAGCAGAGAGAAGTGTGTTTGTGTTTATGTGTTTTTGCTATATTTGACTTTGCAAGTCAATACACAAAAAAACAACACATATTTAAATCTTATCCAGAGGCAAACCGCCTCTGGATAAAATATCTGATTCTTTTCTTTTCTTTCTTCTTTTCTTTTCTAATTTATACACTTACTTTCTTTTCTTTTAATCATTTAGTTAATACACAAATATGCATATATACTTAACATATATATATATACATACACACCACTAACATGTATATATATACATATATACTAACATTAACTCCTTTAATTCCACAAGTACTTACAAACACATACAACAATTATTCATCTATTATACTAATCACGTACACTCACTTGTTAATTACAACTAGGCCCAAATCGAGGATGTTACAAATCTACCCCCTTAAGAGGATTCCGTCCTCGGAATCCACTAAGTGATAAACAGGTAAGGGTATCTTGCCTTCATCACGTCCTCGATTTCCCATGCCGGGTTTGGACCTAAGCTGTTTTCTTACTTCACGAGGACTAGCTTGATTATCTTCTTACGCAACTTCTTGACCTTCGTGTCAATAATTTCCACAGATTCTTCTTCAACGTGGCACTTGCATAAGTAACAAACGTTAAAGATGACACATACACTGATTAGTTTTGGCGGCAGCTCAAGAGTTACCGTCTGATCATCGACTTTATGCACGACTTTGAATGGGTCTATAGAACATGGACTTAGCTTCTCCTTACATCTAAGACGAATAACGTCTCTTCAAGGTTAAATTTTCAAGAACTAGAAACAACAAAGAGTGGAAATCAAAACAATCAAGAAAGACCGTGAAATGTCACAGTCTCACTAACATATCTGAATCAAATGAGTCAACAAAACAGACTCATTTGTGGCTAAGAAACGAACATCAATTTTGGAACATCGAATAGTTGCAGACGATCACAAGATCTCTGGTATTCAACTCAATTTGCGTGCATATCTGACATCATCATAATCTTCATAAATTTAACTCCCGTTGGCGGTCCTCTATGGCTTAAGGCATTTGTTACAACACTGGCTTCACCAGGGTGGTAACAGATCTCACAATAGAAAGTAAAATCTTCCGAACAGACTAGAAATATGATAGATACACCTTTACGAGTCAGTTTATCCAACGGACCCTTAAACTTCAAGAAATTACAGAAGAACCGCAGATAATAGCCAGCTAAGTTAAGGAAACTTTTTATTTCAAAAGGAGTTCAAGGAACTTCCTAATTCATCACAGCTTCTATCTTAGCCGGATCTACTTGAGATACGGATAATATGACCAAGGAAATACATTTCCCTTAGCCATGACTCACACTTAGACAACTTGACATACAATTATTCTCATTTTAGAACTTTGAGAACCTATCAAAGATGGAGCTCTAGCCACCGTAGTAGCTCCTGGGTTCAACTTAATCTCACAATTGACATCACTGACCGGAAGTAAAGCCGGCAGTTTCTCAGAAAACACATCAGGGTAATCAAATATTACTCTGATATGTTGGACTGGTCATTTCTCTATCTTGGCATAAGTAAATTTGTGAAGAAAGAGTCACAATACTTGAAGAAAACTTCTAAGTTCTTAACAATGGAGATAACAGGAATATCACACCCCTTCTCCACGAGCTATAACACAAGATTCATCAGAAAGAGAAATCTTAACCATCTTTTCTTTAGGTATGGAGAATCTCAGCATTACGACTGCTGAGCCAATCCATCCCAACACTAGCATCAAAGCCCGCAATAGGCATAACTAAGAGCGAGATAGGGAAACTACTTCCCTTGACATCAAGAACAACTATTGAAACTTTCTCTGAAACGGAGACTACCTTACTAATAGCAATTTCCACATCAAGTGGATTGATCATCTTGAAACAGGTAATCTCAGCTTTTAACAACATCAAGACTAAGAAACAAAGGAGTAATCAACTCCAGAATCTAAAAACACACATGCAGGGGAATAGCTAGTAAAGAATGTACCAGTAACAGCATCCCCCGCTACTTCCACCTCCTCCACTATCATCTGAAACGCCCTCCCTTTTGCGCGAGGCACATCCTCTCTCTTTTGGCCCCTAGAAGACCCTTCCATTCCAGCACTCGGGCTCTCCGGGCAATTAGTCATCTTGTGCTCAGGCTTGTGGCACCGATAACAAACATTTTTTTTAAACCACACTCGGTACTAGTGTGGCCCTTTAACCCGCACCTCCAACACCTTCTGGTAGCATCTGAACACTCACCAGAATGATACATTGAACACTAAACACACCAAGGATATTCGGATCTCGGCTTCTTTGAAGTCTCATTCTTCCCGCCTGCAGAGGATTGTCCTTTGAAAGGACCCGATTTATCAGACGGTTGAAACTTTCTCTTTGACCCCCCACTGGCAGATTCGGCCTTGCAATAATTGCGATCTCCCTCCATTTGCCGGGCTAATTCAAAAGTCCGATCTAAATTAGCAGCTTCCCGTACATGTGGGCGAAACTCCAATGGCAAGGTCGCCACAAATCTTCTTATCTTGGTGGTTTCATCAGGAATCAGATGGGGAACAAACCTCATCTTGTCTATGAATGAGGTGATATGGTCCTCTATTGGCTTATCTCCCTTCTGGAGATCAGTAAATTCCCTCTCCATTCGTTCCATATCGTATTCTGTGCAATACTTCTCCAGCAACTTCTTAGAAAACTGCTCCTAAGAGAGAGCACTCAATACTTCCTTGCTGACAGAAGCTTTCACTGTGTCCCACCAGAAAATGGCGCGACCCTTCAACATACGTACTGCATACTTCACATAGTACACTGGCTCGCACTCGCATGATTCAAACGTTTGCTCCATCTCACGAAGCCACTGAATAGTAACGGTGGGGTTATCACTCCCCTAGATTGTCGGAGGATTGCAAGTTAAAAACTTCTTGTATGAACAAGTCTTACGAGGATTGTTTAATGTAACTTGCAACAAGAGCTCTTTAGTAACACGCAACTCTTCCTCTAAACGTCTGATATAGGCAGTCTGATCCTACTCAGGCCGGCCACCTCCGACATTGTGCTGAGAACGTTCATCCTCAACCTGATGAGGCATATGAGAAGCTTCATCTTCCATATCTTTCAACGCTTGTTCAGTATTTCCACGTTCGGCAAACATCGTTTCTAACTTCTATATGACAGAGAAAGAGCAATTAATACTCCATCTCACTTACTTAACTTTCTTTCAAATCATCTTATAGTGCTAGCATACAAATAACACTCTTACTCAATCCCCCCCACAGGAACACTTCTTTATGGTCGGGCCCGAGTTTGAGATTGAATACTCTTACAAGTACCCAATTCACTCAAACTTTGGCTCCGATACCTAATTGTAACACCAATTCTGAAAACAGTTACTTTAGTGATAACTCAGATTAGCAGCGGAAAATTTTCTTTTAATATTAACAAATGGTTAATCATATCATCTTTGTTTCCAAAACATTCATTGGTGTACACATACAAATATAAAGTGTTCCAACCAAAAAGGGGCATTTACATCAAAAAGTCACCCGTCTCACCCGGCCATCAAGTCTTTACCTGAAAAGGGAAATCATAACACCATTAGCTAACACTTAGCTAGTGAGTACTTACTTAGCATAAGCATCAATAAAGTAATTCATGCATCATACACATCGTACATAAGCACACATTGCTAGCTTAACACATAGAGGTGTGCTGACAAGATCAGTAAGAGTCATGTCTTGAAGAGGAGTCTGTCCTGCTTAACAACTCAGACCGGGGAATTAGTCACAACCATCCGCGCTGGTGGGGGAGCATAAAGCAGTCCACCGAGCATCATTTACGAAACCCAAAGTTCTCTAGTAATCATGGCCAGATCTTGGCTGATTACATTCTCACGTTAAGGTACGACGGTTCTGCAGAACCTCGATCCGGGATGCACCCCGAATCACCGTTAAAACCAGAAATGACCGAAGTCCTGTTAGGATCCAGCTAACCGGCTGACCTTAACCATGCGTCAGATAGTCTGCAGACAATTCACATACACATATACGTACATTCGATCCCACAGGGATCCATCATCATCATCATATAGTCATATATAGTACATAGGATCCCATAGGGATCCATCATTCAATCATTCATTCATACTTTCACATGCAATCATCATACAGTCCATCATTCATGCACATTATCAGATATTAACTAAGCGGTTCCAATATGGACCCGCTGGCATGCAACTATTATACAACTTACAAGTAATCATAACATCAGTCAAAAACTTACACTCATCTTCTTTAGCATACCTACAAACACAGGTTAGACATACATACATACACATCCACACATTTACACAGTCATCTTAGCTTTCAAAACTTACTATACTGAGTCTCATGAAAGTAGGCACTCATCTGACTAGCTTACAATGTTCGTTCACTTAATTCTAGTTCAGCTGACACGTTCACCTAAAACACCGGCAATCGCGTTAAGCGTTTGCATATATTAGATCCTACTACTAGGACCTTATTATATCTTTCTAATGTTCACAATTCACTTATTAACCTTACATTTGACATTACATAACCTATTCAAGAAGAATATGTAGTAAAAACACATTCTTGCTGAAAAGGCCGTGACGCGCCGCGACGCCCGAAAGTCGGACCAGAAATCGTTTGACCCATACGAAGGTCGGATCAAATAATCACATGGCTTATCCGACTGTCGGACCAACACGTTGGATGGGTCATCCGACGGTTGGACCCAAAAGTGGGATGGCTTGTTCGAAGGCCAGACCAAAAGTCGCATAATGCATTTCTAATGGGGTCGCGCCGTGACACTAAACTTGTCGCGCCGCGATCTTCGTTTTCGCAGATTATCATTTTCTTTATTCAAATTCTAGCCAACTTCTAACTTTAAAACTAAAGACCCAGATTTTCAAATAGGTTAGTTTTCGCTTTTAAAACATCTTAGAACTTCATATACCACCTATATGAATCTTATGAACATCTTAACACCTTTTAAAAACATCAAACATGAGAAACCCACTTGGCAAGTAAGCTCTCATGTTCTCCAACACCAACTTCTAGCCACAAAACATACATATTTCTAGTATAAATATGCATTGTGCTTCTTTTCTTTTCTTTCTTCTTTTCTTTTCTAATTTATACAATTACTTTCTTTTCTTTTAATCATTTAGTTAATACATAAATATGCATATATATTTAACATATATATATATATACATACACACCACTTCATTTTGTAAAGCCCTAAGAAAGGATTTCCTTCTAAGGCTAAATATAAATCCCTCAAAGCTTCAAATGAAAGAAAGAAGGAAAAGGCGATGATAGCTGATGACCTTGGCTGGACTGATTCTGAAACATCATCAGATAAAGAAGAAGAAAATGAAGTTAGAGGTAAATGTCTGGTGCGTGAAGAAATTCTTGGAACTGCAAATCCTGAAATGTGCTTGATGGCCACTAAAAGCAAGTTCACCAAAGATCTGGCTGAGGCTGAAAGACTAAGATCAGTAGAAGGATGGAATCCCACCATGATGTATAAGGTATCAAATTTCAAAGATTATTCAATGAATGAGAAGGATGATATTTTTGCTTTTTGTGTTCTGATCTGACAATTGCACATAACAATCAAAACATATCTAAACAAACTATCACCAAGCTCACCTCTGATATAAATGTCATCGAAAAAGAAAATGAGCAATTTCTGCAAGAGTCTTATGCCTTAAAGAATCATCTCGAATTTTTAACAAATGAACTCAAAAATGTGAAAATAGATTTGCAAGACTCTAACGAAAAAGTGAAAGATCGTCAGTCGATTATTGATCTTTGGTTGAGTCCAAATAAACTAGCTTTTGAGAGTATCAATCATCAGATGATAATTCAAAGAGAAAGAGTGGGCATAGGACACATTAAACAAGCTACTGATTTCAGCAAAAAGTGTAAAAATGTCGATGAAATGATTTTTAATGATAATAGTATTAATGATGTTGGAAATCAAAATCTACTTAAAAAGAGATTTACCAAATCTGAAGTTGTAAATCCAAGCTTTTCTGAAAGAACAAATTCTGAAATTAGAAATCTTCAACTTCCTACTGAGTATGGTACTCTTGCCAACGAAACTACTGAACCAATAATTGAAATACCCATTACACCAAGTCCTACCGAAACCCGTCCTTAAGTTATGTCTGTAACCCCAACTGAAACCCAACCTATAGTCGTGACTGAAACCTGTACTGCAACCCTCGACCAATCTTCATCTGATTCAGTTGGTGAAATATCTTCTGAAAACAAAATAACTGAGTTATCCAATTCAAGCTTTCTTCCTGAAGCCAGTATCTTCTACGACATTATCATTCCCATGATTTCATCAACTAAAGAATCATCAGTTGAAACCTTACAATCCAAAGCTGAAAATTCAAAACCCTCCAAAACCAAAAATAGTGATGAAACATTTGCTTTGCCCGTATCCAAACTCAGAGAAGTTAAGGATTCTCTTTTCAAAGTTTTAAAGTTAATCGGTGAAAAAGAGAAGAAAAATAAAAAGATTAAGGCAAAGAACTCTAAATCCACATGGAAATGCTATAAATGTGGAGTAAGAGGTCATGAAGCCACTTCTTGTTCTAATGAAAACAAGATCTCGAGTTGCTCTTCTAAGCAGTGTGTCTTGGAGCCCAGTAAAGTTTGGGCTCTTCAAATGAACTAATCTTTTCGATTTTATGTGTAGGGCGTTCAGCATGATAACATTTGGTACCTTGACAGTGGATGTTCAAGGCATATGACCGGATGTAAGTCTCTAATCAATGGGGTTCAAGAAGCAAATGGCCCTAAGGTCACTTTTGGTGGAGGAAAATGTGGCAAAACTGATGGCTATGGTTATCTCAACCAAGGATTAGTCAACATTAAGAATGTTGCCCATGTGACAGGCCTTGAACACAAACTGATCAGCATCAGTCAGTTATGTGATGGAGATTATGAAGTGCATTTTAAGAAGACCAAGGGTTCAATCTTTAACAAGAAAGGAAAAGAGGTCTTACAAGCAAAAAGGCAGGGTAACATGTATGTTGTCGATTTCAACTCTACCACCTCTGAAAGAGATGCTTGCTTCTTTTCAGAAGTTGATTCAAAAGTTAACTGGTTATGGCACAAAAGTCTATCTTATCTCAACTTCAAAAACATCAACAAACTCTCTAAGCTTAAGCTTATCAGAGGTCTACCGTCTGTTCGGTTTTAGAAAGACAAGTTGTGTCATGCATGTGAGAAAGGAAAGCAAAAGAACTCGGTTATCAAATCAAAACATTGCAACCAAGTTAACTCCGCCTTTCATCTCTTACATATGGATCTCTTTGGTCCTGTCAGTTCTCCAAGCATGGGAGGCAAGAAGTATACTCTGGTTGTAGTTGATGAATACACCAGGTTCACATGGTTCACATGGGTATTCTTCTTGCGTAACAAAAGTGATACTACTGAAGTTCTGATGAGCTTTATTCTCGTGTTCAAAGACAGTATGACACACATGTTAAACAGCTTCGCAGTGATCATGGGACAGAGTTCACAAACTCTACCCTCCAAGACTTCTGTGATGAAAATGGCATCATCCAAAACTTCTCAGCTGCGTATACACCTCAGCAAAATGGGGTTGCTGGAAGAAGAAATAGGACCCTGATAGAAGCAGCCAGAACGATGCTAGCTGAAACATCTTTGAAAGGTCATTTCTGGGCTGAAGCTGTTAACGCTGCTTCCTATACTCAGAACAGGTCTATCATTGTGAAGCGCCACAGCAAAACTCCTTAGGAGTTACTTTATCTGAAGTCACCCAATGTCAGATACTTCAAAGTCTTTGGAAGTACATGCTTCATCCTGAACACCAATGATCAGAAAAGCAAGTTTGATCCCAAAGGAGAACAAGGAGTGTTCTTAGGCTATTCTGATATCTCTAAAGCATATCAGGTTTTTCTTCCCAAAAAGAACTCTGTGGTTGAAACAATAAATGTTATCTTTGACGAATTGAATGCAGAGTCAACCACCAATCATACTGATCAAATTGTTTCCGATGAATTTGATGCTCTTCTACAAGAGTCATTTAATGATGATTTGGATGACTATACTCAGGAGGTAAATGCTGACGATAATGTTGTTTCTGTTAATGTCAATCAGGTTACTGAAGATCTCTTGGAAGCAAATAACTCCTCTGTTGATGAACAATAGGATCAACCACAAAGGGTCACGAAATGGACTCGAGCTAATCCCATCACAAATGTGATTAGTGATCAAAATACTGGTGTGCAAACCCGAAATGCAACCACGTCTGCATTCTGCATGTTCCCTAAATTTATATCACAGGTCGAACCAAAGAAATTCGATGAAGCTCTGAAAGATCCAAACTGGGTGGTCGCTATGCAAGATGAGCTTAATGAATTTGAAAGGAACAAAGTGTGGACGCTGTTTGACCCACCTGAAGGCAAGTCCATAATTGTCACAAAATGGGTCTTCAGGAACAAACATGATGAAACTGGGTCAGTTGTGTGTAACAAACATGATGGGAGAACTGAATTTCTTCCTTGGGCTTCATATAAAGCAATCTGACCAAGGTATTTTCATTAATCAAGGGAAATACGTCAAAGACTTACTCAAAAAGTTCAACTTTTCAGACTCTTCCCCTATGAAGACTCCCATTGTTCCAAAGACCAAGCTTACCGCTGATCTGAATGGGAAAGCAGTTGATCTTCCTACCTTCAGGGGGATGATCGGATCCTTACTATATCTGACGGCCAGTCGCCCTGATATTATGTTCTCCACATGCCTATGTGCAAGATTTCTGGCAAACCCAAAAGAATCACATCTGACGACTGTCAGACGTATTTTCAGATACCTGAAAGGTACTCCTGAACTTGGGCTAGGATACTCCAGCGACTCCGGCTTTGAATTAATTGGATTTTCAAATTCAGACTATGCCGTATGTCAGATTGATATGAAGAGTACTACCGGTGGGTGTCAGATACTAGGTGGAAAACTAGTCAGTTGGCAAAGCAAGAAACAGAACTCCATTTCTCTATCCACCGCTGAAGCTGAATACATTTCAGCTGGAAGTTGTTGCGCACAAGTTTTATGGATGCAACATCAGCTCGCTGACTATGGCATCTCCTTTCAGCGCACTCCCATCTATTGTGATAACACAAGTGCTATTGCCATCTCCAATAATCTAGTGCTCCATTCTCGCACAAAGCACATTGATGTTCGCCATCACTTTATTCACGATCATATAGCCAAAAATGAAATTGAGCTTCGTTTCATCTCCACTGAACATCAGCTGGCTGACATCTTCACAAAAGACTTAGATGAACACCGGTTCAATCAACTGATTGCAAAAATAGGAATGCTAAATCCTTCAACAATATAGCTATTTCAGGTAATTTTGATTGTTACTGTTCATTCTTTCTTGTCACATTTAATGCCAGCCACCCTAATAGCTAAGCTTAAATAATTACTTTTACCCTGCCTCTCTCTGACTGTCAAATCATCTCTGAAGCGTAATCATGAGTAAATTTCTTCATAAACATCCAAAGATTTTCTTTCCTTTTTCATCTTATGCAAATCAAATTACGATTCAAATAAAATCATTCACCTTCTCCACAACTCATGGAATTCACAATCACCTTCGTTTTCTTCCTAGTATGATATGTCATCACCATACGCATCCCTGATGAAGGGATTGGGATTGAAGTTTCGTCTCAAATATTTGTGTTATCATAAACATGATGTAATTTTTTTTGGCAGTCCATGAAACTCATGATTAACATCATGTAATCTTTTGTTTAGATATGGTATTAGAAATTTCCAAGTTTAACTATTATTCATGTTGGCATTGTGTTCTTCTTTATTTTTTTTTGTCTTTCGTTTCTTTTGTTTGTTTAGATAAAAATTTCAAATGCAATGTTTGGATTTTTTTTTCCTTTGTACTGTGAATTTTTTATCTTTCTGCTAATGGTGTGTTGTTGAAGTTTACCTAGTTCCAAGATAACACTGGGTAAATTAGTTTACCCAATAACTGTTTGACATCACAAAAGTTATCCTTGCGTAATTTCCGGCTTCACGCAATTATTTTCACCCTAGATTTACTCAACCGCCAAGATTCATTCAGTTTAAAGCCCTTTAAAACCCAATATCGCCTCTTCAAGTTCTTTACCTGCAACTCATCTTCTCCGGTGATCTCCCTTGTTCAAAAGCAAAAACAACTCTTGTGCTTGAATCAATGGCCCCCAAAATTGCTTCCGCAAAGGTAACTCTTCCGTCTAATGTTATCCCCAAAATCCCACTGGAATCCATCTGTTTCAAATACAACAATTTCGCCGCTGACCTAGCCATCCCTTCATCTTCCTCACTACTTCACCAAATTATGACCTATCTTCGTAACTGCCCATTGAACTTTGCTCTCTCTGCAAAGGTTCCATTGTTTGAAGAACACCTCTATGAGTTCTGGATGACCGCTGAAGTCATCAAACCCAAAACCTCCAGCCAAAGTTTTCAATTCAGTATGCTCTCTGGTAGCAAGTTTGCTGAAATCACCATGAAGTTTCTTGCATCTGTTCTTCATCTTCCTTGCCGGGAAATCACCTCATTCACTGCTAATGCTAAGGAGCTGCTCTTATCCTTCTTTCAATATGCTGATGAGAACAAGGTCAAAGGTAATTCGATGGTTCGCACTCGTCTTCCAATGAAGCTGTTCTGTAAATGGCCTATGCCATTATCCATGGTCATACCATTGACTTCGCTGAACCTATCATGTAGAGTCTTGTGGTCTCACTGACAGCACGAACAAGGTCTCAACACATTACTTTTCCCAGGTTTGTATCATTGGTTATCGACTCACTGTTAACACCTGAAGCATACAATTCTGTTTCGGTTCTACTTCCATCTCCTTCCCTACCGGGTTCAGTATGGACCGGTTCCTCATCTGCCTTCAACCCAGCACTGACTGCTCCAATGATTGCACTAGTCTCGCTGAAGCCTTCTCCTTCCATACCATCACCATATTCATGTTTATCTTCTGAAGCTGCCTCTTCCAAACCTCAACCACAAATCCCTCAGTCCTCTCCATTGAAAACAAAGAAAATAAGCTGATGTCCACCACAACTAAGCCATCCACCAACCCTTCAGCCATACCCAAATCCACCACTAAACAACCAACCACGCTTATCTCTCACCCGCTAAGATCACTCTCTAAACGCCACAAACCCCACATGCCCTCCAGTCCCATCATCTCTCACTATGCTTCAAGTGAGGATTCGCCTGATGATACCCTGCTGATTCTTCACAAAACTCAGCTTCACTCATCAAAATCCGCGGAAGCTGTTCAGGTAAGATCTCCTTTACTTAAATTCTCTAAACCAAGTCTGGATGATGAAGAGATAGCTCAAAACCAAGCTATCTCTAAAGTCCCACTTTTACTATCACAAGTTCATGACACTGACAAACACCAGTCAGCCGAGACTTCCTCTATACCCACCATTGAGTCTGCCAGCACACTCACTGCAACTCAGGTACCACCAGAATAGGGAACATCCATTCCTGTCTCTGCTAAACTTCCCACTCTATCCCTTAATGTATCAGTAAACCCAACTGACACTATGGATATTGACCAAGCACATGATGAGTCAGCACCAAAAATGTAAAACCCGTAATTTTGTAAAATTGTTAAAAAATATATATATGCAACATTACAGGTGAAATTAGTAAATTATGTGTATGTCATGTTATCTACATGTTATATATTAAGTATATATGTACCTACACTTTAATTGGGTAGTAAAATTTAAGAGGGATGGAAGATGGAGGACCTAGATTGTAAATTTGTTTATAAATATGTAATTGACTCCAATAATTGGAGTCAAGGAAAGAAGAAAAGAAGGAAAAGTCTGGTGAAAGAAACGTGAGTGAGTTTAGAGAGAGACTAGAGAGAGAAACAAAGAAATCAAGAAGAAATCAAAGGGAAATTGGTGGTTTTGGTGATCAAACTCAAGACTTGGTGATATTTCTTCTTCTTCTTCAACCTTGGTGTGATTTTGGAGCAAAAAAGAGTGAAACCAAGTTGGGTTTTGTAAATCAAGTAAGTCAAATCTTTGATTTGTGTTTGGTTTGAGTAATACATGATGTATTTGGTGATTCTTGGTTTGGTTTTGGGTTTATGGTGTTTATTGGGTCAAGATTGGGGGTATTGCCAAAATTAGGGCTTAAAATGATCAAATGTGTCTAAAGTGTTGGAAAATTGAGTTGGATGGTGATTTTACATGTGGAATTGAAGATTGATGCTAAAAATAAGGTTGATTATAGTAATTATTGGTTAGTTATGTTGAAAATTAGAAAATGGAGGAATTAAGGATTTAATTGATGATTAAATTGTGTTTGAATGTGTTTAAAAGTGGTTAAAAAGGGTTGATAATGGTTATGTTAGAGTTATAAAGGAGATTTGTGATGGTTTTGAGGTTATGATGCAAGTTTAAGTTTTGGTTGTGGAAATCTTGGTAAAAATCGGAGCTGCAGCCAAGAAACAGGCCCCAGGTTACTATTTACGCTGTGCTCGCAGCGCGACCCATATGTGTCGCGGCGCGAGGGTCCTATTTGGCCAAGGTCACTTTTCTAAAGATTTTCTCCCGGCGCGTGGCACCCTGTCTCGCGGCGCGAGACACCTTGAAATGTCCAAAAACTTGTTTTTGACCCCATTTGACCTTGTAATTGATTGGGGTTTGTTTCTAATGGTTTTAGGGAGTCCAAAGGGAGTCCGAAAGACCCGAAATGAGCGTTTAAGTCGTGTTTTGAGTCTACACTTGAGTGTAACTTCATTGTATGGTTAACTTAACTAAGTTAACATTATGTTATGATCATAGGATCGTTGTGCAAGTGTTTCATGGCTTTGTTTTGAAGTGGAAGTGATCCTCATCACTTTAATCAGGTGGGTTGTGCCCTGCGGATACCCAAAATGTTTTTAATGTGCAAGTCATCAACTGTTATCATATGAATCATGTTTATGTATAAGTATGGCATGAATGTGATCTGTAATTGATATTATCATGTTTATGATTATGATTTATGCAATTGAATATATGATTCACCTGTTTTGAAGCATGTTATGCAATGTATTGATTATGGCAAGTTGTGACCTTGTGTGTATATCTTGCATGTGATTGTGTGACCCCTCGGGGTAACTGATTATGTGACCCTTCGGGGTTTATGTGCTTTGGTCCGGACCACTGTTTCTGATATGAACTCTGTACCATAGGGTTCCTAGTCATTGAGACGTACATAGAGGTTCATGTGGCTTCAGCAATTGGGGGATGTGACAACCGTAAATTAGAATTTCAGGATAGCTTCTAGAAAACTTTAATATAGGTTTTTAATATATCCAAATAGTATTAATAACATAAATTATTTTGTAGAAACCTTTTATCCCCTAAAAAATCCCAGCGATGGGCTTAAAATCTAAAAAAATCGTAAAATCGGTAAAACCGCCTAATTAAAAGTGCAGATTTATAAATTTTATATAACAATCAAAATAATAAGAACAAAACACATCATTACATATATTATCTATCCCAAATATAAAACTTATATAAATACCAACAAAACTAATCAAAAACTTGTAAGTATTGACTTTAATTGAACCACCAATGTACAAAATACATCCAACACACACACATTGTACATATTAATTAAACAAAAGATAATAATAATAATAATAATAATAATAATAATAACAATATTAATATCAAAATTTGGCCAGCCATGTCCCACCTTACAAACCCACTACAACACTCTATCTACATGCATATATTCTAGTCATCTTCCACTCATTTGCACCACCTCACCTTCTCTCTACATTCCAACCCCCAAATCAGCTGCAAATCATCATAAGCTTCCATATTTTAAAGTGTTCTTGAAGGATTGAAGCAAAAGATTCAAAGTAAGCAAGCATAGGTAGCAATCTCTTGGGTAATCTCTTCATTTCTTGCATTTCTTACTTTTTCTTCAAGATTTCTTGAGTTTCTGAAATTTTATGAACATCAAAGTGTTTTGATGATGATACATTCACTAAAAATATAAAAATGTTCAACTCAAAAACAAAACTTTATGAATCAAGCAACAAGAACTCAAGAAATTAGTGTTTTTATGCACATGCATGTGGGTTTTTGCACATGCTTGTGGGTTTTTGCACATGCATGTGGTTTTCTTTGAAGGATCTATCATGATATGATCATGCATGGAATTTTTGTTTTAAAATCTGGAATATTTGAGTAATCAAGTAAATGACATGATAAAATCATAATATTGGTGATGATGAACACAAAATGTAAGCTATTAGTTGATATGGTGTAAAGATCTGATTCTGGCAGAAAGTTTGTGTTGACTTAAAATGACCATAACTTAATGAATATTTAACCAAACGATTTGATTCTTTTTTTTAAAGTTTTATCTCTGTGTTGAACTTCATTTCCAAGTGGAAATTCAAGATTTCATGAGGATTTGACCCTCCAACCACGTGTATATATGTCAGAAAGCTTACTGTTCAATAAAGTGACCCAATTGCATGGTTGTTAAACCACTCAAATATTATTAAAATAAATTTGTTTTTCTTCTGGAAATTTAATTTAATGAGTTATATTTCAAATAAAGTTAACCTCACTCAAAAATATTAATTTTTGACCCATTAACTATGGAAAATAAGTTGCATGCACAAAACTTAGAAATCTGGATAATTTCATGGATGAACTTTAATCAATCATAGGGACACAGAAACTTAAAAATTCTCAAATTTTTTTTAAAAGTTACATTATCGAGTTAGAAATTTAACCCAATTTTAATCATCTAAAAGTAATGTCGTTTGGTCACTCAAACCCTTAAAACAATATATGAGTGTTAACTGGATTTTGACCAGTGACCTCTAAATTTAAATAAATCAAATAAAATACCTATGAATCTTTAAAAATTTTAATATTCTTATAGTATTCTCTAAAGACATATTATAATAACATATAGAAACTTGGAACCTTAAATATTTCGTTAGGATACTAAACATTGCACCAAAGTGCTACATCAAAGTACAACCCATGTAGCTGACAGAAAAGGACTTGCACAGTAAATAAAGAAGAATAAAAATATTTATGATTGGGACTTGAAAAATAATAATTAAAGTATAAAAATCACATAAATAAGATAGAAACACCTAAAAAGTAAATATAAAATATAAAACATAAAATATAAATATATTCACATGAAATAAAGTTGGGTAAATATATATATAATTGTAACATATAACGAGATCACTATAAAATCAATATAAACAATACAAGATTAATTATTAATTTTAATAACTAGAATTTGGGGACTAATAATAGGATATTATTCCACTAGGAAGGAAGCACCGCGGGAATTCAATACCTTACGAATTATTTTAAGAACACGTTAGACTTTGTCAGGTGAGTATTCACGGCCCCACTTTTTATTGTTTTTAATATTTTTGGGGGAAAAGCATGATACTATTTAAATCATCGGTTGATCTGTTTATCAAACTGTTATCTTATCTTCGCACTTTGGTGTATATGCTTATGTATAACGATTAAGAGTTTCTCTCTTTATTTAAGTCCCACCGTTCAACACTACCTATTAACTCATTGTATCGAGCCGTTAGTAATCTATGGATAGCACTATTAGGTTGACACCCCACTTACTTGTGTAAGTGCATAATTACTGTGAAACAGGCCCTGTTTATAACTCTATGGGCATTCAGTCAGTAGGCTTAGGTAGTGGGCTCTTTGCGTTAGCATTCTGCACATACTTATACCACGTGCAAACTAAACAACCGATTTACATTCTCATCGTTCAGTGATGAATATTTTTGGCATTAAATTCTTATTTTATTGCATATCAAAACCTGTGATCTCATCAACTATTTCTATATTTGACACTCTCTTTATCATGCTTTTCAGGAAATCATTAGTAAGTGGTCAGCACCTGTTTGGCATGCATGTGGTAGCATTATCTAGCAATTTACATTATGTTATTTTCCAAACTTTTGAACAATTATCGAAACTTGTTGTAAACAATTGTACTACTTTTAATTATCTATGGTTGGTGTAATTCCGCTTTAGCGGGGTGTGACAGATTTGGTAGCAGAGCCGAAGGTTATAGAGAACACTGGTTTTCTTTTAGAAAACCTAAACTATAACCTAAAGCTGGAAATAACATTCAAAACTACTAAACAAATTACTAGTATAATTAAGTCAAGTATTACACTATCAGACCATAATTAAACCAAGCTTGATCACCTATGTTTAATTTAGTAAAGATAGTGTAACGCTCGAATTAGTTATATTAGAAGTTTGTTTAAGTGGACATTTATCTTTAAACTTAAGTACACCTGACCCCTACGTTATTTCATTGTTAGTAACTAAGGATATCTTTATCTTAGTAGCATTATGTCTTCCTCATCTTCCCATAAGGTTTATACTGCTGATGAGTCCGGCTACGTTACCGGACGTTACCCACGACACAACCCTACTACATCTGAAGAGGAGGACCCGTCTGAGGATCACGGGTCAGAGCATGAAGTGTCATGCAGTAGTACTCCTACCGACATTCCTCAGGAGTCACCTGCACCCGTCTTACCTATCCCACCTCAGCCCACTACTACTCTACCTCGTGGGCCCCGTATCCGGATGACACCTAGAAAGAGGGTCTCTATCCCTATGAGGGCAACGGTAGGGACATCCATGAGAAGGGAGGCAGGACCCTCCATAGCTGTTACTGGTGTCCCTATCGAACACACTCCTGGTATGACCTAGGAGGAGGGGTATTACTTCAGGGGGTTGATGTCTGAGGTTGCAGACCTCCGTCAGACACTAACCTATCAGCAGCACGTTGTATCTGCTTCAATAGAACTTAACCATCACCTTGCATACAAATCTGAGGAAGTTGCTGATGAGGCCATACGTGCTATTAGGAGAATGGAGCTCCTAGGTCGACAGATAGGAGGATTGGTTCTTGCGGCCATGCTGTTGTTGGTGGTTGTTTATTTGTGGTGGTACTTATTAGAGGATGGTCATATCAGTTATTTAGTCCAAAAACTTTTATCTAGTATGCTATTACATTTGATATTTTGTATTCGATTTTTGAGACAATTTCATTTGTGGGGATTTAAAACTTATCGCATTGATGTATGTTCACATCAAATTTTGTACTTTTATTTTAAATGCGAAAATATGTATGAACAATGTATTCGTGTATTGTGAAAATGAAAAATCCTTCTTATTGTCATATTGATGTAGTTCGTTACTATTTATTCAAAATTTCGTATCTTATTGTATAAAAAAATATATTATTTTTATTTATTTTTTTTGTTTTTGTTTTGTTTGTTATGGTCTAAATTGTGACAAACTTTCATTAAAATAAATATTTATGGTTGTATTTCTAGAATCATGCCACCTAAAAGAATCACACGAAGGAACAACAATGACCAAGAGACCGACCTGGCACAATTAGTGGCTCAACAGATCGCTGCAGCAATACCGAACATTGTCAGCCAAGTCACTGCGGGTATTAATGCTAACCAAGGGAGTAATAACGGAAGGGGAATCAATAATGAAAATAGAAACAATGAAGGTGGAGGATGAAATAACAACGACAACAACAACAACAATTACACGGCCTTGTCGACCCAAAGTACACGGCCTTGACTTGGGCCAAAACGCCCCTTGTCTGTTGGGTTAGACACGGCCCGTGTTCGAGAACAGACTTGTGTCTTATCCTGCCAAAACCCATTTTGGCCTTTTTCTCTCCTTTGCTTGATCGTGTTACCGGAATCAATACTTGGTGTGTGACCCAATAGGCCTATACCTCATCAGTAGTGCTATTAACTCGTGCGTGTCAGCGGGCATATACCAACAGACTCCCACTTGCATGTGACATGACTACGAAAAATAACACAAACATAGAGTGGTTTCTATCAAGACATCTATGCTCCCAAGTCAGTATAGGGTATGCCACTCTTGACAAGATCCCAATCATAAAATGTTTGTCCTAAAGATAAATGATCATGTTCATCCCTTTGTTCACGATATCCTATGTGAACACAAGGCATGGAATAAGGTCAACCTTCAGATCGTTCACGATTATGTTTCTCGATTCTAGATTAGTGGTGACCAACAAACCAAGTAACATTGATCCATCATCAATATAACTTTAGCACGGCCATGCATATGAACGTCATTTTTCAATCATCGAGGGGCCCATGGATATCTTCTCTATACATAGAGGAACAAATTCCTTTTTGACTACATAGTCCCGCCACATAGATAATATTCAACTCAATCATCTCCCACATAACAACCAGTTACGGACCGCGTTAGAAGACAGTCAAAGCAAAGCAAACCTATGCTTTGGAATCACATGTATCTCTAGTTTAAGGATGAAACACAATCATCATCCCGAGTTACTTATGACCAGAACCATGAAGTGAACTCGGGTGTGGGTCCTCCAATCACTTGAAACCCCTTTCAAGTACATGCAAGAATGACGTTTATCAAAACCAATTCTTTACCTCAATCTTAATTTATACTCTCTTCCCATAAAGTATAACAGATTGTGGAGATTTAGAATGAAAAACATTCTTGGAAGTGGTTAAACATACTAAGATGGAACACAATAAGGATTCATAAAATACCCACCCTCGGCGTATTATTAAATCTCCATTTAATAATCGATATAGTATGAATTACAATACTGCTTAACATCCCCAAAGTATAAGGTGTATCAAACATAAATCAAACAATATTCAAGCCAAGTTATATGCATTAGAAATGCTAGTTGACCTAGTATGATAAACATCACTAGTCCATAACAAAGGCTTAATTAGTGGACTTGTACCACAACATCCGCATGTACTTTTGTTATTTACTCATATCTCTTTTGAAAAGACTACTTTAAAATTATGCATCAAAGAGATCTTATTTTCAAAAAGGTTAAAGTAATCACACCCTCATGGTCTCAAAAGCCCACAATAGGTTAGTGATACTTAAGAACCAACAATCCACACCACAAGTTAGGATCATATACTTTGATCAAGATCAACAGCTATCCTAGTAGAAACACGCATTAGAGCAAATACTTACTCCAAGCCTACTCTATTCGTCAAACATCAAGCACATATATCTATATTTCTTGAACAAAATATTATCCAATTTTGTATCTCCTAAGCGCCCTTATGAAGCAGTATTTCCTGAATTAGGTTCGCAGATAACCTAAGATCGGGACATTATCTTCAATAGATACATAACTCTAGGAATACAATAAAGCTCCCACTAGCCTTGACGTGTATAAAATGTTTTATCTATGCTTCCAGAAAACTCATCCCTTTGATTTTCTAATAATAAGCAAAGATCTTTCTTTTGAGATGCTAACATAAGTCCGAAGTGGACTTATTCACTTTTGTAGAATTGATTCGGATACTACGGATGCATAATAAGACCCTCGGAGACTGTTATAAGCACTTCCTCATAATATTGTTCCATGACGGAACGCGGTCATTAATATCCACGAGTATCAAACATTCTTCAACATAGCCACTAGGAAAAGTTTCTCCATAACCATCATGAAAACTTTACAACTAGTCGGTATTTGAAGTTCTCTACAATTCCATCCACATTAATCCCATTAATACCGTCTTGGTTTACACCTAGGTATGGGATTAAACCAAGTCGAGTACTTGGACATTTCAAATGGATTGCATCTCTTTATCATTTACTTCTTTTATCTTAGTGAATTCTGTATCCACTATGTCCTCTGATAGATGGTGAACTCAACATGACTCATCATCAGGTCATTGCCACTTAGATATGAGAAACCCATATCTCTTTGGCTCTATATGACTCTCATTAGAAATAAAAGAAGTAATGACTCTTAGTCAGGTATACCAGCTTATCAATACGGATTAGCAATCAATGATATCTGATTATGCTAGTGTCAACATCAGGTCTTTTATTTAAGTTCTACGTTCTTCCACTGGAATGCCTTAACTATCATCCCCTTTTAAGCAACAAAACATTGTTCTCAAAAGATAAAATAACTAAAACTTATAAGAACTCCTCAAATGTATTAGCACTTCTTGGTTTCAAGTTCATCCATCTCCCACTAAATGTAGATTGGATAACTTCAAACTATAAGATAGACAAGCAAAGAACATTTCTAGTCATGTCTTAATAAGTGCTAAGTAGACCATCAATTGAACTTTGATTTGAGGACCTTGTCAACATGGTAAATGAATGTACCAACAAATCGGACATACATTCTCGACCCGTCATAAACCGGATCATTATCAATAATATCCGGTTCCCTACACCATGACACCATGTACCAATGTGTCTTAGTAGGATATGAGTTGTGACACTTCCACAATTCACTATATGGTCATTAAATATATATATAGAAAGTATCTTAGCATCTTAACTAGATCTAAGTATCTTGATCTATATGCCCTGTTGATTCTGAAAGTCGTTTTGGCTAATTCTGAACACCAACAAGGTTTGAGACATATACCTAAACTAGTAAACATCCCGCAACTACTACCATCAAGGTAGTGACGAACACGTTTCTCTTTCGTTATTCTTTGTTGTGTGCTTGAACGGATTATCCAACAAGCCTTCACTCCCCACTAACTCCGGTAGACGGCCTCATAATCACCATAGCCCAATAAACAAGATCAACATGAAATGTTAAGCCTGAGGCTAGACCATCCCGAGATCCCAACCACATGGATCTAGATGATATATTTCTTGTTTATGTCGTAAAGTTGATTATCTCACAAAGATAACTTATCCAAACTATTTTTGGTTCAGAATCAATTATTCATGAATATTCTATTACTTGTAACTAAACCTTGTGTATGGCATGACATTGATAATTTTGATATAACAAAATATCTTACAACAAAATTTTTATAACAAATTTTATATTTTAAGAATAAACTCATCGTCATCAAATGTATAGTTGTGTGCTGCGAAGGGAAAAGAAACACATAAGCTATGACGTGAATAAGCTTTGAACAAATGATGTTAAAAAGGTTTTAGATCAAGTCTTAAAATTTCAAAATTATATCCATCATCTTCAAAAAAAACATACAAAGAAATGTTACTTGCCACGTAGGGCAACAAAATAAAGTAATAAATAAACGGGCAACAAAAGCGAGATCAAGTCTCCTTATTTTCTCTTAGAGGACAATCATCCTGGTTTCCTCTTCCGAGATCCAGGTCTTCATGCTTTTCTTTCTTCCAGCAAGGACCTACACTTTGTAACAAAATAAATTTGTGGCAAACGTGAGTCAATCAGCTCGGGTCAACAACCCAACTTGTAGAAGAACAGCAATGAATCATGAATGTACCTTCAGAGGGAAATTTACCTCTCTATTTCCTTAGAAGTTTTATATCCTCTCGGCACATAGGGCAGGCGTGACGGCCCCAATGTCCAAATCTTCCACGGAAGTAGCAAACCACCTTTTCTTGAGTCTCTTCTTGAGGCACATTTTCTATGTCCTTCGACTCAATTTCAAGGATAGGCTTGGAAACTCCAACCTTTCCTTTTAGGTTCGGTTTCTTCTTCCTTTTCTTTTGTTTCTTTAAACCCAATACGGGAATGGTTGAGGTGGAATTATGCTTGGTCATGTCAGACTCCGCAGACTTCAACATGCCATGCAACTCACTTAAGGATTTCTCCATTCCTTGCATGTGATAGTTTATGACAAACTAATCATATGATGCGGGCAGTGACTGGAGTACAATATCCATAGCGAGCTCCCTCCCAACAGGAAATCCTAACCTCTCCATTTGGTCCACGTTCACCTTCTTCTTAAGAACGTGGAGACTCACATTCCCGCCTTCCTACATCCTACAACCGACTATGCTTTTAACACACTCATAGTGTTCCTCCCTAACTTGTTGTTGGAACATGTCCTTGAGCTTGTTTACCATGTTGTACACACTCATGTGCTCGAACTGCTTTTGCAACTCTGAGCTCATAGTTGACAACATGAGGCAGGCAACATCGTGCGTGTCCTTCGCACGTTTTTTCATATCCGAATCGGACGGCCCAAGTCGCGTTGGCAGCAGGTGGCTCCGGAAGGGGTTCCTCAAGGATGTGCAACTTTGACTCATGGCGAAGGAGAATCCTCAATTGCCTAAGCCAGTCAATAAAGTTCACTCCCGTGAGTTTATCCCTTTCTAGGCACATACGAAGTGAGATGTTTGAGGTGGTGTTATTATGGTTTGACATCTATAAATAACAAGAATGCGAGTTTTGGTTAGTTAGATAAAGCTTGTTAAAACTAATTACCCCATATGTTTAAGAAAAACAATTATTTTAACAAGGGCCAAGAACCTTATTTCACCTCGCACCGTGACGGGTTTACCGCGGATCACGTCGTGAAGCTATTTAGGCCGGTAACCATTTTACCAATTGTAATCTCTATTACAACTCTTAGACACTTGCGGGATCCATTGACATCCACTATGTCGGTTGGCACGTTTGATCCCTTCCTCACACCAATCTCAATATATAATTTTGTTTAGCTCGACAACTATCCAAGAATTATATACCAAAATTGTAAATCGTCCAACAAGACACATGGGTGGCACTATACACCATCAATCGGCTCGTGCTTAGCTCAACAACCAATCATGCAAGTTACCCCACTCACCTTCCGCACAACTATACAAGGAATGACTCGTGCTTAGCTCGACAATCATCCTTGCTTCGTTAGATTC
Organism: Dittrichia graveolens; assembly: GCA_038502395.1. Classification (NCBI taxonomy): domain Eukaryota; kingdom Viridiplantae; phylum Streptophyta; class Magnoliopsida; order Asterales; family Asteraceae; genus Dittrichia; species Dittrichia graveolens. The sequence goes on along the minus strand of JARJIL010000002.1, from coordinate 39,609,517 downwards.
GGGTGGTGTCATCTTACGGATGGTGCGCGATTTACGTTTTGGAAAAATGGGATTTTATTTCCAGTTTATAAAAACCCTTTTTCTGAATTAACAAAATAAGTGTCAAAAATATTTTAAGCACTTTTAAATATAATACCTTCTTTATATTTTCTTTGTCAATTCTATTCGCGCGAGATTGTTAACCATTTTAACAAACGTTATATTCTATTTAATTTTTAAAGAAAAATTGTATAGCATGCGATTCCTAAACCATGCATAGAAAATAAAATTCAAGCACGCAAATAAATATAATTTGGTAACATGCCCAAAAAATCCTATGCGTTTTCCGCGTGAGCCATAACGAGGAAAACAAGGCCAAAACCTAAGGACAAGGTAATGTCTCGTTGGGTGAGCTCCCACTGAATCCGACACCTCCAATAGCTTGTGGACTCCTTCTCGCCAAGACGTCATCATCATGACTCCCGTTGACATCTCCGGTTCAAATTCTATACTATTTACAAATACATAGAGTACACAAACGACACGCAGGTCGCATTCTTACACTATTTATACAAATACATAGAATAAAAGAAACGGCGTGCAAGCCGCACCAATAAATAAATAATTAAATAAATTATTATTACATCAATACGGCACGCTGGCCACCAAAAACCAGAAATTCAACCACCACAACACATAGGTCTAAGGGCATATCATCTTACCGAATTAACCAAACGCAACAAAATGAAACATGGTCTGCCACACAAAACCATGATACATATATATATATTAGTTAAGATTGTCTAAAACATCAAAGGCACAAAATGACAATCCTTGTGCATATGCGTTAGTGTACCAAACCAATTTTGAAACACATATTCATATATACATTTATAAGTATATATTTGTGTACACTTCATGTCAAGTTACAATAAATATATAAATATAAAAAACTAAAATATTATCAGGACTATAAATATATCAATCTTAGCCCAACAAAAGTCTTCACGAAAAACCATTTTAAGAAAACAATTTCCTTATAAAAATATTTATACGGTTTTTCTAGACTCGTTAGTGCAAAGCCATGTTAGATATGGCTCTGATACCACTGAAGGTATTCGTTTGGCATAAACAAGTTGTAGCGGAAGCATAATATAGAACAAAATCTCAAAGAAAACCAAACAAATACTTCCCATGGACCAAAATCTAAACATGAAGTTGCAACTAAAACAAAATAAACAAGGTAGAAGGAAAGGTTATACCACAATGGAAGATAACAAAAGCTTTCATCCTTGTCAAGGTGTTAGAATTGAAACAAGAATTCCTCTAGTGTTGTCTACCCCAAAATAACTTGATTCCCCAATGCTAGTAGGTAGGTGTTAGACACCAAAACAACAATCAAAGTGTGTACGTCTCACTCTCTTGTGCATCATTCTTGGTCACCAAAGAGAATATCAACTTAGAGAGAATGTAAGTATGAACAAGACACTAGAACTTCTCCAAGTTCTGTTCCAGAGCTATCAAAACATAGAAAGCATTAACCCCTTTTTAATCCCATTAAAATGAGTGTTTAAAGCTATTAATTCTGCTATTACAGTGTATGTATGCGGCCCGTGTTCATCAACATGGCCGTGATGGCCTAAAGTCCACGGCATCAAATTCGCCAAGACGGACCGTGTTTAATAGGCTAGACATGCCCCGTGTTCAACTACACGGCCGTGTTGGCCCAAAGTACACGGCCTTGACTTGGGCCAAACGCCCCGTGCCTATTGGACTAGACACGACCTGTGTTCGAGAACACGGCCCGTGTCTTATCCTGCCAAAACCCATTTTGGCCTTTTTCTCTCCTTTGCTTGATCGTGTTGCCGGAAATAATACTTGGTGTGTGACCCAATAGGCCTATACGTCATCAATAGTGCTATTAACTCGTGCGTGTCAGCGGGCATATATCAATAGAGAGATGGTACATTATGTATGTGTATCAATTACCGTGAGCTGAACAAGAAGACGATAAAGAATAAGTATACGTTCCCTAGAATTGATGACTAATTCGATCAGCTACATGGAGCTTTGTTCTTTTCGAAGATTGATTTGAGATCGGGTTATCATCATGTACGTGTATCTGAAGAAGATTTATCAAAGACAGCTTTTCGTACACACTATGGTCACTACAAATTCTTAGTTATGTCGTTCGGCTTAACTAATGCACCTGCGATATTTATGGATTTGATGAATAGAGTCAGTCGACCATTCCTTGACTAGTTTGTAATTCTTTTTATTGATGATATTCTGATTTATTCAAAGACATGATTGAAACATGAACAACATTTGAGACAGGTTTTGGAGACTCTGAAGAAAGAACACTTGTATGTGAAGTTCTCAAAATGCGAATTCTGGTTGAGAGAGGTCCAGTTTTAGGGGCATGTGACCTACAGTGAAGGAGTGAAAGTGGATCCTTCGAAAGTGGAAGTAGTGATGAATTCGAACACCCCAAAGACACATTTTGAAATAAACAGTTTTCTTGGATTGGCGGGGTATTATCGCATATTTATTAAAGACTTTTCTAATATTGCCAGTCCGTTGACTAAGTTAACTCGAAAAGATGTGAAGTTTGTATGGAGTGATGATTAGGATAAACCTTTTCAGGCTCCCATCCATGCTTTGCCAAGTAGATCAAAAGATTTCATTGTGTATTGTGATGCGTCGTTTGTTGGATTGAGATGTATTTTAATGTAGAGAGATCGAGTGATTGCATATGCTTCAAGGCAATTGAAACCTCATCAAAATAATTACCCGAATCACGACTTGGAGATAGCAGTTGTTGTGTTTGCGCTCAAATTGTGGAGGCATTATTTGTATGGAACTAAATCTGTAATCTGCATTGATCATAAAAGTCTACAGCATGTGTTAACGAAGAAAGAATTAAACATGAGACAGAGGCGATGGGTGGAGATGATTAAAGATTACGATTGCGAGATCATATACCATCCTGGAAAGACGAATGTGGTGGCAGATGCTCTAAGCCACAAAGGAGCTGGAAGTTCTATCCAATTCATGTGTATGGAGATAGTATCAGCTTTAGTGGATAGACTAAAATCTGCTCAGTTGGAAGCATTGAAGGAAGAGAATTTGAAGACTGAATTAATAAAGAAACGAAAATATGAACTGATTGACGATTCTCGTGGATTAAAAGTATACAGGAACCGTGTTTGGGTGTTTGTACATGTAGAGTTGAGGAAATTGAATTTAATAGAAGCGCATAAGTCGAGACTATCTGTACACTTAGGAAGCACCAAAATGTATAACGACCTGAAAGTGCTTTACTGGTGGCCAATGATGAAATTAGATGTGGCACATTTCATGGAATCATGTCATATATGTACGCAAGTAAAAGCGGAACATCAGAAACCATATGGGTCCTTCAAACAGTTGGAAATCTCCGAGTGGAAATGGGAACACATAGCGATGGATTTTGTAACGAAACTTCCGAGGACTCAAAAGAATCATGACATGATTTGGGTGATAGTGGATCGACTAACAAAGATTGCTCACTTTCCGGCTATTTGTGAGACAGCTTCTTTGAGTAAGTTAGGATATTTGTATATTGACGAAGTTGTTTCAAGGCATGGTATAACATTATCTATAGTATCTGACAGAGACTCCAGGTTTGTTTCAAACTTTTGGAGAAGTTTACAGAGAGAGTTGGGGACGAGGATTAACTTGAGTAATGCTTATCATCCCCAGACCGATGGTCAGACAAAACAAACCATATAGACACTCGAAGATATGTTACGTGCCTGTGTAATTGAATATGGTGGATCTTGGTATTCGCACCTGCCATTGATAGAGTTTGCATATAACAATTCTTACCACTCAAGTATTGGAATGCCTCCGTATTAAATGTTGTACGGTCGTCACTGCCGTACTCCGACTTGTTGGTTAGAGGCTGGTGAGAAACTGTTTGAAAGGCCTGAGATCGTTCAGTTGACAGCGGATAAGGTTGCTATTGCTAGAAATAAGTTGAAAGCGGTCAGGGATAGGCAGAAGATGTATGCTAATCTACGACGTCTTCCAGTATCATGTAATGTGGGTGAGTTAGTATATTTGAAAGTCTCTCCGTGAAAAGTCATGATTTGTTTTGGAAAATAAGGGAAGTTAGCTCCTCGTTTTATTGGTCCTCTCCGCATTCGTCATATAGTGAGTGACCAGACAGTTACATTGGATCTTCCAGCAAAACTTGCAAGAATTCATGATACGTTAAACGTTTGTTATCTGCGAAAATGTAAGGTTGAAGATGAAAGTCAGATTGTCCCAGTACATGATTTAAAGGTGCATTCGAAGAAAATATTGGTAGAGGAACCTTTTGAACTGTTGGATCGTAAAGTGACCAAGCTCCGTAAGAAGCAGATTCCGATGGTGTTGGTCAAATGAAAGCACAGTTTGGGTTTTGATTTGACTTGGGAAACTGAGGTGGATATGAGAGACAGATACCCTCAGTTATTTGAAGGAGAAGGGATTCCGGGAACAGAATCCTCTTAAGGAGGGGATATTTGTATCACCCGCAAACCTCGGCTAGTTTTTTATCGGGTTTGCAGTATGTGTTTATTTGCATTAATTTAATTTATATGATTAATTAAGTTAATGGATTTAAAGCAATTAATTATTGAAAATATATATGTTTGTGTGTGAAAGTTTATATGTGAGTTACTGGAAATAATTAATATGGGTATGTATGCATGAACATGTATATATAAGTATGTATGCATGTTAAGTGGATAACATAGAAATTCCACCTCCTGCTTAGTTTATAGTGAATATGTGTGTACGTGGTATGACTTAGAGATTCATCATCTCTTAATTATGAAAGTCTAGAAGGTGTATGCGTGTGTATTGAAGAAACCTCTCAAGAAAGTAACAAACTTGGAATCTCAAAGTAGAAGATTTGTGTTTCTTAATTCAAACTAAAGGTTGGTATGTGTTTACATCATGTTCTTGTTCGTTTTGATATGTTTACCTATTGAAATCCATGGTTATATGTTAAACCACCATGGATGGAGCTTGAAGCTCAAAGTTGATAAGTAGGTTTTATGTATTTTGATGTTTTAATAAGTTTTGAGTTGATTATGATGATTGTATCCATGTTATATAAAGTTTATACATGTTTTAGAAGTGTTTGGGATTGAAAATAGAGTTGAAATGGAATTTTATAAGTTTGAGTTGACTAGAAAATTGGAGAAGATGATGCAGGATACGACGCGACGCGACGTGTCACTTTCTTCGACATGACGCGTCCCCGCTTTTTGGAAAATTCTTTAAATCCTAGGCTTAAAATCCGATGCTTTGAATTCGATGGCTCAAAATCCGACCCTAACAATCCAAAAAGTGAAATCCAACAATCAGAATCCGGGACTTGAAATCCGGCAGATTCTCAAATCCGATGAAATGAAATCCGACAAAACACCCGACGCGACGTGACGGATTCTTGGACGCGACGCGTCCGGCGATTTTCAGAAATGTGAACTTTCTTTGTTTGATCTTTTGGATTGTATTTTATGTGTTAATGAAATATAGGTTTATTATGAGTATTATGATATAAATATATGTTGGAATATATATTTGTGAATCAGAAACTAATATTGGTGATTGATGGTAAAGATTATGGTTGATGTTATTGATGTGATGCATGCGTATATGACTGATAGACTGTTGAGTCTGATATTGTTGATTGTGATTGTTGATTGATATTTGTTACATGATTATTTGGCCGATACGTGCTTGAGGTATGATATCGAGTTACGTTTGAGAAGTTAGCTATGTGTAGAATTAGGCTGGGCTCGTTTACTGGTTGGTTGAACAGTGGTAGTCTTACCGATGCATGCGTTGCATCAGAGGGGAATTTCACTGTGCCAATTCAGTAGAGGGCTATCGGTAAACCTTTGCTTTGGCCGGCATTGGTTGTAGGTTCTGCGCCGAACCACCGGTCTTCTTGATTGTGTAATTCCATGCTTTGATGTTGTCTATTGATGTTTGCTTCTGTGTTTGACTTCTTCTCACTTAGCTTTGTGCTAATTCCTCTTAGTTATTTTTGTAGGTTTGTGGTTTGGAGGTGTTGGTAGAAGGAGAAGTTGACCCTGCTCTGATATATTGTTTTAAAAAGAAATGAGCCAGCTTGTTTTGTAACACCAAGACAGATGTTTATGTTGTTTGAGAACAGATGTTTTTGATTTGTAAATATTTGTATTATATATAAAGTTTGTATGTTTAATTAAGATTCCGCTACGCATTTAAAATAAATGGCTTTGGTTTTTCCGGTGTTACAAGGAAACACCAAGACTTAGTAATATAAGATATCTGAGTTCACCTCCAAGATCACGAGGCGAGTGGACGTTAATCACGGATGGTAAAGATTATGGTTGATGTTATTGGTGTGATGCATGCATATGTGATTGATAGACTATTGAGTCTGATTGTTGATTGTGATTGTTGATTGACTATATCTGTTGCATGGTTATTTGGCCGATACGCACTCTTTGGATGATATTGAGTTGCGTTTGAGAAGTCACTATACGTGGAATTGGGGTAGGCTCGTCTAGTGGTTGGTTGAACAGTGGTAGTCTTACTGATACATGCATTGTATCAGAGGGGAATTTCACTATGCGAATTCATTAGAGGGCTATCGGTAAACCTTTGCTTTGGCCGGCATTGGTTGTAGGTTCTGCGCCGAACCGCCGGTCTTCTTGATTGTTTGGTTACATGCTTTGATATTGAATATTGATGTTTGTCTTTGTGTTTAGCTTCTGCTCACTTAGCTTTGTGCTAATTTCCCTCCGTTATTGCTTTTACAGGTTTGTGAGTTGTTGGTGTTTGTAGAAAGAGAAGTTGCCCCTACTCTGATATAATTGTTTTAAAAAGAAACGAGCCAGTTTGTTTTTGTAACACTAAGATAGTTGTTCTTGTTCTTTGAGAACAAATGTTTCTGATTTGTAAATATTTGTATTATATGTAAAGTTTGTATGTTTAGTTAAGCTTCCGCAACGCATTTTAAAAAAATGGCTTGATTTTCCTGTGTTATAGTTTGGTATTAGAGCCTTGGTTTGGCGATGCATGCATGGCTAGAGTGTTGCATTCCCAAATCATGGCTCGTGACTGGTCAAACTTTCCATCGGGGGAATTAGAGTGAGTTAGAGATGCTTGTGGTAGTTAGTATTTTGTGTACTAACGGTTTATGCTAATGAATTGTTAGATGACGTGATTATTGAAGATACGGCCAACAAAGAGATCCCAGTCTTTCCTCCTATGACCCAAACTACATCCGGAGCACCAGTAATTGAGAACTTGGATAATACAGAGGTTGCAGGAACTTCAGATCAGGCACACAAGGAAGATCAAAGTGAGTATATATTTAAACTTGAGAACGAATTGTTAGATCTATGAATCTTGGTTCATAGTTTGGAGCAACAGAGACATATTTAACCTGAACCAACCCCAGTTCCAACTACGATTAGAACTTAATCCACCACTGCACCAATAACAACACCATTGCCGCCAGTAACTCAAGTTATACCGCAGCCGTTTTATTATCCGTTTGCACCACAGGGAGCTTTTCCGTTTGCATTTCCTGGATATAAACAAGCCCGTACGTATAAGCAATTTTTGGATTGCAAAGCTGCGGAGTATTGAGGGAGCTCCAATCCTAACGTTACCTTGAACTGGTTGAGAGAGATGGTCAAGGTGTTAGATGCCTGTAATTGCGAAGAGGAAGTCAAAGTAAATTTTGCGTTAAGGATGCTAAAAGGGGATGCAATGATGTGGTAGGATTCTATAACAGGGAACTTTACCAAGGAGCAGCAGGAGAGTATCACCTGGAGTCAATTTTAGGAAAAGTTGTGCAAGCAATACTACAGTTCTTTTGAAATTGCCAAAATCAAGAAAGAGTTCATGGATCTGCTGATGACACGAAATATGTCATTGGATGACTAGATCAAACAATTCAACAAGAGATTGAGGTTTGTAAAACAGTGGGTGCCAGATGAGGCATAACCGATTGCGCATTTCGTAGGAGCCTTGCACCCAGACAACCGTTGCGCCACCAAGTGGGCTAGTACTCTATCCCAGGCTTTCACTTTAGCCAAATCGGCTGAAGGGGATATAAAGGCTTGAGACAAATTGAGTCGGGATATGATTTCTCAGCAAATATCCAGGTTGGAACATTATAGCACCCAACAAAGGCAGGAAGGGCAAGGTGGTTCAAGAGAGGCAGGCCAAAATAGGAGGCCTGCTTCGAGTGGGTCTACTCAGCAGGCGCCATGGTGTAGTAGGTGCAAATCTTTTCATAACGGGCAGTGTACGCCACAAACTTTGAGATGAGTGAAGTGTGGCCAGTTAAGCCATGATCTAAAGAATTGCAGATTTTCGAGGAGTATCTGTTGGAATTGTTAGAAAGAGGGGCATAGGATTAGTGAGTGCCCAGTGGGTAAGAGAACAAGATCAGGGTCAGGAGCAGGAACAGTTGGGGGATCATCATCATCCACTGGTTAGAAGAGAAAGAACCCACCCACTGTTGAGGGTAGGGCGTTTAAGATGACGGTGGATGATGCGAACACCACAGATGATGTTATAACGGGTATGTTTCTGACAAACTCTACTGCTGCTAGAGTGTTATTTGATTCTGGGGCTAATCACTCCTTTGTTTCCATGGAGTTATGTGATAGATTAAATGTGCATGTTATTAAGCTTGCTAATTCCCTAGAAATAGAGGTAGCTAATGGCATGATAGTTCCGGTCACGACTGCTGTTGCTGGAGCTAAGATTGACAAAGATGGTGTGCGTTTTCCTGTTTATTTTCTTGTTATGCCTCTTTTTGGATTTGATATGGTTCTCGGGATGGACTGGCTACGTTTGAATCAAGCCAGTATTAAGTGTCATAAGAAGTTGATTTCCTTCCCGTTGGCGGATGGCACACGTGTTGTAGCAAGGGGTGAGAAAGCGGGATATGTAACTCCTATAATTTCTTTTCTGAAAACTAAAAAGGCGTTGGATAGAGGATGTGAATCGTACATGGCATATGTTATTGATGAAAAGAAAGAGAAACTAACGACGAATGATATTCAGGTGGTAACGGAATACCCGGATGTGTTTCCAGAGGAATTGCCAGGGTTGCCTCCAGTTCATGAGGTAGAGTTCAAGATTGACTTAATCCCTAGGTCTCGACCAGTGGCAAAGTCTCCATACAGATTGGAACCTTCAGAAATCCAAGAAATGATGACACAGATTTAGGATCTGTTAGACAAGGGCTTTATTCGTCCGAGTTCGTCTCCATGGGGTGCACCAGTGTTATTTGTAAAGAAGAAGGACGGTACATTGCGTATGTGTATCGACTACCATTAACTGAATAAGAAGACGATAAAGAATAAGTATTCGTTGCCTATAACTGATGACTTATTCGATCAACTACAACAGGGAGCTTCGTTCTTTTCAAATATTGATTTGAGATCGGGTTATCATCAAGTATGTGTATCTATACAGATGTGTCAAAGATAGCTTTTCGTACTCGCTATGGCCACTATGAGTTCTTAGTTATGCCGTTCGGCTTAACTAATGCACCTGCGATATTTATGGATTTGATGAATAGAGTATGTCGACCATTTATGGATGATTTCATGATTGTCTTTATCGATGATATCTTGATTTATTCAAAGACTAAGTTAGAACATGATGAACATTTGAGACAGGTTCTGGATACTCTAAAGAAAGAACAATTATATGCGACGCTCTCAAAGTGCGAATTCTAGTTAAGAGAGGCCCAGTTCTTGGGGCATGTGATCTGTAGTGAAGGAGTAAAAGTGGATCCTTCAATGGTAGAGGCAGTAATAAATTGGAACGCTCTAAAGACACCTTCTGAAATAAAGAGTTTTCATGGATTAGCAAGGTATTACCTCAGATTTGTTAAACACATTTCCGGGATTGCCGGTCCGTTGACTAAGTTAACTCCAAAAGATGAGAAGTTTGTGTAGAGTGATGTAACATCCTCGACTTGGGCCTAGCTGTAAATAGTATGTATGTGTGTGTAACTAATATAATAGGAGGATATTTTATGTAATTGAAATGTTAAGATTGATTAAATATAAATAGATGTTTACTAAGTTGTGGCATTAAATATGTATATTAAGTATAATATATATATATTAAGAAGTAATTAAAAGATATTTAGGAAAACTAATTGTGAAGGAATCCAGAGGCGGTTGCCTCTCGATAAATTTATATATATGTGAGTTGTGTTAGTATTGACTCAAAAAGTCAAAAGTTGACAAACACATACAAACACACACACTTTCTCTCGTTCTTGAAGAAGTTATGAAGTTGGAAGATTTGGAGAACTTTAAATCTGAAGAAGGTTAGTTGATATCTGTTAATAAAGATTAAACATGATTCGTAATAGATATGTGTAATGTTGAAAGCTAGAAACTCAAGTTGATGGGAAGAACTCCATGGATTAACATACAAACCTTACTTTGAAAGTGGGTTTTGTATGTTTGGTGTTCTTAATTAGATTTGATGAGTTTATGACGGTCATATGGATGGAACATGAGTTTCTAAAGTGTTTTTATACGTAAAGAACTAAGGTGTACGAAGCTTTTAAAAAACTTGTCCAAGAAGGTGCCGGATTCCGAAACCTGCAAGTGTGTCGGAATCCGCATTGTATGTCGGAATCCGCAAGTATGTCGGATTCCACATGCATGTCGGATTTCCTCATGTGTGTCGGATTCCGATAAGTTGGTCGGATTCCGCAAATATATATCGGAATTCCAAAATCCGCAAGACAAGTGTCGGATTCTGCAAATATATATATCGGAATTCCAAAATCCGCAAGGACAGTGTCGGATTTTCCGAAATCCGCAGGTTTTGGCGGATATATGCTAAGTCCAGATTTGGGATTCCTATGTTTGTTTTAATAGTCATACTTTGTATGTATAGATGATTGATGTAAATAATAATGTTTTAGGTGAACTTGTTGCATTAGTAAAGCCAAAACAGAAAATATGTGTGTCGTAAGTTACTTAAGTGAGTACGTGCTTTCATGAGTCTGAATAAAGTGAGGCTTGATTGCTAGATGACTAATTGATTGTTATATTACAATGTATGCAAGAGTTTTATTGCGGGTAAGCTCGAGAATGTAAGTGTAAGTCTTGAATGATGTTATGTTACGTTGCTACTTGTAAGATATGTATCAGGTGCATGCCAGCAGGTCCATATTGGAACCACTTAGGTAATACATGACGATATGCATGAATGACTAATTGAATGATGTTGTATGCAAGATGATGAATCCCTATGGGATCATGTGTATGTATGTATGTGCACTGTCTACAGACTATTTGAAGCATGGTGAAAGTCAGTCGGTTGTAACTGGATCCCATGAGGACTTCGGTCATAATTCGGGATTTAACGGTGATTCGGGAGGCATTCCGGATCGTAGGTTCTGCAGAACCACCGTGACTTAACGTGAGTGGTAATCAACTGGATGACCGCTGGATTACTTAAGGAGCTTCTGGCTCTGTGAACAATGTTTGGTGGACTGCTTTATGCTCCCCTACCAGCACGGTTGGTTGTGTCTGATTCCCCAGTCTGAGTTGTTGAGCGGGATTGATTACCCTGCAAGACATGACTCTTACTGAGCTTGTCAACACATCACAATGTGATAAGATAACAATGATTGATTATCTATATGTTGTATGACTTGCTTTACTGATGCTTGTGATAAGTAAGTACTCACTACCTACGTTGTTTAGCTAATGGTACTATGTTGCCCCTTTCCGGGTAAAGACTAGAAGGCCTGGTGAGGCGGGTTGCTTTTGATGCAAATAAACCTTTGTGGGTTGGAACACTTTGTTATATGATGTAATGTTGATTATGGTCGGTTCTTGTGTTAGGTAACACCAACAGTTGTTTTTGGAATGATAATGATGTAATTAATTGTCGTAATTTTTAAAATGAAAAATTCCGCTGCTAAATCTGATGTTTTAAGTTGGTTGAATAAATCTACTCATAATTAAAATTCGAATTATCACTAAATTTGCTCTTTTCAGAAGCGGTGTTACAATTAGGTATCAGAGCCAAAGTTTGAGGGAAGTGGGTACTTGTAAGTGTATTCGATCTCAAACTCAGGCCCGACCATAAGTAAGTGTTCCTATGGGGGGTTGAGTGAGAGTGTCATATGAATGTTAATTGTTGTAAGTTTACTTGTAAGTATGATAAGTAAGTATAGCAGAGTATTAAATACTCTTTCTCTGTTATATAGAAAGTTGAGTAAAGATGTCTGCTGAACGTGGTAGTACTGAACAAGCTTTAAAAGAGATGGAAGATGAGGCTTCTCATATGCCTCATCAAGCTGACCATGAATGTTCTCAGCACAATGCCGAAGGTGGTAGGCCTAAGCCAGATCAGGCTACCTATATAAAGCGTCTGGAAGAAGAGCTACATATAGCCAAAGAGCTCTTGTTGCAGACCACGTTGAACAAGCCACGCAAGACTTGTTCTTACAAGAAGTTTTTGTCGTGCAAACCACTGACATTTGAGGGGAGTGATAACCCCACAGTTACTATACAATGGCTCCGTGAAATGGAGCAGGTGTTTGAATCGTGTGATTATGAACTGGTGTATTGCGTGAAATACGCAGTACGTATGCTGAAGGGTCGTGCCATCTTCTTATGTTACTATACAAAGCCTTGGATGTATTTTGTGTGTTTGAGAGAGTTATGAAAATTATATTAACTTTGTGTATTTCTTTCAAGCAACCAAAACCATTAGACTTCATGTGGTTTATATAGAACTCAAAATTGAGTTCAAAAAACATGCAACAATTAATCTCATGGCTATTACATGATCAATACACATAAACACACTTTAACTAGCTTTGAAAGCCTAGTTAAGAGGCTGTTACTGCATGAGGCATGGTCGTGCCTCATAGGGTACGGGCATGCTAGCCCAAGAGGCCACGCCCAAGTCACGCCCGACTTGGGCTCGTGCATGTCCGTTGGGCACAGGGCACGGGGGTACCTAGCCACAGGCCACGCCCAAGTCACGCCGGACTTGGGTTCGTGCCTGCCCATAGGGCACGGTTGTACCTCATAGAGGCACGGGCGTGCCTAGGCCCACCAGAACAAGTTTCTTGTTTTCTCTCTCATTAGACCATCCGTGATGCCGGAATCGATACTTGGCGTGTGACCCAATAGGCCCTTGCTTCATCAGCCATGACACCAACTCGTTCGTGTGGCAGTGGGCATAATCCAACAGACTCCCACTTGCACATGACAAACTCACAAAAGGCGTCACCGACATAGAGCGGCCTATAGCAAGGCATGTATGCCCCCAAGTCAGCACAGGATTTGTCTTCCCAAGACAAATACCTAACCAAAAGGAAAGGTCATATAGATAAGTGATTATATACCCCTTCATTCACGATATCCGTTGTGAATGCAGGTCATGAAACATGATCAACCCCAAGTCATTCACGATTATGTTTCTCGATATAGACTAACTATGACTAACAAAACAAGTTTCACAATTGATTCACTATCAATTCAACTTGAGCACGGCCATGCATTTTGATTTGTCATCAGCTTAGTCAACGAGGGGCCCATGGATATCTCTCAAAAGAGGAACTAATACTTTTGACTACACCGTCCTATCATATTAACAAGTTCTTGCCTGAAAACTTCCCTTATAACAGCCAGTTACGAACTGCATTAGAAAGCAATCTAAACAAGTCCAAGTTAATAATCAAGTGACGTGCGCATCTCCAGTAGAAGGATAAATAATATTATCATCCTGATTTACTCGTAATAATATCCATGAAGTAAACTCAGGTACGGGTCCTCCAATTACTTAATCACCATCAAGTACATGCTAGTGTTGCGTAAACAAGTATTCAATCCAAGATGAAAACTTTACCAACCACTCGCCTCGATCTTAATTCACTTCTTCCTTCCAATGAAGAACAACCGATCGTGGAGTATTTATAATAAACAAGTTTATTCATGGAAGTATTAAACATGCAAAGATAGAATACAATAATGTTTCATAAAGTAACCGCTCCATGTGTATATTAAATCCCCATTTAATAGTCATTACAATAAGAAATACATTATTTCTTTAATGTTCTCAATAAAAAATACAACTAAAACAATTAAACCAAGTCACTAGCAAATCTAATACCAATAGACTTAGCATGAGAATCATGCTTAACTTGTGACAAAGGTTTGGTGAGTGGATCTTCCAAGTTCCCCTCAGTCGGTACTCTACTAACCACAATGTCACCATTCTTGATGATATCACGAATAAAATGATATTTCCGAGCAATGTGTCTTGTACGTCGATGCGCTCTTGGTTCCTTAGCTAGAGCTACTGCACCCTCATTGTCACAGAAGATTTCAATAGGGTTAGCGATGCTAGGAACAACTCCAAGGTCTTGAATGAATTTCTTCATCCATAGGGCTTCCTTAGCAGCCTCCCTTGTAGCAATATTCTTTGACTCCATAGTTGAATCGGCCACGGTATCTTGCTTGGAACTTCTCCCACTTATTGCTCCACCATTTAACAAGAATACAAATCCCGATAGAGACCGACAATCATCCTTGTCCGTTTGAAAGCTAGCATCAGAATATCCAGTAACTCTGAGCTCCTCTGATCCACCGAACACTAAAAACATTTCCTTAGTTCTCTGAAGATATTTATGGATGTTTTTAACCGCAACCCAATGACTTTGACCAGGGTTAGACTGATACCGGCTCGTCATGCTCAAGGCACACGACACATCAGGCCGAGTACATAGCATAGCATACATGATCGATCCCACTGCCGAAGCATACGGGACTCGACTCATTTCCTCTAGTTCCTTTTAAGAACTAGGACATTGAGACTTGCTCAACACCATACCATGCAACATAGGCAAATTCCCTTTCTTGGAATCTTGCATCTTGAACCTCTTCAAGACTTTATCTATGTACGTACTCTAGCTCAAACCAATGAGTCTTTTAGATCTATCTCTATAGATCTTTATCCCTAAAATATATGCTGCTTCTCCCATGTCTTTCATAGAGAAGCAACACCCAAGCCAAGTTTTCACTTCCTGCAAGGTAGTCACGTCACTTCCTATGAGTAGTATGTCATCTACATACAAGACTAGAAAAACTACAGCACTCCCACTAGCCCTGACATACACACAAGGTTCATCTTTGCTTTTAGAAACGCCAAACTCTTTGACCTTTTCATCAAAGCAAATGTTCCAACTCCGAGATGCTTGCTTAAGTCCATAAATGGACCTCTCAAGCTTGCAAACATTATTAGGATATTTGGGGTTTACGTAACCATCAGATTGTGCCATGTAAACCTCCTCTGCTAACTTCCCATTAAGGAAGACAGTCTTGACATCCATCTGCTATATTTCGTAATCGTAATATGCAGCGATAACCATTAGTATCCTAGAAGATTTCAACATAGCCACCGGAGAAAAGGTTTCATCATAGTCTACACCATGAGTTTGAGTGAAACCATTTTCTACCAGTCGGGCTTTAAAGGTGTCTACTTTTCCATCCATGTTAGTCTTCTTCCTGAAGACCCATTTGCACACTACATGATTGTGGCCGGGTACCGGGTCAACCAAGACTTGATTATCCGCCATGGATTGCATCTCACTGTCCATTTCCTCCTTCCACCTAGCAAACTCAGGGCCCACTACAGCTTCCCGGTAGTTGGTCGGTTCACTATGATCCACCAATAGTTCGCCGCCCTCGGATATGAGAAACCCATATCTTTCCAGCTCATTACGAACTTTACCAGATCTACATAGCTCTAATGGCTGTGTATCAGGCACCTCATCCACCAATGGTTGAGGTTCCACTTCTTCCGGTACGCCGACCTCAGAAGCGGTACTAGTGCCAACATCAGGCTGATCATTGGTGTAATCTAGAATTTCCTCTAGATCGACTTGCCTCCCACTGGCTTCTGCAGATATCAGCTCCCTTTCAAGGAAGACCGCCCTTCGAGCAACAAACACCTTTTTCTCCGAAGGTTTGTAAAACAAATATCCCATATAACCAGCTGGGTAGCCAATGAAAATACACTTCTCGTCTCTGGGTTCAAGTTTGTCTTGAGCTTCACGTCTCACGTAAGCTTCACAACCGCAGACCTTGAGATAGGATAGCAAAGGAACCCTTCCATGCCACATCTCGAATGGTGTATTTGCAACCTTCTTTGTTGGTACAAGGTTTAAGGTCCTAGTAGCGGTTTCCAAAGCATAACCCCAAAAACTTGCGGGTAGTTTGTACGACTCATCATGGGCCGAACAATATCCAATAAAGTTCGGTTCCTCCTCTCGGCGACCCCATTTAATTGTGGTGTCCTGGGTGGAGTAAGTTGTGAAATAATTCCACAACCCCTAAGATGATCCAGAAACTCAGTACTAAGATACTCACCACCCCTATCGGATCTGAGAATCTTAATCTGCTTGCCTAATTGATTCTGCACTTCGTTTTGGCATGTCTTAAACACGTCAAAGGTTTCAGACTTATGCTTAATCAAATAAACATAACCATACCTACTTAAATCATCAGTAAAGGTAACGAAGTACCTACACTTGTTTCTTGTAGCAGACCTGAACGGACCACACACATCCGTGTGAACAATGTCCAACAAGTCTTTGCCCCTTTCACTAACGCCGGTGAAGGGCGCTTTAGTCATTTTGCCTAATAAACAATAATCGCATACTTCGCTTGACCCATGGTCAAACGATTCCAAAATCCCATCCACTTGGAGTTTGGCGATACGTTTCTTGCTTATATGGCCAAGACGACTATGCCACAAAGGCAACTTGTCCAATACACCTTTGGACTTAGAATCAATGTTCATGATTGATTTATTACCATCTAAACACAGACTTGTTTCATAAATCCCACGACATGGATAAGCTTTAAAGTAATGAACATCATTTCTCAAACAAGAAATAATTCCATTATTAAAATTAAACTCATAACCATCGTCATACAAAGTGTGAAAGGAAATAATGTTTCGTGCCACGCAGGGCGAAAAGCAAACATTGAATAAGGTAATAGCAAGTCCTGAAGGAAAGGCGAGATCAACACTCCCTATCCGTTCCACGGGAACCACATCCTTGTTTCCCATGATCAGGTCAAGCTCTCCAGCACCCAGCGCCCTACTTCTTTTTAGCACCTGCACAATATTACAAATATGAGTGCCACAACCGGTATCAAGTACCTAGCCGTTAGAAGTAGTAGTATTGTGGAGTTCAATCATAAACGTACCTGAGTTACCCGCTCCCTTCGGTTTTTCCCGCTTGAGCTCCTCAAGGTAATTTGGGCAAGAACGCCGACAATGCCCCTTTTCCTTGCAATGGAAGCACTCAGCTTCCGCAGGGTCCTCGGCCGGTGGAACCATCACGGCTTTCCCCTTGCCCTTCGGGGCCAGACTCGGGTTAGGTCTTACAACCTTTCCCTTACCCTTTCTCTTAAAGGGGGGAGCACCTTTTCTTTTGTTTCCGCCTCTCTGGATAGTTAGGACGGGTTTGGACGAGGAGGGCTTCTTAGACATGTCGGACTCGACGGTCTTTAACATTCCATGAAGCTCCGTTAGGGACTTGTCCATGCCATGGACATGATAGTTCCACACAAATTGTGAAAAGAAACTTGAAAGAGAACGGAGGATTACATCCACCGCCAACTCCCTCCCCAACGGGAATCCTAACCTCTCCAAGCGATCAACCAATGCCTTCATCTTAAGCACGTGAGCTCACATTTCCACCCTTATGCAAATGGCAATCGAAAAGGGACTTTAGGCACTCGAAGTGCTCTAGCTTAGCCTGCTGTTGGAACATTTCCTTCAGCTGGTTAAGCATGTCATATGCTCCTAAATGTTCCATTTGTTTTTGAAGCTCAGGAATCATTGATGAGAGCATAATGCAAGCCACTTCGTTCGTTTCCTTGACGCGCTTGTCATACGCGTCTCGGACCGCCCTAGTCGCATTCGCCGCAGGTGCTTCCTAAGGGCTATCCTTAGTTGCATGAACCAATCCATGAAGTTTTGGCCATCGAGTTTGGCCTTTTCGAGGAACAATTTTAGGGAAATAGAGTTCGATGAAAATGTAGAAGCGTTGTTGGATGCCATCTACAAAATTAGAGTACCAATTTTAGTTGTCAAATCCTTGTAGAAATAATTACCCAATAGTTTTAAAACTTAATTATTTGAACAAGGCTAAGAACCATATTTCACTCTATCTCATGACGGGTTTACCGCGGATCATGAAATAAGTTATTTAGGCGGGTAGACAAATTACCGATTGCAACCATTGCAACTCTTAGATACTTGCGGGATCCTTCCGACACCAAATGTTTAAGGCATGTTTGATCCCTTCATACACCAATCCTTTTATTATTTCTTAAATGACTCGGCTAGAGATCGACATCATTTAAGCAACATAAAAGAATTTGTAAGTCGCCCGTCAAGACACACGTTGGTACCCTAGCCCAATCATTGGTTCGTGCTTAAGCTCGACTACCATTATTGCAGGTTGCCACACTCACCTTCCACACAACTCCACAATGCATGACTCGTGCTAATGCTCAACAATCATCCAAGTTTTGTTAGATTTGGGTGGTGTCGTCTTATGGGTGGCGCGTAACTTACTTTTCGAAAAACGGGTTTTTGTTTTCCGGTTAAAATAATATTTTAACAATTTTGACGAATTAGCAATTTAAGTGATAAAAACTCCTTTTTAATCACCGTTTAATATAAACACCTTTTATATTAATGTTTGCCAATTCTTATGCGCGTAGAAATATAAACTCATTTATAAATCTCTTGTTTTATATATTTTCAAAAATTCTCTACCATACATCCTAAAGAATTCAAATATAAAACAACCACGCATGAATATAAATAATGACCCGGTAACATGCCCAAATCCTAAGTATTTTCCACATGAGCCAAAACGGGGAAAACATAGTCAATCTAGGGACAACACCAAGGGATGCTCCGTCACGATCTCCACTCCGGCGAATCTCCCGGACTTGGTTCGTCAAGACGCCAACACCGTGTCTCCCGGTCGGTTTTGATGCAATATTACATATTTGAAATAATCTAAGTACGAGTACATAATAATAAGAAAACGACATGTAAGTCACGATCCTAATAATCTATTACGAGTACACAGATTTAAATAAACGACATGCAAGTCGCGATCCTAATAATCTATTATCGGTTGCTTGGTCCCAAAGAGGGTGAACAAGCAACCGATACAGTGTAGAAGGGGGGGGGGTTGAATACACTTTATACAATTAAACAAATTAATCAAATGTATATTCAATTATCAACCAGAACAATAACTATTATCACTCTCTAATCAAATCAACAGGATGATTTGATATTACCATGATTATAACCTCAACTCTCTCTAAACACTCTTGAATCACAAACTAATTGATGATCGAATTTCTTGTTAAAACTGATTAACAAGAACTTTTGAAAACTCTCTCTAACTTTGAACTTACAAAGTTATCGCAACACAGGCGTATCAAGTATCACGAACACTGTACGTTTTGCAACTTACGCAATCTTGCAACTTATGCAGTATCACGTACTTGTTATCGTATATTTTCGCGCATTCGCTCGTGTATGTATTCATGTATAAAAACCCAGAAGAAGGTTTATACTTTTACTTGATATATCTACGAACAAATCATAGTTTAAAGATAGAACTTGTCTTTTCTTTAAAACCGTAATAAACTTCCTAATTATAACATATCTAATTAATTCCGTTTGAGATTTCTATCCAACTAATAGATAGTTTAAATTAGGTTTAGATATCCTAATTTAAATGTCGTAGATATGGAGAGTTTATAACCGAATTTAGAACTTACTTAAATTCTGAACTGACTTCTGACGCTGAGCTGACATACTCAGTCTTGACCTTGTCAAGGTGACTTCTTGAATCTTGGATTCTTGAATCTTCAAGTCTTCAAGTCTTCAAGTCTTCACTCTTAAAACCTACCTCAGTTTAGAAGTTACTGAGCTATCTAGTACTTACATAGAAAACTCTATATCTGTTTATACGCTGACTACTCAGCTTTAGCTGACCAGTCAGTCTATAACAGACTTACATAATCCCTAACTCTTAACCTATCATCTATACATATCTATAGTGTGTCTCATCAAATCTAACTATTCTAAACATGGGACTAACAATCTCCCCCTATTCGATGATGACAAAACATTGAATCAAATTAGTTATAGGTTAACAGAATTATGCTGAACAACTCTGGAACTGATCAAAGTTAGTTCTTGAAATAAGTATTGAACTGATCCATACTTATTCACGTATCTTGAACTTACAAGATATTTATGTTACAAATCTATTATAAGAATTGTATTCTAAGTATTTGAATATACAACTACTCAGATTCTGAACTTATCAGAAGTAACTTAAGTTCTGAACTTACAAAACTTATACAACTGAACATATCAATTTAGAATAGAATATCAATCATCAGCTTGAACTTGCAAAGCTGTGTGTTTGAACATATCAAATATAATTTTGAACATATCAAATAATGAAAAGTTGAACATATCAAACTTGAGTTTGTATTAATGAACATATCATTTACACTGTAGCTTAATCTTTATGATTAGCTTCTGCACACTTAGTGCTTACAAAATTATAGATCTAATCTATATAATCAATAGGATCTCCAACTTCTAACCACATATCATAACATGTAAGTTCCCATATCGCAGCTTTCTTGATAGCATCATTCACAATCTCTTCACCTTCTGGCAGCTCTCTCATCTCAGTTTTCCTTGATCTTATTTCTTTGTTGAGATGATATCTGAATACTGAGTTCTGAATTGAGTCATCACATAGAATTCTCAAGTACAGAATCAATTCCAGATTTGCCAAATGAAGATCTGTTACTTTCAAGAAACATTGATTACCTTCCACATCACGATACAAGAATCCTTCCTAAGGTTGAGTGATATAACTATTCTCTCTGAATTCAACTCCCTCTGGAACTTGTAAAATGATGTCTCTTTTAGCTCGCTAGCTTGCTGCTCTAACTCTTGCATCTTTGCCTCGATTAAGGAAAGTATCAATTTCATCAGCAGGGATCTCACCTAGCTGATCGATTCTTATGAAGATTGTCTTAAGTACATCAACTATCTCTTGTCTGATTTGACTCTTTTTCATCTGCTTGATAGTTGTGGCTATGATCTTCAACTCTGAGAACCCCAACTAGTACAGACATCTCATATCTAGACCAATTTATTGTTTGTTGTCTAGTACAAAGTTGATGATTACCAATTCTCCTTTTCTACTCAGTGTAATTGATTCAATCTTGTTATTAAAATGTGTTCTTTTATAACAATGCCTTAGATCCACATATGAGTAGGGAATTGGGGCAGCTCTTGGACCAGAGTAGTTAGCTTCAGCTTCAGCTCTGACAGCCTCAGCTTTAGTCTTTTCTCATTGAACTTCAGCTTGTCGTTGCTGCTCTTTTATTTCCTCCACTGTTATGCCTAGTTCTTTAGCCATCTCTTGTAACATTTGCTCAGCAAGTATGTCACTGGCTTTCTGTGCTGCATCTGCTTCATCACTTGAGTCAGATTCATGTGCAACTAGTTGAGACTTACCCTGTTGCTCTGGCTCAGGCTCAGCAATGATGACCTTTCTTTTCTTTGCTAGAGGCATAACACTTCTTTTCTTTCTTTTTACCATCTCAAACACCTTACTCTTCCCTTTATCTATTTGTGAAGTTGGAACGGACTCAGCTTCAACAAATTTTGGCAAATTTGCTTGAGGAAGGTTGGTGTGAACAGCTTGAGATGTTTCTTCAAGTGGAGTTTCTGGTTGAGCTTGTGAAGTTGTGGTAATTTGGACTATTGGAGCATGTTGTTGTTGAGAAGGTTGATCCACAGTACTCATGAAGTGATCATGAGCTTGTTCAAATTGTACTTCCTCTGTATGCTCCCCCTCAACCTTATCATCACACTTCTTTGATTCTTCCTCCCCCTTTTTGTCATCATCAATAGGGGAGGGTCTGAGTCTGAGCATGAAGCTTTCCAAGTTGGCTACTGAAGTTGACAAATCAGTAAGTTTGCGCATCAACTTGGCTTTGTCATCTTTCCTTTCCGTGTGTAGAAGCTCAAACTGAGTTTGTAGATAGTCCATAGTGACTTGAGCATCAGTGGTCATCATCTTGGGCTCCTCAGGTCTTCTTCTTACCTCAACGTCCTCCTGTCCAGTGAAAGAGTGTATTTCCACCGTAGGAGTGGCTGTTGAGTGTTCCTCAGTAGATAAGAATGTGGGTCCCATATCCAAAGGTTGGTGATGACCTATGGAATCAAGGGGGCCAGAATGGAGACCCTGTAAACCTTCCTGGTTTACAATGGAGCCCTCAGTTCCTGCCGGTGGAGATATCAATGTGATATCAACTCTAGTGTCCTTTATAGGTGAAGGACCACCTTTGGCAATTTTCCTTGTATAGGTGTAGGATATATCCATGGTAGTAGTGGGCTGACCAAGGTTGGCTGTAGATTGTAAGATAGATGGAGATGTTTGAGATAGAGGAGAGGGGTTAGACTGAGTTGGGCTTGAGTCAGTGCTATCTCCTAGTTTTGGAGATGGAGAAGTAAAAGAGAGAGAAGGAGATAAGGGATGCGAAAGTATACCTGCTACACCTAGCAGTGGAGACTTAGAGCTAGGAAACAAACTCCTTTGCTCTGAACTCGAAGTGGTGGATGAGATTATTTGTGCATTGGGTTTGAGCTGAGTCCTAGGTTAATCAGCCTGAGGGGACTCAACCTCTGAACCAACATCGTCATCCACTTCTTCCGCAACTTACTCCTCTATTTCAGCTTCACTTGACTCAGGAGTCGGAAGCTGTATATACTCCCTCATCTGAGCACTCAATGTGGGGTGCCCAGGGAAAATATCATGGGCGAACATTCTGTACCTGAGAACAGGAGTAGGGATTGACTCATATTCAGTAGTATATCTTCTACCAACTTGTCCTCGATGACCATGGATATAAATCTTGCGAAGGGTACAATGGTGTCCCTTATGTTCTTGGTCACCAATGACTTGAATGCCTCAAAGATCAACTCAGCGTAATCCACTCGTCGATCATAAAATAAGTTGTATAGTAGTTGCATTTCAAAGTCATTTACATTATCTAGACCTCCAATCTTGTATCCATGGGAACGAACCACAGTGGATACCATAAATCCCCATGCCGTCTGGAAAACAGATTTCCTTATGACGCCAATCACTTGAGGATGACCCATTAAGGGTAAAACACTTCGTGATGTTTCCCTAGAAACCGTTGCTTCATACTGATTATGAATCGGGAGATGAAGAATTTGGCGGAGACAGTTTGCATCAACTTCTATCGCCACTTGTCCACTTAGGACTGTGCCCCGTATAACCGGTTGAGTTGCATCCAGTTTACACATATACAAGAATTCCGTGAGAAGTTGAGGGATGAGCACAGCAGGTCCATGAAGAAATGCATGTGCCAGGGGTCCCTTGCGAATGTAGGAGACCCACTCCTCATATCCCCTGCCAATTTTGGACTTTGGAATGTCGGTACAGGCGATGACATTGTTTTGTTTGTAGGTGGGGAGTGCGTTGTGCTTGAAATTTCCACCACGGATCATTTGTTCAGTTAGATTTAGAGTATACCCCTCCATTGAAATCAAACTTATCGTATTGGATTGCACTTAACAGTAGTAAGGATTAGCACTTAGCAATGAACTCTGCACACAGCAACGTTAGGGTTTAAGAGAGAAGAATATTTTGGAAGTTTAAACGAAATATGATGAAAAATCTCTCTTATTTATACCTTTTCAATGTGAGAGAAAAGTTACCGTTATCTGAGGGTAATAAATATGACCGTTACCATAAAAATCACTTCTACGCAGTTTGTTACAACAGCTAAATTTATTGTTAGTTACCCAAACTCACACAGTTATATTGAAAAGATATTTTTATGAAAAGAATATATCATAAACAATTTCTAAACGACTGACGTTTATTTACCGGACACACCGTAAATATTTTGAACTTACCATTGTATTGGACATACCATTTGTTAGGACTAACCTAGCCATGTGGAACTGATCACACTTTGGAACGGAATACTCATCTGATCTTGAGTGTTTAGCTGAGATGAAGCACTCAGCTTCAGATGTAGCACTCAACTCAGCTTGAGCACTTAGCTCAGATTTTGACACTTAGTCAAATATAGCACTAAGGGTTGAGCATGCCAAGCTTGCCAAGTACAGTTGTAAATCTTGTGCCTTCAATTGCTTTAGTGAAGATACCTGCAAGTTGATCTTCAGTCTCAACGAAGACTAACTCTATCTTTCCCTTTTCTACAATATCTTTGATGATGTGATGTCTTATCTCAATGTGCTTGGTTCTTGAGTGAAACACTGGGTTGTGTGTAATGGCAATAGCACTTTGATTTTCAGAAAATATAGGAGTCTTCGAATAATGCAAATCAAAGTCCTTAAGCTGATGTTGTATCCACAATATTTGAGCACAACAGCTCCCTGTAGCTATGTATTTAGCTTCAGCTATTGAAATTGCCACTGAATTTTGTTTCTTGCTTGTCTAGCTAACCAATTTTCCACCCAAAAGTTGACATCCTCCAGTAGTACTCTTTCTATCAAGACCACATCCTGCGAAGTCTGAATCGGAGTACCCTATCAGCTCAAATCCAGATCTTTTGGGATACCACAAACCTAAGTTTGGTGTTCCCTTCAGATATTTGAGTATTCTTTTAATAGCTAGCCAGTGTGATTCCTTTGGATCAACCTTATATCGTGAACAAACACATGTAGCAAACATTATATCAGGTCTGCTTGCTGTTAAATAGAGTAATGAACCTATCATTCCTCTATATGTAGTCTGACATACAGATTTTCCATCAATGTCCTTGTGTAGCTTGACATTGTATAACATTGGAGACTTTGCAAGATGGCTTGAGTCTAATCCATATTTCTTAATCAGATCAAAGACATACTTGCTATGATTAATAAATATACCATCTTCTTTCTGATAGATTTGAAGTCCCAATAAGTACGTCATCTCACCTATCATGCTCATTCTGTATTGATTAGACATTATCTTGGAGAACCAATCACACAGATCTTGGTTTGTTAATCCAAAGATAATGTCATCCACATAAATTTGAACCAGAATGACATGTCCTCTGCTCTTTCTTATGAAAAGAGTTTTGTCAATACTTCCTCTGACAAAATCATTTGAGAGCAAATAGGTGGATAGTGTATCATACCAGGCTCTTGGAGCTTGCTTGAGTCCACACAAAGCCTTTTCCAACTTATAGACATAATCTGGATGTTTAACATCAATAAAACCAGGGGTTTGTTTCACATAGACCTCCTCTTGTAGTGCTCCATTTAGGAATGCACTTTATCATCCATTTGATACAGTTTAAAGTTTTTGAAGGCTGCATACGCTAGAAACAACCTTATAGCTTCAATCCTTGCAACAGGGGCTGAGTCAGAGCAGTGTCTCTCAGGCTGAATAGGACTTACTTCTTCAGTCTGAGTAGGAATTGGAAGATCACCTAGATCTTCAATCTGACGTGTACCAGATGATTCACCAAGACTCTCAGGCTGATTATCTTCAATATAGATATTTACTTTCGATGATGCACATTTGTCGGATTTACTATCAACATCATCATCAGAATCATCCATAACATACATGGGATTTGATGTGAGATCTTCTTTGCTCCTCTTAAGCTCACTCAGACTAATCGGGTCAGCTTGAGCTCTGTTGGATTCATCAATATTTGTCTCATCAAACGTAAGATGTATCAAACTCTTCAATTACCTTCCTTTAAAGATTAAACACTATGTAAGCTTTGGAGATTGAATAATATCCAACAAATATCCCTTGATCAGCTTTGGGTTTCAACTTATGGAGCTGATCTCTTTGGTTTAGCACATAGCATGTAGAACCAAAAATGTGGAAATATCCAATGTTGGGTTTTCTGCCATGATACATCTCGTAAGGTGTTTTACCATGTCTTTAAACTATAATCGATCTATTCAGAGTATAGCAGGCTGTACTTACAGCTTCTACCCAGAAGCTCAGCTTGAGCTTTGTCTCACATAGCATGGTTCTGGAAGCTTCAATTAAGGTTCTATTTCTCCTTCCCAGAACTCCATTTTGTTGTGGAGTTCTTACAGATGAGAAATTCTGGATAATTCCTTTTTCTTCATAAAAGCCTTCAAGGGTTGAGTTTCTGAACTCAGTCCCATGATCACTTCTGAGTTGTTTAAGAGACTTACCCTTTTGTAACTCTTCTTGTCTTATGAAGCTGATTAACTCATATGCAGCTTCACTTTAGGCTTTTAAGAAGATTACCCAAGTGAATCTTGTGAACTCATCAACAATCAATAGAGTATACTTTTTGCCATTTAGGCTTGGGGTGCTAATAGGTCCAAATAGGTCCAAATGCAACATATGCAATGGTTCTGTAATTGAAAAATTTTGTTTGGACTTGAAGGATCCCTTATGATGTTTTCCCATTTCACAAGCTGAGCTGAGTTTCTCTTTAGCGAATGTGATTTTAGGCAGACCAGAGACTAACTCTTTGCTTGACAGATTGTTAATATATTTGAAATTTAAATGTGATAGTTTCTTGTGCCATAACCAACTCAGCTTGGGAGTTAAGTCAGAATACAAGCAGGTTTCAGTTGAAGGATCTGCGGAGTTGAGATCTAACAAATATATATCTCTCTCTCTTTTTGCCATTAATATTGGTTTTCCCTTCTTATCGTAAATTGTCCCTGCATGCTTTCTGAAGGTGACATCATAATCCTCATCACACATTTGACTGATACTTATCAGATTGTGTTTAAGGCCTTCAACATATGCTACCTTTTTGAAAGTGACTTTTCCAGCAGTTATCTTTCCATAACCTTTAGTCCTTCCTTGAGAATTATCCCCAAATGTCACCTTGGGTCCTCCATTGTTTTGGAATTCACTTAGAATCCCCTTGCTTCCTGTCATGTGCCGTGAGCATCCACTATCTAGATACCACTTGTAGGAGCCCTGCACATGATCAACTAAACATATTAGTTTCTTTTTGGACCCCACTGTTTGGTGGGTCCTGGGGATGAGTACTTAGCTGATCCTTTGTAGTTTGATTGATCAGCTCGAACAGATTCTGGGTATGTTTTGGACTGATCATCCTTTTCGTTTTCAGGTATAAGATTGGTACTTACACAATCTTTGGCCTCATGACCTCTATCACCACACTTATAGCATTTTCTTCTAAAGATGGGTGTTTGGGTGATTTCTTTGAGTTTTCCAACATTAAAATTGGATTCAGTTTTAGGGTCATATGATGTGGATAACCTTTCAATCCTCTTCGACAGTTTGTCTACTTGATTTTCACTGACTTTGGACTTTCCTTTGTCAGCTTTATGGTTACCTTTATTTGGTGAAGTCTGACTTACAGACAACTTCCTGTTTTTAGACATCCTTTCATATATGGCTTGAGAATTATGTCTTTTTGAGTTAACATGAGATATTCTATCAAAAACAGTTGTTCTCACAGGATTGTAATCCAATCTTTTGAAAAATAACTTACAGTTTCTGTTGGATCTGGAACATTCAGCTTGATGGTTTGAGTGAATAACCTGAGGACTTTGGGTTGGTCTCACAAACTTATTTGTTTTGACCTGTTTCCCTTCCTTGTTCCTTAAGAATGTTCTTGGGAGTATGTCATATGATTTCATCGCTTTGTCTTCAAGACTGACTTGATCTTCGATGATTTCATCAGCAACAGCACTGTAATCTCCCCCTAGCACTGCTTTTACTTGATTTGGTATCTGCTGGTTAATACACCTTTTCTTCTTCTCTTGATGACTTACACCAAGATTCACAGATTTTTCTTAGGTTGTCAGCTTGTTCTTTTGATTCTTGCAGTTCTTCACTTAGAAGTTTGTTTATATGAAGCTGACATTCATAATCACTTTGAATCTTTTTACCATCATTTAAGAGAGTTTCAGAGTGTTTAAGTTCATCTTTTAGTTTTGAAATTTCAGTTTTCAAACTAGATTAAACTGTGAGAGAGGTTTTGAAGTCATTCAACAGATAGTTAAACATTAGACATTTTTGTTCATCAGTGTAAGAGCTAAAGTTATTTACCTTATACATTGAGGCAGGATCCCAGTTACTGGTTTGCTACCCCAGCTTAGCCGCTTCTGCTAGATCCTCATCAAAGGAACTGTCTTCTAACTCATAGTCAACTTGTTCCTCTTCATCCTCAATGGCCATCAAACACCTATCTGGCTCATCATCATCTGAAGTAGATGATTCAGTATCCCAAGTCTCAACAAGAAGACCTTTGGTGTTTTCATCTGGCTTGCCTTTGAGTCTTTGATATTTATTTTTATACTTATTAGCTCTGTAGGCATTCTTGTCAGCTACTGAAGCTGATTCTCCCTTCTTAACTATGTACTCAGTAGATATGTGTCCTATCCTCTGACAGTTATAGCACTTAGCTTTCTTAGGATCAAAAGTAGACTTACCACTTTTGTTTCTGTCAGATTGACCCCTTCCTTTTCTGACTTTCTAAAGTTTCTTGCTAACATTGCCATTTGTTCAGTAAGAGCATATATCTCTTCATCATCTGAACCAGAGTTAAGACTTACCTCCTCAGATTCAGATTCAGAGTCAGTCTCAGCTTAAGACTGTTTAGATCCCTTCTTTTTCTATTCCGCAATTAATGTAGATCCAACATTATTGATAGATTCTTTTAGTTGTTGTTGGGCCACTTTCTTCTGTTCCATGATCTGTTGATGATTTAGAAGAAAACCATAGATAGATCTGAGATCGTATTTTCCTAAGATTCCTCTAGCATAAAGTGCAATGGTGAGCTCATTGAATTATTCTGGTAACCCATCCAAGAACTTCAGTACCAAATCTGCCAGAGTTTCATTCTTTTTAGAAAAGAAAGTTTCATAAGAACGACTCAGATTTGTCTTCTTATGTTGCTTTACCAAGTCAATGCCTTCATACGTGACATTGAGAGTATCCCACATCTCTTTTGAACTTTGGCACCCTGCACAGTATGTAGAAGAGGATTTGTAAAAGCATTCGCTATAATGCTTTGTGCCTTGTCATCAAGATTGAACAGTTTACGATCTTCCTCAGTCCAAGATGCTTCAGGCATGGGAGTTTCTCCAGAGGGAACAGTTTTGTTAGTGGCAGTAATATGGATCATTGGTATGATTGGGCCATCTTGAATCACGGTACTCATCCTGTGATCTACGGACTTTAGATATAGCATGGCTCTAAACTTCCACATAGGATAGTCAGTGCCATCAAAGATAGGACAACCTTTTGCCGCCATTGTTGGTATATGACTTGATTAATTGTTAGTAGACATCTTAACCTCTTGACAGCGGATCTTGATCTTCAACTTATGAAGAAACTTGCTCTGATACTAGTTGTTGGTCCTAAAGAGGGTGAACAAGCAACCGATACAGTGTAGAAGGGGGGTTGAATACACTTTATACAATTAAACAAATTAATCAAATGTATATTCAATATTACAATGATTATAACCTCAACTCTCTCTAAACACTCTTGAATCACAAACTAATTGATGATCGAATTTCTTGTTAAAACTGATTAACAAGAACTTTTGAAAACTCTCTCTAACTTTGAACTTACAAAGTTATCGCAACACACGCGTATCAAGTATCACGAACACTGTACGTTTTGCAACTTATGGAATCTTGCAACTTATCCAGTATCGCGTACTTGTTATTATATATTTTCGCGCATTCGCTCGTGTATGTATTCGTGTATAAAAACCAGAAGAAGGTTTATACTTATACTTGATATATCTACGAACAAATCGCCGTTTTAAGATAGAACTTATCTTTTCTTTAAAACCGTAACAAACTTCTTAATTAGAACATATCTAATTAATTCCGTTTGAGATTTCTATCCAACTAATAGATAGTTTAAATTAGGTTTAGATATCCTAATTTAAATTTCGTAGATATGGAGAGTCTATAACATAATTTAGAACTTACTTAAATTCTGAACTGACTTCTGACGCTGAGCTGACATACTCATTCTTGACCTTATCAAGCTGACTTCTTGAATCTTTGATTCTTGAATCTTCAAGTCTTCAAGTGTTTACTCATAAAAACCTACCTCAGCATAGAAGTCACTGAGCTATCTAGTACTTACATAGAAAACTCTATATCTGTTTATACGCTGACTACTCAGCTTCAGCTGACCAGTCAGTCTATAACAGACTTACATAATTCCTAACTCTTAACCTATCATCTATACATATCTATAGTTTGTCTCATCAAATCTAACTAATCTAAACATGGGACTAACAACACCCAAACGAAAACAATGGTTTGCCACAAAACCATGTCCAACAAAAATATATATTTTGATCAAGATTGCAAAACAACACTTAAGGCACAACAAGAAATCCTTGTACATATGCATTAGCAATTTTAATACACCTTTAAAATTGCATATTCATATATACACCTAAAAATATATGTTTTTGTGAACTTCATGCCAAGTCACACAAAACATATACAATTAGAAACCAAAATATAGTCGGGATCAACATAATCAAGACTAGTCTAATACCCGGATTTTAATATATTTAAACACATTGTTTCAAAAACCAATTCTGACCAAAAAACCATCAGGCACAGGCGTGCCTGCCATTTTTGTCAGTGTACAGTTTAAACAATTTTAAACAGTTTACGAATTCTGCGAGCACTGCCCATTCCCCTACTGGTACGCCCGTGCCTCGGTCGCCGGCACGGCCTGTACCCCTAGAGTTACGACCGTGCCCGGTCACCGGAAAACCAATTTTGGCAGAAAACTCAGAAAATCCGGTTTAACTCCAAAAGTGCAAAGCCATGTTAGAGATGGCTCTGATACCACTGTTGGGTTTTTGTGGTCTAAAATCGCAACGGAAGCAAAACGAGTAGAAAAATATTTTCAAAAGTGGACCACGAATGTGCCCACCATATGGACCAAAACTCTAGACATGACAAAGCAACAAAATAAACATACAAAGAAATAGAATTATACCCTCGATGCTATCTTCTTTGTACGCGCGGGTTTGGAGTTTGGAAGTCTCGTGCACTAACGTGTACACCTCTATCGAAGTCCACACCAAGTCTTGATTTTTTCCCACTTGCTAGAGTGTTAGGTATGCCAACATAAACACCACAAATGTGATCTACACAAAAGAACCAAAGGCTTGGATGTATTTTGTGTGTTTGAGAGAGTTATGCAAATTATATTAACTTTGTGTATTTCTTTTAAGCAACCAAAACCATTAGACTTCATGTGGTTTATATAGAACTCAAAATTGAGTTCAAAAAACGTGCAACAGTTAATCTCATGGCTGTTAGATGATCAATACACATAAACACACGTAAACTAGCTTTGAAATCCTAGTTAAGAGGCTGTTACTGCATGAGGCACTGTCGTGCCTCATAGGGTACGGGCATGCCAGCCCAAGTCACGCCCGACTTGGGCTCGTGCCTGTCCGTTGGGCATAGGGCACGGGCGTACCTAGCCACAGGCCACGCCCAAGTCACGCCCGACTTGGGCTCGTGCCTGCCTATAGGGCACGGCCGTACCTCATAGAGGCATGAGCGTGCCAAGGCCCACCAGAACTAGTATCTAGTTTTCTCTCTCATTAGACCATCCATGATGCCGGAATCGATACTTGGCGTGCGATCCAATAGGCCCTTGCTTCATCAGCCATGACACAAACTCGTGCGTGTTTCAGTGGGCATAATCCAACAATTGTAAGGGCAAATCTACCAGTGGGGGGTTTAAAAGGAAGTTTCAGCCATCTGGAAAATCGTGTCCTTCCAAAGGATAATCCTCAACAGGTGGAAGGACTAATACTTCAAAGAAACCGAGACCTGACACTCCTTGGTGTTCTCTGTGTTGGAGGTGCGGGCAGAAGGGCCATGCTAGTACTAAGTGTGGTTTTAAAGCGGATGTCTGCTATCGGTGCCACAATCCTGGGCACAAGATGACTGATTGCCTAGAGAGGCTGAGTGCTGGAACCAAAGGGTCTTCTAAGGGCCAGAAGAAGGATGATGCACCTTGCGTGAAAGGGAGGGAATTCTAGATGACAGCGGAGGAGGCGAAAGCAGCAGGGGATGTCATTACGGGTACATTCCTTATTAACTATATCCCTGCATGTGTGTTATTTGATTCTGGAGCTACCTACACCTTTGTTTCTGTGGCGTGTCGTAAGAGATTGCAATTACCTGTTGTCCCATTAACTATGCCACTTAAGGTAGAAGTTGCTGATGGTAAAGTAGTCTCTGTTACAGAAAAAGTTCCTATCGCTGGTATTTACATTGATGCGAGTAGTATTCATATTTCATTTTTCATTATGCCTATTGCGGGCTTCGGTATAGTGATCGGGATGGATTGGCTCAGCAATCGTGATGCTGAGATTCTCCGTTCCAAAAAGATGATTAGGATTTCTCTTTCTGATGGATCTTATGTTGTAGCTCGAGGAGAGCGACGGGAGTCTGATATTCCCATTGTCTCCATTATTAAAGCTCAGAGGTCTATTTCTAAAGGTTGTGACTCTTATTTGGCATATGTTATTTATGCTACAATGGAGAAGCGACCAGTCCGACATATAAGGGTAGTGTCTGATTACCCTGAGGTGTTTCCTGAAGAGCTTCTGGGTTTGCCTCCAATTAGAGATGTTGAATATAAGATTGAGCTTATTCCAGGAGCTACTCCTGTAGCTCGATCTGCGTATCGTCTTGCTCCTTCTTAACTTCGTGAGATGATGACTCAAATTCAGGAGTTGCTTGACAAAGGTTTTATCATTCGAGTTCCTCACCATGGGGAGCTCCTGTATTGTTTGCTAAGAAGAAGGATGGAACTATGCGCATGTGTATAGATTACACAGAGCTTAATAAGCGAACTGTAAAGAATAAGTATTCTCTTCCTCGAATCGACTATCTCTATGGTCAATTGCAGGGAGCGACGTGTTTCTCTAAAATTGATCTTCGGTCGGGGTACCATCAAGTACGAGTTCATGAAGAAGATATCCCGAAGACTACTTTCCGAACTCGTTACGGCCATTATGAATTTCTGGTTATGCCATTCGGCTTAAACAATGCCTCTGCCATCTTCATGGATCTAATGAATCGTGTTTGTCATCCATTTCTTGATAGATCCGTGATTGTATATATTAATGATATTCTTGTCTATTCAAAGACGGAAGCTAATCATGATCTTCATCTTCGTCAGGTTCTCGAAACTCTTAAACGAGAACAGTTGTATGCAAATTTGTCCAAGTGTGACTTCTGTCTTAGGGAAGTTCATTTCCCCGGCCATGTCATTTGTAAAGATGGTGTCAAAGTAGATCCAGCTAAGGTGGAGGATGTGATGAATTTGGGGGTTCCTCAAACTCCTTCCGAGATTAAGAGTTTCCTTGGCTTGGCTAGCTACTATCGGCGGTTTATCCGCGATTTCTCAAACCTTGCAAGCCCGTTGACCAAACTAACTCAAAAAGATGTGGCGTTTGTGTGATCGGAAGCTCAGGACGGAACCTTTCAGACCTTGAAGCGATTGTTATGTGAATCTCCGATCCTTGCCTTACCTGAGGCTTCGGAAGACTTTAGAGTTTATTGTCATGCTTCGTAAGCAGGTTTGGGTTGCGTCCTGATGCAGCGTTATGGAGTGATTGCTTACGCTTCTCGGCAAATGAAATCACACGAACGGAACTACCCAACCTACGATCTTGAGCTTGCTGCTGTTGTGTTTGCATTGAAGCTGTGAAGGCATTAACTTTATGGCACGAAGTGTGTGATATGCACTGATCCAAAAGTCTGCAATATGTCTTTTCACAGAAAGAACTCAGCATGCGGCAACGCCGCTGGTTGGAGTTAATTAAAGACTACGATTGTGAGATCCGTTACCATCCTGGTAAAGCCAATGTTGTGGCAGATGCTTTGAGCCGTAAAGGACCGACAACAGAAGCGAAGTTTATGAAGATTGTAGTGGTGCCAGCTTTGATTTCTAACGTAAAGGAAGCTCAGCAGATAGCACTACAAGAAGATAATATGAAAGTTGAAAGGATGAAGAAATTAAAAGACTAGTTAGGTGAAGATAATCGTGTGTTGAAAACTTCACAATCTCGGATTTGCGTACCTTTTGTTGGAGGTAACCGTGAGCTGATATTGCAAGAAACCCACAAGTCCAAGTTGTCTGTCCATCCGAGAATTACGAAGATGTACCATGACCTGAAAATGTTGTATTGGTGGCCAACTCTCAAGAAGAACATCGCTTCCTTTGTGGTGAGATGTCAGATATGCACGCAAGTGAAGACAGAACACCAAAGACCATATGGTAATCTGCAGCAACTAGATATTCTGGAGCGGAAGTGGGATAATATCACGATGGATTTTGTGACCAAACTGCCAAAGACGTTCAAAGGGCACGATATGATATGCGTCATTGTTGCCCGTTGACTAAAAGTGCTCACTTCTTGGCCATGAACGAGTCTGCTTCGTTAACTCGTTTTGCTCAATTGTATATCGATGAGATTGTGTCACGTCACGGTCTTCCTTGTTCGATTGTCTCTGATCGTGTCTCTCGATTTGTCTCGAATTTCGGGCAAAGTTTGTAGCGTGAGCTTGGCATCCGTGTTCATCTGAGCACTGCCTATCATCCGCAAACTGATGGCCAATCTAAATGGACGATCCAAATGTTGGAAGATATGCTTCGTGCATGTTTGGTGGTTCATGGAATTCTCATCTCCCATTGATTGAATTTGCTTATAATAATTCATATCATTCCAGCATTGGAATGCCACCATACGAGATGCTTTACAGAAGACCCTGTCATACCCCAACTTGGTGGTTAGAACCTAGTGAGAAGCAGTTTGCTGGACCTGAAATTGTCCAGATTACTTTTGATAAAGTGAATGTGGCCCTTGAAAGGCTGAAAGTAGCTCGTGACCGACAAAAGATGTATGCGGGTCCTAAATGTCATCCTGCTACGTTTGATGTTGTTGATCGTGTGTTCTTGAAGGTTTCTACTTGGAAACCCGTCATTTATTTTGGGCGTAAAGGGAAGCTAAGTCCACGTTTCATTGGCTCATTCAAAGTCGTACGTAAAGTTAATGATCAGACGGTAACTCTTGAGTTGCCGCCTAAGCTAGATGGTATTCATGATACCTTTAACGTGTCCTACTTTTGCAAGTACCACGTTGAAGAGGATCAGGTTATTCCATTGCATGAACTGAAGGTTGACTCTTATAATTGACTCATTGAAGAACCTGTTGAAATTCTTGACATGAAGGACAAGAAACTACGTAAGAAGATGATCAAATTGGTTCTTGTAAAGTGGAAGCACAACTTAGGCCCAAACCTTACGTGGGAAGTCGAAGATGAGATGAAGACAAGATACCCTCACCTGTTTATCACTGAGCGGATTCCGAGGACGGAATCCTCTTAAGGGGGGTAGATTTGTAACATCCTCGACTTGGGCCTAGTTGTAAATAGTATGTACGCATGTGTAATTAATATAATAGGAGGATATTTTATGTATTTGAAATGTTAAGATAGATTAAATATATATAGATGTTTACAAAGTTGTGGCATTAAATATGTATGTTGGAATCTGCCCACTGACACACGTAGGCCAGCATCACTGCCAATGAAGCGCGGGCCTATTGGGTCACACGCCAAGTTTCAATCTCAACAGCCTACTATAAGAAGAAAGAGTCAAAATGGTCAAATTCCAGTTGACCTAGGCTTCACGACCGTGAAGGATGCTCCACGGGTCGTGAAACAGCTCGTATCCATGAGTACTGTCGTGGGCGGCATGGTTCGTGAAACCCTAGGGCTTCACGACCCTACACGGCCCGTGAAAGAGGTCGTGAAGGCACGAACCCTAACGATTCTTGCACGGCGCGGCACGAATCGTGGAGGATAAATGGCCGGTCGTGGCGCATTTATCCTTCACGGCCCGTGAGAGCCCGTGAAGATGTCGTGAAGGCAGAATTCCAAGTGACACTTGTGTTTTATTGGACCATTTGAGTTGGTCCAATGAGATGGTGCCATTGGGTCTGACTCTGGCTCTTTTGAACAGAATGGAGGTCTTTAAAAAGGGCTCTCTTGGTTCATTAGCCACTCTTGGTCCATTTTGTGCAATACATATACTTGTGAGTTCTTCCATTAAGAGAGAGAGCAAGATCAAGTGTTGGTGATTTGTGCACAAGTGTTTCAAGGTTGTTCCAGAAGATATTCATCAAGTGTTGGTGGTGCTTCGGTTTGCTAGTACAAAGAGGTTGAAGGTTTCTTGGAGTGGACTTGCATTAGGGCTTGGAGCCTTTTCTTTCAAGCTTACATCCCAAATCCGAATTGTTCCAGCCAAGTATCAAAGTCTTCGAGGGTATGATTTGATCTCTTTCTTCTCTTTGTTCTTGTTTTTGGTTGCATGCATGTTCTTGCAAGTTTTCACCACCATTGGGAAATCATGGGATCGGTTTTGTGTGTTTTGTTGCTTCCGTTGCGTGCTTTGATCCTCATGGATTCCCAACAGTGGTATCAGAGCCATACTTGTAAGATGCATGCACCTTTGTGGCTTGAAAATCCATATTTTTTATTTTGGACATTCTGTCCAGAAGGTCTTCACGGGCCGTAGAGCTTGCTTCACGGGTCGTGAAGGTCACAGGACCAATCTCGTGGGGTGGTGGTCGTGAAAGGTTTTTAATCTGTTTCACGAGTCGTGGAGCGTACTGCCTTCACGGCCCGTGAGCTCCCGTGAAGAGCAGTAGCTCGTGAAGGCGTCATGATCAGGCTGTTTTTGGCCTTTTTGAAAAGAAAACTTGATATGGATTTTAGCATTTGATTTTGGTGTTTCCAGAGTCATTTTAGGCTGTTTAGCCTTGTAGTTTAAGCCCCATAATATCCTAATTCTTTTATATGTATGTATTCAGTGGTTTTGGCATAAAATGCACACATGCATACATGTAAATTGTGTATACATGAATATGGATTTCAAAGTGTTTGCAATCCTATGTACAAGGTTTATTCTTGTGCCTTTAGTTTTTGAAGTTCAACTTAAAGAACTGAAAATTCCAGTGAACACTTATAATTTATGGAAAAATAGAGACAACCTTTAACAATTTAAATAAATAAGTTAACAACAAATAAATAATACAAAATAATAAATAAAATAAGTCTAATAGAGCTACATACCTCTTATATTAGGAAAGGAGCTTCGGTAGGAACAAGAAATCCATACGAGTAAACACCTTTGCATACCGAGTGAGTATCATAGCCCCTTTTTACCGTATTTCATATTATTTTGGGGTGAAAGCATGTGTATATATTTCATGAAAAGTTTATTGCCTATCTTCTTATTTATTTCAAATATTATTTCGAGCACTTATGGTATTATTCTTTGATGTGCTTGGGTGATCGTTGTAAGGCCCTTTCGTTGGACATTATTCCTTAATCCGCTAGTGAGCCGATGGTATTTGTAAGTAGCGCTATTTGGAGATTCCGACGTCTCCCATTTATGGTTGACGAACTATAGATGTACTTTACCACTACTAACGTCATTTAATATAGGCGTTAGGTTTATCATGGGCAATTGGTTGTCGGCTAGGTTGGATAATGGTTCAAGCAATAATCATCATAGTCTATTACTACCATGTGCAACGTATTGGGCAATATAATACATCTTCTATCATTCATGCATACTTTTATTTTATTTCAAAAACCTCCATCAATTATTTAAACTTTTCTCATTTAAAAGTAGTTTGTGCATATATTAAAAACCTATGAACTAACCAACTCTAGTAGTTGACCGTTTTCTTTCTTTTACCCGTGCTTTCAGGTGATCGTCGTTAGGTACCTTATGCATACAAGCATGATGTGTGGCATTTCCATCTTCATCGTCAGATTTTATGAAAACACTATCTATTTTATTTACGCATCGTACAAGACTATGTCATTTAATTATTATTCGGTTATGTAACTTTTATTTATGTTTTACCCGAACTATTTATTTTTGTTAAGTTAATATAATGGTTATTATCTATATACCTTGTGCGATGATATCTTGTGCTGTGACACCTCGTGTTTCCGCTTTAGCGGAGTGTGACAGATTTGGTATCAGAGCCTAAGGTTATAGAGAATGTTGTTTTCCTTATGGGGGGAAAACAACAACTATGACCAAAGGTTTATAAAAATAATTTTCAAAATGATTTTTTTTAAAATGCATCAAGTGTATTGATAATATAATTTAGCTGAGTACCACATTGTTATACCTCAATTAGACAAAGCTTGATCACCTATGTCTTATTTAGCTATGTACGATATGGCACTTAGGTTAGTTATAATAAAAATATACTTAGAAACAAAATTTTATTTACTTTCTTTCTAGATCTTGATCATTGTGTGTGTGCATGAGCATAACATTCATATATAGACAATTTAAGTTATGAATTTAGTAAATAAGTCTATTCAAACCTTGCAGATCATGTCAAGCGAAAGTGAACCTACCGAGAACGGCCAAAGATCTTCCACCGATAGTAACCAATCCCCACAATACCAGCTGCCTGAAGGGTTCTTAGAACCCCTACGTAGACCCATAAGGATATTTGACATTCCCTCCTCCCAACCAAACCAAAACCTAAACCCCAGAACAACCGGGCCTCGGGTTAGACAAACTGCCCGAAAGAGGGTGGCCATTCCAGTACGAGCAACCGTAGCACCACCCCAGCCTACCGTGGGAGAACCTTCCCGGCAGGTGAACGAGCCGGTAAGAGCCCCCGTCCTCACAGGAATCCCGATGATACCTTCATCCGGGATGACCGACGAGGAAAAGAGGAGATTCCACCACATGTCTCTGGAGTTATATAACATGAGAGGCATGTTAGATTACCAAACCTACAGGGTTAGTTCGTGCTTAGACATGGCGGACCTTAACCACCGTCACGCAATGCAAGCCTTAGAGGCGGCTCAAGAAGCCCGAAGATTAATTAGGCTAGTGCATACATACCTAGTTTCAGGGGTTGTGTTGATAATGTTAGTGGGGCTAGCTTACATTGGATTTGGGCGCTAGATGGGTTGGAGTGGATCTACTTTGGGTTTTAATGTCTTTTTTTTGTTGATTATGAACTAAAATATCCTATGTTGGTTTGAAAGATGTATGATTGTATGGCTACTATTAACTCTCTATTAATATATATGGCATCTTTTAAAGAGCCGATTTTGGTAATTATTTTGTGCCAAGTGAATGATTGATTATTTAATTAAATCTTGTACTATTAGTCATATTTAATGCCATGAATGAATTAAACACGTTACACGTAGAGTAGTATGAAAAAACTGATTAGATTGAGTGACTAAAAATCATCGTGTGATTATGCTCTAGAACGATGCCTCCACGAAGAGCAAACCCCGAGTTAGATCAACTTGTCATGGAACAAGTGATTGCAACATTACCCAACATAGTTAGCCAAGTTGCTGCTGGGCTTCAAACAAACCAAGGAGCACCAACCCCCACCCAAGATTGCAACTACAAAACCTTTAGGGCCTGCAACCCTAAAGAATTCTTTGGAACGGAAGGAGGTGTGGGTCTACTAAACTGGATTGAAAGCATGGAATTAGTCCTTATGATCAGTAAATGTACGGAAGTAAACAAGGTGGAGTTTGCAGCATGTCTTCTGCAAGGGCGAGCCCTATCGTGGTGGAATATCCAAGTGCAAACGCTTGGAAGAAATGCCGCGCACCAACTCACCTGGGATGCATTCCTCAGGCTATTAAGGGACGAATTTTGCTCGAAGAGTGAAATTCAAAAGCTAGAAGCCGAGCTGTGGAATCATGAAATGATCGGGGATGACATCAACTCCTACACCACCCGATTTCATGATTTGGCCAAGCTGGTGCCGCACTTGGTGACCCCGGAAGAAAACCGTATTGATAGATACATTTGGGGTCTAGCCCCTGAGATCCAGGCAAATGTCACGGCTGCAAACCCCAACACCATCCAAAGTGCAGTAAATCTAGCTACAAGACTTACCCACAATGCCATCCGTTCGGGATCACTTGGGAGCGACAAGGACAAGGGTAAGAGGAAGCTTGAGGAGGTGCCAAGGAAGCCATCCGGTGGAGAAGCTGCGAGGACTCACAAAAGGGCTAGAAACTTCGGAGCTTAGGCGCAAGCAGCTGATAAAGGATGGAGATCCTACCCCAAATGTGACAAGTGCCACAAACACCACGAAGGGAAGTGCATGGTGTGCTTTAGGTGTAAGCGGCTAGGACACCTCAACAAAACTTGCTGAGTAAAGCCATGCTTTAAGTGCGGATGTCTGGAGCACCATGGCACCGTCTGCTCGCGGCCAACTCAAGGGTCTAATTATAATCAAGCACGTCCTGCAAGCCAAAGTAACCAAGGAAATCAAGCACGAGGCAGGGTGTTTGAGATTAGAGCAAACGAAGCTAGACAAAACCCCGATGTCGTTACAGGTACGTTTCCTCTAAACGG
Source organism: Dittrichia graveolens (assembly GCA_038502395.1). Taxonomy (NCBI): domain Eukaryota; kingdom Viridiplantae; phylum Streptophyta; class Magnoliopsida; order Asterales; family Asteraceae; genus Dittrichia; species Dittrichia graveolens. The sequence goes on along the minus strand of JARJIL010000002.1, from coordinate 39,568,884 downwards.
TTATTACGCATCAGTACTATTTGATTGAGGGGCCGATAAAAGCTTCATATCATTAAGATTTAAGTTAAGGCTAAATCTAAAAACCATAGAAATGAAAGAGCCTTACACCATTGAATTTGCTAACGGTCAGAAAACTAGCGTTAAGGACATAATCCCTGGTTGTACCTTGGGCTTAGCCGATAAAACATATACCATAGATTTAATCCCACTTGAAATGGGAAGTTTCGACATAGTTGTTGGGATGGATTGGCTTTCTAGCCATCGAGCGGAAATCTGTTGCTTTGAAAAGATCATCCGAATTCCGACGCCTGATGGTGAGACACTTAATGTGTATGGAGAAAATTCCGGAAGGGATTTCAAGATAATCTCATCCATCAAGATGAGAAAATGCTTATGGAAAGGAAACGAGGCATTCCTAGCACATATAATCAATAAGAAAACCTGTGAGAAAAACATTCAAGAAATTCCCGTCGTGCGAGACTTTCTTGAAGTATTTCCGGAAGATTTGCCAGGTTTACCCCCAAATCTACAAGTCGAATTCCATATCGATCTAGTCCCTGGAGCGGCTCCCGTGGCGAAAGCACCATATCGACTCGCCCCATCAGAAATGCAAGAGCTATCGGCACAACTACAAGAATTACTCGACAAAGTTTTCATCAACCAAGTTCATCCCCTTGGGGAACCCCTGTTCTTTTCGTCAAAAAGAAGGACGGGTCGCTACGAATGTGTATCGACTATCGGGAACTCAACAAGTTAACTATCAAGAACCGATACCCTCTCCCTCGAATCGATGATCTATTCGATCAACTTCAAGGCGCCAAATATTTTTCAAAAATCGATCTTCGCTCGGGATATCACCAATTGATAGTTCGCGAAGAAGACGTCCCCAAGACCGCCTTTAGAACCCGCTATGGACATTATGAGTTCTTAGTTATGCCTTTTGGGTTGACTAACGCTCCAGCAGTATTTATGGACTTAATGAATAGGGTCTGTAGACCATATTTAGATAAGTTTGCTATAGTGTTCATAGACGACATTCTCATCTATTCGCGAAGCAAGGAAGATCATAAGCAGCATTTGAAATTAATCTTAACATTACTCAAGGACCAGAAGTTGTATGCCAAATTCTCCAAGTGTGAATTTTGGATCCGAGAAGTACACTTCCTTGGTCATGTAGTTAATTCAAACGGAATTCATGTCGATCCAGCAAAGATCGAAGCAATCAAAAAGTGGGAAGCACCAAAGACGCCAAGTGAGATTCGACAATTTCTGGGTTTGGCAGGATATTATAGGCGATTCATCAAAAACTTTTCACGCAGAAGGATAAGAAATTCATTTGGGGAGATAAGCAAGAAGAAGCCTTTCAAACCTTAAAGCAGAAGCTATGCAACACACCTATCTTGTCATTGCCAACTGGAACAGAAAACTTTGTGGTCTATTGCGACGCATCACACCAAGGGTTGGGATGTGTTTTAATGCAAAAAGACAAAGTTATCGCCTACGCTTCGAGACAATTGAAGGTTCATGAGAAAAACTACACTACTCATGATTTGGAGCTAGGAGCGGTAGTGTTTGCACTCAAAATATGGAGACACTACTTATATGGCACCAAGTGTACCGTCTACACTGACCATAAGAGTCTCCAACATATTTTTGATCAAAAGATGCTCAATATGAGACAAAGGCGATGGGTAGAACTACTCAATGATTATGATTGCGAAATCAAATATCACCCAGGCAAAGCCAATGTGGTAGCCGACGCGTTGAGTAGGAAGGAAAGAGTAAAACCAACGAGAGTACGAGCATTAGGAGCTGTTGTGCAAACAAGTCTGAAAGGAAGGATCCTTGAAGCTCAGGAGCAAGCATTAAAAGCATAAAATCTAAAAGAGGAAACCCTCCGTCATTTGGAGCACAGGTTCGAGATTGGAACTGATGGAGTACGTTACTTCGAAAAGAAGGTTTGGATACCCAAGGTGAATAACATAAGGTTAACGATATTGGATGAGGCACATAAGTCTAAGTATTCTATTCATCCTGGAGCCGATAAAATGTACAAGGATTTGAAGGAATACTATTGGTGGCCCGGAATGAAGAAGGATGTCGCCCTATACGTGGGGAAATGTTTGACTTGTGCAAGGATTAAGGCAGAACACCAGAAACCCTCTGGATTACTACAGCAACCCGAAATCCCGGAATGGAAATGGGAACAGATAACTATGGATTTTGTGACTAAGTTACCGTGATCCGCAAAAGGGTACGATTCCATCTGGGTAGTAGTAGACCTGCTTACAAAGTCAGCACATTTCCTACCCATTCGTGAAGATTACAAGATGGAAAAGCTGGCACGAATCTACATCAATGAGATCGTCATGCGTCATGGAGTGCCCATCTCTATCATCTCGGATAAGGATAGTCGCTTCACTTCCCGATTTTGGAAATCACTTCAGAAAGCATTGGGAACGCGAGTCAATTTAAGCACCTCTTACCACCCCCAAACAGACGGACAATCAGAAAGGACTATTCAAACGCCGGAAGATATGTTACGTGCTTGTGTGGTAGATTTTGGTGGGAGCTGGGACTCGCATTTGCCACTGGTTGAATTTTCATACAATAATAGTTATCACACCAGTATCCAGTGTGCACCTTATGAAGCATTGTACGGACGCAAATGTAGATCCCCGCTCAGCTGGTTGGAAATCGGAGACCGACAATTGTCCAGACCAGACGTCGTACAGGAAACCACTGATAAGATAAAGATTACCAGGGAAAGGCTCAAAACTGCTAGGGACCGACAAAAGAGCCACGCCGACAATCGCAGGAAACCCCTAGAGTTTCAAGTTGGCGATAAAGTTCTACTAAAGATATCACCTTGGAAAGGGATAGTGCGTTTTGGTAAAAAGAACAAGTTAAGTCCCAGGTACGTTGGGCCATTCGAGATAATCGAAACGATTGGACCGGTAGCCTACAAGCTAAAACTGCCACAAGAACTGAGCGCCATCCATGACACGTTCCATGTGTCGAATTTAAAGAAATGCCAAACGGAGGAAACCTTAGTCTTACCCTTAAAAGATGTGCAAGTTGATGACCGGTTGCACTTTGTAGAAGAACCAATCGAAATCCTTGACCGGGAGGTCAAAAGACTAAGGAGAAGCAGGATCCCTATCTTAAAAGTTCGTTGGAACTCAAGGCACGGGCTTGAATACACTTGGGAGCGAGAGGATTATATGAAACTCAAATATCCGCACCTCTTCGCCAGAAAGCAAGTCGAGGACGTCAACGATTAATTTCGGGACGAAATTCTTTTAATCAGGGGAGACTGTGACATTCGGCAACAAATTTCCCAGGTTAGCCATTAGAAATTTGTATTTTAAGCCTAGTATGACTAAAAATAGTATTTATGATTTAAATACATCCATAATAATATTAGATTTCATAGAAATCACGCCTATATGGTTAAAACCTTCCGGAGCTCGAAAAATCGAATTATTACGAGTCAAGAATTACAAATCAGGTACAATAATAAAAATAATATCAATTAAAATAATTAAATAAATCATAATAAATATAAATAAGTTAAAATATAAAACATATAAAAATAAACTCATAAAAGTAATAAAAACTTTGTAATTAAAAGATTTAAACAAAATCAACAATTATACAAAATTTATTTAAACAAATTACACTTAATTATTCAAAAAAATAAATAAAAGAAAATCCCCCCCCCCCCTCCATGGCCGGCCACCCTACCCCCCCCCCCCCCCCCGCTCAAATTTCTCTTGCCTCCTTCTCTTCCCAAGAATCACCACTTGATCTCCCACATGCTCTATATAAGCCTCCTACTACTCTTCATTATTTCCTTTACCACCACACTCCATCTCTTCTGTTTTCTCTCTTCTTCTTTCACCAACAAAAATCTCCCAAGAACATCCAAGTCTTGATCATCTTTTGAAGATCAAACACAAAATCAAAGAAAAGAGTTGGTAAGATCATAAAACACTCATCTATACTCTTCTACCTTTCTTCTTTTCTTCTTTCTTTTATTTATTTTCTTTGTTGTTCATCTTATTTCCTTTATATATATCTATAATCATGTAAATATAAACATCCTACCAATGTTGTAACGAGCACATGAAATGTGCATCATCCTACCATTGTTGTATGGAACTTAATCAACTAAAAATCAAGAAAATAAGACTTTGATCATGCATGTGTTTCATCTCAACAAATGTTGTAAGGAACACATAAAATGTGTATCATCCTACCATTGTTGTAAGAACACATGGATTATCAAAGCTTATACTCATACAATATGATTAATCATGAATATAAACATGCCATATTAAAGTTATGACCTATAAGCAAAAAGAACAACATTCTGGCAGATTCTGATGCTAGAACTCCCCACTTGTTTTTGTTATATATGGAGTTCTATGTATCAAAATCAGTTGATTCTTTTTGATAATCTTAGTTTAAATTTAAACCTGGATTCACTAATTTTCATGAACGTTTGATCCTTCAAACATATTTAAAAGACCCATATGTTGAATCTGGAAATTTGGCAGATTTAGAAGGGTACACTTTAAACGCGTGTAACTTACTCATTCTTGGGTCAAAATACGTCTAGTTTTTTTAAAAGTTTAATCTTTGAGTCATGGTTATTTCCCAGTTTGAATCATGTAGAAAAAAGGTCGTATGAGCCCTAAACAGATGATTTAGTAACAACATGTCATCCAGACCCTGATCAGTGGACATCCTATACACTTTTAATTATTAAAAATAATAAGCATGGACTATAAATTCCTATATTTTTACTGGACATTCTAGAAACATATATTAAGATTATATTAAAATATCAAGCCTTAATATGACTCCTAAATTACAGTTTTTAATTTTTAAAGTTCAACTTAAAGAACTGAAAATTCCAGTGAACACTTATGATTTATGGAAAAATAGAGACAACCTTTAACTATTTAAATAAATAAGTTAACAACAAAAAAATAATACAAAATAATAAATAAAATAAGTCTAATAGAGCTACATACCTCTTATATTAGGAAAGGAGCTTCGGTAGGAACAAGAAATACTTACGAGTAAACACCTTTGCATACCGAGTGAGTATCATAGCCCCTTTTTACCGTATTTCATATTATTTTGGGGTGAAAGCATGTGTATATATTTCATGAAAAGTTTATTGCCTATCTTCTTATTTATTTCAAATGTTATTTTGAGCACTTATGGTATTATTCTTTGATGTGCTTGGGTGATCGTTGTAAGGCCCTTTCGTTGGACATTATTCCTTAACTCCGCTAGTGAGCCGATGGTATTTGTAAGTAGCGCTATTTGGAGATTCCAACGTCTCCCATTTATGGTTGACGAACTATTGATGTACTTTACCACTACTAACATCATTTAGTATAGGTGTTAGGTTTATCATAGGCAATTGGTTGTCGGCTAGGTTGGATAATGGCTCAAGCATTAATCATCATAGTCTATTACTACCATGTGCAACGTATTGGGCAAAATAATACATCTTCTATCATTCATGCATACTTTTATTTTATTCCAAAAACCTCCATCAATTATTTAAACTTTTCTCATTTAAAAGTATTTTGTGCATATATTAAAAACCTATGAACTCACCAACTCTAGTAGTTGACCGTTTTCTTTCTTTTACCCGTGCTTTCAGGTGATCGTCGTTAGGTACCTTATGTATACAAGCATGATGTGTGGCATTTCCACCTTCATCGTCACATTTTATGAAAACACTATCTATTTTATTTATGCATCGTACAAGACTATGTCATTTAATTATTATTCGGTTATGTAACTTTTATTTATGTTTTACCCGAACTATTTATTTTTGTTAAGTTAATATAATGGTTATTGTCTATATACCTTGTGCGATGATATCTTGTGCTGTGACACCTCGTGTTTCCGCTTTAGCGGGGTGTGACACTTGGAGACGGTGAAATAATAGTTTCAGAGTCCCATCTGAGTATGCCATCAAGTCTATCATCCGAACCAGTGTATGTGTTGATACAACAGGTTTTCAAAACAGTTCATTCTTCCGCTTTTATGTAAAATATTTCAGATGTGAATACTTTTATGTGTTATATTTCAAATATCAAATTTTGGATTTTGGGGCGTTACAACTTGGTATCAAAGCCAAGGTTTGAGGGATCTGGATGTGTACAAGACACATTCTGGACTTAAACCATGGTTCTGCGGATTTTGAACATTGTTAAACTGAAGGCTTGCAGCTTGGTGAGTATACTAGCAATTATACTAATTATGTATTATGTGAGCATTATGTGCGAGTACATGATGTGTTCAAGACAGATATGATATATGTGTATACAACTGTTAAAGGTTGGATTTATATGTGCAATCATGATAAATTAAATTGTTATATGAATCTGTGATATATTTCATTGGTGATACATGGCCTAAACCTGTGAATCGGGACTTTGTGTGATAAAATTAAGATTAAACATGTGTAGTGTGTTTAGAATAATATAAGGGCCCATATTATTACAAACACATGATACATGTTGGAACTTAATGGAATCATGAGGAATCTTGTGAATCGGGTGAGAGGTACTTGTAAAGATAGTACACTTGAGAATATATATAGAATGCCTTAGTATGTATAGAAATACTTTGGATTTGATAGTAGGTGTAATGACATATTGGATGTACTAATAATTGTTTGTTATAAAGGATAGTGTGGTAAAGCTACTTATTGTCTTAATGCTTTATCTATACTACCGGAATGGTAAAAACATGAGGTTCAAGAGTAGTGTATAACCCTAAAGGTAAATATAGTCACAAACATGAAGGGATAAAAATTAATATTACAAGTGAGTGTATTCTTATAAGAATATAGCATGATAGGGTGTTTGAGCCCCAGATATAAATTGTTAAAATATCAGAACCTACATTTGGAGAGCCCAGTGCAGAAAACTTAGTAAAGTGATGAGGCAGAGTTTATGCCATATATTATTATATGGGTTGTAGAACATATGAAAGAACAAAGAGGTGATCAAATAAGAGCTAATATCAAGATTAATTATAAAAGGTGAAAGGGTTAATTATTAGCCCCAAGTTATTATTCGTGAAGTATCAAAGGGTCGCACGTTCAAGGAATTTCTGTGTGTCAACCACCACTACATGTTAACAAATCGATTGTCAATCATATGTAAATTTTCAGAGATCGAGAGTGCATTTCATATATATACATATGCACTTGAGAATGAAGTGAAATATGCAATATATCATATGAGTAGCGCAACAAAAGGTTAGTACGATACACAGGAGTTACAGATAAATTGAGAACATGATGTGAAAAGTGCCTAAAAACATTACAATTGGGCAATTGGTGCCATAGTCAGAGATAGACAGAGTTATGGATGAATTCCACAAGTAGAACAATCAATAAATATAATTTCAGTAATCAACGTGAAGTTTCAGAAAATGCATATTTTGTTCAGATCTTATTGGCAATGAAAGGATAAAAATACATAGGTATATGATAGCATTCCAGTCTAGCATACGAGAATTTATAGACTTTTGTAAACACCAAGACGTGAAATCCCTGATGGATGCAGTCGGAATTAGAGAAACAGAAAAGAAAGGAAACCGATAGAGAAAGTTGTAGTGATGTTTAAGAAAACAAGGATGGAGATTCTAGAAAGGAAAATGATGCAAAAGGACTACCCTATCTACTCAGCACACCAGAAACGTCGAATGGGGGAAAGCATGTTTGATTCACTAAAATGTTTTAAATATGAAAATCGGGTCACATGAGTAAGAATTATGGGAACCTAAGAAAGTGAAAGAGAAGAATATTTCAATAAACCAAAAGTGAGAGTTTTCCATACAACAACCGAAGAAGCTAGAACATAATCAAGTATTGTTACAAAAGATCAAATGTGTATAAGTATAAGGTGACAAAAATAAATACTATTAAATTCCTTAGTGAATTTGTATCTATGAATATGAGTGAGTTCCAAATAATAATTGGAATGGACTGGTTATATTATAACCAGGTTATGATATTATGTGAACAGAAGTGATAAGAGTTCATATCTCAAGTGGGGAAGAACTAATTATATGTGCTAAAGTCAAAACAGGAAGGTTATATGGGTATTCAGTTTCAAAAGCCGGGGAGTATCTTCAGTATGGATACATTATTCTCTTAATTTATATTATAGGTATTAAATTAAAGAAGAGCAAATGAGTGTAAGAGATGTGAAATTAATATGTGAGTATCTTGATACGTAATTCAAGGAATTACCAAGGTTACTGCCAGATAGACAGATAATGTTTAGAATTTATGTGGTGTTGAAAGCTTCACTAATTTTGAGAGCTTCGTACCGACTTGCTCCTCCAGAAATACATGAACTATTGAAACAACTTTAGGAATTGCTAAATGTGGGGGTTTACAAGACCCAGTAGCTTTGCATGAGTTGTACTTATGTTATGTGTATTAATTATTATGAGCTCAATAAAGTGATCAAGAATATTTGTCCATGGTTCAGAATATGGGAATTACTTAATAAGTTATAATGAGGTAAAGTGGTTGTCAAAACTGACTCAAGGTCGGATTTTCATCAGCCTAAGATCGGAATGGATGACATTCCTTAAACTGTATTCAGAAAATGTTTAGGTATTTTGAAGTGGTTATGATGTTTTTTTTGGCCTTGGTAACGCACCAACAGTGATTATGTATTAAATTAATAGGGTGTATAGGCCAATGTTAAGTAAGTCAGTAATTGCGTTCATAAATGATATTCATATTTATTTCAGAAATTTAAGTAGATCATGAGAAACATATCTGAAAAGTCGTAGAGACACAAAGTGGAGAACAGTTATATGTTAAGTTTCGATGTGAATTTTAAGATATAAGGAATGCAATTCCTTAGACAATTTATTAGTAGAAATTGAATCGAGTTGAATTCTGAGAAATAGAGAAAGTGATGAAGTGGGAGCCGCCAAAGAACCCGACAGTAATCAACTGTTTTATGGGATTATTTATAAAAATAAATTCTGTGAAGCAACAATTTTCGCTACTTGAATTGATTGAAGAGATGATAGCATTGTGTGATGCCTGGTACAGTGGTTTGGATGAATGCAGAGGGGCAAAATTATTGTTTGTACTTCTAAACAGTTAAGACCGTACATAAATAGTTACCTGATTCATGACAGAGAGCTAGCGGCAATGGTTTTGTTATTGTAAATATGGAGACATTGTTATTACAACGTGAAGTGTACCGTTTACACTAATTATAAAAGGTTGAAAGATTATATTGTTCGGAAAAGGCTAATGTTATAGCTGATAGTTTGAGCAGAAAATCAGAAGCCATACTTAGATGAGATTAGTTATTTAAATGATAGTTACAACGCTCATATTCAAATGTAATGAGTACAGATCAGACAAAAGTGATCAAAAGTGAAAAGTATATTAAAGAATGGATGCAAATGACAAGTAATAAATCCAATTAAAGACAGTCGTGATATACTGATTAAATATGACCGGATATGAGTATCAGGTTATGGAGATGCAAGTCAGACACAGCTAAATGAAGTTCACAAGTTTAGGTTTCTATTTAGTCAGAAGCTACCAACTGTATAAAGATCTGAGGGTAGATTATTGGTGGTCGGATATGAAACAAGATGTAGTAAGATAGATGGAGGAATATTTATAAATGTATACGAATGAAATCTAAACGTCAGAAATCATATCTGGAAATATTATTATGAACCTGAATACCAAATTACCCAAAAACCCTACGAGGTTATAATGTGATATGGGTGATTGTAGGCAGGTTAATTAAATGTGTGTATTTGGTTTGCATTAGAGAAACTTAATCTTCAGAACATATGACACATTGTGAAACAGATTGTGTTATGTAATAGTATATCAGTGTTTATTGATTTCATTTCCGGAATTTCGAACATATTTCATATAAAGTTAAGGATTAAGCTTCATCTCAGTACAGTCGGAATGAAAGAAATATACAGATGATAGAAAGGTTTCGTATTATAACAGATATTAGTCTAGCATCGGGAAGTCAACATATGAATCTATATGATATTAATATCATGCTGGGAATCCATGGGGATCAAAGCACGCAACGGAAGCAACAAAAACACACAAAATGATCCTATGATTTCCCAATGGTGGTGAAAACTTGCAAGAACATGCATGCAACCAAGAACAAGCACAAACAGAAGAAGGGAATCAAAACATACCCTTGAAGACTTTGAGTAAAAGCTGGAACAAAACAGAAGTGTAGGATGAATCTTTGAAACAAATGACCTCAAGCACCAAAGAAGTCCACACCAAGCTAAGTATACGAAGTGTAGGATGAATCTTTGAAACAATTTGACCATTTTGACTCTTTCCTCTTATAGTAGACTGTCGAGATTGAAACTTGGCGTGTGACCCAATAGGCCCGCGCTTCCTTGGCAGTGATGTCGGCCTACGTGTGTCAGTGGGCAGATTCCAACAAACTCCCACTTGCACATGACACACCGTACCCATGGGCACCACAGACAGGGAGCGGCCTCTAGCAAGGCATCCCTGCCCCCAACTAAACACGGGGTATGTCATCCCTGACAAGTACCAAGTTAAACTAAAAGAGTTTGACATGGTCCTATAGATAAGTGATCAATTATCTTATTGTTCGCGATATCCAAGTGAACACGAGACATGGTACAAATTCATTCTCCGACCATTCACGGTTATGTTTCTCGATCAAGATTGGTGGTGACCAAAAAGGTGAGTTGCAACTGATCTACAATCATTGCAAGCTCGAGCATGGCGATGCATTTTTGGTGTCAACGCCCAATCATCGAGGGGCCCAGGGATATCTCTCTTTACAGAGGAACAAATTCCTTTGACTACATTGCCTCCAATACAATGGCAATACTTTACCCAAATACCTCCTTTATGATAGCCAGTTACGGATTACGTTTGAAATCAGTCAGAATAAAGCAATTCAAAGTAGTGAAACACATGCATCTCCGGTCTAAGGATAAAAGATATTATCATCCTGATTTACTCTTGACATGTACCATGAAGTAAGATCAGGTGTCCCTTATATTCAATCATATTGAACACTATGACCGATCGTGGACAATTTAGAATGTTAGAACATTCAAGGAAGTGATAAAACATGCAAAGTTGGAACACAATAATGATTTAAAGAAAGTATTCGCTACACGCGTATCATTAAATCTCCACTTAATAATCAGTACATTAAAAAATACAATATTGCTTAATGTTCCCAACAACATAGTAAATACATCGAATACAATAACCAATATACAACTCAAACCAAGTCACTAGCAAATCTAATCCCAATAGCACGTGTGTGGGCATCGTGCTTAGCTTGCGACAACGGTTTAGTACATGGATCCGCCAAATTGCTATCCATGTGTACTTTGCTGATGACGATGTCTCCATTTTCGACCACGTCCCGGATAAAATGATATTTCCGCGGAATATGCCTCGTGCATCGATGAGACCTTGGTTCCTTTGCTAAAGCAACGGCACCCTCGTTGTCACAGAAGATCTCAACAGGGTCGCTGATGCTTGGAACCACTCCCAGATCAAGCAGAAATTTCCTCATCCATACGGCCTCCTTAGCAACATCACTGGCCGCAATGTATTCCGACTCAGTAGTGGAATCGGCCACGGTGTCTTGCTTGGAGCTCCTCCAGGATATAGCACCGCCGTTTAATAGGAATACGAACCCCGATTTTGATCGGCAGTCATCCCTATCGGTTTGGAAGCTTGCATCAGAGAAACCCTTTATTCTAAGCTCTTCCTCACCTCCGTACAACAAGAACATCTCCTTAGTCCTCCGAAGATACTTGAGAATGCTCTTCACCGCCGTCCAATGAGCTTCGCCAGGGTTGGCTTGATATCTACTCGTCATGCTCTAGGCACACGATACATTAGGCCTCATACATAGCATGGCGTACATGATCGAGCCCATAGCCGAAGCATATGGCACTCGCTTCACTACTTCCCGTTCCTCTAGGGAACTAGGGGATTGAGTCTTACTCAATACCAATCCATGTGACGTTGGAATGAACCCTTTCTTGGAGTCTTCCAACGTAAACCGCTTTAGGACTTTGTCAACATATGTTCTTTGGCTAAGCCCAATAAGCCTCTTGGATCTATCTCTATAGATTTTGATCCCAAGAATATAAGCTGCATCTCCTAAATCCTTCATTGAAAAACAATTCCCTAACCAAGTTTTTACACCTTGAAGGGTCAGGACATCGTTCCCAATGAGGAGTATGTCATCGACATACAAGACTAGGAACACAATTATGCTCCCACTATCCCTGATGTATACGCATGGCTCATCCTTGATTTTCGAAAAGCCAAACTCTTTGACTTTCTCATCAAAGCACAGGTTCCAACTGCACGATGGTTGCTTAAGTCTAGAAATGGACTTCTTAAGCTTGCAGACTTTATCCGGATGCTTGGCATGTACAAAACCCTCGGGTTGGGTCATATAGACCTCCTCGCTTAGTGTCCCATTAAGGAATGAGGTTTTTACATCCATTTGCCAAATCTCATAATCATGAAATGCGGCAATTGCCATTAGTATCCGGATAGACTTCAACATAGCAACCGGGGAAAACGTTTCACAATAGTCTACACCATGAGTTTGCGTGAAACCCTTAGCCACCAGTCGGGCTTTGAAGGTGTCTACCTCTCCATCTATGCAGGTCTTTTTCTTAAAGACCCACTTGCACCCTACGGGTCTACACCCGGGTACCGGATCTACCAAATCCCAGACTTGGTTATCCGACATAGATTGCATCTCGGACTCCATAGCCTCTTTCCACCTAGCGGACTCAGGGCCCACCACGGCGTTCCGATAAGATGATGGTTCATCATGATCTACCACTAGGTCGCAGCCATCATACATGAGAAACCCATATCTCTCTGGCTTGTTGCGACTCCTACCGGATCTTCTAAGAGGTAAAGGATCCATGTCAGGTTCTCCAGCAGCGCCGTGCTGAGAATCATCTTGTGAACTAGCGCCAACTTCAGGTTGGTCATTGGAAGGTTCTTGAATCTCTTCAAGATCTACCTTTCTCCCACTAGCGTCTTTGGATAGCATCTCCCTTTCAAGGAAGACGACCCTCCGAGCAACAAATACCTTGTTCTCGGACGGTTTGTAGAACAAATATCCCATAGACCCGGCAGGATATCCAATGAACAAACACCTATCGGCTCGGGGTTCCAATTTGTCCTCCACCTCACATCTCACGTAGGCAGGACAACCCCAAACCTTTAGATATGTAAGCGATGGAACCTTTCCATGCCTCATCTCAAAAGGTGTCTTCTTGACCTTCTTAGTTAGTAAGAGGTTAAGGATTCTAACGGCCGTTTCCAATGCATAGCCCCAAAAGCTAATGGGTACGTCCGTACGACTCATCATACACCGAACCATATCCAACAATGTCCGGTTCCTCCTCTCGGCGACACCATTTAATTGTGGTGTCCTAGGAGGTGTCAATTGTGAAACAATTCCACAATCTTTTAGATAGTCACAGAATTCCGAACTTAGATACTCACCACCACTATCTGATCTGAGCATCTTAATTCGTTTACCCAATTGGTTCTCAACTTCGTTTTTGAAAGTCTTGAAAACCTCAAAGGTTTCCGACTTTTGTCTCACCAAGTAGACATACCCATACCTACTAAAATCATCAGTAAAGGTTACGAAGTACCTTGAGTTATCCCTAGTGACATGCTTGAACGGACCACACATATCCGTGTGAAAGATATCCAACAAGTCTTTGCCCCTCTCATAAACGCCGGTGAAGGGTGCTTTGGTCATTTTGCCCAATAAGCAAGATTCGCATACATCATCCGACGCATGGTCAAATGATTCCAAGATCCCATCCGCTTGGAGCTTGGCGATGCGTTTCTTGTTTATGTGGCCCAAACAACCATGCCATAAAGATACTTATCCAAATCACATTTGGATTTAGAACCAACATTCATGATTGATTTATTACTTTGCAAGCATACGCTTGTCTCATATATGCCACGACATGGATGTGCTTTAAAATAAAATAAATCATTCTTAAAGCATGAAATAATTCCATTAGAGAAATTAAAATTAAGTCCATCGTCAACAAGTGCATAAAATGATAAAATATTTCTTGCCACGCAGGGCGAACAAGATACATTTAATAAAGTAATAAATAAGCCGGATGGAAAGGCGAGGTCCACGCTCCATATCTTCTCAACCGGGACAACCGCCTTGTTTCCCATGATGAGATCCAGCTCCCCATCAACCAAGTCCCTACTTCTTCTTAGTACCTGCACATTATTAACTATGTGAGTACCACACCCGGTGTCCAAGACCCAAGCGTTAGAAGTAGAAGTGTTATGGAGTTCAATCATATACATACCGTAGGCGCCTTGTCCCTTGGCGCGAAGCCTCTTGAGCTCCTCCGTGTACTTGGGGCAACTACGCCGGTAGTGTCCCTTCTCCCCGCAGAAGAAGCACGTGGCCTCTTCCAGTGAGGGGGCTATAGGAGCGGTTCCTTCCCCTTCGGCTCCGGCGCCGGGAGTGGTTTAGGCTTGGGTGTTGCCACCTTCGCCTTCCCCTTCCCTTTGCCCTTGGAGCTTCAAGCGGGCCGCTTCCTCTTAGCACCACCCTCATGGATGGCTAGGACGGGTACGGATATAACACCCGCAACCCTGGGATAGGAAATTAGCGGGTTGGCGGTACGTAATTGGCTTGCCTTATTTGATTTTATGTTTTATGACACTAAATGATTATGTGTTTTAAAAAAAAGGTAATTAATTAATAAGGGTTTATAAATATAGATATATTACTGTTGATAATATAAAACGAAAAGAAAGTTTAAGTTGGTTATGCATGTATGTTGGTATGTATGTATGTATGCGTGAGTTAGGAAATAAAGGAATAGGATTTCAATAAAAGTTTAAGTGTGTGTTTCTTGAGAGAAAAACCATTTGTGAAGAAAGTTGCTAAACTTGAAATCCTAAGATCAAGACTTTGTGATATTTAATTCAAAAGAAAGGTAATATGGTGTTTGTAACTTGTTATGATACATGTTGATGTGTTTAAATAGTGAAAAGCATGAATTTATGTTGGTTAAACCATTTTTGAGTTTGAAAGAAAGTTTGTAAATGGATTTTGAATGATTTCATGTTATGAAGAAGTAAAAACATGTTTTTAGTGGTTTATAGGCTTGGTAAGTGCTAAATATGTATTTAGATGGAAGAATTATGAAGCTGGAATGAATTTTGGAGAAATTGGACTGAAAATCCGACACTTGATTGAAGAAGAAGATCTACAATTTTGCATGTAGCGGCGCTACATTAAAGCGTCGCTACGCGACACTCATTAAAATACGACATTTCGAGATCGGATTGTAGAAATCCGAATGTGGTGACAAACCGACTTTGAAATTTGATAAATGTTGCAGAATCCGACTCTAAAATCCGAAGAATGGCAAATCCGAACCTTAAAACCGATCCTTGTTGACATCCGAAGTGAAATCCGATTGTTAGTTCTCGGATTTGAAATCCGTTGCACGTCGCGGCGCGACGAAGGGGATGTCGCGGCGCGACATGCCCTAAATCCGATAATTAGCATGTTTTTGTATATCTTTGCTTGATTTGAGATAGTTTGTTTATTATGTGAATTAATTGAGATGTTCTGATAAATTTGAGATATAAATATATATGAGAAGATATATTTATATATTCGCGACTGATTTGGTTGTTGCTGTGATTTCAGGCAATCCAAAGACTGAGTAAGATTAGACTTCTGAGCCCGTGTTGATTTTGAGGTGAGTGGGCGTTAATCACGGATGGTAAAGATTTTGGTTAATGTTTTTGGTGTGATGCATGATTGTGATTGGATTGGATTGATTGAACTGATGATTGTGATATTGATTGTTGATATGTGCTGCATGAATATTTGGTCGATACGCACTCTTAGTATGAATTAGAGTTGCGTTGGGAAGTCAGCTTTACGTAGAATTGGGA
The DNA here is from genome assembly GCA_038502395.1 of Dittrichia graveolens. Taxonomy (NCBI): domain Eukaryota; kingdom Viridiplantae; phylum Streptophyta; class Magnoliopsida; order Asterales; family Asteraceae; genus Dittrichia; species Dittrichia graveolens. The sequence continues at coordinate 39,552,821 of JARJIL010000002.1, read as the reverse complement.
TGGTCTCGTTCACTGATTGGTTGAACAATGTTAGCCTTACTGGTGCCTATGTTGCACCAGAGGGGGAGTGCATTGTGCCAATTCGGTGGAGGGCTATCGGTAAACCTTTGCTTTGGCCGGCATTGGTTGTAGGTTCTGCGCCGAACCGCCGGTCTTCTCGGGATAAGTGATTACATGCTTGATATTGATCGTGAATATTTGCTTTTGGTGTTTAGCCTCTACTCACTTAGCTTTGTGCTAATTTCCCTCAGTTGTTGCATTTGCAGGTTCGTTTTGGTTTGGCAGAAGGAAAGAGATGACCTGACTCTGATATTATTTTTGAATGAAACGAGCCAGTAGTTTTTGTAACACAACAATGATATTTTGTTTGTGAACAATGTTTGTACAATTTATAAATATTGGTTGTATGTTGTTAAGTTTGTTTATTAAAAGCTTCCGCAGCGTATTTAAAAAAAATGGCTTGTGATTTTGCGGTGTTACAGTTTGGTATCTGAGCCTAGGTTTGGCGATGCATGCACCGCTAGAGTGTTGCATTCCCAAATCTTGGCTCGTGAAGAGTCAAGCTTTCCTTCGGGGGAATTAGTGTGAGTCAGAGTTGTCGGTTGTAGTTAGTATTTTGGATACTAACGGTTTATGCTAATGAGTTATGAGGTGATGTGATTGTAACAGATAATGGCTGACAGAGATACTCCAATCCTTCCTCCTACGACCCAAGCTACATCTGAAGTACCAGTGACTGAATATTTGAGTAACCCGGCTACTGCGGGAACATCGGGTCAGGCTCAGGAAGAGAAGCATAATGACTATGTTTATTAGTTAGAGAATGAGTTGGTTGAACTCCAAGATAAAATTCAAAGAATGGAACAACAACAACAACAGCAACCTGAACAAATCCCAGTGCCAACTGCGATTTCTACACAATCCACAACCGCACCAGTTACAACACCGCTGCCACCAATGACTCAAATGATGCAGCAACCCATCTTCTATCCATATCCACAACCAGGAGCTTATCCGTTTGCGTTTCCTGGATAAAAACAACCGTGCACCTACAAGCAATTTCTGGATTGCAAACCGTCTGAGTATCATGGGAGTTCTGATCCCAATGCGCCATTGAATTGGTTGAGGGAGATGTCAAAGGCACTCGATGCCTGTAATTGCGAGGATGAACTGAAGGTCAAGTATGCGTCAAGAATGCTAAGAGGGGATGCGTTGGTCTGGTGGGATTCCATTACAGGCCATTTCACTGAACAGCAACAGGGAAGCATCACCTGGAGTAAATTCCAGGAGAAATTGTGCGAACAATACTGTGGGAGTTTTGAGATGGCTAAGATCAAGAAGGAGTTCATGGATCTGCAGATGACCGGGAATATGACTGTAGACCAACTGATAAAAGAATTCAATGGAAAGATGAGATTTGCTAAGCATTGGGTACCCGATGAGAAATCAAAGATTGCCCACTTTATGGGGGCACTACACCCAGACTACAGAGGCGCCACCAGGTGGGCTACCACATTGTCCCAGGCTTTCACTTTAGCCAAATTGGCTGAAGGGGACATTGTTGCAAGGAATAAGTTGAGCGGGGAGAAACTTTCCCAACAGAAGTCAAGATTTGAACACTGTAACGCTCAACAGAGACAGGGAGGGCAGAGCAGCGGGGGCACCTTGGTGTAGCAGGTGCAAATCTTATCACAACGGGCAGTGTACGGCCCAGACAAGGAGGTGCGTGAAATGTGGCCAGTTTCGCCATGACTTGAAGAATTGTAGGTTCCTGAGGAGTGTGTGCTGAATTGCTAGAGGGAAGGGCACCGTGTTGGTGATTGCCCGGTAGGCAAAAAGACGGGGTCAGGGTCTGGAGGAGGAGGAGCTGGAGGATCGTCTTCGGCTGGTCAGAAACGTAAGAACCCACCCACTGCTGAGGGTGGGGCAATCAAAATGACGGTGGATGATGCCACCACCACTGACGACGTGATCACGGGTATGTTTCTAATAAACTCTACTCCTGCTAGAGTATTGTTTAGTTCAGGAGCAAATCGCTCCCTTGTTTATGTTGAATTCTGTGATAGATTAAATGTGCCTGTGATTGAACTTGCTACTGCTTTAGAGATAGAAGTAGCGGATGGTATGATGGTTCCCGTCACGACTGTTGTGGCTAGGGCTAAAATTGATATAGATGGCGTGTGTTTTCCTGTTTATTTTCTTGTAATGCCATTATCTGGGTTTGACATGGTGCTTGGGATGGATTGGCTGAGTCTGAATCAAGCCAGTATCAAGTGTCACAAGAAGTTGATCTCGTTTCCACTAGCTGATGGTTCGCGAGTAATAGCCAGGGGAGAGAAGGCAGGGTCAGTGATCCCTATGATTTAATGTTTAAAAGCAAGGAAAGCGTTAGGTAAGGGATGTGAATCGTATCTGGCATATGTGATAACGGAATACCCGGAAGTGTTTCCAGAAGAGTTGCCAGGATTGCCTCCGGTTCGTGAAGTGGAATTTAAAATAGACTTGATACCTGGTTCTAGGCCAGTAGCAAAGGCTCCATACAGGCTGGCACCTTCAGAGATCGGGGAGATGATGACGCAGATTCAAGATCTGCTTGATAAAGGGTTTATTCGACCGAGTTCGTCCCCGTGGGGAGCACCGGTATTATTTGTAAAGAAGAAAGACGGTACGTTGCGTATGTGTATCGACTACCGTGAGTTGAATAAGAGAACGATTAAGAACAAGTATCCGTTGCCGAGAATCGATGATTTGTTTGATAAACTGCAAGCAGCTTTGTTCTTTTCTAAAATTGATTTGAGATCGGGATATCATCAGGTACGAGTATCTAAGGAGGATGTGTCAAAGACAGCCTTTCGTACGCGCTACGGGCACTATGAGTTCTTGGTTATGCCGTTCGGCTTAACCAATGCACCTGCGATTTTTATGGATTTAATGAACAGGGTCTGTCGACCATTCTTGGATGATTTTGTGATAGTCTTTATTGATGATATTCTAATTTATTCAAAGACTGAACAAGAGCATGAGCAGCATTTGAGACAGGTTTTGGAAACTCTGAAGAAAGAACATCTGTTTGCTAAATTCTAAAAGTGCGAGTTCTGGTTGAGGGAAGTTCAATTCTTGGGGCATGTTATATGTAATGAAGGAGTGAAAGTGGATCCTTCTAAAGTGGAAGCTGTGATGAACTAGAATGCTCCAAAGACACCGTCTGAGATAAAGAGTTTTCTGGGTTTGGCTGGATACTACCGCAGGTTTATTAAAGATTTTTCGAAGATTGCGGGTCCGTTAACTAAGTTAACTCGGAAAGACGTGAAGTTTGTTTGGGTAGTGAACAAGATAAAGCTATTCAGACTTTGAAACAGTTATTGTGCCAGGCTCCCATTCTTGCGTTGCCAAGTGGAACGGATGATTTTACTGTTTATTGTGATGCATCGTTTGCAGGATTGGGATGTGTGCTTATGCAAAGGGATCGGGTAATTGCGTATGCTTCAAGACAGTTGAAACCACATGAAAAGAATTACCCGACTCATGATCTAGAACTGGCAGCTTTCGTTTTTGCCCTAAAACTGTGGAGACACTATTTGTATGGCACCAAGTGCGTGATTTGTACTGATCATAAGAGTCTCCAGTATGTGTTTACACAAAATGAGTTGAACATGAGACAGAGGCGATGGGTGGAGCTGATAAAAGACTATGATTGCGAAATTAGATACCACTCCGGAAAAGCGAATGTCGTAGCAGATGCCTTGAGCCGCAAGGGAGTGGGGAATTCCATTAAATTCATGCGTATGGAGATTGTATCTGATTTAGTGGATAGAATAAAGTCTGCACAGTTGGAAGCTCTGAAAGAGGAAAACTTGAAGAATGAACTCTTGAGGAAACGTAAGGATGAGCTTACTGATGATTCTCGTGGATTGAAAATGTATAAGACTCGTGTGTGGGTGCCTATGCTTGGAGAATTGAGAAAGTTAATTTTAACTGAAGCACACAAGTCGAGATTATCTGTTCACCTAGGAAGCACCAAAATGTACCACGATTTGAAAGTGCTTTACTGGTGGCCTAATATGAAGATAGATGTGGCTCATTTTGTGGAGTCATGCCATATCTGTGCTCAAGTGAAAGTAGAGCATCAGAAGCCCTACGGATCCTTAAAACAGTTGGAAATTCCTAAGTGGAAGTGGGAACATATAACGATGGATTTCGTGACTAAACTTCCACGAACTCTGAGGAATCACGATATGATTTGGGTGATCATGGATCGACTGACGAAGAGTGCCCATGTTCTGGCTACAAATGAGACGGCTTCTCTTAGCAAGTTGGCACAGTTGTACGTTAATGAGATTGTTGCGAGACATGGTATACCGTTGTCAATAGTATCCGACAGAGACTCCAGGTTTATTTCTAACTTCTGGAGAAGTCTACGGAGAGAGTTGGGGACGAGAATAAATTTGAGTACTACTTATCATCCGCAGACTGACAGTCAAACTGAACGAACCATACAGACACTCGAAGATATGCTACGTGCCTGTGTAATTGAGTATGGTGGATCTTGGGATTCGCACCTGCCATTGATAGAGTTTGCGTATAATAATTCTTACCACTCCAGTATTGGAATACCTGCATATGAAATGTTGTACGGTCGTCGCTGCCGTACTCCGACGTATTGGTTAGAGGCTGGTGAGAAACAATTTGCAGGGCCTGAGATTGTTCAGATGACAGCTGACAAGGTTGCTATAGCTAGAGTGAAATTGAAAGCGGCTAGAGATAGACAAAAAATGTATGCGGATCCATGGCGTCGTCCAGTATCGTTTGACGTGGGGGAGTTAGTGTATTTGAAGGTCTCTCCATGGAAGGGCGTGATTCGATTTGGAAAACGCGGGAAGTTAGCGCCCCGTTACATTGGTCCTTTTAGAATTCGTCAGATTGTAAACGACCAGTCAGTTACATTAGATCTCCCAGCTGAGCTTGCAGGTATTCATGATACATTCAATGTCTGCTATTTGAGAAAATGCAAGGTTGAGGACGAGAGTCAGATTCTCCCAATGCACGAACTGAAAGTAGATTCAAAGAAGAGATTGATTGAAGAACCTGTTGAACTGTTAGATCGCAAAGTGACCAAGCTTCGAAAGAAGCAGATACCGATGGTATTGGTCAAGTGGAAACACAGTTTTGGTTCTGATTTGACGTGGGAGACTAAGGCGGAAATGAAGGACAGATACCCCAAAGCAAGAAAGGATTCCGAGGACGGAATCCTCTTAAGGAGGGGAGATTTGTAACACCCGCAACCCTAGGCTAGGAAATTAGCAGGTTGGCGGTACATAATTGGCTTGCCTTATTTGATTATGTGTTTTATGATACTAAATGATTATGTGTTTTAAAAAAAGATAATTAATTAATAAGGGTTTATAAATATAGATATATTATTGTTGATAATTTAAAAGGAAAAGAAAGTTTAAGTTGGTTATGCATGTACGTTGGTATGTATGTATGTATGCATGAGTTAGGAAATTAAGGAATAGGATTTCAATAAAAGTTAAGCTTGCCACCTCCTGCTTGTTAGATAATTATGTATCCATACATGTGTAATTGTTTGCTCACAATTGCTTAAGTGGAAAAGGTGTAAGTGTGTGTTTCTTGAGAGAAAAACCATTTGTGAAGAAAGTTGCTAAACTTGAAATCCTAAGATCAAGACTTTGTGATCTTTAATTCAAAAGAAAGGTAATATGGTGTTTGTAACTTGTTATGATACATGTTGTGTGTTTAAATAGTGAAAAGCATGAATTTATGTTGGTTAAACAATTTTTGAGTTTGAAAGAAAGTTTGTAAATGGGTTTTGAATGATTTCATGTTATGAAAAAGTAAAAACATGTTTTTACTAGTTTATAGGCTTGGTAAGTGCTAAATATTTATTTAGATAGAAGAATTATGAAGCTGGAATGAATTTTGGAGAAATTGGACTGAAAATCCGACACTTGATTGAAGAAGAAGATCTGCAATTTTGCATGTAGCGGCGCTACATTAAGGCGTCGCGGCGCGACACTTATTAAAATCCGACATTTCGAGATCGGATTGTAGAAATCCGAATGTGGTGACAAAGCGACTTTGAAATCCGATAAATGTTGCGGAATCCGACTCTAAAATCCGAAGAATGGCAAATCCGAACCTTAAAACCGATCCTTGTTGACATCCGAAGTGAAATCCGATTGTTAGTTCTCGGATGTGAAATCCGTTGCACGTCGCGGCGCGACGAAAGGGATGTCGCGGCGCGACAGGCTCTAAATCTGATAATTTGCATATTTTTGTATATCTTTGCTTGGTTCGCGACTGATTTGGTTGTTGCTGTGATTTCAGGCAATCCAAAGACTGTGTAAGATTAGACTTCTGAGCCCGTGTTGATTTTGAGGTGAGTGGGCGTTAATCGCGGATGGTAAAGATTTTGGTTAATGTTATTGGTGTGATGCATGATTGTGATTGGATTGGATTGATTGAACTGTTGATTGTGATATTGATTGTTGATATCTGCTGCATGAATATTTGGTCGATACACACTCTTAGTATGAATTCGAGTTGCATTGGGAAGTCAGCTATACGTAGAATTGGGCTGGGCTCGTTCACTGATTGGTTGAACAATGTTAGCCTTACTGGTGCATATGTTGCACCAGAGGGGGAGTGCATTGTGCCAATTCGGTGGTGGGCTATCGGTAAACCTTTGCTTTGGCCGGCATTGGTTGTAGGTTCTACGCCGAACCGCCGGTCTTCTCGGGATACGTGATTACATGCTTGATATTGATCGTGAATGTTTGCTTTTGGTGTTTAGCCTCTACTCACTTAGCTTTGTGCTAATTCCCCTCAGTTGTTGCTTTTGAAAGTTCGTTTTGGTTTAGCAGAAGGAAAGAGATGACCTGACTCTGATATTATTTTTGAATGAAACGAGCCAGTAGTTTTTGTAACACAACAATGATATTTTGTTTGTGAACAATGTTTGTACAGTTTATAAATATTGGTTGTATGTTGTTAAGTTTGTTTATTAAAAGCTTCCGCAGCGTATTTAAAAAAATGGCTTGTGATTTTGCGGTGTTACAACGGAGGTTGATAGCTTTGCCTTGGCCATGTTAGACTCGGCGGTCTTCAACATGCCGTGCTACTCCATCAAGGACTTGTCCATGTTATGCATATGGTAGTTCACAATGAACGGACAATATGCTTGAGGTAAAGATTGGAGGATAACATCCGTAGCCGACTCTTTCCCCATTGGAAAGCCCAACCTCTCGAGCTGGTCCACGTATTGCTTCATACGTAGCATGTGGGAGCTCACGTTCCCGCCCTCCTGCATCCGACACCCTATAAAGGCCTTGACACACTCGTAGAGTTCTTGCCTCGCTTGCTGCTGGAACATTTCCTTTAGCTGCGAGATCATGTCAAACGCACCAATGTCCTCGAATTGCCTTTGCAATTCAGAACTCATGGTCGTCAACATGAGGCAAGTCACCTCATTGGTGTCTTTAAGGCGCTTCTCATAAGCATCCTTAATGGCCCGCGTAGCGGTGGTAGCAGGAGGCTCCGGAAGAGGTTCCTCTAGGACGTACAACTTGCTTTCATGGCGCAAGACAATTCTCAATTGCCTATGCCAATCCATGAAGTTTACGCCTATGAGTTTCTCTTTCTCCAAAAATGGACGGAGTGACATGTGTGTCGCGGTGTTGCTTGTAGATGCCATCTAAAAGAAGGCAAAGCACACAAAAGGTTAGTTCGACATATTTTAATCCTTGTTAAATAATTACCCAATAGTTTAACACTTAAATTTAACAAGGGCTAAGAACCCAACATAACTTCACTACATGAAGGGTTTACCGCGGACCACTTCGTGAAGGTATTTAGGCCGGTAAACGCTTTACCAATTGCAATCTGTGATTACAACTCTTAGGCAATTGCGGGATCCATTCGGTACTCATAGCACCGGTTTGGCATGTTTTATCCCTTCCCACACCGATTCCTCAATAAGCCGCTTCGATAACTCGGTATAGGCACGACAATTATCAAGGCGTATTAAATTGGAATTGCAAATCGTCCAACAAGATACACGATGACGCCCTTGACAATAATTGGCTCGTGCTAAGCTCGACAACCAAAGATTTCAAGACGCCACACGCACCTTCCACACAAGTCCACATGGAACAACTCGTGCTAAGCTCGACAATTGTCCCATGCTTCATTAGATTCGGGTGGTGTCATCTTTTGGATGGCGTGTGATTTACGTTTTAAAAAAAACGGGACTTTTGTTTTTCCGGTTAAAAACCTCTTTTCGTTTTGATTAACAAATAAGTGACAAAACGCATTTTTCACCAATTGAACATAAACACTTTATATTCGTTTGTTAATCATGTGAGCGAGCGGGGTTTGTTAACCAATTAAGGAAAACTATATAGTTTTATTATTTTCAAAAGATTTTATCACATGCGAAGATCCTACAACCACGCAAGAAAATAAATAAATAAAACTACACAACCACGCATACAAAACCGATTTGAGCCAACCAAAGTGTTCCCCGGTGAGCCAACCAAGGAACTAAGTCTACTAAGGACAAACAATCCAAGACTTCGTGGCGTGCTCCCACTCGATCCCGCGCCTCTGGATCCGAGGTATCCAAGACGTCTCCCAAGACTCCTGTTGGTGCCTCTGGTCTTCTCTTCGCATTACATACATAATTTAAAGAGAAATGGCATGCAAGCCACACAATCTATTCTAAGCTAATATACAATTACAAAGAATAAATACTTTGGCATGCAAGCCACAAATAAATAAATTATTACAAACCGGTTTAGATAAATTATTACAAACCAAATGTGGTACAAACCACCAAATGAATGAACAACAAATAAAGCAACCAAACAACCACACAAAAGTCTAGGCTCAAACCGGTGCTCACAAAAACGAAACAACCACAAAGCATGGTGTGCCACACCAAACCATGCACAAAACAATATCCCAATTAAGTTTATTCATAAACTAAAGGCACAAGAATAAACCTTGTACATATGCATTAGGATTCCAAACACTTTGAAATTCATATTCACATATACACAATTTACATGTATGCATGTGTGCATTTTATGCCAAAACCACCCAATACATACATATAAAAGAATTAGGATATTATGGGGCTTAATCTACAAGGCTAAACAGCCTGAAATGATTCTGGAAACACCAAAATCAAATGCTAAAATCTATATCAAGTTTTCTTTTTCAAAAAGGCCAAAAACAGTCTGTTCACGACGCCTTCACGAGCTACTGCTCTTCACGGGCCCTCACGGGCCGTGAAGGCAGTACGATCCATGACTCGTGAAACAGATTAAAAACCTTTCACCACCACCACCCCACGAGACTGGTCGTGTGGCCTTCACGACCCGTGAAGCAAGCCCCACGGCCCGTGTAGACCTTCTGGACATAATGTACAAAATCGAAAATATGGATTTTCAAGCCACAAAGGTGCATGCATCTTACAAGTATGGCTCTGATACCACTGTTGAGAATCCATGGGGATCAAAGCACGCAACAGAAGCAACAAAAACACACAAAATGATCCCATGATTTCCCAATGGTGGTGAAAACTTGCAAGAACATGCATGCTACCAAGAACAAGCACAAAGAGAAGAAGGGAATCAAAACATACCCTTGAAGACTTTGATTAAAAGCTGGAACAAAACCGAAGTGTGGGATGAATCCTTGAAACAAATGGCCTCAAGCACCAAAGAAGTCCACTCCAAGCTAAGTCTTCAATCTCTTTGTACTAGCAAACCAAAGAAGCACCAACACTTGATGATCTTCTTCTGGAACAGCGCTAGAACCACTTGTGCACAACCCTTGAACACTTGTTCTTGCTCTCTCTCACACTAGAAGAACTCACAAAGTGTATACTTGCACAAATTGACCAGGAGTGTTGAATGAACAAACAATGCCCCTTATAAAGAGATTTCATCTGTTCTTGAGAGTCCAGAATCGTGCTAATTGGCACCCATTCATTGGACCAACAAGATGGTCCAACCAAATTCAAGTTTCACTTAGAATTCTACCTTCACGACTTCTTCACGGGCTCTCATGGGCCGTGGAGGACAAATGCGCCACGACCGGCCATTAATCCTCCACGAGCAGTGCAGCGCTGTGCAAGAATCGTGAGGGCTGTGTCTTCACGACCTCCTTCACGGTCCGTGTAGGGTCGTGAAGCCTAGGGTTCACGAACCATGCGGCCCACGACAAGACTCGTGGACACGAGTTGCTACACGACCCGTGGAGCATCCTTCATGGTCGTGAAGCCTAGGTCAACTGAAATTTGACCATTTTGACTCTTTCCTCTTATAGTAGGCTGTCGAGATTGAAACTTGGCGTGTGACCCAATAGGTCCTCTCTTCATTGGCAGTGATGTCAGCCTACGTGTGTCGGTGGACAGATTCTAACATATCAAACTCAAGCGTATTGGATATGTGGGTCAGAAAGAGTGAGGTAGTACAGAAATGGTACAGTGATAGACATAACATATTCTGAAAGTATGAAATAGATTGTTAGCCGCCCAGAGTAGACAGAAAAAGTTACGCAAATAAACGAAGGTTACCACTTCAGTTTTCAGGGGGGAGACTAAGTATCATTAAAAGTGTCACCATGGAAAGAAGTTATTAGATTCAGAAAGTGTTGCTTATAGACCAGAGTTTTCATATATTCATAACACCTTTCATGTGTTATATCTCAACAGGTGTATAGCAGTTGAGTCTGCAATTGTTTTGTTAGAAGATACTAGCATTGATGATAAACTATAATATGTGGAATGACATATAAGTACGTCAGAATGGAAGATTAATGCTTTATGTAATTAACAAATTGGACTGATTAAGGTCCAATGGAAATACAGATAATGATCCGACTATATGGGAATCTGAATAAGATATGATAAGAAATTATCCAGAGCTCTTCAGTAGTTGATTTCGGGGTGGAATTCATTTCAAGTGGGGAAGAGTTGTAACATCCAGAATTTTATTTATAAGTTAAAACGAGAAAATGTATAAACTGATATTTGAGTTATAAATGGATATATGTGATAAGATATGGTTATAAACTAGAGCGGCTAAAACCGTCAAATTATAACTTGATTAAGTGTAGGGACCTATTGTGCCATTAGTTGAAACTTATATATATATATATATATATATATATATATATATATATATATATATATATATATATATATATAAGTCACCAACTTTGACATTTATAAGTCAAAGTATCATATTTCTCTTGCAAACTATAAACACAACAGCAATCCTATAAGTTCTGGTGATTCTAAAGACTTAAACTTAGCTATAACTTCAGATTATAGCATCTTGTACAACCTTGCTTGTTAAGGTATGAATAGACTCTTGTTCTTGAGGTTTTGTGAGTTTAAATGCATGATTTGTAAATATCAAGTTTTTGATGTTAAACTTGAGTCAACATTTTTATATGTATCTGTTGATACAACAGGTTTTCAAAACAGTTCATGCTTCCGCTTTTATGTAAAATATTTCGGGTGTGAATACTTTTATGTGTTATATTTCAAATATCAAATTTGGGATTTTGGGGCGTTACATGAACTCAAGTGTGGGTCCTCCAATCACTTGAAACTCATTTCAAGCACGGGTTATCTCTCTAACCAGAGGAACAAATCCTTTTTGACTACATAGCCCCGCCACATGCTTCATACTTTATTTATTAACTCCCTTTATAGCAGCCAGTTACGAACCACGTTTGAAAGTAATCAAAACAAAGCAGACTCATGCTTTGGATACACATGTATCTCCGGTCTAAGGATGAAATGATATTATCAACCCAAGTCACTTGTGACCATAATCCATGAAGTGAACTTAGGTGTGGGTCTTCCAATCACTAGAAACTCATTTCAAGCACAGGTTAGTTTTGCGTCACTTGCATTCAATCCTTGATTAAAGCATGACCAAACCCTAATCTTAGTCTTAGTTCAAACTTCCTTCCCTTGAAGAATAACTGACTGTGGAAATCTAGAATGCATAAGCACTCAGGAAAGTGGTTAAACATGCTAAGATGGAACACAGTAAAGACTAATCAAAGTAACCACATCTTGCGTATATATAGTCCCCACTATATATCGAAAGCAATCAAAAGTTACGATATTGCTTACAGTTCCCAAAGCTAACATAAAACAATCAACTACTAAAACAATATTTCAAGCCAAATCATATGCATAAGAAATGCTACATGAGCTAGTATGTCAAACATCACTAGTCATTATGACAAACGCTTATCTAATGGATTTGCCATGCAACATCCATTTGTATTCTTGTTATCTTCAAAACTATCTTTTGACCAGACTACTTGTAACACCGTATTTTAACCCCAAAAACTTTCATTTTCATAATCAATGCGGAAGCGAATTAAACATCCAAAATGTTTACAACTGTACCACACTACTGTTTAAATATCAGTATTACAAAAGACGGCTCGTCACAAAATAATATATCAGAGTCCTAGGTGATTACTTCCCAAGCAAACCACTCTCAGCCGAGCCGCTGACTTACCAAAACCTGTAAAAAGAGTGAGGGTGGGGGATTAGCAGAAAGCTAAGAGAATGGAGTAAAACCACAATAGATATATCAGCAAATAACCGCATCAATATCAACAACACATAACAGAAAATCGTGCCCCGGGAAGACCGGCGGTTCTGCAGGAACCTACAACCAATGCCGGCCAAAGCAAAGGTTTACCGATAGTTCATTTGCTATTCTCACACAGTATCACCTTAAGTTGCAACAAATGCATCAAAAGATCCCAATACTAATTAGTCGATAACAAACAAACCCAGCCCATATGCCCAACCGAAGTTGACTTCTTAATCCTCATGTATACATATCAATGATGCACAATTAATTAACAATCAACAGTTAATCAATTATCAGACAAACAGTCTATCCCTGCATCAAATAACATCTGAAATAAGTTTCTCCACTCAGTGATCTCCCTAATCAATTATCAGACAACACAATCCAGTTTCAACTAATAACATATGTGAGTAAACGTCCACTCACTTCTTGCTTTCAGTTTCTCCACTCAGTGATCTTATATTACTGAGCCTTGTTTGTTCCTGAGAACACAACAAACTGAAATCAGTATCCAATTCATATATATATATATATATATATATATACCAATCATATATTTATATCCATTTAATCAAACATAAACATGTAAGATTTACATATGCATGCACATATAACACATAACATTAAATAATGCAAAACAAGTCAAAACTATCGGATTTCACATGAAATCCGACACTACTATCGGATTTGTACCAAATCCGCAACCCTCCATCGGATTTCATAAGAATCCGACACATCCGTCAGATTTGAGGAAATCCGCAACCTCAATCGGACTTCCACACTTGCATTTAACTTGATATTTGCAATCGGTTTTCATAATTGGAATCCATCATCGGATTCCACACTCTCGGTTTCAAACCATCGGATTTCGACATTAGGATTTCACACATCCGGATTTAAGAGTATCGGATTTCAACATAATTCCCGGATTCTTATTGTACCGGATTCAACACCGGGTTTTCACTAGAATCGGATTTCATCATCAACAATAAAATCCGCAAACTTCATCATTACAAGAATCCGATAACTTCAAACCTTGCATACATCTTATATGCACATTATAAACAAGTTCATATAACCACATATAAACATGTAGAAACACATAAGCATGCATCAAAACACCCTTTAACACCAAGAACATCAAATCCGATAACTTCATAAAGCATGAGCATATGATGTTCATATCAAATCCACTCAAAAACCGTAACATGTTAATACAAATCGAAGTATAACAACAAAAATCAAAGAAGAATCAACAACCTTCAAACCTTGAATCACAATTCACAAACCACACAAAATCCGATTTCTTGCTTCTTCTCGCTTTCACTCGGTTTTGCACACAGTTCACACACAAGGATTCTTCAAAGTGAAGAATCCATATGAAAAGCCACGTATATACATGCCTTGAAAACATTAGCATGAGGTGTCAAAGTTTAACCATCTAAGCACATGCATACACACACACACACACAAATCCGCATGCGTACATACATATATATATATATATATATATATATATATATTAAACATACATCCTCATTTATTAATTTAATTAAACAACAACTAATTAATTAAAACCATGTAGATTAATATTAACAAGTAATTAATCACGAATTAACATACCAAAGTCACTTAATCTACTAGGCCCGATCTAAGGATGTTACATATCCTCCCCCTTATCAGGATTCCGTCCTCGGAATGTAATCATTAACAAACAACTGAGGGTAACAAGCTCTCATATCAGCCTCCGTCTCCCACGTCAAGTCTGAACCCAAACTGTGCCTCCATTTAACTAGAAGCATCGGATTCTGTTTCTTACGCTGTTTCGTCACTTTCCGATCTAGTCATTCAATGGGTTCTTCCACTAGTTTCTTGCTGGAATCTACTTTAAGATCATGTAGAGGTATAATCTGACTCTCATCCCCAACTCTACATTTCCGCAAGTAACAAACGTTGAAGGTATTGTGAATACCTGATAATTCCGTTGGAAGATCAAGAGTAACCGTCTGCTCATTAACCACCAGTTGGACACGAAACGATCCAATATATCGCAGAGCTAGCTTTCCCCGCTTCCCAAAATGGATAACCCCCTTCCACGGAGAAACCTTCAGATAAATCAATTCCCCCTCAACAAAAGTAACAGACCTACGACGCGGATCAACATACATCTTTTGTCGATCCCTCGCAGCTTTCAACTTTTCTCGCGCAATAGCTACTTTATCTGCGGTGATCTGCACAATATCAGGATCTGCATACTGTTTTTCACCCGCCTCTAACCAACAAGTAGAAGTACGGCAGCGACGACCATATAGCATCTCAAAAGGCGGCATACCGATACTCGAATGATAAGTATTGTTATACGCAAATTCAACCAACGGTAGATGGGAATCGCAAGAACCTCCATATTCTAACACACATGCTCGCAGCATATCCTCGAGTGTCTGAATAGTTCTCTCAGATTGCCCGTCTGTTTGTGGATGGTAAGCTGTACTCAGATTAACACGCATACCCACCTCCCGTTGTAAACTACTCCAGAAAGTTGACACAAATATGGAATCTCTATCTGATACAATTGAAAGTGGTATACCATGTCGGGAAACAACTTCATCTATGTACAACTGAGCCAACTTACTAAGTGACGCGGTCTCACTGGTAGCCAAAAAATGAGCACTCTTGGTCAATCTGTCAACGATCATCCAAATCATATCATGATTCCTCTGCGTACGTGGAAGTTTCGTTACGAAATCCATCATTATATGCTCCCATTTCCACTCTGGAATCTGTAACTGTTCCAATGCTCCATAGGGTTTCTGGTGCTCTGCCTTAACCTGTGCACAAATATGGCAAGCCTCCACAAACTGTGCAACATCTGTCTTCATTGTAGGCCACCAATACAATACCTTTAGATCGTTATACATTTTTGTGCTACCTAGATGAACAGATAGTCTCGATTTATAAGCCTTAGTCATAATTAAACTCCGGAGACCTCTAAGCAAAGGCACCCAAACACGGGATTGATAAACCTTCAATTTTCTAGAATCATCGGTCAGATCATTCTTTTTCTTTAACATAATCCCAGACTTTAGATTTTCATCTTTCAAGGCTTCCAACTGAGCTGCCTTCAATCTATTAATTAAGTCAGAGACTATTTCCATTCGCATGAATTTAATATGTTCACTAACTCCCTTGCGACTCAAAGCATCGGCTACCACGTTGGCTTTCCCGGGATGATAGCGAATTTCGCAATCATAATCTTTAACAAGTTCCAGCCATCGTCTCTGTCGCATATAGAGTTCCTTCTGTGAAAATACATATTGTAGGTTTTTGTGATACGTACAAATAACGCATTTTGTACCGTAAAGATAATGTGTCCATAACTTTAACGCAAAAACCACAGCTGCCAATTCCAAATCATGGGTTGGATAATTCTTCTCATAAGGTTTCAACTGACGAGAAGCATAAGCAATAACTCTATTCCGCTGCATTAACACGCAACCCAACCCTGCCAGAGAAGCATCACAATAAACTATGAAGTCATCTGACCCATCTCGTAACGCAAGAATAGGAGCCTGACATAAAAGTTGTTTCAATGTCTGAAAAACCCTCTCCTGTTCATCATTCCACTTAAATGGAACCTCTTTGCGAGTTAACTTAGTCACGGGATTCGCAACTTTAGAAAAATCTCGGAAAACTCGTTTGTAATATCCTGCCAATCCCAAGAAGCTTTTAATTTCAGAAGGTGACTTCGGAGCCTCCCAATTCATTACAGCTTCTATCTTTACCGGATCAACCTTGACTCCATTACTACAAATTACATGCCCCAGAAAGTGAACTTGTCGCATCCAGAATTCGCACATTGAGTACTTGGCATACAATATCTCTCGTTTCAAGGTTTCAAGAACTTGTCACAAATGAATCTCGTGATCAGCTTCAGATTTAGAATAAACCAAAATGTCTTCGATAAATACTATCACAGATTTATCCAGACACGGTCGACAAACCCGGTTCATTAAATCCATAAATACTGCAGGTGCATTAGTCAAACCGAACATCATGACTAAGAATTCATAATGACCATATCGGGTACGGAAAGTAGTCTTGGCAATATCTTTGTTAGAAACTCGTACCTGGTGATAACCCGATCTCAAATCGATCTTAGAGAAATACGAATCACCCTGCAACTGATCAAACAAATCATCAATCTTGGGCAGAGGGTATTTATTCTTCACTGTCCTCTTATTCAGTTACCTGTAATCAATACACATCCGTAGCGTGCCATCTTTCCTTTTCACAAACAAAACCGGTGCACCCCACGGTGAAGAACTCGGACGAATAAAACCCCGATCCAAAAGATCCTGAATCTGTGTCATCATCTCCCTAATCTCAGAAGGAGCCAACCTATAAGGAGATTTAGCCACTGGATTTGAACCTAGTATTAAATCAATCTTGTACTCTACCTCTCGAACGGGAGGTAACCCAGGTAACTCATCCGGAAACACTTCAGGAAAATCTGATACAATTTGCACATCAGTAACTGCTCGCTTTTCCTTCCTAGCATCAATAGCATATGCCAGATACATTCACATCCCTTACTCAAGGATTTCTTAGCCTTTAACATAGAAATGATAGGAAACGTAGACCTGTTCCTTTCCCCTCAAGCCACCACGTGCGACCCATCAGACAATGGAAAAGAAATTAATTTCCTATGACATTTAATGCTCGCCCTGTGCTTACTCAGCCAATCCATCCCCAAAACCACGTCAAACCCTGCTATAGGCATTAATAGGAACGATACTGGAAAGCACTTACCATCGATATCTATCTCAGCCCCAGTCACAGAACTTGTAACAGGAACTATCTTACCATCGGTACAGAAATAACAGTAACAGGTAATTTCAACTTTTCACAAAAAGTCACAGAAATAAATGTGCGATTCGCTCCAGAATCAAATAACACAGGCGCAGGTAGGGAGTTTATAAGAAACGTACCGGTGATAACATCATCAGTAGCAGTAGCATCGTCTACTGTCATCCGGAACGCCCTACCCTCTGGTGTTGGAGGATTCTTCCGTTTTTGTGCCCTTGATGATGACCCCCCCAACATCCCCTGCCCCCGACCCTGTCCCGGCTCCTCTACTAGTAGGGCAATCACCGGCCCTGTGCCCTTCTTTCAAACAGTTCCAACAAACGTTGCAGGGAAACCTGCAATCATTTGTTTCATGCCCATGCGCACCACAACGCAAACAACGCATAGTCTAGGCAGTACACTGCCCAGTGTGACTGGATTTGCATCGGGTACACCATTGAGACTTCGTATTCGTACCCCCTGTAGTCGGCTTCCGACTCTGATTTCCCTGTGAAGAATTGCCCTGCCATTTCTTCTTCTGTTGACCACCTGCCTGGTCATACTTCGGCTTCTGCGCAGCCGCCTCATCTTTGTTCTATTTATCTTTGGTTTGAATGTCTCCCTCAACAGACTTTGCCAAGGTGAAGGCCTGAGACAATGATCCAGCCAGTCGAGCGGTGCTCCTGTACTCCGGTAGCAAAGCTCCGATAAAATGTTGAACCTGTGAAGATTCATCCGGTACCCACTGAGACACAAACCTCAACTTCGAGTTAAATTGTTCTATCAATTCATCAACTGTCATCCTCCTGGTCATTTTCAATTCCATAAATTCCTGCCTTATCTTATTCAGTTCGAAGGCATTGCAATACTGCTCGCACAGTTTATCCCGGAATTGGTTCCATGTTATTGAATCCATTTGAACTCTCGTTAAATGGGTGGTAATGGAATCCCACCAAACCATAGCCTTGCCTTTCAGCATTCGGGTGGCAAAGCAAACTCTCATCTCCTTCTCATAGTTACAAGCATCCAAAATCTTACTTGTATCTCTCAACTAGTTTAAAGTCACGTTAGGATCCGTGCTGCCATGATATTCGTCTGGTTTACAGTCTAGAAACTACTTGTAGGTACATGGCTGTGTAAATCCCATAGTCTGTGGATATCCCATAAACGGATAACAATAAGATCCCTGAGGCAAAGATCCCTGTGGATAAGACCCTTGTGGAACAGATCCTTGCGGATAGGGCCCCTGAGGAAATAACGGATAGTAGAAAGGTTGAGTCATCGGTTGAGTAAACGGTGGTTCTGTTGCAATATGCCCGCTGACACGAACGAGTTAATAGCACTGCTGATTAAGTATAGTCCTATTGGGTCACACACCAAGTATTGATTCCGGCAACACGATCAAGCAAAAGAGAGAGAAAAGGCCAAAATGGGTTTTGGCAGGATGGTACACGAGCCGTGTTGCTGAACACGGGCCGTGTCCAGCCCAACTAGCACGGGGCGTTTTGGCCCAAGTAGAGACCGTGTACTTTGGGCCTACATGGTCGTGTAGATGAACACGGGCCGTGTTGGGTCTGTTAGACACGAGCTAACTTGGCCTAATTGAGGTCGTGGGCTTTGGGCCTACTCGGCCGTGTTGATGAACACGGGCCGTGTATGTCCTCTGTAACAGCAGAATTGATTTGCTTTAATACTCATTTTAATGAGGTTAAATGGTATTCAATTTGGACTACTCAAGGGCCACGAAAATACAGAGAGTTTGAGTGTGAAGAACATGAGTTAATATGAACTCTTAAGATTATTCTCTCTAATGATCATCACTTTATGATCAAGTTTTGATGCACTAAAGTGTTATTTGTTCTTGTATTGTGTTGTTTTGGTGGCTACACCAACTTACTAGTATTTAGGAATCAACACAACTTGGGGTGGACTTCACTAGAGAAATCCTATCTTGGATCTTGAAGCTTGACTTCTTTGATTCTTGAAGCTTGACAAGAGTGAGATTGTGGTACTTGCATAGTGGTACATTTCTATCCATCTTGTTCTTTTATTTTAGTTGCAATTTCATGTCTAGATATTGGTCCATGGCATGTGTGTTTGTTTGGCTAGTTTAGTTTTGTATTGTATCTTGCTTCCGTTGCTACTCGTTTATGCCAAACAAATACCTTCAGGTATCGGCATAGACATCGGAGGAACCTCTGCTAATGTAGTTACTGCCGGAAAGATAGGAGGTATCGCAACCGTAGTTGATGTCACAGTAGCAACCGGGGGTTGAATTATAGGAACTTGTCTTTGTTGCTCCAGTTCCTTTCGCAAGTCTTGCAGTTGGCCCTCCAACTGAAATATGTATTTATCTCTTTCATCCCCAGCAGTACCAGATGTACCGGCATTAAGAAATGTTCCACTGTAGTAGGGACTTCAGCAGAAGACGGGACAATAGGGGCAGGAGTTGAGTGATCACGATCAGCCATTGTTATCTGTAACAATCACATTACCTCACGATTTATTAGATAAATCTGTTATTGCACAACATACTAAGTACACTCCAATTCACCCCAATCCCACACCCAAGGAGTAATCGACCTACCACGAGCCAAGATTCGGGAATGTAAAACTTCCACTGTGCCTACACTGCCAAATCAAGGCTCTCATACCAAACTTGTAACACCGTATTTTAACCCTAAAAATTTTCATTTTCATAATCAATGCGGAAGCGAATTAAACATCCAAAGTGTTTACAACTGTACAACACTACTGTTTAAATATCAGTATTACAAAAGACGGCTCGTCACAAAATAATATATCAGAGTCGTAGGTGATTACTCCCCAAGCTAACCACTCTCAGCCGAGCCGCTGACTTACCAAAACCTGTAAAAAGAGTGAGAGGTGGGGGATTAGCACAAAGCTAAGTGAATGGACTGAAACCACAACAGATATATCAGCAAATAACCACATCAATATCAACAACACATAATAGATAATCATGCCCCAGGAAGACCGGCGGTTCTGCAGGAACCTACAACCAATGCCGGACAAAGCAAAGGTTTACCGATAGTTCATTTGCTATTCTCACACAGTATCACCTTAAGTTGCAACAAATGCATCAAAAGATCCCAATACTGATTAGCCGATAGCGAACAAACCCAACCCATATGCCCAGCCGAAGCTGACTTCCCAATCCTCATGTATACATATCAATGACGCACAATTAATTAACAATCAACAGTTAATCAATTATCAGACAAACAGTCTATCCCTGCGTCAAGCCGATAACAGTTGCAACCCAATCCAGTTACAACTAATATCATCTGTGAGTAAATGTCCACTCACCTCTTGCTTTCAGTTTCTCCACTCAGTGATCTTATATTACTGTGCCTTGTTTGTTCCTGAGAACACAACAAACTGAAATCAGTATCCAATTCATAAATATATATACAAATCAGATATTTATATCCATTTAATCAAACATAAACATGTAAGATTCACATATGCATGCACATATAACACATAGCATTAAACAATGCAAAACAAGTCAAAACTGTCGGATTTCACATGAAATCCGACACTATTATTGGATTTGTACCAAATCCGCAACCCTCCATCGGATTTCATAAGAATCCGACACATCCATCAGATTTGAGGAAATCCGCAATCTCAATCGGACTTCCACACTTGCATTTAACTTGATACTTGCAATTGGTTTTCATAATTGGAATCCATCATCGGATTCCACACTCTCGGAGTCAAACCATCGGATTTCGACATTAGGATTTCACACATCAGGATTTAAGAGTATCGGATTTCAACATAATTCCTGGATTCTTAAAGTACCGGATTCTACACCCGGTTTTCACTAGAATCGGATTTCATCATCATCAATAAAATCCGCAAACTTCATCATTACAAGAATTCGATAACTTCAAACCTTGCATACATCTTATATCCAGATTATAAACAAGTTCATATAACCACATATAAACATGTTTAAACACATAAGCATGCATTAAAACACCCTTTAACACCAAGAACATCAAATCCGATAACTTCATAAAGCATGAGCATATGATGTTCATATCAAATCCACTCAAAAACCGTAACATGTTAATACTAATCGAAGTATAACAACATAAATCAAAGAAGAATCAGCAACTTTCAAACCTTGAATCTCAATTCACAAACCACACAAAATCCGATTTCTTGCTTCTTCTCGCTTTCTCTCGGTTTTGCACACAGTTCATACACAAGGATTCTTCAAAGTGAAGAATCCATATGAAACCCACGTATATACATGCCTTGAAAACATTAGCATGAGGTGGCAAAGTTTAACCATCTAAGCACATACACACACACACAAATCCGCATGTGTACATACATATATATATTAAACATACATCCTCATTTATTTTTTTAATTAATCAACAACTAATTAATTAAAACCATGCAAATTAATATTAACAAGTAATTAATCACAATTAATCACGAATTAACATACCAAAGTCACCTATACTACTAGGCCCGATCTGAGAATGTTACACTACTATTCAAAGTATCCGTCAAAGAGATTATATAACAAAGTGCTAAAGTACTCATATCCTCATTGTTACAAAACCTCACAATAGGGTCAGTGATACATACGAACTTTTCTAGTCAATAATCAACACCACAAAATAGGATCATAGACTTCGATAAAGATCGACAGTTAATTATCCTATTAGAAATTAGTATTAGAGTAATAATTACTCCAAGGCTTATTTCTTATCGTCAAACATCAAGAACATATACAAGTATTTCTTGTAATTTTCAAATTTAAAAAATTGTATCTCCTATGTATTATCATGAAACAACAATTCCCTATTTTAGGTTCATAGAACGCTTAACAATGGGACATTATCTTCAATCGATACATACTTCTAGGTATACAACAAAAATTCCCACTAGCCCTGACATATGTGAAAGTCTTATCTATGCTTATAGAAGACTCATGCTTTTGATCCTCTCATGAAAGCAAAGAACTTACTTTTACGATGTTAGTATAAGTCCAAGGGACTTATTCATACTTGTAGACTTAATTTGGATACTTCGGATATCTAAGACCCTCGGAGAGTGTGGTAAGCACTTCCTCCATACATAGTTGCATGAACGAACGCGGTCTTGTATTTCGGTGCACTATCTTTTATTGCCATAAGAGGGCAATAATAGACGCGAGTATCAAATGACCTTCAACATGACACTAAGAAAAGTTTCCACAATAACGATCATGAAACTTTTACCCCTAGTCGGTATTTGATGTAGTCTACAATACAATCCATGTTAATTCCATTTACACCATCTCGGTTTGCACCTTGGTATGGAATCAAGCAAATTATTTGCATACTTAAAATGGATTTCATCTCATTATTGTTTACTTCTTTTAAATTTAGTGAACAAAGGGCCCACTATGCCTTCCGATAGATGGTGATATGAACAAGACTCACCATCAAGTCATTGCCACTTAGATGTGAGGAACCCATATCTCTTTGGCTACGTGACTTCTATCAGCCTTGAAAGTAATTACTCATGGCCAGGATAACCGGCGTTCTCATGCCGATACTTGATTATATGTTAGTGCCAACATCAAGTCTTTCATTTAATTTGTACGTTCTTCCACTTGAATGCTTTAGTTATTATCTTCCTTTGGAGCAACAAAACATTGTTCTCGTAAGGTCAAATGATCAAAACTTATAAGAACTCCTTAAATGTATTAGCACTTGTTTGAGTTCATCAATCTCCCACTAAATATAGATTGAGCAGCATCACTCTTTGATATATACAAGCAAAGAACTCTTTCAAGATATATCTCATAAGGTGCTAAATAGACTTGCAAGTTGAATTAAGATTAAAGGCTTGGCTCGTCACAGTCAATGTGTATACTAGCTAGTCTAATACACGTATTTGACCCATTATGTACCGGATCATATTCATGAATATCTGGTTTCCTTTAGCGCGACACCATGTACGAATGTGTCTATTAAAGGAATGAATTGTGACACAATCCCGCAATTCATAATGTGGTCATAGATATAGATTTAAGGTATCTTAGCATCTTAGCTAGATCTAAGCACCCTATCTATATGTCCCAATTGATTCTTTAATTAGTTTCTCTTTGTTATGCGCTTGTACGGAATTTTCAACGAAGTGTGATCAATATCTTACAAGCAAACATCTCTCTCACAAACACGGTGAAGGGTTTCATAATCATCTCAACCTAATAGATAAGACTAGCATCAAATGTTTAACCCGAGGTTAAACCATTCCAAGATCCGAACCACATGGATCTAGGTGACACTTGTGTTATTTGTATGGTTGAGTAGATTATGACATAGAGACAACTAA
This sequence comes from Dittrichia graveolens, assembly GCA_038502395.1. Lineage (NCBI taxonomy): Eukaryota > Viridiplantae > Streptophyta > Magnoliopsida > Asterales > Asteraceae > Dittrichia > Dittrichia graveolens. Next base: position 39,528,948 of record JARJIL010000002.1, on the reverse strand, counting down.
TCCAAACTACTTTGGACTTAGAATCAATTATTCATGATTAATTATTACTTGTAGCATGTATGTCTTGACATGGACAATTTCGATTTTTATCAATCAACAAATATTTTTCAAAAACAAGATTCAAATTTCAAGTATGAATTTATCGTCATCAATTGTAGAATGATGCGCCTTGAAGGCCAAAATAAAACATAAGCTATGACTTGAACAAACTTCGAAATCGAATAAGTAATGCGGAAAAATCTTTTAAAACCCAAAATTCAAAATCTCATCCATCGTCTTCATGAACATACAACAAAAACTTAACTTGCCTCGCAGGGCATCAAAATAAAGTAATAATTAAACCGGTAAGAATAGACGAGATCAAAACTCCCAATTCTCTTGTGGAGTTCAATCTTCCGAGTTTCCTCTTTTAGAGATCCGGTTCTTCATGCTCTTCTTTCTTCCTTTAAATAGTGCCTACACTTTGTAACAAAATAAATTTGTGAAAAACGTGAGTTAATTAGCTCGGGTCAAACAACCCAGCGTTTAGAAGAATTAGCAATGAATCATGAATGTACCTTGAGAGGAGAAATTAACTCTCTCTTTCCTTAGAAGTTTAATATCCTCTCGGCACGAGGGCATGCGTGACGGCCCCAATCTCCGAATCTTCCACAGAAGTAGCAAACCACTTTTTTCTTGAATCTCTTCATGAGGCACACAATCATTGTCCTCAGATTCAATGTGGGGAATAGGCTTGGACACTCCAACCTTTTCCCTTCATGTCGGTTTCTTCTTCTTTTTCATTTGTTCCCTTGAACTTGTGGTAGGTATGGAAGAGGCGGATTCATGCTCGGCCATATTAGACTCCGTAGTCTTCAACATACCATGCAATTCACCAAAGGTTTTCTCCATGTCATGCATGTGATAGTTCATGACAAACTGATCATATGATGCGGGCAGGGATTGGAGTAATGTATCTACAACAAGCTCCCTCCCCATGGGAAATCCTAGTCTCTCCATTTGGTCCAGGTACGCCTTCTTCTTAAGGACGTGGGCACTCACACTCCTACCTTCCTGCATTCTACAACCGACTAGGTTTTTAACACACTCTTACTGTTCCTCCCTAACTTGTTGTTGGAACATGTCCTTCCACCTGTTCATCATATCGTACACACTCATGTGCTCAAAGTGCTTTTGCAACTCCGAGCTCATAGTTGACAACATGAGGCAGGCAACATCGTGTGTGTACTCAACACCCTTTTCATACGTGTATCGGACGGACCAAGTCGCGTCGGTAGCAGGTGGCTCCGGAAGAGGTTCCTCAAGGATGCGTAACTTTGACTCATAGCGAAGGACAATACTCAATTGCCTAAGCCAGTCAACGAAGTTCACTCCCGTGAGTTTCTTCCTATGTAGGAACATACGAAGCGAATAGTTTGATGTGGTGTTATTATGGTTTGACATCTTTTAATAACAAGAGTACACGTTTTAGTTAGTTCGATATAATCATCGTTAAAATAATTACCCATAAAGTTTTAGAAAAACAATTTATCTTAACAAGGGCTACGAACCATATTTTACTCCACTACATGACGGGTTTACCGCGGATCACTTCATGAAGCTATTTAGGCCGATAACCATTTTACCGATTGCAATCTATATTGCAACTCTTAGACACTTGCGGGATCCAACGACATTAAATGGTAGGTTGGCATGTTTGATCCCTACTTACACCAATCCCAAATTAAAATTCTTGGTTGACTCGTGCTTAGCTTGACAATCACACAAGGATTTTAATTTGCAATTATGAATCGTCCAACAAGATACACGGTAGCACACTCGACAATCATTGGCTCGTGCTAAGCTCAACAACCAACAATCCCAAGTCGCCACACTCACCTTCCATACAGATCCGCATGGAATAACTCGTGCTAAGCTCGACAATTATCCCATGCTTCACTAGAATCGGGTGTGTCATGTTATGGATGGTGCGTGATTTAGGTTATTAGGAAACATGCTTTTGTTTCTTGATTAAAACCAATTTTTAATATTTGATTAACAAAGTAAGTGACAAAAACGACTTTTCACTTTAAATATAACACCAAGTTTATATTATCTTGTTAATCGTGTACGCGCGAGAGTTTGTTAACCAATTTTAAAACTCTTGTGATTTTATTAACTTTAGAAAAGTTAGCATGCGAAGAAACATAAACAACCATGCAAGAAATATAAATCACATCACACACATACAAAGGGGTTGGTAACCATGCCAAAAACCTATGTGTCCTACCCGCGAGCCAAGCCGGGAGGACTAGGTCTACTAGGGACAAAAACCTAGACCATGGAGTGCTCCCACTGAATCCACTACCTCCATCGGGACTAACCGGATCCAAGGTCTCCAAGACGTCTCCTCTTGACTCTTGATTGTGGTATTCAAAATACAAGTACACAAAAGAAAGGAAATGGCATGCAAGCCACACGCTTCCTATCAATCTAGTACAAGTAGATACGGATGAATGAAACGGCATGCAAGCTGCGATAATTAATTACATACCAAATGAATAAATAATTAATTACAACACATCTGACACCAAGGTCACCAAATAAATCCAAACAACCAAACAAACCCCAAGGCACAACCACAAGCTCTAGGGCGAAGGTTACCAACCAAAAGCAACAAACAACAACTACAAAGCACGGTGTGCCAAAACCGTGACTAAAGGAATATTTCGGTAAGAATTTCCAACACAAATACTCAAGGCATAACAAGGAAATTCTTGTACATATGCATTAGGACACAAAACCAATTTTTATACCCATATTCATATATACACAACATATGTGTATGCATGTATGCATCTCATGCCAAGATCATACCTTACATGCCCATATTTGTACCAAAAATTAAAGGGGTTCCCAAACGGAATGTGCCGGAAAAACAGAATCACCTCCACGACCTAAAGAACCAGAATGTTTTCTTTTAAGGACAAAAACTGCCCAGAAGCACCTTCACGGCCCCTCACGGCCCGTGAAGCCCGAAGGTTTCACGATCGATCATGGGTCAGAAGGGCTCGTGAGCCTAAAACCAAGTTTCACGACTATACTGTTCAAGAGTGCCTTCACGACCCCTCACGGCTCGTGAAGCCCAAGAGCTTCACGACCGGTTACGGGCCATAAGGACTCGTGAAGTCTAAAAACACTTCTCACGACTAGACCCCTCACGAACACTAGTCGTGTGGCCTTCACGACCCGTGAAGAAACCTTCACGGCCCGTGAAGGCCTACTGGACAGAAAAACAAATCTTCAAAAACGGTTTTTGGAGCCATTTTTGTGCTATATCTTTGTAGCCTAGGCTTTGATACCACTGTAGGAAATCCATGCACGCCAACACCCGTACGCAGCGGAAGCAACGACATCAAAAAAAACGGGGGTTTTCGGGTATTAAAACCGACATGCATGTATTCCCCAACTGGGGATCGTGACTACAAACGAGTATAGCAACTAAAACAAAAGAAGGATAAAGAGAAGGAGAAATATACCATCTCACGGTTGGAGCTATCCATGGAGCTAGGAAGATCTTCCAGAACCCGAAATCGAGATCCTCTATTGATAGTCCACACCAAGTGAGCGAGGTTCCGTCTTGCTATTGACCCGACACACGAACCACACAATGTCCTCGTGCTTCTGGAACAGCTACAACCGTATGGAACTTGCCTTCACTTGATACACCAAACTTAACTCACCATGTACGGTTCAAGTAGCAAATATATGTGTATATTGTAAGTAGAAGCAAGAGTTCAACAAAGAGAGCAAGAAATGGCCTTATATAAAGTCCGGAAGAAGCTCCAAGGCCACCAGGGTCGGCCACATCAACTTGCTCTAATTGGACCAACACAAAGGTCCAATAAACACAAAGTAACACTTGACTTCTTCCTTCACTGGCTCTCACGGGCCGTGAAGGTCTCATAGGCCGGGTTTCACCGCTCACTCTCATTGGGTCATCTAGTGGTGCAATAAAAGCATAGTCCCTGCCTTCACGGGCTCTCACAGGCCGTGAAGGCTGTGCTCCCATGACCACTTGTCCGGGTGGTGAAGCCTTGTGTAGGGTTTCTCTTCACGACCTCTTCACGGCCCGTGAAGGTCGACATAAACCCTAATCTCATATTCTCTCATGTTTGGGTTGTGCTGCCGGAATCTACCCTTGGCGTGTGACCCAATAGGCACGTACTTCATCAGTAGTGATGCTAGTGCACGTGTATTAGTAGGCATATTCCAAGAACTGTTGCAAGAACTGTGTGCAAGAACTGTTGCACATATAATTAAGGAACATGAGTTCCAGAAGTAGATGGATCAAAGGTGAGAGCATGGTTCAATGGGTGGACACGTAGTATTTCGGTGATAATGGGAAAGTTAGGGTTTCGGAACTTATCAAGGTTTATGAAGTGGTTATTATCATGGGTGACCACAGAAAGAAACTGATTAAGAGGAAGGAGTTGATCGTCAGGGTTATGGGACTGGGTAGCTGTCGAAGAACGATATGAGACAGATTCGCCTTCCATAGCCATGATTAATCCTGTAAGAATAGCCACTAGGTTAGAAAGCTGAACTTTGACGAATAAAGCAATGAAATGTATTGACTTGTAATGTCAAAACATTCAAGTGTGAAGCACTTTGACATTTGTTGACTTCAAAAACATTCATTTTGAATCAAACTTTGAAAAATTGTAATATACCTGAAAATCTTTCATTGATGAAGTGGTATTTTTGAGGAGCGAAAATGTGTTTTGTTACAATGAATACATGTATCTAAACACTTTTATAACACTGAAATTTTTCTCATTTTATCCATAAGAAGAAGATCTAGGCCAAAAATGAAATCAAGGCCAATATTCAACCACTCGAAGAACACGAAGAACAAATTTCAAATTTTGTGAGTTTTCTTTGATAAAAACCTTGTTCTTGTGTTCCTAAGCCCCATCGCAACCCAAGTTTTCATTAACACCATTGTTTGATTATCGAACAAAGCATTGGATGTTCAAAAGGTGGTCTTCCGAGTTGTACAGTACAAGTTCAGTTTTGAGCATTTCAACATGATTAAAACATGAGTTGTTACTTATATGATGTATACCTTGAGTATGTAAGCAACTTTAACACACACGTGAAAAATTTCGACAGCAAGTTTGTACAAATGTTCGAAATTTAGTAACCAGGGAATTCGAAGTTCAAAAATCTTTGAAATGCGTAAAAAACACACTAAGATATGCCACCTATTTATAGAAAAAAATGCAACGGTAACTTTGCGAAAGTTACACGCTCTATGTCCAAAGGCTTCAACGGTGAAAAACACGCTCGAAGTGGTCTAGAGGACCACTGTTGAGCTCGAAGTCCAAAGGCTTCGAGTTCGAAGTGTGAAGGCTTCGAACTCGAAGTGAGTTTATGTTGTTTCGTTCAAAGGACTGTTCATGTCTTCTCGAAGTGTATTGGAAATACACTGTCTGGAGTTCGAAGTCTACTAGCTTCGAATTGATGCTAGTAAACGCGCTCGAAGTGAACTTGGAATTGATGATTTTGTATTCAAAGTACACTGACTTCGAATTAACTTCTAAAAAGGCGCTCGAAGTGAACTTTCCAAGGTATGCTTCGCATGCGAGCTCCATTGACTTTGAATGCAAAGTATTTTAAACTTGAATGAATTCGAAGTGAACACAATTTTTTTGTATTTTTCAATTTTGAAAATAAAAACATATATTTTTATATTTTCTTGAATTTTGCAAATGTTTTTGGTATTTTCTCTGTTTTGTTAATGTTTTTGGTATTTTCTTTGATTTTTGGAAGTGTTTTAAGTATTTCTCCCCCTACAAGCATGCGTAACTTGTACAGATGATTGACACTCCCCCTCAAATTGTGCTTTATTGTATCTGCAACATGAACAAACAAAGTGAACTACCCACTTAAAAAAATGACTGATATTCAGACTTTATAATTCAACATACACAACTTGGATAATAACTCATTAAAACGAGATTCATCTAATGGTTTAGTAAACAGATTAGCCAGTTGGTCATCAGTCTTGACATATTGAAGTTCCATCAGACCTTTTTCCACATTATCTTTAATAAAATGATATCGTATGTCAATGTGTTTGGTCTTTGAATGGTGGACTGGATTGCATGAGATGGCAATGGCAGATTGTGAATCACACAGTAAAGTTATCTTGTCATAGTGTAGGCCAAAGTCAGAGAGCTGAGTCCTAACCCACAAACTTTTAGAGCAACACATTGCAGCAGCAACATATTTAGCCTCAGCAGTTGAAATAGAGACACAATTATGTTTCTTAAAAGCCCAACACACTAACCTATCACCCAAAAAGTGTGCACTGCGAGATGTGCTCTTTCTATCAAGCATGCAACTAGCATAGTCGGCATCTGAATAGGCATATAACTGTAGACTAGAATCCCTTGGATACCATAGACCTAGATCAAGAGTACCCTTGAGATACTTGAATATTCTTTTGACTTCCTGCATATGTGATTCCTTTGGATTAGCCTGAAATATAGCACATAAGCATGTAGAGAACATTATATCTAGCCTACTAGCCATCAGATATAGTAATAAGCCAATCATACCCATATAAGTTTTTAAATCAGCTGCTTTCCCCTCAAGATCAGCAGACAGTTTAGTTTTTGAAGACATGGGGGTAGATAATGAAGAACAACTAAGCATGTCATACTTCTTTAACAAGCCTTTAATGTACTTGGATTGACTAATGAAAATGCCATGACTCAGTTGTTTCACTTGTAATCCGAGAAAGAAATTCATCTCTCCCATCATACTCATTTGAAAACGATTTTACATAGTATGTGCAAACTCATCACTGTACTTTGGGGTCATCCACATAGATTTGTACTAAGATTAAATCTTTTCCTTTGGCTTTTGTGAATAAAGTCGAATCGGTTTTTCCTTTGATGTATCCCTCACTCAACAGATATTCAGACAGGACATCATACCAAGCTCTCGGGGCTTGTTTTAGTCCATATAAGGCTTTGTCTAGATTATAGACATGTTATGGGAATTTTGGATGGACGAAGCCTTCTGGCTGAGACACATAAAAGTCTTCGTTGAGGATACCATTTAAGAATACTGTCTTGACGTCCATTTGAAAAACCTTAAAACTTTTGTAGGCAGTATAGGCTAAGAATAGTCTTATGGCTTCTATCCTAGCTACAGGAGCAAAGGTTTCATCATAGTCTATGCCCTCCTGTTGGTTGTAACCCTTAACAACCATCCTAGCTTTGTTTCTAACCACTATTCCATCGGAATCTCGTTTGTTCTTAAAAATCCACTTGGTACCAACCACTGATTTATCCTCTGGAAGTAGTACCAGACTCCAAACTTTGAGTCTTTCAAATTGGTTAAGTTCTTCTTGCATTGCAATGACCCAATTTGTATCTTGTAAAGCATGGGAGACTTTAGTGGGTTCAATCATAGATAGGAAACTGGGAATAAAGGAGCTCATTTGCCGTTGTAGAACGAGTCCTTACCCTATCTTGAACATTTCCTATAATTGGAGATTCGGGATGGGATTGTGTCCATCTTATTCCCCGGGGGTTTTGGATTGGAGGAAAGAACTCATGTAAACGGTTTGTGTGTTCAATGTCAGCCAGAGTTCAGTTGCGTCGTTCTACTACTCCATTCTGTTGTGGTGTGTATGCTGCAGAAAATTGATGAGTGATCCCCACGAGGTCATGGTAGTGTGACAAGCATTTGTTCTTGAACTCAGTTCCATTATCCATGCGAATGGAGACTACACCGTGTTCATACTTGTTTTGTTGTTGTTTGATGAAGCTGATGATAGTAGGAGTTGCTTCATCTTTCGACCTTAAAAACTTGAACCAAGTATACCTAGAGTAATCATCGACAATTACTAAGATATACTTCTTCCCATTGCGTGTTTGTACTCTCATCGGACCGCATAGATCCATGTGCAGAAGCTCCATTATTTTCTTTGTACTAGAGACTTGCTTGGCTTTGTGAGATGAACGTTTCATCTTTCCTTTTTTCACAGTCTACGCACAGATGGTCCTTGGTGAATTTTAACTTAGGCAAGCCTCTCACCAGATCTCCAGTAACCATTTTGTTGATGGTGTGGAAGTTGAGATGTGAGAGTTTCTTGTGCCACTTCCAAGTTAAGTCTGATGAGGCCTTGCTTAGTAGACAAATAGAGGTCTTTGTTTTGTAGTTGTTCAGATCAATTGAATACAAGTTAGACATCCATGTTCCTGCGAGAAGCACATCACCTGTTTCTGTTTTCACTAAACACGTATTCTTGTTGAAAGTGACCTCTAAGTCCTTATCATAGAACTGACCAATGCTAAACAGATTATGGCCAAGTCCTTCTACAAAGAAACCCTCTGTATTTTGATGTTCTTCTTTACTATATCTCCGTACCCCAGAATCGGTCCAACATTGTCATTCCCAAAACGAACATTCCCGGAGTACTTAGGAATGAAGTTGTTGAGAAGACTCTTGTCACCGGTCATATGCTTGGTCCAGCCTGAGTCCAGGTACCAGAGATTAGGTTCCTGCACACATAAAAGAATGAAGATTTAGGTCCCCATGTTGAAATGGGTCCTTGCGTGTTAGGTGATACATTGGTGTCAACAACCTCATGAAAAATACAATGTATTATTTTCTGTGTTTTCCATTGAGTCTTTTGTTCTTCTTATTAAACTTTGATGTATTAATCCATAATGGATAAGGAACAATTTTTGATTCAATGGTTAGAGGAATCTCTCATCTTTCAAGACTTGGTGGACAGATGGTGTCCTTGATATCCACTACCTGAACCACATCTTTTCGTTGCCAAACTTGAATCATTTTGGGTTTTGCAAGTGTTTGAGATTTAGGAGCTTGTTTGGTGGTAACAAGCTTGTATCTTATGTTGGATGGTTTTGATTCTTAATGTTTGTTTGGTTTAACTTCTGAGGTTGATGTTTTTGAAGAATTTGACTTTTCCTTGGATGATAGAAACTTGGTACGTGATGATTTAGATTTCCTTGTGTTGGATTCGGTATTATTCCAGGCCTTCAAACACTCTTTGTAACTTCCTTTTCTAAATGCTTCTAACTCTAGAATTGTGATTAATCTATTTTCATAGTTTCAATAATTCATGAGTTTTAAAGCATGTTTAGTCACGCACTGATGAATGATTATCCCGTGTGATGTAATAAAGGGTGCATTTATTTGATTCGACCCTTGTGGTCTCCACTTCTCACAAGCATGAATTCCCATTTGTTTTGGAAGCCTATCATACTCACACTTGTATTCACAATCTCCATGCAAACAACCATGACTTGTGCAAAAACATGTACTTGCTTTCATTTCATTTGTGGAAACTGAATTACAGTGACTGATGAAATTTGAAATGTGATGACACTTTTTGGAAAAATCAAAACATGGCTTATCTACATTGGGTTTAAACTTTCTTTTGTTTTCATTTGTGCAAACACTCTTCTTGTTGTTGTCTTTTCTTCTCACATCTGAAACAGTTGAAAAGTGGTTAGTTGTGAGTGGTTTTGAACTCTTTTTGACAGAAAGTCCTTTGTTGTGTAAAAGATGAGTAAACAATGAATACTTGAAGTAAATATGATGAAGTTAGTATGAACAAGTATGAACACTTTGCATGAACTAGAAGAATCTCTCATAAGTATAACTTGAACGTAAAGTGCTGAGATTTCTCTATTACAAAGAGTTACCTTGAAAACTAGGTTTTCAAGGGTTTAAATTCAAGTAGGCACATGGGCCTTAAAGCCTTATGGGCCCAATCCTAACAATTAATTAGACTAAACAATACATAAGGAAAGTGGGTCAAGCCCATATAATGAACTAGTCTAGATATACATATTACAAACTAAAGAACACAAGGCAAACAAACTAATTAATATCTAACGATCTCCCCCTTTTGTTACCTTGTGCTGAAGCAGGTAATTTTTCATCTGCTCCTTTGACCTAGGAGTCATTCCCAACTCCGGATGGCCTTTCTTTCTTGAATCTTGTCCTCCAACTGATCTGCTATTCTGGTCATTTTTACCAATTCAGATTGATTAGGCAAGTGACGGTTTCTGAAGCATGTTCTGCGGAATTTAGATATGCATCTTTGAAGCGTTCCGTCATAATATGCACTGAGCTCCGAAAGTCGAAGGAATGCTTTGTCTCCGTTAAGATTTGGCATGACGAATCCATCGGATCCTTCGTAGTCTTCATCAAATTCTTCTATAATAGTGTATTTTCTGTGTTTGTCTAGCTTTGAATGCTGTTGGTTAGGCCTTTGAAGATTTATCTTTGCAAGATCAGCCTCAGCACCAAGCTGTAGATCGTGGGTTCTGCACAGAATGATCTTCTTTCTCATGAAATCTCTGATGACTTGGAGAGCCCTTTGTTCTTCTCGTGTCTTTTCAAGCTTGCAGGCCAGCTCATCTTCCATATGTGTCATGTCTCCCAAATTCAAAAATCTAAGCTCGACCTCGTGAAATGTATACCTTTTCCCATCTGCTCTTGTTACATGGAAGTGAACCATTTGGTAGTTGAGCAAGTTACGCAAGTACACGAACTCGATCTTGACGATTGGATATTTGGAGGCTACTTGTTGTTTTTAGCTTGTAAGGAAGGTGGCGGCAAATCTGACGGCCTTTCCATGTTCTTCTGAGTTTAGCACATACAGATCGTCAACCTCTCTGACAGTCTCTGAGAAGATACCCGGAATTCTTTCTTCAAGATACGGAGTATTTAGCCATTGAGTGGGCCAGCGAGGTTGGTCTTTTGCCAGAGCTTCTCTAGGCCTGATGTTTCTGATGTTTGGCCTTTCTGCTGTTACTCTCTCGTGAGTGGCCAAGGGCATAGGTCCTCCATGATAAGTTGCAGGTACAGGCCACTCACCCTCTTTTTGCTCAGATTCTTGAGGTTGCTGCTGACTTATAAGATCGATGGGCACAATGTTGAATTGCCCCTGTTCAGGTGGAAAGATGTCAAGCAGCTCCCTGTTTACAGTTGTGAAGACTTTGCGGATGTTGATCAGTGGAGTCTCTTCTACTTCCTAAGTAATTGGCCTTTTGCCTTTGGATTTTTCAGTTGAGGATTCAGGAAGAGAGGATTCTGGTTCTTTCGAATGTGTTTGGATTTATGGTATTTGGATTGAAGGAGTTTGGATTGTTGGGAGGATTATTGGGGTTTCTTGTCTTTCTGTCTCTAACTCTGCCCCTGACCTGCTTCAAATTCAAAATCTATCATTGCAGGCTCGGTTTGTTATTGTTTACCCCCACTCCCACTACCGCTTTGACCCTCTGACGGCTTTGACACTAGGGCGGCTTCAATTCGGAGTAAGGTGCTTTGAGCCCCAATGTAATGCCGCTACCGCTTCTCCCCCTCATGATGTCCTCGATCCTCAGGATCATCATGCCTACGCTTGCATGTTTCATATTGAGCTTTACAGGTCTACTCCACTACTTCCACCCTTTTGCTTATATTTGAGACGGTGGAGGTTAAGGCATTCAAGGCTTGTAGGACTGTATCTTGGAAGGTGGTGGAGCTGGAGGTTGGTGTTGTAGTGCTGCAAGTATGGTGGATTGTTCGGGTGTAGGTTTGGCAACACTGTTCAGTTTGGCATGGAGGAGGTCCTTGGCAACACAGTATGTGGGCGGTTTTCCAGGGCTCGTATTTCGGCTCTGAGGGAGTCGATTCAGAATAGAGTTGTGTGTTGACATACTCCCTCAAGCCAGAGTCAAGAGAAGAGAACTTAGAATTCAGGAAAGATCTAAGTGTTGGAATATGCCCACTGACATGAACGAGTTAATAGCACTGCTGATGAAGTATAGGCCTATTGGGTCACACACCAAGTATTGATTCCGACAACACGATCAACCAAAAGAGAGAAAAAGGCCAAAATGGGTTTTGGCAGCATGGTACACGGGCCGTGTCCAGCCCAACAAGCACGGGGCGTTTTGGCCCAAGTGGAGGCCATGTGCTTTGGGCCTACACGGCCGTGTAGATGAACACGGGCCGTGTTAGGTCTGTTAGACACGGGCTAACTTGGCCCAATCGAGGCCGTAGGTTTTGGGCCTACACGGCCATGTTGGCCAACACGGGCCGTGTACAGGCTCTGTAACAGCAGAGTAAACAGCTTTAAACACTCATTTTAATGTGGTTAATGTGAGTGAATGATAAGCCACGATTCATATGTCTCTGGAACATACTTTTGGGAGCTCTAGAGTCTTATGCTAGAGTTCATACTCTCTCCAATGGTCCTTCTTCTTGGTGATGAAATTTGGTACACAAGAGAAGGTAATATACACTTTGTGATCAAGCTTTGATGCACAAAGGTGTTGCTTGTTCTTGCATTGTGTTGTTTTGGTGGCTACATCAACCTACTAGCATTGGGGAATCAAGTGTGCTTGGGGTGGACTACTCTAGAGGAATTCTTCCTTGAATTCTACACACTTTGACAAAGAAGAAAGCTTTGGTGATCTTGCATTATGGTATAACCTTTCTTCTTTCTTGTTTATTATGCTTTAGTTGCAATTCCATGTTTAGATGTTGGTCCATGGCATGTGTGTTTGTTTGGCTAGTTTAGTTTTGTATTGTATCTTGCTTCCGTTGCTACTCGGTTATGCCAAACAAATACCTTCACTAAGTTCTGGTGTAACCCCGACCTCACTAAGAGGCTCGGTTGGCATAGGTCTTTCAAACCCGTGGCCCTCACGCAGTGTTGGCAAATTGTAGCACTGGAGGGACTTCCGCTCGATCTACAGTAGAGGCCGCTACGGGCGTTCCGGCAACGTCACGTAGACGTGCTAGTGCTGATTGTGTCCTAGCAAATGATTGGAAACCAGTCAGCTAGACTCGATGGTGCTCTGAAAGAAGATGTGGATGGGGGAGGCGGTCCATTGATTTTAAAGCCAGCAAACTCCCAACAAGTTGCCGACTGTGTATGTGATAGATCCCCGTGCAATGAAACTACTTCCATTTGAGTGGAAGCAGAGTGGCTGGTGGGGTTAGGTGCATGCACTAGTGGGATGCCAGTATCTGTTCCAATACCAGCGGAACAGTGTCCCGACCGGTAGTGGATGAGGCTTCCCGGATTTCTTGGTCTAAGGTACTTCTACCCTCATCATTTTCTTTCTCACTTGCATTATCACTCACCACAACCTCTATGTCTTCATCTTCTCTTTCCATTACCGGTACATCACCAAAGGTGGCAGATATGTCAGATAGATCGTGATGGATGTCCTCAGGATGATCAGATACTTGTCGCGTGCCAGTGGATTCGACACGGACTAGAGAAGGTCGTGGACCAAACGAGATAGATTGTCCTGAGGAGGATGATCCTGTTTGTGTCCTTTCTGTGGAGGACTTATTTTCTGATTCAGCATGGGTGGAGGCCTACGAGTCACTGATTACAACACCCTCGCTCTCTTGTATCTCTCCCCCCTCACCACTTCCACCACCCCTCTCTACAGATTATTCTTTCTCAATTACAACCCTGCTCGGGGCACCCCTGCGCACCCGAGCCCTAATACCGCTAGGACCCTCACCAGGTTCTACTGCTCCCAGGGCAGGCACAACCGGCTCTGGTTGCGCCGGAGGAGCAATCCTATTAACTCTCATGTACTCACGTACTACCTCACTTTCCTGATTCAGCGTTCGAAGGAGGGCAACAGGCATGGTCATGGCTACGACATCGGGAAGGTCTCTAATTCGTAGGAATCTGGCGATGCGTTGTACTTGGACCTACGGGCTATTGAGTCGTCGAGGGATGGTGTGGTAGGTTTCCACGTCGGTGGCGATGAAGATGGTCAAGAATCGTTGAAAGGGTATAAAGGTTTTCTGGCGAGAGGTTTCCTTTTCCTTGACCATGCGGACAATCTCCTCGAATAGGATGGTGGCGTAGTCTAAGTGGCGATGGTAAGCAACATCAGCCAACAGGAATAGGGAGTAGTAGGAGCCGCCAACTGTACCTCGGTGAATACCAGTCAGGGTGCGGGAGATAATAGTGGCAAGCGTCTACCAGAGAGGTGCAAGATTTGTTCGTCTTAACTGATGAATTTGGTTCAGTTCTCCCTGATATCCAAGACCTCTGATTAGGTCTAGTACTACGTCAACTCCTGGATTTTCATCAAAGTCAGCTTTGCCTGGATAGTGATCAGCAGCAGGTAGGTCCAGTAGATTCCTCGGTCTGACAGCGGAAAGAATTGTGCGAATATTCTCAATTCGGCCCCGGAGGCACCTGTGTCCCAAGCGGGTGACACCTTCAGTAAAGGTATACCATAATTGCAGCAGATAGATTTCAGGTACGTGGGTGGGTGATGTGTTTGGGTTTTCAGTGATTACCTGGCGGAGAGGATGGGCACGGATTATCTCAGTGATGATAGGATTTTGGTATATGTGGCTAGGTCAAAGTACACATTGTTGCTCAGAGTTTCAAGCCTATCAGCAGCCGGGACTAGGCTTTCCTCGGGAAGGGGTTGGTTAGTAGCCATCTGTCACAGATAAGATAGATCATATTAGCATAAGTGAAAAAAAGATATTTGCTGATGCACATGTGAACTCATGAATGAATATGTGTATCATAGTTCAATGCGCATGTGAGTGTTTGGTTTTGACTTTGACTTTGATTTTGTGACTTATGAAATTTGAGGAAAATCAAAAATTTCTAAGTGTTGAAAGTCGGATGAGCCTAAGTAGTAAGACATTCAGATGAGGTGAAAGTCGCATGAGGTGTAAGTTACATGAAACAATAGATCTTGAAATTTGCATGAGTGTTAACTTGAAAGTCGCATGAGTGTTAACTTGAAAGTCGCATGAAAGTTAACTTGAAAGTCGCATGAAAGTTAATTTGAAAGTCGCATGAAAGTCGCACGAGTTTAACAGTCATGTGAAAGTCGGATAGACTTGTTTCAAGTGAAATTCGGATAGACTTGTTTCAACCGAAAGTCGGATGGACTTGTTTCATGTGAAAGTCGGATGGACTTGTTTCATCCGAAAGTCGGATGGACTTGTTTCATCCGAAAGTCGGATGGGATAAGACTTATTCTTTTTAGAGTAATTTTGTTTCAAAAGTCGCATGGTGTAAAGTTATCCATTCAAAAGTCGCATAGACCAAAATTCATCCGAAAGTCGGATAGACCAACTTCATCCGACTATCGGATGAAATTACATTTCCGTTCATCCGACTGTTATGAACACCCAGTCAGTTCCTATTAAGTCCAAAACGATTTTTGACATAAACTAAGTTTATGGACTCAAAGTTGGTACCAATAGACTCGGATTTTAACCCCAAACAAGTTTGTACTCTCAACCAAACCTAAACATGCCTATTTTGTGCACATTTGGACTCGAAAATCTCTATTCTTCAAAGCGAAGAACAGTACCTAAAACCCAAACAAAAAAACTACCAAATGATGCGATTGTGTGTGATCCTTAAGGTGAAATTTGTGCCATTGTGTTCGCATACATTCAAGAATCACTGTATATCATTCAAACATTACTAACAACACCATTAATGGTGTTTTTGATTCAAGAAACCTAGAAAACCCAATTGTTCGATAAACAGGGGTTCAAAAACCATAAAAAGAACGATTTTGGACATGTAAACTGCAGAAAAGTCACCATTCCTCGTTTCAATCATCTTACCGTTAAGTTTTGTGTTGTTTAAACACAACAAATTTCACTACAAGTGAGTTTGATCGAGAGCAGTTGAGTGGGAAGAAGATGAATAATTGGTTTTGCTTTTTTTTGAAATCTTGAAAGCGTGAGAGGAAAGGAAGTGTCGGATAGTTCTATTTATAGACTATCCGACGGTCGGATGGATCGGGGCTTTGATCCGATTGTCGGATCGACCCGGTTTGGCCCAAACTTGATGCTTGGTCCAATCTATTCTGTTTAGGCCCATGACTTAAATTTTAGCATTATTTAAGCCTAAAAGTTATTTTTCATTCTTTTTGTGGGTTTCTACTTCATTTTAGTGACATAAAACAAACAATAAAATAAACATCTGACGAAGAATCATCTGTGAAGATGAATCGGCACATTTCTCCCCCTACACGAATGCATGGAAAACATTCGGAGCACCTGTATAGCAGCACATAGAATAAAAGAGCACGTAAATCTGTTCAAGACATGAAAACAGTAATGAATTAAGGTTTGAGATTTAGCATGCCAATCTTGGATACCAGAAATGAGAATCGGGCTTCGTCTAGTGGTTTAGTGAACAGATCCGCCAGCTGATGATCAGTGGGAACGTACTGGAGCTCAATCAGACCCTTTTCGAATTTGTCTTTCAAGAAGTGATACCTTATGTCAATATGCTTGGTTTTAGAGTGATGGACAGGATTGCAGGAAATGGTAATTGCACTCTGAGAATCACACAACAGGGGAATCTTAGATTAGGTAAGACCAATGTCCCGTAGTTGAGTTCGCATCCACAGACTCTGAGAGCAGCAATTGGCAGCAGCCACAAATTCAGCTTCAACAATTGATGTAGACACACAGTTCAGTTTCTTTGAACTCCAGCAGACCAAACGATCACCCAAGAAGTGTGCACTCCCTGACGTGCTTTCCCTGTCCAACATACACCCGGCATAATCCGAGTCGGAATACACAACCAGTTCAAATGATGAGTCGCGGGGATACCACAGACCAAGGTCAGGGGTCCCTTTCAGGTATTTGAGGATACGTTTCATGGAAAGTAAATGTGATTCTTTGGGATTTGCTTGAAAACGAGCACGGAGACAGGTAGAAAACATTATATCCGGTCTACTAGACGTGAGATACAGTAGAGAGCCGATCATACCCCGATAGGTTTTCAAATCGACTGTCTTTCCATCAGGATCAACAGACAATTTGGTTTTAGAAGACATGGGGTTGATTTTGACAAGCAGTCCGACATTTCATATTTTCTAAATAAATTGTTAATATATTTTGACTGATTTATGAAAATGCCATTGGAAATTTGTTTGGCTTGTAGGCTGAGGAAGAAATTCATTTCTCCAATCATGCTCATTTCAAAGTTGCTCGCCATTAATTTTGAGAACTCTAGACTGAATTGTCTGTTCGTAGAGCCAAATATAATATCATCTACATATGTCTGAACCAAGATATAGTCATCCCCAATTTTCTTGGTGAAGAGTGTGGTGTCAATTCGTCCCTTCGAATATCCTTCACGAACAAGGTAAGCCGAGAGAACATCATACCAAGCCCGAGGAGCCTGTTTGAGTCCATAGTGGGCCTTATCAAGGATGTAAACGTCAGTCGGTCGTTTGGGATCAACAAAGCCTTCTGGTTGAGATAAATAGACTTCCTCCTTAAGGATACCATTCAGAAATGCCGTCTTTACATCCATCTGGTATACCTTGAAGTCCCTGTAAGCAGCATATGCGAGAAAAACTCGGATGGCTTCAATACGGGCGACAGGAGCAAAGGTTTCATCGTAGTCAATACCCTACTACTGG
Organism: Dittrichia graveolens; assembly: GCA_038502395.1. Taxonomy (NCBI): domain Eukaryota; kingdom Viridiplantae; phylum Streptophyta; class Magnoliopsida; order Asterales; family Asteraceae; genus Dittrichia; species Dittrichia graveolens. The sequence continues at coordinate 39,511,468 of JARJIL010000002.1, read as the reverse complement.
TTGTATCCTTTTGCTACTAGTCTGGCTTTGTTCCGAATTACCACACCGTCGGAATCTTTCTTGTTCTTAAAGACCCATTTGGTGCCAACAATGGTCTTGTCATGGGGTCGGGGCACCAGTCTGCAAACCTTTAAACGGGTAAACTGATCTAGCTCTTCTTGCATGGCAAGAATCCAGTCTGGGTCTTGTTGGGCGTCAGCAGTTCGTGTGGGTTCTAACAGGCTAAGAAAGCTAGAGAACTAACACTCATTTGTTGTGGCAGATCTGGTCTGAACGCCTGCATCTTTGTCTCCAATGATTTGCGTCTCAGGATGTGCAGCCGTCCATCTGGTGTTATGAGGAAGAGAGTTATCAGTGACTTCATCAGTAACATCCTGGGGGAAGAATTCATCCAGGCGTTGTTGAATGGATGGTTCACCCTCAGGAGTAGATGACTTTGGGAGGGACTGAGGTGCTCTATTTTTGTGATCCTCAGTGGTAGCATCGCTGACAGTGTTCACTGTTGAGTTGGATGCAGTGTACCGGTTACCCAGAATAAGGAATGGGTCGGCAGATGAAGTAACAGCCCCTGATGTGGATGTAGTGGCAGTTTGTTACATGAGTTCAACGGATTCGTGAACAACATCTGTAGGCCTAGCAAGAGGTACACTATTAGTTCTAGAATCATCAGAATCTAAGAAATCAAATATATACTATAAATCAGAAGATTCATTTGCATGTGTTATATTTGTTTCTTGTCGATTAAGTCCCGGTCCTGAACTGATATGTCCAGAAGCGATTGCAGGTGACTCGGGTGATAAAGATGTAGTGGTTAAAGTGTCATCAAAAGTCACATTAATACTTTCAATCACAGCATTTGTTCGTTTATTTAACACACGAAATGCTTTAGACTCTGAAGAATAACCAAGGAAAATTCCCTCATCAGCTTTGGGGTCAAACTTTCCTAGGTTAGGCTTCTCATTGAGAACAAATCACCGATTACCAAACACGTGAAAGGGTTTAATATTGGGCACTGTGCCATTTGCAAGTTCATAAGGAGTTTTGTTAAAGTGACGGTGCAAAATTGTGCGGTTTTGCGTGTAGCATGTTGTGTTGACAACTTCTGCCCAATAGGAAGGTGGCAAATCTGCATAGGACAACATGGTTCGAGCTGCTTCTACAAGCATTCGATTTCTTCGTTCGACTACCCCATTTTGCTCTAGAGTGTATGCTGCGGAGAGGTGATGCATGATTCCCACGGATTCAAGAAAAGAATCCAAGACTTTGTTCTTGAATTCGGTGCCATTGTCGGTTCGAATGGTTCCAACCTTTCCTTGTGATTGATTCTGCACCTGTTTGAGAAACGAGATGATTGTAGATGGAGCTTCACCCTTCGCCCCCAAGAACTTGACCCAGGTGTATCTCGAATAGTCATCAACTATCACGAGAATGTACTTCTTCCCATTTCGAGATTGAACCCTCATCGGCCGCACATGTCCATGTGCAACAGTTGGAGAGGAGCTTTTGTGCTGGACACCTATTTGATTTTGTAGATGCCCGTTTCATTTTGCCCCTCTCACAGTGCTCACAGAGGTGCTCTTTTTCAAACTTCAGTTTGGGAAATTCACGAACCAAATCACCGTTGACCAATTTGTTGATATTCTTGAAGTTGAGGTGAGATAGTTTGCGATGCCACATCCATGTCAGTTCCGATGAGGCCTTGGATAGAAGACATACTAACTGTTTGCCTTCTAGATCTGCGAGATCAATGGTGTATAGATTTGACCTTCTGGACCCAGTCAGTACCACATCACCATTTTCTGTCTTAACTGAGCATGTTTTGGCCTTGAAGTTAACTTCTAACCCCTTGTCATACGATACTTTGCTTAATACTGAATAAGTTGTGTCCCAACCCTTCTACATACGATACATTGCTTATTCTTATATTTTCTTTGATAATGTCTCCAGTTCCCATTATTGGAGCCACGTGGTCGTTTCCAAAACGAACATTTCCCGAATATTTTGGGACACAGTTCGTAACAAGACTCTTTTCGCCCGTCATATGCTTCGAGCAGCCGGAGTCCAGGTACCACCGGCTAGATATCTGCACATTGAAGACAAAATTTTTTGAGTTTTATGTTTCTTCGCATGCTTGATAACTTTTCTAAATTAATAAAATCACAAGAGTTTTTAAATTGGTTAACAAACTCTCGCGCGTAAACGATTAACAAGACAATATAAACTTGGAATTTATATTTAAAGTGAAAATCGTTTTTGTCACTTACTTTGTTAATCAAATATTAAAACTTGGTTTTAATCAAGAAACAAAATCCCGTTTCCTAAAACGTAAATCACGCACCATCCATAAGATGACACGCCCGATTCTAGTGAAGCATGGATAATTGTCGAGCTTAGCACGAGTTATTCCATGTGGATCTGTGTGGAAGGTGAGAGTGGCGACTTGGAGTTATTGGTTGTCGAGCTTAGCACGAGCCAATGATTGTCGAGTGTGCTACCAGGTATCTTGTTGGACGATTTACAATTGCAAACTAAAATCCTTATGTGATTGTTAAGCTAAGCACGAGTCAACCAAGAATTTTAATTTGGAATTGGTGTAAGTAGGGATCAAACATGCCAACCGACCGTTTTACGTCATTGGATCCCGCAAGTGTCTAAGAGTTGCAATGGAGATTGCAATCGGTAAAGTGGTTACTGGCCTAAACAGCTTCATGAAGTGATCCGCAGTAAACCCTTCATGTAGTGGAGTAAAATATGGTTCTTAGCCCTTATTAAGATAAATTGTTTTTCTAAAACTTTATGGGTAATTATTTTAACGAGGATTATATCAAACTAACTAAAACGTGTATTTTTGTTATTTATAGATGTCAAACCATAATAACATCACGTCAAATAATTCGCTTCGTATGTTCCTGCATAGGGAGAAACTCACGGGAGTGAACTTCGTTGACTGGCTTAGGCAATTGAGAATTGTTCTTCGCTATGAGTCAAAGTTACACATACTTGAGGAACCTCTTCCGGAGCCACCTGCTAGCGACGCGACTTGGTCCGTCCGATACATGTATCAAAAGCGTGTTAAGGACACACACGATGTTGCCTGCCTCATATTGTTAACTATGAGCTCGGAGTTGCAAAAGCACTTTGAGCACATGAGTGTGTACGATATGATGAACAAGTTGAAGGACATGTTCCAAAAACAAGTTAGGGAGGAACACTATGAGTGTGTTAAAAACCTAGTCAGTTGTAGAATGCAGGAAGGTAGGAGTGTGAGTGCCCACGTCCTTAAGATGAAGGCATACGTGGACCAAATGGAGAGACTAGGGTTTCCCATGGAGAGGGAGCTTGCTATGGATATAGTACTCCAGTCCCTACCCGCATCATATGATCAGTTTGTCATGAACTATCACATGCATGACATGGAGAAAACCTTAGGTGAATTGCATGGTATGTTGAAGACTGCGGAGTCTGACATGGCCAAACATGAATCCACCTCTTCCATTCCTACCACGAGTTCTAGGGAACAAAAGAAAAAGAAGAAGAAACCGACACGAAGGGAAAAGGTTGGAGTGTCCAAGCTTATTCCCCACATTGAATCTGAGGACAATGATTGTGTGCCTTAAGAAGAGATTCAAGAGAAAGTGGTTTGCTACTTCTGTGGAAGATTTGGAGATTGGGGCCGTCACGCATGCCCATTGTGCCGGGAGGATATTAAACTTCTAATGAAAGAGAGAGTTCATTTCCCTCTCAAGGTACATTCATGATTCATTGCTAATTCTTCTATTTCGCTGGGTTGTTCACCCGAGCTAATAAACTCACGTTTGTTACAAATTTATTTTGTTACAAAGTGTAGGTACCCTTTAAAAGAAGGAAGAAAAGCATGAAGAACCGGATCTCTAAAAGAGGTAACTCGGAAGATTGACCTCTACAAGAGAATTGGGAGTTTTGATCTCGCCTATTCTTACCCGTTCAATTATTACTTTGTTGATGCCCTGCGAGGCAAGTTAAGCTTTTATTGTATGTTCATGAAGTCGATGGATGAGATTTTGAATTTTGGGTTGTAAAAGATTTTTTCGCATTGCTTATTCGATTTCGAAGTTTGTTCATGTCATAGCTTATGTTTTATTTTGGCCTTCAAGGCGCATCATTCTACATTTGATGACGATGAATTCATATTTGAAATTTGAATCTTCTTTTTGAAATAATATTTGTTGATAAAAATTAAAATTATCCATGTCACCACATACATGTTACAAGTAATAATTAATCATGAATGATTGATTCTAAGTCCAAAATAGTTTGAATTAGTCGGCTCTTTGTCATAATCTACTTAACCATATAAATAAGATAAGTATCGCCTAGATCCATAAGATCTTGGACTAGTTTAACCTTGGGTTAAACATTTGATGCTAGTCTTATCTATTAGGGTAAGATGATTATGAAACCCTTCATAGTATATGTGAGAGGGATGCTAGATTGTAAGATATTGATCACCTTTGGTGGATAATCCGTACAAGCACATAACAAACAAAAACTAATTAAAAGAATCCATTGGGACATATAGATAGGATGCTTAGATCTAGTTAAGATGCTAAGATACCTTAAATCTATATCAATGACCACATTATAAATTGCGGGATTATCTCACAATTCATTCCTTAACATAGACACATTTGTACACGGTGTCACGTTGAAGGAAACCAGATATTGTTGAAAATGATCTAGAACATAATGGGTCAAATACATGTATTCTACTTGTTAGTATACACATTGAATGTGACGAGCCAAGTCCTTAATCTTAATCCAACTTGAAAGTCTATTTAGAATCTAATGAGATATACCTTGAAGGAGTTCCTTGCTTGTATATATCAAAGTTTGGAGATTTTCAATCTACATTTGGTGGGAGATTGAAGAACTTAAATGGTGCTAATACATTTAAAAGGTTCTTATAGGTTTTGGATATTTGACGAGAACAATGTTTTGTTGCTCGAAAGGAAGATAATAACTAAAGCATTCCAGTTGAAGAACGTGCAACTTAAATGAAAGACTTGATGTTGGCACTAGCGTATGATTAAATATCGGCATGAGAATGCCGGTTATCCTGACCATGAGTAATTACTTTCAAGGCTGATAGAAGTCATGTAGCCAAAGAGATATGAGTTCCTCACATCTAAAGTGGCAATGACTTGATGGTGAGTATTGTTCATATCACTCTATCGGAAAGCATAGTGGGCCCTGAGTTCGCTAAGGTTATGAAAAGTAATTAATCATGGGATGAAATCAATTTCAAGTATGTAAATACTTTACTTAATTCCATACCAAGGTGTAAACCGAGATGGTGTAAATGGAATTAACATGGATTTTATTTTAGACTACTTCAAATACCGACTAGGGGTAAAGGTTTTGTGATGGTTTTTGTAGAAGCTTTTCCTAGTGGCTATGTTGAAGATCATTTGATACTTGTTGCTATTGTTGCCTTTTTACGGCAATAAAGGATAGTACATGGATATACAAGACCGTGTTCCTTTATGGAACTTCGTATTGAGGAAGTGCATACCACACTCTCCGAGGGTCTTAGATATCCGTAGTATCCAAATTAAGTCTACAAGTGTGAATAAGTCCTTTGGACATCATAAAAGTAAGATCTTTGCTTTCATGAGAAAATCAAAGTTATGAGTTTTCTAGGAGCATAGATAAGACATTTACATATGCCAGGGCTAGTGGGAGATTTTATTGTATACCTTGAAGTATGTATCGATTGAAGATAATGTCCCATTGTTAAGTGTTCTATGAACCTAAGATAGGGAATTATTGTATCATGATAATACTTAGGAGATACAAAATTTTGAATTACAAGAAATACTTGTGTATGTTCTTGATGTTTGACGACGAGAAATAAGCCTTGGAGTAGGTTTTACTCTAATACTAATTTCTAATATGATAATTGTTGATCTTGATCGAAGTATATGATCCTACTATATGGTGTTAATTATTGATTAGAGAAGTTCTTAAGTATCACTGATCCTATTGTGAACTTTTGTAACAATGAGGATATGAGTACTTTAGTGCTTTGTTATATGATCTCTTTGACGGATACTTTGAATAAGTAGTATGGTCAAAAGATAATTGAGAGGATAACAAGAATACAAATGGATGTTGCATGACAAATCCATTGAATAAGCCTTTATCATAATGACTAGTGATGTTTGACATACTAGGTCATGTAGCATTTCTTATGCATATGATTTGGCTTGAAATATTGTTTTAGTTGTTGATTGTTTTATTTTTGCTTTGGGAACTGCAAGCAGTATCGTTACTTTTGATTGCTTTCGATATATAGTGGGGACTATATATACGCAGATGCGGTTACTTTCACTAGTCTTTACTGTGTTACATCTTAGCATGTTTAACCACTTCCCTAAGTGCTTATGCATTCTAGATTTCCACAGTCAGTCATTCTTCAAGGGAACGAAGTTTGGACTAAGACTGAGGTTAGGGTTTGGTCATGCATTAATCAAGGATTGAATGCAAGTGACACAAAACTAACCTATGCTTGAAATGAGTTTCAAGTGTTTGGAAGACCCACACCTGAGTTCACTTCATGGATTATGGTCACAAGTGACTCGGGATGATAATACCATTTCATCCTTAGACCGGAGATACATGTGTATCCAAAGCATGAGTCTGCTTTGTTTTGATTACTTTCAAACGTGGTTCGTAACTGTCTGCTATAAGGGGAGTTATCAAATAAAGTATGAAGCATGTGGCGGGGCTATGTAGTCCAAAGGATTTGTTCCTCTGGTTAGAGAGATATCGCTGTGCCCCTCGATGATTGGGCGCTGACACCAAAAATGCATGGCCATGCTCAAGTTACAATGATTTTAGATCAGTTGTAAACTTGTTACTTTGGTCACCACCAATCTAGAATCGAGAAACGGAATCATGAACGATCTGGAGATTGACATTTTTCCATGTCTCGTGTTCACACGGATATCACGAACAAAGGGATGCTTATGATCACTTATCTATAGGACCTTTTAGCCTTTTTAGGCTACCAGGATTTGTCAAGGATGACGTAACATGTACTGACTTGTGGGCAAGTATGCTTTGCTAGAGCCGCTGCTTGCCTGTGGTGTTGGTAACGCTGTATCATGTGCAAGTGGGAGTCTGTTGGAATATACCCACTGATACATGTGTACTAGCATCACTGCTGATGAGGTACGGGCCTATTGGGTCACACGCCAAGGGTAGATTCCGGCAGCACAACACAAACATGAGAGAATATGAAATTAAGGTTTCTGGCGACCTTCACGGGCCTTCACGGGCCGTGAAGAGGTCGTAAAGAGAAACCCTCCAGGAGCCTTCACAACCCAGACATGTAGTCATGGGGGCACTGCCTTCACGAGGGCTCCACGGCCCGTGAGAGCTCGTGAAGTCAAAGTGTCACTTTATTTCTACTGGACCTTTGTGTTGGTCCAATGAGAGAGTGACTAGGTGGCTGACTCTGGTGACTTTGGGGCTTCCTACAGCCTTTATAAAAGACTCATAGAACTCTCTCATTGTTCCGCTGGTCAATTTAAATATACACATACATGATATGGTACTTGAACTCTCATTGTGAGTTGAGTGAGTGTAACAAGAGCAAGAGAAATATTCTTGGTGTTGTAGCTGCTCCAGATTCACGAAGACAACGTGTGGTTCGTGTCTCGGGTCGTTAGCAAGACGGAATCTCGGCTACTTGGTGTGGACTATCAATAGAGGAGCTCGGTTTCGGGTTCACGAAGATCTTCATAGCTCGGTGGATAGCTTCAGCCCCGTGATGGTATAATTTCTCCTCCCTCTCGTTTCTATGCCTTCACGGGCCCTCACGGGTCGTGAAGAGGTCGTGACGTGAAACCCTTCACGAGGCTTCATGGGCCGGTCGGGGATCGTGGGGGTGATGCCTTCACGACTTCCTCACGGGCTGTGAGAGCCCGTGAAGGTAGAAGTCTAAGTGACACTTTGATATTATTGGACCTTTTGTTTGGTCCAATGGAAGGGTGCCATTATGGCCGACCCAGGTGCCTCACAGACTTCGCTTCTACTTATAAAAGTGCATGTTTTCTCTCTTGAAAGAACCTTTTGCCATTTTGACTAACCTACACACTTGAGAGAGCTTGTGTGGGTGTTGTCAAGAGTTCATCTGCTGTTCTTGAGCCCTTGTTCACGTGGTGGAAGCATAGTGGTTCAAGCTTTAGCAAATGTGGTTCACGCAAGGCTTGGTGTGGATATCAATAGAGGGACTCGTCTTGGAGTTCAAGTATTACATCTACTAGAACAAATCAACCAGAGACATCAAGGGTATGGTCTCACTTTCTGGTTTCATTTGTTCTTCTTGTTGCTATCATGTCTTGTAGCTAGATCCCACTATGTGTTTCTTGTGCATGAGTTTTGAAAACCCGAAATGAACTTGTTTTTTATCTTCATGCTTCCGTTGTGCTTGGGTTTTGTTGTGCTTGAGAAACCTTCAGTGGTATCATAGCCATTGCTACAAGATGATAGCACAAAATGGCTCGGAAAATCGTCTTTTGGAAGTTTTGGAATTTTGTCCAGAAGGGCTTCAGGAGCCGTGAAATTCTCTTCACGGGTCGTGAAGGTCACACGACCAGTGTAGTTTGGGGTCTGGTCGTGAAATGGTTTTTTGGTGCTTCACGAGTTCATCCGGGCCATGAGCGGTCGTGAAGCCCTCGGGCCTCACGAGCCGTGAAGGGTGGTGAAGGAGCTCGTGAACAGTGTTTTTGACCTTAAAAGAAATTTTTCGGTTTTTCGAGTCATTGCTGTGTTTCTGTTTTAGTTCAGATGTTTCTGGAAATCCCCAAATAATATTTTGGTACCACTATGGGTATGCATGGTATGGTCATAGCATTAGATACATACATGCATACACATATGTGTGTGTATATATGAATATAGGTTTTAAAAAAATTGATTTTATACCTTAATGCATATGTACAAGAATTTCCATTATGCCTTGAGTGTTTGCTTGGAAATTCTTATCAAAATATTTGCTTGTTGCGGTTTTTGGCACACCGTTTGTTTTTGTGGTTGTTTGCCTTGTTCTTTGTTGGTAACCTTGGCCTTAGACCTTGTGGTTGTTTGTGGTTGCTCCCTTTTTATTTGGTGACTTAGAGTCACTTGGTTTGTAATAATTATTTATTTATTGATTGTTGTAATTATTATTGCGGTTTGCATACCGTTTCATTTATCCGTGTACTTGTAATAGATGATATAATTTTTGTGGCTTGCATGCCATTTCATTTCTATTTTTATGTACTTGTACTCATGGAGCATGGAGACCACAATAAAGAATCAAGGATGGTGTGTTGAAAATAGAAGATCCGGTGAATCCCGTTGGAGATGGCGGATCAAGTGGGAGCTATGACTTTTTGTATTGTGTCCCTAGTTGACCACGTTCTTCCCGTAGGCTCACGGGTAGAACGCATAGGTTTTGGCTTGGTTACCAACCCCTTGCTATGTGTGTGTTGTTATTTATTTCTTGCATGGATTGTTTTGGTTTTCGCATGCTAGAAAATTTTTCATTAAATTAAATCACAAGAGTTTTATAAAATTGGTTTATTTTTCTCTCGCACACGCTCATGATTAACAAACCAACTAAAGTGAAAAATAAGTTTTTTTCACTCAAATATGTTAATCAAAATTGATCGGAAACAAAAGCCCGTTTTTCCATGAAACATAAATCACGCACCATCTGTAAGACGATGCCACCCAAATCAAACAACACAATGATTGGTTGTCGAGCTTAGCACAAGCCGATCTTTGTGGAGTTGTGTGGAAGGTGAGCGTAGTAACTCGCAAACTTGGTTGTCGAGCTTAGCATGAGCCAATTCTTGTGGAGTGTACTTACCGCATGTCTTGGTGGACGATTTATAATTTCAAATTAGAATTCTTGAAAGATTGTCGAGCTTAGCACGAGTCAATCAACAATTCTAAATTGGGATTGGTGTAAGAAGGGATCAAACATGCCAAACGACCGGTGCTTGTCGTAGGATCCCGCAAAGACCAAAGAGTTGCAATAATGGATTGCAATTGGCAATATGGTTGCCAACCCGAAATAACTTCCTTATGTGATCCACGGTAAACCCGTCATATACGGAAGTGAAATAAGGTTCTTGGCTTTGTTAAAATATTTAAAAATTTGTTTTGGGTAAATTGTTTTAACAAACTTAAATATCAAACAAACAAAATCTACTTTGCTATTATAGATGGCATCTTCAAGTACCACCACCACGAGCAACATTTCTCTACAAGTTTTCCCTGAGAAGGAGAAACTCGACGGTAGCAATTTCATGGATTGGCATAGGCAACTTCGGATTGTCCTACGCCATGAAGGGAAATTGCAAATCATTGAGGAAGCCTTGCCCGAAGCCCCTGCGACTACGGCACCTAGGGCCACCCGAGAGGCACATGAAAAACGCCTCAAGGACACGGAGGAAATAACGTGCCTTATGCTTAGCACAATGAGCTCCGATTTGCAAAAGCAAATGGATCATTTAAGTGCTTTCGACTTGCTCGCGCAACTCAAGGACATGTTCAAACAGCAAGCGAGGCAAGAAAGGTACGAATGCCTCAAGTCCGTCCTAGGTTGCAAGCTCCAGGATGGCGGGAACGTAAGTGCTCATGTGTTGCGTATGAAAGCAAACATGGAGTGAATGGAGAGGTTAGGGTTCTCCATAAGGAGGGAGATGGCGGTTGATCTCATCCTCCAATCCTTGCCCAATGCATATGATCAATTCATCGTGAGTTATCATATGCATAGTATGGACAAAACCCTCATGGAGCTTCATGGGATGCTCAAAACCGCGGAGTCAAGCATCTCGAAGCCCAAGGCCACCTCATCCAACCCGGTCTTGGCTATCCGGGAGAGCCGCATCCAAAAGAAGAAGCCGAATCCTTCCCATAGGGGAAAGGGTAAGGGCAAGGTTGGTGCCACCAAGCCTACCCCTACCCCGGTGGCAAAGGGCAAGGGGAAGATTCCCCAAGCGAAGGCCCCGGAGGATGCACAATGCTTTTTTTGCGGGGACAAGGGGCATTATCGCTGAAGCTGCCCAAAGTACCAAGATGGCCTCAAGAAGCTCAAGGCAATGAGCATCTCGGGACCTTCAAACCAAGGTACGTTCATGATTGAGCTCCATCAAACTTCTATTTCAAAGGGCTGGGTTTTAGATACCGGCTGCGGCACTCACATTTGTAATATGGTGCAGGTGCTAAGGGAAAGTAGAGGCTTGGAGCGTGGAGAGCTAGATCTAATTATGGGGAACCGAGAGGTTGTGCCCGTAGAAGCAAAAGGGAGTGTCGAGCTCTCTTTTAGAACCGGTCTTTCCATTGTTCTTATTAATGTATGTTATTCGCCCTATGAGGCAAGAAACATTTTATCTTTACATGTTTTGTATGACGATGGTTTTTCTTGTAAATTTATGGAATGATCTATTTTATGTTATAAAAATGATGTTTGTTATTTTAAAGCTTTACCATGTCATGGCATATATGAAGTTGATGCATACATTGAAAATAAGAGACCTATCATGAATATTGATTCTCAATCCAAAAATTGTTTGGATAAATATTCCTTATGGCACGGTCGTCTTGCTCATGTAAACAAGACCCGCATCACCAAGCTCCAAGCGGACGGGATCTTGGAATCATTTGACCTTGTGTCAAAAGATGTATGCGAATCTTGTTTACTAGGCAAAATGACCAAAGAACCCTTTACCGGAGTTAGTGAGAGGGGAAAGGATCTTTTGGAAGTCATTAACACCGAAGTATGTGGTCCTTTCAAAAATGTCACAAGGAAGAATACTAGATATTTCGTTACCTTCATGGATGATTATAGTAGATATGGATATATCTACTTGATTAGACAAAAGTCTGAAACCTTTGAGGTGTTCAAGACATTTCAAGGTGAAGTAGAGAATCAATCGGGTAAGAAGATTAAGATACTACGATCGGATAGAGGCGGTGAGTATCTTACTTCGGAGTTTCTGGACCATCTTAGAAAATGTGGGATTATCTCACAATTAACTCCTCCTAGGACTCCACAATTAAATGGAGTTGCCGAAAGGAGAAATTGGACATTATTAGATATGGTCCGTTCTATGATGAGTCAAACGGAGGTACCCATTAGTTTTTGGACGGCGGTAAGAATCCTTAACCTCGTACCAACAAAGAAAGTTGAAACAACACCATATGAGTTGTGGCACAAGAAAAAGCCCACTCTATCATATCTTCGTGTATGGGGATTTCTAGCCTACGTGAGACGTGAGACGAATGACAAAATAGAACCCCGTTCCGAAAGGTGTTATTTTATCGGATATCCTCCTGCCGGTATTGGATATATTTTCTACAAACCTTCAGAGAACAAAGTTTTTGTTGCTCGAAGAGCCGTTTTCCTTGAAAGGAAACTTATATCCAACGTACCGAGGCAAAAGGAAATAGACCTTGAAGAAATTCAAGGTACACCCGATAAAGAACTTGATGTTGGCACTAGCAATCAACCATCAATGGTTGACACCGAGCAAAGTGAAGCTGCGGTACCTGACACACTTCCACTTCCTACCACACGTTGATCCGGTAGAGCTCATCATGAGCCAGAGAGATATGGATTTCTCATATCTGAGGGCAATGAGCTATTGGTGGATCAAGATTAACCCACCAGCTACCGAGAAGCAATGGCGGGCCCTGAGTCTGCCAAGTGGATGGAGGCAATGGAAAGCGAAATAAACTCCATGTCGGATAACCAGGTTTGGGAACTGGTTGATCCAACACCCCGGGTTTCGACCCGTTGGGTGTAAATGGGTTTTCAAGAAGAAAACCAACATGGACAATACCTTGGACACTTTCAAAGCCCGATTGGTGGCAAAAGGTTTCACGCAAACACCGGGTGTTGACTATGATCATACTTTTTCACCAGTGGCCATGTTGAAGTCCATTAGGATCCTCCTTGCCATAGCTGCTTTTCATGATTATGAGATATGGCAAATGGATGTAAAAACCGCCTTCCTTAACGGGAAGCTTTCTGAAGAGGTGTATATGACACAACCTGAAGGTTTTGTACATCCTAAGTATCCTAACAAGGTATGTAGGCTTAAGAAGTCCATTTATGGACTTAAGCAAGCCTCTCGTAGTTGGAATCTTTGTTTTGATGAAAAGATCAAGGAATTTGGATTTTTGAAAAACGAAGATGAACCATGCGTGTATGTCAGGGCTAGTGGGAGCTCAATAGTTTTCCTAGTTTTATATGTAGATGATATTCGACTCATAGGAAATCATATCCCAACCTTGCGTAGTGTCAAGGATTGGCTTGGGAATTGCTTTTCTATGAAAGACTTGGGAAATGCGGGATGCATTCTCGGAATTAAGATCTATAGGGATAGGTCTAGAAGGCTTATAGGATTAAGCCAAAGTGCATATGTGGATAAAGTCGTTAAACGATTTAAGATGGAGGATTCTAAGAAAGGGAATCTCCCCATGATGCATGGATTGGCATTAAGCAAGGCTCAATGCCCCAACTCCCAAAAGGAGTTGAACATAATGAAGCGAGTCCCATACGCTTCGGCTGTGGGATCGATCATGTATGCCATGTTATGCACACGCCCCGATGTCTCATATGCCTTGAGCATGACTAGTAGATATCAGGCGAATCCGGGAGAGGCTCACTAGAGGGTTGTGAAGAACATTCTAAAGTACCTTAGGCGTACAAAGGAAATGTTCTTGGTATACGGTGGTGAGGAAGAGCTTAGTGTAAAGGGTTACTCTGATGCTAGCTTCCAAACCGATAGGGACGACTGCCGATCTCAATCGGTGTTCGTGTTCCTATTGAATGGTGGTGCAGTAAGCTGGAGGAGCTCAAAGCAAGACACAGTTGCTGATTCAACAACCGAGTTAGAATATATTGCAGCAAGTGAAGCTGCTAAGGAAGCTGTGTGGATGAAGAAATTCATCCAAGATCTAGGAGTGGTTCCGAGCATCACCGACACTATTGAGATTTTTTGTGACAATGAGGGTGCGGTGGCTTTGGCAAAGGAACCAAGAGCTCACAAGAGGACAAGACACATTCTTCGAAAATATCACCTCATTAGAGAAGTAATCGAGAATGGTGATGTTGCCATAAGTAGAGTACCGACGGATGGGAACCTTGCGGACCCATTCACTAAGCCATTATCACAAGCTGCTCATGATTCACACGCTAAAGCTATAGGTGTTAGATTCGCTAGTGATTTGGCTTCACCTATGTATTTGGTTTGTTTGATTTGTATTTGCATTTATGGGAACATTTAAACGGTATTGTAACTTATGTTTGTTTCGATATATGAATAGAGATTTATATATACGCTTGTTGCGGTCACAATCATCAAGTCCGTACCGTGTTCCATCTTAGCATGTTTAAACGCTTCCTTGAATGTTTATCATTCTAAAACCTTTTGCAATCGGTTATTCTTCATATGGGAGGAAGAATGAAGTAAGATTGAAGTAAGTGGTTGGCCCGGTATTCAAAATGGTTGAATAAGGGTGCAAGACTTACTTGTGCTTGAAAGGTGTTTCAAGTGACCAGAAGACCCACACCTGAGTTTACTTCATGGATCTATTAGTCACAAGTATCTCAGGATGATAATATCATTTCATCCTTAGACTTGAGATGCGTAGGTTACCAGAGTATGAATTTGCCTTACTCTAGTTATCTTTAAACGCAGTTCGTAACTGGCTGTTATAAAGGAAATAATTGGGTAAAGTATGAAACATATAATGGGACTATGTGGTCGAAAGGATTTGTTCCTCTAGTAAGAGAGATATCCCTGGGCCCCTTGATGATTGGGAGCTGACATCAAATATGCATGCCCGTGCTAAAGTTACATTGATTTTAGATCAGATGCAACTTGTCTATTTGGTCACCACCAATCTGTAATCGAGAAACATAATAGTGAACGATCTGGAGATTGACATATTCCATGTCTCGTGTTCACAAGGATATTGCGAACAAAAGGATGCACATGATCACTTATCTATAGAACCTCATAAGCCTTTAAGGCTATTAGGTTTTTGTCGAAGATGACAACTCGCACCGACTTGGGGCATTGATGCTTAGCTAGAGCCGCTCTTTGTCTATGATTAATATATAACAATGTATCATGTGCAAGTGGGAGTCTGTTGGATATATGCCCACTGATACACGTATATTGGATCACTGCCGATGAGGCACGGGCCTATTGGGTCACACGCCAAGCGTTGAATTCGACAACACATGTCAAGAGAGATAATTAGGGTTTCTGTCGAACTTCACGGGCCCTCACGGATCGTGAAGAGGACGTGACGTGAAGCCCTTCACGAGGCTTCATGGGCCGGTCGGGGATCGTGGGGGTGATGCCTTCACGACTTCCTCACGGGCCGTGAGAGCCCGTGAAGGCAGAAGTCTAAATGACACTTTGATATTATTGGACCTTTAGTTTGGTCCAATGGAAGGGTGCCATTATGGCCGAACCTGGTGCCTCACAAACTTCCCTTCTACTTATAAAAGTGCATGTTTTTTCTCTTGAAAGAACCTTTTGCCATTTTGACTAACCTACACACTTGAGAGAGCTTGTGAGATACATAGAAGCTTTGAGAGAGAGTTTGTGTGGGTGGTGTCAAGAGTTCATCTGCTGTTCTTGAGCCCTTGTTCACGTGGTGGAAGCATAGTGGTTCAGGCTTTAGCAAAGGTGGTTCACGCAAGGCATGGTGTAGATATCAATAGAGGGACTCGTCTTGGAGTTCAAGTATTACATCTACTACAACAAATCAACCAGAGACATCAAGGGTATGGTCTCACTTTCTGGTTTCATTTGTTCTTCTTGTTGCTATCATGTCTTGTAGCTAGATCCCACTATGTGTTTCTTGTGCGTGAGTTTTGAAAACACGAAATGAACTTGTTTTTTATCTTCATGCTTCCGTTGTGCTTGGGTTTTGTTGTGCTTGAGAAACCTTCAGTGCCAACATCAGGTTTTACCATTCAAGGCTCCGTTTACTCCCACTGGCTCCCGTAGATATTTGGTTTCCACTTTCTATTAAGCGACAAATCCTTGTCCTCAAGAGTTTGTGAAACAAATATCTCATGGTTTCAGCAAAATGCCTTAATGGATTAGCATCTCTAGTCCCGGATTCTTCCACCTCACGTCTACACGTAGGCTGGACAATCTTTTGAGATAGACAAGAAAGACACTCTTTCTAGTCTTATCTCCTAAGATGCATACTAGACCATCTTTGTTGGATTTATATACATAGAACATTGCCCTCCATACTTGAGCATCCCAACACTTTGGGTATAAATTTATGATCCATCAACACCCGAACATTTCAAAGAATGTTTGGTTCCTCCTCTATGAGACCCCATATGCCAATGTGTCCTAGGAGAAATAAATTATGAGATAAATCCCATAAGTATTATGATGATCACAAACTTCATAAATTAAGATACTTAACATGTTTACAAGATTTAAGCAACTTAGCCTTTAGCCCACAAACCTCGTTATGGTAATTATTGAACACCTCAAAGGTTTCAAATATACCCATCCCTACTACCACGACCGGTAAAGGTAACAAAGTACATATAGTTTATCCTCATGGATTTGCTTGAACGATTTTAGACACACAAGTGTGAACTAATTTCAACAAGTTTCAATCCTCTTACATACACCAATGAAAGATGTACAAGTCATTTAGCCCAATAAATAATTCTTGCAACCAACATTTGATCAACTATCAAATATTTCCAAGATACCAAACCACACGGACCTTGGTGACGCACGTCTCATTTATTTGGCTATTTTGACCTTGCCACTACGGATAACTTATCCAAACCATTTTGGATTTAAACATATAATTCATGATTATTTTATTACTTTTAAGCAAGATCTTATAAATACCATGACATGAATAAACTTTGGAAATAACCACAAAAATATATATATATATATATATATATCAAGTACAAAGTAACATTCATCGTCAATCAAAGCATAATAGACTTAATATTTCTCTCACCATGCACGGTAGATAATATATTAATCTAACAAAGTAATAAAATAGCTAGATAGAATGGCGAGTTCTAAACTCCCAATCCTCTCAATCGAGACAACGTCCAAGTTTCCCAATCTTGAGCTCTAGCTCTCCATGCCTTATCAACTACTTCTTTCGTTTAACACCTAAACTTTGTAACAAAACAATTTTGCAACAAATGTGAGTGTTATAGCCAGCATTTCAAAATTTTAGCTAAGAAGTAGAAAAGCAATAGAGTTAACCATGAATGTACCAGACGATGAGGAGCCATTCCCTTGCCTCATAGGAAGTAGAAAAGCAATAGAGTTAACCATGAAATGGTGTTCTTACTGGTGCTGTGGTTGATTGAGTTGTAATCGCAGTTGGGACTGGGGTTGGTTCATGTTGAGTATAACTCCGTTGCTCCAAACTATGAACCATGTTTCGAATATCCAACACTTCGTTCTCTAGTTTAAAATGTACTCACTTTGATCTTCTTCGTCAGCTTGACCCGAAGTTTCGGAAATCTCTATATTATCGAAGTTCTTGATTACTGGTGCTTCTGTAGTTGCCTGGGTCACAGGAGGAATAACCAGGATCTCTCTGTCAGCCATATCTGTTACAATTACATCATCTCACAATTCATTAGCATAAACCGTTAGTACGCAAAGGAAAGTTTGACCCGTCACAACCCAAGAATTGGCAATGCAATACTCTTGCCGTGCATGCATCGCCAAACCAAGGCACTGATACCAAAACTGTAACACAAGAAAACCAAAGCCATTTTTTAAACATGCGCTGCGGAAGCTTAATCAAACGTACGAACTATACATACAATACAAGTATTTACAAATCTTAAACATCTGTTCATGAATAACAAAAGCAACAATCTTGGTGTTAAAAAAACTAACCGGCTCGTTTCATATTAAAACAAAATATATCAGAGCAAGGTCAACTTCTCCTTCTACAAACACCATCAACTTACAACAAACCTGCAAAGCATCAACTGAGGGGAATTAGCACAAAGCTAAGTGAGCAAAACCTAAACACAAAGGCAAACATCAACAGTCAATATCAAAGCATGTAACCATGCAATCAAGAAGACTGGCGGTTCGGCGCAAAACCTACAATCAATGCCTGCCAAAGCAAAGGTTTACCGATAACCCTCTACTGAATTGGCACAGTGAAATTCCCCTCTCATGCAACGCATGTATCAGTAAGCCTACCACTGTTCAACCAACCAGTAGACGAGCCTAGCCCAATTCCACGCATAGCTGATTTCTCCGAACGCAACTCGATATCATCTCTCAAGCACGTAACGGTCAAATAATCACACAACAGATATATTCAATCAACAATCACACTCAATCAATCAGACTCAACGGTCTTTCAATCACATACACATGTGCACATCAATAACATCAACCATAATCTTTACCATCCGCGATTAACGTCCACTCACCTCATGATCTCGGATGTGAACTCACATATCTAATATCACTAAGTCTTTGTGTTGCCTGAAAACACAGTAACGAAATCAGTCTCGGATATATAAATATATCTGCCCACATATATTTATATCTCAATTATTCGTAAATACCAAGTTTGATTCTCATAAGATAGTACATATTACAAACCACGTCAAAGAATTATCAAACAAAACCATATGCTGAAAAACTGAGAACGCGTCACGTCCAACAATTTGACGCATCGCGTCGAGCTCAATCATCGGATTTCCCAACCATCGGATTTCAAAGCTCCGGATTTCGAGTCCCGGATTTGCACATGTCGGATTCTGGTTCTCGAATTTGGGTCATCGGAATTCAACATAACGGATTCATGAGTATCAGTTTCTTAAGAGTACCGGATTCTTAGTCTCGGATTAAAGGTATTCCGGATTTAAATGACAAATTTTATAGTACCGGATTTGGATTCCGGATTCTTGGCCATCGGTTTTGGAGTTAACGGATTCATCATCTTCTTCAACATAAAACCAGCCAACTTAACATTCCATGGATCAATTCCAGAGTTTACAAAACTTTCCAAAAACATACTTAAACATCTATGAACATGTTTACATGCATCATAATCATCTTATAATCATGTAAATCACTAAAACAAATAAAACCTGTTTACCATGTTTTGATCTTCAAGCTCCAACAATGGTGATTCTCTATACATGGAACTCAAATAGAAAATATATATCAAGATGAACAATAAGATGGTGTAACATAATCTAACCTTTTACTTGAATTATAGAATCACGAAATCTTCAATTCCAATTTCAAGTTTACTTGTTCTTAGCTTTTGAAGGTTTCTTCTACGAAAGGAAAGAAACACACACACACACACACCTTTTTCTTTTGAAAACAAATGAACAGATACTACTCCATACCTTCACATGTATCCATATATTTCAAATAATTAAGCAGGAGGTGGCTAACCCTCTACCTAATTTGCATGTCCACTTACATACATACATTTTAATTTCTTCCAGCATATTCGCATACATATATATATATATATATATATATAATCTCAATTAGTTAAATAGTTTAATTAACTCTAAATAATCACATAATTAACCACAATCAAGAACGTACCGCTAACCCGGTAATCAAGTAGCCCGGGTTTGCAGGTGTTACATTACGGATGACGCGTGATTTACATTTTGAATATAGGATTTTGTTTTTCCGGTTAAAACAATTTTAACCCATTTTGCGAATTAACAAATCAATTGATAAATACGATTTTTTATCCGTTTATATTATAATACAAATTTATATTATCTTGTTAATTCTATACGCGCGAAAAAATATAAAAACCAATTTTATAAATCTTTGCGTTTTTATATATTTGGAAAAATTATCTAGCATGCGATATCCTATACATCCATGCAAAATAAAAAATATATAAAACATCCACGCATACACAATAGTTCGGTGACATGCCCAAATCCTATTCGTTTTCCCTGTGAACCACACGAGGAAAACAAGGTCAACTAAGGAATCCAAGATTCAAAGTACCTAGTCGGGTATGCTATCACTAAAGCCGGTATCTCCAAAACACTATCCGGACTCCAAATTGCCGACACATCAACGCCTTGACTTCCGTTGGTGTATTGCATACAAAATCAACTTCTATACTATTTTACAAATACATAGAACAAGAAATGGCATGCAAGCCACAATCCTATGCTACTAATATAAGTACAAAGGAATAAATAAACGTCATGCAAGCCGCACCAAATAATAATCATAAAAAATTACAACAATACGTCACGTAAGCCACCAAAACAAAATAAACCAACCACCACAACACATAGGTCTAAAGGACATCTAGTTACCGAACCACAATCAACACAACCAAAGCAAAACCATGGTGTGCCACAAAACCATGTCCCATATATTTTGATCAAGATTGCCAAAACAAAACACGAAAGGCACAAAAGGCAATCATTGTACACACGCATTAGTAATTTTAATACACCTTTAAAATTACATATTCATATATACACCTATAAATATATATATTTTTATGCACTTCATGCCAAGCCATAAAAAATATATAAATTCAAGGAATCAGAATACGGTGAGGAAAAACTAGATCCAAGGCTAGTCCAACCAACAAATCCGGAATTTAAATATTATTTTAAAACATGTTTCAAAAATAGTTTCTGGGCCACAAACCGGAGGGCACGAGCGTGCCCGCCACAAACTAGTCACCGGAAAACCAGATTTTGACACAGAACTTAAAATTCCAGTTTCAATCCAAAAGTGCAAAGCCATGTTAGAGATGGCTCTGATACCACTGTTGGGTTTTGGTGACATCTAGAAAATGACACGGAAACAAAAACGAGTATAAAACAATTTAAACTTTATGCCACCAACATGCCACCCAATGAAGCAAACTCTAGACAATAGCAATGCAACTAAAAAGACAGGAGAAAGGATAGAATTATACCATGCGAGATATTCCTTCTTGTTGTTGTCTTTCAAGAATATGTACACAAAGTAGTGCACCTCTATCGGTATGCACACCAAGTGTGCTTTATCCTCACTTGTTAGAGTGCTTGTGTGCCAACAAGAACATCACCACTATGGAACTAACACCACTTGAAGATTGGTAGTGCCTATACTATCTTCCAAGTGTGTATTGAGAGAGATATAAACTCACTTGAAGTTACAAGTTCATATGATTTGTTACCAAGAATCAAGAAGATTCATATGTCATATTCTAGTTGTAAGAACAAGTCTATAGATCAAATCTATAGCCAAAAACATTCCATAAGTTACTAGTATGAATAGCCATAATTCCACATTAAATCTAGACTTAAAACTCCAATTGAATTGGCTGTTACAGCGTGAAGCATGACCGTGCCTCACAGGCACGCCCGTGCCAGCCCATGAGCACACCCAAGTCACGCCCGACTCGGGCTCGTGCTTTCGCACTTGGCACGGTCGTACCTCCAAGAGGCACGCATGTGCCAGCCCCAATGGGCACGCCCTAGGCACGCCCGCCTTAGACCCGTACCTGGCATAGGGCACACACGTACCTTCACAAGGCACGACCGTGCCCGGCCTCACCAAAACCTAGTTTTGGCAATTCTCTCTCTCTCTCTCTCGTTCAAAGGTGTTGATGGAATCAATACTTGGCGTGTGACCCAATAGGCCTACGCCTCATCGGCAGTGATACCAACTCGTGTGTGTTAGTAGGCATTTTCCAACAAGGCATTCTAAGGCACTCTAGCTACATGCATCCTATCTATACAAGTACCCCTCACCGGATTCACAAGATTCCCCGGACCCTGAGAAGTTTCAACAAGTGTCGTGTGCAGATAATAATATGGGCCCTATTATTACTGGCACGCTACAAGTATTGGATCTGGTCATTGCCACTTGGAATCCCAATTCACTGGCTTGGGCCATGTATCAATCATTTAATCAAACATACAAGGTTGCATATAGTCACCATGTAAGGAATAATAGTGCCATTCTGCTACTAAGGCAATTCAGTATTAAATTTCATGTAAACGTAATTATTATATAATAATTGTATACCTTACATCTCGCCTGTGACCACCCAGACTAGCTCCAGCCAATAGCTCATCAAAGTCCTTGACACTTATATGTGTTTTTCCCGAATAAGTATAAAACTAACAATGAATAATATCAAAGTGCGGAAATAGTTTTAGAGCAACGAACGCAAGAAAGTTTTCAAAGTAGGATTATATTAATAACCAATCTTCAAAGAGTGCACAAGAACAAACTTGAGCACCGAGTACAAACTAAATCGAGAACAAACTTTAATGCAAATTAGCGAACAAACGCTTAACATTTTCTCATACAACGAGCACGTAATTATAGGCCAAGTAAACTAATCCTGACCATCTAATCTATTTACACGTGTACCGCTCTACACACAATTAGGAACATAAAAAATGATTTCCGTTTTAAGCTCCTTCAGATGCGTAGATCGTGCAATTTACATAACATGAAGATTCTGGTAGTTAGATGTATCTTCATTGCAGAAGACCCTTTAATGACTGAAGACTAACTTTAGATGACGTTCACTTAAGAAAAAATCTTCAGATGAACTTTGGGTTTCTTTCTTCAGATGGCCTGTCAGAACAGTTTACAAAAGAATAAAATATTACACCTTCAGTCGCTTTCTTCGAAAGCTTCTTCAGGAATGGAATATATACAAATAAAGGACTAACAATCTCCCCATATTTGTTTATAATCCATGACTATATACTAAATGAATAAAGAATAGAAAGAATAAAGAATAAAAGCATTACTATTCTAAACATCCGGTTTGAACTCCTCAGGAGCGAGTTCTTTTGGAGTTTTGAGCTCCATTTGTTTCATGTATTCATCCAGAATGTCTTTGACATCCGGATCTTTATTGTCTATGAAGTATTTGAGAGATCTCTGATGAAGCCTATCATCTTCAAGATTTGTTACTGAGACTTTTTGTGAGTGAGCCGCCTCCTCTAAAATTTTATCTTTTCAGCTCATGTGGGTTTTTCCTTCTGTAGAAAGACAACTACACCAGATCCCCTCTTCTTCAATTCTTCTTTGTAATATTCTGTAACTTTGGTGATTTCTCGTTGAATGAACTCAACATCATCAGTCAGCTTGGTGATTTTTGTAACTTTGGTACTTTCTTTGCCATTTGTTAATTTTCCGATCAGCAGTAGCTTTCTTTCTCATAATCTGACAGATTTTGGACTGTCTTCGAACTTTCTCCCCCTTAGAAGCTGCAGAGGTTCCTGAAGCTTCTACCGACTGGGACAGGGCCGAAATCTCTCTGGAGAGGCTAGAGAAAGAGGGAGCAAATAAATCCTGCAACTGAGGAGTTGCGGCTTTAGAGAGATTGAGAACATGAATGTTGCCAACTTTGGATGAAAGAGAATATACAGATGTTGAGAGAGCGGATAGTTGGGAGTTGAGTTTAGAAAACTCAATGGTGGCAGAATCAGCCACGGTCTTAACAAGATGGTGAAAGTGTTTGAACATCCTATGAAGTGTCAGATTTTGACAATCAATGGTTTGGGTGAGGGTGGTGAACTGATTTTTGATAGAATCAACAAGAGAGTTGAGCTTAGTTTCGAGCTTGGTTTAATTATTGGTGACACAATACCCTTGAAATGTGTTGGTCTTAACCAAATTAGAGACAGAAAGAACGAGTTCAGATAGACTTTCCAATGAGGAAGCAATGTCTAATGAAGGTTCAGAAGGTAGGGAATATACAGACTTGGGGGATTGAAGAAAATCAAAAGCATCACTATCATCAAAATGATTGATAGTTGGTTCATGAGAAGTGAAATCAAAAAGGTTGTTTAGGAGAGATGTGGAGGCCGTAGCATCAGTAAGAGTGATGGATGCATCAAGGGCCTTGGGCACAGTTACTTCAGTTACAGTCTGGTTTAAGACTATGTCTTCATTAGCATGGGTAATCTTAACTGAAGGAGGTTGAACTTTAGCCTCATCGATTTCGGAAGGTTGGGCATCACTCTCAGTTTGG
Source organism: Dittrichia graveolens (assembly GCA_038502395.1). Classification (NCBI taxonomy): domain Eukaryota; kingdom Viridiplantae; phylum Streptophyta; class Magnoliopsida; order Asterales; family Asteraceae; genus Dittrichia; species Dittrichia graveolens. The sequence goes on along the minus strand of JARJIL010000002.1, from coordinate 39,487,381 downwards.
TGTGGAACTGATAAATCATTTGCCCTGGTTGAATCCATAGTTTCAATTGGGTTTTGTGACACATCAAGGGATTTAGGTGCAGTTTCATCTTCAGGGTGGACTGAAGAGTCATCAACTGCTTGGACCCCAAAAACTAGGAGAATTGTAGTTTCATCATTGGTATTAGGCTGAGCATCAAAGTCAGCCGGTTTGGTTGCTGACACATCATGTGCTTGGTTGATATCCATAGTATCAGTTGGGTTTACTGATGCACCAAGGGATAGAGGGGGAGTTTCAGCAGAAACAGGAATGGTAGTTTCCTGCACTGGTGGTACCTGAGTAGTAGTGGGTGTGCTAGCATACTCATTAGTGGGGATTGGTAAAGTCTCGGCTGACTTGTTTTTATCAGTGTCCTGAACTTGTGGAAGTGGGACCTCATGAACAGCTTGGGTTGGAGTTATCTCTTCATCAATCAGACTGGGTTTACAAAATTTAAGTAAAGGACATCTTACCTGAACAGCTTTAGAGGATTTTGATGTTTGAAGATGAGTCTTACAGAGAACCAAAGGTGTCTCATCAGGAGAGTCTTCACCTAAAGAATAGTATGAGATGATGGGACTAGAGGGAACGTTAGGTTTGTGACGTTTGGCGGTTGAGGGTGATTTGGGTGGATGAGATGTGGTTGGTTTAGTGGTAGTGGTGGTGGACTTTGGAACAGCTGAACTTTTAATGGATGGCTTAGAGAAAGTGGATGTCAGTTTCCTTTTCCTTGTTTTTGAAGGGGAGGACTAAGGCACATGCTTCCGGGTTGTTGAGGGTGCAGTTTCATATGATAACCCTGAAAATGGTAAAGGAATGGTAGGAGAGGGTTTCAGAAAAACCAGTGCAAGCATTGGTGTAGTTAAAGCAGGGTTGAAGGCATACGAGGATCCTGCCCATATTGAACCTGGTAGTGAAGGGGATGGAAGCAGAACTGAAGCAGAATTGTATTCTTCAGTTGTCAGCAAGGAGTAGATAACCAAGGACACAAACCTAGGAAAAGGAATGTGTTGAGACCTTGTGCGGGCCGTCAGTGAGACCACAAGACTTTCCATGATGAGTTTAGCTTAGTCAATGTTATGACCATGGATAATGGCATAGGCCATTTTCAGAACGGCTTCATTCACCTGGTCAAGACCATCGGTTTTGCTGGTCATACAAAAATTCAGATGAGAAATCAAACAGTTTCATTTCTTTGGAAGGCGAGTGCGAACCATAGAATTTCCTTTCACTTTGTGCTCATTAGCGTATTGAAAGAAGGAGAAGAGTAGCTCCTTAGCGTTGGCAGTGGATGAGGTGTGTGCCCGGTAAGGAAGATGGAGAACAGATGCAAGAAATTTCTTGGAGATTTCAGTGGGCTAGCTACTAGAGAGCATACTGAAGTGAATACTTTGGCCGGAGGTTTTGAGGTTAATGACTTTAGCGGTCATCCAGAACTCATAGAGATGTTCTTCGAACATCAGAACCTTTGCCAAGAGAGCAAAGTTCAACGGGCAGTTATGAAGGTAGGTCATGATTTGGTGAAGTGGTGAAGATGTAGGATGAATGGTTAGTGTTAGTCCCATGTTTAGAATAGTTAGATTTGATGAGACAAACTATAGATATGTATAGATGATAGGTTAAGAGTTAGGAATTATGTAAGTCTGTTATAGACTGACTGGTCAGCTGAAGCTGAGTAGTCAGCGTATGAACAGATATAGAGTTTTCTATGTAAGTACTAGATAGCTCAGTGACTTCTAAGTTGAGATAGGTTTTAAGAGTGAAGACTTGAAGATTCAAGAACCCAAGACTCAAGAACTCAGTTTGTCAAGGTCAAGACTGAGTGGTTCAGCTCAGCGTCAGAAGTCAGTTACAGAATTTAAGTAAGTTCTAAATTCTGTTATAAACCCTCCATATCTACGACATTTAAATTAGGATATCCGAACCTAATTTAAACTATCTATTAGTTGGATAGAAATCTCAAACGGAATTATTTAGATATGTTCTAATTAAGAAGTTTGTTACGGTTTTAAAGAAAAGATAATTTCTATCTTTAAACTGCGATTTGTTCATAGATATATCAAGTATAGGTATAAACCTTCTTATGGGTTTTATATATGTTCTTACGTGTGTACGATAACAGATACGCGATACACAACGAAGACTGCATAAGTTGCAAATCATATGCGTGTTCGTGATACTTGATACGCGTGTGTTGCTATAACTTTGTAAGTTCAAAGTTAGAGAGACTTTTCAAGAGTTCTTGTTAATCAGTTTTAACAAGAAATTTGATTATCAATTAGTTTGTGATTCAAGAGTGTTGAGAGAGAGTTGAGTTTATAATCATTGTAATATCAAATCATCATGTTGATTTGATTTGAGAGTGATAAAAGTTATTGTCCTGTTTGATAATTGAATATACGTTTGATTAATTTGTTTAATTGTTTAAAGTGTATTCAACCCCCCCTTTTATACTGTATAGGTTGCTTGTTCACCCTCTTTGGGACCAACAACTGCTATCACAGCAAGTTTCTTCATAAGTTGAAGATCAAGATCCGCTGTCAAGAGGTTAAGATGACTACTAGCAAGCAATCAAGTCATATACCAACAATGGTGGCAAAAAGGTGTCCTATCTTTGATGGCACTGACTATCCTATGTGGAAGCTTAGAGCCATGCTATATCTGAAGTCCGTGGATCACATGATGAGTACCGTGATTCAAGATGGCCCAATCATACCAATGATCCATATTACTGCCACTGACAAAACTGTTCCCTCTGGAGAAACGCCCAGGCTTGAAGCATCTTGGACTGAGGAAGATCGTAAACTGTTCAACCTTGTTGACAAGGCACAAAGCATTATAGCAAATGCTTTGACAAATCCTCTTTTGCATATTGTGGCTGGGTGCCAAACTACAAAAGAGATGTGGGATACTCTCAGTGTTACGTATGAAGGCACTGACTTGGTCAAGAAACATAAGTAGACAAATCTAAGTCGTTCTTATAAAACTTTCTTTGCTAAAAAGAATGAAACTCTGGCAGATTTGTTTACCAGATTTCAATGCTTGATAAATGATCTGATCTTGATAGGTGTCAAGAAAGATGAGAATGAGTTGGTACTCAAGTTCTTGGATGTGTTACCAGAACAATTCAATGAGATGACCATTGCACTTCATGCTGGAGGAACCTTAGGAAAATATGATCTCAGATCTATCTATGGTTTCCTTCTAAATCATCAAAAGATCATGGAACAGAAGAATGTGGCCCAGCAACAACTAAAAGAATCTATCAATAATGTTGGATCTGCATTAGTTGTAGAAAAGAAAAGGAAGGGATTTAAAAAGTCTCAAGCTGAGACTGACTCTGAATCTGAATCTGAGGAGGTAAGTCTTAACTCCGGTTCAGATGATGAAGAGATGGATGCTCTTACTGAACAAATGGCAATGTTAGCAAGAAACTTTAGAAAGTTCAGAAGAGGAAGGGGTCAATCTGACAGAAGCAAAAGTGGTAAGTCTACTTTTGATCCTAAGAAAGCTAAGTGCTATAATAATCAAAGGATAGGACACATACCTACTGAGTGCAAAGTTAAGAAGGGAGAATCAACTTCAGTAGCTGACAAGAATGCCTACAGAGCTGATAAGTATAAAAAGAAATATCTAAGACTCAAAGGCAAGCCAGATGAAAACACCAAAGGTCTTCTTGCTGAGACTTGGGATACCGAATCATCTACTTCAAATGATGATGAGCCAAATAGGTATTTGATGGCCATTGAGGATGAAGAGGAACAAGTTGACTATGAGTTAGAAGACAGTTCCTTTGATGAGGATCTAGCAGAAGCGGCTAAGCTGAGTAAACAAACCAGTAACTGGGATCCTGCCTCAATGTATAAGGTAAATAACTTTAGCTGTTACACTGATGAACAAAAATGTCTTATGTTCAACTATCTGTTGTATGATTTCAAAACCTCTCTCACAGTTCAATCTAGTTTGAAAACTAAAATTTCAAAATTAAAATATGAACTTAAACACTCTGAAACTCTCTTAAATGCTGGTAAAAAGATTCAAAGTGATTATGAGTGTCAGCTTCATATAAACAAACTTCTAAGTGAAGAACTGCAAGAATCAAAAGAACAAGCTGACAATCTAAGAAAGATCTGTGAATCTTGGTGTAAGTCATCAAGAGAAGCAGAAAAGTGTACTAACCAACAGATACCAAATCAAGTAAAAGCAGTGCTAGGGGGAGATTATAGTGCTGCTGCTGAAATCATCGAAGATCAAGTCAGTCTTGAAGACAAAACGATGATATCAGATGACATACTCCCAAGAACATTCTTAAGGAACTAGGAAGGGAAACAAGTCAAAACCAATAAGTTTGTGAGACCAACCCAGAGTCCTCAGGTTATTCACACAAACCATCAAGCTGAATGTTCCAGATCCAACAGAAACTGTAAGTCAGTTTTCAAAAGATTGGATTACAATCATGTGAGAACAACTGTTTTTGATAGAATATCTCACGTTAACTCAAAAAGACATAATTCTCAAGCCATATATGAAAGGATTTCTAAAAACAGGAAGTTGTCTGTAAGTCAGACTTCACCAAATAAAGGTAACCATAAAGTCGACAAAGGTAAGTACAAAGTCAGTGAAAATCAAGTAGACAAAGTGTCAAAGAGGATTGAAAGGTTATCCACATCTTTTGAGCCTAAAACTGAATCCAAATTAGGTTGGAAAATCAAAGAAATCACCCAAACACCCATCTTTAGAAGAAAATGCTATAAGTGTGGTGATAGAGGTCATGAGGCCAAGAATTGTGTAAGTACCAATCTTAGACCTGAAAACGAAAAGGATGATCAGTCCAAAACAGACCCAGAATCTGTTCGAGCTGATCAATCAAACTCTAAAGGATCAGCTAAGTGCTCATCCTCAGGACCCACCAAACAGTGGGTTCCAAAAAGAAACTAATATGTTTAGTTGATCATGTGCAGGGCTCCTACAAGTGGTATCTAGACAGTGGATACTCAAGGCACATGATAGGATTCAAGGGGATTCTACGTGAATTCCAAAACAATGAAGTACCCAAGGTGACATTTAGGGATAATTCTCAAGGAAGGACTAAAGGTTATCGAAAGATAACTGCTGGAAAAGTCAGTTTCAAAAAGGTAGCATATGTTGAAGGCCTTAAACACAATCTAATAAGTATCACTCAACTGTGTGATGAGGATTATGAAGTCACCTTCAGAAAGCATGCAGGGACAATTTATGATAAGAAGGGAAAGCCAATATTAATGGCAAAAAGAGAGAGAGATATCTATTTGTTAGATCTCAGCTCTGCAGATCCTTCAACTGAAACCTGCTTGTATTCCGACTTAACTCCCAAGCTGAGTTGGTTATGGCACAAGAGACTGTCTCATTTAAACTTCAAATATATCAACAAATTGTCTAGCAAAGAGTTAGACTCTAGTCTGCCTAAGATCACATTTGCTAAAGACAAACTCTGCTCAGCTTGTGAAATGGGAAAAAACCATAAGGGATCCTTCAAGTCCAAACAGAATTTTTCAATTAAAGAACCATTGCATATGTCGCATTTGGACCTATTTGGACCTATCAGCAACCCAAGCCTAAGTGGCAAAAAGTATACTCTAGTGATTGTTGATGAGTTTACAAGATTCACTTGGGTGGTCTTCTTAAAAGCCAAAAGTGAAGCTTCATATGAGTTAATCAACTTCATAAGACAAGAAGAGCTGCAAAAGGGTAAGTCTCTTAAACAGCTCATAAGTGATCATGGGACTGAGTTCAGAAACTCAACTCTTGAAGGCTTTTGTGAAGAAAATGGAATTATCCAAAATTTCTCATCCGTAAGAACTCCATAACAAAATGGAGTTGCTGAAACGAGAAATAGAACCTTAATTGAAGCTACCAGAACCATGATATGTGAGGCAAAGCTCAAGCTGAGCTTTTGGGCAGAAGCTGTAAGTACAGCCTGCTATACTCAGAATAGATCGATTATAGTTAAAAGACATGGTAAAACACCTTACGAGATGTATCATGGCAGAAAACCCAACATTGGATATTTCCACAATTTTGGTTCAACATGCTATGTGCTAAACCAAAGAGATCAGCTCCATAAGTTGGAACCCAAAGCTGATCAAGGGATATTTGTTGGATATTCTTCAATCTCCAAAGCTTACAGAGTTTTTTTTATCTAAAAGGAAGGTAATTGAAGAGTCAGTACATGTTACGTTTGATGAGACAAGTATTGATGAATCCAACAGAGTTCAAGCTGACCCGGTTAGTCTGAGTAAGCTTGAGAGGAGCAAAGAAGATCTCACATCAAATCCCATGTATGTTATGGATGATTTTGATGATGATGATGATGATAGTAAATCTGACAAAGGTTCATAATTGAAAGAAATTATCAATATTGAAGATAATCAGCCTGAGAATCTCGGAGAATCATCAAGTACATGTCAGATTGAAGATCTAAGGGATCTTCCAATTCCTACTCAGATTAAAGATGTAAGTCCTATTCAGCCTGAGAGACAATGCTCAGACCCAGACCTAGAACCTCAGTCTTCCACTACAACCTTTAGAGTATTAAAAGATCATTCTCTTGATGATGTCATTGGGAACATTGAAGATTGTGTGTTAACTAGATCTAAGGCAAATGCAAACTATGCTGCCTACTCTAGTTTTCTATCTCAAATGGAACCAAAGAAGACTGAAGAGGCTCTAAAAGATGAAGATTGGATTGAGGCTATGCAAGAGGAGCTGTCAGAATTTCAATGAAATAAGGTCTGGACCCTTGTCCATGCCTCGAAAGGAAAAACAATTATAGGCACTAAGTGGGTCTATAGAAATAAAATGGACAAGAACGGAGCAGTGATTCGAAACAAGGCAAGGCTAGTAGCTCAGGGGTATCGACAAGAAGAAGGTATTAATTATGATGAGACCTTTGCCCCTGTTGCAAGGATTGAAGCTGTAAGGTTATTTCTAGCCTATGCAGCCTTCAAAAACTTTAAAGTGTATCAAATGGATGTTAAAAGTGCATTCCTAAATGGAGCACTACAGGAGGAAGTCTATGTGAAACAACCCCCTGGTTTTATTGATTTTAAACGTCTAGATTATGTCTATAAGTTAGACAAGGCTTCGTAGGGACTCAAGCAAGCTCCAAGAGCCTGGTATGATACAATGTCCACCTATTTGCTCCCAAACGATTTTGTTAGAGGAAGTATTGACAAAACTTTTTTCATAAGAAAGAGCAGAGGACATGTCATTCTGGTTCAAATCTATGTGCATGACATTATCTTTTGTTCAACAACCCAAGGTCTGTGTGATTGGTTCTCTAAGATAATGTCAAATCAATACAGAATGAGCATGATGGGTGAGATGACGTACTTTTTGGGACTTCAAATCTATCAGAAAGAAGATGGTATATTTATTAATCAGAGCAAGTATATCTTTGATCTGATTAAGAAATATGGATTAGACTCAAGCCATTATGTAAAGTCTCCAATGTTACACAATGTCAAGCTACACAAGGACATTGACGGGAAATATGTATGTCAGACTACATATAGAGGAATTATAGGTTCATTACTCTATTTAACAGCAAGCATACCTGATATAATGATTGCTACATGTGTTTGTGCATGATATCAGGCTGATCCAAAGGAATCACACTTGCTAGCTGTTAAAAGAATACTCCAATATCTGAAGGGATCACCAAACTTAGGTTTGTGGTATCCCAAAGGATCAGGATTTGAGCTGATAGGGTACTCAGATTCAGACTTCGCAGGATGTGATCTTGATAGAAAGAGTACTACTAGAGGATGTCAACTTTTGGGTGGAAAACTAGTTAGCTGGACGAACAAGAAACAAAACTCAGTGGCAATTTCAACAACTGAAGCTGAATATGTAGTTGCAGGGAGCTGTTGTGCTCAAATACTGTGGATGCAAGATCAGCTTAAGGACTTTTATTTGCATTATTCGAAGACTCCTATATTTTGTGACAATCAAAGTGCTATTTCCATTACACACAACCCACTGTTTCACTCAAGAACCAAGCATATTGAGATAAGACATTACTTCCTCAGAGATATTGTAGAAAAGGGAAAGATAGAGTTAGTCTTCATTGAGTCAGAAGATCAGCTTGCGGATATCTTCACTAATCCAATAGAAGGCACAAGATTCACAACACTACTCTGCAAGCTTGGAATCCTCAACCCTTAATCGGTATGTTCCATTCTTTATCTCTGTTAAATTTTTGCTAAGTGCTACCTTTGACTAAGTGTCAAAATCTGAGTTGAGTGCTCAAACTGAGCTGAGTGCTATACCTGAAGCGGAGTACTCCATCTAAGCTGAACATTCAGGATCAGCTGAGTACTCCATCTAAGCTGAACATTTAGGATTAGCTGAGTACTCCATCTAAGCTGAACATTCAGGATCAGCTGAGTACTCCGTTTCAAAGTGTGGTCAGTTCCACATGTCTACGTTAGTCCTAACAAATGGTATGTCCAATACTATGGTAAGTCAAACATATTTACAGTGTGTCCGGTAAATAAACGTCATTCGTTTAGAAATTTTTCTCATATATTCTTTTCATAAAAATATATTTCAAAATAACAGTGTGCGTTTGGGTAACTAACAATAAATTTAGCCGTTGTAACAAACTGCGTAGAAGTTTTTTTACGGTAACGGTCATATTTATTACCCTCCGATAACGGTAACTTTTCTCTCACATTGAAAACGTATAAATAAGAAAGATTTTTCATCATATTTCGTTTAAACTTCCAAAATGTTATTCTCTCTTAAACCTTAACGTTGCTGTGTGCAGAGTTCATTGCTCAGTGCTGATCCCTACGACTGCTAAGTGCAATCCAATACGATAAGTTCGATTTCAATGGAGGTTTATACTCTAAATCTATCTGAACAAATGATCCGTGGTGGAAATTTCAAGAACAACGCACTCCCCACCTACTGTTGGGTTTTCGTGGTCTAAAATCGCAGTGGAAGCAAAACGAGTAGAAAATCATTTCAAAATTTGACCACGAATACGCCCATCAAATGGACCAAAACTCTAGACATGACTAAGCAACAAAATAAACATACAAAGAGATAGAGTTATACCCTTGATGCTTTCTTCTTTGTATTCGTGAGTTTGGAGTTTGGAAGTCTCGTGTACTAACGTGTACACCTCTATTGAAGTCCACACCAAGTCTCGATCTTTTCCCACTTGCTAGAGTGTTAGGTACGCCAAACTAAACACCACAAAGATGTCTACACAATAGAACCAAAGCCTTGGAACTACTTTGTGTGTTTTGAGAGAATTTGTGCAAACTATATCAACTTAGTATATTTCTTTCAAGCAACCAAAACCATTAGACTTAGTGTGGTTTATATAGAACTCAAACTTTAGTTCAAAAAACATGCAACAATAAATCTCATGGCTGTTACATGATCAATACACATAAACACCATTTAACTAGCTTTGAAAGCCTAGTTAAGAGGCTGTTACTGCATGAGGCACGGCCGTGCCTCAAAAGGTACGGGCGTGCCAGCCCGAGAGGCCACGCCCAAGTCACACTCGACTTGGGCTCGTGCTTGTCCATTGGGCACAGGGCACGGGCGTGCCTCATAGAGGCACAGGCGTACCTAGCCACAGGCCACGCCCAAGTCACGCCCAACTTGGGCTCGTGCCTGCCCGTAGGGCACGGCCGTACCTCATAGAGGTACGGGTGTGCCTTGGCCCACCCGAACCAGTTTATGGTTTTCTCTCTCATTAGACCATCCGTGATGCCGCAATCGATACTTGGCGTGTGACCCAATAGGCCATTGGTTCATCAGCCATGATACCAACTCGTGTGTGTCAGTGGGCACAATCCAACAGAAAAGGTCCTATAGATAAGCGATTATATACCCCTTCGTTCACGATACCCGTTGTGAATGCAAGTCATGGAACATGATCAACCCTAAACCATTCACGATTATGTTTCTCGATATAGACTAACCATGACTAACAAAACAAGTTGCATAATTCATCCACCATCAATTCAACTTGAGCACGGCCATGCATTTTGGTTTGTCATCAGCTTAGTCAACGAGGGGCCCAAGGATATCTCTCAAAAGAGGAACAAATACCTTTGACTACAAAGTCCTATCATATTACCAAGTTCTTGCCTGAAAACTTCCCTTATAACAGCCAGTTACGAAATGCGTTAGAAAGCAATCTAAACAAGTCCAAGTTAATAATCAAGCAACGCGTGCATCTCCAGTAGAAGGATAAATAATATTATCATCCTGATTTACTCGTGATAATATCCATGAAGTAAACTCAGGTACGGGTCCTCCAATTACTTAATCTCCATTAAGTACATGCTAGTGTTGCGTAAACAAGTATTCAATGAAAACTTTACCAACCACTTGCCTCGATCTTAATTCACTTCTTCCTTCCAATGAAGAACGGCCGATCGTGGAGTATTTAGAATAAACAAGTTTATTCATGGAAGTATTAAACATGCAAAGATAGAACAGCCGATTGAGACCGGCAATCATCCTTGTCCGTTTGGAAGCTAGCATCAAAATATCCAGTAACTCTGAGCTCCTCCGATCCACCGAACACTAAAAACATTTCCTTAGTTCTCCGAAAATATTTAAGGATGTTTTTAACCGCAACCCAATGACATTGACCAGGATTAGCCTGATATCGGCTCGTCATTCTCAAGGCATATGACACATCAGGCCGAGTACATAGCATAGCATACATGATCGATCCCACTACCGAAGCATACGGGACTCGACTCATTTCTTCTAGTTCCTTTTGAGAACTAGGACATTGAGACTTGCTCAACGCCATACCATGCAACATAGGCAAATTCCCTTTCTTGGAATCTTGCATCTTGAACCTCTTCAAGACTTTATCTATGTACGTACTCTGGCTCAAACCAATGAGTCTCTTAGATCTATCTCTATAGATCTTTATCCCCAAAATATATGTTGCTTCTTCCATGTCTTTCATAGAGAAGCAACTCCCAAGCCAGGTTTTTACTTCCTGCAAGGTAGTCACGTCACTTCCTATGAGTAGTATGTCATCTACATACAAGACTAGGAAAACTACAGCACTCCCATTAGCCCTGACATACACACAAGGTTCATCCTTCCTTTTAGAAAAGGCAAACTCTTTAACCGTTTCATCAAAGCAAATGTTACAACTCCGAGATGCTTGCTTAAGTCCATAAATGGACCTCTTAAGCTTGCAGACTCTATTAGGATATTTGGGGTTTGCGTAACCATGAGGTTGTGTCATGTAAACCTCCTCTGCCAACTTCCCATTAAGGAAGGCAGTCTTGACATCCATCTGCCATATTTCGTAATCGTAATATGCAGCAATAGCCATTAGTATCCTAATAGACTTCAACATAGCCACTGGAGAAAAGGTTTCATCATAGTCTACACCATGAGTTTGAGTGAAAGCCTTTGCTACCAGTCGGGCTTTGAAGGTGTCTACTTTTCCATCCATGTTAGTCTTCTTCATGAAGACCCATTTGCACCCTACAGGCTTGTGGCTAGGTACCGGATCAACCAAGTCCCAGACTTGATTATCCGCCATGGATTGCATCTCACTGTCCATTGTCTCCTTCCACCTAGCAGACTCAGGGCCCGCTACGGCTTCCCGGTAGTTGGTCAGTTCACTATGATCCACCAATAGTTCGTCGCCCTCAAATATGAGAAACCCATATCTTTCCGGCTCACTACGAACTCTACCAGATCTACGGAGCTCTAATGGTTGTGTATCAGGCACCTCATCCACCGTTGGTTGAGGTTCCACTTCTTCCGGTGCGCCGACCTCGCAAGCGGTACTAGTGCCAACATCAGGTTGATCATTGGTGTCATCTAGAATTTCTTCTAGATCGACTTGCCTCCCACTGGCTTCTGCAGATATCAGCTCCCTTTCAAGGAAGACCGCCCTTCGAGCAACAAACACCTTGTTCTCCGAAGGTTTGTAAAACAAATATCCCATAGAACCAGCTGGGTAGCCAATGAAAATACACTTCTCGGCTCTGGGTTCAAGTTTGTCTTGAGCTTCACGTCTCACGTAAGCCTCACAACCCCAGACCTTGAGATAGGCTAGCGAAGGAACCCTTCTACGCCACATCTCGAACGGTGTACTTGCAACCTTCTTTGTTGGTACAAGGTTTAAGGTCCTAGCAGCGGTTTCCAAAGCATAACCCCAAAAACTTGCGGGTAACTTTGTACGACTCATCATGGGCCGAACCATATCCAATAAAGTTCGGTTCCTCCTCTCAGCGACCCCATTTAATTGTGGTGTCCTGGGTGGAGTAAGTTGTGAAATAATTCCACAACCCCTAAGATGATCAAGAAACTCGGCACTAAGATACTCACCACCCCTATCGGATCTGAGAATCTTAATCCGCTTGCCCAATTGATTCTGCACTTCGTTTTGGTATGTCTTAAACACCTCAAAGGTTTCAGACTTATGCTTAATCAAATAAACATAACCATACCTACTGAAATCATGAGTAAAAGTAACGAAGTACCTACAGGTGTTTCTTGTAGCAGACCTGAACGGACCACACACATCCGTGTGAATAATGTCCAACAAGTCTTTGCCCCTTTCACTAACGCCGGTGAAGGGCGCTTTAGTCATTTTGCCTAATAAACAAGACTCGCATAGTTCGCATGACCCGTGGTCAAACGATTCCAAAATCCCATCCACTGGGAGTTTGGCGATACGTTTCTTGCTTATATGGCCAAGACGACTATGCCACAAAGACAACTTGTCCAATACACCTTTGGACATAGAATCAATGTTCATGATTGATTTATTACCATCCAAACACACACTTGTTTCATAAATCCCACGACATGGATAAGCTTTAAAGTAATGAACATCATTTCTCAAACAAGAGATAATTCCATTATTAAAACCAAAATCAGATCCATCGTCATACAAAGCATGAAAGGAATTAATGCTTCGTGCCACGCAGGGCGAAAAACAAACATTCAACAAAGTAATAGCAAGCCCTGAAGGAAAGGCGAGATCAACACTCCCAATCCGCTCCACGGGAACCACATCCTTGTTTCCCATTATCAGATCAAGCTCTCCAGCACCCAGCGCCCTACTTCTTTTTAGCACCTGCACATTATTACAAATATGAGTGCCACAACCGGTATCAAGTACCCAGCCATTAAAAGTAGTGGTATTGTGGAGTTCAATCATAAACGTACCTGAGTTACCCGCTCCCTTCGGTTTTACCCGCTTGAGCTCCTCAAGGTACTTTAGGCAAGAACGCAGCCAATGCCCATTTTCCTTGCAGTGGAAGCACTCGGCATCCGCAGGGTCCTCGGCCGGTGGAACCATTGTTGGGAATCCATGGGGATCAAAGCACGCAATGGAAGCAACAAAAACCACACAAATAAAAAAATCCCATGATATCCCAATGGTGGTGAAAACTTGCAAGAACATGGATGCAACCAAAACAAGAACAAAGAGAAGAAGGAGATCAAATCATACCCTCGAAGACTTTGATACATGGCTGGAACAATTCGGATTTGGGATGTAAGCTTGAAACAAAAGGCTCCAAGCCCTAATGCAAGTCCACACCAAGAAACCTTCAACCTCTTTGTACTAGCAAACCGAAGCACCACCAACACTTGATGGATCTCTTCTGGAACAACGTTGAGACACTTGTGCACAAATCACCAACACTTGATCTTGCTCTCTCCCTCTCAATGGAAGAACTCACAAGTATATGTATTACACAAAATGGACCAAGAGTAGCTAATGAACCAAGAGAGCCCTTTTTAAAGACCTTCATTCTGTTCAAAAGAGCCAGAGTCGGACCCCAATGGCACCATCTCATTGGACCAACTCAAATGGTCCAATGAAACACAAGTGTCACTTGGAATTCTGCCTTCACGACTTCTTCACGGGCTCTCACGGACTGTGAAGGATAAATGCGCCACGACCGGTCATTTATCCTCCACGAGTCGTGTCGCGCCGTGCAAGAATCGTGAGGGTTCGTGCCTTCACGACCTCCTTCACGGGCCGTGTAGGGTCGTGAAGGCCTAGGGTTTCACGAACCGTGCGGCCCATGACAGGACTCGTGGACACGAGTTGCTTCACGACCCGTGGAGCATCCTTCACGGTCGTGAAGACTAGGTCAACTGGAATTTGACCATTTTGACTCTTTCTTCTTATAGTAGGCTATCAAGATTGAAACTTGGCGTGTGACCCAATAGGCCCGTGCTTCATTGGCAGTGATGCTGGCCTACGTGTGTCGGTGGGCAGATTCCAACAAACTCCCACTGGCACATGACACACCGTATCCATAGGCACCACAGACAGGGAGCGGCCTCTAGCAAGGCATCCCTGCCCCCAACTAAACATGGGGTATGTCATCCCTGACAAGTACCATGATAAACTAAAAGAGTTTGACATGGTCCTATAGATAAGTGATCAATTATCTTATTGTTCGCGATATCCAAGTGAACACGAGACATGGTACAAAGTCATTCTCCGATCGTTCACGATTATGTTTCTCGATCAAGATTGGTGGTGACCAAAAGGTGAGTTGCAACTGATCAACAATCATTGCAAACTCGCGCATGGCCATGCATTTTGGTGTCAGCGCCCAATCATCGAGGGGCCCAGGGATATCTCTCTTTACAGAGGAACAAATTCCTTCGACTACATTGCCTCTAATACAATGGCAATACTTTACCCAAATACCTCCTTTATAATAGCCAGTTACGGACTACGTTTGAAAGCAGTCAGAATAAAGCAAACCAAAATAGTGAAACACATGCATCTCCGGTCTAAGGATAAAAGATATTATCATCCTGATTTACTCTTGACATGTACCATGAAATAAGATCAGGTGTGGGTCGTCCAATCACTTGAAACTCTTTTCAAGTATAGGTGAAATATTGGGTCCCTTGTATTCAATCCCTATTGAACACTATGACCAATCATTTCCCTCGATCTTCGTTCATACTTCCTTCCTTGAAGAATGACCGATCGTGGACAGTTTAGAATGTAAAACATTCAAGGAAGTGATAAAACATGCAAAGTTGGAACACAATAATGATCTAAAGAAAGTATTCGCTACCCGCGTATCATTAAATCTCCATTTAATAATCAATACATTCAAAAATACAATATTGCTTAATGTTCCCAATAACACAGTATATACATCGAATACAATAACCAATATATAACTTAAACCAAGTCACTAGCAAATCTAATCCCAATAGCACGTGTGTGGGCATCGTGCTTGGCTTGCGACAACGGTTTAGTGAACGGATCCGCCAAATTGCTATCCATGTGTACTTTGCCGATGACGATGTCTCCATTTTCGACCACGTCCCGGATAAGATGATATTTCCGCGGAATATGCCTCGTGCGTCGATGAGACCTCGGTTCTTTTGCCAAAGCAACGGTACCCTCGTTGTCACAGAAGATCTCAACAGGGTCGCTGATGCTTGGAACCACTCCCAGATCAAGCTGAAATTTCCTTATCCATACGGCCTCCTTAGTAGCTTCACTGGCCGCAATGTATTCCGACTCAATAGTGGAATCGGCCACGGTGTCTTGCTTGGAGCTCCTCCAGGATATAGCACCACTGTTTAATAGGAACACGAACCCCGATTGTGATCGGCAGTCATCCCTATCGGTTTGGAAGCTTGCATCAGAGTAACCCTTTACTCTAAGCTCTTCCTCACCTCCGTACACCAAGAACATCTCCTTAGTCCTCCGAAGATACTTGAGAATGCTCTTCACCGCCGTCCAATGAGCTTCGCTAGGGTTGGCTTGATATCTACTCGTCATGCTCAAGGCACACAATACATCAGGCCTTGTACATAGCATGGCGTACATGATCGAGCCCACAGCTGAAGCATATGGCACTCGCTTCATTACTTCCCGTTCCTCTGGGGAACTAGGGGATTGAGTCTTACTCAATACCAAACCATGTGACATTGGAATGAACCCCTTCTTGGAGTCTTCCATCCTAAACCTCTTTAGGACTTTGTCAATATATGTACCTTGGCTAAGCCCAATAAGCCTCTTGGATCTATCTCTATAGATTTTGATCCCAAGAATATAAGTTGCATCTCCTAGATCCTTCATTGAAAAACAATTCCCTAACCAAGTTTTTACACCTTGAAGGGTCGGGACATCGTTTCCAATGAGGAGTATGTCATCGACATACAAGACTAGGAACACAACTATGCTCCCACTAGCCCTGACATATACGCATGGCTCATCCTTGCTTTTTGAAAAGCCAAACTCTTTGACTTTCTCACAAAGCACAGGTTCCAACTGCGCGATGCTTGCGTAAGTCCATAAATGGACTTCTTAAGCTTGCAGACTTTATCCGGATGCTTGGCATGTACAAAACCCTCGGGTTGAGTCATATAGACCTCCTCGCTAAGTGTCCCATTAAGGAACGCGGTTTTTACATCCATTTGCCAAATCTCATAATCATGAAATGCGGCAATTGCCATGAGTATCCGGATAGAGCTCAACATAGCCACCGGGGAAAAGGTTTCATCATAGTCAACACCATGAGTTTGCATGAAACCCTTCGGCACCACTCGGGCTTTGAAGGTGTCTACCTCTCTTTCTATGCCGGTCTTTTTCTTAATGACCCATTTGCACCCTACGGGTCTACACCCGGGCACCGGATCTACTAAATCCCAGACTTGGTTATCCGACATAGATTGCATCTCGGACTCCATGGCCTCTTTCCACCTAGCGGACTCAGGGCCCACCACGGCGTTCCAATAAGATGGTGGTTCATCATGATCCACCACTAGGTCGCAGCCCTCAGACATGAGGAACCCATATCTCTCTGGCTCGTTGCGACTCCTACCGGATCTTCTAAGAGGTAAAGGATCCGTGTCAGGTTCTCCAGCAGCGCCATGCTGAGAATCATCTTGTGAACTAGTGCCAACTTCAGGTTGGTCATTGGAGGGTTCTTGAATCTCTTCAAGATCTACCTTTCTCCCACTAGCGTCTTTGGATAGCATCTCCCTTTCAAGAAAGACGGCTCTCCAAGCAACAAATACCTTGTTCTCGGACGGTTTGTAAAACAAATATCCCATAGACCC
This sequence comes from Dittrichia graveolens, assembly GCA_038502395.1. Taxonomy (NCBI): domain Eukaryota; kingdom Viridiplantae; phylum Streptophyta; class Magnoliopsida; order Asterales; family Asteraceae; genus Dittrichia; species Dittrichia graveolens. The sequence continues at coordinate 39,470,257 of JARJIL010000002.1, read as the reverse complement.
GGCAGGGTATCCAATGAACAAACACCTCTGGGCTCGGGGTTTCAATTTGTGCTCCACCTCACGTCTCACGTAGGCAGGACAACCCCAAACCTTTAGATATGAAAGCGATGGAACTTTTCCATGCCACATCTTAAAGGGTGTATTCTTGACCTTTTTAGTTGGTACGAGGTTAAGGATTCTAACGGCCGTTTCCAATGCATAGCCCCAAAAGCTAATGGGTACATCCGTACGACTCATCATACACCGAACCATATCCAATAATGTCCGGTTCCTCCTCTCGGCGACACCATTTAATTGTGGTGTCCTAGGAGGTGTCAATTGCGAAACAATTCCACAATCTTTTAGATAGTCACGGAATTCCGAACTTAGATACTCACCACCACGATCTGATCTGAGCATCTTAATTCGTTTACCTAATTTGTTCTCATCTTCGTTTTTGAAAGTCTTGAAAACCTCAAAGTTTTCCGACTTTTGTCTCACCAAGTAGACATACCCATACCTACTGAAATCATCGGTAAAGGTTACGAAGTACCTTGAGTTATCCCTAGTGACATGCTTGAACGGACCACACACATCCGTGTAAACAATATCCAACAAGTCTTTGCCCCTCTCACATACGCCGGTGAAGGGTGTTTTGGTCATTTTGCCCAACAAGCAAGATTTGCATACATCATCCGACCCATGGTCAAATGATTCCAAGATCCCATCCGCTTGGAGCTTGGTGATGCGTTTCTTGTTTATGTGGCCCAAACGACCATGCCATAAAGATAACTTATCCAAATCACATTTGGATTTAGAACCAACATTCATGATTGATCTATTACTTTGCAAGCATACGCTTGTCTCATATATGCCACGACATGGATGTGCTTTAAAATAAAATAAATCATTCTTAAAGCAAGAAATGATTCCATTAGAGAAATCAAAGTTAAATCCATCGTCAACAAGTGCATAAAATGATAAAATGTTTCTTGCCACGCAGGGCGAATAAGATACATTTAATAAACTAATAGATAAGCCGGATGGAAAGGCGAGGTCCACGCTCCCTATATTCTCAACCGGGACATCCACCTTGTTTCCCATGATGAGATCCAGCTCCCCATCAACCAAGTCCCTACTTCTTCTTAGTACCTGCACATTATTAACTATGTGAATACCACACCTGGTGTCCAAGACCCAAGCGTTAGAAGTAGAAGTGTTATGGAGTTCAATCATGTACATACCGGAGGCGCCTTGTCCCTTGGCACGAAGCCTCTTGAGCTCCTCCGTGTACTTGGGGCAACTACGCCGGTAGTGTCCCTTCTCCCCGCAGAAGAACGAGGTGGCCTCTTCCGGTGAGGGGGCTATAGGAGCGGGTTCCTTCCCCTTCAGCTCCGGCGCCAGGAGTGGCTTGGGCTTGGGTGTTGCCACCTTCGCCTTCCCCTTTCCCTTGCCCTTGGTGTTTGAAGCGGGCCGCTTCCTCTTAGCACCACCCTCATGGATGGCTAGGACGGGTGCGGAGGTCGATGGCTTTGCCTTGGCCATGTTAGACTCGGCGGTCTTCAACATGTCGTGCAACTCCATCAAGGACTTATCCATGTTATGCATATGGTAGTTCACAATGAACGGACCATATGCTTGAGGCAAAGATTGGAGGATAATTTCCGTAGCCAACTCTTTCCCCATATGAAAGCCCAACCTCTCGAGCTGGTCCACGTATTGCTTCATACGAAGCACGTGGGAGCTCACGTTCCCGCCCTCCTGCATCCGACACCCTACAAAGGCCTTGACACACTCGTAGAGTTCTTGCCTCGCTTGCTGTTGGAACATTTCCTTTAGCTACGAGATCATGTCAAAGGCACCAACGTCCTCCAATTGCCTTTGCAATTCGGAACTCATGGTCGTCAACATGAGGCAAGTCACCTCATTAGTGTCTTTAAGGCACTTTTCATAAGCATCCTTAATGGCCCGCGTAGCGGTGGTAGCAGGAGCCTCCGGAAGAGGTTCCTCTAGGACGTACAACTTGCTTTCATGGCGCAACACAATTCTCAATTGCCTAAGCCAATCCATGAAGTTTACGCCTATGAGTTTCTCTTTCTCCAAAAATGGACGGAGTGATAGGTGTGTCGCGGTGTTGCTTGTAGATGCCATCTAAAAGAAGGCAAAGCACACAAATAGGTTAGTTCGACGTATTTTAATCCTTGTTAAATAATTACCCAACAGTTTAACACTTAAATTTAACAAGGGCTAAGAACCCAACATAACTTCACTACATGACGGGTTTACCGCGGATCACTTCGTGAAGGTATTTAGGCCGGTAAACGTTTTACCAATTGCAATCCGTGATTACAACTCTTAGGCAATTGCGGGATCCTTCGATACTCATAGCACCGGTTTGGCATGTTTGATCCCTTCCCACACCGATTCCTCAATAAGCCGCTTTGATAACTCGGTATAGGCACGACAATTATCAAGGCGTATTAAATTGGAATTACAAATCGTCCAACAAGATACACGATGACGCCCTTGACAATAATTGACTCATGCTAAGCTCGACAACCAAAGATTTTAAGACGCCACACGCACCTTTCACACAAGTCCACATGGAACAACTCGTGCTAAGCTCGACAATTGTCCCATGCTTCATTAGATTCGGGTGGTGTCATCTTTTGGATGGCGTGTGATTTACGTTTTTAAGAAAAACGGGACTTTTGTTTTTCCTGTTAAAAACCTCTTTTCATTTTGATTAACAAATAAGTGACAAAACGCATTTTTCACCAATTGAACATAAACACTTTATATTAGTTTGTTAATCATGTGAGCGAGCGGGGTTTGTTAACCAATTAAGGAAAACTATATAGTTTTATTATTTTCAAAAGATTTTCTAGCATGCGAAGATCCTACAACCATGCAAGAAAAACAAATAAATAACACTACATAACCACGCATACAAAACCGATTTGAACCAACCTAAATGTTCCCCGGTGAGCCAACCGAGGAACTAAGTCTACTAAGGACAAACAATCCAAGACTTCGTGGTGTGCTCCCACTCGATCCCGCGCCTCCGGATCCGAGGTAGCCAAGACGTCTCCCAAGACTCCCGTTGGTGCCTCCGGTCTTCTCTTCTCATTACATACATAATTTAAAGAGAAATGGCATTCAAGCCACACAATCTATTCTAAGCTAATATACAATTACAAAGAATAAATACTTTGGCGTGCAAGCCACAAATCAATAAATAAATTATTACAAACCGGATGTGGTACAAACCACCAAATGAAAGAACAACAAATAAAGCAACCAAACAACCACACAAAGGTCTAGGCTCAAACTGGTGCTCACAAAAACGAAACAACTACAAAGCATGGTGTGCCACACCAAACCATGCACAAAACAATAACCCAATTAAGTTTATTCAAAAACTAAAGGCACAAGAATAAACCTTGTACATATGCATTAGGATTCCACCCACTTTGAAATCCATATTCATATATACACAATTCACATGTATGCATTTTATGCCAAAACCACCCAATACATACATATAAAAGAATTAGGATATTATGGGGCTTAAACATCAAGGCTAAACAACCTGAAATGATTCTGGAAACACCAAAATCATGTGCCAAAATCCATATCAAGTTTTCTTTTTCAAAAAGGCCAAAAACATCCTGTTCACAACGCCTTCACGAGCTACTGCTCTTCACGGGCCCTCACGGGCCGTGAAGGCAGTACGCTCCACGACTCATGAAACAGATTAAACACCTTTCACGACCACCACCCCACGAGACTGGTCGTGTGGATTTCACGACCCGTGAAGCAAGCTCCACAGCCCGTGAAGACCTTCTGGATAGAATGTCCAAAATCGAAAATATGGATTTTCAAGCCACAAAGGTGCATGCATCTTGCAAGTATGGCTCTGATACCACTGTTGGGAATCCATGGGGATCAAAGCACGTAACGGAAGCAACAAAAACCACACAAATAAAAAAAATCCCATGATATCCCAACGGTGGTGAAAACTTGCAAGAACATGCATGCAACCAAAACAAGAACAAAGAGAAGAAGGAGATCAAATCATACCCTCGAAGACTTTGATACTTGGCTGGAACAATTCGGATTTGGGATCTAAGCTTGAAACAAAAGGCTCCAAGCCCTAATGCAAGTCCACACCAAGAAACCTTCAACCTCTTTGTACTAGCAAACCAAAGCACCACCAACACTTGATGGATCTCTTCTGGAACAGCCTTGAGACACTTGTGCACAAATCACCAACACTTGATCTTGCTCTCTCTCTCAATGGAAGAACTCACAAGTATATGTATTGCACAAAATGGACCAAGAGTAGCTAATGAACCAAGAGAGCCCTTTTAAAAGACCTTCATTCTATTCAAAAGAGCCAGAGTCGGAGCCCAATGGCACCATCTCATTGGACCAACTCAAATGGTCCAATAAAACACAAGTGTCACTTGGAATTCTCCCTTCACGACTTCTTCACGGGCTCTCACGGGCCGTGAAGGATAAATGCGCCACGACCGGCCATTTATCCTCCACGAGTCGTGCCACGCCGTGCAAGAATCGTGAGGGTTCGTGCCTTCACGACCTCCTTCATAGGCCGTGTAGGGTCGTGAAGCCCTAGGGTTTCACGAACCATGCGGCCCATGACAGGACTCGTGGACACGAGCTGTTTCACGACCCGTGGAGCCTCCTTCACGGTCGTGAAGCCTAGGTCAACTGGAATTTGTCCATTTTGACTATTTCTTCTTATAGTAGGCTGTCGAGATTGAGACTTGGCGTGTGACCCAATAGGCCCGCGCTTCATTGGCAGTGATGCTGGCCTACGTGTGTCGGTGGGCAGATTCCAACAACCATAACGGCTTTCCCCTTGCCCTTCGGGGCCGGACTCGGGTTAGGTTTTGCAACCTTCCCCTTACCTTTTCCCTTAGAGGGGGGAGCGCCTTTTCTTTTGGTTCCGCCTCCTAGGATGGCTAGGACGGGTTTGGACGAGGAGGGCTTCTTGGACATGTCGGACTCGACGGTCTTTAACATTCCGTGAAGTTCCATTAGGGACTTGTCCATGCCATGGACATGATAATTCCGCACAAATTGTGAAAAGGAACTAGGAAGAGAACGGAGGATCACATCCACCGCCAACTCACTCCCTAACGGGAATCCCAACCTCTCCAAGCGATCAACCAATGCTTTCATCTTAAGCACGTGAACGCTCACATTTCCGCCCTCCTACATATGGCAATCTAAAAGGGACTTTAGGCACTCGAAGCGCTCTAGCTTAGCCTGCTGTTGGAACATTTCCTTCAGCTGGTTAAGCATATCATATGCTCCTAAATGTTCCATTTGCTTTTGAAGCTCAAGAATCATTGACGAGAGCATAATGCAAGCCACTTCGTTCGTTTCCTTGACACGCTTGTCATACGCGTCTCGGAACGCCCTAGTCGCATTAGCCGCAGGTGCCTCCGGCAAAGGCTCCTCGATGGCCCACATCTTTTGCTCATACCTAAGGGCTATCCTTAGTTGCATGAACCAATCCATGAAGTTTTGGCCATCGAGTTTGGCCTTTTCGAGGAACAACTTTAGGGAAATAGAGTTCGATGAAGACGTAGAAGCATTGTTGGATGCCATCTACAAAATTTAGAGTACCAATTTTAGTTGTAAATCCTTGTAGAAATAATTACCCAATATTTATACAACTTAATTATTTGAACAAGGCTAAGAACCATATTTCACTCTATCTCATGACGGGTTTACCGCGGATCATGAAATAAGTTATTTAGGCCGGTAGACAAATTACCAATTGCAACCATTGCAACTCTTAGATCCTTGCGGGATCCTTTCGACATCAAATGTCTAAGGCATGTTTGATCCCTTCATACACCAATCCTTTTAAGCAACATAAAATAACTTGTAAGTCGCCCGTCAAGACACACGTTGGTACCCTAGCCCAATCATTGGTTCGTGCTTAAGCTCGACAACCAATATTGCGGGTTGCTACACTCACCTTCCACACAACTCCACAAGGCATGACTCGTGCTAATGCTCGACAATCATCCAAGTTTCGTTAGATTTGGGTGGTGTCGTCTTACGGGTAGCGCATGACTTAGTTTTCGAAAAACGGGTTTTTGTTTTTCCGGATAAAATAATATGTTAACAACTTTTGACGAATTAGCTATTTAAGTGACAAAAACTCCTTTTTATTCACCATTTTACATAAACACTTTTATATTAATATTTGCCAATTCTTATGCGCGTAGAAATATAAACTCATTTATAAATCTCTTTTGTTTTATATATTTTCAAAAATTCTCTAGCATGCAAATCCTAAAGAATTCAAATATAAAACAACCACGCATAAATATAGATAAATAAAGACCCAGTAACATGCCCAAATCCTAATTGTTTTCCCCGTGAGCCAAAACGGGGAAAACATAGTCAATCTAGGGACAACACCAATGGATGCTCCGTCACGATCTCCACTCCGGCGAATTTCCCGGACTTGGTTCGTCAAGACGCCAACACCGTGTCCCCCGGTTGGTTTTGATGCAATGTTACATATTTGAAATAATCTAAGTACGAGTACATAATAATAAGAAAACGACATGCAAGTCGCGATCCTAATAATCTATTACGAGTACAAAGATTTAAATAAACGACATGCAAGTCGCACCAAATATAAATATTACAACATTACGGCACACAGACCAAAACCAAAACCAACCACAAACAACACAAAGGGCTATGGGCAAATCAAGTTACCGGGCTACCACAACAAACACACCCAAACTAAAGCAATGGTGTGCCACAAAACCATGTCCAACAAAGATATATATATATATATATATATATATATATATTTTGATCAAGATTGCAAAAAACACTCAAGGCACAACAAGCAACCCTTATACATATGCATTAACAATTTTAATACACCTTTAAAATTGCATATTCATATATACACCTAAAGATATATGTTTTTGTGAAATTCATGCCTAGTCACACAAAACATATAAAATTAGGAATCAAAATATAGTGGGATCAACAGAATCAAGACTACTCTAAAACCCGGATTTTAATATTTTTAAATATATTGTTTCAAAAAACTAATTCTGACCAAAAAATCAATAGGCACGGGCGTACCCCAGAGGGTACGGGCGTGCCTGCCATTTTGTCAGTGCACAGTTTAAACAATTTTAAACAGTTTACGAATTCTGCCGGCACGGCCCGTACCCCCACTGGTACGCCCGTGCCCCGGTCGCCGGCACGGCCCGTACCCCTAGAGGTACGACCTTGCCTGGTCACCGGAAAACCATTTTTGACAGAAAACTGAGAAAATCCGGTTTAACTCCAAAAGTGCAAAGCCATGTTAGAGATGGCTCTCATACCACTGTTGGGTTTTCGTGGTCTAAAATCGCAGCGGAAGCAAAACGAGTAGATAATCATTTCAAAATTTGACCACGAATACGCCCATCAAATGGACAAAAACTCTAGACATGACTAAGCAACAAAATAAACATACAAAGAGATAGAGTTATACCCTTGATGCTTTCTTCTTTGTATTCACGAGGTTGGAGTTTGGAAGTCTCGTGTACTAACGTGTACACCTATATTGAAGTCCACACCAAGTCTTGATCTTTTCCCACTTGCTAGAGTGTTAGGTATGCCAACCTAAACACAACAAAGATGTCTACACAATAGAACCAAAGCCTTGGAACTACTTTGTGTGTTTTGAGAGATTTTCTGCAAACTATATCAACTTAGTATATTTCTTTCAAGTAACCAAAACCATTAGACATAGTGTGGTTTATATAGAACTCAAACTTTAGTTCAAAAAACATGCAACAATAAATCTCATGGCTGTTACATGATCAATACACATAAACACCACTTAACTAGCTTTGAAAGCCTAGTTAAGAGGTTGTTACTACATGAGGCACGGCCGTGCCTCGTAAGGTACGGGCGTGCCAGCCCGAGAGGCCACGCCCAAGTCACGCCCGACTTGGGCTCGTGCCTGTCCATTGGGCACAAGGCACGGGCGTGCCTCATAGAGGCACGGGCGTACCTAGCCACAGGCCACGCCCAAGTCACGCACGACTTGGGCTCGTGCCTGCCCGTAGGGCACAGCCGTACCTCATAGAGGTATAGGCGTGCCTTGGCCCACCAGAACCAGTTCCTTGTTTTCTCTCTCGTTAGACCATCCGTGATGCCGGAATCGATACTTGGCTTGTGACCCAATAGGCCTTTGCTTCACCAGCCATGATACCAACTCGTGTGTGTGTCAGTGGGCACAATCCAACACCTACAAACAAAACAACGTCATCGCCTGTATCGACATTCCGAAGTCCAAAATTGGCAGGGGATATGAGGAGTGGGTCTCCTACATTCGCAAGGGACCCCTGGCACATGCTTTTCTTCGTGGTCCTGCGGTGCTCATCCCTCAACTTCTCACGGAATTCTGGTATACGTGTAAACTGGATGCAACTCAACCGGTTATACGGGGTACCGTCCTAAGTGGGCAAGTGGCGAAAGAAGTTGATGCGAACTGCCTCCGCCGAACTCTTCGTCTCCCGATTCATAATCAGTATGAAGCGACGGTTTCTAGGGAAACATCACAAAGTGTTTTACCCTTAATGGGTCATCCTCAAGTGATTGGCGTCATACGGATATCTATTTTCCAGACGGCATGGGGATTTATGGTATCCACTGTGGTTCGTTCTCTTAGATACAAGGTGGGAGGCCTGGATAATGTGAATGACATTGAAATGCAACTATTATACAACTTATTTTATGATCGACGAGTGTATTATGCTGAGTTGATCTCTGAGGCATTCAAGTCATTGGTGACCAAGAACATAAGGGACACCATTGTGCCCTTCGCAAGATTTATATCCGTGGACATCGAGGACAGATTGGGTAGAAGATACACTGCTCAATATGAGTCAATCCCTACTCCTGTTCTCAGTTACAGAATTTTCGTCCATGATATTTTCCCTGGGCACACTACAATGAGTGCTCAGATGAGGGTGTATATACAGCTTCCGACTCCAGAGTCAGCTGAAGCTGAGACAGAGGAGGAAGCTACGGAAGAAGTGGGTGACGATGCTGATTCTGATGCTGGATCCTCTCAAGTTAATCAACCTAGGACTCAGCTCAAACCACGTACTCAAATAATTTCATCCACCACTTTGAGTTCTGAGCAAAGGAGTATGTTTCCTAGCTCTGAGTCTCCACTGCTAGGTGCAGTAGGTATACTTTTGCATCCTTTATCTCCTTCTCTCTCTTTTACTTCTCCATCTCTAAAATTAGGAGATAAGACTGAGTCAAGCCCAACTCAGTCTAACCCCTCTCCTCCACCTCAAACATCTCCATCTATCTTACAATCTATAGCCAATCTTGGTCAGCCCACTACTACCAAGGATATATCCTACACCTATACAAGGAAAATTGCCAAAGGTAGTCCTTCACTTCAAAAGGACTCTGGAGTTGATATCACATTGATACCTCCACCGGCTGGAGCTGAGGGGGAGACACCTTCTCTAAAGGTGCCAACCTCTAGGCTCAGTTCAACCCTTAAGCCTAAACCGGGTATGATGTCTACTCAGCCCATACTTACTAGTGCCATGGGAGAGCCTACTTTTGTGCCTTCACAGCCCCATGAAGGTAACATTGAAATACTGACCAATCCCCAAGGTGAACTACCCCCCTCCTCACCACGAAGCCTAGCTCACCCCACTACCACACCTCACGAACTTGGTCATTCTTCTCTTCCATTCTTACACACTCTAGCACGACCTGTCAATGAACCTTTCATACACTAGGAAGGTTTACACGGTCCGCATTCTGGCCCCCTTAATTCCATAGGTCAGCACTAGCCTTTGGATATGGGACCCACATTCTTACCTATTGAGGAACACTCAACAGCCACTCCTACGGTGGAAATACACTCTTCCACTGGACAGGAGGACGTTGAGGTCAAACGAAGACCTGAGGAATTCAAGCTGATGAACAATGATGCTCAAGTCATTATGGACTATCTACAAACTTAGTTTGAGCTCCTACACAGGAAGAGGATAGCTGACAAAGCCAAGTTGATGCGCAAACTTAATGATTTTTCAACTTCAGTTGCCAACTTGGAACGCTTCGTGCTCAAACTCAGACCCTCCCCTATTGATGATGACAAAAAGGGGGCGGAAGAATCAAAGAAGTGTGACGATAAGGTTGAGGGGGAGCATATAGAGGAGGTACAATTTGAAGAAGCTCATGATCAGTTTATGAGTACTGTAGATCAGCCTTCTCAACATCAACAGGCTCCAACTGTCCAAATTACCACAACTTCACAAGCTCAACCAGAAACTCCACATGAAGAAACATCTCAAGCTGCTCACACCAACCTTCCTCAAGCTAACTCGCCAAAATTTGTTGAAGCTGAGTCCGTTCCAACTTCACAAATAGACAAAGGGAAGATTAAGATGTTTGAGATGGTAAAAAGAAAGAAAAGAAGTGTTATGCCTCTAGCAAAGAAAAGAAAGGTCATCATTGTTGAGCCTGAGCCAAAGCAACAGGGTAAGTCTTAACTAGTTGCACATGAATCTGACTCAAGTGATGAAGCTGATGCAGCACAGAAAGCCAATGACATGCTTGCTGAGCAAATGTTACAAGAGATGTCTAAAGAACTCGGCATAACAGTTGAGGAAATAAAAGAGTATCAATGACAAGCTGAAATTCAACGAGAAAAGGCTAAAGCTGAGGCTGCCAGAGCTGAAGCTGAAGCTGACTATTCTGGACCTAGAGCTACCCCAAGTCCCTACTCAGATGTGGATCTAAGGCATTGTTATAAAAATACACATTTTAATAACAAGATTGAATCAACTACACTGAGTAGAAAAGGAGAATTGGTAATTATCAACTTTTTACTAGACAACAAACAAGAAATTGGTCTAGATATGAGATGTCTGTACAAGTTGGGGTTCTCAGAGTTAAAGATCGTAGCCACAACTATCAAGCAGATGAAAAAGAGTCAAATCAGACAAGAGATAGTTGATGTGCTTAAGACAATCTTCATAAGAATTGATCAGCTAGGTGAGATCCCTGCTGATGAAATTGATACTTTCCTTAATCGAGGCAAAGCTGCAAGAGTTAGAGCAGCGAGCTAAAAGAGACATCGGTTTACAAGTTCCAGAGGGAGTTGAATTTAGAGAAAACACTTATATCACTCAACCGCTAGAAGGATTCTTGTATCTTGATGAGGAAGGTAATCAATGTTTCTTGAGGATAGCAGATCTTCATTTGGCAAATCTGGAATTGATTCTGTACTTGAGAATTCTATGTGATGACTCAACTCAGAACTCAATATTCATATATCATCTCAACAAAGAAATCAGATCAAGAAAAGCTGAGATGAAAGAGATGCCAGAAGGTGAAGAGATTGTGAATGATGCTATCAAGAAAGCTGCAATTTGGGAACTTAAATGTTATGACATGTGGTTAGAAGTTGGAAATCCTATTGAGTAAATAGATTAGTTCTATGCTTTTGTAAGAACTAAGTGTGCAGAAGCTAATCATAAAGATTAAGCTAAAATATCAATGATATGTTCATTAATACAAACTCAAGTTTGATATGTTCAACTGTTTTATTATTTGATATGTTCAAAATTATGTTTGATATGCTCAAACAGACAGCTTTGTAAGTTCAAGCTGATGATTGATATGTTCAATTATAAACTGATATGTTCAGTTGTATAAGTTTTGTAAGTTCAGAACTTAAATTACTTCTGATAAGTTCAGAATCTAAGTAGTGGTATATTCAAATACTTAGAATACAAGTCTTATAATAGATTTGTAAAATAAACATCTTGTAAGTTCAAGATACGTGAATAAGTATGGATCAGTTCAATACTTATTTAAAGAACTAACTTTGGTCAGTTCCAGAGTGGCTCAACATAATTCTGTTAACCTATACCTACTTTGATTTAATATTTTGTCATCTTCAAATAGGGGGAGATTTTTAGTCCCATGTTTAGAATAGTTAGATTTGATGAGACAAACTGTATATATGTATAGATGATAGGTTAAGAGTTAGGAGTTTTGTAAGTCTGTTATAGACTGACTGGACATCTAAAGCTGAGTAGTCAGCGTACGAACAGATATAGAGTTTTCTACGTAAATACTAGATAGCTCAGTGACTTCTAAGCTGAGATAGGTTTTAAGAGTGAAGACTTGAAGACTTGAAGATTCAAGAACCCTAGACTCAAGAACTCAGCTTCACAAGGTCAAGACTGAGTGGTTCAGCTCAACGTTAGAAGTCAGTTATAGAATTTAAGTAAGTTCTAAATTCTGTTATAAACTCTCCATATCTACGACATTTAAATTAGGATATCCGAACCTAATTTAAACTATCTATTAGTTGGATAGAAATCTCAAACGGAATTAATTAGATATGTTCTAGTTAAGAAGTTTGTTATGGTTTTAAAGAAAAGATAAGTTCTATCTTTAAACTGCGATTTGTTCGTAGATATATCAAGTATAAGTATAAACCTTCTTATGGGTTTTATATATGTTCTTACGTGTGTACAAGAACAGATACGCGATACACAACGAAGACTGCATAAGTTGCAAATCGTATGTGTGTTCGTGATACTTGATACGCGTGTGTTGCGATAACTTTGTAAGTTCAAAGTTAGAGAGAGTTTTCAAGCGTTCTTGTTAATCAGTTTTAACAAGAAATTCGATTATCAATTAGTTTGTGATTCAAGAGTGTTGAGAGAGAGTTGAGTTTATAATCATTGTAATGTCAAATCATCCTGTTGATTTGATTAGAGAGTGACAAAAGTTATTGTCCTTTTTGGTAATTGAATATACGTTTGATTAATTTGTTTAATTGTTTAAAGTGTATTCAACCCCCCCTTCTACACTGTATCGGTTGCTTGTTCACCCTCTTTTGGACCAACAGTTAGGTTAGCGACGTAGTTGTTGTCCTTGAAGCAGATGGACTCCAGGGGAATTTTGGGAACGACATCATTGGGAAGAGTTACCTTCACATAAGCAATCTTGGGGCCATTGGATCAAGCATAATGGTTGTTTTTACTTTTGCACGAAGTGAAATTGTCGGAGAAGATGATTTGCAAGTAAAGAACTTGGAAGGGCGATTTGGGGGTTTTTAAGGGTTTAAACTAAAGCAATCTTGGCGGTTGAGTAAATCTACGGTGAAAATAGGCGCGTGGTTGCGGAAAATACGCAAGGATAACTTTTGTGATGTCAAACAGTTATTGGTTAAACCATTTTACGCGGTGTAGTCTTGGGAACAGCTAAGCTTCATCATCAAACCATTAGTATGGAGATAACATTTCACAAGGCAAAGGAAAAAAAATTCAAACTTTGCATGTGAAATTTTAATCTCAAAAAAGAATTAAAAAGAAACGGAAGTAAATAAAAGGAAGAAACACAATGCCAACAAGAATAACAACTAACCTTGGATATTACTAATTTCATATGAACAAAAGAGGATTACATTATGTTAATCAAGATTTACATAGACTGCCAGAAAAAAAAATTACATCCATGTTTAAGATAAGACATATATTTGAGATGATACTTTAATCCCAATCCCTTCATCAGGAAATTGTTTCTTGTTTTGCAGAAGATGGAAAAGGAAAGAAAATCTTTGGATGTTTATAAAGAAAATTACTCATGATTACGCTTCAGAGATGATTTGACAGTCAGAGAGAGATGGGGTAAAAGTAACTATTCAAGCTTAGCTATTAGGGTGGTTGGCATTAAATGTGACAATAAAGAATGAATAGTAACAATCAAATTTACCTGAAATAGCTATATTTCGGAAGGATTTAGCATTCCAGTTTCTGCAACTAGTAGGTTGAACCAATGTTCATCTAGGGCTTTAGTGAAGATGTCAGCAAGCTGATGTTCAGTAGTGATGAAACGAAGCTCGATTTCATTCTTTGCTATGTGATCTCGAATGAAATGATGGCGCACATCAATATGCTTTCTGCGAGAATGAAGCACAGGATTATTGGAGATTGCAATAGCACTTGTGTTATCACAGTAAATGGGAGTGCGCTGAAAAGTAATGCCATAGTCAGCGAGCTGATGTTGCATCCACAGTACTTGTGCACAGCAACTCCCAACTGAAATGTATTTAGCTTCAGTGGTGGATAGTGAGATGGAATTCTGCTTTTTGCTTTGCCAACTTACTAGTTTTCCACCTAGTAGCTGACACTCACCTGTAGTACTCTTTCTATCAATCTGACATCCGGCATAATCTGAATCTGAAAATCCAATGAGATCAAAGGCGGAGTCTCTGGAGTACCATAGCCCGAGTTCATGTGTACCTTTCGGGTATCTGAACGTTCTTCTGACAGCTATCAGATGTGATTCCTTTGGTTTCGTCCGAAACCTTGCACATAGGCATGTGGAGAACATTATATCCAGATGACTTGCTATCAGATATAGCAAGGATCCGATCATCCCTCTGAATGTGGGAAGATCAACTGCTTTCCCATTCGGATCAGATGTGAGATTGGTTTTTGGAACAATCGGAGTCTTCATCGGGGAGGAGTCTGAAAAGTTGAACTTCTTGAGTAAGTCATTGACATATATATTTCCCTGGATTAATGAAGATGCCTTGGTCAGATTGCTTAATCTGAAGCCAAAGGAAGAAGTTCAGTTCTCCCATCATGCTCATCTTGAATTTCTCTGACATGATTTTCTCAAATTTCTTGCACAAACGATTGTCAGTTGAACCAAAAATAATATCATCAACATAAATTTGAACTAGAATGAGTTCACCTTTTTCTCTACAAAGAAATATTGTTTTGTCGATGTTCCCTCTCTGAAATCCATTCTTCAGAAGATGAGTGGAGAGCGTATCATACCATGCACACGGAGCTTGCTACAGTCCATAGAGAGCTTTGTCGAGCTTATACACATAATCTAGAAATTTGGGACTTTCGAATCTAGGAGGTTGTTGAACAAATACTTCTTCTTGAAGTTCTCCATTCACAAAGGCACTTTTAACATCCATCTGAAAGACCTTGAATCCCTTTAACGTTGCAAAGGCGGGGAACATGCGTATTGCCTCCAGACGAGCAACTGGAGCAAATGTTTCATCATAATGTATCCCTTCCTCTTGACAATAGCCTTTTGTAACTAATCTAGCCTTGTTACACACCACTAACCCTGTTTCATCACGCTTGTTTCTGAAGACCCACTTTGTGCCAATAATGGACTTGTCTTCAGGTGGGGCGATCAGCTTCCAAACCTTGTTCCTTTCGAATTCGTTAAGCTCATCTTGTATAGCGACCACCCAGTTTGGGTCCTTTAAAGCTTCATCGACTTTCTTTGGCTCGACCTGTGATATAAATTCAGAGAACATGCAGAATACAGAGGTACTCGAATTTCGGGTTTGCACCCCAGTGTTTGGATTACCAATCACATTTGTGATGGGATGAGCTCGAGTCCATTTCGTGACTCTTGTTGGTTGCTCTTGTTGCTCATCAGTAGAAGAGACATTTGTTTCCAATAGATCTTCAGTGACCTGATTCACATTAATAGAAACAACATTATCGTCAGTTTTTACCTCTTCGGAGTAGTCATCCAAGTCATCATTGAATGACTCTTGTAGAAGAGCATCAAATTCATCATAAACAACTTGATTAGTATGATTTGAGGTTGATTGTGCATCGAATTCATCGAAGGTGAGATTTATTGTTTCAACCACAAAGTTTTTCTTGGGAAGAAATACACGGTAAGCTTTAGAAATATCAAAATAGCCTGAAACACCTCTTGTTCCCCTTTTGGATCAAATTTGCTTTTCAGATCTTTAGTGTTCAGGATGAAACATGTGCTTCCAAAAACTTTGGAGTATCCAACGTTGGGTGACTTTAGATATAGTAATTCGTAGGGAGTTTTACGGTGTCGCTTGACAATGATAGACCTGTTTTGAGTGTAGCAAGTAGCATTAACAGCTTTAGCCCAGAAATGCCCTTTTAGAGATGCTTCAGCTAGTATTGTTCGGGCTGCTTCAATTAAGGTTCTATTTCTTTTTTCAGCAACTGTAACACCGTGATTTCAGAGTCAATTTTAGTCATTTTAAAACCAAAAGTCAAACATTATTTTGGTTTGATAACAAAACAGCGGAAGTCTTACAAAACATTTTCTTTATTTAAAAACTGGTGTTACCAACATTAATACCGACCAACCATCATACCTGCATCGAGCAACCAATGTCCCAACACGTATTAGCAATCCCAGGCACATACTAAGCGTTCTCTGCAAGGCCATACATATATACTGGGAGGGGGTTAGCTTTAAAAGCTAGTAAATACAAACTTAACCCTAAGCATCATATACTTCACATCAAAAGCATAGCAACATGGCAACATAGATACATGTGAGTCATATAGCACAGGATTTAGCAAACAATGCTATCCTATCACATAGCGTAGTGCTGATCCTACCAGCAGGCATCATATCTAGCCGGGTAGCTAATCCAGCTCAACAATTTTCCACCGAGGAATCAGACCACTACCATCCGTGTTGGTTTCATCACATAAGTGAATCTACCTGCTCGTTAAGGAGCCAAAGGCTCATAGGCTTAGCCATTTAAGGCACTCACCCCAAGTGCTGAAAGGAATGGTACTCGAGTACCATTGATCCAGAATCTTAGCCCGAAGGCACTGGACCCAGCCGAAGCTGACCTTAATTACATGTTAGTCCGGACATACGGATATCTCATCAAGAACCCTTTTCAGGGACAAGTGCATGCATGCATTTACATATAACTCATATTCAACAACATATGCACATGTACTTAAATACATGTCTGGCATATCATTTATCATGGCAACACTTATTTCATCATGGGGATCCCATCAGGGTCCAATAGCATATATAACAATAATTCCATATGGTTGATCCAAATCAGGATCCATAGCATACATAATAACAAGTTCTACTCACATTCAATGAGTAGAATACCCAAGTACAACATGGGTGATCCAATCACAATCCAATATAACATATATATCATCAAGTCTAACTAGGCGGCTCCAATTTGGATCCGCTGGCATGCACGCTACAATAACTAACAACTTAACAAGGCGGATCCAATCCGGATCCATGAACATATATACATATCATATAATATGTATTCGTTCATTATCAATATAAACATATATCGTACAGGCATCTATACTTCGTGTTTCTATAAACACCAGTTAAACTTACCTTACAATCTTACTAATCATACTCGTATCTATCGCATTTCGTATATACCTAATGGTAAACAATAAATCCGTATATACTGCATAATGGTTACAAGTTAAGTCGGTACTCACCTGTAGAGCTACCAAAAGAGAACATAGTGTTCCGGCTCTTCTTGTTCGTTGGTTTTACCTAAAACATCGTTACTTACATCAAATGGACATACACACAAAGTATTACTATCAAAATAGTTGTAATAACACCCTAACGACACATTAAGTCCAATTACAAGCCTACATAGGCTTTCCAATCGTTAAAATGCAAACAACAAACAACTTGCTGAAACAGGGCTCCTTGTGGCCACAAGCAATGTTGCTTGTGCCCACAAGGGCTGAAGATTGCTTGTGCCCACAAGGGCAGAAAACTGCTTGTGCCCACAAGGGCAGAAAACTCTTTGCGCCCACAAGCATTTCCCTTTACGGCCGTAAGCAGACATTCCCTTGCGGCCGTAAGCAACTATTTTTTCCTTACACCCGCAAGCAAGTCTGTTTCAGACCAGTAACGAGTTTCAGCACTCTGTTCCTACCATTTTTCAACCATAACACTTCCAATCGATTTTCCAATCAACTTCTAATGATCATATGTGTTAAACCAAGTCCAATTAAACTTGAAACATCAATTCTTAACGTATTTTATCATCTATAGCAAGAATCAAGCTTAATTCTTCAATTTTAACCCATTTATACAAAACCATTAAACTCAATCACACACATCACTTTAATTCATGATTCTTGCTTGTAAACACTAGTTTGATTTTGTAGGAACTAATTATAACTCCAATTTCAATTCTTGATTGCTATTTCTAGTAAACCCATATTTAACCTCAAAACCTCAAAAGCCAAGAACTTGGAGAAGAAGGTGCATACTTACAAGAAAGATGATGAAGATGGCAACTCAGAACTGATTTCAACTTGGTTTGTTGCTGGAATTGGAAGCTTGAAGTCTTCCTCCTTGATTTCACTTCCAAAAGCTTCAAGAACAAATGAAGAGGTTGAAGTGTGTGTGTGTGTGTGTCACGTACATGTATCTGTGTATTTACAACAAAGAAACCAACTTTGGTTTCTAATATATCCACAAGGGGTATTTTGTTCCCCTTTTCAACTTACAACTCAATATCCGTTTACCCGTTTTAACTAATGGGGATATTTCTGGAATCCTTATCCAAAACCATTTAATAAATAACAACTATTATTTATTTATCACCAATTTTCTTTTAACATTATATTACACCTTCATTCCTTAATTACTATTTCTTATTTAATTCACAAGGTTACAACCTTGTGAACACATAGTACAACTAGGTCCATTTTGGGATGTTACAGCAACCCCATTTTGCTAAGGGGTATATAGAGCTGATAAGTTTTGGATGATGCCATTTTCATCACAAAAGTCTTGAAGAGTAGAGTTCCTGAACTCTGTTCCATGATCACTACGAAGTTGTTTCACTTGTGTGTCAAACTGTCTTTGAACACGACGAATAAAGCTCATCAGAACTTCAGCAGTATCACTTTTATTGCGTAAAAAGAATACCCATGTGAATCTGGTGTATTCATCAACAACCACCAGGGTATATTTCTTGCCTCCCATACTAGGTGAACTTACAGGACCAAAGAGATCCATATGAAGTAACTGAAAGGCGGAGTTAACTTGGTTACAATGTTAGGATTTGATGACAGACTTCTTTTGTTTTCCCTTCTCATAAGCATGACATAGCTTGTCTTTCTAAAACCTAACTAACGGTAGACCTCTGGTAAGCTGAAGCTTAGAGAGTTTCCTGATGTTTTTGAAGTTGAGATGGGATAACCTTTTGTGCCATAGCCAGTTCACTTTGGAGTCAGCTTCTGAAAAGAAGCATGCATCTTTTTCAGAGGTGGCAGAGTTGAAATCAACAATGTACATGTTTCCCTGTCTTTTTGCTTGTAAGACTTCTTTGCCTTTCTTGTTGAAGATTGAACCCTAGGTCTTCTTGAAATGCACTTCATAATCTGCATCACATAACTGACTGATGCTGATAAGGTTGTGTTTAAGTCCTGTAACATGAGCAACATTCTTAATGTTGACTGAACCTTGGTTTTGATAACCATAACCATCAGTTTTGCCATATTTTCCTCCACCAAATGTAACTTTAGGGCCATTTGTTGCTTGTACCCCATTCAGTAGGGACTTACATCCGGTCATATGCCTTGAGCATCCACTATCAAGGTACCAAATGTTATCATGTTGATCGCCCTACACAGATAGTTGAAAAGTTAATTCATTTGATGAGCCCAAACTTTACTGGGCTCCAAAAGGCAATGCTTAGAAGAGAAACTAGAAACTCTGCGTTCATTTGAGCAAGAAGTCGCTTCATGACCACTTACTCCACACTTGTAACATTTTCTAGTTGACATAGAATTATTTGCCTTATTCTTCTTGGTGTAATGGGTGTTTCAGAATTGGTTCAGGAGTTTTACTAGCAAGGGTATCGTACTCAGTACGAAGTTGAAGATTTCTTATTTAAGAATTTGTTCTTTCAAAAAAGCATGGATTCGGAACTTCAGATTTAGTGAATCTTTTATTTAGGAGATTTCGATTACCAATATCATTTATGCTTATATCGTCAAATATTATTTCATTGACATTTTTACACTTCTTGCTGAAATAAAAAGCTTGTTTAATGTGTTCAATGCCTACTCTCTCTCTTTGAATAATCATCTGATGATTTATACTCTAAAATGCTAATTTATTAGGACTCAACCATAGATCAAGAATCGACTGACGATCTTTCACTTTTTCGTTTGAGTCTTGTAAATCCTTTTTCACATTTTTGAGTTCATTTGTTAAAAATTCAAGATGATTTCTTAAGGCATATGATTCTTGAAGAAACTTTTCATTTTCCTTTTCAACAACATTTATTTCAAAAGTGAGCTTGGTGATAGTTTGTTTAGATTTGTATTGATTCTTATGAGCAACTGTCAGATCAGAACACAAATAAGCAAACATATCATCCTTTTCATTCATTGAATAATTTTTGAAATTAGATACCTTATACATCATGGTGGGATTCCATCCTTTTGCTGAGCTCAATTTTCAGCCTCAAAAAGATCACTGCTGAACTTGCTTTCAGTAGCCATTAGGCACATTTCAGGATGTGCAATTTTGAAGATTTGTTCAGCGACCAGAAACTTGCCTCTAACTTCATTTTCTTCTTCTTAATCTGAAGAGGTCTCAGAATCTGTCCAGTTAAGGTCATCAGTAATCATGGCCTTTTCTTTCTTCTTTTCATTGGATCCTTTTAGGGCCTTATACTTGGCCTTGTATTTATCAGCCTTTGAAGGAAACCCTTTCTTTGGATTTAAGGAGGTTTCAGATGAGCCCTTTTTCTCTGATAAGAACTTCTTGCCAAATCTTCTTTTCCCATCAGATTTGAACTTCTGAAACTTTTTATAATTTTTCATGATGAAGGCTTTTTCTGTGCCTTCATCGTCAGATCTTTCTACTTCCTCAGCATCATTCATTTGAGGCTCATCTTCAGAATCAGAATATTTAGTTGACCTGTACTTCACTCTTCGAGGATTTTCAGCAATAAGGGCTAGAGTTTTCTTCAAGGCCTTCTTTAAATCAATTTTCTAAATGCGGGTTTGTTCGTCATTCAGTAGAATTCCATATAGTTTACGCATGTTCATGTCCCTAAGCATGTTGTTGGTTCTCAGGATCATGCACATGGTATCCGATTCAGACGGAAGGGAATCCAGAAATCTGTTGAGGATTTGGAATTGTTCTCTGACAACTCCAACTTCAGTCATGTCGTTCAGCAGACATGTAAATCTGGTGTAAACCTTAGTGAGAGACCCTAAGTCTTTTGCACAGAAGCTTTCATACTTGCATATGATGTTGGTCTTCTTGTTCTCACAAACCTCAACAGTTCCTTCAAATGATATGCATATGCTCTCCCACATATCCTTAGCGGTTTTCAGACTGCAAACAGTATGGAATATTTCATTAGGTAAAGCAATAACTATACTGTTTCGTATCTTGGCATCTAGACCAACAAGCTTCTTCTCCTCCTCTGTCCTTTGAGATCTTGATTTCGGACGAGAGGGAATGGAGGTTTCAACAAAACCAGTCTCCATGTGGATGGTTTGAGGAATGTAAGGACCTTCCTCCAAAATAATGAGAGAGTTACAGTCAAGATTTTCCAAATAAAGCAACATTCTATTTTTCCAACTTGAAAAATGTTTGATCGAAAACTTTGGTGGTTTGGTAGAAGAGCCATTATGGATGTAATCAAACTTCGACATGTTGAACAGATCACTAATTTATTATAATTTAAATTAGAACCTGCTCTGATACCAATTGTTTTTCCCGAATAAGTATAAAACTAACAATGAATAATATCAAAGTGCGGAAATAGTTTTATAGCAACGAACACACGAAAGTTTTCAAAGTAAGATTATATTAATAACCAAACTTCAAAGAGTGCACAAGAACAAACTTGAGCACCGAGTACAAACGAAATCAAGAACAAACTTGAATGCAAATTAGCGAACAAACGCTTAACTTTTTATCGTACAACGAGCACGTATTTATAGGTTAAGTAAACTAATCCTGACAATCTAATCTATTTACTCATGTACCGCTCTACACACAATTAGAAAAAGAAAACAAGATTGCCGTTTTAAGCTCCATCAGATGCGCAGATCGTGCATTTTACATAACAGGAAGATTCTGATAGTTAGATGTATCTCCAGTGCAGAATACCCTTTAATGACTGAAGACTAACTTCAGCTGATGTTCACTTCAGAACAAATCTTTAGATGAACTTTGGGCTTCTTTCTTCAGATGGCGCGTCAGAACAGTTTACAAAAGAATAAAATATTACACCTTCAGTCGCTTTCTTCGAAAGCTCCTTCAAGAATGGAATATACACAAATAAAGGATTAACAATAGGTTTCATAAAACGTTGTTTAATAATTCTTTACAAGTCGTCGTTTAAGTTCAAATACGTTAAAACGCATTCGAATCCCTTAAGCCTAGGCTATGTGTAACACCCTAGGTTCGATAATATATTTAAATAGTAGAAATAAATAATAAGTGTTATACGTGTGATATGAGTTGATTAGATGGGATTAAAAGTGTTTATAAAACTTGAGGGGCCAAAACTATAAGATTAGAACTTATATAAGTGTAGGGATAATTTGTGTAATTTAATCATAGATGTAGATATATATTTGACTTTAGCTTGACTTCACCATGAAGTCTTCACTTTCAACATTCCAGACAAACACTTTCTTTCTCTCTCCATACGTGATATATCCTAGTTCAACTTTTCTTTGGATTTTGAGCAAGCTTTACTACAAGATTTGTGTAATTTAATCATAGATGTAGATATATATTTGACTTTAGCTTGACTTCACCATGAAGTCTTCACTTTCAACATTCCAGACAAACACTTTCTTTCTCTCTGCATACGTGATATATCCTAGTTCAACTTTTCTTTGGATTTTTAGCAAGCTGTACTACAATATTTGTGTAATTTAATCATAGATGTAGATATATATTTGACTTTAGCTTGACTTCACCATGAAGTCTTCACTTTCAACATTCCAGACAAACACTTTCTTTCTCTCTACATACGTGATATATCCTAGTTCAACTTTTCTTTGGATTTTGAGCAAGCTTTACTACAAGATTTGTGTAATTTAATCATAGATGTAGATATATATTTGACTTTAGCTTGACTTCACCATGAAGTCTTCACTTTCAACATTCCAGACAAACACTTTCTTTCTCTCTGCATACGTGATATATCCTAGTTCAACTTTTCTTTGGATTTTGAGCAAGCTTTACTACAAGATTTGTGTAATTTAATCATAGATGTAGATATATATTTGACTTTAGCTTGACTGCACCATGAAGTCTTCACTTTCAACATTCCAGACAAACACTTTCTTTCTCTCTGCATACGTGATATATCCTAGTTCAACTTTTCTTTGGATTTTGAGCAAGCTTTACTACAAGATTTGGCATCTTTCAATCTCTACATCATGTTCTATAACATCAAGGTAAGTTGGTTTGATGTTTTAAGTGTTCTTATGGGTTAAATGGGTCAAGGATTGATTCAAGGATCAAAGTATGTTATTTTAGTGTTAGTTGTTGTTTATCAGCTGTTTGGGATGAAAGGAATCACCCCCATGATGTTTTAAAACGTTTACAAATGAGTTTTGGATGAAAAATGGGCAATTACAGCAAGCTGACCGACTTACTGGTTCAGACCAGAGCCAGGCACGGCCGTACCCTGGGGGTACGGGCGTGCCTATGGCCGGAACCGCCATAGTTCTTGAGATACCCCCGTGCCAAGGGGCAAGGGCACGGGCGTACCATGCCCAATCACAGTCGTGTCTTATGTGTCGTGCGACTTTTCAGTTTTGAAAGTCGGATGTATAAGTTGGATACGAAGGTCGGATCATTTGTAGTATCTGTAGGTCGCATGACCCAGGCACGGGCGTGCCTTAGAGTGGTACGGGCGTGCCCTGCCTAACTTTAATGACTATTTTCTAAGTTTCAACATGTGTTTAATATATTACTAGTATTAAACTTGTATAGACGAATCGTGGACGCTTTGACTAAACTATAATCATCTATGGATTCATTTATAATATTACAGCTTATAACGTGAGTTTACTGGACTATCATTCATATTTACAGCATGTGTGTTATCATGATAGAATATTATACATATACTATTCATATGTGTTGTGAGCATACTGCTATGTGCAGTAAGGCTCAGATGTGGTACAGTACTGTGACCTATGTAGCTGCCCTGGGTCTAGAACAAGAGGCTAGCTTTGTTGCCTGACATACGTGTGGTATCTTTTTATGATTCTATACGTGTGTTTATATGATTCTTAGTTTAGCATACTCACTAAGCTCTCGTAGCTTATTAGATACTGTTTTTAAAATGTTTTGTAGGTCATTCCAAAGGCAAGGGCAAAGCTTCCGTTTGACAGCTTTTAATGAACTTCTTTTGAAACTCAACGCCGTTGTGTAACATATGAATTATCAGTTGTATTTTTAGATGTGTTTTCTTACGAAGCAATACTCAAATTTTGATGTAAATTATGCTTCCGCTTACTTTAAAATCTATATGTGAATCCTTTTTTTGATGTTTTTGTACACATCTGTTTTTTTAAATGGGGCGTTACACTATGATACCAAGTTGTAACGTCCAAAGTTTATATATATATATATATATATATATATACGAATTGAAGGATCAATACTGAAGTCGCGCAATTAAAAGTCAACCACGAATGTTTAATGTTGTAAAATGTCAACTACAACCCGTGTGAAAACCAAATTGTATCTTAAATCCAATTACATCAGCTGAAACACATTAGAAGGTTCATGGTAGTTGAAAACATTACGGAAGCTTGTTGGGGATGAGCTATCAAACATGAGCTGGAGCCACTCCGTAGCCATCACCTAAAAAGATGGTTAGACAACAACCATAAGCATAAAGCTTAGCGAGTACTTTACTTATAATCAACCATGCATCGTAAAATCATTTGTTTCCATATTCCTTCAACATTATCCATTCCCACTACTGTAGTAGTCGGTCCCACATTCCCGCTACCGTAGTAGTCGGTCCCATCATTCCTGTCACCAAAGTGAACGGTCCCACCATTCCCGTCACCAAAGTGAATGGTCCCACCATTCCCGTCAACGAAGTAAACGGTCCTATCATCCCCGTCACCGAAGTAAATGGTCCCATCACTCTCGTCATCGGAGTGAACGGTCTCATCCTTAAGCAAGGCATAACAAATCATCAATTCGTCAATTCATAAATTTATCAAAACATCTAACACATACAGCATGTCAATCACGTATATCACCAGGTTTAGATAGTAAGTAAGAATACACACCTGTTTGCAGTATCAGTTATATAGTTCTTAACTTAGAGTTTCACTTGTGCTTACTTTATCAATCAGCCGTCACCTACAACAAGTCTAGATGGATAAATACCGTGTACGAATTCCTTTTCGTATGCTCACACAGTTTATTCAGGGCCCACGTTGGGCCTTGTTACTAGGTTTCATAAGTTGGACCATTCTTAGGTCTGAAGGTCGGACCACCTTACTACTCCGAAAGTCGGGTGTACATGTACTAAGTCGCACGGTAGGACTATTTATATGTGAAAGTTGCATGAGGTGTTTGTATAAAGGTGAAAGTCGCATGGGGTGTTTGTATATAGGTGAAAGTCGCATGGTAGGTTTATATATAGGTGAAAGTCGCGTGGAAGGGTATAGATATATATATGAAATTCGCATGGTAGGGTACATATACATATGAAACTCACATGGTGTGTTTGAAGGTATATGAAACTCTCATGGGAGGGTATATATATATATATGAAAATCACATGGTATGGGTACATATACATACGAAAGTCTCATGGTGTGTTTGAAGGTATATGAAAGTTGCATGGTGTGTTTGAAGGTATATGAAAGTCGCATGGTGTGTTTGAAGGTATATGAAAGTCGCATGGTATGGGGAGTCATCCCTGTCAGTTCTGTTTTTTTTCAAAACTCCATACCGAAAAATCCAGTTTTCTCAAACTCAATTAATTCCATTCATTTTTGTTGCAAATCATTTATTCATTCATTTAAACAATTCCTCTTTAGATAAATTCACAATTCATCAAGTATTAGAGAGTCTAGCTTCAATCTTTCTTGGTTTTTCTCATACACTCAAAATCCCAAAAACCCAAGTGCTAACTCATACTATTATCATTCAAACAGAGTAAGATTGGTACCTACAATTCCATAATTAGGTAGGACACATTAACTCATGATCCTCTTATCAATTTTGAATCCAAAGATGATCCTTGTCCTTTATCTTCTCTGCTTTTTCGTTAGTCTTGCACACATACCACACACTAATTCTTTGAATGAATGGAACAGTAACCAGGTGTTGAGGGTTGTGCCCTAAACCCCCTTATATACTTTCTTTTAAAAAGGCCTTGGCCCATCATAACCACTTAAGCCTACCAAGTAATTAACTAGTACTTTTGCCCATTAATTAGGTAGTTACTCAAGCCCAAAGATCAACTAGTCCACCATTAAATGGCAAACTTATTTCAACAATCATAATAATAGAAATTGATATTCATGAAACATTCTTTTATTAAATTCAGGAATTCGGGTATTACAAACAAACATTAAATTCTTTAAAACCCGCGGACGCATCGGGTCTTAGAAACATATGCGAAGGTCGCATCATCCATTCAAAAATTGGACCACTATCCGAAGGTCGGACCACTATCCGGAGGTCGGATCACACAAAGTCGGACCAAAAGGTCGGAATACACTATAAGTTGCATGAAAACCGGGGACGTGTCTCATCCCTACTCTGGACGCGTCACACATGTGCAGACCTGCAACTTGCTTTCTGCCATAATCCAGCTTCTTCCAAACTCATCAAAATATACTTACAATTCTGGAAAACAATTTTTAACAATTCTAAATCATAATAAGCTTTAAACAACATGTCTACCAACATCAAAAACTCATTCAAACCACTTAAATCTTCAAATCCAAGAAAACCCACATGTCAAGTTCTTCAAAACTATATCCATGGCGTTCTTAAGTTTTCACACCAATTATCAGCATGAAATCATCAAATATACATAAAATCATAACAAAAACATGTACTAACCTTAGCATTCAATAACAATCACCACTTTTCTTTTTCAATAATTCTAGTCCTTGAGTTGTATTCTTCCTCTTCAAAACCCACGTACACACAGTTACACACACAAGATAGTCTTTCAAAAGTGAGGTTATTGATGACTCAACTTCGTATATACATCTACGCATGCCACAAGACTTGAAAACTAAGAAGGAGGTGTCAAACCCATAATAAATTACACAAAAACTATACATGCATACTAAACCATACACACATACACGCATACATGCATACTCTTAAACATACATACCCACATACATACATATTTCCTAATCAATTTATAAATTGATTTATTCAAATTATATGTCAGCATTATCCTTACTAGTTAATCTCAATTAATTAATTCTCCAAAATTAATTAATGCACAACGAGGTATTATCTATAATCCTCGTTCTAAACCCAACTTTATCTAATTCATAAATTCATGCGATATCAAATATCCATTCAATCACATAATTAACTACCAAGACATGTAAACAAACACCACCTTCTCACCTCCGACCAGCTCATGACTAGGCCGGGTTTTCGGATGTTACAAAAGAAGCACCGAAAGTGTGTGCAAGGTGCAAGAAGAGCCATTTTGGGAATTGCCATCCTAATGTTATTCACTGTTTCAAGTGTGGCAAGCAGGTTCATCTGGGTAGAGATTGTAGAAACCCGTAAAGCGTATGCTTCAACTGTTACCAACCAGGTCACCAAAAGCCAACTGTCCTCAACTGAATGCGCTAGCACATTCAGCGGGTTTTAAACTACTCCACCCTTGCCTCTTCTACGTAGTCCTGAAAATAAAGAGGTGAAGAAAGAGAATGCACCGAAACCTAAGGGATGGGCTTTTCAGCTTACTGTTGAAAAGCGAAAAGAGAACCTAATGTGGTTACAGGTACATATCTTATTAATAATCTGCCTAGTCTTGTATTATTTTATTTGGGTGCTAGCAAGTCTTTCGTACCTGTATCCTTTTGTAACAATTTCAAGAAAGTATGTGGTAAACTAAATTCTCCTCTCGAGGTGGAAATAGCTGATGATAAGTATGTGCTTGTGACTAATGTGTATAGAAACAATGTGATAGAAATAGATACTGTTAGATTTCTCATTGGGCTTATACCTATACCTATGAGAGAGTTCCAAGTGGTTGTTGGAATAGATTGGCTTGGGCATTTCCAAGCTACCATTTTGTGTGGGCAAAAATTGATTCGGGTTCATACCCCAAGTGAGAAAGAACTATCTATCTGTGGTGATGAGAAAAGTGGGAAACTGAGTATTGGCTCGGTTGTCAAGGTTCAAAATTATCTCCAACATGGGTGTATAGTCTTTTACATCATGTCATTGATACTAAATTAGAAAAGAGAAAAGAAATTGTAGAAGATGTGGTAATTGTGCGTGAATACCCTGATGTTTTACTCGAAGATTTGCCAGGTATACCACCTGATGGGCAAGTAGAGTTCAGAATTTACTTGACCCATGAGCTTCACTGATCGCCAAAGCTCTATATAGGATTGCACCTCCAGAAATGCAACAATTGATGAAACAGTTGCAAGAGTTACTGGATAAGGGATTCATTCAACCCGGTAGCTCTCCGTAGGGTACTCCCATTCTATTTGTGAAAAAGAAAGATGGTACGTTTCAGATGTGTATTGACTATCGTGAACTCAACAAAGTGACTATCAAGAACAAGTATCCTCTGCCCAGAAGAGATGATTTGTTTGATCAATTACAAGGGGCATCGTGGTTCTCGAAGATGAACTTGAGGTAAGGTAACCATCAGGAGAAGATCCAGAAGGAAGACATTCCCAAAATTGCTTTCAGAACTAGTTATGGGCATTTTGAATTTGTTTTTATGTCCTTTGACTTTAGCTTGACTTCACCATGAAGCCTTCACTTTTAACATTCCAGACAAACACTTTCTTTCTCTATGCATACGTGATATATCCTATTTCAACTTTTCTTTGGATTTTGAGCAAGCTTTACTACAAGATTTAGCATCTTTCAATCTCTACATCAAGTTCTATAACATCAAGGTAAGTTGGTTTGATGTTTTAAGAGTTCTTATGGGTTAAATGGGTCAAGGATTGATTTGAGGATCAAAGTACAGACCACGAGAAACATCTAAGGGAAGTGTTAGAGACTTTAAGGAGAGAGAAGCCGTATCCTAAATTCTCGAAATGTGAATTTTGGATTCAAGAGGTACATGTTTTGGGTCATTTAATTAATGCGGACGGAATCAAAGTAGATCCTGTGAAAGTAGATGCAGTGATGAAGTGGGAACCCCCGAAGAATCCTACCGAGATTAGAAGCTTTTTGGGGTTAGCGGGTTATTATAGGCGATTTATTCAAAACTTTTCAAAGACTGTTGTTCCATTAACCAAGCTGACCAAGAAGAATGTGGATTTTGTATGGGGAAATGAACAGGAAACTGCTTTTGCAACTCTCAAACAAAATTTATGTGAGACACCAGTTCTTGCTCTACTAGAAGGAGTTGAAGACATGAAAGTATATTGTGATGCTTCTCGGTTAGGCCTAGGGTGTGTTCTGATGCAAAGAGATAAACTTATCGCGTACGCTTCCCGTCAGTAAAGCCACATGAGATGAACTATCCTACGCATGATCTTGAATTGCTAGCAGTCGTGTTTGCTTTGAAAATTTGGATGCATTACCTATATGATTCTAAATGTACTATCTACTCAGATCATAAAAGTTTGAAATACTTTTTGGAGTAGAAAAACTTGAACATGCAACAAAGAAGGTGGCTGGATTCAGTAAAGGATTACGAGTGTGAAATACTTTACCATCCTATTAAAGCTAATGTAGTAGCAGATGCGCTGAGTCGAAAGACGAGTTGTATGCCCTTAATCGTCCATCCTTTGAGGATAATGGTAATCACCCCGATATTAGAAATGATAAAAAATGCACAAATTGAAGCTTTGAAAGAGGAACATCAAAATAGGGAAAGAGTTAGATATCAAATGAAAGAGTTTGTGAAGGATAGTTGTGAATTAATAACTCATTATGGTAGAATATAGGAACCAAAACTGTGTGAGGCTAGACAGAAACTTTTAAATATGGCTCGCAAATCCAAATATTCAATTCACCCTGGAGCAACAAAGATGTATCGTGATTTAAAAATCGACTATTGGTGGCCTAGGATGAAAAGAGACGTTGCAACATATGTAGAGAAGTCTTGTATATGTTTGCAAGTTAAAGATGAGTATCAAAAGCCCCACGGGAAATTACAACCCCTCGAGATACTAGAGTGGAAGTGGGAACACATAACTATGGATCTAAGTACTAAACTTCCTCGAACCCCGAGAGGATTTGATACAATTAGGTATTTGTCGATAGACTATCTAAAAGCGCACACTATATTCCAATTCGAGAAACTTTTTCTTCGGAAAGGTTGACATAAAAATTCATTAAAAAAGTAGTTGCAAGACACGGGATACCAGTTTCGGATGTATCTGTCAGGGATAGTCGATTCACATCCAGACTTTGGAGAAAATTTCATGAAGACATGGGAGTCAAATTGCACTTTAGCACAACATTCCACCACAAACAAACAATCAGAATGAGAGAACTATTCAATCTTTGGAAAATATGGTCCGAGCCTGTGTTATTGACTTCGGAGGTAGTTGGGATACACATTTGCCACTTGCTGAGTTTTCTTATAACAACAGCTACTACTTGAGTATTGGTATGCCGCCATTTGACATGTTATATGAGCATAAATGTAGAACTCTCATTTGTTAGAGGGAGGTTGGCCAGCGAGTTTTAGGTAGTACTGAGATAGTATAGCAAACAACAGAGAATATATAGCAAATTCGAGAGAAACGGCAAACTGCTTAGAGTCGACAAAAAAGTTATGCAGACAGAAGACGATCACCCCTAGAATTCCAAGTCAGCGATTTTATTCGTTTAAAAGTTTCACCGTTGAAAGGTATTATTTGATTTCGAAAGAGAGGTAAGCTGGGTCATAGATATATTGGGCCATTCAGAATCTCAGATCAAGTTATAAAGGTAGCCTATCGATTAGAACTACCTGAAGAACTTTCAAAGATACATAATACCCTTCATGTGTCACGGTTACGTAAATGTTTATCAGACTAATCAACCTTTATACCACTGGAAGATGTTAGTATTGATGACAAACTGAATTATGTGGAGCAGCCTACAACTATAACTGAAAGAAAAATCAAAACTCTGTGTAATAAACATATTGGACTAGTTAAAGTCCAGTGGAAACATCATAAGGGGTTAGATTATACTTGGGAGTGAGAGGATGAAATGGTACGTAATTATCCAGAACTCTTCAGTAGTTGATTTCAAGGACAAAATCCTTTTCAAGTGGGAAAGAATTGTAATACCCAAGGTTCAAAAATTTCCTTACTTCATAATTTAATCATGCAATATGTTTTAGTGGATTGCCTAATTGAGGTTAGGAAGTGTTTAGAATCTTAAGGGGTAAATGTTATCAAAATGAAAGATTTTTAGTTGAGGGACCTTTGTGTCATTAGCTAAAAGATCTATATATATATATACCTAGTTTTGACCAAAATTAGTCAAACTACACATACTTCACTTTCAACTCACGTATTCAAAGTAGCAGCCAAATTTTAGTCTAAGTTCTGATCAAGTGCAGCAACTAGAAGTGATACCAATTGAGTTTAACAAGCATACAAGCCAAAGGTTAGAAGATTTATTTGTTTTCTTGAGTTTAGTGGATTTATTTAGATGATTCAATGTTGAATCATGATTTGAATATGTTTTTGTTGTTACATATTGAGTAGAGGTTGTTTGGGGTGTAGGAAAACACCCTTGTAGTGTTTTTATGAATTTAAATCGAGTGTTTTGTTGTTTTGGTCAGAGAAAACAACAGACAGTAAAGGCATGGGTGTGCCTTTGGGAGTACGGTCATGCCTAGTGACCATGAGGTTCAGGTGTGCCGCGGCACCTGCGTACCTATGTAAGGTACGTGCGTGTTCGACCCGGTACGCTCATGTTTGGTTGGGCTATGCGTTTGGGCCTGGACTGTGAGCCATGGGCGTGCTTTGCCCCTATGCAGTTTGTTAAGTGTTGGACATGTTCGTTTTGCTACATACATTTTTCTACTTTTGTACGAACCTAAGGGTTCAAACATGTTCGTTTTGCTTCCGCTTGCTTATTAAATATCTATTTTAACTTTTAGTATGCTTTTAGCTCTTATTTTGAAAATCGGGGCGTTACACATCATTAACAATGTGATCAATCTAGTGATATGCTTGGATTTTTCCTAACCGTATGTTGATACTACTGGTTTACGGTTTGATAGGTCAAACTTGTTTATGTGTGTATCTGCATGTGAATGAATATGCTATGATGCTTGTGTCTAAATTTTAAATGCAAAATTTATTTATTCAAAAAGGGTAAGACACTAACTATTAGTGGTTCGTAAACTTCTTTTCCATGACAAAAAAGACAATGTGAATAAGTACTTAAAAAATAAAAGTTTTTAAAATTAAATAAAGAGTAAATTACATATTTGGTCATTGTGATATTACACTAATTACATTCTCATCAACTTCATTTATTTACATTAGTAGCCCCTATCGTTTGAGTTTTTTTTTCACTTGATCAACCTGAAATTTACCAAAATACGATAATCTTTTCTAATGAAATG
Organism: Dittrichia graveolens; assembly: GCA_038502395.1. Taxonomy (NCBI): domain Eukaryota; kingdom Viridiplantae; phylum Streptophyta; class Magnoliopsida; order Asterales; family Asteraceae; genus Dittrichia; species Dittrichia graveolens. The sequence continues at coordinate 39,437,610 of JARJIL010000002.1, read as the reverse complement.
ACCATGATATCTTTATGTCTCTTTTTATATTTTTCTCAATTATAAATATTGTTTTCATTATTTTACATATTATTATCTATTTATTTATTGTTATTATTATAACTTAACCCATTTCCTCTTTTGACCCCTTTCTCTCTGTGTCTTTCTTTCTTTCTCGTTCCTCTCTCTCCACCTAACTGCCGCCACCCATCACCTTCCCTTTTTCCAGAGAACATCTCCACTATCACCACCATCTCTTCTTGCCGCATCACCACCATCTTCGACCCCCTTACTCCATCAATCTCTCTCTTAGCGATTGTTGGGTGTCTGTTCTTCATCGCCTCAGTAGAGAAGACAACATGTTGGCGGAGGTATGTATGTGTATTTGAGTGAAGACAACACATTGCTATATGTAAATCATCACCACCTCTACCATATCACCACCACTATAGTATCATCACCACTGCCACATTTAAATTATGGTTTTTTGTCACTATTCTCTCTCTCGATGTGACACACACCCCTCCCCCTTCCCCTCCCTTCAAAGTAGTGTTTTTTCATTGTGTTTAGATCTGTGTAGCATTTGAGATCTTTTTTTGTTATTCGGTAGATTTTCATAATAGCGTTCTTAATTTGTGTATATTTTCCCCGATGGTGTTCTTGATCATGTTTTCGATTTGGGGGTGGCGGAAAGTGGTGGTTATTGGTGTTCTTTACTAGGAGACGTTTTGGGTAGACAATGGTGAGTGGTGGTAGGGTCGGTGGTGTTAGATGGTGGTTAGAAACAGAAGATGGTGGCGGTTTAAATTTTTGATGTTGGCGGTGGTAGTAGTTAAAAGTTATATTATTTATTTACTAATAATTTAGTTAGTTAATAATTCGTTAATATTATAAAAGTTATAAAAACAAACAAATTAATAATAAAATGGTACGGTCTTTTTAAGTTTGTATGGAGTAACTATGGACCATCAGTAAAACAAAATCCAAACAAATAACATCATAATAAATGACGTTTAAAGACCGAGAATGTAATTAGTAGGATGCCACAGAAACCAGACTTGATATTTACTCTTAAATAAATTAAAATTTTACATTAGTAAATTAATGATTAGATAGTTTAATTTTGTTGATATAAATAAATAGTTCAAACGGCTAAATCATCCATGCCAAATCTGTTTATTTGGTTTTGTTTGACATAACAATAAAGCCGATTTATTTTAGTAACCTATAAAATCAAATATGTTGATTATCATCAACATTTTAGCTTCAAACCATCTTACCAAACAATTCACAAATAATTAGTTTAAAATGTTTGGGATTGTGTTCTTAAAAATAATTATATGTGTTTTGCAATCAACAAAATGTAGCTTTCAGAATCTACTTTTTCTATGTTTCTCTTAACTAATTATTTGGTTATTGTCATTTTACCCTTTATAAATCAGTTAATTAACTTTGCTAAGTACTCAAAAACCTGATTATCTGATTATTACGATATGAAGCTGCATAATCAAATCTAAACTCTATTTTTTTAATACATTCTTTTACAGCTGTTTATCTTCTTCTTATTAAAACATATAATTTATTTTTAAATTGCAATTACAAACAGAGGTAAGTCGATGTGTCACTACCATCTCTCTTTGTGGACCCGAGATGGCTTGCTAGAGCTCAAGGTGTATATCTAATAAAGATGGATATAATAATACAATATATACACATGTTGGAAGTCAGTGGAAATAACATTGTCCAACTTTAATAAAACTTCATTTAATTTGGCATATTTAACTGCCACATGAACAATTTTATTATTTATTTATTTATTTATTTTAAAAGTAAACAATTTTTATTAACTGATTTTTAAATAGTACTAGAAACTCAATTCTCCTTTCTACAAATAGTAGAAAGAAGATAGTATAGCAGCTTACAATGAAATAACTTTTAAATGTGTAAAAATAGTAATTAATAGAAATTGAGAAAAATTCACGTTTAAGCGTAAACTTATATAACGTAGGAACGTTTTCAAAATTTTCACACTTAAAAATGTGAAAACTTTTATTATTTGATAACAATAATAAATGCACTTTAAATATATTATCACATTTTTACATGTGAACTTTATAAAAAAATTTGTCATACCATATTATTTTCACACTTGTTTCTAATTCTTTACATTTTAGCTTGTGAAAATATTACTAAAAAAGTATAAAAAATCAACATATTTGTTGCAGTGACATCAAGTCAAATCACCCTTACAATGATTTATTGATCAAGTTTTCATATGTAGATTGATTTGTTGACTTTTGATTGGTAAACATTTAACCTTGTCACCTTGCTTTTGTTATTTCACAATTCTTCTCGATCTATTAGAATTGTTGTTTACCATTTACAGAGTACAATTTATATTTGTTTGCTAGAATAGTATGATTACAAATGAATTCCACCCTTTAATTAGTGCATTCATAATAAGCTCAATCTATGTTAGTCAAATATATGTTTGTAGTTCTTGTGTTCTTTTGTATTATTTATATATGCTTTCTAGACTACTTTAATGTAATACGCTTGGCCAACATTTGTAATATTATCTAGTTTAGTTCTAGAATCCCATGAGGCAAGCTCTTTATATACCTTGCAAACCTAGTTTGCAAGGTAACCTTTACATTTGTAATTTTCAAGCTTGTAACTCACATACTGATTATTAGCAATACATCTCCTTGCATTCAAGCAGTGTTCATACTTGTGTTCTTGACTTATTCTTCATCTTTCATAAAAGTATCTTCAAGTTAACTCATCCTACAAACACATATTTGGATGTTCAATTGGTATCAGAGCCAACTCCTTGCTGGATTTGTTCAATATTACCTCGAAGTAACATCAAAGTAGGAAAAACCAAAACCCAAAAACATACCCTGTTCTTCATTGTGAAAAACCCACTTTGGTCAAAACTCATTTTCGTCAAAACTTCTTGTTTTCATAGTTTATTGAGTGTTTTAGAAGCTTTGGAGGTAAAGAAAACATCTGGTATCTTTCTTTTTCAAAAACAAACAACTTCTAAGAGCTTATTTTAAGAGTTCAAGTTTTTCAAGTTCTTGGTGTTCTTCACTGTTACATCAAAATCTTGAGAAATTTGTTGCTGTTTAGGGTCTATTTTGGTTTCTGGAAGTGTTTTTATTAGAGAGAAGGGTCAAGGAAAAAGAAATTTTAAGTTTTAGTGTGTTTTAGGTAAACTGTGAATTCTTGTTATCAAGCAGAGGCCTAAGCGAAGACCTGCAAGTTTTTGGATTATTATCATCCGACTTTCAAGTTTGATGCGACTTTAAGCCCATCCGAACTTCAAGTTCATCCGACCTTTTAAGGCATCCGAACTTTAAGCTCATCCGACCTTTTAAGTTCATATGACCTTTCAGTCATCTGACTTTTAAAGTTCATACGACTTTAAGTCATCCGACCTTTAAGCTTATCCGACTTTTAAAATTCATACGACTTTTAAGTCATCCGATCTTTAAGTTCATCCGAATTTTAAGTCATCTGACCTTCAAGTCCATCTGACTTTCAAGTCATCCGACTTTCAAGTCATCCGAACTTTTAGGTCATCCGACCTTCACATAAGCCTCATCCAACCTATACCTAAAAACACATTTCATCCGACTCTTGAACTTTATCCGACCTTCAAACCATATCCGACTTTTATACCTTATCTGACTTCTCACTTTCATCCGACCTTTAAATTTCATCCGACTTACAACTTTGAAAGTCAAAACCAAGGTTTTTAACAAATGTCAAACTTCGAGTAAACTAACTAATTCATTTCAGGAAAAAAGATCCACGAGGGATAAGATGAGTTCCAGTAATGAAATCCTTGCAATTGGCACAGACACATAACCCCCAGTCCTGTTCAGAAATGAATATAAAGTGTGGAAATGATGTTTTATGGATTTCATTGAACACAATGAAAAATATGGGGAAATGATGAAAGACAGTATTCTTAACGGTGATGCCCTTTTCGAAAAGATCATTAAGGCTGTTTCTGATAACAACCCACCGATAGCTGCTGAACGAAGACGAAAGCTTCCATCCGAATTAACTATTGAGGTGAGAGATAGAGAAGGTGCCGACAAAGATGCCAAATACTATCTCAAGCAGGGTTTATGCACTGAGAATTATTCCAAAATCGACAGCTTAACTTCTGCTAAAGCAATTTGGGATGAAGTTAAGCAACAAATGCAGGGCACTGAACAGGTAGTTTTCATTAGAGAAACCCAACTTGTAAACACCTTCCGGGAGTTCAAGGCTAGAGAAGAGAACTGCTACATGACACGTATAGTCGCTTTGATCGGCTACTAAATGATATGAGAAATCCTGGTGTCACAAGATCGGATCTTGACATCAATGTTAACCGGATCAATGCATTGGGTCCAGAATGGCAAGAACACGTTCGGCTATACAAACACGTGAACCGATATCTCAAAGTAGTGTCCCACCACTCAATCTATAAAGACCTGAATCAATTTCAGGACAAAGTATTGGCAATGACCTCTGTGAAGCAAACAACTGACCCTGTTGCACTCATAGCTGAGAGAAGATTGAGAGAAAGCTCCATATCTTCAAAGGGAAAACAGGTTGCACCCAAATCTGACTCATCCGAGTGAGAAACCGAATCCTCAAACACGGAAGTTGTCATGAAAGCAATGTCACTAATCACCAAGGCTTTCCAAAACAAATATGGAAAGCCTAACAATCGTCAAAGATACACTTTCGGGTCTAGAAGAATCGAAGGGGGTCAGACTGAAGAGAATAAGCGCTTCGAAGAGCCAACCAAAACTCAAGAGGAAGAGAAGAAATGCTACAACTGTGCTAGAACTGGGCACTTCATCAAGGATTGTAGAAAACCAAAAACCAAGGATGCCGAGTACTACAAGAACAAGTTGAGGCTGACACGAAAGAAAGCTAGTGGGAAAGTGTTGGGGAGATAATCACTTCACCCTAATAATTAACTCTGCCTATCCTAAAACATAGAATTTGATGATAACCAAACCCTACATTCAGTATAACTTAGAAAGAATTCAAACATGTGTTGTTTGAATCAGATTCTGTAAAAATATGCTAAGTATGGAACCATCAGCTGACCATCAGCTGAGTATCAGATCCTACTCAAAGTATCAGCCAAGGGATATCAGCTAAGGAGCATCAGATGAAGAAAACAATTGAAGAAGACCATCAGCTGAGGAAAGAAAACCATCAGCTGAGTGAAGAAAATTGATCAGCTGAGTGCCTACACCATCAGCTGAGCAAAGACTTTGCTCAGCTATTCCATCAGCTGAGTGAACAAATGGATCAGCTAAGGCCCAGAGCATCAGCTAAGTAAGTCTTCCCTTAAACAAGTCATCTCTCCACATAAACTGATGTATTTAAATGATCGGTTGTGCATTCTTGATCAACTAATCATATAAATACATGAGCTTATGCCCTCCTAAGTTTGGTATTGATCAACTGAGCATCTATATGATCAGCTGAGCAATATGTATCAACTGAGTCCTAACAAAAAGTGATCAACTGATATATTTTGTCAACTGAGTAGTGAAACTCAGAGTTCCTAGTACAGTCTGTTAGCTGAGTCGAGCAAAATGTCAAATCTGCTCTATCTTTTTAGATTGTAAGTCATATGTAAAAGGCAGAACATGTGTTGTTCTATTATGCCTTAGATTTTTTTTTGTAAAAGTAAAATGCACTTTTTGGATCAAGTATGAGACAAAAAGGTTTGATCTTATCCTCTAGAAAAGGATCAAGCTGGCAATCCATACTTGGTAAAGTCAAATCAAACAGAAGCATGGTGTTGTTTAAAGTACAAGCATGGAAAGCGAAAGAAACTTCTACACAACAGTAGATGTTGGTTTTAATATTTTATATTGTGAGTGGGTTGGACTTTTGCAGAAAAGTACAATTACTTTTATCAAAAAGTTGATTAAAATAACTTTACTTTTCACCCACTACCTTTACAATTAAAATATTATATTTCCACATCCTCTTTGTCTCCTTCCTTCATGCAACCGGATACGCCAAGATTTCTATATATACCCATGCATGGTGGACATGCAAAATCAAGACACTGAAGTCTCTACTCGACAGAAAGAAAATCTCATCAGTTGAGATATTCATAGAGTTTAAGCATTGTGTAGAATCAAACTTGTTCATGTGTTGAACACTCTATATACATTAGTTGTTTTAGAGTTAGCTTGTCTATGTGTTAGACAAATAGATTGCCACCTTTTATTGTACTTAGAATTTCGGCTTCTAGTACATGTAATTCTTGATTCAATATCAATAAGAATTATATAAAAGTATATTGGTGTGTCTTTAAATTTTAAAAGCTAAAGTTTGTATTCAACCCCCCCCCCTTCTACAAACATTTGTTGTTGTGTACTCAATCTGGGACTAACAACTGGTATCAGAGCAGGTTAAATAATCAATATCTAGATCTATTTTTCTTACTCTACAACTGCTTCTACCCCTCTCAAAATGGCATCATCATCAAACAACATGAATATCTCAAACACTAGGTCTTTAATAAGATGTCCCATATTTGATGTAGAAATTTTCTCCATGTGGAAAAGTAGAGCACATCTTTTCTTATCCATCCTTGATATCCAAATGCTTGAAATAGTCACTGATGGTCCTTATGTTCCAACATCAGTGTTATCCATTCCATCAGAATCCGAAGGTCAAACCTCTACAACAGAAAGAATCATAACCAAACCCATGCATCTGTGGACAGATGAAGATAAGAGGTTCGTTAGCCTAGATGTTAAGGCTAGATCAGCACTTGTCTCTGCATTACCTAATGAGATCTATCATCAAGTGCTTAACTGTACTTCTGCTAAAGAGATGTTAGATACACTCACAGTTGCATATGAAGGGACTGAAGATGTGAAGGAGAACAAGAAGCTCATCCTCAACAGAGAGTATGAATTCTTCTTTGCTCAGAAAGGTGAGAGTCTTACACAGACATACACCAGGTTCAACTGCCTAGTAAATGATCTAAAGAGGGCAGACATAACCAAGAGCAACTTTGTTTTGGTGAACAAGTTTCTAGACTCCCTCCCTGAAACATGGGATCACTTTGTCACTGTACTAAGGCATAGTGAGAAGATAAAGGGAATGTCTCTGGTTGTTCTCTATGGTAACTTACTAAACCATGAGCAATCAGTCAAGCAAAATAAGTTGTCACCCAAGGAGATGAAGGAGGTCGTGAAAGCTGCACCAACTTCCCTTATATAAAGAGATACAAAGATGAGAAGCTTTGCAACTATTGGTTTTGGCTCTGATTAAGAAGGAGATGAAGAGGAGAGTGCTGGAGAAAGTGATGAGGAGAATGATTGTGAGGAGAATAACTTAGAGTAGTTAGTTGAAGGTGTAGCAACGCTAGTTAAGAAGTTCAGACCTTTCAAGAAGGGAAATGGTTTCAAGAGGTTCAGCAAGAGGCCATCAAAGTTTGTCAAGTCCAAATCTACATTTGATGCCTCCACAGCAGAGTGTTATAAGTATGGCAAGATTGGCTACATAGCCAGTGACTGTAAGTCCAAATATAACACTGTTCTTCATCTGTACCAAAGCAGGAGGGCAAAATTGATTATGAAGCCAAGTATAAGAAACTCCTTGCTGCTGTCCTTGACAAGAAGAAGAAAGCCCAGGGCCAAGTTCTTGTAGCAGAAGAAGAAGATTGGGCAGAAGAAGATCTTTCCTCAGATGAAGATGAGGTGATCTCTGCTCAGTTCTGCATGATGGCCAACAACAATGATGGTAGTTCCTTTGATGAAGGCATGAAAAAGGCTGCAAAAGCTTGTTCAACTACCAACTGGGATCCTTCTTCTATGTATCAGGTTGGAAAATTTATAAACTATGATGATAATGAGAAGAATGCTAAAACTAGAAGAAGAATCACACAAGGAAAAATTAATTCTTAAAGATGAGGAACTTAAGCAGATAACAAACTTAAATGATGAGCTAGCAAATCAAAAAATACTTAATGAGATCTTAGTAAAAGAAACTAGTGAAGCAACCAAAAAGTTCAATGACCTCCAAAAAGTAGTAAAGTCTTGGTGTGTATCTGCAGAAAAGACCACTCAGTTTGTCATGGAGCAAGTACCCAAACAAGTTCAAGTTATTATTGGTGGGAATTACTCTACGGCTGCTAACTATGTTGATTCTAATATGAACGTTAATATCTTAGACAAAGCTGACATTTTGCCACAGACTTTTCACATGACTGTTAAAGGCAAAAGTGTTTTCACAAATAAATTTATTAGAAGCAAAAGTTCCCACTCAAAAGAATCAATTATTCCTTGTGTTGAATCATCCTCTAGTAAGATTTCAGAATGTAAAAATACTAAGAATACAAAGTCAAAGGATGTCAGTAAAGGAAAGGAATCATTGGTTGAGACCTCAGTGACATTATGTCGTCAAACCTTGAAAACAGATGACTTAAATCTTAGTATTTCACAAACTGAAGAATCATTAGCTAATACTACTCTACCAACTGATAGGTTAGTAGATGATAAATGCTTAGCTGATGACCTGTCAGCTGATCATAGCTCATCTTCTAAACAATTAGTTGATCCAGAAGTAATCAACTCCCTTTCAATAGAAGAAACTATGAGTAAAAAGAATGATGTTCACATTTTTCCCATTTCTGCTACTCTAAAGATTGGTAAAAAACATTCTAAAAACAAAGATCAATCCAAGGTGCCTATAAATAAAGACCTAAGAAATTTACAGGATAAGCTTCCTAAGCTGAATGGTCAAGTTAGTCAAATGATGACTGATAATTGTCAAATGACTAATAACAAAACTCATAGGCATTCAAACAATGTTGTTCAATGCTCCAAGGCCACAAAATCCCAAAAATGTTATAAATGTGGAAGCAAAGAGCATAAGGCATTTGAATGTTCTTTAGAAGGAAATTCAAGAAAGCGGACTTGTAATGATAACATAGTTATTCCTCTCATACATAAGAAACCTGAAATGAAGTGGAAAGCTAGGTGCATTCACAGGGATCCACTAAGTAGTGGATTCCTACTTGTGTCACTAACTCTTCTTTCATTCTATGTATCAGGGAGTTGGTTCATGGTTTCTTGACAGTGAATGTTCAAGAACTATGATAGGTAACAAGGCTTTGCTCAGTAACTACAAGAAAGAGAAAGGTCCAAGGGTGTATTTTGGTGACAACAATCCTGGGCAAACAAAAGGCTATGGTGAACTTCATAATGGGAACCTCAAGCTGTCCAAAGTTTCATATGTCAAAGGTCTGAAATACAATCTCATAATCATAAGTCAATAGTGTAATGGAGATAATGAAGTCCACTTCACAAAGACAGGAGGCTCCATAATAAATAAAGAAGGTAATATAGTGTTAAGTGCCAAGAGAACCAAGGATGTGTACACACTTGACATGTTCTCTGGTGACCCTTCAAAGGAAACATGTTTGTACTCCAAAAATAATGAGGATACAAACTGGATATGGCACAAAAGGCTTTCCGACCTTAACTTCAAAAATATCAACAAGCTGAGCAAGGGTGAACTAGTGTCAACACTACCTTCTCTGACTTATCTTAAGCCTAAACCTTGCACTGCTTGTGAGAAGGGAAAGCAGCATAAGACATCATTTCCATCCAAGCAGGCCTTCTCAATTACAGAACCTTTGTATATGTTGCACATGGATCTCTTTGGTCCTGTTGCAACTGCTAGTATTGGTGGAAGTAAGTATGCTCTTGTATTGGTTGATGAATTCTCAAGATACACTTAGGTTTTCTTTCTTAAAGCAAAGAGTGAGGCTGCTGAAGAGATTATATGTTTTATCAAGAAGATGGAAGTATTGAATGGCTATCTGGTGATGAGTCTTAGAAGTGATCATGGAAGTGAATTCTGAAATCAAACTCTAGAATCTTTCTGTGATGAGAAAGATCTCAAAACTTCTCTGCTCCAAGATCCCCATAACAAAATAGTGTAGCTGAAAGGAGAAATAGAACATTGATTGAAGCTGCCAGAACCATGTTGTGTGAAAGTGGGATATCTTTTAATTTCTGGGCTGAGGATGTAAGTTGTGCATGTTTAACATAGAACATGTCCCTTATTATCAAGAGGCGCAACAAAACTCCATATGAAGTGCTCAAGGGAACGAAGCCAAGCATCATCTTTCTGCACATTTTTGGTTGTCAATGCTTCATACTCAATCAAAAAGATCAATTGCAGAAGTTTGCTCCAAAAGCTGATGAAGGAGTGTTTGTAGGTTACTCAGTGATTTCCAAAGCATACAGAGTATACAACCTCAGAACCAAAGTCATAGAAGAATCCATCAATGTAAGTTTCAATGAAAATGACTTTGTTGCTTCTTGTTCTTCTAATCATGTTTCAGGTGAAGAATTTAATGATCTCATGCAAACTAGAGAAGACATTCCAGAGCAAGTTGATCTCTCTCCACCAACTGCTCATGATATAGATGAACCTGTTCCTATTCAAGTCTTTAACCATGTACAACCATCCCTATCCAATCCTATACCTCTACTAAATAATGTGGAAAATGACTCAACATCATTGGATTCTAATTCCATATCACACATTCTCTCTTCAGTAGAGATACCCACAGATTGCAACAATGAAGTTATACCAGCCACTCAAAATGAACTCATTTATACTGCTGATAGTCAACATATAATTAAACACAATCAAGAACGTACCGCTAACCCGCTAATCAAGTAGCCCGGGTTTGCAGATGTTACATTACGGATGGCGCGTGATTTACATTTTGAATATAGGATTTTGTTTTTCCGGTTAAAACAATTTTAACCCATTTTGCGAATTAACAAATCAAGTGATAAATACAATTTTTTTATCCATTTATACTATAATACAAATTTATATTATCATGTTCATTCTATACGCGCGGAAATATATATAAACCAATTTTATAAATCTTTGCATTTTTATATATTTGGAAAAATTATCTAGCATGCGATATCCTATACATCCATGCAAAAAAAAATATATAAAACATCCACGCATACACAATAGTTCGGTGACATGCCCAAATCCTATTCGTTTTCCCCGTGAGCCACACGAGGAAAACAAGGTCAACTAAGGAATCCAAGATCCAAAGTACCCAGTCGGGTGTGCTCCCACTAAAGCTGGTATCTCCAAAACGCTATCCGGACTCCAAATCGCCGACACATCAACGCCTTGACTCCCGTTGGTGTATTACATACAAAATCAACTTCTATACTATTTTACAAATACATAGATCAAGAAATGGCATGTAAGCCGCACCAAATAATAATCATAAAAAATTACAACAATACGGCACACAAGCCACCAAAACCAAATAAACCAACCACCACAACACATAGGTCTAAAGGACATCTAGTTACCGAACCACAATCAACACAACCAAAGCAAAACCATGGTGTGCCACAAAACCATGTCACATATATTTTGATCAAGATTGCCAAAACAAAACATGAAAGGCACAAAAGGCAATCATTGTACACATGCATTAGTAATTTTAATACACCTTTAAAATTACATATTCATATATACACCTATAATTATATATATTTTTATGCACTTCATGCCAAACCATACAAAATATATAAATTCAAGGAATTAGAATATGGTGAGGAAAAACTAGATCCAAGACTAGTCCAACCAACAAATCTGGAATTTAAATATTATTTTAAAACATGTTTCAAAAATAGTTTCTGGGCCACAAACCGGAGGGCACGGGCGTGCCCGCCCAAAACCAGTGTACAGTTTAAACAGTTTCAAGCATCAAATAATATTCTGCTGGCATAGCCCGTACCCCCACTGGTACGGCTGTGCCCCGGCCGCCGGCACGCCCCGTACCCCAAGAGTATGGCCATGCCCAGTCACCGGAAAACCAGATTTTGACAGAGAACTTAAAATTCCAGTTTCAATCCAAAAGTGCAAAGCCATGTTAGAGATGACTCTGATACCACTGTTGGGTTTTGGTGGCATCTAGAAAACGACACGGAAACAAAAACGAGTATAAAACAATTTAAAGTTTATGCGACCAACACGATACCACGCGATGAAGCAAACTCTAGACAATAGCAATGCAACTAAAAAGACAGGAGAAAGGATAGAATTATACCATGCGAGCTATTCCTTCTTGTTGTTGTCTTTGAAGAATATGTACACAAAGTAGTGCACCTCTATCGGTATGCACACCAAGTGTGCTTGATCCTTACTTGTTAGAGTGCTTGTGTGCCAACAAGAACGTCACCACTATGGAAGTAACAACACTTGAAGATTGGTAGTGCCTATACTATCTTCCAAGTGTGTATTGAGAGAGATATAAACTAAAGTGAAGTTACAAGTTCATATGCTTTGTTACGAAGAATCAAGAAGATTCATATGTCATATGCTCGTTGTAAGAACAAGTCTATAAATCAAATCTATAGCCAGAAACATTCCATAAGTTACTAGTTTGAATATCCATAATTCCACATTAAATCTAGACTTAAAAGTCCAATTGAACTGGCTGTTACAACGTGAAGCACGGCCGTGCCTCACAGGCAAGCCCGTGCTAGCCCACGAGCACACCCAAGTCACGCCCGACTCGGGATCGTGCTTTCGCACTTGGCACGGTCGTACCTCCAAGAGGCACGCCCGTGCCAGCCCCAATGGGTACGCCCTAGGCACGCCCGCCATGGGCCCGTGCCTGGCAGAGGTCACGCACGTACCTTAACAAGGCACGACCGTGCCCGGCCCCACCAAAACCTAGTTTTGGCAATTCTCTCTCTCTCTCGTTTAAAGGTGTTAATGGAATCAATACTTGGCGTGTGACCCAATAGGCCTACGCCTCATCGGCAGTGATACCAACTCGTGTGTGTTAGTAGTCATTTTCCAACAAGGCATTCTAAGGCACCCTAGCTACATGTATCATATCTATACAAGTACCCCTCACCGGATTCACAAGATTCCCCGGACCCTAAGAAGTTTCAACAAGTGTCGTGTGTAGATAATAATATGGGCCCTATTATTACCGACACGCTACACGTATTGGATCTCGTCATTACCACTTGGAATCCCAATTCACTGGCTTGGGCCATGTATCAATCATTTAATCAAACATACAAGGTTGCATATAGTCACCATGTAAGGAATAATAGTGTCATTCCGCTACTAAGGCAATTCAGTATTAAATTTCATGTAAACGTAATCATTATATAATAATTGTATACCTTACGTCTCGCTTGTGACCACACAGACTAGCTCCAGCTAATAGCTCATCGAAGTCCTTGACACTTATAGGTGTTTTTCATAGTTGGATTATATTAATAACCAATCTTCAAAGAGTGCACAAGAACAAACTTGAGCACCGAGTACAAACTAAATCAAGAACAAACTTGAAAGGAAATTAGCGAACATAAAACAAACTAATCCTGACCATCTAATCTATTTACACGTGTACCGCTCTACACACAATTAGGAACATAAAACAAGATTGCCGTTTTAAGCTCCTTCAGATGCGCAAATCATGCACTTTACATAACATGAAGATTCTGATAGTCAGATATATCTTCATTGCAGGAGACACTTTAATGACTGAAGACTAACTTCAGTTGACGTTCACTTCAGAAAAAATCTTCAGATGAACTTTGGGCTTAATTCTTCAGATGGCGCGTCATAACAGTTTACAAAAGAATATAATATTACACCTTTAGTCGCTTTCTTCGAAAGCTTCTTCAGGAATGGAATATATACAAATAAAGGACTAACAATCAACCCCTATTTGTTTATAATCCATGACTATATACAAAATGAATAAAAAATAAAAGAATTACTATCCTAAATATCTGGTTTGAACTCCTCAGGAGCGAGTTCTTTTGGAGTTTTGAGCTCCATTTGTTTCATGTATTCATCCAGAATGTCTTTGACATCCGGATCTTTATTGTCTATGAAGTATCTGAGAGATCTCAGATGAAGCCTACCAGCTTCATGATTTGTTGTTGAGACTTTTTGTGAGTGAGCCTCCTCCTCTGAAATTTTATCTTTTCAGCTTGTGTGGGTTTTTCCTTATGTAGAAAGACTACTGCACCAGATCCTCTCTTCTTCAATTCCTCTTCGTAATATCCAGTAACTTTGGTGATTTCTGGTTGAACGAACTCAACATCATCAGTCAGCTAGCGTTTTGATAAGCAAGTCATTATTTCAGCCCATTCAGAAACGGCAAAGTTGAGTTAGACATTTTTGACTGAGTGTATACTAAAGAGAGGAAGATTTATGCGCTGAATATTCAGAAAGATTTCATTGTTTACTTCCTTTAGTTTCACTGTAGTGATCTTATCTTAATGCATTCTTTAATGTCGAGAGCTTAACCACTTTTCTTGTCTAGCCTCCATGATTTTTTTTCTTCTCCTCTTGTAAAGCTTTTTCAACTTCGATCTCCTCCTGAATCTGTTTTTGGTGATCCAAGGGAGATAGATCAATTTTGTTTGCAGCAACTTCTTCAAGTGCTAATTTCTCTGCTGCAATTCTGCCAAGTTCATCAGCCACTTTCAAGTCTTTGTCTCATGGATTTTCATCATCCGAGTCATCTAAATCATATATACCCTTACTCATCTGATCATCCGGAGAACTTATTACCGCTTTCCCTTTACCTATATCAACCTGGCTTGGCTGACCACAAGATGATGGAGCAGCTGATTGAGTGGGAATTTGGGAGGCTTTAGCTTCAGTTATTATTTGCTGACATTCAGCTCCATCTAACTCTAAATTGAAAAGTTCAGCTTCAGCCTTCCTCTGATCAAGGAAACTCTTGAGCTCCCCCTCAGCAAGTGCCTTAGCTTCTTCAGCTTTGGCTAGCCTGGCCTCGAAATCGATCAAGGCTTTATTCTTATTCTCTTCAGCGGCTTTGAGGTGAGCCACTTCATCTTTTAATCTTTGCAAGTATTCAACTCGTGAATACTTTCTTTGCCATTTGTTAATTTTCCGATCAGCGGTAGCTTTCTTTCTCATAATGAGACAGATTTTGGACTGTCTTCGATCTTTCTCCCCCTTAGAAGCTGGAGAGGTTCCTGAAGCTTCTACCGATCGGGACAGGGCCGAAATCTCTCTGGAGAGGCCAGAGAAGGAGGGAGCAAATAAATCCTGCAACTAACGAGTTGCGGCTTTAGAGAGATTGACAGCATGAATGTTGTCAACTTTGGATGAAAGAGAATATATAGATGTTGAGAGAGCGGAGAGTTGGGAGTTGAGTTTAGAAAACTCAATGGTGGCAGAATCAGCCACGGTCTTCACAAGATGGTGAAAGTGTTTGAACATCCCATGAAGTGTCAGATTTTGACAATCAATGGTTTGGGTGAGGGTCGTGAACTGATTTTTGATAGAATCAACAAGAGAGTTAAGCTCAGTTTCGAGCTTGGTTTGATTATTGGTGACACAATACCGTTGAAATGTGTTGGTCTTAACTACATTAGAGACAGAAAGGACAAGTTCAGATAGACTTTCCAATGAGGAAGCAATGTCTAATGAAGGTTTAGAAGGTAGGGAATGTACAGACATGGGGGATTGAAGAAAATCAAAAGCATCACTATCATCAAAAGGATTGATAGGTGTTTCATTAGAAATAAGATCAAAAAGGTTGTTTAGGAGAGATGTGGAGGCCGTAGCATCAGTAGGAGTGACGGATCCATCAAGGGCCTTGGGCACAGTTGCTTCAGTTACAGTCTGGTTTAAGACTGTGTCTTCATTAGCATGGGAAATTTCAACTGAAGGAGGTTGAACTTCAGCCTCATTGATTTTGAATGCTTGGGCATCACTCTCAGTTTGGTGTGGAACTGATAAATCATCTACCCTGGTTGAATCCATAGTGTCAATTGGGTTTTGTGACACATCAAGGGATTTAGGTGCAGTTTCATCTTCAGGGTGGACTGAAGAGTCATCAACTTGTTGGACCTCAGAAACTAGGGGAATTGTAGTTTCATCATTGGTATTAGGCTGAGCATCAAAGTCAGCCAGTTTGGTTGCTGACACATCTGTGCTTGGTCGATATCCATAGTATCAGTTGGGTTTACTCATGCATCAAGGGATAGAGGGGGAGTTTCAGCAAAAACATGAATGGTAGTTTCCTACACTGGTGGTACCTGAGTAGTAGTGGGTGTGCTAGCATACTTATTGGTGGGGATTGGTAAAGTCTCGGCTAACTTGTTTTTATCAGTGTCCTGAACTTGTGGAAGTGGGACCTCAGGAACACCTTGGGTTGGAGCTATCTCTTTATCAATTAGACTGGGTTTAGAAAATTTAAGTAAAGGAGATCTTACCTGAACAGCTTCAGAGGATTTTGATGTTTGAAGCTGAGTCTTACAGAGAACCAAAGGTGTCTCATTAGGAGAGTCTTCACGTGAAGAATAGTAGGAGATGATGGGACTAGAGGGAATGTTGGGTTTGTGACGTTTGGCGGTTGAGAGTGATTTGGGAGGATGAGATGTGGTTGGTTTAGTGGTGGTGGTGGTGGACTTTGGAACAGCTGAAGATTTAATGGATGGCTTAGAGGAAGTGGATGTCAGTTTCCTTTTCCTTGTTTTAGAAGGGGAGGACTGAGGCACATGCTTCTGGGTTGTTGAGGGTGCAGTTTCATATGATAACCCTGAAAATGGTAAAGGAATGGTAGGAGAGGGTTTCAGAGAGACCAGTGCAAGCATTGGTGTAGTTAAAGTAGGGTTGAAGGCAGACGAGAATCCTGCCCATATTGAAGCTGGTAGTGAAGGGGATGGAAGCAGAACTGAAGCAGAATTGTATTCTTTAGTTGTCAGCAAGGAGTAGATAACCAAGGATACAAACCTAGAAAAAGGAATGTGTTGAGACCTTGTGCGGGCTGTCAGTGAGACCACAAGACTTTCCATGATGAGTTCAGCGTAGTCAATGTTATGACCATGGATAATTGCATAGGCCATTTTCAGAACGGCTTCATTGACCTGGTTAACACCACCGGTTTTGCTGGTCATACAAAAATTTAGATGAGCAATCAGTCAGTTCCACTGCTTTGGAAGGCGAGTGCGAACCATAGAATTTCCTTTCACTTTGTGCTCATCGGCATATTGAAAGAAGTAGAAGAGTAGCTCCTTAGCGTTGGCAGAAGATGAGGTGTGTTCCCGGCGAGGAAGATGGAGAACAGATGCAAAAAATTTCTTGGAGATTTCAGCGGGCTTGCTACTAGAGAGCATACTGAAGTGAATACTTTGGGCAGAGGTTTTGAGGTTAATGACTTCAGCGGTCATCCAGAACTCACAGAGATGTTCTTCGAACATCGGAACCTTTACCGAGAGAGAAAAGTTCAACGGGCAGTTATGAAGGTAGGTCATGATTTGGTGAAGTGGTGAAGATGTAGGAGGAATGGTTAGGTCATCCCTCAACTTCTCACGGAATTCTGGTATACGTGTAAACTGGATGCGACTCAACCGGTTATACGGGGTACCGTCCTAAGTGGGCAAGTGGCGATAGAAGTTGATGCGAACTGTCTCCGCCGAATTCTTCGTCTCCCGATTCATAATCGGTATGAAGCGACGGTTTCTAGGGAAACATCACGAAGTGTTTTACCCTTAATGAGTCATCCTCAAGTGATTGGCGTCATAGGGAAATCTGTTTTCCAGAAGGCATGGGGATTTATGGTATCCACTGTGGTTTGTTCTCTTGGATACAAGGTGGGAGGCCTGGATAATGTGAATGACTTTGAAATGAAACTATTATACAACTTATTTTATGATCGACGAGTGGATTACGCTGACTTGATCTTTGAGGCATTCAAGTCATTGGTGACCAAGAACATAAGGGAAACCATTGTGCCCTTCGCAAGATTTATATCGATGGTCATCGAGGACAGATTGGGTAGAAGATATACTGCTCAATATGAGTCAATCCCTACTCCTGTTTTTAGCTACAGAATTTTCATCCATGATATTTTCCCTGGGCACCCTACAATGAGTGCTCAGATGAGGGTGTATATACAGCTTCCGATTCCTGAGTTAAGTGAAGCTGAGACAGAGGAAGAAGCTGCGAAAGAAGTGGGTGACGATGCTGATTCTGATGCTGAATCCTCTCAAGCTAATCAACCTAGGACTCAGCTCAGACCACGTACTCAAATAATTTCATCCACCACTTCAAGTTCTGAGCAAAGGAGTATGTTTCCTAGCTCTGAGTCTCCACTACTAGGTGCAGCAGGTATACTTTCGCATCCCTTATCTCCTTCTCTTTCTTTTATTTCTCCATCTCCAAAATTAGGAGATAAGACTGAGTCAAGCCGAACTCAGTCTAACCCCTCTCCTCCACCTCAAACATCTCCATCTATCTTACAATCTACAGCCAACCTTGGTCAGCCTACTACTACCAAGGATATATCCTACACCTATACAAGGAAAACCTCCAAAGGTAGTCCTTCACTTCAAAAGGACTCTTGAGTTGATATCACATTGATACCTCCACTGGTAGGAGCCGAGGGGGAGACACCTTCTCTTAAGGTGCCAACCTCTAGGCTCAGTTCAACCCTTAAGCCTAAACCGGGTATGGTGTCTACTCAGCCCATACTTACTAGTGCCATGGGAGAGCCTACTTTTGTGCCTTCACAACCCCATGAAGGTAACACTGACCAATCCCCAGGGTCAACTACCCCTCCTCACCAATAAGCCTAGCTCACCCCACTACCACACCTCACGAACTTGGTCATTCTTCTCCTCCATTCTTACACACTATAGCACGACATGTCAATGAACCTTTCATACACCAGGAAGGTTTACAGGGTCCGCATTCTGGCCCCCTTGATTCCATAGGTCAGCACCAGCCTTTGGATATAGGACCCACATTCTTACCTATTGAGGAACACTCAACAGCCACTCCTACGGTGGAAATACACTCTGCCACTGGACAGGAGGACGTTGAGGTCAGACGGAAACCTGAGGAATTCAAGCTGATGAACAACGATGCTCAAGTCATTATGGACTATCTACAAACTCAGTTTGAGCTCCTACACAGGAAGAGGATATCTGACAAAGCCAAGTTGATGTGCAAACTTAATGATTTGTCAACTTCAGTTGCCAACTTGGAACGCTTCATGCTCAAACTCAGACCCTCCCCTATTGATGATGACAAAAAGGAGGTGGAAGAATCAAAGAAGTGTGACGATAAGGTTGAGGGGGAGCATACAGAGGAAGTACAATTTGAAGAAGCTCATGATCAGTTTATGAGTTCTGTAGATCAGCCTTCTCAACAACAACAAGCTCCAACTGTCCAAATTACCACAACTTCACAAGCTCAACCAGAAACTCTACGTGAAGAAACATCTCAAGCTTCTCACACCAACCTTCCTCAAGCTAACTCGCCAAAATTTGTTGAAGCTGAGTCCGTTCCAACTTCACAAATAGACAAAGGGAAGAGTAAGGTGTTTGAGATGGTAAAAAGAAAGAAAAGAAGTGTTATGCCTCTAGCAAAGAAAAGAAAGGTCATCATTGTTGAGCCTGAGCCAGAGCAACAGGGTAAGTCTCAACTAGTTGCACATGAATCTGACTCAAGTGATGAAGCTGATGCAGCATAGAGAGCCAGTGACATGTTTGCTGAGCAAATGTTACAAGAGATGGCTAAAGAACTCGGAATAACAATCGAGGAAATAAAAGAGCAGCAATGACAAGCTGAAATTCAACGAGAAAAGGCTAAAGCTGAGGCTGCCAGAGCTGAAGCTGAAGCTGATTATTCTGGACCTAGAGCTGCCCCAATTCCCTACTCAGATGTGGATCTAAGGCATTGTTATAAAAGAAGACATTTTAATAACAAGATTGAATCAATTACACTGAGTAGAAAAGGAGAATTGGTAATTATCAACTTTGTACTAGACAACAAACAAGAAATTGGTCTAGATATGAGATGTCTGTACAAGTTGGGGTTCTTAGAGTTGAAGATCGTAGCCACAACTATCAAGCAGAGGAAAAAGAGTCAAATCAGACAAGAGATAGTTGATGTGCTTAAGACAATCTTCATAAGAATTGATCAGCTAGGTGAGATCCCTGCTGATGAAATTGATACTTTCCTTAATCGAGGCAAAGCTGCAAGAGTTAGAGCAGCGAGCCAGCGAGCTAAAAGAGACATCGGTTTACAAGTTCCAGATGGAGTTGAATTTAGAGAAAACACTTATATCACTTAACCGCTGGAAGGATTCTTGTATCTTGATGAGGAAGGTGATCAATGTTTCTTGAGGATAGCAGATCTTCATTTGGAAAATCTGGAATTGATTCTGTACTTGAGAATTCTATGTTATGACTCAACTCAGAACTGAATATTCAGATATCATCTCAACAAAGAAATTAGATCAAGAAAAGCTGAGATGAAAGAGATGCCAGAAGGTGAAGAGATTGTGAATGATGCTATCAAGAAAGCTGCAATTTGGGAACTTAAATGTTATGACATGTGGTTAGAAGTTGGAAATCCTATTGAGTAAATAGATTAGTTCTATGATTTTGTAAGAACTAAGTGTGCAGAAGCTAATCATAAAGATTAAGCTAAAATGTCAATGATATGTTCATTAATACAAACTCAAGTTTGATATGTTCAACTGTTTTATTATTTGATATGTTCAAAATTATGTTTGATATGTTCAGACAGATAGCTTTGTAAGTTCAAGTTGATGATTAATATGTTCAATTATAAACTGATATGTTCAGTTGTATAAGTTTTGTAAGTTCAGAACTTAAATTACTTCTGATAAGTTCAAAATCTAAGTAGTTGTATATTCAAATACTTAGAATACAAGTCTTATAATAGATTTGTAAAATAAACATCTTGTAAGTTCAAGATACGTGAATAAGTATGGATCAGTTCAATACTTATTTAAAGAACTAACTTTGGTCAGTTCCAGAGTGGTTCAACATAATTCTGTTAACCTATACCTACTTTGATTTAATATTTTGTCATCTTCAAATAGGGGGAGATTTTTAGTCCCATGTTTAGAATAGTTAGATTTGATGAGACAAACTGTATATATGTATAGATGATAGGTTAAGAGTTAGGAGTTATGTAAGTCTGTTATAGACTGACTGGACATCTAAAGCTGAGTAGTCAGCGTACGAACAGATATACAGTTTTCTATGTAAGTACTAGATAGCTCAGTGACTTCTACGCCGAGATAGGTTTTAAGAGTGAAGACTTGAAGACTTGAAGATTAAAGAACCCAAGACTCAAGAACTCAGCTTGACAAGGTCAAGACTGAGTGGTTCAGCTCAACGTCAGAAGTCAGTTATAGAATTTAAGTAAGTTCTAAATTCTGTTATAAACTCTCCATATCTACGACATTTAAATTAGGATATCCGAACCTAATTTAAACTATCTATTAGTTGGATAGAAATCTCAAACGGAATTAATTAGATATGTTCTAGTTAAGAAGTTTGTTACGGTTTTAAAGAAAAGATAAGTTCTATCTTTAAACTGCGATTTGTTCGTAGATATATCAAGTATAAGTATAAACCTTCTTATGGGTTTTATATATGTTCTTACGTGTGTACGAGAACAGATACGCGATACACAATGAAGACTGCATAAGTTGCAAATCGTATGTGTGTTCGTGATACTTGATACGCGTGTGTTGTGATAACTTTGTAAGTTCAAAGTTAGAGAGAGTTTTCAAGAGTTCTTGTTAATCAATTTTAACAAGAAATTTGATCATCAATTAGTTTGTGATTCAAGAGTGTTGAGAGAGAGTTGAGTTTATAATCATTGTAATATCAAATCATCCTGTTGATTTGATTAAAGAGTGATAAAAGTTATTGTCTTGTTTGATAATTTAATATACGTTTGATTATTTTGTTTAATTGTTTAAGGTGTATTCAACCCCCCCCCCTTCTACATTGTATTGGTTGCTTGTTCACCCTCTTTGGGACCAATAGTTAGGTCAGCGGCGTAGTTGTTGTCCTTGAAGCAGATGGACTCCAGGGGAATTTTGGGAACGACATCATTGGGAAGAGTTACCTTCGCATGAGCAATGTTGGGGCCATGGGATCAAGCACAAGGGTTGTTTTTACTTTTGCACAAAGAGAAATCGCCGGAGAAGATGATTTGCAGGTAAAGAACTTGAAAGGGCGATTTGGGGGTTTTAAAGGGTTTAAACTGAAGCAATATTGGCGGTTTAGTAAATCTAGGGTAAAAATAGGCGCGTGATTGCGGAAAATACGCAAGGATAACTTTTGTGATGTCAAACAGTTATTGGTTAAACCATTTTACCCGGTGTAGTCTTGGGAACAACTAAGCTTCATCATCAAACCATTAGTATGGAGATAAAATTTCACAAGGCAAACGAAAAAAAATTCAAACTTTGCATGTGAAATTTTAATCTAAAAAAAATTAAAAAGAAACGGAAGTAAATAAAAGGAAGAAACACAATGCCAACAAAAATAAGAACTAAGCTTGGATATTACTAATTCCATGTAAACAAAAGAGGATTACATGATGTTAATCACGATTTACATAGACTGACAAAAAAAAAAATTACATCCATGTTTAAGATAAGACATATATTTGAGATGATATTTTAATCCCAATCCCTTCATCAGGAAATTGTTTCTTGTTTTGTAGAAGATGGAAAAGGAAAGAAAATCTTTAGATGTTTATAAAGAAAATTACTCATGATTACGCTTCAGAGATGATTTGACAGTCAGACGGAGATGGGGTAAAAGTAACTATTCAAGCTTAGCTATTAGGGTGGTTGGCATTAAATGTGACAAGAAAGAATGAATAGTAACAATCAAATTTACCTGAAATAGCTATATTTCGGAAGGATTTAGCATTCCAATTTCTGCAACTAGTAAGTTGAACCGATGTTCATCCAGGGCTTTAGTGAAGATGTCAGCAAGCTGATGTTCAGTAGAGATGAAACGAAGCTCGATTTCATTCTTTGCTATGTGATCTCGAATGAAATGATGGTGTACATCAATGTGCTTTGTGCGAGAATGAAGCACAGGATTATTGGAGATTGCAATAGCACTTGTGTTATCACAGTAAATGGGAGTGCGCTGATAAGTAATGCCATAATCAGTGAGTTGATGTTGCATCCACAGTACTTGTGCACAGCAACTCCCAGCTAAAATGTATTTAGCTTCAGTGGTGGATAGTGAGATGGAATTCTGCTTTTTGCTTTGCCAACTTACTAGTTTTCCACCTAGTAGCTGACACTCACCTGTAGTACTCTTTCTATCAATCTGACATCCGGCATAATCTGAATCTGAAAATCCAATGAGATCAAAGCCGGAGTCTCTGGAGTACCATAGCCCGAGTTCAGGTGTACCTTTCAGGTATCTGAAAATTCTTCTGACAGCTATCAGATGTGATTCCTTTGGGTTCGCCTGAAACCTTGCACATAGGCATGTGGAGAACATTATATCCAGACGACTTGCTGTCAGATATAGCAAGGATCCGATCATCCCTCTGAATGTGGGAAGATCAACTACTTTCCCGTTCGGATCAGATGTGATATTGGTTTTTGGAACAATCGGAGCCTTCATCGGGGAGGAGTCTGAAAAGTTGAACTTCTTGACTAAGTCATTGACATATATATTTTCCTTGATTAATGAAGATGACTTGGTCAGATTGCTTAATCTGAAGCCCAAGGAAGAAGTTCAGTTCTCTCATCATGCTCATCTTGAATTTCACTGACATGATTTTCTCAAATTTCTTGCACAAACGATTGTTAGTTGAACCAAAAATAATATCATCAACATAAATTTGAACTAGAATGAGTTCACCTTTTTCTCTACAAAGAAATAGTGTTTTGTCGATGTTCCCTCTCTGAAATCCATTCTTCAGAAGATGAGTGGAGAGCGTATCATACCATGCACGCGGAGCTTGCTACAGTCCATAGAGAGCTTTGTCGAGCTTATACACTAAATCTGGAAATTTGGGACTTTCGAATCCAGGAGGTTGTTGAACAAATACTTCTACTTGAAGTTCTCCATTCACAAAGGCACTTTTAACATCCATCTGAAAGACCTTGAATCCCTTGGACGCTGCAAAGGGGAGGAACATGCGTATTGCCTCCAGACGAGCAACTGGAGCAAACGTTTCATCATAAATTATCCCTTCCTCTTGACAATAGCCCTTTGTAACTAATCTGTCCTTGTAACGCACCACTAACCCTGTTTCATCATGCTTGTTTCTGAAGACCCACTTTGTGCCAATAATGGACTTGTCTTCAGGTGGGGCAATCAGCTTCCAAACCTTGTTCCTTTCTAATTCGTTAAGCTCATCTTGCATAGAGACCACCCAGTTTGGGTCCTTTAAAGCTTCATCGACTTTCTTTGGCTCGACCTGTGACATAAATTCAAAGAACATGCAGAATGCAGAGGTACTCGAATTTCGGGTTTGCACCCCAGTGTTTGGATTACCAATCACATTTGTGATGGGATAAGCTCGAGTCTATTTTGTGACTCTTGTTGGTTGCTCCTGTTGCTCATCAGTAGAAGAGACATTTGTTTCCAATATATCTTCTGTGACCTGATTCACATTAACAGAAACAACATTATCGTCAGTTTTTACCTCTTCGGAGTAGTCATCCAAGTCATCATCAAAGGTGATATTTATTGTTTCAAACACAAAGTTTTTCTTTGGAAGAAATACACGATAAGCTTTAGAGATATCAAAATAGCCCAGAAACACCCCTTGTTCCCCTTTTGGATCAAATTTTCTTTTCTGATCTTTAGTGTTCAGGACGAAGCATGTGCTTCCAAAAACTTTAGAGTATCCAACGTTGGGTGACTTTAGATATAGTAATTCGTAGGGAGTTTTACGGTGTCGCATGACAATGATAGACCTATTTTGAGTGTAGCAAGTAGCATTAACAGCTTCAGCCCAGAAATGCCCTTTTACAGATGCTTCAGCTAGCATAGTTCGGGCTCCTTCAATTAAGGTTCTATTTCTTCTTTCAGCAACCCCATTTTGCTGAGGGATATATGGAGCTAAGAAGTTTTGGATGATGCCATTTTCATCACAAAAGTCTTGAAGAGTAGAGTTCCTGAACTCTATTCCATGATCAGTACGAAGTTGTTTCACTTGCGTGTCAAACTTTCTTTGAACATGACGAATAAAGCTCATCAGAACATCAGCAGTATCACTTTTATTGCGCAAAAAGAATACCCATGTGAATCTGGTGTATTCATCAACAACCACCAGGGTATATTTCTTGCCTCCCATACTAGGTGAACTTACAGGACCAAAGTGATCCATATGAAGTAACTGAAAGGCAAAGTTAACTTGGTTACAATGTTTGGATTTGAAGACAGACTTATTTTGTTTTCCCTTCTCACATGGATGACATAGCTTGTCTTTCTGAAACCGAACTGACGGTAGACCTCTGATAAGCTGAAGCTTAGAGAGTTTGCTGATGTTTTTGAAGTTGAGATGGGATAACCTTTTGTGCCATAGCCAGTTCACTTTGGAGTCAGCTTCTGAAAAGAAGCACGCATCTTTTTCAGAGGTGGCAGAGTTGAAATCAACAATGTACATGTTTCCCTGTCTTTTTGCTTGTAAGACTTCTTTGCCTTTATTGTTGAAGATTGAACCCTTGGTCTTCTTGAAATGCACTTCATAATCTGCATCACATAACTGACTGATTCTGATAAGGTTGTGTTTAAGTCCTGTAACATGAGCAACATTCTTATTGTTGACTGAACCTTGGTTTAGATAACCATAACCATCAGTTTTGCCATATTTTCCTCCACCAAATGCAACTTTAGGGCCATTTGTTGCTTGTACCCCATTCAGTAGGGACTTACATCCGGTCATATGCCTTGAGCATCCACTATGAAGGTACCAAATGTTATCATGCTGAACGCCCTACACAGATAGTTGAAAAGTTAGTTCATTTGATGAGCCCAAACTTTACTGGGCTCCAAAACGCAATGCTTAGAAGAGCAACTAGAAACTCTGCGTTCGTTTGAGCAAGAAGTCGCTTCATGACCACTTACTCCACACTTGTAACATTTTCTAGTTGACATAGAATTATTTTCCTTAATCTTTTTATTCTTCTTGTTTTTATCTTTTTCACCGATTAACTTCAAAAAATTTTGAAAAGAGAATCTTTAAATTCTTTGAGTTTTGATACAGGCAAAGCAATGCTTTTATCAAGACTTTTGGTTTTGGAGGGTTTGGAATTTTCAGCTATGGAACTTGAAGATTCAGCTGATGAATCTTAATCTGAAGAGATCATAGGGATGATAATGTCATAGAAGACAGTGGCTTCAGGAAGAAAGCTAGAGTCAGATAACTTAGCTATTTTGTTGTCAGAAGATATTCATCAACTAATTCAGATGAAGACTGGTTGAGGGTTTCAGTACTGGTTTCAAACACAACTTCAGGTTGGGTTTCAGTAGGAATTGGTGTAATGGGTGTTTCAGAATTGGTTCAGGAGTTTTACTAGCAAGGGTATCGTACTCAGTACGAAGTTGAAGATTTCTTTTTTATGAATTTGTTCTTTCAAAAAAGCTTGGATTCAGAACTTCAGATTTAGTGAATCTTTTATTTAGGAGATTTCGATTACTAATATCATTTATGCTTATATCCTCAAAAATTATTTCATCGACATTTTTACACTTCTTGCTAAAATCAAAAGCTTGTTTAATGTGTTCAATGCCTACTCTCTCTCTTTGAATAATCATCTGATGATTTATACTCTCAAATGCTAATTTATTAGGACTCAACCATAGATCAATAATCGACTGACGATCTTTTACTTTTACGTTTGAGTCTTGTAAATCCTTTTTCACATTTTTGAGTTCATTTGTTAAAAATTCAAGATGATTTCTTAAGGCATATGATTCTTGAAGAAACTTTTCATTTTCCTTTTCAACAACATTTATTTCAGAAGTGAGCTTGGTGATAGTTTGTTTAGATTTGTTTTGATTCTTATGAGCAACTGTCAGATCAGAACACAAATAAGCAAACATACCATCCTTTTCAATCATTGAATAATTTTTGAAATTAGATACCTTATACATCATGGTGGGATTCCATCCTTCTGCTAAGCTCAATTTTTCAGCCCCAGCAAGATCACTGCTGAACTTGCTTTCAGTAGCCATTAGGCATATTTCAGGATGTACAGTTCCAAAGATTTGTTCAGCGAACAGACACTTGCCTCTAACTTCATTTTCATCTTCCTCATCTGAAGAGGTCTCAGAATCTGTCCAGTTAAGGTCATTAGCAATCATGGCCTTTTCTTTCTTCTTTTCACTGGATCCTTTCAGGGCCTTATATTTGGGCTTGTATTTATCAACCTTTGAAGGAAACCCTTTATTTGGATTTGAGGAGGTTTCAGATGAGCCCTTTTTCTCTGATGAGAACTTCTTGTCAAATCTTCTTTTCCTATCAGATTTGAACTTCTGAAACTTTTTATAATTTTTCATGATGAAGGCTTTTTCTGTGCCTTTATCGTCAGATCTTTCTACTTCCTCAGCATCATTCATTTGAGGCTCATTTTCAGAATCAGAATCTTCAGTTGACCTGTACTTCACTCTTCGAGGATTTTTAGCAACAACGGCCAGAGTTTTCTTGAATGCCTTCTACAAATCAATTATCTGAATGCGGGTTTGTTCGTCATTCAGCAGAATTCCGTATAGTTTACACATGTTCATGTCCCTGAGCATGTTGTTGGTTCTCAGGATCATGCACATGGTATCCCATTCAGACGGAAGGGAATCCAGAAATCTATTGAGGATTTGGAATTGTTCTGTGACAACTCCAACTTCAGTCATGTTGTTCGGTAGACATGTAAATCTGGTGTAAACCTCAGTGAGAGACTCTGAGTCTTTTGCACAGAAGCTTTCATACTTGCGTATGATGTTGGTCTTGTTGTTCTCACGAACCTCAACAGTTCCTTCAAACGATATGCATATGCTCTCCCACTTATCCTTAACGGTTTTTAGATTGCAAACAGTATGGAATATTTCATTAGGTAAAGCAATAACTATATTGTTTCTTATCTTGGCATCTAGACCAACAAGCTTCTCCACCTCCTCTGTCTATTGAGATCTTGGTTTCGGACGAGAGGGAATGGAGGTTTCAGCAGAACCAGTCTCCATGGAGATGGTTTGAGGAATGTAAGGACCTTCCTCCAAAATAATGAGAGAGTTACAGTCAAGATTTTCCAAATAAAGCAACATTCTATTTTCCCAACTTGAAAAATGTTCTATCGAAAACTTTGGTGGTTTGGCAGAAGAGCCATTATCGATGTAATCAAACTTCGACATGTTGAACAGATCACTAACTTATAAATTAAAATAGAACCTGCTCTAATACCAATTGTTTTTCCCGAATAAGTATAAAACTAACAATGAATAATATCAAAGTGTAGAAATAGTTTTAAAGCAACGAACACACGAAAGTTTTCAAAGTAGGATTATATTAATAACCAAACTTCAAAGAGTGCACAAGAACAAACTTGAGCACCGAGTACAAACTAAATCAAGAACAAACTTGAATGCAAATTAGCGAACAAACGCTTAACCTTTTCTCGTACAACGAGCAGGTATTTATAGGCTAAGTAAACTAATCCTGACCATCTAATCTATTTACACATGTACCGCTTTACACACAATTAGGAACTATTAAACAAGATTGCCGTTTTAAGCTCCTTCAAATGCGCAGATCGTGCACTTTACATAACAGGAAATTCTGGTAGTCAGATGTATCTTCAGTGCAGAAGACCCTTTAATGACTGAAGACTAACTTCAGCTGACGTTCACTTCAGAACAAATCTTCAGATGAACTTTGGGCTTCTTTCTTCATATGGCGCGTCAGAACAGTTTACAAAAGAATAAAATATTACACCTTCAGTCGCTTTCTTCGAAAGCTCCTTCAGGAATGGAATATATACAAATAAAGGACTAACAATAGGTTTCAAAAAACGTTGTTTGATAATTCTTTACGAGTCGTACTTTAAGTTCAAATACGTTAAAACGCATTTGAATCCCTTTAACCTAGGCTATGTGTAACACCCAAGGTTCGATAATATATTTAAATAGTAGAAATAAATAATAAGTGTTATACGTGTGATATGAGTTGATTAGATGGGATTAAATGTGTTTATAAAACTTGAGGGGCCAAAACTGTAAGATTTGAGCTTATATAAGTGTAGGGACCATTTGTATAATTTAATCATAGATGTAGATATATTTTTAACTTTAGCTTGACTTCACCATGAAGTCTTTCAATCTCTACATCATGTTCTATAACGTCAAGGTAAGTTGGTTTGATGTTTTAAGTGTTCTTATGGGTTAAATGGGTCAAGGATTGATTCAAGGATCAAAGTAAAGACCACGAGAAACATCTAAGGGAAGTGTTAGAGACTTTAAGGAGAGAGAAGTCGTATGCTAAATTCTCAAAATGTGAATTTTGTATTCAAGAGGTACAGGTTTTGGGTCATTTAATTAATGCGGATGGAATCAAAGTAGATCCTGCGAAAGTAGATGCAGTGATGAAGTGGGAACCCCCGGAGAATCCTACCGAGATTAGAAGCTTTTTGGGGTTAGCGGGTTATTATAGGCGATTTATTCAAAACTTTTCAAAGACTGATGTTCCATTAACCAAGCTGACCAAGAAGAATGTGGATTTTGTATGGTGAAATGAACAGGAAACTGCTTTTGCAACTCCCAAACAAAATTTATGTGAGACACCAATTCTTGCTCTACCAGAAGGAGTTGAAGACATGAAAGTATATTGTGATGCTTCTCGGTTAGGCCTAGGGTGTGTTCTGATGCAAAGAGGTAAACTTATCGCGTACGCTTCCCGTCAGTAAAGCCACATGAGATGAACTATCCCACGCATGATCTTGAATTTCCAGCAGTCATGTTTGCTTTGAAAATTTGGATGCATTACCTATATGATTCTAAATGTACTATCTACTCAGATCATAAAAGTTTGAAATAGTTTTTGGAGTAGAAAAACTTGAACATGCGACAAAGAAGGTGGATGGATTTAGTAAAGGATTACGAGTGTGAAATACTTTACCATCCTATTAAAGCTAATGTAGTAGTAGATGCGCTGAGTCGAAAGGCGAGTTGTATGCCCTTAATCGTCCATCCTTTGAGGATGATGGTAATTACCCCGATATTAGAAATGATCAAAAATGCACAAATTGAAGCTTTGAAAGAGGAACATCAAAATAGGGAAAGAGTTAGAGATCAAATGAAAGAGTTTGTGAAGGATAGTCGTGAATTAATGACTCATTATGGTAGAATATGGGTACCAAAAATGTGTGAGGCTAGACAGAAACTTCTAGATATGGCTCGTAAATCCAAATATTCAATTCACCCGGAGCAACAAAGATGTATCGTGATTTGAAAACCGACTATTGGTGGCCTAGGATGAAAAGAGACGTTGCAACATATGTAGAGAAGTGTTGTATATGTTTGCAAGTTAAAGCTGAGTATCAAAAGCCCCACGGGAAATTACAACCCCTCGAGATACTAGAGTGGAAGTGGGAACACGTAACTATGGGTCTAAGTACTAAACTTCCTCGAACCCCGAGAGGATTTGATACAATTGGGTATTTGTCGATAGACTATCTAAAAGCGCACACTATATTCCAATTCGAGAAACTTTTTCTTCGGAAAGGTTGACAGAAATATTCATTAAAAAAGTAGTTACAAGACACGGGATACCAGTTTCGGATGTATCTGTCAGGGATAGTCGATTCACATCCAGACTTTGGAGAAAATTTCATGAAGACATGGGAGTCAAATTGCACTTTAGCACAACATTCCACCCCAAACAAACAATCAGAGTGAGAGAACTATTCAATCTTTGGAAAATATGGTCGAGCCTATGTTATTGACTTCGGAGGTAGTTGGGATACACATTTGCCACTTGCTGAGTTTTCTTATAACAACAGCTACTACTTGAGTATTGGTATGCCGCCATTTGAGATGTTATATGAGCATAAATGTAGAACTCTCATTTGTTAGAGGGAGGTTGGCCAGCGAGTTTTAGGTAGTACTGAGATAGTATAGCAAACAATAGAGAATATATAGCAAATTCGAGAGAAACGGCAAACTGCTCAAAGTCGACAAAAAAGTTATGCAGACAGAAGACGATCACCCCTAGAATTCCAAGTCAGCGGTTTTATTCATTTAAAAGTTTCCCCGTTGAAAGGTATTATTCGATTTTGAAAGAGAGGTAAGCTGGGTCATAGATATATTGGGCCATTCAGAATCTCAGATCAAGTTAGAAAGGTAGCCTATCGATTAGAACTATCTGAAGAACTTTCAAAGATACATAATACCTTTCATGTGTCACGGTTACGTAAATGTTTATCCGACTAATCAACCTTTATACCACTCGAAGATGTTAGTATTGATGACAAACTGAATTATGTGGAGCAGCCTACAGCTATAATTGAAAGGAAAATCAAAACTCTGCGGAATAAACATATTGGACTAGTTAAAGGCCAGTGGAAACATCATAAGGGGTTAGATTATACTTGGGAGCGAGAGGATGAAATGGTACGTAATTATCCAGAACTCTTCAGTAGTTGATTTCCTTACTTCATAATTTAATCATGAAATATGTTTTAGTGGATTGCCTAATTGAGGTTAGGAAGTGTTTAGAAACTTAAGCGGTAAAAGTTATCAAAATGAAAGATTTTAAGTTGAGGGACCTTTGTGTCATTAGCTAAAAGATGTATATATATATACCTAGTTTTGACCAAAATTAGTCAAACAACACATACTTCACTTTCAACTCACGTATTCAAAGTAGCAGCCAAATTTTAGTCTATGCTCTGATCAAGTGCAGCAACTAGAAGTGATACCAATTGAGTTTAACAAGCATACAAGCCAAAGGTTAGAAGATTTAATTGTTTTCTTGAGTTTAGTGGGTTTATTTAGATGATTCAATGTCGGATCATGATTTGAATATGTTTTTGTTGTTACCTATTGAGTAGAGGTTGTTTGGGGTGTAGGAAAACACCCTTGTAGTGTTTTTATGAATTTAAATTGAGTGTTTTGTTGTTTTGGTCGGAGAAAAAACCAGACAGTAAAGGCATGGGTGTGCCTTTGGGAGTATGGTCGTGCCTAGTGACCATGAGGTTCAGGTGTGCCGCGGGACGGGCGTACCTATGTAACGTACGGACGTGTTCGACCCGGTACGCTCATGTTTGGTTAGGCTATGCCTTTGGGCCTGGACTGTGAGGCATGGACGTGATTTGCCCCTGTGCAGTTTGTTAACTGCTGGACATGTTCGTTTTGCTACATCATTTTTCTACTTTTGTACGAATCTAAGTGTTCAAACATGTTCGTTTTGCTTCCACTTGCTTATTAAATATCTATTTTGGTTGAAAATACTTTTAGTATGTTTTTAGCTTTTATTTTGAAAATTGGGGCGTTACACATCATTAACAATGTGATCAATCTAGTGATATGCTTGGATTTTTCCTAACAGTATGTTGATACTACTGGTTTATGGTTTAGGTCAAACTTGTTTGTGTGTGTATCTGCATGTGAATGTATATGCTATGATGCTTGAGTCTAAATTTTCAATGCAAAATTTATTTATTCAAAAAGGTTAAGACACTAACTATTAGTGGTTAGTAAACTTCTTTTCCATGATTAAAAAAGACAATGTGAATAAGTACTTAAATAAAGAGTAAATTACATATTTCGTCATTGTGATATTACACTAATTACATTCTCATCAACTTTATTTATTTACATTAGTAGTCCCTATCGTTTGAATTTTTTTTTTCACTTGATCCAACTGAAATTTACCAAAATACGATAATCTTTTCTCATGAAATGACCATGATATCTTTATGTCTCTTTTTTTAATTTTCTCAATTATAAATATTGTTTTCATTATTTTACATATTATTATCTATTTATTTATTGTTATAATTATAACTTAACCCATTTCCTCTTTTGACCCCTTTCTCTCTATCTCTGTCTTTCTTTCTTTCTCGTTCCTCTCTCTCCACCTAAATGTCGCCACCCATCACCTTCCCTTTTTCCAGAGAACATCTCCACTGCCACCACCATCTCTCCTTGCCTCATCACCACCATCTTCGACCCCCTTACTCCATCAATCTCTCTCTTAACGATTGTTGGGTGTCTGTTCTTCATCGCCTCAGTACAGAAGACAATATGTCGGCGGAGGTATGTATGTGTATTTGTGACAGTGAAGACAACACATTGCTATATGAAAATCATCACCACCTCTACCATATCACCACCACTATAGTATCATCACCACCGCCGCATTTAAATTATGGTTTTTTGTCACTATTCTCTCTCTCTCTCTCTATGTGACACACACACCCCTCCCCCTTCCCCTCCCTTCAAAGTAGTGTTTGTTCATTGTGTTTAGATTTGTGTAGCATTTTAGATTTTTTTTTGTTATTCGGTAGATTTTCATAATAGCGTTCTTAATTTGTGTAGATTTTCCCCGATGGTGTTCTTGATCATGTTTTCGATTCGGGGGTGGCAAAAAGTGGTGGTTATTGGTGTTCTTTACTAGGAGACGTTTCTGGTAGACAATGGTGAGTGGTGGTAGGGGTCGGTGGTGTTAGACGGTGGTTAGAAACAGAAGATGGTTGCGGTTTAAGTTTTTGGTGTTGGCGGTGGTGGTAGTTAAAAGTTATATTATTTATTTACTAATAATTTAGTTAGTTAATAATTCGTTAATATTATAAAAGTTATAAAAACAAAAAATTAATAAGAAAATGGTAAGGTCTTTTTAAGTGTATATGGAGTAACTATGGACCATCAGTAAAACAAAATCCAAACAAATAACATCATAATAAATGACTTTTAAAGACCGAGAATGTAATTAGTAGGATGCCACAGAAACCAGACTTGAAATTTACTCTTAAATAAATTAAAATTTTACATTAGTAAATTAATGATTAGATAGTTTAATTTTGTTGATATAAATAAATAGTTCAAACGGCTAAATCATCCATGCCAAATCTGTTTATTTGGTTTTGTTTGACATAACAATAAAGCCGATTTATGTTAGTAACCTATAAAATCAAATATGTTGATTATCATCAACATTTTAGCTTCAAACCATCTTACCAAACAATTCACAAATAATTAGTTTAAAATGTTTGGGATTGTGTTTTAAAAAATAATTATATGTGTTTTGCAATCAACAAAATGTAGCTTTCAGAATCTATTTTTTCGTTGTTTCTCCTAACTGGTTATTTGGTTATTGTCATTTTACCCTTTATAAATCAGTTAATCAACTTTGCTAAGTACTCAAAAAACTGATTATCTGATTATTACGATATGAAGCTGCATAATAAAATTTAAACTCTATTTTTTTGTAATACATTCTCTTACAGCTGTTTATCTTCTTATTATTAAAACATGTAATTCATTTTTAAATTGCAATTAGAAACTGAGGTAAGTCGATGTGTCACTACCATCTATCTTTGTGGACCCGAGATGGCTTGCTAGAGCACAAGGTGTATATCTAATAAAGATAGATATAATAATACAATATATACATATGTTGGAAGTCAGTGGAAATAACATTGTCCAACTTTAATAAAACTTCATTTAATTTGGCATATTGAATTGCCACATGAACAGTTTTATTATTTATTTATTTATTTATTTATTTTAAAAGTAAACAATTTTTATTAACTGATTTTTAAATAGTACTAGAAACTCAATTCTTCTTTCTACAAATAGCAGAAATAAGATAGTATAGCGGCTTACAATGAAATAACTTTTAAATGTGTAAAAATAGTAATTAATAGAAATTGAGAAAAAATCACGTTTAAGCGTAAACTTTTATAACGTAGGAATGTTTTCAAAATTTTCACGCTTAAAAATGTGAAAACTTTTATTATTTGATCACAATAATAAATGCACTTTAAATATATTATCACATTTTTACATGTGAACTTTATAAAAAGATTTGTCATACCATATTATTTTCACACTTATTTCTAATTCTTTACATTTTAGCGTGTGAAAATATTACTAAAAAGGTATAAAAAATCAACATATTTGTTGCAGTGACATCAAGTCAAATCACCCTTACAATGATTTATTGATCAAGTTTTCATATGTAGATTGATTTGTTGACTTTTGATTGGTAAACATTTAACCTTATTAACTTGCTTTTGTTATTTCACAATTCTTCTCGATCTATTAGCCTTGTTGTTTACCATTTACAGAGTACAATTTATATTTGTATGCTAGAATAGTATGATTGCAAATGAATTCTACCCTTTAATTAGGGCATTCATAATAAGCTCAATCTATGTTAGTCAAATATATGTTTGTAGGTCATGTGTTCTTTTGTATTATTTATATATGCTTTCTAGACTACTTTAATGTAATAGGCTTGACCAACATTTGTAATATTATCTAGTTTAGTTCTAGAAGCCCATGAGGCAAGCTCTTTATATACCTTGCAAACCTATATTGCGAGGCAACCTTTACATTTGTAATTTTCAAGCTTGTAACTCACATACTGATTATTAGCAATACATCTTCTTGCATTCAAGCAAAGTGTTCATACTTGTGTTCTTGACTTATTCTTCATCTTTCATAAAATTATCTTCAAGTTAACTCATCCTACATCACATATTTGGATGTTCAATTGGTATCAGAGCCAACTCCTTGCTGGATTTGTTCAATATTACCTCGAAGTAACATGAAAGTAGGAAAAACCAAAACCCAAAAACATACCCTGTTCTTCATTGTGAAAAACCCACTTTGGTCAAACCTCATTTTCTTCAAAACTTCTTGTTTTCATAGTTTATTGAGTGTTTTAGAAGCTTTGGAGGTAAAGAAAACATTTGGTATCTTTCTTTTTCAAAAACAAACAACTTCTAAGAGCTTATTTTAAGAGTTCAAGTTTTTCAAGTTCTTGGTGTTCTTCACTGTTACATCAAAATCTTGAGAAATTTGTTGTTGTTTAGGGTCTATTTTGGTTTCTGGAAGTGTTTTTATTAGAGAGAAGGGTCAAGGAAAAAGAAATTTTAAGTTTTAGTGTGTTTTAGGTAAATTGTGAATTCTTGTTATGAAGCAGAGGCCTAAGCGAAGACCTGCAAGTTTTTGGATTATTATCATCCGACTTTCAAGTTTGATGCGACTTTAAGCCCATCCGAACTTCAAGTTCATCCGACCTTTTAAGGCATCCGAACTTTAAGCTCATCCGACCTTTTAAGTTCATATGACCTTTCAGTCATCTGACTTTTAAAGTTCATACGACTTTAAGTCATCCGACCTTTAAGCTTATCCGACTTTTAAAATTCATACGACTTTTAAGTCATCCGATCTTTAAGTTCATCCGAATTTTAAGTCATCTGACCTTCAAGTCCATCTGACTTTCAAGTCATCCGACTTTCAAGTCATCCGAACTTTTAGGTCATCCGACCTTCGCATAAGCCTCATCCAACCTATACCTAAAAACACATTTCATCCAACTCTTGAACTTTATCCGACCTTCAAACCATATCCGACTTTTATACCTTATCTGACTTCTCACTTTCATCCGACCTTTAAATTTCATCCGACTTACGACTTTGAAAGTCAAAACCAAGGTTTTTAACAAAAGTCAAACTTCAAGTAAACTAACTAATTCATTTCAGGAAAAAAGATCCACGAGGGATAAGATGAGTTCCAGTAATGAAATCCTTGCAATTGGCACAGACACAAAACCCCCAGTCCTGTTCAGAAATGAATATAAAGTGTGGAAATGATGTTTTATGGATTTCATTGAACACAATGAAAAATATGGGGAAATGATGAAAGACAGTATTCTTAACGGTGATGCCTTTTTTCGAAAAGATCATTAAGGTTGTTTCTGATAACAACCCACCAATAGCTGTTGAACGAAGACGAAAGCTTCCATCCGAATTAACTGTTGAGGAGAGAGATAGAGAAGGTGCCGACAAAGATGCCAAATACTATCTCAAGCAGGGTTTATGCACTGAGAATTATTCCAAAATCGACAGCTTAACTTCTGCTAAAGCAATTTGGGATGAAGTTAAGCAACAAATGCAGGGCACTGAACAGGTAGTTTTCATTAGAGAAACACAACTTGTAAACACCTTCCGGGAGTTCAAGGCTAGAGAAGAGAACTGCTACAAGACACGTATAGTCGCTTTTGTCGGCTACTGAATGAAATGAGAAATCCTGGTGTCACAAGATCGGATCTTGACATCAATGTTAACCGGATCAATGCATTGGGTCCAGAACGGCAAGAACACGTCCGGCTATACAAACACGTGAACCGATATCTCAAAGTAGTGTCCCACCACTCAATCTATAAAGACCTGAATCAATTTCAGGACGAAATATTAGCAATGACCTCTGTGAAGCAAACAACTGACCCTGTTGCACTCATAGATGAGAGAAGATTGAGAGAAAGCTCCATATCTTCAAAGGGAAAACAGGTTGCACCCAAATCTAACTCATCATTGTGAGAAACCGAATCCTCCAACATGGAAGTTGTCATGAAAGCAATGTCACTAATCACCAAGGCTTTCCAAAATGTTAGGTTTATTAATTGTATAGAATAGAAGATTACATTTTGAGTGAAGTTTGTATTAATTACAAACTAGAGGGTCTTAATTGTAAATATACTCCTGGAGTATATAAGCCTATGATTAAGGCTAATCATGTATCAATTGCCATAATCAATGATATGAACTATGTGTTAATCAAAGTGTAATTAGTATTCTTTCATTGTTCTACACATGCAATTGAAGATTAGCTTGATACTTGAAGAATTAAGGGATTATCAATTAGTTTCAGAGCCTAAGGAGTGATTTGATTGAAGATTAGATCAAGAATTGCAAGAAATTTGAAGAAATTTTGAAGATTTTTTTTTCAATTTTCGGATTATTTTTTAGCAGAAACTTTGAAAAATTCTAGAAAATTCATACGATCTTCATTTCATCTAATTTTTGGATATGTTGTTGTGTATGATTGTAGGAACCTACAGTAAAATGTGCAAGTGCAAAATCCAAGTCATTTGAGAGAAATCGAAAAATCAATTTCTAGGTTTTTTAAGGATGTTCTTGAGGATGGAATTTAGAATTTCAAGTTCTAGTTGGAATTGATTGCTTTATTTTTGAAAGAGGTTTAGCAATAGAATCGTGATTGGATCTGCAAAATCTCAAAGCTTAATTCAAAACACACAAGGAGGAATTATGAAATCTTTTTCTTGATGTTTTGTTGAAGATTTTGATTAATTTTGGTTCAATTCGTGATTCTTGATTCAAATTGGTACAAAAGGAGTGTTTTAAAAGTGTTTGTGAAGGTGGAGATTGATACATTTGAAAAGAAAATCTGATTTTGGTGAAGTTTGAAAATTCAAGATTGATGGTATTCTTTGTGTTCTTGATGTTCTTGAGTAGAAGATGAAGAAAGGAGGAGTTTGATCCAAAATTTTAAGTCAAAAAGTGTTTTTGGTGTTTGTGAGTCAAAAAGTATCGGATTTATGGATTTGATAAGTATCGGATTTTAGTGTTATCGGATTTACACATTGGATTTCCAAGACTATCGGATTTTTGAAATTCTCGGATTTTTGAAAAGTATCGGATTTTTGAAATTCTCGGATTTTTGAAAGTATCGGATTTTTGAAATTCTCGGATTTTTTAAAGTATCGGATTTCCAAGACTCGGATTTGGTTGAAAGTATCGGATTTCCAAGACTCGGATTTGGTTGAAAGTGTCGGATTTATGAAAGTGTCGGATTTTTTAATTCTCGACCTCAGCCAGGGGCTCTGCCCCTTGGACCCCGCCAGGGGTTGCCACCCCTTGGACCCCACTATCAGGGGCGCTGCCCCCGAACCCCCGTCGTCATTGTCACTGAATTAGAATCAATCTTTCTTAACTCATAGTCACTTTTATTGATTCTCATACTACACTTTCAAATCATTATTATTGATTAAATTTGTGATCAAATCAAATCATTCATAAACGATCATATAGTTTTCAGGTAACAAGATAAATATCAAGATGTCAACGAAGATTCCACATGTTGGTGTAAATTTTGAGAAAAAGAAGGTAGACGGATTGGTTAATGAGAATATCCAGCTCAAAGAGAAGATTTCTTCACTGAACAAAGAGATTCACACATTGACACGGAGAAATACAATTTATGATGCAAGGATTGAACGTATATCAGATGATATAATCAAAAAGGAGAAACAGATGCAAAATTTGAGTGGAGAATGTTCATTACTAAAAGAACAAGTTGAATTTGAAAAGAAAAGAGCAAGTGAATTACAAGTTGAAAAAGCTGAATTGCATGATAAGTTGAAACAACTTGAGCAACAGCTACTTGCTGAAAAAGTTGAGTTACAAAAAGAAACAAAGGTATTAGACCTAGAAAAGAGTTTGGAAAGTGAAAAGAAAATGTTTGAAGAAGAAAGAAGTAAGTTTCTGGAGAAAATTTCACAACTTGAAGTACATTCTAAAGACGAGAAAAAGAAAGCAGAGATTTTGTCAGAAGAGAATGCCAATTTTAAAGACCTCATATCTGAATTTTCTGTTGAACGTCAAGATTTTCAAAGGATGTTGCAGAATGATGATAAGTTGATAGCGAGTTTAGGTATTGAAAAGGCTAAATTGCAAAGAAAAGTCACAGAACTTGAGCAACAGCTTCTTGCTTCTTCTAAACTATATATTCCTAGCTCAGTTCTGAAAAACAAAATATCTGAGCTTCAGGAGACTCTGGACACAGAGAAGAAAACATTGGAAAAAGAGAGACTACAGTTTTTGGCTAAATTCAAGTTCGCAATGCTTCTTGCTGAAAAAGCTTCTGAATCTACCAAGACTTCCGCTGACAATATCAATTTTGATTCAGAAAAACATTAAGGTAGCGATACTGACTCTTATTTTTCTGTTGCAGATGCTGAAAGTAGAAAATCAGATGACGATTTCATTGATGCTTCTACTCCCAAAGCAACTACTTCTCAAAAGCCAAAAGAAACTGAATTGATGCATCATATTCACGTTATATTGATTCTGAATTTTTAGTAAGCTCAAATGATTCTTTACCAAAGACTAAACAAGATTGGATTCCAAAGAAGAATCTAGGTGACATGTTTGTAAAGATATCATCATTCTGGACTGCAAAGAAGAAAACCACAGAAACCTCAATCTTTAATTCACCATGTGGTTCAATCAATCAAGTGCATTAAAATGCATGTTTTTCATCATCAGAATTCCGTATCAAAAATGTCATAACTGATGAATTCTCATCCAACGCAATACCTACCGAGACATCTTCAGAAACTAAACCTAGAGCATCTGAGTTTCGAATGAAGAATGTCATCAATGATGGTTTTAAGTCCAATGCT
The DNA here is from genome assembly GCA_038502395.1 of Dittrichia graveolens. Lineage (NCBI taxonomy): Eukaryota > Viridiplantae > Streptophyta > Magnoliopsida > Asterales > Asteraceae > Dittrichia > Dittrichia graveolens. The sequence goes on along the minus strand of JARJIL010000002.1, from coordinate 39,397,281 downwards.
ATACCATAAAGAAGAATGCATAGACAACATCATTCTGGTAAGGTCAATCATGCTGATATGCAATATCATTCATTTAAACATCTAAATATCAAAATTTTGAACAACAACAACAACAACAAATTCTTTTCTAAAGCAAAGCATAATGGAAACTTTGTGCTCAAAACTGATGTCAAATATCCTTTTGTGGTATACTCAGTCAAGCACTTAATCAGACTTTCAAAAGAGAAGATTTGTAAAACTTCAAGAACAAATCATAAATTTGATGTTCAAAATGGTATTCCCTAATGGCACACATGCCCGATGAATAGATATATTCATAAACCTAACGTTATTGGACCCAATCTCAAATGGGTACCAAAGTGTGCTTAATCTGTTTTGCAGATTAGTCAGAGACATTGTTGGAACACAATGAAGATCATTGAGAATGCGTTGAAAAACACATTTTGTTCAGTATGCTAACAAGTTCAACATCCTGACTTGAAGAAAGAAGAGTGTTCCCGGCATTCCATTTCACATGTCATTGTGTTCGCATTAGCCCGAGTCTAATGATCTGAAAAACTTAACGTTTGTAGTTTATCATTCCTTGATATAACTTTTGTGATAATGTTTCATTATTTGCAGGGGGAGCAAGAATGACATAGATTCTTTGATGAAAAATCATTTTCGAATTTTAATGCATCAACATAGGAAGAGTTTATTTTTTTTTCAAATCATTTTAAAAATGAAAATTTCAAAAACAATACAAAACTTTAAAATTCAAAAACATTTTCAATTTTCAAGTTTTATCATTTTTCCCATCGAGACATTCATTCGTCGATTCATTCTGATGTCTTTCTTGATTCATTTGATTGTTGATCTTCTGAATGCTCATCTTTCATTTCTTGAATTCTATCCTGATAATAATTCTGGAAATCCATTCTCTATTGTTGAATATTTCATTCTTTCTAGAAAACCGTTCATTCTTGTGTCAATCATTTTTTGTGTGACACATACTTTTCAAGTGATTAGTAAGGCACCAAAGAGTGAGGGAGTGTAGGATAATTCTACTCCTATGGTCAATCCAGAACCGGAATGACCTACCCCAGGAGTTCACCTTATGCTTAAAAAAACAAAGTAAGGGTTTAATAGGTCAAATAGGTGAGCAGTATCAGTTATCACGTGATACTGATTGGTGGGCAGAGATAAAATGAAAATGAGAGAGGTGGAACAGGAGATGGGGGTGCATATGATCAACAAATCACTTTGAGCATACATGTCAAATTATTTTTTCATTTTCTGCTTCAAAATTCTTTGATTGTTCATATTCTTTGATTGCTCAAATCATTCTTGACAATCTTTCTCAACTGAATATTTCGTGAAAATTATTCTTGTTGACATCAATATGATTGCTCCTAATCATTTGAACAGATAACAAGTGTCAATTTGTATCCAACGGAGATACAAATATTCATTTTGGAAAGAGAGTTTGAGGGAGAAGTTGAAAAAAAATTTAGAGAGCTGAGGGTGAGAGATAGGATCAAAATAAAAGAAAGATCCTCTCAAAACAGTGTCAATCTGGATAATCACATATACTACTAGATTTCATGTGTTGAAATTTGGTATTGAAGAAGACATCATGGACCTAGTGATGCAATGCACTAACCCCACCAGCTACTCAATTTTCTCTTAAAAGATGATTGTTTCAACTTCACACGGAGAATTAGCACATCTCTATTGACATCTCGCTCAGAGATTGTTAATATTGAAACAAGGAGACATGTTGCTCCGGTCCCCGACTTCTTTCATGCACTTATAGAGTCTAGAGCTTATTGCTATATAATTTTATTTCTTAGGACACATGATGGAAATGTCACAAGTATCTAGTTTTCATAACTGATACCGGAATATCTTGAGTGTTATCTTTGTGATATTCATGATGATAGATGGAAATCCTACCAGTGCTATCATTATTCCAACACTGAATGTAGGTCACACAGTTTAAGAACTATTGTGTCAACGAGCAATCTATGTGATCTCGGTGTTAACATTTCCTAAAGGGAACTTTGAGATGGTGCCCTAAAGACCGTCTCAGATACTTTCATTGTAATATCAAAGAGAAACATATTTGATAAATTCAACTGAATGTCATGAGGAGGATTCTAAGTTATAAATGTTGAAGTATTCATGCACAAATCAAGCTAAATGTCAATTACAATTGCATGATGTTCATGAAGAATCCTGATCATCATGAGGGGGAGAAAGTTTAAAGAAATTGAAATTCAGTTGATCTTGATAGAAGGAAACAAAAATATTAGCTGATTCTTACTGAGTTGAAGATGATGATGAGTTCTCATCAAAATTGTGTAGCTAAAGAAGACCAGATTCATGTGTTGAGAGGGAGACAAAGAAAAGTTTAATTCTGAAAAATCAATATATGTCAAGTCAAGGGGGAGCAAAGAAAAGAGATATCTATCAAATTTGAAAAAGATCAAGAGCTACATTCAAGGGGGAGAGAACAAAATATTCTTCATGCTCAAGCAAAGCTTATTTTAAGACAAGAGAGCTCAAGATTAGAAAGAATAGGTTGAAGATTGGGAAAAGCTAAAAATCACTACATTTTATTTTGATAATACAACCAAAGGTTGAAAAGCCTAAGGTTACCAATGCAAAAGAGGAGTTTGAAGAGAAAAGTTGTCATTGTATGCTATCAAGTGTCAAGTTCTCATCAAGATGTTAAAGTGAATACTATTCTCAAAGTGAGGAGTCTTTGTTTAAAGATGAGAAGTCATTTTGAAGACATCAAGTAAAGGTTTGAAGATTCCCCAAAGCTTCAAAAGAATATTAACTGAAAAAGAATATCTGCATGATTCAAAAGGGGAGATTGTTAAAGTTTGCGTCAGATGCCAAAAAGACATAACATCTTCTATTTCTATAAAAAGGGGGAGATTGTTAGGTTTATTAATTGTATAGAATAGAAGATTACATTTTGAGTGAAGTTTGTATTAATTACAAACTAGAGGGTCTTAATTGTAAATATACTCATGGAGTATATAAGTCTATGATTAAGGCTAATCATGTATCAATTGCCATAATCAATGATAAGAACTATGTGTTAATCAAGGTGTAATTAGTATTCTCTCATAGTTCTACACATGCAATTGAAGATTAGCTTGATACTTGAAGAATTAAGGGATTATCACAAAACAAATATGGAAAGCCTAACAATCGTCAAAGATACACTTTCGGGTCTAGAAGAATCGAAGGGGGTCAAATTGAAGAGAATAAGCGCTTTGAAGAACCAACCAAAACTGAAGAGGATGAGAAGAAATGCTACAACTATGCTAGAATTGGGCACTTCATCAAGGATTGTAGAAAACCAAAAACCAAGGATACCGAGTAATACAAGAGCAAGTTGAGGCTGATACGGAAGAAAGCTAGTGGGAAAGTGTTGGGGAGATAATCACTTCACCCTAATAATTAACTCTGCCTATCCTAAAACATCGAATTTGATGATAACCAAACCCTACATTCAGTATAACTTAGAAAGAATTCAAACATGTGTTGTTTGAATAAGATTCTGTAGAAATATGCTAAGTATGGAACCATCAGCTGAGTATCAGATCCTACTCAAAGTATCAGCCAAGGGATATTAGCTAAGGAGCATCAGATGAAGAAAACAAGTGAAGAAGACCATCAGCCGAGGAAAGAAAACCATTAGCTGAGTGAAGAAAATTGATCAGCTGAGTGCCTACACCATCAGCTGAGCAAAGACTTTGCTCAGCTACTCCATCAGCTGAGTGAACAAATGGATCAGCTAAGGCCCAAAGCATCAGCTAAGTAAGTCTTCACTTAAACAAGTCATCTCTCCACATAAACTGATGTATTTAAATGACCAGCTGAGCATTCTTGATCAACTGACCATACAAATACATGAGCTTATGCCCTCCTAAGTTTGCTATTGATCAACTGAGCATCCATATGATTAGCTGAGCAATATGTATCAACTGAGTCCTAACAAAAAGTGATCAACCGATATATTTTGTCAACTGAGTAGTGAAATTCAGAGTTCCTAGTACAGTCTGTTAGTTGAGTCGAGCAAAATGTCAAATCTGCTCTATCTTTTCAGATTGAAAGTCATATGTAAAAGGCAGAACATGTGTTGTTCTATTATGCCTTAGCTCTTTGTTTGTAAAAGTAAAATGCACTTTTTGGATCAAGTATGAGACAAAAAGGTTTGATCTTATCCTCTAGAAAAGGATCAAGCTGGCAATCCCATACTTGGTAAAGTCAAATCAAACAGAAGCATGGTGTTGTTTAAAGTACAAGCATGGAAAGGGAAAGAAACTTCTACACAACAGTAGATGTGGGTTTTAATATTTTATATTGTGAGTGGGTTGGACTTTTGCAGAAAAGTACAATTACTTTTATCAAACAGTTGATTAAAGAAACTTTACTTTTCACCCACCACCTTTACAATTAAAATATTATATTTCCACATCCTCTTTGTCTCCTTCCTTCATGCAACCGGATACGCCAGGATTTCTATATATACCCATGCATGGTGGACATGCAAAATACAACACAGTGAATTCTCTGCTCCACAGAAAGAAAATCTCATCAGATGAGATATTGGTAGAGTTTAAGCATGTGTAGAATCAAACTTGTTCATGTGTTGAACACTCTATATATATTAGTTGTTTTAGAGTTAGCTTGTCTATGTGTTAGACAAATAGATTGCCACCTTTTATTGTACTTAGAATTTCCGCTTCTAGTACATATAATTCTTGATTCAATATCAATAAGAATTATATAAAAGTATATCGGTGTGTCTTTAAATTTTAAAAGCTAAAGTTTGTATTCAACCCCCCCTTCTACAAACATTTGTTGTTGTGTACTCAATCTGGGACTAACAACTGGTATCAGAGCAGGTTAAATAATCAATATCTAGATCTATTTTGCTTACTCTACAACTGCTTCTACCCTTCTCAAAATGGCATCATCATCAAACAACATGAATATCTCAAACACTGGGTCTTTAACAAGATGTCCCATATTTGATGCAGAAAATTTCTCCATGTGGAAAAGTAGAGCACATCTTTTCTTATCCACCTTTGATATCCAAATGCTTGAAATAGTCACTGATGGTCCTTATGTTCCAACATCAGTGTTATCCATTCCATCAGAATCCGAAGGTCAAACCTCTACAACAGAAAGAATCATAACCAAACCCATGTATCTGTGGACAGATGAAGATAAGAGGTTCGTTAGCCTAGATGTTAAGGCTAGATCAGCACTTGTCTCTGCACTACCTAATGAGATCTATCATCAAGTGCTTAACTGTACTTCTGCTAAAGAGATGTTAGATACACTCATAGTTGCATATGAAGGGACTAAAGATGTGAAGGAGAACAAGAAGCTCCTCCTCAACAGAGAGTGTGAATTCTTCTTTGCTCAGAAAGGTGAGAGTCTTACACAGACATGCACCAGGTTCAACTGCCTAGTAAATGACTTAAAGAGGGCAGACATAACCAAGAGCAACTTTGTTTTGGTGAACAATTTTCTATACTCCCTCCCTGAAACATGGGATCACTTTGTCACTCTACTAAGGTATAGTGAGAAGATAAAGGGAATGTCTCTGGTTGTTCTCTATGGTAACTTACTAAACCATGAGCAATCAGTCAAGCAAAGGAAGTTGTCATCCAAGGAGATAAAGGAGGTCGTGAAAGCTGCACCAACTGCCCTTGTATCAAGAGATACAAAGATGAGAAGCTTTGCAGCTATTGGTTTTGGCTCTGATGAAGAAGGAGATGAAGAGGAGAGTGCTAGAGAAAGTGATGAGGAGAATGATTGTGAGGAGAATAACTTAGAGGAGTTAGTTGAAGGTGTAGCAATGCTGGTTAAGAAGTTCAGACCTTTCAAGAAGGGAAAGGGTGTCAAGAGGTTCAGCAAGAGGCCATCAAAGTTTGTCAAGTCCAAATCTACATTTGATGCCTCCTCAACAGAGTGTTATAAGTGTGGCAAGATTGGCCACATAGCCAGTGACTGTAAGTCCAAAGATAACACTGTTCTTCATCTGTGCCAAAGCAGGAGGGCAAAATTGATTATGAAGCCAAGTATAAGAAACTCCTTGCTGCTGTCCTTGACAAGAAGAAGAAGAAAGCCCAGGGCCAAGTTCTTGTAGCAGAAGAAGAAGATTGGGTAGAAGAAGATCTTTCCTCAGATGAAGATGAGGTGATCTCTGCTCAGTTCTGCATGATGGCCAACAACAATTATGGTAGTTCCTTTGATGAAGGCATGAAAAAGGCTGCAAAAGCTTGTTCAACTACCAACTGGGATCCTTCTTCTATGTATTAGGTTGGAAAATTTATTAACTATGATGATAATGAGAAGAATGCTATGTTTGATTACTTGTGTATTGATTTCCAATCTGGTATTCAAAGAGAGAAGACGCTAAAACTAGAAGAAGAATCACTCAAGGAAAAATTAATTCTTAAAGATGAGGAACTTAAGCAGATAACAATCTTAAATGATGAGCTAGCAAATCAAAAGATACTTAAGGAGATCTTAGTAAAAGAAACTAGTGAAGCAACCAAAAAGTTCAATGACCTCCAAAAAGTAGTAAAGTCTTGGTGTGTATCTGCAGAAAAGACCACTCAGTGTGTCATGGAGCAGATACCCAAACAAGTTCAAGTTATTATTGGTGGGAATTACTCAGAGGCTGCTAACTATTTTGATTCTAATATGAACCTTAATATCTTAAACAAAGCTGACATTTTGCCACAGACTTTTCACATGACTGTTAAAGGCAAAAGTGTGTTCACAAATAAGTTTAGTAGAAGTAAAAGTTCCCACTCAAAAGAATCAATTATTCCTTCTGTTGAATCATCCTCTAGTAAGATTTCAGAATGTAAAAATACTAAGAATACAATGTCAAAGGATGTCAGTAAAGGAAAGGAATCATTGGTTGAGACCTCAGAGACATTATGTTGTCAAACCTTAAAAACAGATGACTTAAATCTTAGTATTTCACAAAATGAGGAATCATTAGCTAAAACTACTCTACCAACTGATAGGTTAGTAGATGATAAATGCTCAGCTGATGACCTGTCAGCTGATCATACCTCATCTTCTAAACAATTAGTTGATCCAGAAGTAATTAACTCACTTTCCATAAAAGAAACTATGAGTAAAAAGAATCACGTTCACATTGTTCCCATTTCTGCCACTCAAAAGATTGGTAAAAAAACTTTCTAAAAACAAAGATCAATCCAAGGTGCCTGTAAATAAAGACCTAAGAAATTTACAGGATAAGCTTCCTAAGCTGAATGGTCAAGTTAGTCAAATGATGACTGATAATTGTCAAATAACTAATAAGAAAAGTCATAGGCATTCAAACAATGTTGTTCAATGCTCCAAGGCCACAAAATCCCAAAAATGTTATAAATGTGGAAGCAAAGAGCATAAGGTATTTCAATGTTCTTTAGAATGGAATTCAAGACAGCGGACTTGTAATGATAACATAGTTATTCCACAGGGATCCACTAAGTGGAAAGCTAGGTGCATTCCACAGGGATCCACTAAGTAGTGGATTCCTACTTGTGTCACTAAGTCTTCTTTCATTCTATGTATCAGGGTGTTGGTTCATGGTGTCTTGACAGTGGATGTTGAAGAACTATGACAGGTAACAAGGCTTTGCTCAGTAACTACAAGAAAGAGAGAGCTCCAAGGGTGACTTTTGGTGACAACAATCATGGGCAAACAAAAGGCTATGGTGAACTTCATAATGGAAACCTCAAGCTGTCCAAAGTTTCATATGTCAAAGGGCTGAAATACAATCTCATAAGCATAAGTCAATTGTGTAATGGAGATAATGAAGTTCACTTCACAAAGACAGGAGGCTCCATAATAAATAAAGAAGGTAATACAGTGTTAAGTGCCAAGAGAACCAAGGATGTGTACACACTTGACATGTCCTCTGGTGACCCTTCAAAGGAAACATGTTTGTACTCCAAAAATAATGAGGATACAAACTGGCTATGGCACAAAAGGCTTTCCCACCTTAACTTCAAAAATATCAACAAGCTGAGCAAGGGTGAACTAGTATCAGGACTATCTTCTCTGACTTATCTTAAGCCTAAACCTTGCACTGCTTGGAGAAGGGAAAGTAGCATAAGACATCATTTCCATCCAAGTGGGCCTTCTCAATTACAGAACCTTTGTATATGTTGCACATGGATCTCTTTGGTCCTGTTGCAACTGCTAGTATTTGTGGAAGTAAGTATGCTCTTGTAGTAGTTGATGAATTCTCAAGATACACTTAGGTTTTATTTCTTAAAGCAAAGAGTGAGGCTGCTGAAGAGCTTATATGTTTTATCAAGAAGATGGAAGTATTGAATGGCAATATGGTGATGAGTCTTAGAAGTGATCATGGAATTGAATTCAAAAATCAATCTCTGGAATCTTTCTGTGATGAGAAAGGGATATCTCAAAACATCTCTGCTCCAAGATCCCCATAACAAAATGGTGTAGCTGAAAGGAGAAATAGAACATTGATTGAAGCTGCCAGAACCATGTTGTGTGAAAGTGGGTTATCTTTTAATTTCTGGGCTGAGGCTGTAAATTGTGCATGTTTAACACAGAACATGTCCCTTATTATCAAGAGGCGCAACAAAACACCATATGAAGTGCTCAAGGGAAGGAATCCAAGCATCATCTTTCTGCACATTTTTGGTTGTCAATGCTTCATACTCAATCAAAAAGATCAATTGCAGAAGTTTGCTCCAAAAGCTGATGAAGGAGTGTTTGTAGGTTACTCAGTGATTTCCAAAGCAAACAGAATATACAAACTCAGAACCAAAGTCATAGAAGAATCCATCAATGTAAGTTTCAATGAAAATGACTTTGTTGCTTCCTGTTCTTCTAATCATGTTTTAGGTGAAGAATTTAATGATCTCATGCAAACTAGAGAAGACATTCGAGAGCAAGTTGATCCCTCTCCACCAACTGCTCATGATATAAATGAACCTGTTCCTATTCAAGTCTTTAACCATGTACAACCATCCCCATCCAATCCTATACCTCTACTGAATAATGTGGAAAATGACTCAACATCATTGGATTCTAATTCCATATCACACATTCCCTCTTCAGTAGAGATACCCACAGATTGCAACAATGAAGTTATATCAGCCACTCAAAATGAACTCATTTCTACTGCTGATAGTCAACATATAACTTCTTCTCCCCAAATCCAAATGAATCCCAATTCTCAAGAAATCCAAAAAGCCTTCAAAGACCTCAAGAACCATCCTCATAATTTGGTGATAGGCAATATAGATGATCCAGTTAGAACAAGATCAAAATCTTGCAACATCTGTTTATATTCTGGATTTGTCTCAATGATAGAACCAAAGAAGGATGATGAAGCTCTCAATGATCCCCACTAGGTGACTGCCATGCAAAAGGAACTGGCAGAATTCAAAAGAAATAATATATGGACCTTGGTACCCAAACCAAAGGATAAAACCATCATTGGAACAAACTAGTTGTTCTGAAACAAGCTAGATGACAATGGGAAAATCATCAGAAATAAAGCAAGGCTAGTGGCACAGGGGTATTGCCAAGAAGAAGGTATTGATTTTTATGAAACCTTTGCCCCTGTTGCAAGATTGGAAGCTATTAAACTGATCCTAGCCTATGCTGCCTTCAAGAACATCAAAGTATTCCAAATGGATGTGATAAGTGCATTTCTGAATGGAGATCTGAAAGAAGAGGTGTATGTGAAACAACCTCCTGGTTTTGAGGAGTCAAGCTTACCTGATCATGTATTCTTTCTAAACAAAGCTTTATATGGTCTTAAGCAAGCTCCAAGAGCCTGGTATGATACCCTCTCTTCTTTTCTCATTAACAAAGGTTTTACAAGAGGATGCATTGATAGCACTTTGTTTATAAGGAAGTACAAAGGTGATGTGATACTTGTGGAGATATATGTAGATGATATAATATTTGGGTCTACTAATTTGGAACTATGCAAAAAGTTTTCTAAACTCATGTCTGATAACTATCAGATAAGCATGATGGGTGAGTTAAACTATTTTCTTGGTTTGCAAATTAAACAAGAGGTTGATACTATTTTCATTCATCAAACAAAGTATGTCAAAGATTTACTCAAAAAGTTTGATTTTGAAAATTGTTCTTCAATGAAAACACCTATGTCTACTTCTATTAAGTTAGGAAAGGACATTGATGGCAAATCAGTGAACATTACTACTTATAAAGGAATGATTGGGTCACTTTTATACCTCACTACAAGTAGACCAGATTTAATATTTTCAACATATCTCTGTGTAAGATATCAAGCCGATCCAAAGGAATCACATCTTGCTGCTGTTAAAAGAATATTCAGATATCTCAAAGGAACTTCTAATCTTGGTCTTTGGTACCCCAAAGACTCATATTTCGAGTTAGTTGGATATTCTGATTCTGATTTTGCAGATTAGACAGAAAAGTACTTCAGGTGGTTGTCAACTTCTAGGAGGAAAATTGATTAGTTGGTCTAGTAAGAAACAAAATTCAGTATCAACATCAACTGCAGAGGCAGAATACATTGCTGCAAGAAGCTGTTGTGCTTAAATTTTATGGTTACAAAATCAACTACTTGACTATGATGTGAAGTTTGAAGACACCCCAATTCTGTGTGACAATACAAGTGCAATCTCCATCTCAAATAATCCAGTCATGCATTCAAAGACAAAGCATATTGAAATCAGACATCATTTTCTCAGAGATAATGTGCAAAAGAAGAAGGTAACTCTACACTACATCAACACTGATTTGCAACTTGCAGATTTGTTCACAAAGCCATTGGATGAAGCATCTTTAAGTCTTACTTAATCTATGTAAACTGAGTAATTGTGCTCAGCTGATACCTATCAGATGATCAAATTTCCTCAGCTGATCACTCTAAGATAAGAAGGAAATGCTCAGCTAAGTACTTCCCTCAGCTGATACTTCAAATTTTCACTGTCACCTAATATTTTTTCATCAGCTGATACCCTTCAGCTGATACATGTCAATGATCAGCTGATGGTTCAACACTTAGTAAATTTTCATATTTTGTAGTCATTTAATGCTTTTTAACCTTAGTTATTTACTCCGTCTGTCAGATTTCATTTAATAGCTAATTAATTTGTTTTACGTTAGAATTTTTATCAGTATCTAACGATCTCTGTTAACTACTCTTCATAAATATCACACTTCCTCTCTCATTCACCTTTACCTGTTCAAACTCTCCAAATTCCTTCTCTCTCTCTAAAAAGAACTACCCTAACTCTTCTCTCTCGATACTCACTGTTCATCATCTCTACCAAATGGCCACCTATATTCCAGACCCTGCTGTCAACCCTGGTGAGAATGTTGCTCCAAACCAACCAATGAACATAAGTCTAAACAACATTCTACTTTGCACCACCATTCCCGCCTCACGCGAAAATCAAGGCTATGAGTCTATGGTACAGTTTCTTCAGGCTCATCCTCTGTTTGAGAGCCATACTGCTGATCCTCACTACATATACCCCACAATCATTGGTGAGTTATGGTACCCCGCAACCTACAATCTAAACGACAATACTATCCACTGCACCCTAGCCCAGGGAAACTATCATCTTCAAATCACCACTGAAAGTCTTCGAGAAGCTACTAGTATTCCTCACTTCCCACCTTACACTGCTTTTCCCTCAAGAGCTCAAGTTCAAACCATTCTGCAAACCATCGGCTACAATGAGCCCGTTGTGCATGGTCAAGTGAAAGTATCTGCTCTTTCCCATCCATGGAAGTATCTGGCCAACGTGGTTATTCGCTGTTTTGGTCCCAAATCTGGAAGCCACCACCTCATCAATCGAACAGAGCTTCTGGTGCTCTATGCCCTAGTCTTTAGGGTAAACATTGATTTTGCTCAAGTCATATTTTCTGATCTTGTTGACAAAATCACTTAGAGCACGAACAAGAAATCATCAAGGTCTCAGGTGTCCTACATTCGATTTTTAAGCCTGATAGAAATGAGGGAGATTGGCGAAAATGATTATGTAAGCCTAACTGAACATCAAGAGCACATTCCTGTCCCTGCCATGGGTGAAAAAGGTATTCCATTTTATTAAGGCAAATAGAGGTCCTCCAATCACTGCTCAAATGCAAGAACTAATTGATGCTGCAAATGACAATACCAATGCTGGTAATGATGATGAAAGTAATGATGATAATGGTGGTGATGATGCTGAGGAAAGTCACACTGGCAATAACAATGATGATGATGATGTTGGTGATGGTGATGCCGGTCATGTTGGTGGTTCTGAGTTTACTCCCATAATTTCAATGGAAATGAGTCCTCTTGGTGGTGATGGTGATGCACACGAACAAGAAATCTCTGAGCAATTCCTTAAGCTCATTGACAGGAGTAGGCACATCATGTGCCAAGGTAAGGACAGTACTGATTCCACCTCAGAGGATATTCAAATGGTATTCCCAACCTTTGATAGCCCATCCTCCTCTCCAATCCATACACCAATCCAACAGCCAAGCTCTAGTAAACTTCATGTGGTCACTAGTTCTACTCCCATCCGTAGCCCCATATATACAAGGTCCACATAAGTGACTCATTTTAAGCACTTTGAGGTAGTGATGTAATACCCGTATTTTTGGAATATTATAATATTTATACATATGCAAGATTAGTTGGGTATTTAGTAAATTAGGTGTTTATAATGCCATTTATATGTTATATGTTGTATATGTAGATGTTAGATATAAAAGTGGTAATAAATGAAAAAGGAATGAAAGTAGTATGACCACTCATGTAACTATCTATATATATGTGTTTAACCTCCATATTTGAGAAAAAGAGTCAAAAATTCTGGAAGAATTGTGGAGAGAGAAGAGAGATAGTTTAGAAGATAATTTCAAGAGAAGAAGAAAGAATCAAGAGAAAATTGTTGACCCAAGTGTGTGGATTCAAGAATTTGGAGTTGTTCTTTATCTTCTTTAATTATGGGCTTGATTTGGGCAAAAGAAAGTGAAACATTCAACGGAAGCAAGATACAATACAAAAATAATAAGCTAACCAAACAAACACTTCCCATGGACCAATATCTAAACATGGAATTGCAACTAAATAAAAGAACAAGATGGATAGAAATGTACCAATGTGTAACCACTACAATCTTCCTCTTGTCAAGCTTCAAGAATCCAAACTAGAATTCCTCTAGTGAAGTCCACCCCATGCACACTTGATTCCCCAATGCTGGTAGGTTGGCGTTAGACACCAAAACAACAACCAAATTGTGTGTACCACACTCTATTGTGCATCAAACTTGATCACAAAGAAGAAAAGCAATTAGAGAGAGACTTCTCATGAACAAGAACTCTACAACTACCAAGAGTCTGTTCCTTGGCACAGAAAAACGTATCTCTCTTAACACAACACTTAATCTCATTAAAATGTGTGGTTAAGAATGTTAATTCTGCTGTTACAGTGATCATACACGGCCCGTGTTGGCCAAGACGGCCGTGTAGGCCCAAAGCCCACGGCCTCAATTGGGCCAAGTTAGCCCGTGTCTAACAGACCCAACACGGCCCGTGTTCAACTACACGGCCGTGTAGGCCCAAAGCACATGGCCTCTACTTGTGCCAAAACGCCCCATGCTAGTTGGGCTGGACACGGCCCGTGTTCAAGAACACGGCCCGTGTACCATGCTGCCAAAACCCATTTTGGCCTTTTTCTCTCTTTTGTTTGATCGTGTCGCCGGAATCAATACTTGGTGTGTGACCCAATAGGCCTATACTTCATTAGCAGTGCTATTAACTCGTTCGTGCAGCGGGCATATTCCAACAGACTCCCACTTGCACGTGGCACGACTACGAAAAATAACACAAACATAGAGCGGCCTCTAGCAAGACATCTATGCTCCCAAGTCAGTATAGGGTATGCCACTCTTGACAAGATCCCAATCATAAAATGATTGTCCTAAAGATAAATGAACATATACATCCCTTTGTTCGCGATATCCTATGTGAACACAAGGCATGGAATATAGTCAACCTTCAGATCGTTCACGATTATGTTTCTCGATTCTAGATTAGTGGTGACCAACAAACCAAGCTAACATTGATCCATCATCAATATAACTTGAGCACGACCATGCATATGAACGTCAGCACTCAATCATTGAGGGGCCCAAGGATATCTTCTCTATACATAGAGGAACAAATTCCTTTCGACTACATAGTCCCGCCACATAGATAATACTTTACCCAATCATCTCCCTTATAACGACCAGTTACGTACCGCGTTAGAAAACGATCAAAGCAAAGCAGACCTATGCTTTGGGATCACATGTATCTCTAGTTTAAGGATGAAACGCCATCATCATCCCGAGTTACTTATGACTAGAACCATGAAGCAAACTCGGGTGCGGGTCCTCCAATCACTTGAAACCCCTTTCAAGTATATGCAAGAATCACGTTTAACAAAACCAACTCTTTACCTCAACCTTAATTTATACTTCCTTCCCACAAAGTATAACCGATTGTGAAGATTTTAGAATGAAAAACATTCACGGAAGTGTTTAAACATGCTAAGATGGAACACAATAAGGATTCATAAAATACCCGCCCTCGGCGTATTATTAAATCTCCATTTAATAATCGATATGGTATGAATTACAATGCTGCTTAACATCCCCAAAACATAAGTACAAATCAATCATAAACCAAAACATATTCAAGCCAAGTTATACGCATTAAACATGCTAATGGACCTAGTATGACAAACACCACTAGCCCATAACAACGGCTTAACTAGTGGATTTATCCCACAACATCCACTAGATCTTTTGTTATTCAATTATATCTCTTTTGACAAGACTACTTCAAAAGTATGCATCAAAGAGATCTTACTTTTCAAAAAAGGTTAAAGTAATCACACCCTCATTGTCTCAAAAAGCCCACAATAGGGTTAAGTGATACTTAATGTGACATTCGGCAACAAATTTCCCAGGTTAGCCATTAGAAATTCTAATTATAAGCCTAGTATGACTAAAAATAGTAATTATGACTTAAATACATCCATAATAATATTAGATTTCATAGAAATCCCGCCTATATGGTTAGAACCTTCCGGAGCTCGAAAAATCGAATTATTACGAGTCAAGAATTACAAATCAGGTACAATAATAAAAATAATATCAATTAAAATAATTAAATAAATTATGATAAATGTAAATAATTTAAAATATAAAACATATAAAAATAAACTCATAAAAGTAATAAAAACTTTGTAATTAAAACATTTAAACAAAATCAACAATGATACAAAATTCATTTAAACCAATTACACATAATTATTCAAAAAAAAAAAAAGAAAAAACCCCCCCCCCCCCAATGAGGCCGGCCACCTCTACCCCCCCCCCCCCCTCAAATTTCTCTTGCCTCCTTCTCTTCCCAAGAACACCACTTGATCTCCCCCATGCTCTATATAAGCCCCCTACTACTCTTTATCATTTCCTTTACCACCACACTCCATCTCTTCTCTTTTCTCTCTTCTTCTTTCACCAACAAAATCTCCCAAATACATCCAAGTCTTGATCATCTCTTGAAGATCAAAGACAAAATCAAGGAAAAGAGTGGTAAGATGATCATAAAACACCCATCTCTACTCTTCTACCTTTCTTCTCTTTTTCTTTCTTCTCTCTTTTATTTATTTTCTTTGTTGTTCATCTTATTTCCTTTATTTATATATATATAATCATGTAAATATAAACATCCTACCAATGTTGTAAGGAGCACATGAAATGTGCATCATCCTACCGTTGTTGTATAGAACTTAATCAACTAAAAATCAAGAAAAAAATAAGACTTTGATCATGCATGTGTTTCATCTTAACAAATGTTGTAAGGAACACATAAAATGTGTATCATCCTACCATTGTTGTAAGAACACATGGATTATCAAAGCTTATACTCATACAATATGATTATTCATGAATATAAACATGTTATATTAAAGTTATGAACCATAAGCAAAAAGAATCACAAATCTGGCAGAATCTGATGTTAGAACTCCTCACTTGTTTTTGTTATATCTGGAGTTCTAGGTATCAAAATCAGTTGATTCTTTTTGCTAATCTTAGTTTAAAGTGTTACCTTTCATTTAAACCTGGATTCACTAATTTTCATGAACGTTTGATCCTTCAAACATATTTAAAAAGACCCATATGTTGAATCTGGAAGTCTGGCAGATTTAGAAGGGTACACTTTAAACGCGTGTAACTAACTCATTCTTGGGTCAAATTACGTCTAGTGTTTTTTAAAAGTTTAATCTGTGAGTCGTGGTTATTTCCCAGTTTGAATAATGTAAAAAGGAGGTCGTATGAGCCCTAAACAGACGTTTTAGTAACAACATGTCATCCAGACACTGATCAGTGGACATCCTATACACTTTTAATTATTAAAAATACTAAACATGGATTATAAATTCCTATATTTTTACTGGACATTCTAGAAACATGTAGTAAGATTATATTAAAATATCAAGCCTTAATATGACTCCTAAATTATAGTTTTTAATTTTTAAAGTTCAACTCAAAGAACTGAAAATTTCAGTAAACACTTATGATTCATAGAAAAATAGAGACAACCTTTAACTATTTAAATAAATAAGTTAACCACAAATAAATAATACAAAATAATAAATAAAATAAGTCTAATAGAGCTACATACCTTTTATATTAGGAAAGGAGCTTCGGTAGGAACAAGAAATCCTCACAAGAAAACACCTTTGCATACCGAGTGAGTATCATAGCCCCTTTTTACCGTATTTTATATTATTTTTGGGGTGAAAGCATGTGTATACGTTTCATGAAAAGTTTATTGCCTATCTTCTTATTTATTTCAAATATTATTTTGAGCACTTATGGTATTATTCTTTGATGTGCTTGGGTGATCGTTGTAAGGCCCTTTCGTTGGACATTATTCCTTAACTCCGCTAGTGAGCCGATGGTATTAGTAAGTAGCGCTATTTGGAGATTCCGACGTCTCCCATTTATGGTTGACGAACTATAGATGTACTTTACCACTACTAACGTCATTTAATATAGGCGTTAGGTTTATCATGGGCAATTGGTTGTCGGCTAGGTTGGATAATGGCTCAAGCAATAATCATCATAGTCTATTACTACCATGTGCAACGTTTTGGGCAATATAATACATCTTCTATCATTATTTCATACTTGGATTTTTATCCAAAAACTTCCATCAATTATTTAAACTTTTCTCATTTAAAAGATATTTTGTGCATACATTAAAAACCTATGAACTCACCAACTCTAGTAGTTGACACTTTTCTTTTACCCGTGCTTTCAGGTGACCGCCGTTAGGTACCTTATGCTTACAAACATGATGTGTGGCATCTTCATCTTCATCGTCACATTTTATAAAAACCATATTTATTTTATTTACGCATCGTACAAGACAATTTCCTTTAAATATTATTCGGTTGTGTAACTTTTATTTATCTTTCATCCGAACTACTTATTTTGTTAATTTAATCTAATGGTTATTATCTATTTACCTTGTGCGATGATATCTTGTGCTGTGACACCTCGTGTTTCCGCTTTAGCGGGGTGTGACAGATTTGGTATCAGAGCCTAAGGTTATAGAGAATGTTGTTTTTCTTATGGGGGGAAAACAACAACTATGACCAAAGGTTTATAAAAATAATTTTACAAATAATTTTGTTTAAAATGCATCAAGTGTATTGATAATATAATTAAGCTGAGTACCACATGGTTATACCTCAATTAGACAAAGCTTGATCACCTATGTCTAATTTAGCTATGTACGATATGGCACTTAGGTTAGTTATAATAAAAATATACTTAGAACCAAAATTTTATTTACTTTCTTTCTAGATCATGATCATTGTGTGTGTGCATGAGCATAACATTCATATATAGACAATTTAAGTTATGAATTTAGTAAATAAGTCTATTCAAACCTTGCAGATCATGTCAAGCGAAAGTGAACCTACCGAGAACAGCCAAAGATCTTCCACCGATAGTAACCAATCCCCACAATACCAGCTGCCTGAAGGATTCTTAGAACCCCTACGTAGACCCGTAAGGATCTTTGACATTCCCTCCTCTCAACCACACCAAAACCCAAACCCCGGAACAACCGGGCCTCGGGTTAGACAAACTGCCCGAAAGAGGGTAGCCATTCCAGTACGAGCAACCGTAGCACCACCCCAGCATACCATGGGAGAAACTTCCCGGCAGGTGAACGAGCCAGTAAGAGCCCTCACGGGAATCCCGATGATACCTTCATCCGGGATGACCGACGAGGAAAAGAGGAGATTCCACCACATGTCTCTGGAGCTATATAACATAAGAGGCATGTTAGATTACCAAACCTACAGGGTTAGTTCGTGCTTAGACATGGCGGACCTTAACCACCATCACGCAAGGCAAGCCTTAGAGGCGGCTCAAGACTAATTAGGCTAATGCATACATGCTTAGTTTTAGGGGTTGTGTTGATGATGTTAGTGGGGCTAGCTTACATTGGAATTGGGCGCTAGATGGGTTGGAGTGGATCTACTTTGTGTTTTAATGTCCTTCTCTTTTGTTGATTATGAACTAAAATATCCTATGTTGGTTTGAAGGATGTATGATTGTATGGCTACTATTAACTCCTTATTAATATATATGGCATCTTATAAAGAGCCAATTTTGGTAATTATTTTGTGCCAAGTGAATGATTGATTATTTAATTAAATCTCGTACTATTAAGTCATATTTAATGCCATGAATGAATTACACATGTTACACATAGAGTAGTATGATAAAACCGATTAGATTGAGTGACTAAAAATCGTCGTGTGATTGTGCTCTAGAACGATGCCTCCACGAAGAGCAAACCCCGAGTTAGATCAACTTGTCATGGAACAAGTGATTGCAACATTACCCAACATAGTTAGCCAAGTTGCTGCTGGGCTTCAAACAAACCAAGGAGTACCAACCCCAACCCAAGATTGCAACTACAAAACCTTTAGGGCCTGCAACCCTAAAGAATTCTTTGGAACGGAAGGAGGTGTGGGTCTACTAAACTGGATTGAAAGCATGGAATCAGTCCTTAGCATCAGTAAATGTACGGAAGCAAACAAGGTGGAGTTTGCAGCATGTCTTCTGCAAGGGCGAGCCTTATCGTGGTGGAATATCCAACTGCAAACGCTTGGAAGAAATGCCGCGCACCAACTCACCTGGGATGCATTCCTCAGGCTATTAAGGGACGAATTTTGCTCGAGGAGTGAAATTCAAAAGCTAGAAGCCGAGCTGTGGAATCATGAAATGATCGGGGATGACATCAACTCCTATACCACCCGATTTCATGATTTGGCCAAGCTGGTGCCGCACTTGGTGACCCCGGAAGAAAACCGTATCGATAGATACATTTGGGGTCTAGCCCCTGAGATCCGGGCAAATGTCACGGCTGCAAACCCCAACACCATCCAAAGTGCGGTAAATCTAGCTACAAGACTTACCCACAATGCCATCCGATCGGGATCGCTTGGGAGCAACAAGGACAAGGGTAAGAGGAAGCTTGAGGAGATGCCGAGGAAGCCATCCGGTGGAGAAGCTGCGAGGACTCAAAAAAGGGCTAGGAACTTCGGAGCTCAGGCGCAAGCGGCCGATAAAGGATGGAGATCCTACCCTAAATGTGACAAGTGCCACAAACACCACGAAGGGAAATGCATGGTGTGCTTTAGGTGTAAGCGGCTAGGACACCTCAGCAAAACTTGCCGAGTAAAGCCATGCTTTAAATGCGGAAGTCTGGAGCACCATGGCACCGTCTGCTCGCGGCCAACTCAAGGGTCTAATTATAATCAAGCACGTCCTGCAAGCCAAAGTAACCAAGGAAATCAAGCACGAGGCAGGGTGTTTGAGTTTGGAGCAAATGAAGCTAGACAAAACCCCGATGTCGTTACAGGTACGTTTCCTCTAAACGGTTATTACGCATCAGTACTATTTGATTCAGGGGCCGATAAAAGCTTCATATCATTAAGATTTAAGTTAAGGCTAAACCTAAAAACCATAGAAATGAAAGAGCCTTACATCATTGAATTTGCTAACGGTCAGAAAACTAGCGTTAAGGACATAATCCCTGGTTGTACCTTAGGCTTAGCCGATAAAACATATACCATAGATTTAATCCCACTTGAAATGGGAAGTTTCGACATAGTTGTTGGGATGGATTGGCTTTCTAGCCATCGAGCGGAAATCTGTTGCTTCGAAAAGATCGTCCGAATTCCGACGCCTGATGGTGAGACACTTAAGGTGTATGGAGAAAAATCCGGAAGGGATTTCAAGATAATCTCATCCATCAAGATGAGAAATTGCTTAAGGAAAGGAAACGAGGCATTCCTAGCACATATAATCAATAAGAAAACATGTGAGAAAAACATTCAAGAAATTCCCGTCGTGCGAAACTTTCTTGAAGTATTTCCGGAAGATTTGCCAGGATTACCCCCGAATCGGCAAGTCGAATTCCATATCGATCTAGTCCCTGGAGCGGCTCCCGTGGCAAAAGCACCATATCGACTCGCCCCATCAGAAATGCAAGAGCTATCGGCACAACTACAAGAATTACTCGACAAAGGTTTCATTCAACCAAGTTCATCCCCTTGGGGAGCCCCAGTTCTTTTCGTCAAAAAGAAGGACGGATCGCTACGAATGTGTATCGACTATCGGGAACTCAACAAGTTAACAATCAAGAACCGATACCCTCTCCCTCGAATCGATGATCTGTTCGACCAACTTGAAGGCGCCAAATATTTTTTGAAAATCGATCTTCGCTCGGGATATCACCAATTGAGAGTTCGCGAAGAAGACGTCCCCAAGACCGCCTTTAGAACCCGCTATGGACATTATGAGTTCTTAGTTATGCCTTTTGGGTTGACTAACGCTCCAGCAGTATTTATGGACTTAATGAATAGGGTCTGTAGACCATATCTAGATAAGTTTGCTATAGTGTTCATAGACGACATCCTCATCTATTCGCGAAGCAAGGAAGATCATGAGCATCATTTGAAATTAATCTTAACACTACTCAAGGACCAGAAGTTGTATGCCAAATTCTCTAAGTGTGAATTTTGGATCCGAGAAGTACACTTCCTTGGTCATGTAGTTAATTCAAATGGAATTCATGTCGATCCAGCAAAGATCGAAGCAATCAAAAAGTGGGAAGCACCAAAGACGCCAACTGAGATTCGACAATTTCTAGGTCTGGCAGGATATTATAGGCGATTCATCGAAAACTTTTCACGCGTGGCTCAACCATTAACGACTCTGACTCAGAAGGATAAGAAATTCATTTGGGGAGATAAGCAAGAAGAAGCCTTTCAAACCTTAAAGCAGAAGCTATGCAACGCACCTATCTTGGCATTGCCAACTGGATCAGAAAACTTTGTGGTCTATTGTGACGCATCACACCAAGGGTTGGGATGTGTTTTAATGCAAAAAGACAAAGTTATCGCCTACGCTTCGAGACAATTGAAGGTTCATGAGAAAAACTACACTACTCATGATTTGGAGCTAGGAGCGGTAGTGTTTGCACTCAAAATATGGAGACACTACTTATATGGCACCAAGTGTACCGTCTACACTGACCATAAGAGTCTCTAGCATATTTTTGATCAAAAGATGCTCAATATGAGACAAAGGCGATGGGTAGAACTACTCAATGATTATGATTGCGAAATCAAATATCACCCAGGCAAGGCCAATGTGGTAGCCGACGCGTTGAGTAGGAAGGAAAGAGTAAAACCAACGAGAGTACGAGCATTAGGAGCTGTAGTGCAAACAAGTCTGAAAGGAAGGATCCTTGAAGCTCAGGAGCAAGCATTAAAAGAAGAAAATCTAAAAGAGGAAACCCTTCGTCATTTGGAGCACAGGTTTGAGATTGGAACTGACGGAGTACGTTACTTCGAAAAGAAGGTTTGGATACCCAAGGTAGATAACATAAGGTTAACGATATTGGATGAGGCACATAAGTCTAAGTATTCTATTCATCCCGGAGCCGATAAAATGTACAAGGATTTGAAGGAATACTATTGGTGGCCCGGAATGAAGAAGGATGTCGCCCTATACGTGGGGAAATGTTTGACTTGTGCAAGGATTAAGGCAGAACACCAGAAACCCTCTGGATTACTGCAGCAACCCGAAATCCCGGAATGGAAATGGGAACAGATAACTATGGATTTTGTGACTAAGTTACCCCGATCCGCAAAAGGGTACGATGCCATCTGGGTAGTAGTAGACCGGCTTACAAAGTCAGCACATTTCCTACCCATTCGTGAAGATTACAAGATGGAAAAGCTGGCACGAATCTACATCAATGAGATCATCATGCGTCATGGAGTGCCCATCTCTATCATCTCGGATAGGGATAGTCGCTTCACTTCCCGATTTTGGCAATCACTTCAGAAAGCATTGGGAACGCGAGTCAATTTAAGCACCTCTTACCACCCCCAAACAGACGGACAATCGGAAAGGACCATTCAAACGCTGGAAGATATGTTACGTGCTTGTGTGTTAGATTTTGGTGGGAGCTGGGACTCGCATTTGCCACTGGTTGAATTTTCATACAATAATAGTTATCACACCAGTATCCAGTGTGCACCTTATGAAGCATTATACGGACGCAAATGTAGATCCCCGCTCAGCTGGTTGGAAATCGGAGACCGACAATTGTCCAGACCAGACGTCGTACAGGAAACCACTGATAAGATAAAGATTATCAGGGAAAGGCTCAAAACCGCTAAGGACCGACAAAAGAGCTACGCCGACAATCGCAGGAAACCCCTAGAGTTTCAAGTTGGCGATAAAGTTCTACTAAAGATATCACCTTGGAAAGGGATAGTGCGTTTTGGTAAAAAGAACAAGTTAAGTCCCAGGTATGTTGGGCCGTTCGAGATAATCGAAAGGATCGGACCGGTAGCCTACAAGCTAAAACTGCCACAAGAACTGAGCGCCATCCATGACACGTTCCATGTGTCAAATTTAAAGAAATGCCAAGCGGAGGAAACCTTAATCTTACCCTTAAAAGATGTGCAAGTTGATGACCGGTTGCACTTTGTAGAAGAACCAATCGAAATCCTTGACCGGGAGGTCAAAAGACTAAGGAGAAGCAGGATCCCTATCTTAAAAGTTCGTTGGAACTCAAGGCACGGGCCTGAATACACTTGGGAGCGAGAGGATTATATGAAACTCAAATATCCACACCTCTTCGCCAAAAAGGAAGTCCAAGACGTCAACGATTAATTTCGGGACGAAATTCTTTTAATCAGGGGAGACTGTGACATTCGGCAACAAATTTCCCAGGTTAGCCATTAGAAATTCTAATTATAAGCCTAGTATGACTAAAAATAGTAATTATGACTTAAATACATCCATAATAATATTAGATTTCATAGAAATCCCGCCTATATGGTTAGAACCTTCCGGAGCTCGAAAAATCGAATTATTACGAGTCAAGAATTACAAATCAGGTACAATAATAAAAATAATATCAATTAAAATAATTAAATAAATTATGATAAATGTAAATAATTTAAAATATAAAACATATAAAAATAAACTCATAAAAGTAATAAAAACTTTGTAATTAAAAGATTTAAACAAAATCAACAATTATACAAAATTCATTTAAACCAATTACACATAATTATTCAAAAAAAAAAAAAAAAAAAAAACCCCCCCCCCCCAATGAGGCCGGCCACCTCTACCCCCCCCCCCCCCCCCTCAAATTTCTCTTGCCTCCTTCTCTTCCCAAGAACACCACTTGATCTCCCCCATGCTCTATATAAGCCCCCTACTACTCTTTATCATTTCCTTTACCACCACACTCCATCTCTTCTCTTTTCTCTCTTCTTCTTTCACCAACAAAATCTCCCAAATACATCCAAGTCTTGATCATCTCTTGAAGATCAAAGACAAAATCAAGGAAAAGAGTGGTAAGATGATCATAAAACACCCATCTCTACTCTTCTACCTTTCTTCTCTTTTTCTTTCTTCTCTCTTTTATTTATTTTCTTTGTTGTTCATCTTATTTCCTTTATTTATATATATATAATCATGTAAATATAAACATCCTACCAATGTTGTAAGGAGCACATGAATTGTGCATCATCCTACCGTTGTTGTATGGAAATTAATCAACTAAAAATCAAGAAAAAAATAAGACTTTGATCATGCATGTGTTTCATCTTAACAAATGTTGTAAGGAACACATAAAATGTGTATCATCCTACCATTGTTGTAAGAACACATGGATTATCAAAGCTTATACTCATACAATATGATTATTCATGAATATAAACATGTTATATTAAAGTTATGAACCATAAGCAAAAAGAATCACAAATCTGGCAGAATCTGATGTTAGAACTCCTCACTTGTTTTTGTTATATCTGGAGTTCTAGGTATCAAAATCAGTTGATTCTTTTTGCTAATCTTAGTTTAAAGTGTTACCTTTCATTTAAACCTGGATTCACTAATTTTCATGAACGTTTGATCCTTCAAACATATTTAAAAAGACCCATATGTTGAATCTGGAAGTCTGGCAGATTTAGAAGGGTACACTTTAAACGCGTGTAACTAACTCATTCTTGGGTCAAATTACGTCTAGTTTTTTTTAAAAGTTTAATCTGTGAGTCGTGGTTATTTCCCAGTTTGAATAATGTAAAAAGGAGGTCGTATGAGCCCTAAACAGACGTTTTAGTAACAACATGTCATCCAGACACTGATCAGTGGACATCCTATACACTTTTAATTATTAAAAATACTAAACATGGATTATAAATTCCTATATTTTTACTGGACATTCTAGAAACATGTAGTAAGATTATATTAAAATATCAAGCCTTAATATGACTCCTAAATTATAGTTTTTAATTTTTAAAGTTCAACTCAAAGAACTGAAAATTTCAGTAAACACTTATGATTCATAGAAAAATAGAGACAACCTTTAACTATTTAAATAAATAAGTTAACCACAAATAAATAATACAAAATAATAAATAAAATAAGTCTAATAGAGCTACATACCTTTTATATTAGGAAAGGAGCTTCGGTAGGAACAAGAAATCCTCACAAGAAAACACCTTTGCATACCGAGTGAGTATCATAGCCCCTTTTTACCGTATTTTATATTATTTTTGGGGTGAAAGCATGTGTATACGTTTCATGAAAAGTTTATTGCCTATCTTCTTATTTATTTCAAATATTATTTTGAGCACTTATGGTATTATTCTTTGATGTGCTTGGGTGATCGTTGTAAGGCCCTTTCGTTGGACATTATTCCTTAAGTCCGCTAGTGAGCCGATGGTATTAGTAAGTAGCGCTATTTGGAGATTCCGACGTCTCCCATTTATGGTTGACGAACTATAGATGTACTTTACCACTACTAACGTCATTTAATATAGGCGTTAGGTTTATCATGGGCAATTGGTTGTCGGCTAGGTTGGATAATGGCTCAAGCAATAATCATCATAGTCTATTACTACCATGTGCAACGTTTTGGGCAATATAATACATCTTCTATCATTATTTCATACTTGGATTTTTATCCAAAAACTTCCATCAATTATTTAAACTTTTCTCATTTAAAAGATATTTTGTGCATACATTAAAAACCTATGAACTCACCAACTCTAGTAGTTGACACTTTTCTTTTACCCGTGCTTTCAGGTGACCGCCGTTAGGTACCTTATGCTTACAAACATGATGTGTGGCATCTTCATCTTCATCGTCACATTTTATAAAAACCATATTTATTTTATTTACGCATCGTACAAGACAATTTCCTTTAAATATTATTCGGTTGTGTAACTTTTATTTATCTTTCATCCGAACTACTTATTTTGTTAATTTAATCTAATGGTTATTATCTATTTACCTTGTGCGATGATATCTTGTGCTGTGACACCTCGTGTTTCCGCTTTAGCGGGGTGTGACACTTAAGACTCAACAAACAACACCATAAGTTAGGATCATCAACTTTGATCAAAGATCAACCGTGATCCTAGCATAAACATGCATTAGAGTAACTACTTACTCCAAGCCTATTCAAGTCGTCAAACATCAAGAACCTATCTCTATATTTCTTGAACTAAATACTATCCAATTTTGTATCTCTTAAATGCCCCTATGAAGCAGTAATTCTTGAATTAGGTTTGCAGATAACCTAATATCGGGACATTATCTTCCATAGACATTTAACACTAGGAATACAACAAAGCTCCCACTAGCCCTGACATACGTAAAAGGTTTTATCTATGCTTTTAGAAAACCCATCACTATGATCTTCTAATAGTAAGCAAAGATATCTTTCCTTCAAGATGCAAGAATAAGCCCGAAGTGGTCTTATCCACTTTTGTAGACATAATTCGGATATTACGGACGTATATCAAGACCCTCGGATAGTGTTATAAGCACTTCCTCATCATATTGTTTCGTGACGAAACGCGGTCATTAATATCCACGAGTATCAAACATTCTTCAACATAGCCACTAGGACAAGTTTCTCCATAACCACCATGAAAAACTTTACCACTAGTCGGTATTTGAAGTTGTCTACAATTCCATCCATGTTAATCCCATCACTACCACCTTGGTATACACCTAGGTATGGGATCAAGTCAAGTCAAGTACTTGGATATTTCAAATGAATTGCATCTCTTTATCATTTACTTCTTTTATTTTTGTGAATTCTGGATCCACTACGTCTTCTGATAGGTGGCGAACTCAACAAGACTCACCATTAAGTCATCGCCACTTAGATATGAGAAACCCATATCTCTTTGGCTCTATATGACCCTTATCATAATTAAAAGAAGTATGATTCTTAGTTAGGCATACCAACATAACCATGTTGATCAAAGATATTAGATTACATGCTAGTATCATCATCAAGTCTTAATTCAAGTTCCACGTTCTTCCACTGGAATGCCTTAGTTTTTGTTTCTTTCTTCTTCCTCTTTTAAGCAACAAACATTGTTCTCAAAAGGTTAAATAACTAAAACTTAGAAGAACTCCTCAAATGTATTAGCACTTCTCGATTTCAAGTTTATCCATCTTCCCACTGAACGTAGAATGGATAACTTCGATCTATAAGATAGACAAGCATAGAACCTTTCTAGTCATATCTCAATAAATGCTAAATAGACTATCAATTGAATTTGGATTTGAGGACTTAGCCCGAGACTAAACTATTCCGAGATCCTAACCACATGGATCTAGGCGATATATTTCTTGTTTATGTGATTAAGTTGATTATCACACAAAGATAACTCATCCAAACTATTTTTGATTTAGAATCAATTATTCATGAATATTCTATTACTTGTAACAAATCCTTGTGTATGCCATGACATGGGAAACTTTGAACGAAAATATCTCACAATAGATTTTCATAATAAATTTCGTATTTTAAGAATAACTCATTGTCACCACATGTAAAGTTGTACACCACGCAGGGCAAAACAACACATGAGCTATGACATAAAACCTTGAGTAAATAACGTTTAAAAAGGTTCAACATCAATTCTTAAAACTTCAAAATTTTTGTTCACCGTAATTAAAGCGAGCATACAAAGAGACGTTACTTGCCACGCAGGGCAATAAAATAAAGTAATAAATAAACCGGTGACAAAAGCGAGATCAAGTCTCCTTATCTTCTCTTAGAGGACAATCACCATGGTTTCCTCGTTCGAGATCCGGTTCTTCATGCTTTTCTTTCAACAAAGGACCTACACTTTGTAACAAACAAATTTGTGACAAACATGAGTCAATCCGCTCGGGTCAACAACCCAGCTTATAGAAGAATAGCAATGAATCATGAACGTACCTGAAGATGGAAAGTTAACTCTCTCTTTTCTGAGAAGTTTTATATCCTCCCGGCACGTAGGGCAGGCGTGACGGCCCCAATTTCCAAATTTTCCATAGAAGTAGCAAACCACCTTTTCTTGAGTCTCTTTTTGAGGCACATTCTCTATGTCCTTCGACTCAATATTAAGGATACACTTGGAAACTCCACCATTTCCTCTTAGGGTCGGTTTCTTCTTCCTTTTCTTTTGTTTCTTTAAGCCCAATACGGGAGTGGTTGAGGTGGAATTATGCTTGGCCATGTCAGATTCCGCAGACTTCAACATCTCATGCAATTCGCTTAAGGATTTCTCCATTCCTTGCATATGATAGTTTGTGACAAACTAATCATATGATGCGGGCAGAGACTGGAGTATAATATCCACAGCGAGCTCTCTCCCAATAGGAAATCCTAACCTCTCCATTTGGTCCACGTTCGCCTTCATCTTAAGGACGTGAAGACCAACATTCCCGCCTTCCTGCAACCTACAACCGGCTAGGCTTTTAACACACTCATAGTGTTCCTGCCTAACTTGCTGTTGGAACATGTCCTTGAGCTTGTTTAACATATTGTACACACTCATGTGCTCGAGCTGCTTTCGCAAATCCGAGCTCATAGTTGACAACATGAGGCAGGCAACATTGTGCATGTCCTCAATACGTTTTTCATACCCGTATTAGACGGCCCAAGTCGCGTTGGTAGCAGGTGGCTCCGGAAGGGGTTCCTCAAGGATGTGCAACTTTGACTCATGACGAAGGACAATCCTCAATTGCCTAAGCCATGCAATGAAGTTCACCCCCGTGAGTTTCTCCCTTTCTAGCAACACACGAAGTGAGATGTTTGACGTTGTGTTGTTTTGGTTTGACATCTATAAATAACAATAATACGAGTTTTGGTTAGTTTAGATAAACCTTGTTAAAAAATAATTACCCCATAGTTTTAGATAAAACAATTATTCGTAACAACGGCTAAGAACCTTATTTCACCTCGCACCGTGACGGGTTTGCCGCGAATCACGTGGCGAAGCTATTTAGGCCGGCAACCATTTTACCAATTGTAATCTCTATTACAACTCTTAGACACTTGCGGGATCCGTTGACATCCATTATGTCGGTTGGCATGTCTGATCCCTTCCTTACACCAATCTTAATATATAATTTTTGTTTAGCTCGTGCTTAGCTCGACAACAAATCAAGAATTATATACTAAAATTGTAAACCGTCCGACAAGACACACGGGTGGCACTCCCGACCATCAATTGGCTCGTGCTTAGCTCGACAACCAATCATGCGAGTTACCCCACTCACCTTCTACACAACTACGCAAGGAATGACTCGTGCTTAGCTCGACAATCATCCTTGTTTCGTTAGATTCGGGTGGTGTCATCTTATGGATGGTGCGTGATTTACATTTTTAAAAACGGGATTTTGTTTCCGGTTTCTAAAAACCTTTTTGCGAATTAACAAAGTAAGTGTCAAAACGATTTTAAGCACTACTTAAATATAATACCAAGTTTATATTTCTTTGTCAATTCTATTCGCGCGAGATTGTTAAACATTTTAACAAACGTTGTAGTTTATTTAATTTTATAGAAAAATTGTCTAGCATGCGAATCCTAATCCATGCATAGAAAAATAAAACACAACCACGCAAATATATATATATATATATATGTATAATTCGGTAACATGCCCAAAATTCCTATGTGTTTTCCCCGTGAGCCACAACGGGGAAAACGAGGCCAAAACCTAAGGACAAGGTAAAGTCTCGTTGGGTGAGCTCCCACCGAATCCAACACCTCCAATAGCGTGTTGATTCCTTCTCGCCAAGACGTCATCACCATGACTCCCGTTGAATTCTCCGGTTCTAATTCTATACTATTTACAAATACATTGAACATATATATATATATATATATAAACAACACGCAGGTCGCATTCCTACACTATTTATACAAATACACGGAATAAAATAAACGGCGTGCAAGTCGCACCAACAAATGTATAAATAAATATTTACATCAATATGGCACGCAAGCCACCAAAAACCCGAATCAATCAACCACCACAACACATAGGTCTAAGGGCATATCGTGTTACCGAATTAACCAAACGCTACATAAGTGAAACATGGTGTGTCACACAAAACCATGATATAAATATATATCTATATTTTAGTCAAGATTGTCAACAACATCAAAGGCACCAAAATTCGTGTACATATGCATTAGTGTACCAAACCATTTTTGTGACACATTATCATATATACATTTATAAGTATATATTTGTGTACACTTCATGCCAAGTTACAACAAATATATAAATATAAAAACTAAAATATATTAACACGACTACGAATAAATCTATTCTAGCACAACAAAAGTCTCAATGGAAAAACCAATTTTTTTAAGAAAACAATTTTCTTATACAAATATACTTATATGGTTTTTGAGACTTGATGTAAAAACTAACATCTTAGGTGGACTACAAATATACCAATTTTAGCCTAACATGAATCTACATGAAAAACCATCTCTAGAAAACAATTTTCTAATATAAAAATATTTATATGAATATTATGTAGGCTACAAATATATCAATTTTAGCCTAGCAACCATCCATACCAAAATCATTTCAAGAAAACAGTTTCTTGTATAAAATATTCATATGGTTTTTCTAGACTCATTAGTGCAAAGCCATGTTAGATATGCTCTGATACCACTGAAGGTATTTGTTTGGCATAAACGAGTAGCAACGGAAGAAAGATACAATACAAAAATAATAAGCTAACCAAACAAACACTTCCCATGGACCAATATCTAAACATAGAATTGCAACTAAATAAAAGAACAAGATGGATAGAAATGTACCAATGTGTAACCACTACAATTTTCCTCTTGTCAAGCTTCAAGAATTCAAACTAGGATTCCTCTAGTGAAGTCCACCCCAAGCACACTTGATTCCCCAATGCTAGTAGGTTGGCGTTAGACACCAAAACAACAACCAAATTGTGTGTACCACACTCTATTGTGCATCAAACTTGATCACAAAGAAGAAAAGCAATTAGAGAGAGACTTCTCATGAACAAGAACTCTACAACTACCAAGAGTCTATTCCTTGGCATAGAAAAATGTAGCTCTCTTAACACAACACTTAATCTCATTAAAAAGTGTGGTTAAGAATGTTAATTCTGCTGTTACAATGATCATACACGGCCCGTGTTGGCCAACACGGTCGTGTAGTCCCAAAGCCCACGGCCTCAATTGGGCCAAGTTAGCCCGTGTCTAACAAACCCAACACGGCTCGTGTTCATCTACACGGCCGTGTAGGCCTAAAGCACACGGCCTCTACTTGTGCCAAAACGCCCCGTGCTAGTTGGGCTGGACACGGCCCATGTTCAAGAACACGGCCCGTGTACCATGCTGCAAAAACCCATTTTGGCCTTTTTCTCTCTTTTGCTTGATCGTGTCGCCGGAATCAATACTTGGTGTGTGACCCAATAGGCCTATACTTCATCAGCAGTGCTATTAACTCATTCGTGTTAGCGGGCATATTCCAATAGTGATTTATATGATTAGCAATGGTTTATGATGCGTTTGAAATTAAAGCATGTGTAAATCTGTGAATTTGATATATGATGCTTTTTAGAAAATGGTTTTAAAAGTAAGACCATTTATCCATTTTGGAGATGGTCTACGTTTATGTTGTGCTTCAATTAATGGTTTTGAAATGTGACACTCCATATGGGAGTGAACTTTGATTTGAAACAACAAACATGGTTTTGAGTTAATGAAATTCATGTTTTCACTTTGTGTGTCTATTTGGCATTGAGATGCCAACTGTGACATGATTTTGAGTAATGAAAGATATGTTATACTGATGATGTTTTTTGGGCATTGAGATGCCGAATGTAGTTTTGATGGTTGAGCATTTATGCTCCAGTGATATGAACTATGACACGTATGTGTTCTGTGATAAGCTTGTATGCTTGGATTACTTGGCCTTGTTGGCATGTGATTTATATGACACATTGGGGTATATGATTATGTGACCCTTCGGGGTATGTGGTTTCGTCCAGACCACTGTGTGATATGAACTCTGTACCATAGGGTTCCTAGCCATTGAGACGTGCATAGGTTCATGTTGCTTCGGCAATTGAGGAACCGCAATGTACGGGTGGTTGAGGAATCGGTGCAGAGAGTGGAGGGGTATGTCAGTAGACCATCATGACCGTGTGGGTTCACTGGGCTGACAAGCCACCGAACCCGGGACAACACGAGTGAATTTGGTGAACAGAGCTTACACTCCAGATAACCGTTGTATGGTGGACTACTTCATGCATCCCCCACTTTGACGGGGTGATGTGGTTATCCCCCATGTGGGCACGTGTTGACCGTGGCTAGCTACCATGTGGAGACATTATGGCCCAATGGACAGACCCGCATCCTTATGTGCTTACGTGTATGATTTTGAAGTATATTGATTGCTAAACTCGTGTTTTCGAAAGAGAAAAGATGATGACTTGGTTTTGAAAAGACAATTGATTTTTGGTTGTACTCACTAGATATGTTATAGCTAACAGTGTGTGTTAAAATGTTTTGTATCCGCAGGATGTATGGAGGCCTCGGTGAGGCGGGTAGTTGCTGTGGGCTTAGCTATGCTTTGGTTGCATCTCTGGTAAAATTTGGATTTCCTACCCTTTTGTTTATGGTTGTGAGATTGACTTTGGTAACAACAAAAGGTTTTGGGACATATTTATTTATAAAGTTTTTGTTAAAATGTTATTGTATTTTGGTTGAAATATTTAAAGAATATTACAATTCTTCCGTGATAAGTTAAAGAGTCTTGTATAAAATATGTTTTAAATTGAGATTAAAAAGTTTAAATTTGGACTGAAAATCAGGGTGTTACAAGTTGGTATCAGAGCCTGGTTTTCAGTGAATCATGCACACTAGTTAGTGTTTGGTCTCAAACCAGGCCGACCATTAAAGGAAATCCATTTGAGCTGGAAGGGGTAACTTGGGTTAGGATGAGAGTTGCCTGAGTGTTAGCTAACTCAAGCGTGTTGCTAGCCCTATGTTACTAAGTTTGACTTCAGTTATGTGTTAAGCCTGATGATACAGCCTACCTTGGGTAGCAGTTTAGAAATAAATTGTATTGTTGAGTACTAAGAATAGTGGTCCTGGTTCACATTTAACCTTGGATAGGGCCAGAAAGCTGTCTGAGCTTGTGTATTGAGTCTTGTATGGTGGATAAGTCATTGATGGATCCTTTGTAAGGATAAACTGGTTTAGAAGGAAAGATTTCCTTGATGATATATGAGACTCTTTGAGCACTAGAGTTAGAAACTAAGTCTTGATTAAGATTAGTTTCGCAAATAAAACATGAGATTATGTTATTAAGGCCTTGTTTGGTATACCTTAGTTAATAAGGTGAGCCAATTATGAACTTTCCTAGATTGGAGTTGGATCAGAAAAGTGCCATTATCCTTAGTTCAAGGAGGGAGGCATCTTATGTGAAGTGATATAAAAGACGATTTAGTATATCGAATGAACCCTTTATGCAACTGCAGTTGCGGGTTCGAATCATTATTGGATTATGAATAGAATTGTCTATTAGTGCTATCCTATTGTGTTTTGACTTGAGCATTGAGTCTTGGTCTACGTATGAATCTTATTGAGATTATGGGTGAGACGAAATTAGAACTAAAGTTATTGATCCATGTGTGACAGACTTACTTCGATGAGTTATGTGATAGTGGATTAGTGATTGTGTGTTTCTTCAAAAGAAGTAAGAATCCTCTTTTGGATTGTAGCTTTTGCGATAAAGCAATAGACATTGTGTCACCTTTGTTATAGTGCGGGCTAGTCTCAAGTTTCAGCTAAAAGCTATAAATTTCTCTTAGCCCTTATTAGGTGCTTAGAGGAAATAAGGAGTATAAGGTCAGTTGGGGAAAACCCCCAATTGTATTTTGTTGATTGAGATAATGTAACGAAATGTTTTAAGTAAGTTTGTACATTGAATAATCTTGTGATTAAATTGTTGAATAATATTAGAGATTTTAACTCTGTAGTGCTTGAGACCTTTCCGAAATTAGGAATATGGTGTTATGGATTAGTGATGCATTCACTAAAAAATCTGTGTAACCAAATGTCTCTCCTTTGAGGATTTAGAGAGTTGGGTAAAAGAAAGGTAATTGTAGACTGTTGAACCTCTTATGAGGATGGAAAATTATATGATTAACCCTTATGGTATGAAAACTTGATTTAAAATTTGATGCAATCTTATGGATTAGTTGAACCCAAATATTGGAATTGATGTAAGGTAAGTCCTTGCAAGTTCATTAAAACTGTGATAAGTGTTCATGATTAACAACTTGATAAGTTGAGTATGTGGCCCATTTTTTGGTAAGGTTAAAAGAGTTTTATGGCTATATCTAGTTATGGCCTACTCAATGATCAAATGGTTTATGAAAGTAAAGTATATTATGGTCATTAAGATTGTTAATGACATTGTAATGAAGGGTCTCTAAACCTTTCTCAGGTATGGAGAACCTTTAGAACCTAATGGTTATTGCCACCATAATCAAATATGATTATTTGAGTTCAATTGGTTTTGTTTGTGTTACTAAAGAATATCATGTGATTAGATGCTTAAGGGTGATTCCCTCTGTTTATGTCTTTGGATACCAAAAGAGATTTAGAAATTAGTTGAGCTGAACCCGAAAGTGAAGCTCCTGCGCATGAATTGAGGCATGTCCTCTGGCAATGAGATAGAGTTAAGACCCATCTATTTTTATAATAGATGTCCTTGTGACAATTAGTTGGCTTATATTTGTTTAGACATTGCGTGGTGTCTTTAGACCACAAGAGATGACTGGGTATATGACCATCAGGAGCATGCGGTGATGCCTTTAGCTCGAATTGGTCAAGAGTTTTGAATTATGAGATTTGTTTTATCCGGGCATGGCAGAGGTTGTGGCCTAAGCTTGGAATCGTAAGGTTATAGTCCTAATAGATCTATTGTGGGTCTTTTAGACCAAAAGTTGTTGTGGACATAATGAGGCGACTTAGGGGTGCACAGCGGAGGCCTTGCGGGATAAAGATCTCTAGGTAGAGTTGTGCTTGCGAAGTGCGAGCGTCCAGAGGACAATGTCTGTGATATCTATTGTTGCTGAGTCGATGCAAGCATCGAGGTTTATTATGAATTTTGAGTTAATAGTGCTCAATGTATACTGGTTCTGGTGAACCCTTCTTGGGTACTAAGATAGTGTTGTGCAGAAATTTGAAATTTTGCATTAGTTATTGATTCCGATGGCAAGTATAGCCATTGAATTAAGGAATGATGTTCTGAATCCTTAAGTTATGTGATGTGCCATGG
The DNA here is from genome assembly GCA_038502395.1 of Dittrichia graveolens. Taxonomy (NCBI): domain Eukaryota; kingdom Viridiplantae; phylum Streptophyta; class Magnoliopsida; order Asterales; family Asteraceae; genus Dittrichia; species Dittrichia graveolens. Next base: position 39,361,954 of record JARJIL010000002.1, on the reverse strand, counting down.
AGTAATCGGTAATTAGTTACCGTAGAAATTCTCGAAACAGAAGTTAATTTATATACTTTTGGTTATGTGGTAAGGTTGTTAAGAACCTTGAGAAAAGATTTTATGATTTATGTCTTTGTGGATCAATTGGTGAAAGAATGATTTCATGTTAGTGATATTTGTAAGTTTACTTTCTTAATTACGTGAGCAAGATTTGTATGATTATGATTATGTCAAAGTATAAAATTATGATTGTGAGAAAGTATAGAATCATGATCTATATTTATGAATGAACACTATTGTTCACGAGTGGGTTGTTTGCCCAAGGTGGCTTACAATTGCCTTACTGTTTGAGAATTGAAAGGTGCATGATAGTTCACTAATTAGCATTGTCTATAGCTAGCAATGAGATGATATAACTTAAGAGTCGTAAAGCTTGAGTGATCAATGTTAAAATTCTCATAGTCCAATTTGAGGAGTTATCTATGAACCATTAGTGGTGAGATACTAGGCTATTCTAAAGGTCTAGTTAAAGAAATTAATTTTGAGTGTTGATTTGAAAAAGCGGTATAGAGGGGCTATATTGGTGGTTAAGCGTCTTAGTCGATGATTTAGAGCTTGATTCTAAATAAAAGCAATAATTGTTCTTGTAGAAAGAAAGATTGAGAGACTATGAAAAGGTTGATACCGTTAGTTAAGATATGTGAACCTATCTAGAATCTTAGCAAAAGATGTGTTATGGTTTGAGCTCATGGATTGATTTGATTCCGAGGACGGAATCTTTGTAAGGAGGGAGGAAATGTAATACCCGTATTTTTGGAAAATTATAATATTTATACATATGAAAGATTAGTTGGGTATTTAGAAAATTAGGTGTTTATAATACCATTTATATGTTATATGTTGGATATGTAGATGTTAGATATAAAAGTTGTAATAAATGAAAAGGAATGAAAGTAGAAGGACCACTCATGTAACTATATATATATATATATATGTGTGTGTGTATGTGTGTTTAACCTCCATATTTGACAAAAAGAGTCTCAAAAGTTCTAGAAGAATCGTGGAGAGAGAAGAGAGATAGTTTAGAAGAGAATTTCAAGAGAAGAAGAAAGAATCAAGAGAAAATTGTTGACCCAAGTGTGTGGATTAAAGAATTTAGGGTTGTTCTTCATCTTCTTCAATTATGGGCTTGATTTGGGCAAACGAAAGTGAAACATTCAAGTGGGGATTTATGATCAAGTAAGTGTTAACTTTGATTTATGTTTGATTTCAACAATATCTAATGTGTGTGGTTGATTATTGTTGGTTTATGTGAAAATGATAGTGAATGGGTAAAAGTTAAGAAAAAATTGGGTAAGTTGGGGTTTTTAATGATTTCATGTGTTTAAAGTGTGGATATTGGAGTTATGAAGTTGTTTTAGTTGAGTTTTAAAGTTTTTGGTTGAATACATGTGTTTGGTGTTAAGAAAGAAATTGAAGAATTTTGAAATATGCAGCAAAAGGAAGAAGAACTGAGCTGTGCAGCCCGGTCGCGACGCGACAGGTTGAGTGTCGCGACGCGACGCGTCGCGTGCAGTGTGGTGTTTTGTTCCAGAGAATTTCTCGCGGCGCAAGTGCTATGTCTTCACGGCGCGCGACACCCTGATTATTCCAATTTCATGTTTTTGACCTTTTTTGACCTTGAACATGTTTGGGGTTTGATTCCTATGGTTATAGAAGGGTAAGTAGAGCCTTTTAAGACCCGAAAGAGTGCTTAAGACATGGAATTGAGCTTATAAGAATGTTGTTTTGGTTAACATATGAATGTTGACCTTATGTTTTATGATCATAGGTTTATGATCTAGTGTTTGAGCTTTGGTTTGGATGGGGTTGTGATCCTCATCACACCCTCAGGTGAGTACACCAAGCGGATACCCAACTTTTGTTAAAGTTACAAGTCATCTTGATTATGTTTTCAATTGTTTGGCAATTGTTGATGAAATTTGATGAGTTAAAGGATGTGGATTATGAAATTGTTTTATAACGTGATTTATATGATTAGCAAAGGTTTATGAAGCTTTTGAAATTAAAGCATGTGCAAATTTGTGGATTTGATATATGATGCGTTTTAGAAAATGGTTTTGAAAGTAAGACCATTTCTCCATTTTTGAGATGGTCTATGTTTATGTTGTGCTTCAATTAATGGTTTTGAAATGTGACACTCCATATGGGAGTGAACTTTGATTTGAAACAACAAACATGGTTTTGAGTTAATGAAATTCAAGTTTTCACTTTGTGTGTCTATTGGGCATTGAGATGCCAACTGTGATATGATTTTGAGTAATGAAAGATATGTTATACTGATGATGTTTTTTGGGCATTGAGATGCAAAATGTGGTTTTGATGGTTGAGCATTTATGCTCATGTGATATGAACTGTGACACGTATGTGTGTTGTGATAAGCTTGTATGCTTAGATTACTTGGCCTTGTTGGCATGTGATTTATCTGACCCATTGGGGTATGTGATTATGTGACCCTTCGGGGTATGTGATTTTGTCAGGACCACTGTGTGAAATGAACTCTATACCATAGGGTTCCTAGCCATTGAGACGTGCACAGGATCATGTGGCTTCGGCAATTGAGGAACCGCGATGTACGGGTGGTTGAGGAATCGGTGCAAAGAGTGGAGGGATATGTCAGTAGACCATCATGACCGTGTGCGTTCACTGGGCTGACGAGCCACCGAACCCGGCACAACACGAGTGAATTTGGTGAACAGGGCTTACACTCCAGATAACCGTTGTAAGGTGGACTGCTTCGTGCATCCCCCACCTTGACGGGGTGATGTGGTTATCCCCCATGTGGGCACGTGTTGACCGTGGCTAGCTACCACATGGAGACATTGTGGCCCAATGGAAAGACCCGCATCCTTATGTGCTTACGTGTATGATTTTCAAGTATATTGATTGCCAAACTCGTGTTTTCGAAAGAGAAAAGATGATGACTTGGTTTTGCAAAGACAATTGATTTTTGGTTGTACTCACTAGCTATGTTATAGCTAACAGTGTGTGTTAAAATGTTTTGTATCCGCAGGATGTATAGAGGCCTCGGTGAGGCGGGTAGTTGTTGTAGGCTTAACTATGCTTTGGTTGCATCTCTCGTAAAATTTGGATTTCCTACCCTTCTGTTTATGGTCGTGAGATTGACTGTGGTAACACCAAAAGGTTTAGGGATATATTTATTAATAAAGTTTTTGTTAAAATGTTATTGTATTTTGGTTGAAATATTTAAACCATATTACAATGCTTTACCGATAAGTTAAAGAGTCTTGTATAAAATATGTTTTAAGTTGAGATTGAAAAGTTCAAATTTCGACTGTAAATCAGGGTGTTACAAGTGACATCCACACCTCTGACCTCAACTCCAGTTACTCTTCCTCATGTTGAGGGGGAGCAATTGGATGTTGCCACCTTTAAGCCAGTGGATATACCCTCACCACAGGATACATCTATAAAAATGGGATATAAACCGCAATCTAGGACAGCCTCCCTAAAGGTTGATCTCATTGAAAGACAGACCTCAACCCAAGGTCATATTGTGTGTATCCCAATATTGAGTCAGCCAATACCATTCACATTCTCCCAACAGAATCTGGATCCAATAATGGATTCCCTACTATTGAGTGCATCCCACACTCACTCCATTTATCTTGCACCTCTAACCAATTCAATTCCTACACAAGCACAGCCTGCCAATGCTAGTGGTACAAACCAACCACTTGTACAAGGCTCAACAATCTTTCCCAATGAGTTTGAGCTTATCCACCAAGGCTCAAATGAGGGAACACAAACCTTACCCATTTTCTTTGAACCCATATCAACTCCTTTCACTTCTCAACCATCTACCTCTACCCAAACACCAAACCTTAACCTTGTCCAAACCATCCACCAAAACCTTGATAACCTAACCTAAACCTTCCAAGCCTTCCAACCCCAAACCTCCACTCAACTGTCTAGACTTGCAAAAGACATTGTGTAACGCCCCGATTTCCAAAATTTACAATAAAGCTTAAAATAAAAGGTATTTGTCTAAAATCAGAATTTGATAAGCTGATGGAAACCAACTAAGTATTTATGAACCCTCTGGTTCGTATAAAAAGGGATAAACCTCAAGTCATGTCAAATACAGTTTCCAATAAGCTTACCATCAGCGGAAGCCAACAAAACATTTCATTTAAACCCTCAGGTTTATAATAAAAGAAGTATGCGCACATTTACATCAAAAGTACTTTATTTTACACAAATGGGAGCGTTAATGTTTCAAATCACATTTTAAGCAATCAACCACCACTAGTCAAACTGGAGCTTGGCCGCGGTACCAACACAACCTGCAAAACAGCAACAAGCAGTATCCGCTAAGCTACACGAGCTTAGTGAGAAATGCTAAACTGTAAATCATATAAGCATGTGCATACACATATACGAATGCCACAACAGGTCTTATGGATACAGTACTGCACCATCTTAGCATCCGCCAAGAAGGCTAAAATGCTGCCCGTAGCAACTACTGCACAAAGGAGCGTGCTACAGCTCTCTCTCTGGTGATCCTCTGATCAATAATATATCACATTGCAATGTACCACACACATATCACAGATATGAATCAGAGTTTAGAAAACTCACCTCTGCAATTACTACCACACAGTGTTATGCCAGATATACTCAGAATACTTCAAACAATATTTCCATCATGTATACATATAATCATGATGTTAATCACATACCCAAATTGAGCATAAAATCAAACTGAACAGGGCACCTACACGGGCCGTGTCCCCCCTTCAGCCCACACGACCTGACCTGGCTACATGGCCAGTATTGACACGTCACCTACACGGGCCGTGTTAAGTACACGCGCAGTGTATACTACATGCTACACGACCATGCCTTGGCTACATGGACTGTGTTGCCAACTCACCTACACGGGCCGTGTAGCCCCACACGGGCCATGTACCTTAACCTCTACACGACCATGTATACCAACATGGCCCTGTGACCGCCTTCAACACTACACGGCCGTGTACCTCTACACGGGCCGTGTACCCTACAGGTCCAACCGACTGTTCTTCCTTTCAGTCGTTGTTTTGGCTACCAATTTGACATGAACTCAATAAAAACACTACTGGGGTGTTTTCCTACACCCCAAACACCAAATAAACCAAGAACATAATTAAGTAGAAGCTAAAACTATGATTCACCTAGAATCACTTCAAAAACCCATTAAAGCTTCAAGAACATAGCTAGAAATCTTACCTCAAGCTTGTATGTATACTAGGTTCAGCTCTTACACCTTGCTTCTATTGATCTTGATCCAAAACTTCAGAGAAAACTCTATTCTAACTCTCTCTCGTGAAGCATAAAAGAAGAAAATGAAAAGTTTGATTTCTCAAAAGTCAAATCTGCATATTTGGAAAATGGCACATTTAGTCCCTGCACTTTTCTAGTTTCAAAAATAACAATTTTAACCCCTTAAGTTTCTAAACACCTCCTAATCTCAATTAGGAAATCACTAAAATTGTAACACTGGCTTAATTTTGTAAATCATGAAATTCGAATTTCGGGTGTTACACATTGAGTCACTCAAAACCCCAACCCAACCCTCCCGTGCACCTACTGCCTCTCCCATTGATCTTACCCCCATCTTATCCAAAATAGAACAATTCTCTACCCTTCTTCCATCTCAACCACACATTCCCATCCTACCTAAATCTACTATCTCTACCCTCAACCAAAGTATCTCAATCCTACTATCCCAACTCTAAACCCTATGCCCAATAAACCCAAATATTTCTGTCCCCATACCAGAACAACTCCTACCCATGCCTTCCTACCTTAAAGGCATCCTTGATGACATTGAAACCCTCACTGAACAATCCAGGATGAGGTCATCTCTCATTATGGAAAGCCCTTAAAGATCTCAAGGATGATCTCTTCCCTCAAATCTCTAAACTTACCTCTACCTCATCCTATACTCATTCTTCAACCCATACACCTACCCTTGCCCCTACCCCATCCCCAAAACCAACCACAGGTGACTCCCCTCCTCCTTTTGATGATGCCAAAAAAGGGGAGAAATTCTCAATTTCATCTAGGGAGGATGATCCTGATTCTGAAGAAGTTGATGTTGCTTATAATGAAACTACCACAAAGATCTTGTAGCAGGAAGCACCCAAAGTAACAGCTCATCCTCCTCTCAAAAGAAAAGCACCTTCTGAGGGGGAGTAAAGGTTTCCTAAGAGATTAAAGAGAATGGCAAACAGGCCAAAGCCAAGAAGGAAAGTTGCTGAGGATTGCTCTCCTCCAATAGCCATTGAGTCTGATTCTGATGATGAGGATGATACTCCACTTTCTGACATCCTCAGAAGAAGAAGAAGACAGAGCCCAAAACCATTTGCTCCACCAGTCCAATCAACTCCAACAGTCCAAAAGTCTTCAACCTTCGCTCCCAAAGATAAAGGCAAAAAGAAAATTACACCTGAGCAAGTTGAAGCATATGAACAAATGCAAAGGGAGCTTGCACTTAAAGAGCAAGAAGAAAGGGAAAATGCCCAAATGGCTCAAGCATTGGGTGTTCCAGTTGAAGAGATCTACCAAGCCAAGGAGCTAGCATATCAACAAGAACAAGAACAAGTTCAAAATCAAGCTGCTACTCAACACAAACTGTCAAGGCAAGATCTCATGCGGATGCCATCAAAAACCTCTTCAATCTTGATCTATCTGCTCCCTACAATCTTAGTCAACAAAGGCTACAAAGCTTCAGAGATAAAATCAATATTTTGAGAAACAGAACAGAACCAACTCCCATTACAAGAGCCACTGTCTACAAAGATGATGGTGAACCCTACCTCAAAGCAATAAGGCAAAACAACTTCAACAGCTATGAAGTTGTATCATATGAGAGGTGTCACATCTATGGGTTCACATAATTAGTTGAGATCCTGTACCTCCTCTTCAAATCCAAATCCAAGCTCAAAGTGCAATTCATCCAAAAGAATTAGAATTGGATAGCTCTAGCTGTGTGACAAAGGGCCTTCACTTCAGATGACTATTATAGGCATGTGCACACCGTTGATAACCTCCACAGGAAAGGCTCCAAGCCCTTTAAACCATTTGAGCTAAGAGAGGTACTGCCCTAACATGAGTACTTGTATGATTTTGAGGGTCTCAACACAACTCTACCACTGAACATCACCCGTGAGCTTTACAAGTTTATAGTTATGCCTGTTCAAGGTATATTCTTTTTGGATAGAGTTGGTACTTGGAGGTTCTTTAGACAGTCTGAAATCCACAAAGCTAGCAAGAGTTTTCTCTTTGGGCTAAGAACATCTACAAGAGGCAGAACTGGAAATGAACATTTTGAAGCCTTTGTACAAGCCCAATGTGAAGTCTTAGCTGAAGCAGATCCCCGTGCCAAAGATTTGGAAGTAAAAGAAGAACAATGGTGGGATGATTGAAGACTGATCTAACTCTGAAGACTTGTTGATATCTAGTTGATTGTATATTATGTTTACACTAGTTTAGTTAGTAGTCAATTTATGTAAGTACTTCTGTACATTTCCTTATTCTGTTATTTCAAGTGATGTTTATGTAAATCAGAAAATCAAAAACATATAAAAATGGAAAAATGAAAAGATACCACAAAAACAGCACAAAATGGTACAACACAAAAAAAGATTCCACAAAAACAGAACAAAATGGAACACTAGAAAAGAAACCAAAAACAGAACAAGGTTCAAAATAAAAAGAGCTACCAAAAACAAATAGCTAGGTAGCCAAATGCACTTAAAAGTTTAAATCTTTTGTAATCGAAGTCAAACTGATTCTTCAAAAAGAAAAAGGTTTTGTCGTCATCAAATAGGGGGAGATTGTTGGGGAGATAATCACTTCACCCTAATAATTAACTCTACTTATCCTAAAACATAGAATTTGATGATAACCAAACCCTACATTCAGTATGACTTAGAAAGAATTCAAACATGTGTTGTTCGAATCAGATTCTATAAAAATATGCTAAGTATGGAACCATCAACTGACCATCAACTAGGTATCAAATCCTACTCAAAGTATCAGCCAAGGGATATCAGCTAAGGAGTATCAGATGAATAAAACAAGTGAAGAAGACCATCAGCTGAGGAAAGAAAACCATCAGCTGAGTGAAGAAAATTGATAAGCTGAGTGCATAGACCATCAGCTGAGCAAATTCACTCCATCAGCTGAGTGAACCAATGGATCAGCTAAGGCCCAGAGCATTAGATAAGTAAGTCTTCTCTTACACAAGTCATCTCTCCACATAAACTGATGTATTTAAATGACCAGCTGAGCATTCTTGATCAACTGACCATACAAATACATGAGCTTATGCCCTCCTAAGTTTGCTATTGATCAACTGAGCATCCATATGATTAGCTGAGCAATATGTATCAACTGAGTCCTAACAAAAAGTGATCAACTGATATATTTTGTCAACTGAGTAGTGAAATTCAGAGTTCCTAGTACAGTCTGTTAGTTGAGTCGAGCAAAATGTCAAATCTGCTCTATCTTTTCAGATTGAAAGTCATATGTAAAAGGCAGAACATGTGTTGTTCTATTATGCCTTAGCTCTTTATTTGTAAAAGTAAAATGCACTTTTTGGATCAAGTATGAGACAAAAAGGTTTGATCTTATCCACTGGAAAAGGAGAAAGATACCTCAAACAGTTGAAGATCTTGAAGATTTGTTCAACAACTAAGTATGGCTGGCAATCCCATACTTGGTAAAGTAAAATCAAACAGAAGCATGGTGTTGTTTAAAGTACAAGCATGGAAAGGGAAAGAAACTTCTACATGACAGTGGATGTGAGTTTTAATATTTTATATTGTGAGTGGGTTGCACTTTTACAGAAAAGTACAATTACTTTTATCAAACAGATGATTAAAGTAACTTTATTTTTCAACCACTACCTTTACAATTAAAATATTATATTTCCACATCCTCTTTGTCTCCTTCCTTCATGCAACCGGATACGCCAAGATTTCTATATATACCCATGCATGGTGGACATGCAAAATACAACACAATGAAGTCTCTAGTCCACAGAAAGAAAATCTCATCAGTTGAGAAATTCGTAGAGTTTAAGCATTGTGTAGAATCAAACTTGTTCATGTGTTGAACACTCTATATACATTAGTTGTTTTAGAGATAGCTTGTCTATGTGTTAGACAAATAGATTGCCACCTTTTATTGTACTTAGAATTTCCGCTTATAGTACATGTAATTCTTTATTCAATATCAATAAAAATTATATAAAAGTATATCGGTGTGTCTTTAAATTTTAAAAGCTAAAGTTTGTATTCAACCCCCCCCCCCTTCTACAAACATTTTTTGTTGTGTACTCAATCTAGGACTAACAGAAAGCTATGTTGATGGAGGAAGACCAGTTCTTGAGTGACACAGATGATTCCGTCGAAGATGATACTAATCAAGCTCATTTTTTCCTAATGGCTCAAGACACATGTTCCTCGGATGATAGCGCTGATGAAAGGCACTCTATCTTTTCAGATTGTAAGTCATATGTAAAAGGCAGAACATGTGTTGTTCTATTATGCCTTAGATCTTTGTTTGTAAAAGTAAAAATGCACTTTTTGGATCAAGTATGAGACAAAAAGGTTTTGATCTTATCCTCTGGAAAAGGATAATGATACCTCAAACAGACGAAGATATTGAAGATTTGTTCAAACAACTAAGTATGGCTGGCAATCCCATACTTGGTAAAGTCAAATCAAACAGAAGCATGATGTTGATTAAAGTACAAGCATGGAAAGGGAAAGAAACTTCTACACGACAGTAGATGTGGGTTTTAATATTTTATATTGTGAATTGGTTGCACTTTTGGAGAAAAGTACAATTACTTTTATCAAACATTTGATTAAAGTAACTTTACTTTTCACCCACTACTTTTACAATTAAAATATTATATTTCCACATCCTCTTTGTCTCTTACCTTCATGCAACCGGATTCACCAAGATTTCTATATATACTCATGCATGGTGGACTTGCAACTACAACAACACAGTGAAGTCTCTACTCCACAGAAAGAAAATCTCATCAGTTGAGAAATTCGTAGAGTTTAAGCACTGTGTAGAATCAAACTTGTTCATGTGTTGAACACTCTATATACATTAGTTGTTTTAGAGTTAGCTTGTCTATGTGTTAGACAAATAGATTGTCACCTTTTATTGTACTTAGAATTTCCGCTTCTAGTACATGTAATTCTTGATTCAATATCAACAAGAATTATATAAAAGTAAATCAGTGTGTCTTTAAATTTTTAAAAGCTAAAGTTTGTATTCAACCCCCCTTCTACAAACATTTGTTGTTGTGTACTCAATCTAGGACTAACATCTTGGATTTGTGCAAAAACACCACTTCTAATCCACCATATGAATTATAATCAACCCTAACAAGTTATAGGAACAATTAGAACACTAAAATTTAGTTCTTGAAGGTCAACATAAGTTTGACCCGTATTTGACCAATTTTGACCTATTTGAGCCAAAATTCAAAACTCATCAAGATCACTACTTTAATTCATGGAATTGATTCCTATGTACTTAGAAATGATATTACAACCTATTTCAATCATCAATTTCAGTTCTTGATTTCTAAATCAAAGAACCCACTTGAAACCTAGAATTTCAAGTCTTGAAAGTCATAATCAAGAACAAGGATGAATATGAACTTACAATGATCAAAGGATGATTAGGAACAACTTGTGGGACTAATTAGAATCTCAATTCACTGGTGGAACAAAGATTTGTGAGTTTCTCATCAAAATTCAAGAATGAAGAACAAGCATGGAGATGAAGCTTACAAGTAATAGAGAGGATGAAGATGATGTTTATGGACTGAATTTATCTTCAATTTGCAGTAGGAAATCAGAACTTTGGATGATCTTCTTCTTGGATTATTCTTCTATTTTGCAAGAACAGAGAAAAGTGAGGAGGTGTGTGTGTGTATGTGCCTGATGTTGGAGACCAACTTGCGGGTAATTATTATCCACAAGTGGGTATTTTGTTCCTCTTTTCAACTTATAACTCATCTCTCGTTTAACCGTTTCTACTAACGAGGATATTTTTAGAATCGTCGTTTGAAACCGTTCGATATTTTATAATCTTTATCAATTTTTATTATTATTTTTAATAACCCATTTATTTATTATTTTTCATATTTATATCATTTTCTAATATATATATATATATATATATTATTTAATTAAATTAAATAACCGACGTACCACGTTCTCACACATTTAGGACCGTTTTGAGGATGTTACTGGTGACTACCTAAGGAAAGGTATGAAGTTATTTCTTTGGATTTTCAAGACGAAGCGGAAGCAAGATATAATACAAAAATACAAAGCTAACCAAACAAATACTTCCCATGGACCAACATCTAAACATGAAGTTGCAATTAAAAATATAATGAACAAGATAGTAGAAAGATTATACCATAATTGACTATGAAGCCAAGTATAAGAAACTCCTTGCTGCTATCCTTCACAAGAAGAAGAAGAAGAAAGCCCTGGGCCAAGTTCTTGTTGCTGAAGAAGAAAATTGGGCAGAAGAAGATCTCTCCTCAGATGAAGATGAGGTGATATCTGCTCAGTTTTGCATGATGGCCAACAACAATGATGGTAGTTCCTTTGATGAAGACATGAAAAAGGCTGCTAAAGCTTGTTCAACTACCAACTGGGATCCTTCTTCTATGTATCAGGTTGGAAAATTTATTAACTATGATGATAATGAGAAGAATGTTATGTTTGATTACTTGTATATTGATTTCCAGTCTGCTATTCAAAGAGAGAAGAAGCTAAAACTAGAAGTAGAATCACTAAAGGAAAAGTTAATTCTTAAGGATGAGGAACTTAAGTAGATAACAATCTTAAATGAGGAACTAGCTAATCAAAAGATACTTAATGAGATCTTAGTAAAAGAAACTAGTGAAGCAACCAAAAAGTTTAATGACGTCCAAAAAGTAGTAAAGTCTTGGTGTATCTGCAGAAAAGACCACTCAGTGTGTCAAAGAGCAGATAACCAAACAAGTTCAAGCTATTATTGGTGGAAATTACTCTAAGGCTTCTAACTATGTTGATTCTAATAAGAACCTTAATATCTTAGACAAAGCTGACATTTTGCCACAGACTTTTCACAAAACTGTTAAAGGCAAAAGTGTGTTAACAAATAAGTTTGTTAGAAGAAAGAGTTCCCACTCAAAAGAATCAATTATTCATTCTGTTGAATCATCCTCTAGTAAGATTTCAGAATGTAAAAATACTAATAACATAAAGTCAAAGGATGTGAGTAAAGGAAAGGTATCATTAGTTGAAACCACAGAGACATTATGTCGTCAAACCTTGAAAACAGATGACCTAAATCTTAGCTTTTCACAAACTGAAGAATCATTAGCTAATACTACTCCATCAACTGATAGGTTAGCAGATGATAAAGCTTAGCTGATAACCTGTCAGCTGATCATAGCTCATCTTCTAAACAATTAGTTGATCTAGAAGTAATCAACTCTCTTTCAATAGAAGAAACTGTGAGTAAAAAGAATTATGTTTACATTGTTCCCATTTCTGCCACTCCAAAGATTGGTCAAAAACTTTCCAAAAACACAGATCAATCTAAGGTGCCTGTAAATAAGACCTAAAAATTTTACAGGATAAGCTTCATAAGCTGAATGGTCATCTTAGTCAAATGATGACTGATAAGAAATCTCATAGGCATTCAAACCATGTTGTTCAATGCTCCAATGCCACAAAATCTCAAAAATGTTATAAATGTGGAAGCAAAGAGCATAAGGCATTTGAATGTTCTTTAGAAGGAAATTCAAGACAACGGACTTGTGATGATAACATAGTCATTCCTCTCATACATAAGAAACCTGAGATGAAGTGGAAAGCTAGGTGCATTCCACAGGGATCCACTAAGTAGTGGATTCCTACTTGTGTCACTAACTCTTCTTTCATTCAAATTTATGCAGGGTGTTGGTTCTTGGTTTCTTGAAAGTGGATGTTCAAGAACCATTACAGGTAACAAGGATTTGCTCTGTAACTACAAGAAAGAGAAAGGTCCTAGGGTGACCTTTGGTGACAACAACCATGGGCAAACAAAAGGCTATGGTGAACTTCATAATGGGAACCTCAAACTGTCCAAAGTTTCATATGTCAAAGGGCTGAAATATAATCTCATAAGCATAAGTCAATTGTGTGATGGAGATAATGAAGTCCACTTCACAAAGACAGGAGGCTCCATCATAAATAAAGAAGGTAATACAGTGTTTAGTGCCAAGAGAACCAAGGATGTGTATACACTTGACATGTCCTCTAGTGACCCTTCAAAGGAAACATGTTTGTACTCCAAGAATAATGAGGATACAAATTGGCTGTGGCACAAGAGACTATCCCACCTTAATTTCAAAAATATCAACAAGTTGAGCAAGGGTGAACTAGTGTCAGGACTACCTTCTCTGACTTATCTCAAGCCTAAACCTTGCACTGTTTGTGAGAAGGGAAAGCAGCATAAGACATCATTTCCATCTAAGCAGGCCTTCTCAATTACAGAACCTTTCTACATGTTGCACATGGATCTCTTTGGTCCTGTTACAACTGCTAGTATTGGTGGAAGTAAGTATGCTCTTGTATTGGTTGATGAATTCTCAAGATACACTTGGGTTTTCTTTCTTAAAGCAAAGAGTGAGGATGCTGAAGAAATTGTTTGTTTTATCAAGAAGAGGGAAGTGTTGAATGGCAATTTGGTGAGGAGTCTTAGAAGTGATCATGGAACTGAATTCTAAAATCAAACTCTGGAATCTTTCTGTGATGAGAAAGGGATATCTCAAAACTTTTCTACTCCAAGAACCCCACAACAAAATGGTGTACCTGAAAGAAGAAATAGAACATTGATTGAAGCTGCTAGAACCATGATGTGTGAAAGTGGGTTACCATTTAATTTCTGGGCTGAGGATGTAAGTTGTGCATGTTTCACACAGAACAGGTCCCTTATTATCAAGAGGCAAAACAAAACTCCATATGTAGTGCTCAAGGGAAGGAAGCCAAGCATCAACTTTCTGAATATCTTTGGTTGTCAATGTTACATACTCAATCAAAAAGATCAATTGCAGAAGTTTGCTCCTAAAGCTGATGAAGGAGTGTTTGTATGTTACTCAGTGATTTCTAAAGCATACAGAGTATACAACCTCAGAACCAAAGTCATAGAAGAATCAATCAATGTAAGTTTCAATGAAAACGACTTTGTTACTTCTTGTTCTTCTAATCATGTTTCAGGTGAAGAATTTAATGATCTTATGCAAACTAGAGAAGTTCCTTTAGAGTAAGTAGATCCCTCTCCACCAGCTGCTCATGATATAGATGAACCTGTTCCTATCCAAATTTTTAACCATGTACAACCATCCTCATCTAATACTATACCTCTACTGAATCATGTGGAAAATGACTCAACATCATTGGATTCCAATTCCATATCACTCATTCCCTCTTCAGTAGAGATACCCACATATTGCAATAATGAAGTTATATCAGCCACTCAAAATGAATTCATTTCTACTGCTGATAGCCACCACATAACTTCTTCTCCCCAAATCCAAATGAATCCCAATTCCTAAGCAATCCAAAAAGCCTTCAAAGACGTCAAGCACCATCCTCATAATTTGGTGATAGGCAACATAGATGATCCAGTTAAAACAAGATCAAGAGCTTGCAACATCTGCTTGTATTCTGGATTTGTCTCAATGATTGAACCAAAGAAGGTTGATGAAGCTCTCAATGATCCCCACTGGGTGTCTACCATGCAAGAGGAACTGGCAGAATTCAAAAGAAATAATGTATGGACTTTGGTACCAAAACCAAAGGATATATCCATCATTGGAACAAAGTGGGTGTTCAGAAACAAGTTAGATGAAAATTGGCAAATCATAAGAAACAAAGCAAGGCTAGTGGCATAGGGGTATTGTCAAGAAGGTATTGATTTTGATGAAACCTTTGCCCCTGTAGCAATTGGAAGCTATCAGACTATTCCTAGCCTATGCTGCCTTCAAAAACTTCAAAGTGTTCCAAATGGATGTGAAGAGTGCATTTCTGAATGGAGATCTGAAAGAAGAGATGTATGTAAAACAACCTCCTGGTTTTGAGGATTCAAGCTTACCTGATCATGTTTACTTTCTAAACAAAGCTTTATATGGTCTTAAGCAAGCTCCAAGAGCCTGGTATGATACCCTCTCTTCTTTTCTCATTAACAAAGGTTTTACAAGAGGATGCATTGATAGCACTTTATATATTAGGAAGTACAAAGGTGATGTGATACTTGTGCAGATATATGTAGATGATATAATATTTGGGTCTACTAATTTGAAACTATGCAAAAAGTTTTCTAAACTCATGTCTGATAATTATCAGATGAGCATGATGGGTGAGTTAAACGATTTTCTTGCATTGCAAATTAAACAAGAGGTTGATGGTATTTTCATTCATCAAACAAAGTATGTCAAAGATTTCCTCAAGAAGTTTGATTTTGAAAACTGTTCTTCAATGAAAACACCTATGTCTACTTCTATCAAGTTAGGAAAGGACACTGATGGCAAATCAGTGAACATTACTACTTATAGAGGAATGATTGGGTCACTTTTATACCTCACTGCAAGTAGACTAGATATAATGTTTTCAACATGTCTCTGTGCAAGATATCAAGCAGATGCTAAGGAATCACATCTTGCTGCTGGTAAGAGAATATTCAGATATCTCAAATGAACTCCTAATCTTGGTCTTTGGTACCCCAAAGACTCGGATTTTGAGTTAGTTGGATATTCTGATTCTGATTTTGCAGGATGTACATTAGACAGATTGAGTAGTTCAGGTGGTTGTCAACTTCTAGGAGAAAGATTGATTAGTTGCTCTAGTAAGAAACAGAATTCAGTGTCAACATCAACCGTAGAGGCAAAATACATTGCTGCAGGAAGCTGTTGTGCTCAAATTTTGTAGTTACAAAATCAACTACTTGACTATGATATGAAGTTTGAAGAGACCCCAATTTTATGTGACAATACAAGTGCAATCTCCATCTCAAATAATCCAGTCATGCATTCAAAGGCAAAGCATATTGAAATCAAACATCACTTTCTCAGAGATAATGTGCAAAAGAAGAAGGTAACTTTGCACTACATCAACACTGATTTACAACTTGCAGATTTATTCACAAAGCCATTAGAGGAAGCAAGGTTCAACTTCCTAATATCCAAGCTAGGTATGCTTAATTCTTAGTTTAGAATAGTGGTAATTTAGTTTGTGTTAATTTATAAGTGTTGAAAATTATAAGATACTTATCTAAGCATATCTAAGTCTTACTTAATTCGTGTAAATTGAGTAACTATGATCAGCTGATACCTATCAGCTGATCAAATTTACTTAGCTGATCACTTTAAGATAAGAAAGACATGCTCAGCTCAGTACTTTCCTCAGCTGATACTCCAAATTTTCACTATCAGCTGATACCCCTCAGCTGATGCATTTCTATGATCAGCTGATGGTTCTACACTTAGTAAATTTTCACTTTTTACACTCATTTAATGCTTTTTAACCCTAGTTATTTACTCCGTTTGTCAGATTTCATTTAATAGCTAATTAATTTGTTTTCCGTTAAATCTTTTGTCAGTATCTAACGATCTCTGTTAACTAACCTTCATTAATATCCCACTCTCTCTCATTCACCTTTACCTGTTCAAACTTTCTAAATTCCCTCTCTCTCTACAAAGAACTACCCTACCTTCTCTCTCGATACTCACTGTTCATATTCCCTACCAAATGGCCACCTATATTCCAGACCCGGCTGTTAACCCTGGTGAGAATGTTTCACCCAATCAACCAATGAATATCACTCCAAACAACATTCTACTTTGCACCACCATCCCTGCCTCGCGAGAAAACCAAGGTTATGAACCAATGGTTCAGTTTCTTCAAGCTCATCCCTTGTTCGATAGTCTCACTGCTGATCCACACTACATATACCCTACCATTATCGCTAAGCTATCGTACTCCGCAACCTATAACCTAAACACCAACACCATCCACTGCACCCTAGCCCAAGGAAACTACCATCTCCAGATCACCACCGAAACACTTCGCGATGCCTCTGGTATTCCTCACTTCCCACCTTACACAGCTTTTCCCTCTAGAGCAGAAGTTCAAACAGTTTTGCAAACCATCGACTACAATGAACCTGTAGTGCATGGTCAAGTAAAAGTCTCCGCTCTTGCTCATCCGTGGAAGTATTTGGCCAACGTGGTCTTACGTTGCTTCGGTCCAAAATCTGGTAGCCACCATCTCATCAATCAAACCGAGCTTCTTGTGCTCTATGCCCTAGTCTTTGGGGTAAATATCGACTTTGCTCAAGTCATATTTTCTGACCTTATTGATAAAATCACTCAGAGCACCAACAAGAAATCATCAAGGTCTCAGGTGCCTTACATTCGATTATTAAGCTAGATAGCTATGATGGAGATTGGAGAAGATGATTACGTGGGCTTAACTGAACATCTTAAGCATATTCCTGTCCCTGCCATGGGTGAAAAGATATTCTACTTTCTTAAGGCAAACAGAGGTCCTCCAATCACTGCCCAAATGCAAGAATTAATAGATGCTACAAACGACAATGCTAATGCTGATGATGATGATGATGATGATGATGATGAAAATGATGATGATAATGATGGTGATGATAATGCTGATGAAAGCCACACTGGCACAAATGATGAAGATGATGATGCTGGTGAATTTACTCCTCTCAGTCCAATAATGTTAAGTCCTCTTGGTGATGATGGTGATGCCCAAGAACAAGAGATTTCTGAGCAACTTCTGGAGCTCATTGACAGAAGCAGGCACATCATGTCCCAAGGTAAGGAGAATTCTGATTCCACCTCGGAGGATATTCAAATGGCAGTCCCAACCTTTGATAGCCCATCCTCCTCTCCAGTCCATACACCAATCCAACAGCCAAGCTCTAGTGAACCTTCTGTGGTCACTAGTTCTACTCCCATTCGTAGCCCCATATATACTAGGTCACCAGAAGTGACTCATTATGAGCACTTTGAGGGAGTGCAATCCACACCTCTAACCTCAACTCTAACTACCCTTCCTCATGTTGAGGAGGAGAAATTGGATGTTGCAACCTTTCAGCCAGTGGATGTATCCTCACAACAGGATACATCTGTTAAAATGGGATCTAAGCCGTTAGCTGAGACAACCTCCCAACAGGTTGATCTCATTGAAAGACAGACCTCAACCCAAGCTCATATTGTGTCTCTCCCACTATTGAGTCAGCCTATACCATCCACATTCTCCCAACAAAATGTGGATCCAATAAGGGATTCCCTGTTATTGAGTGCATCCCACACTCAGTCTACTTCTCTTGCACCCCTTATCGATTCTATTCTTACACAAGCACAGCCTGCCAATGCTAGTGGTACAAACCAACCACTTGCACAGGGCTCAACATTCCTTCCTAATGAATTTGAATACACCAAGGCTCAAATGAGGGGACACAATTCTCTTGCACCCCTTATCGATTCTATTCTTACACAAGCACAGCCTGCCAATGCTAGTGGTACAAACCAACCACTTGCACAGGGCTCAACATTCCTTCCTAATGAATTTGAATACACCAAGGCTCAAATGAGGGGACACAAACCTTACCTAATTTCTTTGAACCTATCTTCACCTCTTCCACCTCTAAACCATCTACTTCTACCCAAACACCAAACCTTACCCTTATGTAACACCGTGATTTTGAGAACCAAAATTTTCTTTTTAAAATACAATTTGAGATTTCAAACTGCATCGGTTTGACTGTAAATAGAACAATCAAACCTGTCTTATAATTTAAAAATGCAGCGGAAGTAAAAACACGTGGCAAACTATATAAACATTCAAAATGATGCCACAAACGATAGTTGGTGTTACGGAATACATAACCGGCTGACCATTATCTTAAACATACATAAACATAGTTTAAACATATAAGCAGTGTTCCTCCCAAAGCAATAACTACCCGCAGGCTCCCAAGCTCACTGAGGATTACCTGCACATGTGGAGTGTAGCAACTGTTAGCTATAATAGCTAGTGAGTACCAAATAGCATGCAATCAATATAAGTACATCACATATCATCAATCATGCTCAGATAGTTCTATCCTAGCATCTCGCGATGACTTGGCGTAGTCAGGAGGTAACATATCTTGCAGGGGAGCTAACCCGGCTCAATGCACCAAACTGGGGTACCAAACACATCAACCGCCCCGGTGGGGGAGCTATACAGCGTCCACCGCTGCGTTTTGGAATCCGCAGATTCCTCTGTTGTACAGCCGCAGCTATACCCAAAGAGGACAGCTTTGCCCAAGCAACAACATGCGAATACGTGGCATAAAACAGCAAAGAAAGCTGTGTGCAGGGGTGTCGCGCCGCGACACATCCTTGTCGCGCCGTGACCAGTGTGCAGATGCTGCAGCCAATGCTATTTTGTGCACAGCAAGCCCATTTTAGCTCCTTTCAATTCCAAATCAATTTTGGTAAAAATCTAGTGTTTCATAAGACCATTTGACACTTGTGGGAGCTTTCTAACATCAAAAACTCCTATCCAATTAATTCATAAGAAAATCACAATTAAATGGACAAAGACGTGCGCATAATGGCCAAAAATTGGTGTAGACCAATTCCAACACTTGCAACACACCATATACACCTAATATGATGTATTGAAGGTGTTGCAACTGACCAAAACCTTTAAACTCTTTGTTTGGTATCATTTTCCAATTTCTTGCCTATTTATGGCCTATTTTTCCTTATTTTAGCCAATTCAAGCAAAACAACCATTCCAATTCAAAACCAATGTTCTAATCAATTAATACAAGTCATATGAACCTATTAGAACCTTAAAAATCAGTTCTTGATGTGTAAAAACATATTTAGGCCATTTTGGCCATTTTGACCCATTTAGGCTAAATATTGGATTTGTGCATAAACACCACTTCTAATGCACCAATTGAGTTCTAATCAATCCTAACAAGTTATAAGATCAATTAGAACACTAAATTTCAGTTCTTGAAGGTCAAAATCAGTTTGACCCGTATTTGACCAATTTTGACCCATTTGAGCCAAAATTCAAAACTCATCAAAAACACTACTTTAATTCATGGAATTGGTTCCTATACAGTTATAAATGATATTAGAACCTATTTCAATCATAAATTTCAGTTCTTGATTGCTAAATCAAAGAACCCACTTGTAAACCTAGAATTTCAAGTCTTGAAAGGCGTAATCAAGAACAAGGATGAATTGGATCTTACAACGATCAAAGGATGTTTAGGAACTGATCTTGGAGTGATTCTAAGCCTTAATTCACTGCTGGAACAAAGCTTAGTGAGTTTTCTTTCAAAAACCCAAAATCAAGAACATGAAGAAAAGCATAGATATCGAACTTACTAGGTTAGAGATGAAGAAGATGATGTTCTAGGATAGATTTGGCCTTCAATTTGCTGCTGGAAGTTGGCTTAATTGATCTCTTCTTGATATTCTTCTCCTATCATATTCGGACACGTCTAGGCCCGCTTTGAGGATGTTACACCTTATCCAAACCATAAACCAAAACCTTTATCACCTAACCCAAACCTTCCAAGCCTTCCAAACTCAAACCTCTACTCAACTGTCTAGACTTGCAAAAGACATTGAGCTCCTAAAGACCTCACCCCAACCCTCCCCTGCACCCCTTGATCTTACCCCCCCTCCTAACAAAACTAGACCATCTCTCTACCCTTCTCCCATCCTTCCTCAATCCACTATCTCTTCCCTCAACCACACCATCTCCAACCTACTATCCCAACTTCAAACCCTACGCCCAATAAACCCACAAATTTCTGTCCCTATTCCAGACCAACTCTTACCTATGCCTTCCTATCTTAAAGGCATCCTTGATGATATTGAAAC
The DNA here is from genome assembly GCA_038502395.1 of Dittrichia graveolens. Taxonomy (NCBI): domain Eukaryota; kingdom Viridiplantae; phylum Streptophyta; class Magnoliopsida; order Asterales; family Asteraceae; genus Dittrichia; species Dittrichia graveolens. The sequence continues at coordinate 39,340,908 of JARJIL010000002.1, read as the reverse complement.
CTTAATAGAACAATCCAGAATGAGTCATCTCTCATTATGGAAAGCCCTTAAAGACCTCAAGGATGACCTCTCCCTACAGCTTTCTAAACTTACCTCTACCCCTTCCTCCACCCATACACCTACCCCTGCCCCTACCCCATCCCCAAAGCCAACTGCAGGTGACTCCCCTCCTCCTTTTGATGATGCCAAAAAGGGGGAGAAATTCTCAAGTTCTCCAAGGGAGGATGATCTTGACTCAGAGAAAATTGATGCTGCATATTCTGAAACTGCCACAAAAATCTTGCAGCAGGAAGCACCCAAAGCAACAGCTCCTCCTACTCTCAAAAGAAAAGAACTTTCTGAGGGGGAGCAAAGGTTTCCTAAACGTTTGAAAAGAATTGCAAACACGCCAAAGCCTAGAAGGAAAGTTCTTAAGGGTTGCTCTCCTCCAATAGCTATAGAGTCTGATTCTGATGATGAGGATGATACTCCACTATCTGACATCCTCTGAAGAAGAAGACAGAGCCCAGTCCAATCAACTCCAACAGTCCAAAAGGCTTCAACCTCTGCTGCTAAGGACAAAGGCAAACAAAAAATGACATCTGAGCAAGTTGAAGCAGATGATCAAATGAAAAGGGAGCTTGCTCTTAAAGAGCAAGAAGAAAAGGAAAATGCCCAAATGGCTCAAGCATTGGGTGTTTCAGTTGAATAAATCTACCAAGCCAAGGAGCAAGCATATCAGTAAGAACAAGAACAAGTTCAAAATCAAGCTGCTGTTCAATACAAATTGGCAAGGGAGAAATCTCAGTCTGAACTGCTCAAAGCTAGATCTCATTCGGATGCTATCAAAACCCTCTTCAACCTTGATCTATCTGCTCCCACCAATCTAAGTCAACAAAGGCTTCAAAGCTTCAGAGAAAGGATTAACATTCTTAGAAACAGAAAAGAACCAACTCCAATAACAAGAGCCACTGTCCACAAAGGTGATGGTGAACCCTACCTCAAAGCTATAAGGCAAAACAACTTCAACAGCTATGAAGTTGTATCCTATGAGAGGTGTCATATCTATGGGTTCACAGATTTAGTTGAGATCCTGTACCTTCTCTTCAAATCCAAATCTAAGCTCAAAGTTCAATTCATTCAGAAAATTCAGAATTGGATAGCTCTAGCTGTGTCACAAAGAGCCTTCACTCCAGATGACTATTACAGACATGTGCACACAGTTGATAATCTTCACAAGAAAGGCTCCAAGCCCTTTAAACCATTTGAGCTAAGAGAGGTACTACCCCAGCATGAATTCTTATCTGACTTTGAGGGTCTCAACACATCTCTTCCATTGAACATCACCCCTGAGCTGTACAAGTTTATAGTTATGCCTGTTGAAGGTATATTCTTTCTGGACAGAGCTGGCACATGGAGTTTCTTTAGACAGTCCAAAATCCTCAAAGCTAGCAAGAAGTTTCTATTTGGGCTAAGGATATCTATAAGAGGCAGAACTGGAAATGAAAATTTTGAAGCCTTTGTACAAGCCCAATGTGAAGTCTTAGCTGAAGCAGATCCCCATGCCAAAGATTTTGAAGTAAAAGAAGAACCATGGTGGGATGATTGAAGACTGATTCTAACTCTGAAGACTTGTTGATACCTAGTTGATTGTATATTATAGACTAGTTAGTTAGTAGTTAATCTATGTAAACACTTCTGTACATTTCTTTATTCTGTTATTTCAATTGATGTTTATGTATATCAGAAAATCAAAAACATATAAAAATGGAAACCTGAAAGATCCCACAAAAACAGAACAAAATGGTACAACACAGAAAAAGATTCCACAAAAACAGAACAAAATGGAACACTAGAAAAGAAACCAAAAACAGAACAAGGTTCAAAATAAAAAGAGCTACCAAAAACTGATAGCTAGGTAGAAAAATGTACTTAAAAGTTCAAATCTTTTGTATTCGAAGTCAAACTGATTCTTCAAAAAGAAAAAGGTTTTGTCATCATCAAATAGGGGGAGATTGTTGGGAGATAATCACTTCACCCTAATAATCAACTCTGTCTATCCTAAAACATAGAATTTGATGATAACCAAACCCTACATTCAGTATGACTTAGAAAGAATTCAAACATGTGTTGTTTGAATCAGTTTATGTAAAAATATGCTAAGTATGGAACCATCAGTTGACCATCAGCTGAGAAACATATCCTACTCAATGTATCAGCCAAGGTATGTCAGCCAAGGAGCATCAGATGAAGAAAACAAGTAAAGAAGACCATCAGCTGAGGAAAATAAGCCATCAGCTGAGTGAAAAAGTTGATCGGCTAAGGAAAATACTCCATCAGCTGAGTGAAGAAATTGATCAGCTGAGTGCCTACTCTATTAGCTGAGTGAACAAATGGATCAGCTGAGGCCCAGAGCAACAGCTAAGTAAGTCTTCCTTTACACAAGTCATCTCCCCTCATAAACTGATGTATTTGAATGATCAACTGAGCACTCTTGATCAACTGATCATACAAATACATGATCTTATGCTCTCCTAAGCTTACTATTGATCAGCTGAGCATCTATATGATCAGCTGAGCAATATGTATCAACTAAGTCCTAGCAAAAATTGATCAACTGATATATTTTGTCAACTGAGTAGTGAATATCAGAGTTCCTAGTACAATCTGTTAGCTGAGTCGTGCAAAATGTCAAATCCACTCTATCTTTTCAGATTGTAAGTCATATGTAAAAGGCAGAACATGTGTTGTTCTATTATGCCTTAGATCTTTGTTTGTAAAAGTAAAAATGAACTTTTTGGATCAAGTATGAGACAAAAAGGTTTTGATCTTATCCTCTGGAAAAGGATAATGATACCTCAAACAGACGAAGATCTTGAAGATTTGTTCAAACAACTAAGTATGGCTAGCAATCCCATACTTGGTAAAGTCAAATCAAACAGAAGCATAGTGTTGATTAAAGTACAAGCATGGAAAGGGAAAGAAACTTCTACATGACAGTAGATGTGGGTTTTAATATTTTATATTGTGAATGGGTTGCACTTTTGCAGAAAAGTACAATTACTTTTATCAAACATTTGATTAAAGTAACTTTACTTTTCACCCACTACTTTTACAATTAAAATATTATATTTCCACATCCTCTTTGTCTCTTACCTTCATGCAACCGGATTCACCAAGATTTCTATATATACTCATGCATGGTGGACATGCAACTACAACAACACAGTGAAGTCTCTACTCCACAGAAAGAAAATCTCATCAGTTGAGAAATTCGTAGAGTTTAAGCATTGTGTAGAATCAAACTTGTTCATGTGTTGAACACTCTATATACATTAGTTGTTTTAGAGTTAGCTTGTCTATGTGTTAGACAAATAGATTGCCACCTTTTATTGTACTTAGAATTTCCGCTTCTAGTACATGTAATTCTTGATTCAATATCAATAAGGATTATATAAAAGTAAATCAGTGTGTCTTTAAATTTTTAAAAGCTAAAGTTTGTATTCAACCCCCCTCTTCTACAAACATTTGTTGTTGTGTACTCAATCTGGGACTAACATCTTGGATTTGTGCAAAAACACCACTTCTAATCCACCATTTGAGTTCTAATCAACCCTAACAAGTTATAGGAACAATTAGAACACTAAATTTCAGTTCTTGAAGGTTAAAATAAGTTTGACCCGTATTTGACCAATTTTGACCTATTTGAGCCAAAATTCAAAACTCATCAAGATCACTACTTTAATTCATGGAATTGATTCCTATGTACTTAGAAATGATATTACAACCTATTTCAATCATCAATTTCAGTTCTTGATTGCTAAATCAAAGAACCCACTTGAAACCTAGAATTTCAAGTCTTGAAAGTCATAATCAAGAACAAGGATGAATATGAACTTACAATGATCAAAGGATGATTAGGAACAACTTGTGGGACTAATTAGAATCTCAATTCACTGCTGGAACAAAGATTTGTGAGTTTCTCATCAAAATTCAAGAATGAAGAACATGCATGGAGATGAAGCTTACAAGTGATAGAGATGATGAAGATGATGTTTATGGACTGAATTTATCTTCAATTTGCAGTAGGAAATCAGAATTTGGATGATCTTCTTGTTGGTTCCTTCTTCTATTTTGCAAGAACAGAGAAAAGTGAGGAGGTGTGTGTGTGTGTGTGTATGTGCCTGATGTTGGAGACCGACTTGTGGGTAATTATTATCCACAAGTGGGTATTTTGTTCCTCTTTTCACCTTACAACTCATCTCTCGTTTAACCGTTTCTACTAACGAGGGTATTTTTATAATCCTCGTTTGAAACCGTTCGATATTTTATAATCTTTATCAATTTTTATTATTATTTTTAATAACCCATTTTTTTGTTATTTTTCATATTTATATCATTTTCTAAAATATATATATATATATATAATTTAATTAAATTAAATAACCGACGTACCACATTCGCACACATTTAGGACCGTTTTGAGGATGTTATAGGTGACTACCTAAGGAAAGGTATAAAGGTGTGAAGGTATTTCTTTGGATTTTCAAGACGAAGCGGAAGCAAGATATAATACAAAAATACAAAGCTAACCAAACAAATACTTCCCATGGACCAACATCTAAACATGAAGTTGCAACTAAAAATATAATGAACAAGATAGTAGAAATATTATACCATAATACAAGATCACAAAAGCTTTCTCCTTTGTCAAAGTGTGTAGAATTCAAGAAAGAATTCCTCTATAGTAGTCCACACCAAGCACACTTGATTCCCCAATGCTAGTAGGTTGATGTAGCCACCAAAACAACAAGATTCAAGAACATATAACACCTTTATGCATCAAAGCTAGATCACAAAGTGTATATCACCTTCTCTTGTGCATCAAACTTGATCACCAAGAAGAAGAACCATTAGAGAGAGTTTTTCATGAACAAGAACCCCTAGACTTCCAAGAGACTGTTCTTTTACATAGAAAACCGTAGCCTCCTTAACACCCCACTTAATCAAATTAAAAAGTGTGTTAAAGCATGTTAATTCTGCTGTTACAGTGATCGTACACGCCCCGTGTTCATCAACATGGCTGTGTAGGCCCAAAGCCCACGGCCTCAATTGGGCCAAGACAGCCTGTATCTAATAGGCTCAACACGGCCCGTGTTCAACTACACGACCGTATTGGCCCAAAGTACACGGCCTTGACTTAGGCCAAAACGCCCCATGCTTCTTGGATTTGACATGGCCCGTGTTCAAAAACACAGCCCGTGTACCATCCTACAAAAACCCATTTTGGCCTTTTCCTCTCTTTTGCTTGATTTTGTTGCTGGAATCAATACTTGGTGTGTGACCCAATAGGCCTATACTTCATCAGCAGTGCCATTAACTCGTTCGTGTCTGCAAGCATATACGAACAGACTCTCACTTGCACGTGACACGACTACGAAAAATAACACAAACATAGAGTGGCCTCTAGAAAGACATCCATGCTCCCAAGTTAGTATAGGGTATGCCACCCTTGACAAGATCCCAATCATAAGATGATTGTGCTAAAGATGAATGAACATGTACATCCCTTTGTTCGCGATATCCTATGTGAACACAAGGCATGGAATATAGTCGACCTTTAGATTGTTCACGATTATGTTTCTCGATTCTAGATTAGTGGTGACCAAGAAACCAAGTTAGCATTTATCCATCATCAATACAACTTGAGCACGGACATGCATATGAACGTCAACACTCAATCATCGAGGGGCCCATAGATATATTCTCTATCCATAGAGGAACAAATTCCTTTCGACTACATAGTCCCATCACATAGATAATACCCAACTCAATCATCTCCCTTATAACGACCAGTTACGGACCGCGTTAGAAGATGATCAAAGCAAAGCAGACCTATGCTTTGGAATCACATGTATCTCTAGTTCAAGGATGAAATGCCATCATCATCGTGAGTTACTTATGACCAGAACCATGAAGTGAACTCGGGTGCGGGTCCTCCAATCACTTGAAACCCCTTACAAGTATAGGCAAGAATCACGTTTATAAAAACCAATTCTTTACCTCAATCTTGATTCATACTTCCTTCCCATAAAGTATGACCGATTGTGGAGATTTAGAATGTAAAACATTCTCGGAAGTGTTTAAACATGCTAAGATGGAACACAATAAGGATTCATAAAATACCCGCCCCCGGCGTATTATTAAATCTCCATTTAATAATCGATATAGTATGAATTACAATACTATTTAACGTCCCCAAAATATAAGTACAAATCAAACATAAACCAAAACATATTTAAGCCAAGTTATACACTTTAGAAATGCTAATTGACCTAGTATGATAATTGACTAGTGGATTTGTCCCACAACATCCACATGTACTTTTGTTATTTACTTATATCTCTTTTGACAAGACTACTATAAAAGTATGCATCAAAGAGATCTTACTTTTCAAAAAGTTAAAGTAATCACACCCTCATTGTCTCAAAAGCCCACAATAAGGTTAGTGATACTTAAGAACCACCAATCAACACCACAAGTTAGGATTATAAACTTTGATCAAAATCAGCATTTTATCCTAACAGAAACACGCATTAGAGTAAACACTTACTCCAAGCCTATTCTAGTCGTCAAACATCAAGAACATATCTCTATATATCTTGAACTAATACTATCCAATTTTGTATCTCCTAAATGCCCTTATGAAGCAGTAATTCCTGAATTAGGTTCGCAGATAACCTAATATCGGGACATTATCTTCAATAAACATATAACATTAGGAATACAACAAAGCTCCTACTAGCCCTGACATACATAAAAGGCATTATCTATGCTTCTAGAAAACTCATCACCTTGATTTTCTAACAGTAAGCAAAGATATTTCCTTTAAGACGCAAGCAAAAGTCCGAAGTGGACTTATTCACTTTTGTAGACATAATTCGGATACTACGGATGTATGTTAAGACCCTCGGAGAGTGTTATAAGCACTTCCTCATCATATTGTTCCATGACGGAATGTGGTCATTAATATCCACGAGTATCAAACATTCTTCAACATAGCCACTAGGAAAAGTTTCTCCAAAACCATCATGAAAACTTTACAACTAGTCGGAATTTGAAGTTGTCTACAATTCCATCCATGTTAATCCCATTACTACCGCCTTGGCATACACCTAGGTATGGGATTAAGCCAAGTCAAGTAATTGGACATATCAAATGGATTGCATCTCTTGATCATTTATTTCTTTTAATTTTAGCGAATTCCGGATCCTCTACGTCTTCCGATAGGTGGTGAACTCAACTTGACTCACCATTAGGTCATCGCCACTTAGATATGAGAAACCCATATCTCTATGGCTCTACATGACTCTCATCAGAATTAAAAGAAGTAATAACTCTTAGTCAGGTATACCAGCATGTCCATGCTAATCATTAATCAAAGATATCTAATTACATGTTGGTATAAACATCAAGTCTTTCATTCAAGTTCCACGTTCTTGCACTGGAATGCCTTAGCTTTTGTCCCCTTTTAAGCAACAAAACATTGTTCTCGAAATGTTAAACAAGTAAAACATGGAAGAACTCCCCAAATGTACTAGCACTTCTTGATTTGAAGTTTATCCATCTCCCACTGAATGTAGACTGGATAACCTCGAACTATAAGATAGACAAGCAAAGAACTTTTCTAGTCATATCTTAATAAGTGCTAAATAGACCATCGATTGAATTTAGATTTGAGGACTTAGTCACAATGGTAAATGAATGTCCCAACAAATCAGACATACATTCTTGACCCGTCATAAACCGGATCATTATCTATAATATCCGGTTCCCTACGCCATGACACCATGTACCTATGTGTCTAAGTAGGATATGAATTGTGATACAATACTACAATTCACTATATGGTCATTCAATATAGATAGTAAGTATCTTAGCATCTTAACTAGATCTAAGTATCTTGATCTATACACCCTATTGATTCTGAAAGTTGTTTTGGCTAATTCTGAACACCAGCAAGGTTTCAGACATATACCTAAACTAGTAAACGTCTCGCCACTACTAACATCAAGGTAGCGATGAAGAAGTTTCTCTTTCGTTATTCTTTGTGGTGTGCTTGAACGGATTATCCACAAAAGTGTGATCAATATCTAACAAGCCTTCAATCCTCTCACTAACTCCGGTGAAGAATCTCATAATCATCTTAGCCTAATAAACAAGATCAACATCAAAACGTTTAGCTCGAGGCTAAACTATCCCGAGACCCCTACCACACGGATCTAGGTGATATATCTCTTGTTTATGTGGTAAATATGATTATCACACAAAGATAATTTATACAAACTATTTTAAATTCAGAATCAATTATTCATGAATATTTTATTACTTGTAACAAAACCTTGTGTATGCTATGACATGGAAAATTTCGAATATAACAAGTATCTCACAATAAATTTTCCATAACAAATTTCATATTTTAAGAATAAACTCATTGTCCCCACATATAAAGTTGTGTGCCACGCAGGGCAAAACAACACATGAGCTATGACATAAATAAACCTTGAATAAACAATGCTTATAAAGGTTTTACATCAATTCTTAAAACTTCAAATTATGTCCATCATAATTAAAACGAGCATACAAAGAAATGTTACTTGCCACGTAGGGCAGAAAATAAAGTAATAAATAAACCGGCGACAAAAGTGAGATCAAGTCTCCTTATCTTCTCTTAGAGGACAATCACCCTGGTTTCCTCATTCGAGATCCGGTTCTTTATGCTTTTCTTTCCACCAAGGACCTACACTTTGGAACAAAATAAATTTGTGACAAACGTGAGTCAATCAACTCGGGTTAACAACCTAGCTTATAGAAGAATAGCAATGAATCATGAATGTACCTGAAGATGGAAAGTTAACTCTCTCTTTGTTGAGAAGTTTTATATCCTCTCGGCACGTAGGGCAGGAGTGACAGCCCCAATTTCCAAATCTTCCACAGAAGTAGCAAACCACCTTTTCTTGAGTATCTTCTTGAGGCACATTCTCTATGTCCTTTGACTTAATATCAAGGATAGGCTTGGAAACTCCAACCTTTCCTTTTAGGGTCAGTTTCTTCTTCCTTTTCTTTTGTTTCTTTAAACCCAAGACGGGAATGTTTGAGGTGCAATTATGCTTGACCATGTCAGACTCCGCAGACTTCAACATGCCATGCAATTCGCTTAAGGATTTCTCCATTCCTTGCATGTGATAGTTTGTGACAAACTGATCATATGATTCGGGTAGAGACTGGAGTACAATATCCACGGCAAGCTCTCTCCCAATAGGAAATCCTAACCTTTCAATTTGGTCCACGTTCGCCTTCATCTTAAGGAGGTGAAGACCAACATTCCTGCCTTTCTGCATCCTACAACCGACTAGGCTTTTATCACACTCATAGTGTTCCTGCCTAACTTGCTGTTGGAACATGTCCTGAGCTTGTTTAACATATTGTACACACTCATGTGCTCGAGCTGCTTTCGCAACTCTGAGCTCATAGTTGACAACATGAGGCAGGCAACATCGTGCGTGTCCTTAACACGTTTTTCATATCCGTATCGGACGGCCCAAGTCGCGTCGGTAGCAGGTGGCTCCGGAAGGGGTTCCTCAAGGATGTGCAACTTTGACTCATGGCGGAGGACAATCCTCAATTGCCTAAACCATGCAATAAAGTTCACCCCCATGAGTTTCTCCCTTTTTAGGAACACACGAATGACATGGTGTTGTTATGGTTTGACATCTATAAATAACAAAAATGCGAGTTTTGGTTAGTTAGATAAACCTTGTTAAAGATAATTACCCCATATGTTTAAGAAAAACAATTATTTTTCACAATGGCTAAGAACCTTATTTCACCTTGCACCGTGACGGGTTAACCGCGGATCACGTGGCGAAGCTATTTAGGCCGGTAACCATTTTACCAATTGTAATCTCTATTACAACTCTTAGACACATGCGGGATCCATTGACATCCATCATATTGGTTGGAATGTTTGATCCCTACCTTACACCAATCTTAATATATAATTTTTTTTAGCTCGTGCTTAGCTCGACCACATACTAAGAATTATATACTAAAATTGTAAATCGTCCGACAAGACACACGGGTGGCACTCTCGACCATTAATTGGCTCGTGCTTAGCTCGACAACCAATCATGCGAGTTACCCCACTCACTTTCCACACAACTACGCAAGGAATGACTCGGGCTTAGCTCGACAATCATCCTTGTTTCGTTAGATTCACGTGGTGTCGTCTTACGGATGGTGCGTGATATATATTTTAAAAACGGGATATTGTTTCCGGTTTGGAAAAAAAACCTTTTGTGAATTAACAAAGTAAGTGTCAAAATGATTTTAGGCACTTTATAAATATAATATCAATTTTATATTTTCTTTATCAATTCTATTCGCGCGAGATTGTTAACCATTTTAACAAACATTGTATTTTATTTAGTTTTTAAAGAAAATTTGTCTAGCATGCGAATCCTAATCCATGCATAGAAAATAAAATACCACCACGCAAATATATATATAATTCGGTAACATGCCCAAAAATCCTATGCGTTTTCCCCGTGAGCCCATATGGGGAAAACAAGGCCAAAACCTAATGACAAGGTAATGTCTTGTTGGGTGAGCTCCCACTGATTCCAACACCTCAAATAGCGTGTTGACTCCTTCTCTCCAAGACATCATCATCATGATTCCCGTTGATATCTCCGGTTCAAATTCTATACTATTTGCAAATACATAGAATAAATATAAACGACACGCAGGTCGCATTCCTACACTATTTATACAAATACATGGAATAAAAGAAATTGCGTGCAAGCCGCACCAACAAATAAATAAATAAATAACATTACAACAATGCAGCACGCAGGCTGCCAAAAACCAAATCAATCAACCTACACAACACACAGGTCTAAGGGCATATCATGTTACCGAATTAACCAAACGCAACAAAATGAAACATGGTGTGCCACACAAAACCATGATACAAATATATATATATATATATTAGTTAAGATTGTCTAAAACACCAAAGGCACAAAAAGACAATCCTTGTACATATGCATTAGTGTACCAAACCAATTTTGAAACACATATTCATATATACATTTATAAGTATATATTTGTGTACACTTCATGCCAAGTTACAACAAATATATAAATATAAAAACTAAAATATTATGAAGACAACAAATATATCAATTTTAGTCCAACAAGAGTCTAAACGAAAAACCATTTCAAGAAAACAATTTTCTTACAAAAATATATTTTTTCCAAGTTTTTCTAGACTCGTTAGTGCAAAGTCATGTTAGATATGGCTCTGATACCACTGAAGGTATTTGTTTGGATTTTCAAGACGAAGCGGAAGCAAGATATAATACAAAAATACAAAGCTAACCAAACAAATACTTCCCATGGACCAACATCTAAACATGAAGTTGCAACTAAAAATATAATGAACAAGATAGTAGAAAGATTATAACATAATACAAGATCACAAAAGCTTTCTCCTTTGTCAAAGTGTGTAGAATTCAAGAAACAATTCCTCTAGAGTAGTCCACCCCAAGCACGCTTGATTCCCCAATGCTAGTAGGTTGATGTAGCCACCAAAACAACAAGATTCAAGAATATATAACACCTTTGTGCATCAAAGCTAGATCACAAAGTGTATATCACCTTCTCTTGTGCATCAAACTTGATCACCAAGAAGAAGAACCATTAGAGAGAGTTTTTCATGAACAAGAACCCTTAGACTTCCAAGAGACTGTTCTTTTACATAGAAAATCGTAGCCTCCTTAACACCCCACTTAATCACATTAAAAAGTGTGTTAAAGAATGTTAATTCTGCTGTTACAGTGATCGTACACGGCCCGTGTTCATCAACACAACTGTGTAGGCCCAAAGCCCACAGCCTCAATTGGGCCAAGACAGCCCGTGTCTAATAGGCTAAACACGGCACGTGTTCAACTACATGGCCGTGTTGGCCCAAAGTACACGGCCTTGACTTGAACCAAAACGCCCCATGCTTGTTGGATTGGACACGGCCCGTGTTCAAGAACACGGCCCGTGTACCATCCTACCAAAACCTATTTTGGCCTTTTCCTCTCTTTTGCTTGATCGTGTTTCCGTAATCAATACTTGGTGTGTGACCCAATAGGCCTATACTTCATCAGCAGTGCCATTAACTCGTTCGTGTCAGCGGGCATATACTAACAAGGTAAGCATTGAGTATGCACACACATTGGTTGACCATATTGAAAAACAGAACCGAAAGATCACTAAATTAGAATCCAAAATCAAAAATCAATCACTTTCTAATTTAGACAACCTTCAATCAGAACTTACTGCCAAAGAAAATGAATTAATAACGTTAAGAAACGAAAATGAGGTAATCATTCATGATCTGAAAGCAGCCAAAGTCTCGGTAGAAGAGGATTTCAAGTTCTTACAAAAGGAAATATGTTAGCTATACTTAAAATTAAAAAGTCTCAAAGATCTGTTAATAAAACGAGACCAAATGGCACAAACCATTTTTCTTAACAAACCTAAAGACGATAAATTTTCAAGATGGACATCTGAAGGCTTAGGTTTTGTTAATCCGCATATTGGTGACAAGATTACTGCTAAACAGTTGTATGATTTTGATAGCATGAATCTAGGACTAACGGCGAAAATGGTGTTCGTGGCACAAGCCAACGAAATAGAGGAGTTCAAGAGACGTACCTTGAACAAAACATCAACTTCTTTTAACTACGAAAATCTCAATCAATCATACGAAACAACTGAATTGAACCAATAATTTCAAATGATTACTTTCGAAGTTATACACAATCCGAAATAGAGTCAATGTCATCAGTTTCTAATACTCAAACAGAACCTCGCATATATATTCCTCACATGGAATTACAGCGAAGATTTGAACTGGTTGAAATCAAACTTTTTAATAAATCAATCAACCATGAACTAGAAACTGCAGTACTATATGATGTAATCGGCCTTCTTGTAAATGAAAACACTCACTTCTATAATTCCGCTACACCGAGCACTTCTGATTCTCAAAGCCCCCACATGCACACTGATGATTGTTTTTCATTTACTAATTCCAAACCCATCAAAATCGCAGATGATCTATCTTCAACAAACTCAAAATTAGTAGGAGCAAACGAGAAAATTGAACTACTAATTAGTTTGGATAACAAGGAGAAATTAAATTTAGCCAACTCAGAAGAAAGATGTAAAGAGTGTAGATAGGAGTGTATAAAATTAGAAACCAATCTTTTTGAAATTTAATTGAAACTCAACTCTTTCGAAAATGAATTTTTCAAAATGCTTACACCCGAGTCCACCGCATTAAAAGGTAAGGCTAAAATCATCGATTCGCGCTCATCACATAAAGCAAGCACATCTAAACCATCTTAGTCGAAAGTCAAATGTACCAAACAACAGGCAACATGACCCTATAAACAACCTTCCAAAGATGATCTATTAGTACATTCTTCTTCTAACTTAAGTGTACATCTAGGTACTGTAGTGAATGGGGCCAAGAAGCAAGTACTGGGATGGAGGAAGAAGCATCAGAAGAAGGATGCCCAAGGACGCTACAAAGACGACTTAATTTATCCTACTAATTTTTCAAAATAGACAAATTTATTGTTGTGTAATGATTTAACTATTTTGCGTGTTAATCGTGCTAAAACTCTTGTTAATTCCGTTGAATCCGAAACATTTTGTATGAGCGATGGTTTTGTTGAAGGACATTGTTCCTATCATTGTGAATACGACCAAGATCGTAAGAAACACGGGATCAAACCAAATCCAGAATACACGTCATTTGAATTATGTCACAAGCAGGTGTCCTTCATAAATCGGAAGGGTAATAAATTACCTACTGGCAAAAGAAACGCTCCAACAGAGCACGATTCCAAACAAACGGTACATGTGTGACAACTATGCACAATTCAAAATCGCGGTTTTCCAATCACCAAACATCAAGTAAAACTTTAACAAACAATTTGAGACCAGACAGTAATACAATAATAATTGGAATCTCGCCATTATCAATGCTGTTGACAACAAATCCTGTCCAACAAATCAGAGAGCTAAACAAGCTCAGATCGCACAGCCAAAGCAACAATCAATTCAGCGTACTAAAACCAAAGCTTTCCATCTCATCCAAATCAAGGAATGGAGAACCGAGAAGTCAAGACGTATCACTTTCAAAAGGCTTTAACCGTGTGGTAATCGAACATCCGTCTGTTGCACCAACCACCGACACATCCAAAGAAATCACGACGCCGTCACTAACCCAATCAAAAGCAATGATACAAACATGGGTTCCTAAAATAAAAGCAACTGAATAAATAACTGAAAAATTAATAGAACCTGTTACATGTGCTAACTCTCGAGGACCCACTTGGGTACCTCAATAACTCTTGTCTTCGATGTGCAGGTATCTAGCCGTTGATACTTCGACTCCAGCTATTCAAAACATATGAATGGAGAAAAGGGTTTTCTCATGAACTTTGTCCCACACTACCCGGGAAATATTCGATTTGGGAACGACCATGTTGCACCAATAATGGGATCCGGGATATTGTAAAAGAAAATATAAAAATAAGTAAAGTTTCGTACGTGGAGGGATTGGGTCACAACTTGTTTAGTATTGGGCCATTTTGTGACAAAGGGCTCGAAGTAAATTTCAAAGCCAAAACTTGCTCAGTCAAAACAGAAAAAGGGACGTAATACTAACTGACTCAAGGAGATCAAACTTATACACCATTGATCTAGTCGACCTGGAGGGCAAACAGTCAGTCTGCCTTCTCTCCAAAACCTCATCTGAGCGACATGGCATCGAAAGCTATCTCACCTCAACTTCAAAAACATAAACAAGTTGGTCAAAGGTGACCTAGTTCGCGGATGCCTAAGGTGAGATTTGAAAAGGAACATCTATGTGAACACTTTGAAAAAGGGAAAATGAAACGTGCTTCTCACAAGGTAAAACAAGTGTCAAGCACAAAAGCTCCTCTTCAACTGCTTCACATGGACTTATGTGGGCCGATGAGAGTACAATCCAAAAATGGGAAGAGGTATATATGCGTGATAGTAGATGACTCCTCTCGGTATACCTGGGTCAAGTTCTTAAGAACTAAGGATGAAGCTTCATCAACCATCATCTCTTTACTCAAGCAGGTGCAGAATCAATCACAAGCAAAAGTCGGAAGAATACGGACCGACAACGGCACCGAGTATAAAAACCAAGTGTTGGACTCCTATCTTGACATCGTGGGGATCAACCATCAGTTCTTTGTAGCATACACCCCTGAACAAAACGGGGTGGTCAAATGAAGAAATCGAACGCTCGTTGAAGCAGCTCGAACAATGTTGTCTTACGCTAATCTACCACCTTCTTACTGGGCAGAAGCAGTCAACACAGCTTGCTACACACAGAATCGATCAAGTTTACACCGACGCTTTAATTAAACTCCCTATGAAATTGCAAATGGCATAGTTCCTAATATCAAACATTTACATATGTTTGGTAATAAGTGTTTTGTCCTAACCAAAGAGCTAATCAAGGAAAATTCAACTCTAAGGCTGATGAGGGATTTTTTCTAGGTTACTCTTTAGAGTCAAAAGCTTTTCGCGTGTTCAATAAACAAACCAATGTTGTGATTGAAAGTACTAATGTGACTTTTGATGATACCTTAATTACAACATGTTTACCAAAAGAGTCACCGGCTATCGTTTCTGGACATATCAATTCAGGACCGGCACTTAATCGACAAGAAACAAATATACCAAATGCGAAAGAGTCTTCTGACTTGAAATACATATTTGATTTCTTAGATAATGAGTCTGGATCTAATTGTGTACCCACTGATAGGTCTGCGGATGTTGTTCAACTCTTGAACTCTTACAGCACACGACAACTGCATCTACATCCAGACTTGTCGATTCTGCTATTGACCCATTCTTTCTTTTAGGTGAAAGTACACTGCATCAAACTCCCCTGCCAACACTGATGAAGATGCAGATACTGAGGTCCAAGGTGATATGACTCCTCAGTACAATCCTGAATCATTAACACCAACATAGGAAACATCCACTCAATAGCGATTGGATGAATTCTTTCCTCAAATAGATAACACCCCCACACCAACTTCCCATGTAACTAGGTGGACAAGTGCTCACTTCGAGACTCAGATAATTGGCAGCAAAGACATTGGCGTTCAAACTCGATCTGCCATAGCCAATGAGTGTCAGTTCTCGAGCTTTCTAAGCTTGATAGAACCTACGCGCACTGCTGATGCTTTACAAGATGCCGACTGGATCCTAGCAATGCAGGACAAATTGGATCGATTCACACAGCTCAAAGTTTGGAGATTGGTACCTCGTCTTGAAGGCAAAACAATTGTAGGTACCAAGTGGGTCTTTTAAAACAAGAAAGACTCAGATGGAGTTGTAATACGCAACAAGGATCGTCTAGTAGCTAAAGGATACAATCAACAGGAAGGAATTGACTATGACGAAACCTTCGCTCCTGTTGCCCGCATAGAAGCTATTCGGGTATTTCTAGCTTATGTTGCCTAAAGGCGGAAGTATATGTATCCCAACCAGAGGTATTTGTTGACCCTAAATGACCTAACGATGTTTACATTCTTGACAAGGCTCTCTATAGACTCAAATAAGCTCCACGAGCCTGCTATGATGTCCTCTCAGCTTATCTCGTTCATGAAGGGTACTCCAAAGTAAGGATAGACACCACCTTATTCACTAAGAAGATCAGAGATGACTATATTCTAGTCCAAATTTACGTAGACGATATTATCTTTGGTTCTACAAATCCATCGTACAGTCTTGATTTTTCAAAACTAACGGCGAGCAATTTCGAAATGAGCTTGATGGGGGAGATGAATTTCTTCCTCGGATTGCAAGTTAAACAAATATCTAATGACATTTTCATAAATCAATGTAAGTACATCAACGATTTACTAAGAAAATACGAAATGTCCGACTGCTCATCCAAAGCCACTCCAATGTCTTCTAAAACCAAGTTATCTGCTGATCTTGATGAAAAGCAAGTTGACTTGAAAACTTATCAGGGTATGATTGGCTCATTACTATACCTGACGGCTAGTAGACCCAATATAATGTTCTCTATGTGTTTGTGTGCTCGCTTTCAAGCAAATCCTAAAGAATCACATCTTGTTGTCAAGTGTATCTTGAAGTACCTAAAAGGGACCCCTGACCTTGGTATGTGGTATCCCCGCGATTCGTCATTTGAATTGCTTGTGTATTCATATTCAGATTATGCTGGATGTATGATAGACCGGAAAAGCACATCTGATAGTGCACACTTCCCGGGAGATCGTTTAGTCTGCTCGGGTTCGAAGAAACAGAACTGTGCATCCACATCAACTGCAAAACATGAATTTGTTGTTGCTGCCAGTTGCTGCTCACAGAGTTTGTGGTTAAGAACTCAACTCCGAGACTTTGGCCTGAAATACTCTAAGGTAGCGTTTGGTTGGCAGGAATCATTGGGATTCTGAAGGAATTGGAATTCAATTCCTAAGGATTCTTGTGTTTGGTTCACTTTAATGAGGGAATATGAAGGAATTGGAATCCATCAAATAAGGGAAAGCGAATTCCATCACTAGATGGAGGGATTTTAAAATCCTTTGAATGAGGGAATGTGGAATATTACCTTGTTACCCTTAAACAACTCTATAGCCCTAATATATCTATCTCGTTCCATCGATATAACACGTGAGCCGACTCTACCCTCCAAACACTAACGGCTTCTTCCTCCGCCTCTAGACCCTCCACCGTAGCTTTCCCCCGTTGCCGCCTCCACATCTTCCGTCGCCACCTTTCTCCGTCATTGCTTCCAGACCTTCCACCATAGCCTTCCTCCATCACCACCTCCAGACCTTCCGATGCAGCCTTCCTCCGTCGCCACCTCTAGACCCTCCACCGCAACCTTCATTTGTCGCCGTCTCCAGACCCTTCGTCGCAGCCTTCCTCTACTAAACCCTCTGCCGCAGCCTTCCTCCGCCAGACCCCCGCCACTGTCTCTAGACCCACCGTCGTAGCTTTCCTTCGTCATTGTCTCCAAACCCTCCGCTGTAGTCTTCCTCTGCCAGACCCTCCACCTTCGCCTTCCTCCGTCAGACCTTCTGCTGCCACCTCCAAACCTCTGTCTCAACCTTCCTCTGCCACCACCTCCAGACCCTCCACTATAGCCTTCCGCCACAGCCTTTCTCCGCGGCCGCCTCTAGACCCTCCGCCACAGCCTCCCTCCGCCGCCGCCTCCAGACCCTCCGCCACAGCCTCCCTCCGCCGCCGCCTCCAGACCCTCCGCCACAGCCTTCCTCTGCCGTTGCCTCCAGACCCTCCGTCGCAGCATCTTCTTCATCAGTCGCAATCGCCATATTCAAACTAAAAATAGTAATATTTTATAATTTATATAATATATTTTTACATAAAAGTTATAAAACAAACTAAAAATAAGTAAAAAAACAAGAAGGGTAATTATGTTAATTAATTCCAATTCCATTTTCTGCCAACCAAACAGATCACAGATTCAAATTCCAATTCCTTACAGAATTCAATTCCTTCACAGATTCCAATTCCCTCAAAAATATTCTGCGAACCAAACGGCACCTAAGATTCCCTTGTTGTGTGACTCTCGGAGTGCAATTGCAATCTCCTACAATTCGGTACATCACTCCAAAACCAACCATATTGATATCATGTATCACTTCTTAAAGGACAATGTGGAGAAAGGTTGTAAAACCCGAAATTTTAAGATGTCATTCATATAGTTAGAAAAGTAATAATTACAACTTGATGTTATTTGATCACAAGGTATAATTAAAAATGCACATGTTACCATTTATTAAAGCCATAAATGGTAGTAATGGCTAATTTTATAAGTTAGGTATTATATGTGCAATGGATGAAATTTTAAGGGTTTATGTTGCAAATTATATAGAAATGGGAGGACTATAAGTGGTTATTGTGTGTATGTGTATAAATGGGCCAATTGAGAGTCAAACTCTCATTCTTTGGGTAGATGAAATCGTGAGAAGAGAGAAAGAGAGAAGGTTCTAGAGAGGGTAAGAAGAAGAGAGAAGAATCAAAGGAAAAATGGTAGTTCTTTGGTTTGATTCAAGGTTTGAAGTGTTTAGACTTCAATTTCTTCACTCTTGAGCTTGAATTTGAGCAAGGATGTGGCAATCAAGTTGGGTTTTGCAAAATCAAGTAAGTTATACTCCTAATTTCTGTTTGATTTTAGTTATGTTTGATGATTTACGGTTGTTTATGGTAATTTATGGATAGAATTTGTGTATATGGTGTTAAATGGGTCAAACCTTTGAATTAGGGTTTAATAACCCAAGTTAAGATGAATTATAGTTCAAACTTTGTTAAGTGATGTTGTTATGATGTTTTGAGGTGTTGCTGAGTTATTTCTATGATGCAAATATGTTTGATTTGGAAAAGATTGGGTTTTGGTTGAATTTACAGCAAAGGAAAGCAGTAGGAATTACTGTTGACGCAAGCTCGCGGCGTGAGGCTTGGTTTTGGCGAAAGGGACTTTTTCCAGCGATTTCTTCGCGGCGCGAGGTACCCTGAAGCCTTCTAAAATGTTATTTTGACCTTTTTTGACCTTATATATGCTTGGGGATTTATTCTTGTGGTTATAGGAGGTTTATTTGGAGTCTTTTAAGAGCCGAAAGGGTGTCAAAGGCTAGAATTGAGTCTAGAAACCTTGTTTTTTGTTAACTATGTAAGTTAACATTGTGTTTTGGTGATCATAGGTTATGATCAAGTGTATGAGCTATGGTTTGGATGTGGTTGTGATCCTCATCACACCCTCAGGTGAGTACACCCTGCGGATACCCAAAATTGTTAATGTTTTCAAGTCATCTATGTGTTTTGATTGTTTGGAAATTTTTGATGATTCTTGATAGATCAAAGGATGTGGATTATGCATTTGTTTATAAATGCAAGTTATATGATTCGCAAATGTTTATGAGGCTTTTGGAACTTAAAGAATATGGAAACCATGCATTGTTTATAATATGGTTTATATGAATTGCAAATGCTTTATGAAACTCTTGGGTTTCAAAGAATGTGGAAATTATGAATTCAATCTAAGATGTGTTTTAAATGAGGGTTTTCTAAATAAGACCATTGCTCCATGTTAGAGATGGTCTATGTTTAAATTTCGATTTAATTAATGGTTTTGAAACATGATACTCCATGATGGAGTGGACTTGGGTTTTGAAATAACAAACATGGTTTTGAGAAAGAAAAGATATGTTTTCACTAATGATGTTTTGGGCATTGAGATGCCAATCTTGGTTTTGATTGTTGAGTATGTATGCTCATGTGATATGTTTAGGACACTTATGTGTTCGTGATAAGATTGTATGCTTGGATTACTTGGCCTTTACAGCATGATATTTGTCGCTTTTATGGCATAAAATATTTGGGCCTTGTTGGCATACGATTTATGTGACCCTTCGGGGTATGTGATTATGTGACCCTTCGGGGTATGTGTTTATGTGACCCTTCAGGGTATCTGATTATGTGACCCTTCGGGATATGTGCTTATGTGACCCTTCGGGGTATATGTGCTTCGGTCCGGACCACTGTGATATGAACTCTGTACCATAGGGTTCCTAGTCATTGAGACGTTCATAGAGGTTCATGTGGCTTCGGCAATTAAGGAACCGCGAGGTACGGGTGGCTGAGGAATCGGTGCAAAGAGTGGAGGGGTATGTCAGTAGCCATCATGACCGTGTGGGTTCACTGGGCTGACGAGCCACCGATCCCGGGGCAACACGAGTGGATTTGGTGAACAGGGCTTACACTCCAGATAACCGTTGTATGGTGGACTGCTTTGTGCATCCCCCACCTTGACGGCGTGATGTGGTTATCCCCCATGTGGGCACGTGTTGACCGTGGCTAGCTACCACGTGGATACATTGTGTCCCAATGGACAGACCCGCATCCTTATGTGCTATTATGTATGATTTTAAAATGATATTGATTGCCAAACTTGTGTTTTCAAAAGTGAAAAGGATGACTTGTTTTTGATAAAACAAATGTTTTGGTTGTACTCACTAGCTATGTTTATAGCTAACATGGTGTATAAAAATGTTTTGTATCCGCAGGTTGTATAGAGGCCTTGGTGAGGCGGGTAGATACCTTGGGGCGTAGTATTGGATTGACTGCATTTCCGGAAAACTTGGATTTCCTACTTTATGGTTATGGTCGTGAGATTGACTGTGGTAACACCTAAGGTTTTGGATTATAATTATCGAAAAGTTTATTGATAAAATGTACTGTATTTCGTTGAAATACGTCAAAAAATGTTATGATGCTTCCGCGATAAACTTTAAGGGTTTTATATAAATATGATTTTAAATAAATTTTTGGAAAATTTAAATTTGGGCTGAAATCAGGGTGTTACAAAGGTCTTATTGAATTACAGTATGTCCATACTGCCAATTAGTTAGCTGACTTGTTCACCAAACCGTTAGATAAATCACGGTTTAACTTTTTAGTGTCTAAGATCGGAATGCTGAATTTGAAAACGTAATTCATTATCCCACAGTCCCTCCTCATTTTGATCTATCTTACATTCTTCAAACAGTATTACGCGTGGTTGTGTTAAATGTGCAGGAATAAAGATACTCCAATCTAGGGGGAGCGTTGTGGTTCACTGGCCTACAACACATTCCTATGCATTCATGTAGGTGGAGAACTCAAAAAATCAGCTGAAAACAGACAAACACCACGATTCAAGAACTCCAACTTTTACATCTGAAAATTCTCTATTTGTTCAATAGTCAAGGGGGAGTTCATTTTATTGTATCACAAATTAAATAAAAAACAAAAAATATATAAAATCCAGAAAAACAAAGATGAAATTAAATAGGTTTGACTTTGGGTTGGACCAGGCCCACCAAGCATAAATGGGCAGTCTCCGTGTTACTTGAAACATCGGATCGCTCTATAAAAGGTGATCCGGCCTTTCCTTCTTCCCTACGCGTTCAAAAGATTATAACTGTCAAAAAGGCAAACACTGTTCATCTTTTTCTTTCTTCGAGAAATTTAGTCTCTGTGTGTGCATTCTAAGGCAACAAATGAGTTCTTCATAATCAAACATAAGGTAAACAAGAATGGGAATGCAAAACAACAAAACATCAAGGATTGTAGGCCTTTTTCTTTCAGCCATCTACTCTATTCTTGACCTGTTTTAAATTTCCTAATTTTTTAACTCATAACCACCTTAAATGGTGTTATTTGAAGGTCAAATCTAGTCGTAATCGAGTTTTGAGCATGTCCGAATAACATGATGAACAAATCAGACTCAAACAACCACTGATTTTACGATTTTGAAAAAGGGTTTCCTGGTGGTTAGTGTTTTCATTAGAACAGTTCCTTTTGGTCGAAAATCCTTCAAAAATTGATGTTTTTGGTTTCCCTAAAAGCGAAAAACATGTTTAAAATGATTTGCAAACACACGGGTGTTTAATTTGTGTTGATAAACAATGGTTTGAAGTAAAAATGAAATTCAAATTTCAAAACTGTTAGTGTTTGTTTGGTCCGACCTATAGTGTTCTTCACTTCATCCGACTTAAAGTTAATGCGACTTCTAAATGATGTGACCTTTTGATCCGACTTAAGTGAAAAGTTGTTCATGCGACTTTTAAATGATGTGACTTAAGTGAAAAGTTGTTCATGCGACTTTCAACTCATGCGACTTTCAATTGATCCGACTTAAGTTATTCATGCGACTTTCAGTTCATGTGACTTCAATTGATCCGACTTAAGTTATTCATGCGACTTTTAATTGATCTGACTTAAGTTATTCATGTGACTTTCAATTGATCCGACTTAAGTTATTCATGCGACTTTCACTTCATGTGACTTTCAATTGATCCGACTTAACCATTAAGTCACTCTAAGTCACTCATGCGACTTTTGAACCGACTTTGGTCATGTGACTTTCAGTTGATCCGACTTAGAGTTGTTCATGTGACATTAGTTCATGCGACTTAATACTGTTAATGCTTGATCCGACCTTTAAATGATGTGACCTTTGTGCTTAACACTTGGTATGACCTTTGTGTTTTAACACTTGGTCCGACTTTCAACACTTAGAAAATTTTTCAAAGTTTTTAAAATGCTAACACTTCAAGTGAAACATGTAACCAATTCAAACCTATCTATTTCACATATGAAAAATTCTCAAACATGACAAATCATATTCACATGTGAAATCTGTCAACTACCTGCCATATTTGCTTAACTAACTGTTTACTACTTGTTTTAGATGGCTGCTTAAAATCGACCTGCTGTTCGCCAACCTCTTCCTAAGGAAACCCTAATCTCTGCTGATGCCCGTCTGGATACAAGCACAAACAATGTGTATCTAGACCTAACCACTAATACTAAAATACCCCTAATCACTAAAATTATAAAAGCTCACCAACTCATCCGAGCAAGAACTGCCAACCTAAACACCTCCTCAACCCATGTCCCGGAAATCTACCTCCAGCAACTTTGGTATACATTCAAAGAGGGAGCCACCTGCAGGGGCAACCAATGTCTAAATGGCCGAATTAAAAATGGCCGCACAACCCTATCAGCCTCTCGACTTCGCTACCTGCTATATCTACCTGATGCCACCCATTACCCAAACAGAACTGACTTTGACGAATCACCATCTATTGATGAACTTTTGCAGATGATACATGGGCTAGGGTACAACGGGGAGCTAACTCAAATCAATCACTTCAAACAAACCAACCTGGTTCCATTCTGGCAGACCCTAGCAACAATTCTATTTCGAACTCGTGTTGGAGTCCACCGTGGGCTTGATGGTGGATCATATTATTCCTTACAATTGCTTGCAGGCGTTGCATATCACATGCACCTTGATTACGCCACCATTATCTTTGAGGAGATTGTTCGTATGGTCAACGAAAAGGCCACCTCCAGACGCAAAACCTTCAAAATGATCTGGAAGGCTACCGTACGATTCCTCGCCAGCTTGACAACCCCCAAGTGCCTATACAAAGAATTGAATGAATTTTAAAGCTAAGGGAGTTTTTATATCTGGTTACAATGCCCGTGCCACCTAGACTTATACAAATTCTTAATCAGCAGAGTGAGGGAGTATTTGAGAGTGAATAGGATAGCTCCTACGGCGCAACCAGAGCTGGTTGTGCATGCCCCGGGAGCAATAGAACCTGGTGAGGGTCCTAGTGGTTTGGAGCTCCTAAGCATGGGGGTGCCTTGAGCAGGGTCGAGAAAGAGAGAGAAAAAGAAAGTGAGAGGGGTGGTGGAAGTGGTGAGGATGGGGTGATACACAAGAGTGAGGGAGATCATCCTTCGTCTGCCTTTGAAGAGCTTAACATTAGTGATTCTGAGGCCTCCGTCAGAGACAAATCAGCGAGTAAGTCCTCCTCAGAAAGGACGGAGACCGAGTCTTTTGACCATGACCAGTCATCCCCCTCCGCACCAGAACAGCAAGCACTTCCTGTTGACTCAACTAGGACTCGGGCTCCGGATAACATTCACGAGGGCCTATCAGAAATATCTGCAACATTTGGTGATGTCCCAAGTATGGACAAGGGTGATGTGTTAGGAGAAGACGGAGTAAGTACGAGAGCAAGTGAAAAAGAAAAGGATGAGAGCGAGGGATCCCCAACCCACAAACGCCTGGAAACCACATTTGCTACTAGTCTGGACAATGTTTAGGCTGGTATTGAAATAGACACTCGCATCCCACCAGTGCAAGCACCTATCCCCTCCATCCACTTGGCCTTCACTCAAATGAGGGTTGTTTCATTCAACGGAGACATAACTCATACACAGTCGGCGGCTCATTCAGAGTTTGCTGGCTTTCAAGTTAGTGGACAGTCTCCCCCGTCCACATCTATTCTTCGCTCACCATCGAGTATAGCACCTACTCGTCAAGGAATAAGTATCTTTGCTAGGACACAATCATTTACCGCACATCTTAGTGATGTCGCCGAAACACTCGTAGCGTCATCCCCTAGCGGTGTGTCGCGAGGATCGAGTGAAAGTCCCACAAGTGCCACCACTATGCCAGTGCTACGTGTAGGCCACAAGGTCTCTACGACTCCTGTGTAACCAGGCCTCTTCTTGGGGTTACAACGGAATTGCAACGATACATGGATTCCAAATTTTTCCATGTAGAGTCTAATCTGAAAGAGTATGTAACCAAACGAACCGACACCCTTCAGCATCAGCTCAACACCCTCCAAGATCAAATACAACACCTAGCCACTAAACCACCCACCATCATTGAGCAAGATTACATAATCAATGAACTCAAGGACCTGCTCCATGCCAAACTTAAAAGTGTTGCTGAACCCACATCCGAGAAAACCAATCAACTAGCAGCATTGCAATCTCAACAACCCCAAGCACCACCTTCTAGCTCAACCACTTTCAATGACACTATATTACAAGCCCTAAATTCCCTAACCACTACCGTATCTGGGATCGGGCAGAGGCTAGAAGCAATGGAAACCTCATGCAAATCACACGCAGATTCACGAAAAAGGAGACATGATGATCCTAAGGATCCAGGACATCATGAGGGGGAGAAGCGGCAGAGGGTTGGTAGGAGATACATCAGCACTCAAAGCACAACCTTACGAATACAAGCCGCTCCTATATCAACACCTCGGGAAAAGTCAAGGAGGTGGATGATATTTATATTCTAAACTCTACCGAGCATGAAAAGTCAGTGAGATTTGCTACCACATTCCATGCAAGTCCAAAGGAAAAGGTGGCTTCCAAGTTCCCGATCGCCAAGATTGACCTGGTCTACATGCGCAACTTCCTCAACTCTCAATGGTTCATTTCCATGTTACTCGAGCAGACGGGAAGAGATATACCTTCCATGAGGTCGAATTGAGGCATCTAAACTTGGCAGACATCACATATATGGAGGATGAGCTGGCCTGCAAATCTGAAAAAAGCACAGAGAAGTAGAGGGGGCTGGTAGTTATAAGGGAGTTCATGAGAAAGAAAATACTCCTAAGTCGAACTCATGATCTACAGTTGGAAGCTAAGGCTGATCTTGCAAATATAAACGTTCTAAAGCCAAACCAACATTACTCAAAACTTGACAAATATAGAAAATATGTGATCATTGAGGAGTACAACGAAGACTATGAGGGTGCCGATGGATTGATAATGTCTACTTTCAACAGTGCCAAAGCCTTTCTCAGACTCTCCGAGCTTAACACCTATTCTAACGGTACTCTCCAATGATTCATCTCAAAGTACTTCAGAACTTACTACCGCAACAGAAACGTGCAAGAACAGGACTTGCTTGTAAAGATGACAATGGTTGTTGATCTATGGAACAAAAGGTTCAGGATCGAAAGACCATTAGAAGCTGGAAAAAAGACTTCTTGGTCAGAGGAGCAAATGATACATACCTGCCCAGCACAAGGCTACAAAAGGGGGAGATTGTTACTCAAATATATGTTTGTAGGTAGTGTGTTCTTTTGTATTATTTATATATGCTTTCTACACTAGTTTAATGTAATGGGCTTGACCCACATTTGTAATATTATCTACTTAGAAGCCCATGAGGCTTTAGGCCCATAAGGAAAGCTCTTTATATACCTTGCAAACCTATTTTGCGAGGTAACATTTGCATTTGTAATTTCCAAACTTGTAATTCACATACTGATTAGTAGCAATACATCTTCAAGCATTCAAGCAAAGTGTTCATACTTGTGTTCTTGACTTATTCTTCATCTTTCATACAAGTATCTTCAAGTTAACTCATCCTACATCACATCTTTGGACTTTCAATCTAAGATGGACCAATTCTTGAATTTGCCATCAAATTAAGTTATTCTACGAATTCTTTCGTTATTGGTAGAAATATGGTAAGCATTTTTTCATGTTTTCGAGATAGTGTTGATCCTGTCGTTATGGTTCGTAAACAGATGTTCATTAATAACATTAACTAATAATATTAACAAATGATAATCTACTAACTAATATCCCCTAATTAATAATAATGCTCAACTTCAGGGGAAAAGTAAAGACTTTTTACATTATAACTAATTAAGAAGAATGTTTAATATAGTTCATACTTAATTGATATTTTTAAGGGAGTAATTTTAGTATTTGGATTAATGTTATCAATAGTCCGGATTGCATTTTAAGAATTTGAGCGGAGTGGTATTTTCATAATTCTTAATTAATATTACTGTCATAAAAAAATAAATCCTATTACTGTACTGTAATTTTCATGTATATATGTACATACAACTGGTAATGTTATATTAATGTCATGCAGGAAGTGGTATATATTATTGAAAATCACTTGGTATATTAATTAAATTATTGCTACACGATCAAAATTAATTGTTTTAAGTCTAAAAAGTTGATTTCAATAAAATCATAACCCATAAACATTATTTTATTCTTAAAAATTACAAAAGAATTCGTTCATAATTTTATTGTGAACATACAAGTTTGGGACCACTAAAACGGGTTGAGACGACCGCCGAGACTATTAGGCCCAAAGTCGAAAACATCACCGGGACTGACAGGCTCTACATTGACACCAACGCTGAGACCGATAGGCCCCGGGTCAATGTCATCACCGAGACCAATAGGCCCCAGGTCGACACCATCATCGAGACAGTTAGGCCTCGGGTCAACACCATTTGGACCTGGCTGTTAGCTTGGGCCGTCAACTGTGCCGCCGTTGTGGTGACCACGACTAGACCACTCACAAACCGCCACCAGTGTTCACACTTTTTCGATCGAACAATAAAAAAAGTTAATAAATAAAAACTAATTAATAATAATACGAAACAATGTTTGATTCATAAAAATCAAAAACTTTGATTTTGAATCCAAAACAAAGTTTCAAAAATTATCGATATACCAAGTATTCATCATGATAACAAAAATCTTAACTGTCCTCTGTCAAGTCTATAAGTGACTCTGAAACCACTGTTGGATTTATGGTGTAAAACAGACATACATAGCGGAATAAACAAACCCCAATACGAATGATCTCATCTAGATCAATAGGGGAAAAATACAACTAAAGAAAGGAGATTAAGAAATATACCCTTTTTCTTGGATTGCTAAAGGGGGTATACAGCTACTACACTCTGAACCGAGCTACTAGACCACTACTAGAAAGTAATCCGTGAAAAATTGATCGTGTTTGTGTGTGTTGCGCCGCCGCGAACCGCCGGCGCCCGCGGTGGTGTGCATTTGGCTTTGCCGATGAGAGGGAGAGAAGGGGTGAGACCCCCCTTTCTTGGTTCCTAAGTTATTTGGTTTTTTGTGTAAAGTGAAAATGCTTAGATTTAACATATTTAAATACTCATTTAAATAAATTAAGACCCATGCCAGTTAATTATAGCCAGACATTAATTAACTTTCATTCCTTTACAATTCTCAACCTCCAAGTTTAATTAATAGACTTTATTAATTAATCTTTAATTATTTAATAACTATTAATTAATCTTCACATTAAATATTAAATTAATACTTAATTTCCCCATTAAAAATAAATAAACTATTTATTATCTATTTCTGTTACTAATTAATTAACTATTAATTATTTACACACAATTTATACTTTTCAAATTAGTTCGAGTTGGGTGTGCAGCCATGTGACCCTTTAGTGTCTTAAGGTCCGTTTGATTTGCGGAATTAATATGAATGAATTGGAATTTGACCAAGGAATTGGAATTCATGGGAATTTGAATTCATAGGAATTGGAATTTGTGAAAAACTATATCTTGTTTGGTTGGTAAAGATCAGAATTGGAATCTAGCAAAAAATAAATTAATTCAATATATATAAACCAAAATAAATTATACAATCAACCGTCCACCACCTCCTACCCCCACCCCACCCCATCCCACCCCCTACCCCACCTCCACCTACAGTCTACCTAGGGCGGCAGTAGCGATGGCGACGGGTATGGGTGGTGGTGGAGGGTGGCAGTGAGTGATGGTCGGCGGCGAGGATCGATGGTGTTGATGATGGCGGCAGTGGCGGTGGTGACGGCGACAGTGGTGGTGGCGGCGGTGGCGACAGTGGTGGCGACGGTAGTGGCGGTGGCGGCGGTGGTGGTGGTGACGGCGGCGGTGGAGGTGACGGTGTAGGTGGTGGTGGTGGAGGTGACGGTGGTGGCCGCGGCGGCGGTGGTGGCGGCAGTGGTGGTGTTCGTGGTGGCGGCGGTAGTGGCGGTGGCGGTAGTGGTGGTGTTGGTGGTGGCGGCGGTAGTGGCGGCAGTGGTGGTGGTGGGAGGGTGTAGAGTAGGGTAGGGTAGGGCACGAGTAGGATAGGGTAGAGTAGGGTGGGATGACGTAGAGTAGGGGGTAGGGTAGGGGTGGTGTAATACCCGTAATCTTAAAAATGTACAAGAATAATTTTTGAATATTAATGATGATTTATGCAATGTGATTGGACATTAATTAAATAATGGGATTTATGTCTTGTATATGTATATATTTGTTGGTGATTCATTGAGAAAGATTGAGCTTGTATATGTTATAATCCAATAAGAGTTTTGGTTGTAAGTGGGCTTGGAGTCTTGAGTTGGGCTTAGGCCCACAAGGGGGTGACAAGAGAGTTTTTGGAGGATATATATAAAAGTTTAGGGCACAGCCTCCCACACAAGCAAGTTACTGTTTCATTCAATCCTTGTTGTGAGTGTGTTGTGTGTGTGTGTCATCTTGAGGACGAGAAAGAGGAAGAAGGAGGTTGCATCAAATTGTGAAAACTTGAGATTTTAGCAAGGAAAATCACCAGGTAATGTTTCTCTATCACTTAAAGATCAAGTAGACATCATTTCTTGCTATGTTGAGTGTTGGCTGAATGTTTTATAATCTGGGTTTGGGTTTTGAGGGTTTAAGAAAAACCCAGGAAAAGTAGCTTACCAAGAACACCATGTAAGTTGATAAAATGTGGTTTTAAGTTGAAAGGAAGGTTTTATATAAGTGGAGAAATGCTTTGCAACAAGTTTGAGTTGAATTGGTTGAGTTTCTAGAAAGCTTGATTAGGGCTATGGAGTCTAGGTTTTTCAAAAAGTTGAACTTACAGGGAAGAAGAGGGTTCATGCGACAGTCACATGGGCAAATTTATGTGCCATGCGACTTTCAGGCCTAGTATGTATGTTCATGCGACTTTGGCACTTTGTATGTTGTTCCATGCGACTTTGGTATAGTGAATAGTAGTCCATGCGACTTTCAGCTCTTGATTTTGTGCCATGCGACTTTTAGTGTTAGTCCATGCAACTTTAACCTCTTGATTTTGTGCCATGCTACTTTTAGTGTTAGTCCATGCGACTTTCAGCTCTTGATGTTGTGCCATGCGACTTTTAGTGCTCCGCCATGCGACTTTCAGCTCTTGTTACATGCCATGCGACTTTCAGTGTTATTTCATGCGACTTTCAGTCCCAGTACATGTGCCATGCGACTTTCATGTAAGGAATAGTAGTCCATGCGACTTTCATAGTAGTCCATGCGACTTTCATGTGCCAATGCAAGTTCATGCGACTTTCATGTAGTAGATATCATGCCATGCGACTTTCATGTAGTAGGTGAGAGTTCATGCGACCTTGTGATGGTTCATGCGACTTTCATATAGCTAGTATGAGTCCATGCGAATTTTGGCATGTAGAGTTAGTTCATGCAACTTTCAGTAGGTAGCAATTAAACCCAGTACTAACCAATATGTAGACTTGGTCAGGTAGCAGTCAGTTACAGAGCTAAGCAAGCTAAGTCCTTCAGTAGGAACTGAATAGCTAAGACAGCTAACAGGTGAGTATTCTCACTTATAACTTGAATAGATTCCAGATGTTATATATGCATATGAATACCAGATATTTATGAATATACGAGTTATAGTTGATTGTACTTAGACCGTTTACTTCGGTAACGGGTACGCCGAGACCGTTCACTTTGGTGACGGGTATGTTAGACCGTTCACTTCGGTGACGGGTATGTTAGACCGCACACTTTGGTGTCGGGTATGTTAGACCGTACACTTCGGTGCCGGGTATGTTAGACCGCACACTTCGGTGTCGGGTATGAGACCAGCACTTCGGTGCCGGGTATGTTAGACCATTGTGACGACAACGGGTAAGATGAGACCACTTACTACGGTAGGGTATGAGTTGAGTAGTATGTGAACTATTTTGGTTGTAAGTAGTATACTCGCTAAGCCTTGGGTTACAGTTGTTGTTTCATATCTTTTCAGGTAACGACCATGGCGGGGCTCCAGCACAGTGATGATAGCTCAACCCCCAAGCTTCCGCAGTTTATTAATTGAGTTTTCAACAGCGATAGTTTCTATTTCAGACATTCATATTAATTGTAATCTAAAGAATATTGTGTGTTTATTTAGTTAATGACATGACATGTAATTACGTTACCATCAACTACGAATATCCTTTATGAATAAATTATGAAAAAAATAATAATATTATTAATTTTGGGACGTTACAACTTGGTATCAGAGCCTAGGTTTAAGGGATCTAGATGCGTTTCGCCGTGTTTAGACTTAAACCTTGGTTCTTAAAGAATTTTCAAAGGAAGTTCACAACTTCCAAATGATATAAATTTTAATGAGCTATCAGCTGGAGCTAGTCCGAGTGGTCACGCGCGAGGTACAAGGCACTTACAATAATATATTATATGCTAGTTTGTATATGATTTCTGACAGTAGGCTACTCTAGAAGGGTAACAAGGGGGCTAGTGAGACCTTTACATGATTACTATACGTGAGAACCAGATGCTGTAGAAAGTGATGATACATGGCCCAAGCCAGTGAATTGGGATTTTCAAGGGTAATGCTAGGATCCAGTGCGTATGGTGTGTTGGTAATAATAGGGCCCATATTATTAGTTGCACATGATACTTACGGGAACCTACCAGCATCCAAGGGAATCTTGTAAATCCGGTGAGGGGTACTTGTAGAGATAAGATGTTTGTAGCTAAGGTGCCTTAGAATTACTAGGGTTGCCTGCTAGCTAGGTCTTGACATGTGGTACTTGATATGTGCTTTGATATTAGTGAGGACTGTATGGCAACGCCACCTATTGATTAGTGCACTGTCTATACATCCAGTATGGTGAACACGAGAAACCGAAGGGTTATTCCAGCAGAAAGAGTTTTTGAAAACCCGCCAGATGGGGAAAATGCTAGTGTGACCGGGGAGAGTGACCCCCACATGCAACCAGTTGTTAACCAGCCACTTCCTGAGAACGTGGCTCCTGAGAACGCAATACCGAATGACCTTGAAAATGAAGAGTTCGGGGAAGCAGACATGGCTAAACTGTAACCACAGCGGTGACCAATGCCTTGAAAGAACTTCTGCCTAAGGTAGTAGAGGATCTAAAGCAGGATATGAGCACCATGATCGACCAGAAACCGGGTGCTATGTGGGCCGCAAAGGAAGCAAGTTTGACAGCGGCAAACACCCAGCTAGTGACACCGGCTGCTAATCAGGTAACTCCAGGAGGTACCTTTCGAGACTTCTCGGCATGTCAGCCGCCGACTTTTCAGGGTCTACCAGACCTAATGCTAAGTACCAGGTGGATCACAGCGGTGGAGGGAGCGTTCTCAACTTGCACGTGTGCTGAAGATGCGAAGGTTTGGTTCGCATCCAACTTCTTGAGGGAAGCCGCCAAAGACTGGTGGAACTTGCTGCGAAAGATGAAGGGCGAGTGAATCGCCAGGATGAAATGGGAAGAGCTTACAGACTTGTTCTATGCTGAGTATGCACCGAAGGTTAAAGTAGAGAGGGTCATGGATGAGTTCATGAAGTTAGAGCAAACCACAGAGACGGTCAACCAGATTACGGCAGTATTCAAGGAGAAACTGCTCTATTGCCCAACTTATGCCAACGATGAAGGGTTACAGATGCACAGGTACACCCAGATGTTGAGGGAGAATATTCGGGAGTTTGTAGCTAATGGTCAGTATTCCACCCTTGACCAACTGATTGAGGGGGCCCGAAAGAGAGAATTGTATCTGATGGAGAGAAACAAGAAACGTACTGCAGAGTGGGCCGCTCTTGGCAACCACCAGGGAAAACGGCCAGTTAAGAAACCGAATGTAGGATCCAAGTGTGGGCGATGCGGTAAAATGCATGTTGGGAATTGTCGTAGGGGATAGACAGGTGTTACAGATGTGGAAGGGGTGGGCACCATGGGAAAGATTGCAAGGCCCACCTCAATGTGTGCTTTAAATGCAATAAGCCGAGACACCGGATGGCAAAGTGCCCCGAAGCGACTGGGGGCAGTGGGAAGACAACTTGGCAGCCGCCGCTCAGAATCACCGATGGGGAGAAGGGGAAGAGGCTCGAAGCACCTAAGCCACGGGGTCGTGCCTTCCAGATGACAGTGAAGGAAGCTAAGAAGGAACCGGACGTGATTGCAGGTACTTTCATCGTTCACTCCTTACCTGCACTTGTACTTTTTGATTACGGGGCTAGCAAGTCCTTTGTATCCTTGTCGTTTTGTAAAAGTTTTGTTGTAGAGCTAGTAAAACTAGAAGTGCCACTAGAGGTAGAAATTGCCGATGATAAGGCTTTGAGTGTATCTACCATCTATAGGAACAATGTAATAGTAATAGACGATGTAAAGTTTCCTATAGACTTACTGCCGACTCCGATGCGGGAATTCCAAGTGATTGTGGGAATAGACTAGTTGGGGCGTCACCAGGCCGGTATCTTGTGCAAGCAAGGCAGCATACTGATCCAGAATCCGAATGGGGGAGAAATCTCCATCTATGGCCAGAAACAGAAGGGAACGACAGTATACTGCACCGTGACCAAAACCGCAAAGTATTTACGTAAGGGGTGCGCTGCGTTTATCGCACACGTCATCGACTCGAGGAAGGAAAAGAAACAGTTAGAGGTGTCCGACGTACCCGTGGTGTGTGAATACCCCGAGGTATTCCCAGAGGATCTGCCAGGGATACCGCCGGACCGACAAGTGGAATTCCGTATAGATTTGATACAAGGAGCAGCGCCTATCGCGAAAGCGCCATACCGTTTAGCACCGCCAGAGATGCAGGAGTTAATGACGCAACTGCAAGAATTTCTTGACAAGGGTTTCATCCGACCTAGTAGCTCACCTTGCGGAGCCCCGATTTTGTTTGTAAAGAATAGGTATCCATTACCTCGAATAGATGACCTGTTTGATCAGTTGCAAGGCGTGTCCTGTTTTTCAAAAATAGACTTGCGGTCGGGTTATCATCAACTCAAAGTCCGGGAAGAAGATGTGGCAAAGACAGCATTTCGAACAAGATACGGGCACTTCAAGTTCGTGGTAATGCCTTTCGGCCTCACAAACGCACCCGCAGCTTTCATGGACCTAATGAATCGGGTTTGCCGACCAATGCTGGATAAGTCAGTCATTGTGTTTATCGATGACATTCTAGTCTACTCCAAGACTGAGGCAGAACATGAGAAACACCTTCGAGAGGTGCTAGAAACGTTAAGAAGGGAAAAGTTGTACGCGAAGTTTTTGAAGTGCGAATTTTGGCTAAAAGAGGTGCAAATTCTCGGGCACCTGGTGAACCGCGAAGGAATCAAGGTGGACCCGGCAAAGATAGAGGCCGTAATGAGATGGGAAACGCCAAAGAGTCCGACGGAGATCCGAAGCTTCTTGGGTTTAGCCGGTTACTACAGACGATTCATCAAGGGTTACTACAGACAATTCATCAAGGATTTTTCAAAGCTGGCAGTGCCACTGACAAAGCTGACGAAGAAGAATTCCCCTTTTAGTTGGGGAGCTGATCAGCAGAAAGCATTCGAGACCCTTCGGGGCAAACTATAGGAAGCTCCGATACTGACCTTACCCGAAGGAATGGAAGATTTAGTGGTGTATTGTGATTGTTAGTCCCAAAGAGGGTGAACAAGCAACCGATACAGTGTAGAAGGGGGGGTTGAATACACTTTAAACAATCAAACAAATTAATCAAATGTATATTCAATTATCAAACAGAACAATAACTATTATCACTCTCTAATCAAATCAACAGGATGATTTGATATTACAATGATTATAACCTCAACTCTCTCTAAACACTCTTGAATCACAAACTAATTGACGATCGAATTTCTTGTTAAAACTGATTAACAAGAACTCTTGAAAACTCTCTCGAACTTTGAACTTACAAAGTTATCGCAACACACGCGTATCAAGTATCACGAACACACGTACGTTTTACAACTTATGCAGTCGTCGTTGTGTAAAGCGTATTTGTTCACGTACACACGTAAGAACATCTATATAAAACCCATAAGAATGTTTATACTTATACTTGATATATCTACGAACAAATCACAGTTTAAAGATAGAACTTATCTTTTCTTCAAAATCGTAACAAACTTCTTAATTAGAACATATCTAATTAATTCCGTTTGAGATTTCTATCCAACTAATAGATAGTTTAAATTAGGTTTAGATATCCTAATTTAAATGTCGTAGATATGGAGAGTTTATAACAGAATTTAGAACTTACTTAGATTCTGAACCGACTTCTAACGCTGAGCTGACATACTCAGTCTTGACCTTGTCAAGCTGACTTCTTGAATCTTGGATTCTTGAATCTTCAAGTCTTCAAGTTTTCAAGTCTTCAAGTCTTCATTCTTAAAACCTATCTCAGCCTAGAAGTCACCGAGCTATCTAGTACTTACATAGAAAACTCTATATCTGTTTATACGCTGACTACTCAGCTTCAGCTGACTACTCAGTCTATAACAGACTTACATAATTCCTAACTCTTAACCTATCATCTATACATATCTATAGTTTGTCTCATCAAATCTAACTATTCTAAACATGGGACTAACAGTGATGCCTCTCATGTGGGGCTCGGGTGTGTTCTTATGTAGAGGGGGAAGGTTATCGCTTATGCTTCAAGACAACTAAAACCTCACGAGTGTATTTATCCAACTCACGATCTAGAATTGGCAGCTGTTGTGTTTGCGCTCAAGATTTGGTGACATTACTTATACGGAGTTAAATGCACCATCTACACAGATCACAAGAGCATGAAGTATTTCACCGATCAAAAGAATTTGAACATGCGATAGCGGAGGTGGCTAGACCTCGTCAAGGATTATGACTGCGAAATCTTGTATCACCCAGGAAAGGCCAACGTAGTGGCAGACGCGTTGAGTCGAAAGGCGATTCAGTTGCAGTTTAGCGCGAAATGTCTGAGGATGACGGTTACAACCTCACTCTTCGAGATGACTATGACGGCTCAAGCTGAGGCAACAAAGGAGGAAAACCAGAGAGCGGAACGGATTAAGGGTCAATTGGCCTTCATGACCATAGACAGTCGGGGATTATGGACCCGTTATGGGAGGATTTGGGTGCCAAAAGCCACAGAGATTCGAAGTGTTATACTAGATGAAGCCCACAAGTCGAAATTTTCCATACACCAGGGGACTACTAAGGTGTACCGAGACCTAAAGATAAGTTATTGGTGGCCAGAAATGAAGAGAGATGTGGCCAGTTACGTTGAAAAGTGTTTGACGTGCCTACGAGTAAAAGCCGAGCACCAGAGACCACATAGTAAGTTGCAACCGCTGGAGATACCGGTATGGAAATGGGAGCACGTAACCATAGATCTGATAACAAAGCTTCCTAAGACACCAAGAAATTTTGACGCCATTTGGGTTGTAGTGGATAGATTGACCAAGAGCGCGCATTTCATACCCATCCGAGAGGCCAGCTCGGTAGAGAAATTGGTAGATATTTACGTGAAGGAGATAATCTCAAGGCACGGAGTGCCAGTTACGATCATTTCGGACCGGGATGTGCGGTTCACATCCAGGTTTTGGAACAAGTTTCACGAGGATTTGGGCACACGAATAAACCTCAGCACAGCATATCACCCGCAAACCGATGGGCAGAGCGAGAGAACAATACAGACTCTTGAAGATATGTTAAGAGCTTGCGTGATCGACTTCGGGGGAAGTTGGGATTTGTACTTACCTCTCGCAGAATTCTCTTACAACAACAGTTATCATGCCAGCATCGGGATGCCGCCCTATGAGATGTTGTATGGAAGGAAGTGTAGAACCCCAATTTGTTGGGGGGAAGTGGGTCAGAAAGAGCTCGGTAACACCGAGATAGTTCAGAAAACGTCGGAGTATGTGCAACAAGTGCGCGAACGATTGAAAGCGGCTCAGAGCCGGCAGAAAAGCTACGCGGATAAGCGAAGATCCTTATTAGAATTTCAAGTGGGTGACCACATGTTACTCAAAGTATCCCCATGGAAGGGAGTAATTCGTTTCAGAAAGCGGGGGAAGTAGAACCCCAAGTTCATAGGACCGTTCAAGGTCATTGCGAGAGTTGGCAAGGTAGCCTATCGTTTAGAGCTACCAGAGGAGTTATCGAAAATACATAACACTTTCCATGTTTCACACTTGAAGAAATGGTTAGCCGATGAGTCGGCATTTGTGCCTTTGGAAGACATCACCGTGGACGAAAAGTTGAATTATGTGGAGAAACCAGTAGCGATCATTGAAAGAAGAGTCAAACAGCTACGCAACAAACAAGTAGGGATGGTTAAGGTGCAGTGGGAGCACCGAAAAGGATCAGAGTAGACCTGGGAGTCCGAAGACGAGATGAAGAAGAACTACCCGGCATTGTTCGAATAAGGATTTCGAGGACAAAATCGTGTTTAAGTGGGGGAGAGTTGTAATACCCGTAATCTTAAAAATTTACAAGAATAATTTTTTTAATATTAATGATGATTTATGCAATGTGATTGGACATTAATTAAGTAATGGGATTTATGTCTTGTATATGTATATATTGGATGGTGATTCATTGAGAAAGATTGGGCTTGTATATGTTATAGTCCAATAAGAGTTTTAGTTGTAAGTGGGCTTGGAGTCTTGAGTTGAGCTTAGGCCCACAAGGGGGTGACAAGAGAGTTTTTGGAGGATATATATAGAAGTTTAGGGTACAGCCTCCCACACAAGCAAGTTACTATTTCATTCATTCCTTGTTGTGAATTTGTTGTGTGTGTGTGCCATCTCGAGGACAAGAAAGAGGAAGAAGGAGGTTGCATCAAATTGTGGAAACTTGAGATTTTAGCAAGGAAAATCACCAGGTAATGTTTCTTTATCACTTAAAGATCAAGTAGACAATATTTCTTGCTATGTTGAGTGTTGGCTGAATGTTTTATAATCTGGGTTTGGGTTTTGAGGGTTTAAGAAAAACCCAGGAAAAGTAGCTTACCAAGAACACCATGTAAGTTGATAAAATATGGTTTTAAGTTTAAAGGAAGGTTTTATATAAGTGGAGAAATGCTTTGCAACAAGTTTGAGTTGAATTGGTTAAGTTTCTAGAAAGCTTGATTATGGCTATGGAGTCTGGGTTTTTCAAAAAGTTGAACTTACAGGGAAGAAGATGGTTTATGTGCCATGCGACAGTCGCATGGACACATTTATGTGCCATGCGACTTTCAGTCCTAGTATGTATGTTCATGCGACTTTGGCACTTTGTATGTGTTGGTCCCAAATAATAAATGTATTGATGATGTTGGAGCAAATCCACAATGATGATGTATGAATTGATGAGAGAGAATGGAGAATTCACACACACACCTTTTTAGAATAATGAAATGCTCTATTAACTTGGGGTAGGTAGACAAGTAGATATACCCATTAGGTATTTACTTAATCTACCCTCTACAATATTAAATGACAAACATAACTAAACTAATATAATGAACACAATATTTAATCTAACAATCTCCCCCTTTGTGTTCATTATACAGATAAAGCAAGATAAATGAAACATTATCTTCTTTTGCTAGGGCAGTTGATCTTGAGAGAATCTTCTGTTTTAGCATCCTGGTTATTCTTCAAGTGAAAAATACACTCCCCCTTGAATGAAGCTCTCGATCTTCATTGATGACTTGAGATCTTTTCATTTCTTTGCTCCCCCTTGACCTTACAAGCATATATCTTCTTATGGTAAACATCCACTGAAAAGTAAGGTGGTTTTATGAAAATCTTTTCTTTAGAAAGTCTTAAGAGATGTTTGACGGAGCGAACCACACATGGATATTTAAGCTCTGGCAAGGTGGGAAGACGTGCATTCGTGTTAGTATTCGAGAATGATCTTGTTTGACTAACACGTGCAAATGGATAAGCAGCATGATGAGGGGTATCATAATTCTTTTGAAGAAGAGTTTTCTCTTTCATTTCTTCAAAATTATCTTTGCTTTCATTCCAAAGCTTTCTCCGAAGCTTGAACCTGTTTATGAACTGCTTTGTGTATGATTTGGAACTTGAGTAATGATCCTTAGAGCATTTGGAATTTGGATGCATGTGACTGTTTGATGATTCACCTGCAAGGACTGTTACAGGAACCACCTTGCTTTCCTTTCCTTTGGCAAACTTACACTTTTGAACGTTTTGAGAATATGTCGTGACCTTTTCTTCTACACAATTTTGTAAGTCTTGCTCCAATTTCTGAATTTTAATCACAAATTGATTTCTTTCGATCTCAAAATTCATTCTTTCTTCAGTTGACTTTCTTTGAATATCCAGCAATTGTTGCTCAAGATTTCTTTTCTTGGCACATTCATCAATCTCAAACTCTTGAAATTTGTTCTCTGACATGTGAAGTTTCTCAGTCAATTCAGAAAGCTGTAGGGTAAGTTTTGTGTTTTCCTCTTCCAAGTCATCGTATAGACGACACATTTCATTCACCTTGTTGTATAATATTTGTTCATGCTCTGTTATGGTAAGTTTACATGCAAACCATCTTGTAGTTCTCTCTTAGTAAGACTCATCTTGATAACTTGATTTGAGATGATCGTTAACTTGAGAAGTATGGCTGTGATTGTGTTCAAGGTTGAAATTCGAAGTGATTGAACGAGATGAAAGTGTTCAAAGTTGATTCAAAGGTTTGTTCGAAATTAAACAAAGATTTTGAAGAATTCGGTGCTCGAAGTGAATGGCAAATATTGTTTCGAATTCAAAGAGTGTTGGTTTCGAATTCGAAGTGAATGTCTAATAGAAATGAACTTGAAGTGAATGATTAATAACGAGGTGCTCGAAGAACCCCTGGCCTTCGGATTGAGTGGAGTTAAACCGCTCGAAGTGTGAATAGGTTTATTGTGTTCGAAGTGTGAATGGAATTTAATGGCTTGAAGTGTGCATGGATTATACAAGCTCGAAGTGTGAGTGCATGGGATTCACGTGAAACATGCATGGGATTAATCTGCTTCGAATTGGATTAAATCAGCTACAAATGAAAGGGATTAATTTTGCATTGGGTTTACGTGAGTTGCATGGGGTTTTAATTGAGCATGGAGTTCGAATTGCATGGCTGCCTATTTTGAGAAGACTTCGAAGTGTGGCTGATAATAAAAAAAAGAACTTCGAAGTGTATGATTTTATTGGAGGACTTCGAATGGAATGAAATTTAAATGGGCCTTCGAATGAATTGTATGTGCTGACATTAATATTTAAGACTTCGAATGGAATTTAAATGTGGACTTCGAATGGATTTTAATAGTAGACTTCGAATGGAATTAAAATCAGCTCGAAGTGTTCATGTGATTCAAATGAGGACTTCGAATGGACTTGAATAAATTGCGCTCGAAGTGACCACAAAAATTCAACTTGGAATTCGAATTCAAAAATTAAATCCGCTTGAGGTCAATGGAATTAAATGCTTGGACTTCGAATGGAAATTAAATAGGTGACTTCGAATGGAATATAAATGCGCTCGAAGTGTATGTGATGAGGACTTCGAAGTCAGCTTGGGGAAAAAATAGGCGCTCGAAGTCTATGCAAGAGACAAGCTTCCTGATTTTCAGGGATATTGTTTGTAACAAACAATTTCAAAGTGAACAGGCGTGTGACTTAATAAGCTCGAAGTTGTCTAGCAAACCCCATTCTTTTCTTTTTCAGAAGAATTATAGATCAAAATAATATTTCTTCACTGTTCTTCAACTTCTTCAAGTGTTCTTCAATAAATTTTGAATATTGATGAATCCTTTGAATAATAGCCTCGAAATTTATCCCTTTTGATTCGTAGATCTCAGATCTCAATTAATAACCAATAAACAGCTTCAAATTAAAGATGGAGAACAATAAAACCTTAATATTTGAATTTTTATCTTTGATGATGAATACACAATCACGAGCCTTACTTTTATCAAGCTTTGCTATGATACCACTTGTTGGTCCCAAATAATAAATGTATTGATGATGTTGGAGCAAATCCACAATGATGATGTATGAATTGATGAGAGAGAATGGAGAATTCACACACACACCTTTTTAGAATAATGAAATGCTCTTTTAACTTGGGGTAGGTAGACAAGTATATATACCCATTAGGTATTTACTTAATCTACCCTCTACAATATTAAATGACAAACATAACTAAACTAATATAATGAACACAATATTTAATCTAACAATATGTTCTTCCATGCGACTTTGGTATAGTGAATAGTAGTCCATGCGACTTTTAGTGTTAATCCATGCGACTTTTAGTGTTAGTCCATGCGACTTTCAGCTCTTGATTTTGTGCCATGCGACTTTTAGTGTTAGTCCATGCGACTTTCAGCTCTTGATGTTGTGCCATGCGACTTTTAGTGCTATGCCATGCGACTTTTAGCTCTTGTTACATGCCATGCGACTTTCAGTCCCAGTACATGTGCCATGCGACTTTCATGTAAGGAATAGTAGTCCATGTGACTTTCATGTGCCAATGCTTGTTCATGCGACTTTCATGTGCCAATGCCAGTTCATGCGACTTTCATGTAGTAGATATCATGCCATGCGACTTTCGTGTAGTAGGTGAGAGTTCATGCGACCTTGTGATGGTTCATGCAACTTTCATATATCCAGTATGAGTCCATGCGACTTTTGGCATGTAGAGTTAGTTCATGCGACTTTCAGTAGGTAGCAGTTAAACCCAGTACTAACCAATGTGTAGACTTGGTCAGGTAGCAGTCAGTTACAGAGCTAAGCAAGCTAAGTCCTTCAGTAGGAACTGAATAGCTAAGACATCTAACAGGTGAGTATTCTCACTTATAACTTGAATAGATTCCAGATGTTATATATGCATATGAATACCAGATATTTATGAATATACGAGTTATAATTGATTGTACTTAGACCGTTTACTTCGGTAACGGGTACGCTGAGACCGTTCACTCCGGTGACGGGTATGTTAGACCGTTCACTTTGGTGACGGGTATGTTAGACCGCACACTTCGGTGTCGGGTATGTTAGACCGTATACTTCGGTGCCGGGTATGTTAGACCGCACACTTCGGTGTCGGGTATGAGACCAGCACTTCAGTGCCAGGTATGTTAGACCGTTGTGACGACAACGGGTGAGACGAGAACGTCCTAGTGACGGGTATGATGAGACCACTTACTACGGTAGTGGGTATGAGTTGAGTAGTATGTGAACTATTTTGGTTGTAAGTAGTATACTCGCTAAGCCTTGGGCTTACAGTTGTTGTTTCATATCTTTTCAGGTAACGACCATGGCGGGGCTCCAGCACAGTGATGATAGCTCAACCCCCAAGCTTCCGCAGTTTATT
This sequence comes from Dittrichia graveolens, assembly GCA_038502395.1. Classification (NCBI taxonomy): domain Eukaryota; kingdom Viridiplantae; phylum Streptophyta; class Magnoliopsida; order Asterales; family Asteraceae; genus Dittrichia; species Dittrichia graveolens. The sequence continues at coordinate 39,298,226 of JARJIL010000002.1, read as the reverse complement.
AATTTAGTTTTCAACAACGATAGTTTCTATTTCAGACATTTATATCAATTGTAATCTAAAGAATATTGTGTGTTTATTTAGTTAACGACATGACATGTAATTACGTTACCATCAACTACGAATATCCTTTATGAATGAATTATGAAAAAAATAATAATAATTTTGGGACGTTACAGGTGGGTAGGGTAGAGTATGGTGGGATGAGGTAGGGTAGGGGTAGGGTGGGGTGGGATAGAAGACAAAAATTATGTTTTGAGAATTCTTATCGATATGAAGAATTCCTTAGAATTCCATCCATTTAGGGAAGGAATTCCCAATTCCTTGATTTAAGGAATTCATTAGAATGGTCAAATTCCATTCCATAAATGCCGCGAACCAAACACAAACAAGATTTAGGAATGCTCAATTTCAATTCCGTCCAATTCCATTCAATTCCAGCGAACCAAACGCCCCCTTATAGTATTCTTATAAGATGACACATGTAAACAATCTCTGTACATAATCTAACACTTAGTCTCTCTCTTTTACACTCATTTACACAAAATCATTGAAGCATACAAACAAAAGGTTTGAAGCAGAGGTCACTGTGAGAGTATGAAGGAGATCTGAAATTGACAATAGTATTTTGTTCTTGTGGTTAGGTAGCAGTGATTCGCACCTCACTAACCTCCCAAAATCTCGGTAGAAGGTTTATTCATGCCCAAATCAGGTAAAAAAGCCCTTGGATTGCATGCCCTAATTCGAAGTTGGTTCAACTTAAGATTCTTTATTTAATTTTTTTCCAGGGTTCAAGTTTTAGATTTATTGGTTGGTTAGACCCTGTAATATGCGAAAGATCAACTGTGATCATCCCTAGTTTGCTACGATACAAGAATTCTCTTGAATTGAAATTAATGGAAAGTGAAGGACTATCTTGGAAATTGAGGTTTTATTTGGCACTTAGTTGGTTGCTATTTATTGTGTTTGCAATTTCCTATCTATAAACCGTATGTTGGTCAAAATGTGGACTGTTTTTTACTTTGGGTAGTTGATGTTAGGATTAATGTTTGTGGACTGTTTTCATATACTTCAATTGATTGTTTTGGACTTAAATGCATTAATGAATGGAATTTAGTTTTGACAGTGAGTTTGGTGTGTAATTAAAGAATTGTGAAACTGCTGGGTATAATTGAGAAGACCGAAGGTTCATAGACCTCAAATGCAAGGAAGTTGTTAGAATCAAACAAAAGTGAAGCAACAAAGTATATAGTTCTCTAAAATGGGGGTGACAAATTGTTGGAGTATGCCTACTGACATACGTACACAAATATCACTACCGATGATGCATAGGCCTATTGGGTCACACACCGTGGATTGATCTCGACAACAACCAAAGTGGAGGGGCTAAAAGTAATCAATTGAATTTAAGTTCCAAATTGATGTGGGCCAGAGAGAGTTCATGGCGTGAACTATATTGAGTTCACGGCGTGAACTAGTGTGCAGACAGCTGTCAGCTTTTGCATGTTGCCACCCACTTCAACCAATGCATGTCCATCACCCACAGAAGTCTTTGGCCGGCCTTGGGGCACTAAGGAGGCATCTTGGGGCTTATAAAATGACCATGCATCAGCTCTCTTGCAACTCTTGAACATTCTAACATATACACACACTTAAGGCTTCTTGAGAGGAAGAATAGAGAGAGTTCTTGGTGTGTTCTTGGTATGTTTTTGGAGGAGCTTTGCTTGGAACGTTTTGGTTGCTATTTTTATGGTAATTTCATGTCTATGAAGATTACCAAGGCTTGCTAGTAAAAGGAGATCATACAAACTCGGTGTGGACTATCGATAGAGGAAGGCTTGGTTTAGCTTTCTAGTTCATCCATCAAGTTCGGTTTCTCTAGAGCAAATTCGTGAATGGTATAACTTACTTTCCTTTGTTTTTCTTGTTACTTGTATGTAGAGCTTGGTCCATGTGGTGGGTTTTAATCGCATCTTGGTTCTTTGAACCACTTGTTTTGTTTGTTTCTTGTTCTTTTTCTTCCGTTGCGTGCCTTATTAAAACCCAACAGTGGTATCAGAGTCACCTCTACATCAATTTTGCACTTGGTGGCCTAAAAACCGAAAAAATCAAATTTTTGAAATCTGGCAGAACTACTTCACGCTGTGAACTCCTTGATGTTCACGCCGTGAAATTCAAGCAGAAAATGAGTTTTTCAGTTTTAAAATTTCAATCTGTTTTGGTTATTTGGTTTTTGGCCATTGTTGTTTGTTTCTGGATTTTTCCAGTTGTTAGATATCTTGTGATGATCTTGTTGCCTTTTATCTTGGTTTGTATATTTACATGTGGATTATAATTTTGGCATGAAATATATAATTGCATGTACTTATATTATATATATATGAATATGTTTCACTAACAATGGTTTGGTGTTACTAATGCATATGTACATGGGATTATTTTTTATGTGCCTTGAGTTATAAAATAATCTTAACCAAGATAAAAATTAGTTGCATGGGTTTTGTGGCACACCATGCTTATTAGCTTTCTTGTGATGTTTAGATAGCTTGTGTTGGTAACCATTTTGCCCTAGACCTTTGGTTGTGATTTTTGGTTGCTTGATTTATTTAATTCTTTCATTTGGTGATTTTATATCACATGGTTTGTAATTAATAAACTTGTTTATTTATTTGGTATGTAAATGTATATGTATTTTGTGGCTTGCATGACATTTAAATTCCATATATTTGTAAAAGTACTAGAAAATAGAATTTTGTGATTTGCATGCCATTTCTATCTTTTCTATGTATTTGTTATTTGGAGGCAACCATCGGGAGTCATGGCTATGACGTCTTGGCGATCACAAATCCGGGAGGCCCAATGGAGGTAGCGGGTTTAGTGGGAGCACATCCGAAGTCATTGGAAGCTTTTCCTTAGTTGACTTTGTTTTCCCGTTTTGGCTCACGGGAAAACGCATAGGCTTAGGGGCATGGTTACCAATATTTTGTATGCATGTGATGTGTTTTATAATTTATGCATGAATATTATGTTTATTGCATGCTAGATAACTTTTTTATTAAAGTAATAAAAACACAAGAGTTTTAAATATGGTTTACAAACTCGCGCACGCATAAGATTAACAAAGAGGATATAAAATTGGTTTATATTCAAAAGTGAAAAATTGTTTTTGTCACTAAATTTGTTAATCAAATCAAAATGGTTTTTTTAACCGGAAAACAAATCCCGTTTTCTAAATGTAAATCTCACGCCGCCCATAAGATGACACCACCCGAATCTAGTCACGTAAGGAATGATTGTCGAGCTTTAGCCGAGTCAAACCTTACGTGAGCTGTGTGGAAGGTGATGGTGGCAACTCGCAAGATTGGTTGTCGAGCTCTAGCCGAGCCAATCGTTGGGCAAGAGTACCACCGTGTATCTTGATGGTTGATTTACAATTTCGAAATAGAACTTTGAATGGTTTTCGAGCTCTAGCCGAGATTATTCAAAATTTTATTTTGAAATTGGTATGGAGGGATCAAACATGCCATTATGACACAATGGTTGTCAATTTGGATCCCTCAAGGAACTAAGAGTTGTAATAATGGATTACAATCGGTAAAATGGTTACCGGCCTAAATAGCTTTACCACGTGATCCGCAGAAAACCCGTCACGGTGTAATGTGAAATATGGTTCTTAGCCCTTGTTAAGATAATTGTTTTTCTTAAAAGTTATGGGGTAATTATTTTAACAAGGATTATATCAAACTAACTAAAACTCGTACTCTTGTTATTTATAGATGTCAAACCATAACACCACGTCAAACATTTCACTTCGTATGTTCCTAGAAAGGGAGAAACTCACGGAAGTGAACTTCATTGATTGGCTTAGGCAATTGAGAATTGTCCTTCGCTATGAATCAAAGTTGCACATCCTTGAAGAACCCCTTCCGGAACCACCTGCTACCAACGCGACATGGGCCGTCCGATACGCATATGAAAAGCGTGTTGAGGACACACACGACGTTTCCTGCCTCATGTTGTCAACTATGAGCTCAGAGCTGCAAAAGCAATTCGAGCACATGAGTGTATACGACATGGTAAACAAGCTTAAGGACATGTTCCAAAAGCAAGTTAGGCGGGAACACTATGAGTATGTTAAAAACCTAATCGGTTGCAGAATGCAGGAAGGTGGGAATGTAAGTATCCACGTCCTTAAGATGAAGGCGTACGTGGACCAAATGGAGAGGTTAGGATTTCCCATTGAGAGGGAGCTCGCTGTGGATATCATATTGCGGTCCCTGCCCACATCATATGACTAGTTTGTCATGAACTATCATATGCAAGGGAAAGATAAATCCTTAAGTGAATTGCATGGCATGTTGAAGACTGCGGAGTCAGACATGGCCAAGCATAATTCCACCTCATCCATTCCCATCTTGGGTTCAAAGGAACAAAAGAAAAAGAAGAAGAAACCGACCCCAAAAGGAAAGGTTGGAGTTTCCAAGCCTATCCTTAACATTGAGTCCGAGGACATAGATAATGTGCCTCAAGAAGAGACTCAAATGGTGGTTTGCTACTTCTGTGGAAGATTTGGAGATTGGGGCCGTCATGCCTATCCTACGTGCCAAAAGGATATAAAACTTCTAAGGAAAGAGAAAGTTACATTTCCCTCTAAAGGTACATTCATGATTCATTGCTATTCTTCTAAAAGTTGGGATTGTTGACCCGAGCTAATTGACTCACATTTGTTACAAATTTATTTTTGTTACAAAGTGTAGGTCCATGATGATAAGAAGAAAAGCATGAAGAAACCGGATATCATTATGAGGAAACATGGATGCTTGTCCTATACGAGAAGATTGGGATATTTGATCTCATCTTAATCACCGGTTTATTTGTTACTTTAAATTTGTTGCCCTGCGTGGTAAGTGATGTTTCTTTGTATGTTCGTTTTGAAGACGATGGATATAATTTTGAAAGTTTTGAGATTTAATGTAAAACTTTTTCATATTGTTTGTTCAAAGTTTATTCATGTCAAAGTTAATGTGTTGTTTTGTCCTGAGAGACACACAACTTTACTTTTGATGACGATGAATCTTTTTCTTGAAATAAGAAAGTTGTTATGAAAAATATTGTTGGATTCGAAAATTATCCATGTCACGGCATACACAAGATTTTTGTTGCAAGTAATAAAATATTCATGAATATATGATCCTGGATCCAAAATAGTTTGGAGAAGTTATCTTTGTGAAATAATCAACTTAACCACATAAACAAGAAAAGTATCACCTAGATCCGTGTGGTTAGGATCTCGAGATAGTTTAACCTCGGGTTAGACATTAGATACTAATCTTGTTTATTAGACTAGGATGATTATGAAACCCTTCATTGTCATGTGTGAGAAGGATAAAAGCTTGTTGGATATTGATCACACTTTTGTGGATAATCCGTTCAAGCATAACACAAAGAATAACTAAAGGAAAACTTCTTCATCACTACCTTCTAGTAGCAATTGCGGAAAGTTTTCTAGTTTGGGTAAATGTCTGAAACCTCGTAGGTGTTCAGGATTAACCAAAACCTTTTACGGAATCTATAGGGCATATAGATCAAGATATTTAGATCTAGCTTAGATGCTAAGATACCTTGTATCTATAATAAATGACCATATAATGAATTGTGGTTTTTCCACATAATTCATTTCCTACTAAGACACATTGGTAAATGGTGTCATGTTGTGGGGAACCGGATATTATTGAATATGATCTGGTTTATGATGAGTCATAAAGGTGTATCCCGCTTATTGATACACTCACTTAACATGACGGACTAAGTCCTCACATCTAGAACCAATCGATGGTCTAATTAGCACTAAATAAGATGTGACTAGAAAGAGTTTTTTGCTTGTCTATCTCATAGTTTAAAGTTATTCCATCTACATTCAATGGGAGATGGATGAACTTGAAAGGTGCTAATACATTTGAGAAGTTCTTCTAAGTTTTAGATATTTAATCTTTTAAGAACGGTGTTTTGTTGCTCTTAAAGGAGAAAATAACTAAAGCCTTCCAGTGGAAGAACGTGGAATTTAAATGAAAGACCTAATGATTGCCATTAGCAAATAATCAATCTTGATTGATTGAGAACTAGCATTGATATGCTGGTATACCTGACTAAGTATCATTACTTTTATGTCTGATAAGAGTCATATGAAGGCAAAGAGATATGGGTCTCTCATATCTAAGCGACGATGACTTGATGGTGAGTCATGTTGAGGTCACCATTTATTGAAAGACATAGTGAACCTGGATTCACTAAGTTAAAAGAAGTAATTGATCAAGAGATGCAATCCATTCGAATATCCAAGTATTTGAATTGGCTTAATCCCATACATAGGTAAAAACCAAGAAGGTACAAGCGGGATTAATAAGAATGGAGTTGTAGACAACTTCAAATACCGACTATGTGAAAAGGTTTCATGATGGTTTTGAGAAAACTTTTCCTAGTGGTTATGTTGAAAAATATTTGATACCAGTGGCTATTATTGCCTTTTGTGGCAATAAGAGATAGCACACGGATATACAAGACCGCGTTCCGTCATAGAACAATATTATCAGGAAGTGCTCATAACACTCTCCGAGGATCTTATGTATCCATAATATCAAAATTAAGTCTACAAACGTGGATAAATCCATTGTGGATTTATGTTAGCATCTAAAAGGTAGGATCTTTGCTTTTATTGAGGAAATCTAGTGTTGAATTTCTAGAAGCATAGATGAGACTTTTACCTACGTCAGGGCTAGTGGGAGCTTTGTTGTATTCCTAAGTGTATGTGTCTATTAGAGATAAGGTCCCGATATTAAGTTGTCTGTGGACCTAATTCAGGAATTATTGCTTCATAAAGACACTTAGGAGATACAAAATAGAATATTTTGAGTTCAAGAAATACCGAGATATGTTCTTGATGTTTGACGACTAGAAAGGGTCTGGAGTAAGTAATTTCTCTAGTGCAAGTTTCTATAAGGATAATTGTCGATCTTGATCGAGATTTATGATCCTACATTATGGTGTTAATTGTTGGTTCTTAAGTATCACTTACCCTATTGTGAGCTTTTGAGACAATGAGGTTGTGATTACTTTAGCAATTTATATTATGATATCTTTGACGGACATTTTGAGATAGGTCTGGTCAGTAGAGATATAAGTGAATAACAAAAGTACATGTGGGTATTGTGTTACAAACCCACTAGTTAAGCCGTTATTATTGACTAGTGATGTTTATCATACTAGGTCAGTTGGCATTTCTAAATGCATATAACTTGGCTTAAATATTGTTTTGGTTTATGATTGATTAGTATTTATCTATTTGGGGAACATTAAGCAGTATTGTATTTCATACTATATCGATTATTAAATGGAGATTTAATAATGCGCCGAGGGCGGATATTTTCATGAATCCTTACTGTGTTCCATCTTAGCATGTTTAACCACTTCCCAGAATGCTTTATCATTCTAAATGTCCACAGTCAGTCATTCTTCATGGGAAGGAAGTTTGAATTAAGACCGAGGGAAGGGGTTGGTCGTGTATCCAATAATGGATTGGATACAAGGGACACAACACTTCGCATGTGCTTGAATTCTTCAAGTGATTGGACGATCCACACCTGAAGTTACTTCATGAAATCTGTCACAAGTAACTCAGGATGATAATATCATTTCATCCTTAGACCGGAGATACATGTGTGTTAAAGCATGTGCCTGCTTTGCTTTAATTTCTTTCAAACACAGTTCGTAACTGGCTGTTATAAAAGGAGCTTTTGGGTAAAGTATGGTATATGTGGCGGAACAATGTAGTCAAAAGGATTTGTTCCTCTATTTTAGAGAGATATCCATGGGCCCCTCGATGATTGAGCGCTGACGTTAAAATGCATGGCCGTGCTAACGTTGCAATGATGTTAGATCGATTGCAACTATATTTTTTGGTCACCATCAATCTTGATCGAGAAACATAGTCGTGAACGATCTGGAGATGAAATTTAACCATGTCTCGTGTTCACACGGATATCGCGAACAAAGGGATAATTTGATCACTTATCAAAGGGAAATTTAACGTTGCTATTTCTTACTTATGTTTGAGATTTGGCATTTGTCCAGGATGACAAAACCTATGGTGACTTGGGGGGCAAAGATGCCTTGCTAGAGGCCGCTCTTTGTATGTGGTACTATGGGTACGGTATGTCATGTGCAAGTGGGAGTCTGTTAGAGTATGCCCACTGACATACGTACACAAATATCACTACCGATGATGCATAGGCCTATTGGGTCACACACCGGGGATTGATCTCGACAACAACCAAAGTGAAGGGGCTAAAAGGAATCAATTGCATTTAAGTTCCAAATTGATGTGGGCTAGAGAGAGTTCACGGCGTGAACTAGTGTGCAGACAGCTGTCAGCTTTTGCATGTTGCCACCCACTTCAACCAATGCATGTCCATCACCCACATAAGTCTTTGGCCGGCCTTGGGGTACTAAGGAGGCATCTTGGGGCTTATATAATGACCATGCATTATCTCTCTTGCAACTCTTGAACATTCTAACATATACACACACTTAAGGCTTCTTGAGAGGAAGAATAGAGAGAGTTCTTGGTGTGTTCTTGGTATGTTTTTGGAGGAGCTTTGCTTGGAATGTTTTGGTTGCTGTTTTTATGGTAATTTCATGTCTATGAAGATTACCAAGGCTTGCTAGTAAAAGGAGATCATACAAACTCGGTGTGGACTATCGATAGAGGAAGGCTTGGTTTAGCTTTCTAGTTCATCCATCAAGTTCGGTTTCTCTAGAGCAAATTCGTGATTGGTATAACTTCCTTTCCTTTTTTTTCTTGTTGCATTACTTGTATGTAGAGCTTGGTCCATGTGGTGGGTTTTAATGGCATCTTGGTTCTTTGAACCACTTGTTTTGTTTATTTCTTGTTCTTTTGCTTCCGATGCGTGCCTTGTTAAAACCCAACACAAATATCGAGTAAGCGGTCCACGGGGTGATCAATGTGTGGTAGATGTGAATGGAATGGTGTGCATATGCAAGAGAAGTGAACTTAATGAGATACCTTGCAAACATGTGGTGACAACAAACTATTCCATGGCCTTAAATGGAATACAAGTACCATCACCTGAGGGATGGGTTGATGCTATTTATTGGGTTGAGAGTTGGAAGAAGGTTTTTACAACTAAATGGTAAACCCTATCAATGGTATGTTAATATAGGCTAAGACTAATGTTCCCATCAAACTTATGCCACCAAAACATCATACACCAGTGGGGAGACCAAAGAAAAAAAGACTCAGAGCAGCAAATGAGGGGGATGATTCGGAAAGAAAGTTATCAAAGAAGGGGTGACAATGACATGGAAGAAGTGTGGGGGTAAGGGGCACAATAGAAGGGGTTGCAAACAACAAGCTTCTATTTCATCAAGTTAATATTATTTATACTTTGAAACAATGTTTCTATTTTAACTAGGATGGTACTCTATTTTTTGTTGTTGGTTTTGTTTAGTCATGCTTGGTTGTGTTAACACTTGTCGGTAATAGACATAATTTGTACTTAGATGGTACTCTATTTGTATTGGAATGACTAATCTGTTTACAATTTGAACTTTGAATTTATGTTTCCAACTTTCTATTTACATGCATTTAGGGTTACAATTCTCTTGTATTAAAGTATCTCAAATGAAACTATCAGGTGTATATTAAACGCCATAAACACTCATTAATTCATCAAGATATTACATGGACCGTCTATTACACATACCAAAACTAAGACCATCTATTATAATATCCATTACATATATACATTCAAAAAGATAACATTCTTACGACCATTCGGAGACACCATTACAAACACAAGCCACAACCTTATATAATAAAGACACCATTCCTACAAACACAAACACAAAAGATAACATCCCTACAAACACAAACACAAAAGACACCATTCCTACTACCTGCTAACATCAAATATCACGCGATCATCAAGGCGTTGAATTTGAAACTTCAACCATGTCTTGTATGCAAGTCTATGCTTGTGTTTAAACCATTCAAAGTTACCTTTTATAACCATGTGATTCTTATTGAATCACCATAGAGTTTCATTTCCATTTCATGTTCCCACCTATCCATCCTAAGGAAGACCCATAAAAACTCTTGCAAGTCATGCATTCTTACAAACTTAGTAGTTATAATCTGTTCAAAAAAACAATAATTCATTTCAAAGTCACAAATAAAAGAACAATGTTAATACAAAATATTAAACAAAAACACTTATAAATCTGCCTTTCTTAACAATATGCTTCTGAAACTTGATGTAGAAACAAGTGGGGCTATTCTCATCCATCATTAGTTAAATGAAAGCACAGTTTGGGTTCTGATTTAACTTGGGAGACAGAAGCGGATATGAAGAATAGATACCCTCATCTATTCTAATGAAATGAGATTCCGAAGGACGGAATCCTCTTTAGAGGGAGAGATTTGTAACATCCGGAAACCCGGCCTAGTCATTATCGGGTCGGTGGTAAGTTATTTGTGATTGTTTAAGTGATTATTAGATTATATGTGATAAATAAGTATTTTATATCGCATGAGTTTATGAAATAAATGATCGTTTTTAAACGAGGGTCGTATTCTACCATGATTCTTGTTTATATTTGATATGTATATGCTAAGTTTGAATGTTTAAAAGCAATGAACACCATTAATGAAGTTATGTAGTTTTAAAGCAAACTTGAGAAGTAGGTTTTGTTGATTTGAATATTTATTGGTTTTATGTATTCATGATGATTGTTTACATGTTATATGAGGTTTGTATACAGTTTGGATGTGTTTTCTAGTGATTTACAAATTTTAAGATTGTATGTATATGTGTTTGTTTGACTAGAAGAAGAACACGGAAGAATCGATGAAGAAGATGAAGTCGGTGGTGGGGGTGCGACTTAGGCCCATGTGACTTTCCTTCAGATCCGACTTTGGGTAATGGTCTGACTTGGAGTGGTCCGACTTGAGGCTTGGCTCCATCCGACTTAGTAATGTTGTTGCCTTGGTCTGTCTATTGTTGGTCCAACTTACCTTGGGTGGTCCGACTTACCTTGGTGGTCCGACTTACCTTGGTGGTCCGACTTACCTTGGGTGGTCCGACTTACCTTGATGGTCCGATTTTGGGGCATCCGACTTACTTAATGTTGTTCGTGATGTGTCGCGACACGATCAAGAGATTTTTTTAGTTTTAAGTTTTTGTTTACTGATCGATTGTGTTGTATGCTAGATGTTTGTTTCATATGTGAATCTAACATGTTGTTTATAATTTTTATTGATATAAATATATATGAAAATATATTTATGAATCAAAGACTGATATCGGTGTTATTGTGTTCTCAGGAAACGTAAAAACTCGATGAAATTAGATAACTGAGCGGTGTGGTTGAGAACCGACGTGAGTGGATGTTAACTCACGGGTGGTAAAATTTATAGCTGATATGATTGATGTTTGATAGACTGTTTAGTCTTATCTTAATGATTGAATAACTGCTTGTATGTTATTTGGTCGATATGTGCTCATGGGATTATAATGAGTACATGATATGATGGAATTCAGCTATGCGTGAAATTGGGTTGGACTTGTTTGTTATTGGTTGAACAGTTCTAGAGCTTCTGATGCATGTGTCGCAACGGAAGGGGTTTAACTATGCCAAGTAGCAAAGAGCTATACGTAAACCTTTGCTTTTGCCCACAATTGGTTGAAGGTTCTGCGCCGAACCGCCGGTCTACAGGATTTATAGGATTACATGCTATTGTATTGGTTGTTGTAGTTTGCTGTTTGTGATTTAGCTTCCATTCACTTAGCTTTGTGCTAATTCCCCACCTTTAACTCTGTTTTCACAGGTTTTGGTAAGTGCAGTTGTTTAGCTAGGAGTTCTGTGTGAAGGGAAATTTGACCAACACTCTAATATTGTTTTGAGAAAATGATGAGCCATATTTTGTACAACTTTTGTAACACAAACGATATACTGTATAATTTGTAACATTATGTATTTTGTTGTGGGTGTTAGTGTATATATTTTATTTGAAACGCTTCCGCCGCGATTTAAAAATAATGGCTTGAGATTTACGGTGTTACAAAAAATAGGAAATTGCAAACACAATAAACAAACCAACTAAGTACTAAATAAAACTTCAATTTCCAACATAGTGCTTCACTCTCCTTTAATTTCAATTCAAGAGAATTCTTTGATCGTAGCAAACCGCCAATGATCATTGTTTATCTTTCGCATATTGCAGGGTCTAACCAACCGATAAATCTATAACTTGAACCCTTAAAAAGAAAATTAAAGTATGAATCTTAAGCTAAACAAACTTTGAACTAGGGTAGGCAATTTGAGGGCTTTTTTACCTGATCACATGAATAATGCCTTCTACCAGGATTTTGGAGGTCCATGAGGTGCAAATCACTGCTATCTTACCAAAAGAACAAAATACCATTTTCAATTTCTAATCTCCTTCGTACTCTCATGTGACATCTACTTCAGACCTTTTGTTCGTGTGTTTCAATGACTGTGTGTGTAATGAGTGTGAAACAGGACGTTTATTTGGGCGAAAAAGGAAAGGAGAAGGGTAAAAAGATTCAAAAGCCCTTATGTGCATGAAACGTGGGCCAACTTAACGTCTAAAACAAATGTCCACCCTTAGAAAGGTCTGTACTCGTTGCAAAATGGTTCATAAAAGACAGTTTTCACCACTTTTGAAGTTAAAGTACTAAATCGGTAAAAATAGCTAATTTAAAAAAAACATATGACCAATTAACTCTTTTTTATCCCTTACAACAATTTTTATTATACCATTTTTTAAATTCTTTTCCACAATATTAAGGAAAAGACTTTATATTATTTCATATAAATTTGGGCTTTACACAAACTATATGACATTTAAATTAGTTGATGTTTCTAATATTCTGGCTTTCAATTATGCCATGCATGTAGAAATGTAGGTCTCCCTTAAAAGGAAATTAAATATAATTGGTTACATTTTATCAAATAACTAGTTAGTGATGTAGGTACATTTAATCACATACTACTACAATAGGCTAATATTCTTATTATGAGAATGATATAAAAACCGTATAAAGTAGTAGAATATATACTAGTTGTCGGTTCATAGTCATACACATTAACCACCATTTCAATTATATCCATTATCCAAAAACTTGAAGAATCAATTTGTAGCAAATTTGTTTTTCTTAGCATGATACTCTTGACAAATTTAAGAATGTATTTCAATCATATACAATACTTCCAGCATGACACCAATCAACATTATGTGTTATATGTACATACATGAAAATTACGTACAATAATAGAGTTTCTCTTGTCATGACAATAATATCTTCAAGGCTCTTTATTAAGCCTAGATAGTAGAATACTAATTGACGAGCATAACCAAACCCTTGTATGTAACTATGCTTTATCAATTAGGATTCACTAGCTATATAGTTTTGATATCATTGTCAGTAGTAACAAGATTACCCCATCATTAGTACGTAACTTTCATGTACATACATAGTTACAAATGCACGAGGTTGTATATATATGTTGTTGGGATGCAATAATTAAATTTATCAAGAAGTACTTGCTACAAACAAACAATATATTCTTATGAATTGATTTGGATATAAAATGGCGGCTTATATATGAATGTGACTCTTAACTAGTATTTTACTATATATTTTCTATAATCTTTATTTCATTATATATATATCATAACAAATTAACTGTTTATAGCAAATTTATTTTTCTTAGCATGAAACTCTTGACAAATTATTAGATTGTATTCCAATTTTCAATATATATATATATATATATATATTGTTGAAATGCAATAGAATTTATCAAGAATTACATGCTAATTAACACATGAAAAATCAGTACAACAGTATGTTTTTATAATTTTATGATATAAAATGATGGTTTATATGAATATGATTCTTCAACTAGTATTCTACTAGCTACTTTATATAATCTTGATATCATTATAGTAATAAGGAAATTACTCTATTAATTAGTTGGGTTGTGTTCAATAAAGTCCATGTAAAATATAGTCATAAAATTTTAATATTCAATCACATATGATTCAGTATATAATTACATGTGATTTGTAAAAGCATCACATGTGAATTACGAAAATATCACTCCGTCCAAATTTTTAAAATGCAATCTGCACCATTGATCCAAATGCTAAAATTAGTCTCTTAAAACTAAGAATTAAGTATGAACTATATTAAACATTCTTCTTAATTAGTTAAATATGTAAAAAGTCTTTACTTTTTCCCTGAAGTTAAGCATTATTATTAATTAGGGGATATTAGTTAGTAGATTATCATTTGTTAATATTATTAATCAATGTTATTAATGAACATCTGTTTACAAACCGTAACGACAGGATCAACATGATTTTCATGACAATGGTAGCATACTTCTTATAAGAGCTCCACAAAAAGAATCTGTAATTTATCTCCAAAACAAGAAAAAATATTTACCATATTTCCAGCAATAATGAAAGAATTCGTAGAATTGGTCCATCTCAGAGTGAACTCATGATGAATGCACTTACACAAAAGCCTCATAACCAATTAATTAAAGGGTAGGATTCATATGCAATCGTATTATTTTATTAGTGTGAATAAATAATTAAAATTTTTACATTTTTAAATGTGAAAATGTTAAAAATATCTCTATATTATAAAAGTTAATGATTAAACGTGAATTTTTCTCAATTTCTATTAATTACTATTTTTACACATTTAAAAGTGTAAACTTTTTAAAATCAATATTATACATTTAAAAGTGTGAGTTTTTTTGTTGCTTTTACCTACATTTTGTTTAACATATTCTACACACTTTTAAGTGAGTATTTTTTTAAAAAATTCTACATGTTTTTTATAAAGCGTGAAGAAAACTCATATTTGTTGTAGTGTGTAACTAAAGTTATTTAATTGTAAGCTGCTCTACTATCTTCTTTCTACTATTTGTAACAAGGAGAATTGAGTTCCTAGTACTATTTAAAAATCACTTACTAAAAATTATTTACTTTTCAAAAAAATAAAATAAATAAATAATAAAAATTGTTCATGTGGCAATTAAATATTTTCTCTGATGCAAAATTACATAAGTATTTATAGAAAATAAAAGAAATTAATAAATGCCAAATTGAAGTTTTATTAAAGTTGAAAAATGTTATTTTCACTTACTTACAACATATCTATATATTGTATTATTATATCTATCTTTATTAGATATGTAGGTAACCTTGTGCTCCTGCAAGCCATCTCGGGTCCATAAAGATAGATGGTAGTGACATATCGACTTACCTCAGTTTGTAATTACAATTTAAAAATAGATTATATGTTTTTAATAATAAGAAGATAAACAACTGTAAAAGAATGTATTACAAAAAATTACAGTTTAGATTTGATTATGCAGGTTCATATTACAATAATCAAATAATCATTTTTTAAGTACTTAGCAAAGTTGATTAACTGATTTATAAAGGGTAAAATGACAATAATCAAATAATTAGTTAGGAAAACAACGAAAAAGTAGATTCTGAAAGCTAGGTTTTGTTAATTGCAAAACATAGATAATTATTTTAAAAAACACAACCCAAACATTTTAAATTAATTATTTATGAATTGTTTGGTAATATGGTTTGAAGCTAAAATTTTGATGATAATCAATATATTTGATTTGATAGGTTACTAACATAAATAGGCCTTATTGTTATGTCAAACAAAACCAAATAAATGGATTTGGCGTGGATGATTTAGCCGTTTGGATTATTTATTTTTATTAAAAAAAATTAAACTCTTCAATCATTAATGTACTAATGTAAAATTTTAATTTATTTAAGAATAAATTACACGTTTGATTCTGTGGTATACTACTAATTACATTCTGGATCTTTAATCTTCATTTATTATAATGTTATTTGTTTGGGTTTTGTTTTACTGATGGTCCATAGTTACTCCAACAGGGTTTTAAGTGAGGACAATGTTCTTAAATGAGAATGAGAACGGAGGGATCAATCCCCATCTTGAACCCACCTGATTGCCATTTTCAGGATATTCCATAAAGCTTAATTAGTGCGGAATAATACGGTGCAATAATGTTTTTGTGGGTATAATGAATTAAAATTAGCACGTCAAAGCAAACCTTGACTCTGTGGATGGTAGACTGTGTTTTGGAAATATGAAAGTTGTACCGCTATAGTAGAGATTTAGAAATCAAACATCGACAAATTACACATGTCATTTAATCATGTGTTAGCGACTGTGATGGCCATATCAAGTTCCTTGCCTAGCTTTCTTATGTTGTTAAAAAAATTAACCATGTGTTAATTAGTTAGTAATGAGTTAGCATATCATCTGTGCGTTACACGGGGTTTTAGGTTAATAAAACAATTGATAATAAAACTAACATACAAACACATATATTTAAAATAAGGGTAAAACATGTTTTAACCTATAAACTTTACACTTTAAAATGCTTTAACTCTTAAACTATTGTAATGAATATTTTAAATCCTAAACTATTTCTAATATTTGATTAAAAGATTTACTTCTTTAAAATGTATTAAACTATAACTCAAATATTAATGTGTGTGTATGCATCTTTCAAAAATGCTATTGTGTGTATCAAACTTTTAAAAAATGTGTTAATGTATGTATTAAAATTCTTATTGTATGTACTAAACTAATACTTTTTTTTATTTTTTATGTAATCAAAATACGTACAATAACAACAAATTAAAAATTCAGTACATACAATAGCATTTTTTGAAGGTGAATACACATATTAACATTTGGGGTATAGTTTAATACATTTTGAAGAAATAAACCCTTGATTAAATCCCTATTCTTGTTTAAACCTAATTGTTTTTATCCCTAACCTAATATAAGTTTACCTACTACCGCCTAAACCCGTAGCTCACCCTTTTCTCCAAATCGATTGAGAACACAACATAGAAACTCTTGTCAACACCATTGATTCTAGGCCTTAGAAACAGTTTTCGACACCATCGATTTGAAGAGGGCCAACCCGTGACCGACCCCATTGAAAAGGACCAGCTTGTTTCGACATAATGGCATTGAAGAGGATCGACACCATCACACAGAAACCCTCGATTTTGTTAACCGATTCTTTGAAAGTAATGTATGTCTTCTTCCTTATTATAATAATGTGTTGATTCTCTAATTAGTTTTATAGTTCCATCTAGGAGAAGTTTGTCTCTCTTTAGCTATATTCCAAGGTTTTAAAATGATTTATATCTTTGTTAGTTGTTATCAAATATGTATTTTCTCAATTTAATTGTAAAGTTTGAGGTTTAAAATGTTTATAAGATAAGTTTAAGGATAAACTATGTTTTAAAACTTTAATAACTTCCTATACCAGGTTAAGTGATTAAAACAATTAATTTTACAAGCTTAGGGGTTAAAACATTCAATAAAAAAGTTTAGGGATTAAACTATTATTGAGCATAAAGTTTAGGGGTTAAACCATATTTTACCGCTTAAATAAAGCTGGAAAAGTTTAAAACATTTAAGATGCTCGAATAGTCATATTCAAATCCATACAAACTTTAATTTATAATATTTATAAACAATAATATAAATAGAATAACATATTATATTATAAATGTTTAAAAAACATAAATAGCAGATGACCATAAATTTAATGTCAGTTTTAAAAAAATAAAGTTTTAAAATTTTATAGCAATTAACGATATAAAATCTAAAATTAAAATATATTTAAACCTTCATAAAAACTTGATGTACACATATACAGATGCTATAGAACAACAACCAAATAAAAATAAGTTAGGGAGGAGCTGAGGATAATTTTTTTTTATATTAAATGCTTGGAAGAGGGATAAAAGCACAAAATGCAGGAATCACCCTGGTATAAGGGTTTAGCTTCACATTATCAAACCAACCCGGCAAGTAAAAGTTTATTAAACTTGGTAGCTATAAAATATATAATATTTATAGAGTTACTGTTCATAACTTCTGAAAAATATTATATAGTATAGTAAAAGACTATAAGTAAGATGATTTACCTAAAAAATTAGCAAGTAGAAGCAAGATACAAGATTGAGAAGGCGCATATTTTTACATCGTGAAATGTCATATTTATACTTGTAGATGTGTGTCGGTTACATAATCTACATAAATGACCATGTAATTACAAGACATTAATACACTTAAATAAGTGAAGTTATTACAAACTTAAATGAGAGGTTGCAATTTAAATATCTAAAATTAACTTGAATATATCGTTCATTAGTATAATTTAATTCATAACCATTTTAATTGCAACGACAATACTTCAGCTGGAATGTTTTATATGTCTAAAAGAAAACACAAAACGTTAAAAAATATGAGTGCCTAATGTCCTTTTCATAACAAGTTTTTTATAAAGATTTTTCTTTCCATTCATTTCAAATCTTCCTATTTTTAACAAGAAAGTTTAGGAGAAAAAGTTAATCAATTTTTTTTTTAATTCTTTTCTCTTCTTCCCTTAAAATATTTCTGAAACACAATTATTTTTTTATTTCCTTCCTAATAACTTATTTTCTCTCTAAATTAATCTTTGGAAACAGAGTGTATATATCGGGTGAAAACAAATTAATTTATTAATTTTTACATTTATCTAGTTTACTTTTTTTTAAATATCTTAATGTGTGTCGTTACACAAAATTACTTTAATCTTTTTTCTAACAACAAAAGACCCAAATGATTAAAACTTTACAATCTTGTTAAAGGAGGTTATCAAACATTAAGAAATATACAACTTTTTGATAAATCACGTAAAATGGAACTCCTAAAAATATGTCGTTGAAAAATTTATCTCTTCGATTTTTTGTTAGGAAAAGTTTATATGATTAAATAACTTTTAGAGTTAAAATATATTTTTGTGCTATGTGGTTTAATGGTTTTTACAATTTTAATTCTTAATCTTTTATTTTTACAATTTTGGTACGACCAAATCTCTTATGATTTTGGACTCTAGCCAAACTAAAAAGATGGAAATGCACCTACCCTCTTTTTTTTATTCTTTTTCTCGAATGTTTATTTATTTTAACATGAAAAAGTTAAAAAAACAAAAGATCTCTCTCCTCTCTCACATTTAAATTAACCTGCCTCTCTTCTCTCTCCCTCTCTATCTCTCACACACACACACACTCACACTCACACTCACACACACACTCTCTCTCTCTCTATGTCTCATAGACTCTTTTACACCACCATCATCATCACTTTCACTGCCGAAAACTTGGCACTAGCACCGCCAGCGTAGATTTTTACTCCAAACAAATCTACCTTCTTGACATCTTCTTCCTCTATATCTCCTCATGATCACCTTACCACCACCATCGTTAAAATTTTAATTTGTTTCTTCATCTGAAAAGGTCGTCGGCTCAGACTCTTCAAGCCCATTTCAGAGTTTTTTACAATTTAGTAGCTTAAAGGGTGGATGGAGCTGATGGTGAGGGTCATTGCTGGTGATGGTAGGCGCTGGTGGGTAATGAAGATAGTAGGCGACAATGGGTGGTGCCAGGGGTGTAATCGAGCCAAGCCGAACCAACACAGTGCCAAGCTCGAGCTCGACTCGGTCCCAATACTCGAAGCTCGAAAATCGACTCGAGCTCGACCAAGCTTTGATTTTCAAGCTCGAGCTCGACTCGATAAAATACTCGACACTTTCGAGCTCGGCTCGACTCGACTCGACCAAAATTCAATTTAATTTAATATTGCAGCAACAAGCATACAACAACATTCCGGACTTCAATTTCAAGATTTCGAGCTACAATTACTAATTTGCTATTAAAAACTAGTAGTCTAGTACGAAATACCAAATAACTAAATCCAACATGTCTACCATACAAGTGTTCGTTAAACAAATAGTCGTCTACAACCAACAGCAACAACAATTCGGCAACACCTGGAGTTTCCATATTTTCATATTTTCATGTGAAAATGATGAATTTGACATTGAATCATATCTTAAAAAAATATTAAAAGTACAACAGCAAATATATAGAAAAAAGCAACACAAAGTTAGTATTTTTTTTTTACCAATGTTAACAACAGAATCATATCTTAAAAAATATATAAAACACAGCAGCAATAACTTCAAACATCAAACATTACCGTCTGTGTTTTTCATAATTGGAGTTAGAAGAATTTGAAATCAAAATTTGCACAAGTATAAATGATTTAATGTATATTGATCAGGAAAGAGATGTTTTGATTCTCAGGAAATTGGTTTTATAGTAATCATCCTCGCGCAATAAGATAATCAGGAATTTGTTAAATGTTAATAGCCAATTAGGTGTCTATGTTCTTGTATTGCTGCCTTATGTTTTTGGTAGAAGTGAGCACAAAAACTGACTAACTGAAGCATAACTGAGTTAACCGACAAAATCGACCTATGCACATCCCTAGCTTTTGGGATTTTTTTGGGTTACACAGGAGCAAGAACATGTTTTTGGTGCTTATTTGATTCAATTGGATTAGCATATGATTCATTTATGTTGTCTTCAATTTAGAACTTCTTGCACTTGCAGATCCCGACAACTAAGTGGAAATATGTGGCAAATTGTTATACTTTTAAATCTCAAAATGTTAACATCAAACATCAGACATAATTCTAAACTTCAAAGTTAACATCAAACATCCTTTTAAATCTCAAAATGTTATGCTCAAACATCAAACATAATTCTAAACATCCTATAGCAATTGTTTTATAAACTGTAACAATAAAACCTCTTAGATTCACCAAATCTATAGCCACAATTTGAGAAAAAAAACTTACTTGTATTTGTTGAATTAAGAAATGTGTACCACTGTACCTTACTACCTTCAATATTTCAATTCTTTGATTCAAGATGGTGATTACTTAAATTAGCCAAACAGAAACTTAAATTCGAGATAGGGAATGATCAAAGTATCAAACAGAAGTACAAAAATAGAAAATTCGACAAAGAACAGGGAAGGGATTACCTTTGGCGAGCGCCGAGCAGCCGGGAAGGAAGTCGACCGCTGAAGAAGTCGCCGCTGGGAATCGATGAATCAGTGTGTCGATCGCTGTTGGGAACTCCACTAGTCGCCGCCGGGAAGGAAGTAGATGAATAAGTGAATCGCGATTGGCGAGCAGCAGGGCAACACTCTAGAACCGATGGATCAGTGAGTCGCCGCTGGGAAGGAAGAGAACCAAGTAGAGAACGTCGAGTAGTGGGACTCAGGACAAAAACCAAAACACAGAAGAATGAAGAAGTCGATCGGCGATCGCTGTTTGGAAGTTGGGAGGCGCCGAGGAGTCGAGGACTGGAGTGATGGAGTCTGCGATTGTAGTAATGAATTAGATTTAGGGTTTTCTTTTTTCACAATTCATTATATACTATAGGTATATAAGTAATATTATTAAATAAATGGTAATATTATAGAAGCTCGATTAGGCTCGCGAGCCTTGCGAGCCGAGTATTTAAAGCTCGAACTCGGCTCGAACCCATACTCGAGTAGCTCGAGCTCGAGCTCAACTCGGTTCACCTCGAGTTGATTTCGAGTCGGTCTCGAGTAGTTTGCGAACTGTCTCGACTCGATTACACTTGTAGGTGGTGGCATTGGTGGGTGGAAATGGGTGGTGCTCTTAACGATGACATTGTTGTTGGTGGGTGAGTTGGTGGTGTATAGGGGTGCAGAGAGAGAAAATATGATGAAAGATAGAGAGATAGAGAGAGGGGTTGTAGGTGGGGTGGTCAGAAGATGATGGTGGTGGTTTAGAAGGCCGTGGTGATGATGGTGGTCTTGTAAGAGAGTGCACGATAGTTTTCAGTGGGAGATGGTAAGAGTGTGTGTGTGTGTGTGAGAGAGTGTGTTAGAGAGAGAGAGAGAGTGTGTGTGTGTGTGAGATAGATTTCAGTGGGGTACAATTGTGATGATCGTGATTTCATAAAATTTACCATTTACAAAAACTTTTGTCATATCATTTGAAAACTAGCAACGAAAGTCTTTAATCACAAAATACATCTTACCGAAACGATAAGAGTTTACGATAATATGAAATTACGTCATCACGTTCATAAACACAAACTTTAAAAACATAAATTGTTTGATTAAACATAAACAGAATGGTAACATATAAAGACAGTACTCTACCCAAAGTCCCTGTCTCACATAAGTAGCCTCTGTACGAGAATAAGACACATTACAAGAAAATAAGTGTCAGCTAAAAGCCTTGTGAGTCAAAAGAGTTACAAAAAAGAGTCAATTAAAAACACAACATGATTTAGACAGTCATACCAGATAGTAAATAATCCCTCCCGCCAAATCACATAGTTGACCAACCCATCAAATTTCATTTAACACATAATGGTCAACTAATCATAACAAATTGACATGTTTACACAAAACATAGCATATCATAATTGTCAATTTATAATCCTTCATTTATCATAATTCTCTAAATCATCATCATCAATGGTCTAGGGCGATTATCTTAACCCAAGAATAGACCCAGTTCATGAGTCATGTTCTTAACCATCTTAGAATCATTAGAGCGCGACTTCTACTGATTCTAAAACTGTAAGATGTTCCACTATCATTACTCTGGCGTTGTGGTATACAACGTATTCCCATTATGCCGTTCAGGTGAAGTATTAACGGTGAACTACCCCTTGCACCTCCTTGCATCCACAAGATGTTTAATAAGGTGACTACCTCTTTCACCAAACATCATTCCAATGAGTATAAATACATCATCACGTTGTTCCAGACATGTCATGAATTCCTGGTAACTCACAAATAACTAGCACTTTTCCTACAAGGTTCAATCTACTAGGTATCGTTATTAAGGATAGAATTACCCCCACCCCAAGGCCTCAAAAATCATCATTATGTTAAACATCATAATTCCATAAGTACTCAACATAAAAACAATTGAGTACAACATCATTTTATTCTCAAACAATGTTTGCATCCAATGGACCAAATATCAATAACACATAATGATTTCATAACATAGCATACTCATCAAACAATCTCATGACGTATATAAATCACACATATATCACGTATTTCTTGAACGAGTAATATATAAACACATATTACCATTGTATAGTAAATGATTACTTTCGAAGTATATATCATTTTTGTCTAGTACTCGGTTTTGAGAAATATTAAACTCACCTCAGTCTAGACAACAATTAACACGATCTTGAATCGACGAACTACACTCTCGGATCAACAAACTCAAACTCAACGTCTCGAATAACCTATGGAGATCATGTTAGGTTTATTAATTGTATAGAATAGAAGATTACATTTTGAGTGAAGTTTGTATTAATTACAAACTAGAGGGTCTTAATTGTAAATATACTCATGGAGTATATAAGCCTATGATTAAGGCTAATCATGTATTAATTGTCATAATCAATGATATGAACTATGTGTTAATCAAGGTGTAATTAGTATTCTCTCATAGTTCTACACATGCAATTGAAGAATAGCTTGATATTTGAAGAATTAAGGGATTATCAATTGGTATCAAGAATTGCAAGAAATTTGAAGATTTTTTGAAGATTTTTTGAAATTTTCGGATTATTTTTGGGCAGAAACTTTGAAAAATTCTAGAAAATTCATACGATCTTCATTTGATCTAATTTTTGGATATGTTGTTGTGTATGATTTCAGGAACCTACAGTAAAATTTTCAAGTGCAAAATCCACTCCATGTGAGAGAAATCTAAGAATTACGAATCTGGGTTTTTGGAAGATGTTCTTGAGACTTGAATTTTGAAATTCGTGATTTAGTTGGAATTAATTTCTCATTTTTTGAACGAGTGTTAGTAATCATATAACGAATCAATCTGCAAAGTTTCATATCAATTCATCAATCACACATGGAGTAATTTGAAAATTAAGTTTGTTGTGTTCTTGGTGTTCTTGGTTAATTTTGGTTAAATTCGTGATTCTTGATTCAAATTGGTACAAAAGGAGTGTTTTAAAAGTGTTTGTGAAGGTGGAGATTGAAAAATTTGAAAAGAAAATCCGATTTTGGTGAATTTCTAAAATTCAAGATTGATGGTGTTCTTCATGTTCTTAAGTAGAAGCTGAAGAAAGGAGGAGTTTGATCCAAAAATTTTAAGTAAAAAGGTGTTTTTGGTGTTTGTGTGTCAAAAAGTATCGGATTTACGGATTTCGTAAGTATCGGATTTTAGTATTATCGGATTTACAAGATTATCGGATTTTTGAAAGTATCGGAATTCCAAGACTCGGATTTGGTTGAAAGTATCGGATTTCCAAGACTCGGATTTGGTTGAAAGTGTCGGATTTTTGAAACTGTCGGATTTTGAAAGTGTCGGATTTGGTTGAAAGTGTCGGATTTTTGAAAGTATCGGATTTTTAAAAGTGTCGGATTTTTGAAAGTGTCGGATTTTGAAAGTGTCGGATTTGGACGTATTTGAAAGTGTCGGATTTCCTTTTTTCATAGCAATTTTAAATGGCTCAAAATTTGGTTGAAAATAAAAAATTTGAATTTTCTTGCATGCCACCCCTTGGACCCCGCTATCAGGGGCGCTGCTCCCGAACCCCCGTCGTCGTTGTGACTGAATTAGAATCAATCTTTCTCAACTCATAGTCACTCTAATTGATTCTCATACTACGCTTTCAAATCATTATTATTGATTAAATTTTTTATCAAATCAAATCATTCCTAAACGATCGTATAGTTTTCAGGTATCAAGATAAATATCAAGATGTCAACGAAGATTCCACAAGTTGAAGTAAATTTTGAGAAAAAGAAGGCAGAAGGATTGGTTAATGAAAATATCCAGCTCAAAGAGAAGATTTCTTCACTGAACAAAGAGATTCACACATTGACACGGAGAAATACAATTTATGATGTAAGGATTGAACGTATATCAGATGATTTAATCAAAAAGGAGAAACAGATGCAAATTCTGAGTGGAGAAAGTTCATTACTAAAAGAACAAGTTGAATTTGAAAAGAAAAGAGCAAGTGAATTACTTGTTGAAAAAGTTGAGTTACAGAAAGAAACAAAGGTATTAGACCTAGAAAAGAGTTTGGAAAGTGAAAAGAAAATGTTTGAAGAAGAAAGAAGCAAGTTTGTAGAGAAAATCTGACAACTTGAAGTACATTCTAAAGAGGAGAAAAAGAAAGCAGAGATTTTGTCAGAAGAGAATGCCAAGTTTAAAGACCTCATATCTGAATTTTCTTTTGAACGTCAAGATTTTCAAAGGATGTTGCAGAATGATGATAAGTTGATAAAAAGGATGAATTGAAAAGAAAAGTCACGGAACTTGAGCAACAGCTTCTTGCTTCTTCTAAACTGTATATTCCCAGCTCAGTTCTGAAAAACAAAATTTTTGAGCTTCAGGAGACTTTGGACACAGAGAAGAAAACATTGGAGAAAGAGAGACTACAGTTTTTGGCTAAACTCAAGTTCGCAATGCTTCTTCCTGAAAAAGCTTCTGAATCTACCAAGACTTCCGCTGACAATATCAATTTTGATTCAGAAACACATTGTGGTAGCGATACTGACTCTTATTTTTCTGTTGCAGATGCTGAAAGTAGAAAATCAGACGATTTCATTAATGCTTCTACTCCCAAAGCAACTAGTTCTTCTCAAAAGCCAAAAGAAACTGAATTCAGAAATCAACAGACGATTTCTGAATTTTCAGTAAGCTCAAATGATTCTTTACCAAAGACTAAACAAGCTTGGATTCCAAAGAAGAATCTAGGTGACATGTTTGTAAAGATATCATCATTCTGGACTGAAAAGAAGAAAACCACAGAAACCTCAATATTTAATTCACCATGTGGTTCAATCAATCATGTGCATTCAAATGCATGTTTTTCATCATCAGAATTTCGTATAAAAAATGTCATAACTGATGAATTCTCATCCAATGCAATACCTACCAGGACATCTTCAAAAACTAAACCTAGAGTATCTGAGTTTCGAATGAAGAATGTCATCAATGATGTTTTAAGTCCAATGTTGTACCACAAAGAATAATGCATAGACAACATCATTCTGGTAAGGATAATCATGCTGATATGCAATATCATTCGTTTAAACATCAAAATACCAAATTCTTTTCTAAAGCAAAGCATAATGGAAATTTTATGCTCAAAACTTATGTTAAATATCCTTTTGTGGTATACTCAGTCAAGCACTTAGTCAGACTTTCAAAAGAGAAGATTTGTAAAACTTCAAGAACTAATCATAAATTTGTTGTTCAAAATGGTATTCCCCAATGGCACACAGGCCCGATGAATATATTCATAAACCTAACGTTGTTGGACCCAATCTCAAATGGGTACCAAAGTGTGCTTAATCTGTTTTGCAGATTAGTCAGAGACATTGTTGGAACACAATGAAGATCATTCAGAATGCGTTGAAAAGGACATTGTGTTCAGTATGCTAACAAGTTCAACATCCTGACTTGAAGAAAGAAGAGTATTCCCTGCATTCCATTTCACATGTCATTGTGTTCGCATTAGCTAACGTTTGTAGTTTATCATTCCTTGATATAACTTTTGTGATAATGTTTCATTATTTGCAGGGGGAGCAAGAATGACATAGATTCTTTGATGAAAAATCATTTTCGAATTTCAATGCATCAACATAGGAAGAGTTTATTTTTTTCTTTCAAATCATTTTAAAAATGAAAATTTCAAAAACAATACAAAATTTTAAAATTCAAAAACATTTTCAATTTTCAAGTTTTATCGTTTTTCCCATCGAGACATTCATTCGTCGATTCATTCTGATGTCTTTCTTGATTCATTTGATTGTTGATCTTCTAAACGCTCATCTTTCATTTCTAGAATTCTATCCTGATAATAATTCTGGTAATCCATTCTCTATTGTTGAATATTTCATTCTTTCTGGAAAATCGTTCATTCTTGTGTCAATCATTTTTTATGTGACACATACTTTTCAAGTGATCAGTAAGGCACCAAAGAGTGAGGGAGTGTAGGATAATTCTACTCCTATGGTCAATCTAAAACCTGAAGGACCTACCCTAGGAGTTCACCTTATGCTTAAAAAAAACAAAGTAAGGGTTTAATAGGTCAAATAGGTGAGCAGTATCAGTTATCACGTGATACTAATTGGTGGGCAGAGATAAAATGAAAATGAGAGGGGTGGAACAGGAGATGGGGGTGCATATGATCAACAAATCACTTTGAGCATACATGTCAAATCATTTTGTCATTTCCTGCTTCAAAATTCTTTGATTGCTCAAATCATTCTTGACATTCTTTCTGAATTGAATATTGTGTGAAAATCATTCTTGTTGACATCAATATGATTGTTCCTAATCATTTGAACAGATAACCAGTGTCCATTTGTATCCAACGGAGATATAAACATTCATTTTGGAAAGATAGTTTGAGGGAGAAGTTGAAAAATATTTAGAGAGCTGAGGGTGAGAGATAGGATCAAAAGAAAAGAAAGATCCTCTCCAAACAGTGTCAATCTGGGTAACCACATATACTACTAGATTTCATGTGTTGAAATTTGGTATTGAAGAAGACATCATGAACCTAGTGATGCAATGCACTAACCCCACCCAGCTACTCAATTATCTCTTATAAGATGATTGTTTCAACTTCACACGGAGAATTAGCACATCTCTATTGACATCTCACTCAGAGATTGTTAATATTGAAACAAGGAGGACATGCTGCTCCAGTCCCGACTTCTTTCATGCACTTATAGAGTCTAGAGCTTATTGCTATATAATTTTATTTCTTAGGACACATGACGGAAATGTCACAAGTATCTAGTTTTCGTAACTGATACCGGAACATCTTGAGTGTTATCTTTGTGATATTCACGATGATAGATGGAAATCCTACCAGTGCTATGAATATTCCAACACTGAACGTAGGTCACACAGTTTAAAAACTATTGTGTTAACGAGCAATCTATGTGATCTCGGTGTTAACATTTCCTAACGGGAACCTTGAGATGGTGCCCTAAAGACTGTCTCGGATACTTTCATTGTAATATCATTCTGGTCACAATATCAAAGAGATACATATTTGGTAAATTCAACTGAATGTCATGAGGAGGATTCCAAGCTATAAATGTTGAAGTATTCATGCACAAATCAAGCTGAATGTCAGTTACAATTTCATGATGTTCATGAAGAATCCTGATCATCATGAGGGGGAGAAAGTGTAAAGAAATTGAAATTCAGTTGATCTTGATAGAAGGAAACAAAAATATTAGCTGATTCTTACTGAGTTGAAGATGATGATGAGTTCTCATCAAAATTGTGTAGCTAAACAAGACCATATTCATGTGTTGAGAGGGAGACAAAGAAAAGTTTAATTCTGAAAAATCAATATATGTCAAGTCAAGGGGGAGCAAAGAAAAGAGATATCTATCAAATTTGAAAAAGATCAAGAGCTACATTCAAGGGGGAGAGAACAAAATATTCTTCATGCTCAAGCAAAGCTTATTTTAAGACAAGAGAGCTCAAGATTAGAAAGAATAGGTTGAAGATTGGGAAAAGCTAAAAATCACTACATGTTATTTTGATAATACAACCAAAGGTTGAAAAGCCTAAGGTTACCAATGCAAAAGAGGAGTTTGAAGAGAAAAGGTGTCATTGTATGCTATCAAGTTTCAAGTTCTCATCAAGATGTTGAAGTGAATACTATTCTCAAAGTGAAGAGTCTCTATTTAAAGATGAGAAGTCATTTTGAAGACATCAAGTAAAGGTTTGAAGATTCCCTAAAGCTTCACAAGAATATTAAGTGAAAAAGAATATTTGCATGATTCAAAAGGGGAGATCGTTAAAGTTTGCGTCAGATGTCAAAAAGACATAACATCTTCTATTTCTATACAAAGGGGGAGATTGTTAGATTTATTAATTGTATAGAATAGAAGATTACATTTTGAGTGAAGTTTGTATTAATTACAAACTAGAGGGTCTTAATTGTAAATATACTCATGGAGTATATAAGCCTGTGATTAAGGCTAATCATGTATCAATTGCCATAATCAATGATATGAACTATGTGTTAATCAAGGTGTAATTAGTATTCTCTCATAGTTCTACACATGCAATTGAAGATTAGCTTGATATTTGAAGAATTAAGGGATTATCATCAACAACCAATCCTAGTCCACGAAGTTCACACTAGTGAGTCTCACCTTCTTTAGGAACGGACGGAGTATTAAATTGAAACGGTGTCGTTAACGTTTCCTAATTAAAGATATTATAATACACGTTTTAGTTAGTTTTGATACAATCCTAGTTACGATAATTACCCATTTAGTTTTAAGAAAACCAATTATCTTTAACAAGGGCTAAGAACCTTATTTCACTTCACTACATGACAGGTTTGCCGTGGATCACTTCATGAAATTATTTAGGCTGGTAAACGCTTTACCAATTGCAATCCGAGATTACAACTCTTAGACACTTGCGGGATCTATCAACACTCATAGCGTCGGTTTGGCATGTTTGATCCCTTCTCACACCAATTCCTCGTTAAGCCGCTTTGGCAACTCGGTATAGGCACGACAATTACCAAGGCGTATTAAGTTGGAACTTTAAATCGCCCCTCAAGATACACAGTGACACCCTTGACAATCATTAGCTCGGCTAAGCTCGACAACCAATAATTTCAAGTCGTCACACTCACCTTCCACACAGATTCACATGGACTAACTCGTGCTAAGCTTGACAATCATCCCATGCTTCCCTAGATTCGGGTGGTGTCATCTTACGGGTGGCGTGTGATTTATGTTTGAGAAAAATGGGACTTTTGTCTTTCCGGTTTAAAAAACCTCTTTTCAAGTTGATTAACAAATAAGTGACAAAACGCAATTTTCACTTTATTATAAAACCAATTTATATTTATTTGTTAATCATGAGCGCGCGGGGTTTGTTAAACAATTTAACAACTCTTGTGATTTTTATTATTTTGAAAAGTTTTCTAGCATGCGAAGATCCTAAACAACCACGCAAGAATATAACAAAATAAATCGCAACCACGCACAAAGCAAATATCCGGTAACACGCCCCTAAACCCTATGCGCCCTCCCCGTGAGCCAAACGGAGAGAGCAAGGCCAAACTAAGGACAAAACTAAATGGCCTCGCCGGATGTGCTCCCACTGAATCCGTCATCTCCAAAAGATCCACCGGATCCAAGATAGCCAAGATGTCTCCTCCACGACTCTCGATGGTTGTCTTCGGTCTTCTTTTCACAATTACAAACAATTTGAAATGAAACGACATGCAAGCCGGAATTGCTATTCTAAGCTACTTAAAACAAATACAAAGGAAAGCAATGACATGCAAGCCATAAATAAATATACAAATATACAAACCGAATTAAATATTATTCCAAACCATTGTGACTAAAAGTCACCAAATGAATGAATACATAAATAAATAACCAAACAACCAACACATAGGTCTAATGGGCAAGGCGTTACCGGACACAATGTAACACCGCGATTTTAGAGTCAATTTTAGTCTTTTTAAAACAAAAAGTCAAACATTATTTTAGTTTAATAACAAAACAGCGGAAGTCTTTAAAAACATTTTCTTTATTTACAAACTGGTATTACCAACATTAATACCGACCGACCATCATACCTGCAATAAGCAACAAATGTCCCAGCACAATAAAAGCAATCCCATGCCCAGACTTAGCATACATCTGCAAATCATACATATATACTAGGAGGGGTTAGCTTTAAAAGCTAGTGAATACAAACTTAACCCTAAGCACCATGTAGCACATAGGGCATCATATTATTCACATCATAAGCATGTCAACATGATAACATATATACATGTGAGTCATATATCACAAGATTTAGCAAACAATGCTATCCTATCACATAGCGGAGTGCTGACATGTCCGGCGAGTCTATTTTCTTGCAGGATAGCTAGTCCAGCTCAAACAACTACCACCGGGGGAATCAGACACTGCCATCCGTGCTGGTTTCATCACGTAAGTGAATCACCGTGCTCGTTAAGATGCCAAGTCTCATTAGGCTTAGCCATTTAAGGCACTCACCCCAAGTGCTGAAAGAAATGGTACTCGAGTATCATTGATCCAGAACATTAGGCCCGTAGGCCCAGGATCCAGCCGAAGCTGACCTTAATTACATATTAGTCCGAACATACAAATAATTCATCAATCACCTTTTTCAGGGACAAGTGCGTGCATGCTTTTACACATAACATATGATCATCAATATGTGCACATGTACTTAAATACATGTCTTTCACATCAATTATCAAGGCATCTTAATTCTTAATCTTACTTGCATACATATAGCTTTCATAGTTACATAATGTAGCATACATTATAACAAGTTTAACTAGGTGTCTCCAATTTGGATCCGATGGCATGCACTCTGCAATAACTAACAACTTTAACGAGATGGATCCAATCCGGATCCATCAACAAACATACATATAATATATCACGTATTCGTTCATTATCATTATAAACATATACCGTACAGGCATCTATCCTTCGTGTTTCTATAAACACTAGTTTAAACTTACTTTACAATCTTACTAATCATACTCGTAACTATCACATTTCGTATATACCTAATGGTAAATAATAAATCCGTATATACTGCATAATGGTTACAAGTTAAGTCGGTACTCACTTGTAGAGCTACCACAAGAGAACATAGTGTTCCAACTCTTCTTGTTCGTAAGGTAAACCTATAACAACTTCCCATACATCAATACAATGTGAAACAACAAACAATTTGCTGAATAGGACTCTTTATGGCCACAAGCAAAGTTGCTTGCGTCCACAAGGATAGAAGATTGCTTGTGCCCACAAGGGCAGAAAACTGCTTGTGCCCACAAGGGCAGAAAGCCGCTTGCACCCACAAGCATTTCCTTTTGCGGCTGTAAGCAGTTATTCCCTTGTGGCCGTAAGCAGTTATTTTTTTCTTGCACCCGCAAGCAAGTCTGTTTCAGACCAGTGACGAGTTTCAACACCTTGTTCCTATCATTTTTTAACCAAAACACTTACAATCGATTTTCAATCAACTTCCAAAGATCATATTTGTTATATCAAGTCTAACTTAACTTGAAACATCAATTCTTATCATATTTTAACAACTATACAAAGAATCAAGCTTAATTCTTCAATTTTGACCCATTTATACAAAACCATTAAACTCAAACAAACACATCACTTTAATTCATGATTCTTGCTTATAAACACTAGTTTGATGTTGTAAGAACTAATTACAACTCCAATTTCAATTCTTGATTGCTATTTCTAGCAAACCCATTTTTAACCTGAAAACCTCAAAAGCCAAGAACTTGGGGAGGAAGGTGCATACTTACAAGTATGATGATGAAGATGATCATGGATAGATTACAACTTGGTTTGTTGCTAGAATTGGAAGCTTGAAGTCTTCCTCCTTGATTTCTCTTCCAAAAGATTCAAGAACAAATGAAGAGGTTGAAGTGTGTGTGTTGGTGTGTGTCACGTATATGTATCTGTGTAGATAAATCAAGACCGACTTGTGGGTTTAATTATCCACAAGTAGGTATCTTGTTCCCTTTTCAACTTACAACTTAATATCCGCTCACCCGTTTTAGCTAACGGGGATATATTTGGAATCCTTTTCTAAAATCATTTAATAAATAATAACTATTATTTATTTCTTACCAACTTCCATTTAACATTATATTACACCTTCATTCTTTAATTACTATATCTTATTTAATTCACAAGGTTACAACCTTGTGAACGCATAGTACAACTAGGTCCATTTTGGGATGTTACAAATCTACCCCCTTAAAGAGGATTCCGTACTCAGAATCCTGTCACAGCTATCTACGTAGTTATAAACCACATTTATCATTCAACAAATAGCAACACTTACAATTAAGATTAATATCACCAAGAAACATCAAATACACCCCTTTGGGGTTTCTACATTCATCATGACCTCTATTTCTCATTATAGAGTTCACTAACATCTTACGAATATATCACCATTCATCTTACATTAAAACTCTACTACTTCTTCCATCACAAGACGAGTGTTCCCGTCTGTAGTCATCATTGACAACTTAACTAAACTTTAAACACTTATTTCTCTCGTCTGTACACGTACACGTACATGTATAGGCACATACTCTTATGGTTTTATCTCTTTCTTTTATTACATTATCCACATTTCTATACTTGGTCACCGATGATTAACATCAATTTCATTTGTGGTTACTTTAATTAACATTTCTAGTCAATCATACATAACTACTTTACCTCAAGAGGTTGAATCCTACACACAAGCACATCCTTGTCTAAGTACAAATCCTTAGACAAGGATTGTGTCAATTAAATTAATAGACTCTAGCGAATCCATTCTTGACATTAACTTCTAATCATTCTCTTTCATCATTGGATTCACATACTAGCATGATCAATTTAATCATCTTTTATCACACTATACACTTACAACGTCTGTATATCATACAATCTTACAACTGATTATGTAACATCAGTCACACATTCAGTACTTAAATACTTCATTATCATATTAGCATCTTTAACACTTACATTATACTTATGACAAGTTTACATCTTCCATCCGAGGCAGTGTTCAAAAAACTTGCTGTCTATTAAACACTTTACTTAACAGTCATCTTTCACATGTTCTTAATGTTATTTACACGTCTTTTACCAAGTCAACCTTAATTCTTTCAAGTGATCAAATCACTCAAACATCTTACTATTATCATAACCACTTACAATTGTAGGCTAATTCTTAACCCACTTGAAAGTTACATTACACTTGGAATACCTCTAAGTATTCTTTTGTTACACATATATACATTGCTTAACACAACC
This sequence comes from Dittrichia graveolens, assembly GCA_038502395.1. Taxonomy (NCBI): domain Eukaryota; kingdom Viridiplantae; phylum Streptophyta; class Magnoliopsida; order Asterales; family Asteraceae; genus Dittrichia; species Dittrichia graveolens. Next base: position 39,264,267 of record JARJIL010000002.1, on the reverse strand, counting down.
TTAAACATCGTTGGTTATCACATTACTTACTTTCACATTATGTCTTTCTAAACAATATCTCATATTTCATCTTATGTTAAAAATGGTGTTTATCAAAACACTACCCATTCATATTAACTAAATTTCATTCGTATACTTATACTTCACTTTAGTAAATCACCACTCGTGACTTTACCACTTATTTTCAAACACACTTAATCTTTCTTAACTTACCTCATAATGGTCTCTACTCTTATGATCACTGTTACACCCGTAAGTGTACTTATCATTTCTGGAAATTCATACCATACAAGAATTCCCATGTACTATGGAAATCTTACACATATGTATTACTTTAGACATCTCATAATCTTAGATTTTGTTACTACCAAATGGGACTATGTGTCCCCATTTTCGTCTCGATCACTAACTTCACTCGTTTACTTGTAACCACCGATTATTCATGGATACCTTCACATTCATTTCACTTTCAACTTTTAGAAATTATCATTTCTTTACTTATACATTTGGACTCTTTATGTCCTTATGTCATTGTTCACGTGAACCATGACATATCATTACTTATATATATATATATATATATATATATATATATATATATTGAAAATCACATACGTTTGATTAGTTAGACACATAATCAACAATCAAGTTTTGAGCTCAATACATTAAATCTTAACAACGATTTTATGACTATTATTCGTTCTCACATTCGATCTCACGAATGATTCAACTATGAAGTGTTAATTACACTTACACATTTTAATTCGGACATCTTACGAATTTCTTTCTAATATCAAGGAAAACTGCTAACTTACTCGAGTTAATCTTACTTCTTTTCAATCTCATTCTGCATTTTGGGTTAACTAATCGTGAACCCACAATACTTCTTTTATTAATCACTTAGATTTCATCAATACGCTTATTGCGTTTTACATGTCATTTAGAGTTTCATCTATCATAAGATATCATGTATCTTTGAGGTACCGCATCACATCTAAAGTATACTTCTTTAATATCTTTGTGTTCCAAATTCAACTCTTATCAACACATGTTTGTTTAACATCTCATCATCAATCACTCTGTTATTTAAAATTAGAACGATTGTATTTGATTCATATTCAACTCTAATCGACATTTATCTTAGCATAGCTTATTCATCAAAACTCTTCTTCATACTATAGGATTCACTTAGAATCCATGATCAGACTTCATCTTTTTACTATTTGTTACTTTTCATAGGAACTGAGGACAGTTCCCTTGTTTATCATACTACCAGTAGTCCACAAAACTGCTATTATTTTAGCTATTCATTTGGCATCACTTTTTATCTAACATTATCAGTCTGATTACATCAGATTGATCTAAACATCTCTTTTCACTTGTAATATACATACACTTGGTTTTAGATTCATGATCATTACGATTTCACGTCTATTGACAACTTTAGTCTCACACTCTATTATGTAGCCAATATTATATTGGTACTCGCATTTTACACCTTTACCGTTATCGTTTTGAGTTATCTTGCATAACTCAACCACTTTGTACCATTAAGGCACGTATCATAAGTTTTACATATTTACTTAGTCTCATGGTTTATTACTTTATTACTTCCAATTCACCTCTTGTGACTTATGTTGGAATATGCCCGCTGACACGAACGAGTTAATGGCACTACCGATGAGGTATAGGCCTATTGGGTCACACACCAAGTATTGATTCCGGCGACACGATCAAGCAATAGAGAGGAAAAGGCCAAAATGGGTTTTGGCAGGATGGTACACGGGCCGTGTTCCTGAACATGGGCCGTGTCCAGTCCAATATACATGAGGCGTATTGGCCCAATTCAAGGTTGTGTAGTTTGGGCCTACATGGGCCGTGTAGATGAACACGGGCCGTGTAGTGCCTGTTAGACACGGGCCGTCTTATCCCAATTGGGGCCGTGGACTTTGGGCCTACACGGCCGTGTAGACCTACATGGGCCATGTACGTTCGCTGTAACAGCAGAATTAACAGCCTTAAACACTTGGTTTAGTGGGGTTAACTTCTCATAATGATGGTATACAAAGAGACCACGAGTTATCTGCTCTAGTAGAGGCTTTTGGCTATCACTTGGTCCATTGGTTGACATTAGAACTCTCTCTCTCTTGTTCTTGGTGTTCTTGAGCACAAGAAGCAAGATATATACACACTTGGTTGTTGCTTTGGTGATTATACATCAACTTGCTAGCACTTGGGAATCAAACAAGCTTGGGGTTGACTTCATTGGAGGGGTTCTTTGTTGGATTCTAAGCTACTTGACAAGGAAGGTTAACTTGTGTTTTGATCAATTGAGGTATAACCTTTCTTCTTATCTTGTTCATATTAGTTGCAATGTCATTGTTAGATTTTGGTCCATGGGAGTGTATTCACTAGTTTGACATTGATTTTGTTATACATATTGCTTCCGTTGCTACTTGTTTTTGCCAAAACTGAATACCTTCAGTGGTATCAGAGCCACCATATCTAACATGGCTTTGCACTATTGAGTCTAGAAAAACCATAAAAGTGTTTTTTGTATAAGAAAAGTGTTTTCTTAAAATTGGTTTTTCCATTGAGACTCTTGTTGTGCTAGAATAGATTTATTCGTAGACGTGTTAATATATTTTAGTTTTTATATTTATATATTTGTTGTAACTTGGCATGAAGTGTACACAAATATATACTTATAAATGTATATATGAATATGTGTCTCAAAAATGGTTTGATACACTAATGCATATGTACAAGGATTGTCCTTTTAGTGCCTTTGATGTTTTGACAATCTTAACTAAAATATAGATATATATTTATATATCATGGTTATGTGTGGCACACCATGTTTCTATGTGATATGTTTGGTTTGATTCGATGACAAGATATACCCCTAGACCTATGTGTTGTGATGATTGATTATTTTTGGTTTTTGGTGGCCTGCGTGCTGTATTGTTGTAACAATATTTATTTATTTACTTATTGGTGCGGCTTGCACGCCATTTCTTTTATTCTATGTATTTGTATAAATAGTATAGGATTGCGACCTGCGTGTCGTTTATATATATTCTATGTATTTGTATATAGTATAGATTTAAAACCAAAATAGTTAACGGGAGTCATGGTGATGACGTCTTGGCGAGAAGGAATCAACATGCTATTGGAGGTGTTGGATTCAGTGGGAGCTCATTCAACGAGACCATATCTTGTCCTTAGATTTTTGGCCTCGTTTTCCCCGTTATGGCTCACGGGGAAAACACATAGGAATTTTGGGCATGTTACCGAATCATATGTATATATATTTGTGTGGTTGTATTTTATTATTCTATGCATGGACTAGGATTCGCATGCTAGATAATTTTTCTATAAAATTAAATAAAAACAATGTTTGTTAAAATGGTTAACAATTGCGCGCGAATATTTGCGTTTATTTGGAATCACCAATTCCGGGTGTACGTTTATTTGCGATGTTTATTTGGAGGAACCTGTGTTTCATTGTGTTAATTGTTGTGAACTTTATTCAAACTGTGGAAGCATAAGTACCTGTTTCTTTTCTTGTTTCTGATTACTACAATTTTGGTCCACAAGATGTTATCTTTGCTTTGATTAAATCTCGTTCTGTACGCCTACCTTACTGATGATATCGAATGTGAGTTCTTGGATAGCATTGCTGTCATATTTGTGTTGTTGAAGTCTGTTCTGATTTTGAGAGATCTGTGTCAAGCATGCTTACTAATATGAAATTTTAAAATGATCTTTGTGGAACTTGAAAGCATAGTTATTGTGTATTGGATTGATTCAAGTTTGGTTAGAAAGTTGCTATATTTGATCTTTGGTATGGGTACTATCTGTTCCATCATAGGAACTTGTGGTATATGAAATTTGCCGAGTAAAACTGAATTTGGGAACCATTTTGGCTAATCTATGCATCAGTTCTTCATAAAAGCACACTGCACCTTTTGTACGGCCGTACATCTGGATTCACAGGCCGTACAAAACATTCTGCCCATTTTTAATTCCTCTTCTTTAACTAGTTTCTTTTGCTTAATTTTGCTTCTATGGGTTTAATATTTAGTATAGTATAGTTTGATTCAGATGTCTACACCAAAAAAGAAACCAACACTTAAACGAAAGCGGGAGGATACTAGCTCTGCTGGAAACTTAATGCTGTGTAAACATGCCGTTAGTTACAAAAAGAGCTTGAAAGCAGTTAGGGGGATATGGGATTCAACCGCATGTGATACTAGATTTTGAATTTCTGAGGAAAATTAACATTGCTGATCAGATACTACCATTCCTTACACCCCCTTGGATGAAGTTGTTGTCAATAAATCAACCATACTATCCGGAGCTCATGAGAGAGTTTATTGCATCCTTTGAGTTACACAACACCGATGCACCATATAACAAGGACGGGGCAATCAGTTTTCGCTTGCACAACAAACCCCACATGATCTCTATTACTGAATGGGCAAGCCACCACTTTGTACACCCGTGATGAAATCACATCTGATGAATTCAACAATGCCTTGTTTAAATGGACCGAATCCATACCAACCATAACATTAAACTTCTGGAACACAATATCATTTACCAATTTTACCCCATCCCGAACGAAGGCTAGTTGTCTAAACAGCACCATCCATCGAATCCTCTACAAGATAATTGCTAGCACAGTGGATGCACGGGGCAATAAAGGAGCGGCGGTCACTAAATCCGATATTTTCTACCTATACTGCCTCATCAACAACACCCATTTCAATGTGGAGATTGCTTTAGCTCAATTCTTCAACAAATATCGCTCAGGAAAACAAACCAATGACTTTTTTGGTGCTGGAGTTATCACTATTCTTGCACAACACTATCAAGTTCCCCTCTCCCGATATGAGAAAAAGACTGACATCCGACTTCTTGACGAGGCATGGATGCTTGGGAACAACTTCATAGAGAAGTATAATGGCAGGTTCAGATTGACAAACTCTTCAAAATCCTCACCTGAAGCCACACTTTCTGACAATGGTGCCGAATGTAATGCAGTCCCGGATGCTAATGCCACACCTGGATCACCTCATGCTCGTGCCTCCTTCTTCACCGCAGACTCCTCCATGCACACATCACGCCGCCCTCACGAGTCAGCTCCTCATCATGATCACCGTTATATCGCAGAAATTGGTCGGGTAGTCGGATTAATTGCCGCCAGATTGGGTATCGACACATTTTTAGCATCTTCATCTGATGAATAGATTGGACATCCCATTGACCCGACCGGTGATCCATCGGCCACACCTGTTGTCACTCCTACTGCTCCGTCCAATGATGCTGCTTCCGCGGACGCATGACCTTCTTATGGCATCTGTTGAAAACTCTTTCTTTTGTCCTTTTTGCTACTAATTTTACCATCTGGTCATGTATTTGAACACAATCACCACACCACACTACTGCACCTTTTTTTGCACACTCTCTTCATATATATCTATGATTGTTGTGGTTGTGACCTGATCATTTTGCTGATTTATGTGCCATGTTTGGTCGGGCTTCTCCAGGTTCTTGCTGGCATTCAGTTCAGCTCGGTTTCCTGGTCCATTCAGTCTGGTAGAAATTTAAGATCAGGGGAGTTCTTGTCTTTTTCCTTGATTCCTTTCACTTTTGTCCATTTCATTTTCAAACATTGAGGACAATGTTTACCTCAAGTGTGGGAAGGGGAGCAGTTACTACATTGTTTGTTGTCCCTCTTGGCTCAAAAGACCTTTTCATCCGCTTGAAGTTGAAAACCATCAATAAATGGCATTTATGCCATCGCAATTAATAATTGGCATTTTTCCATCGCTAATCAATAAGGCCTAAAATGGATAGCGGGTGTGAAGCATAATATGGAAGCAATTGATTTTAGCTCTATAAACCGAATAATTGGCAATTGCCGAAATGCTAGAATTGATTGCGGGACCTTAAAAACATCGAATAATTGGTTTTTACCAAGGTTTTTGAGGTTTCCCTTTGATGTGAGCTGATTTTGATCGAAAAGACAAATTGTGGTAATTCATCCAATATCTAAGATCTTTTGAGCAAAGGGGGTTTGTCTAAGTGTTTTTAACAAGTTTGTCTTATCTCGATTCTAGTCTTGTGGGGAGCTATCTGATTTCGATACATTTTTAATCCTTATTTGATTTGTCTATCCCGGATTTTACTTTTTGACAAATTATATTCAATATGGGTTTTTGCATGTTTGGTTAATTTGTTATCAAATTTGTTACCTTAATCTATTGATATATGTGATTGCATTGAGATAATCCTTTAGTCACTTGTTTAGTTCCTTAGTTTATGTTAGGTTTAGTTTTTTTAATAATTGAGTGCATTTCAGTGAAATTGGGAGTTGCTTAGGGACAAGCAACCTTCAAATGTTGGAATCTTTGATATCGCCCAAATTGAATAGTTATTTCGGGGCGATATCCGGTCGTTTCGTATGGTTTTATGAGTAATTTGATCTTAATTTATACTTAATTCATTATTTTTGATATCTCGGGTCTTTAATGATTATCCATGGAAAAAGGAAGTAAAATCCCCAAAATTTGGAAGAAATGGAAAAATCATGTTCCAGACCCGTTTGTACGGCCCCGTAAAGTGAGATGTACGGACGTACATGTGCCAGACGCTGATGGCATATTTAAGCATTTTTTCTCCCCCTTTTGACATAACTTGTTTTCTAGCCCTAGAACCTGAGGAGAGGTGATTTTTCTGCACATTTTCCGGAGGTTCAAGTCTAATTTTCAAAGGATACATCCCAAGAGAACAAGATTTGGAGCTTCGATCTTGACTTGGAAGCTTCATCTTCATCTTCTTCCTTGGTTTCTTCAAGGGTTTAAGCTCTCCTTCATGTCTCCTTTCAATTTTAGTTTTGTTCACTTAGAATTAGTAATGTTTAGCATGGAGTAGTTAATTTTAGTGTTATTTGATGAGATTCAAGTAGGTTATTGACTTGGATTTGGGATTTTTGTGGGTTTCCCCAAATTCCACCATTAATGGAAGCTTCAAGCTAGGGTTTCTTCTCAAATTGCTTGAATTCATGTTTTCTCCAAATTTCCTTGACTAATTGATGTAATAGACCTATTGTGTTGATTGGTTCTTGGTTTCTTTGCAATTACTCCTAGTTGTGATGCCCAATTTGTGAGAATTTACACTTGGATTTGGGTTTTCACCATTGTTTGAGCAATTTGTTGATAAAGTTGACTTTGAAATGCTTATCTTGTGATTAGTCAAGTGTTGGAATATCTTTAAAGTTGATTTTTGTGAAATTGTCTACTTCGGAGAACTTCGGGGGTTAGTTTCCAAGAATTGATTGTTTAATTAACGGAGAACATTGTTATTAAACGTGTTTAATACAACACTAAATCCTTCTTGTTTGATTTTATTTAATATTTGAAGTGTTTAGATGGTTTAGCTTCTTGCCCATCAAATTTATCAAATCCTTGTCAATTAACTCTATTTGTAATCGAGTTTAGTAGCACTTCCTTCTCAAATCGGAAGGTTCTAAAAAATATCTCGTCTCTTTTATCTCGCTTGTTTTGATTGTTAACTTTAGGAATATAAACATTTGATCATAGATTAATTAATGACGACAACCTAGTATTGAGATTTCATCTTGCTTCCTTGAGGTTCGACACTCGGTCTTACAAACACTTTACTACTATACGATGGGTTCACTTCCCCGTGTGTAGTTTAGTATAGTATTTCTGTTTTATTTCAAATCATTTTTCATATGTATAACTGCACAACATCAGCCTACATGATCGAGCTCACGGCCGAAGCATTTGGTACTTGCTTCATTACTTCTAGTTCTGCTTGAGAACTAGGACATTGAAACTTACTCAATATCACTCCATGTGACATAGGAAGATTTCCTTCCTTGGAATCCTCCATCTTGATATTATGTGTACGTGCCATTTTATCTGCTCACATTTTGCAAGGTGAAAAAGGTGTTTGTGTGTGTATTTTGAGAGCTAAACCATTTGTGAACAAAAGTCATCAACTTGAAATCCTAAGATCAAGACTTTGTGATCTTTAATTCAAAAGAAAGGTAATATGGTGTTTGTAACTTGATATGATACATGTTGATGTGTTTAAGTATTCAAAAGCATGAATTTATGTTGGCTAAACTTTTTTTGAGTTTGAAAGAAACTTGGTAAATGGGTTTTGAATGATTTGATGTTAAGAAGGAGTAAAATGATGTTTTTGATGATCTAGATGCATGGTAAATGCTAAATATGTGTATTGGTGGAAGTTTTATGAAGTTAGAATGGAATTTGAAAAAGTTGGCTGTAAATCCGACACATGAAGGAAGAAGAAAAATCTGAAAATTCGAATGTAGCGGCACTACATCAGTGTGTCGCGGCGCGACATTCAAGGAAAACTGAAACTAGGTTTCGGATTTAGTGAAATCTGAGTGTGTGACATATGGAAATGAGAAATCCGATTGAATGTTGCGAAATCCGACTTTGAAATCCGAAACCATGTTAAATCCGACTTCCAAATCCGATCTTGATGAAATCCGGAAGCGAAATCCGACTGAAACACTCGGATTTGAAATCCGATGCACGTCGCGGCGCGACAGGCCCCAAATCCGCTTCTTTGCATATTTTTTTATACAAGTTGCTTGGTTTGAGTTGGTTTGTTTATTATATGAATTAATTCAGATGTTTTGATAAATTTGAGATATAAATAAATATGAGAAGATATATTTATATATTCGCGACTGATTTGATTGTTGCTGTGATTTCAGGCAATCCAAAGACTCAGTAAGATTAGACTTCTGAGCCCGTGTTGATTTTGAGGTGAGTGGGCGTTAATCGCGGATGGTAAAGATTTAGGTTAATTTTATTGGTGTGATGCATGATTGTGATTTAGATTGGATTGAATTGATTGAACTGCTGATTGTGATATTGATTGTTGATATCTGCTGCGTGAATATTTGGTCGATACACACTCTTAGTATGATTTCGAGTTGCGTTGGGAAGTCAGCTATACGTAGAATTGGGTTGGGCTCGTTCACTGATTGGTTGAACAATGTTAGCCTTACTGGTGCATATGTTGCACCAGAGGGGGAGTGCATTGTGCCAATTCGTTGGAGGGCTATCGGTAAACCTTTGCTTTGGCCGGCATTGGTTGTAGGTTCTGCGCTGAACCGCCGGTCTTCTCGGGATACGTGGTTACATGCTTTGATATTGATCGTGAATGTTTGCTTTTAGTGTTTAGCCTGTACTCACTTAGCTTTGTGCTAATTCCCCTCAGTTGTTGCTTTTGCAGGTTCGTTTTGTGAGTTTGGCAGAAGGAAAGAGATGACCTGAGTCTGATATTATTTTGAATGAAACGAGCTAGTAGTTTTTGTAACACAACAATGATAGTTATTTTGTGAACAATGTTTGTACAGTTGTTAATATTGGTTTGAATGTAATTGAGTTTGTTTGTTAAAAGCTTCCGTAGCGTATTTAAAAAAATATGGCTTGTAATTTTGCGGTGTTACAGTTTGGTATCAGAGCCTAGGTTTGACGATGCATGCACGGCTAGAGTGTTGCATTCCCAAATCTTGGCTCGTGACGGGTCAAGCTTTCCTTCGGGGGAATTAGAGTGAGTTAGAGTTGTCGGTTGTAGTTAGTATTTTGGATACTAACGGTTTATGCTAATTAGTTATGAGGTGATGTGATTGTAACAGATAATGGCTGACAGAGATACTCCCATCCTTCCTCCTACGACCCAAGCTACATCTGAAGCACCAGTGACTGAATATTTGAGTAACCCGGCTACTGCGGGAACATCGGGTCAGGTTCTGGAAAAGGAGCATTGTGACTATGTTTATCACTTAGAAAACGAGTTAGTTGAACTCCGAGATAAAATTCAAAGAATGGAACAGCAACAACAACAACAACAACCAGAACCAATCCCAGTGCCAACTGCGATTTCTACACAATCAACAGCCGCACCAGTTACAACACCGCTGCCACCAATGACTCAGATGATGCAGCAACCCTTCTTCTATCCTTATCCACAACCAGGAGCTTAACCGTTTGCGTTTACTGGATATAAACAACCGTGCACCTATAAACAGTTTCTTGATTGCAAACCATCGGAGTATCATGGGAGTTCTGATCCCAATGCGACATTGAATTGGTTGAGGGAGATGTCAAAGGCACTTGATGCCTGTAATTGCGAGGATGAATTGAAGGTCAAGTATGCGTCAAGAATGCTGAGAGGAGATGCGTTAGTCTGGTGGGATTCTATTACAGGCCATTTCACTGAACATCAACAGGGAAGTATCACCTGGAGTCAATTCCAGGAGAAATTGTGCGAACAATATTGTGGGAGTTTTGAGATGGCTAAGATTAAGAAGCAGTTTATGGATCTACAAATGACGGGGAATATGACTGTAGATCAATTGATAAAACAATTTAACGAAAAGATGAGATTTGCCAAGCACTGGGTACCGGACGAAGAATCGAAGATTGCCCATTTCGTGGGGGCATTGCACCCAGATTACAGAGGCGCCACCAGGTGGGCTACCACACTGTCCCAGGCATTCACTTTAGCCAAATTGGCTGAAGGGGACATTGTTGCACGAAACAAGTTAAGCGTAACAGAAGTCGAGATTTGAACACTATAACGCTCAACAGAGACAGGGAGGGCAGAGCAGCGGGGGCAGACAGGGAGAGCAGAATCGAAGACCTACTTCGGGTGGGTCTACTCAACGGGCACCGTGGTGTAGCAGGTGCAAATCCTATCATAATGGGCAGTGTATGGCCCAAATGAGGAGATGCATGAACTGTGGTCAGTTTGGCCATGATTTGAAGAACTGTAGGTTCTCGAGGAGTGTGTGCTGGAATTGCCAGAGGGAAGGGCATCGTGTTGGTGATTGCCTAGTGGGCAAAAAGTCAGGGTCAGGGTCTGGGGGAGGAGGAGCTGCAGGGTCGTCTTCAGCGGGTCAAAAACGAAAGAACCCACCCACTGCTGAGGGTCGAGCGTTCAAAATGACGGTGGATGATGCCACCACCACTGACGACGTGATCACGGGTATATTTCTAATAAACTCTACTCCTGCTAGAGTATTGTTTGATTCAGGAGCAAATCGCTCCTTTGTTTCTGTGGAATTCTGTGATAGATTAAATATGCCTGTGATTGAACTTGCTACTGCTTTAGAGATAGAAGTAGCTGATGGTATGATGGTTCCAGTCACGACTACTGTGGCTGGGGCTAAAATTGATATAGATGGCGTGTGTTTTCCTGTTTATTTTCTTGTAATGCCATTATATGGGTTTGACGTGGTGCTTGGGATGGATTGGCTGAGTCTGAATCAAGCCAGTATCAAGTGTCACAAGAAGTTGATCTCGTTTCCACTAGCTGATGGTTCACGAGTAATACCCAGGGAAAAGAAGGCAAGGTCAGTGATTCCTATGATTTCATGTTTAAAAGCAAGGAAAGCGTTGGGTAAGGGGTGTGAATCGTATCTGGCATATGTGATTCACGGGAAAAAAGAGAAACAAGTGATGACTGATATCCGGGTGGTAATGGAATACCCGGAAGTGTTTCCAGAAGAGTTGCCAGCATTGCCTCCGGTTCGTGAAGTGGAATTTAAAATAGACTTAATACCTGGTTCTAGACCAGTAGCAAAGGCTCCGTACAGGTTGGCAACTTCAGAGATCCGGGAGATGATGACGCAGATTCAGGATCTGCTTGATAATGGGTTTATTCGTCCGAGTTCGTCCCAGTGGGGAGCACCGGTATTGTTTGTCATGAAGAAAGACGGTACGTTGCGTATGTGTATCGACTACCATGACTTGAATAAGAGAACGATTAAGAACAAGTATCCGTTGTCGAGACTCGATGATTTGTTTGATCAACTGCAAGGAGCTTCGTTCTTTTCTAAGATTGATTTGAGATCAAGATATCATCATGTACGAGTATCTGAGGAGGATGTGTCAAAGACAACCTTTCGTACGCGCTACGGGAACTACGAGTTCTTGGTTATGCCGTTCGGCTTAACCAATGCACCTGCGATTTTCATGGATTTGATGAACAGGGTTTGTCGACTATTCTTGGATGATTTCGTGATAGTCTTTATTGATGATACTTTAATTTATTCGAAGACTGAACAGGAGCACGAGCAGCATTTGAGACAGGTTTTGGAAACTCTGAAGAAAGAACATTTGTTTGCTAAATTCTCAAAGTGCGAGTTCTGGTTGAGGGAAGTTCAATTCTTGGGGCATGTTATCTGTAATGAAGGAGTGAAATTGGATCCTTCTAAAGCGGAAGCTGTAATGAACTGGAATGCTCCAAAGACACCGTCTGAGATAAAAAAAATTCTGGGTTTGGCTGGATACTACCGCAGGTTTATTAAAGATTTTTCGAAGATTGCGGGTCCGTTAACTAAGTTAACTCGGAAAGACGTGAAGTTTGTTTGGGGTAGTGAACAAGATAAAGCTTTCCAGACTTTGAAGCAATTGTTTTACCAGGCTCCCATTCTTGCGTTGCCAAGTGGAACGGATGATTTTACTGTTTATTGCGATGCATCGTTTGTGGGATTGGGATGTGTGCTTATGTAGAGGGATCGGGTAATTGCGTATGCTTCAAGACAGTTGAAACCACATGAAAAGAATTACCCGACTCATGATCTAGAACTGGCAGCTGTCGTTTTTTCCCTAAAACTGTGGAGACACTATTTGTATGGCACCAAGTGCGTGATTTGTACTAATCATAAGAGTCTTCAATATGTGTTTACACAGAAAGAGTTGAACATGAGACAGAGGCGATGGGTGGAACTGATAAAAGACTATGATTGCGAGATTAGATACCACCCGGGAAAGCGAACGTAGTAGCAGACACCTTGAGCCGCAAGGGAGCGGGGAATTCCATTAAATTCATGCGTATGGAGATTGTATTTGATTTAGTGGATAGAATAAAGTCTGCACAGTTGGAAGCTCTGAAAGAGGAGAACTTGAAGAACGAATTAATGAAGAAACGTAAATATGAGCTTACTGATGATTCCCGCGGATTGAAAGTGTATAAAGGCTCATGTGTGGGTGCCTATGCTTGGAGAATTGAGAAAGTTGATTTTAACTGAAGCACACAAGTCGAGATTGTCTGTTCACCCAAGAAGCACAAAAATGTACCACGATTTGAAAGTGCTTTAATGGTGGCCTACTATGAAGGCAGATGTGGCTCATTTTGTGGAGTCATGCCATATCTGTGCTAGAGTGAAAGCAGAGCATCAGAAACCCTACGGATCTTTGAAACAGTTGGAAATTCCTGAGTGGAAGTGGGAACATATAACGATGGATTTCGTGACTAAACTTCCGCGAACTCAGAGGAATCACGATATGATTTGGGTGATCGTGGATCGATTGACGAAGAGTGCCCATTTTCTGGCTACCTGTGAGACGGCTTCTCTTCGCAAGTTGGCGTAGTTGTACATTAATGAGATCATAGCAAGACATGGTATACCGTTGTCAATAGTATCTGACAGAGACTCCAGGTTTGTTTCTAACTTCTGGAGGAGTCTACAGAGAGAATTGGGGACGAGGATTAATTTGAGTACTGCTTATCATCCCCAGACTGACGGTCAAACTGAACGAACCATACAGACACTCGAAGATCCGACTGAAACTCTCGGATTTGAAATCCGATGCACGTCGCGGTGCGACGAAGGGGATGTCGCGGCGCGACAGGCCCCAAATCCGCTTCTTTGCATATTTTTTATACAAGTTGCTTGGTTTGAGTTGGTTTGTTTATTATATGAATTAATTCAGATGTTTTGATAAATTTGAGATATAAATAAATATGAGAAGATATATTTATATATTCGCAACTGATTTGATTGTTGCTGTGATTTCAGGCAATCCAAAGACTCAGTAAGATTAGACTTCTAAGCCCGTGTTGATTTTGAGGTGAGTGGGCGTTAATCGCGGATGGTAAAGATTTCGGTTAATGTTATTGGTGTGATGCATGATTGTGATTGAGATTGGATTGAATTGATTGAACTGCTGATTGTGATATTGATTGTTGATATCTGTTGCGTGAATATTTGGTCGATACGCACTCTTAGTATGATTTCGAGTTGCGTTGGGAAGTCAGCTATACGTAGAATTGGGCTGGGCTCGTTCACTGATTGGTTGAACAATGTTAGCTTTACTGGTGCATATGTTGCACCAGAGGGGGAGTGCATTGTGCCAATTCGGTGGAGGGCTATCGGTAAACCTTTGCTTTGGCCGGCATTGGTTGTAGGTTCTGCGCCGAACCGCCGGTCTTCTCGGGATACGTGGTTACATGCTTTGATATTGATCGTGAATGTTTACTTTTAGTGTTTAGCCTTTACTCACTTAGCTTTGTGCTAATTCCCCTCAGTTGTTGCTTTTGCAGGTTCGTTTTGTGAGTTTAGGCAGAAGGAAAGAGATGACCTGACTCTGATATTATTTTGAATGAAACGAGCCAGTAGTTTTTGTAACACAACAATGATACTTATTTTGTGAACAATGTTTGTACAGTTGTTAATATTGGTTTGAATGTAATTGAGTTTGTTTGTTAAAAGCTTCCGCAGCGTATTTTAAAAAAATGGCTTGTAATTTTGCGGTGTTACACAACTGCTTCAGTCCTCTCCATCGAAGTCAAAGAAAAGGAAGCTCATATCCACTTCCACTAAGTCTTCCACCAAACCTTTGGCCGTACCAAATCCACCACCACTAAACAACCAACCTCCGTTTAACCTCAAAAATCATTTTCAACCGCCAAACGCCACAAACCCAACGTTCCTTCCAGTCCCATCATCTCTCACTATGCTTCAAGTGAGGATTCTCCGGATGATACACCGCTGATTCTTCGCAAAACTCAGCTTCACTCATCAAAATCCGCAGAAGCTGTTCAGGTACGATCTCCCTTACTTAAATTCTCTAAACCTAGTCTGACTGATGAAGAGACAGCCCAAAACCAAGTTGTCCCTGAAGTCCCACTCCCACTACCACAAGTTCAGGACACTGACAAACACCAGTCAGCCAAGACTTCCTCTATCCCCACCATTGAGTCTGCCAGCACACCCACTACAACTCAGGTAACACTAGAACAGGGAACACCATTCCTCCTTCTGCTGAAATTCCCCCTCTATCCCTTAATGTATCAGTAAACCCAACTGATACTATGGATATCGACCAAGCACATGATGATTCAGCACCCAAAATAGCTGACACTGATGCTCAGCCCATCACCAATGATGGAACTACAATTCCCCTAGTTTCGGAGGTCCAACCAGTTGATGATTCTTCAGTTCACCCTGAAGATGAAACTGCACCCAAATCCCTTGATGTGTCACAAAACCCCATTGACAATATGGATTCTACTAGCACAGATGATTTATCAGTTTCACACCAAACTGAGAGTGATGCCCAACCTTCCATTATCAATGACACTGAAGTTCAACCTCCTTCAGTCGAGATTCCTGCTGCTAATGAAGACACAGTCTTAAACCAGACAGTAACTAAAAGAAATGAGCCTCAGGCCCTTGATGCATCAGTCACTCCTACTAATGCTACGGCCTCCCCATCTCTCCTAAACACCTTGTTTGACATCCTTTCTCCTGATACAACTGTCAATCCTTTTGATGACAATGATGCTTTTGATTTTTTTCAATTCCCCAAGTCTATACATTCTCAAACTTCTGGGCCTTCAATAGACATTGCTTCCTCATTGGAAAGTCTATCTGAACTCGTTCTTTTTGTCTCTAATTCCGTTAAGACAAACACCTTTCAGGAACATTGTGTCGCCAATAATGAAGCCAAGCTTGAAACTGAGCTCAAATCTCTTGTAGAATCTATCAAATCTCAGTTCACTACCCTCACCCAAACCATTGATTGTAAAAATCTGATACTTCATGGAATGTACACCACTCTTCACCATCTTGTGAAAACAATAGCTGATTCTGCCACTCTTGTGTTTTCTAAACTAAACACTCAACTCTCCCCACCTCTGTAAATTCTCTTTCTTCCAAGGTTGACAACATCCATGCTGTCAATCTTTCTGAAACTGCAACTCGGCAGTTGCAAAAATTGTTTGATCCCTCCTTCTCTGGCCTTTCAAGAGAGATTTCGGCCCTGTCTCGGTCGGTAGAAGCTTGAGGAATCTCTGCAGCTTCTAAGTGGGAGAAAGTTCGAAGACAGTCCAAAATCCGTCAGATTACAAGAAGGAAGGCTACCGCTTATCGGAAGATAATCAAATGGGATAAAAAGTATTCACGTGCTAAATAGTTACAAAGATTAGAAGAGGAAGTGACTCACCTCAAAGCCGCTGAAGAAAACAAGAATAATGCCTTGATCGATTTCGAGGCAAGGTTAGCCAAAGCTGAAGAAGCTAAGGCACTTGCTGAGGGGGAGCTCAAGAGTCTCCTTGATCAAAGAAAGGCTGAAGCTGAACTTTTCAGTTCAGAGCTAGATGGAGCTGAATGTCAGCAAATCATTATTGAAGCTAAATCCTCTCAGATTCCTAGTTAATCAGCTGCTCCTTCATCTAGTGGTCAGCCAAGCCAATCTGACAAAGGTAAAGGGAAAATGGTGATAGTCTCTCTGGATGATCAGATGAGTAAGGGTATATATGAATTAAGTGACTCAGATGATGAAAATCCAAGAGTAAAAGACTTGAAAGTGGCTGATGAACTTGGCAGAATAGCAGCAGAGAAAATGTCACTTGAAGAACTTGCGGCAAACAAACTTGAACTATCTCCATTCGATCATCAAAAAAAAAATTCAGGAGAATATTGAAGTTGAAAAAGCCTTGATTGAGGAGATGAAAAGGATAATGGAAGAAAAGCAAGAAAAGTGGCTAAGCTCTCAACATCAGAGAAGGCATCTAGATAAAATCACGGCAATAAAGCTAAAGAAGGTAAATAATGAAATCCTTCTGAATGTTCAGCGCAAAAATCTTCCTCTCTTCAGCTTACAATCTGTCAAGGATGTCCAACTCAATTATGTTGTGTCTGAATGGAATGAAATACTTGCTTGTTTATCAAAACGCAAGCAAACTGATGATGTTAAGTTCATTCAATGAGAGATCAATGAAATAATTGCATATTATAAAGAGGAAGTAAAGAAGACGGGATGTGATGCAATTGCCATGCCACAGAAAGAGAAACCCACTCGAGCTGAAAAGTTAAAATTTCAGAGAAGGAGGCTCACTCTCAAGAAATCTCAGCAACAAATCTTGGAGCTGATATCTATTGGAGAGCTTCCAAATTGCAAAGGCTTCGACACCACGTTGCCTCCTGGTTTCATTCCTGAAGTGGGTAAAGTTCTCTCAAATTCGAGGGAATTTTATTTTCTTGATGCATATGGCAAGATTCATTTTCAGAGAGTTTCAGACTTCGCCAAGGCTGACTAGCTTCATCTGAGATCTCTTTGATATTTTATCGACAGTAAAAATCCACAAGTTAAAGACATTCTGGTTGAATACTTGAAGCAAATAAAGCTCAAAGCTCCAAAGGAATCTTCTCCTAAAGAGTTCAAACCGGATATTTAGAATAGTAATTCTTTATTCCTTATTCTTTATTCTTTCTATTCTTTATTCAATTTGTAAATAGTCATTGATTATAAACAAATATGGGGAGATTGTTAGTCCTTTTATTTGTATATATTCCATTCCTGAAGAAGCTTTTGAGGAAAGCGACTGAAGGTGTAATATTTTATTCTTTTGTAAACTGTTTTGACGCGTCATCTGACGAAAGAAGCCCGTAGTTCATCTGAAGATTTTTCTGAAGTGAATGTCAGTTGAAGTTAGTCTTCAGTCTTCAAAGGGTCTTCTGAACCGAAGATACATCTGACAACCAGAATCTTCCCGTTATGTATAGTGCACGATCTGCGCATTCTGAAGGAGCTCGAAATGGAAATCTTGTTTTCTGTTCCTAATTAAGTGTAGAGCGGTACACGTGTAAATAAATTAGATGGTCGGGATTAGTTTACTTAGCCTATAAATACCTGCTCGATTAACGAGAAAAGGTTAAGCGTTTGTTCGCTAATTAGCATTCAAGTTTGTTCTTGATTTAGTTTGTACTCGGTGCTCAAGTTTGTTCTTGTGCACTCTTTAAAGTTTGGTTATTAATATAATCCTACTTCGAAAACTTTCGTTTGTTCGTTGCTTTAAAACTATTTCCGCACTTTGATCTTATTCATTGTTATTTTTACTTATACGGGAAAAACACTCCGTGAGGTGAAACGAGCATATGTTGTGAGATAAATAAACTCAATTTCAGAATTGAAGGCCTCGGGCAAACCAGGAAATAGATAAGAGAAGCTGAAATCCTTTTCTTCAGTCACCACTGGGATTTTGGCTCTTTGTTGCTCAGTGTTGTCAGAGACCAGTGGTGCTGCACCAGGGGTGTAGTTAGTAAGGGCAATTGTATTTGTTTCAAAGTCAGGTGCCACTGAACCAGTATGGATGTCAGGTGATGGAGACCTCTGTTGTTGCTCGGGTTCAGGGAGTACATGAGAAATGTATCGATCATGGCTTGGATCTCCGCCCCTCCCTTACTATGTGTTTTACCTTTAGCATCCCCTTCACAACCCCTCTCAATAGAGTTTTCTCTCGTCTCTTCCCTCTCAGCTTCCCCCACAGAAGTCTGAGCCTTGGGGTAGTTAAAACCGGCTCTGGTTGAACCATAGGGCCTAGACCTACAATCTCCCTATATGATCTCACAGTGTCGTTTTGCTCACATAGATCCAGCAGAGAGATAGGGAAAGGTTGAGGTTGTACATGATGTTCTTGTTGGTATCTGCCCACTGACACACGTAGGCCAGCATCACTGCCAATGAAGCGCGGGCCTATTGGGTGACACGCCAAGTTTCAATCTCGACAGCCTACTATAAGAAGAAAGAGTCAAAATGGTCAAATTCCAGTTGACCTAGGCTTCACGACCGTGAAAGATGCTCCACGGGTCGTGAAGCAGCTCTTGTCCACGAGTCCTGTCGTGGGCCGCATGGTTCGTGAAACCCTAGGGCTTCACGACCCTACACGGCCCGTGAAGGAGGTCGTGAAGGCACGAACCCTCATGATTCTTGCACGGCGCGGCACGACTCATGGAGGATAAATGGCCGGTCGTGGCGCATTTATCCTTCACGGCCCGTGAAAGCCCGTGAAGAAGTCGTGAAGGCAGAATTCCAAATGACACTTGTGTTTCATTGGACCATTTGAGTTGGTCCAATGATATGGTGCCATTGGGGTCCGACTCTGGCTCTTTTGAACAGAATGGAGGTCTTTAAAGAGGGCTCTCTTAGTTCATTAGCCACTCTTGGTCCATTTGTGCAATACATATACTTGTGAGTTCTTCCATTGAGAGTGAGAGCAAGATCAAGTGTTGGTGATTTGTGCACAAGTGTTTCAAGGCTGTTCCAGAAGATATCCATCAAGTGTTGGTGGTGCTTCGGTTTGCTAGTACAAAGAGGTTGAAGGTTTCTTGGTGTGGACTTGCATTAGGGCTTGGAGCCTTTTGTTTCAAGCTTACATCCCAAATCCAAATTGTTCCAGCCAAGTATCAAAGTCTTCGAGGGTATGATTTGATCTCCTTCTTCTCTTTGTTCTTGTTTTTGGTTGCATGCATGTTCTTGCAAGTTTTCACCACCATTGGGAAATCATGGGATCCTTTTGTGTGTTTTTGTTGCTTCCGTTGCGTGCTTTGATCCTCATGGATTCCCAATAGTGGTATGAGAGCCATACTTGTAAGATGCATGCACCTTTGTGGCTTAAAAATCCATATTTTTGATTTTGGACATTCTGTCCAGAAGGCCTTCACGGGCCGTGGAGCTTGCTTCACGAGTCGTGAAGGCTACACGACCAGTCTCGTGGGGTGGTGGTTGTGAATGGTTTTTTAACCTGCTTCACGAGTCATGGAGCGTACTGCCTTCACGGCCCGTGAGGGCCCGTGAAGAGCAGTAGCTCGTGAAGGCGTCGTGAACAGGCTGTGTTTGGCCTTTTTGAAAAAGAAAACTTAATATGGATTTTAGCTTTTGATTTTGGTGTTTCCAGAATCATTTCAGGCTGTTTAGCCTTGTAGTTTAAGCCCCATAATATCCTAATTCTTTTATATGTATGTATTGGGTGGTTTTGGCATAAAATGCACACATGCATACATGTAAATTGTGTATATATGAATATGGATTTCAAAGTGTTTGGAATCCTAATGCATATGTACAAGGTTTATTCTTGTGCCTTTAGTGTTTTGAATAAACTTAATTGGGATATTGTTTTGTGCATGGTTTGGTGTGGCACACCATGCTTTGTGGTTGTTTCGTTTTTGTGAGCACCTGTTTGAGCCTAGACCTTTGTGTGGTTGTTTGGTTGCTTTATTTGTTGTTCATTCATTTGGTGGTTTGTACCACATTTGGTTTGTAATAATTTATTTAATCCGGTTTGTAATAATTTATTTATTTGTGGCTTGCACGCCAAAGTTTTTATTCTTTGTAATTGTATATTAGCTTAGAATAGATTGTGTGGCTTGCATGCCATTTCTCTTTAAATTATGTATGTAATGAGAAGAGAAGACCGGAGGCACCAACGGGAGTCTTGGGAGACGTCTTGGCTACCTCGGATCCGGAGGCGCGGGATCGAGTGGGAGCACGCCACGAAGTCTTGGATTATTTGTCCTTAGTAGACTTAGTTCCTCGGTTGGCTCACCGGGGAACACTTAGGTTGGCTCAAATCGGTTTTGTATGCGTGGTTGTGTAGTTTTATTATTTGTTTTTCTTGCGTGGTTGTAGGATCTTCGCATGCTAGAAAATCTTTTGAAAATAATAAAACTATATAGTTTTCCTTAATTGGTTAACAAACCCCGCTCGCTCACATGATTAACAAACGAATATAAAGTGTTTATGTTAAATTGGTGAAAAATGCGTTTTGTCACTTATTTGTTAATTAAAACGAAAAGAGGTTTTTAACAGGAAAAACAAAAGTCCCGTTCTCAAAAACGTAAATCACACGCCATCCAAAAGATGACACCACCCGAATCTAATGAAGCATGGGACAATTGTCGAGCTTAGCACGAGTTGTTCCATGTGGATTTGTGTGGAAGGTGCGAGTGGCGTCTTGAAATCTTTGGTTGTCGAGCTTAGCACGAGACAATTATTATCAAGGGCGTCATCGTGTATCTTGTTGGATGATTTGCAATTCCAATTTAATACGCCTTGATAACTGTCGTGCCTATACCGAGTTATCAAAGAGGCTTATTGAGGAATTGGTGTGGGAAGGGATCAAACATGCCAAACCGGTGCTATGAGTACCGAAGGATCCCGCTAGTGCCTAAGAGTTGTAATCACGGATTGCAATTGGTAAAGTGTTTACCGGCCTAAATACCTTCACGAAGTGATCCGCGGTAAACCCGTCATGTAGTGAAGTTATGTTGGGTTCTTAGCCTTTGTTAAATTTAAGTATTAAACTATTGGGTAATTATTTAACAAGGATTAAAATATGTCGAACTAACCTTTTGTGTGCTTAATGGGACACTTAGCGAGCAGGTCTATATGACTCAACCCGAGGGTTTTGTACATGCCAAGCATCCGGATAAAGTCTGCAAACTTAAGAAGTCCATTTATGGACTTAACCAAGCATCGGGCAGTTGGAACCTGTGCTTTGATGAGAAAGTCAGAGAGTTTGGCTTTTCGAAAAGCAAGGATGGGCCATGCGTATATGTCAGGGCTAGTGGGAGCATAGTTGTGTTCCTAGTCTTGTATGTCGATGACATACTCCTCATTGGAAACGATATCCCGACCCTTCAAGGTGTAAAAACTTGGTTAGGGAATTGTTTTTCAATGAAGGATCTAGGAGATGTGACTTATATTCTTGGGATCAAAATCTATAGAGATAGATCCAAGAGGCTTATTGGGCTTAGCCAAAGTACATATGTTGACAAAGTCCTAAAGCGGTTTAGGATGGAAGACTCCAAGAAGGGGTTCATTCCAATGTCACATGGTTTGGTATTGAGTAAGACTCAATCCCCTAGTTCCCCAGAGGAACGGGAAGTAATGAAGTGAGTGCCATATGCTTCGGCTGTGGGCTTGATCATGTACGCCATGCTATGTACGAGGCCTGATGTATCGTGTGCCTTGAGCATGACGAGTAGATATCAAGCCAACCCTGGCAAAGCTCATTGGACGGCGGTGAAGAGCATTCTCAAGTATCTTCAGAGGACTAAGGAGATGTTCTTAGTGTACGGAGGTGAGGAAGAGCTTAGAGTAAAGGGTTACTCTGATGCAAGCTTCCAAACCGATAGGGATGACTGCCGATCACAATCGGGGTTCGTGTTCCTATTAAACGGCGGTGCTATATCCTGGAGGAGCTCCAAGCAAGACACCGTGGCCGATTCCACTACTGAGTCGGAATATATTGCGGCAAGTGAAGCTGCTAAGGAGGCCGTATGGATAAGGAAATTTTTGCTTGATCTAGGAGTGGTTCCAAGCATCAGCGACCCTGTTGAGATCTTCTGTGACAACGAGGGTGCCGTTGCTTTAGCAAAGGAACCAAGGTCTCATCGACGCACGAGGCATATTCCGCAGAAATATCATTTTATCCGGGACGTGGTCGAAAATGGAGACATAGTCATCAGCAAAGTACACACGGATAGCAATTTGGTGGATCCGTTCACTAAACCGTTGTCGCAAGCCAAGCACGAAGCCCACACACGTGCTATTGGGATTAGATTTGCTAGTGACTTGGTTTGAGTTGTTGGTTATTGTATTCGACGTATTTACTATGTTATTGGGAACATTAAGCAATATTGTATTTTTGAATGTATTGATTATTAAATGGAGATTTAATGATATGCGTGTAGCGAATACTTTCTTTAAATCATTATTGTGTTCCAACTTTGCATGTTTTATCACTTCCTTGAATGTTCTACATTCTAAACTGTCCACGATCGGTCATTCTTCAAGGAAGGAAGTATGAACGAAGATCGAGGGAAATGATTGGTCATAGTGTTCAATGGGGATTGAATACAAGGGACGCAATATTTCGCCTATACTTGAAAAGAGTTTCAAGTGATTGGACGACCCACACCTGATCTTACTTCATGGTACATGTCAAGAGTAAATCAGGATGATAATATCTTTTATCCTTAGACCGGAGATGCATGTGTTTCACTATTTTGGTTTGCTTTATTCTGACTGATTCCAAACGTAGTCCGTAACTGGCTATTATAAAGGAGGCATTTGGGTAAAGTATTGCCATTGTATTGGAGGCAATGTAGTCGAAGGAATTTGTTCCTCTGTAAAGAGAGATATCTCTGGGCCCCTCGATGATTGGGCGCTGACACCAAAATGCATGGCCATGCTCGAGTTTGCAATGATAGTTGATCAGTTGCAACTCACCTTTTGGTAACCACCAATCTTGATCGAGAAACATAATCGTGAACGATCGGAGAATGACTTTCTACCATGTCTCGTGTTCACTTGGATATCGCGAACAATAAGATAATTGATCACTTATCTATAGGACCATGTCAAACTCTTTTAGTTTATCATGGTACTTGTCAGGGATGACATACCCCATGTTTAGTTAGGGGCAGGGATGCCTTGCTAGAGGCCGCTCCCTGTCTGTGGTGCCCATGGATACGGTGTGTCATGTGCAAGTGGGAGTTTGTTGGTATCTGCCCACTAACACACGTAGGCCAGCATCACTGCCAATGAAGCGCGGGCCTATTGGGTCACACGCCAGGTTTCAATCTCGTCAGCCTACTATAAGAAGAAAGAGTCAAAATGGTCAAATTCCAGTTGACCTAGGTTTCACGACCGTGAAGGATGCTTCACGGGTCGTGAAGCAGCTCGTGTCCACGAGTCCTGTCGTGGGCCGCATGGTTCGTGAAACCCTAGGGCTTCACAACCCTACACGGCCCGTGAAGGAGGTCGTGAAGGCACGAACCCTCACGATTCTTGCACGGCGCGGCACGAATCGTGGAGGATAAATGGCCGGTCGTGGCGCATTTATCCTTCACGGCCCATGAGAGCCCGTGAAGAAGTCGTGAAGGCAGAATTCCAAATGACACTTGTGTTTCATTGGACCATTTGAGTTGGTCCAATGATATGGTGCCTTTGGGGTCCGACTCTGGCTCTTTTGAACAGAATGGAGGTCTTTAAAAAGGGCTCTCTAAGTTCATTAGCCACTCTTGGTCCATTGTGCAATACATATACTTGTGAGTTCTTCCATTAAGAGAGAGAGCAAGATCAAGTGTTGGTGATTTGTGCACAAGTGTTTCAAGGCTGTTCCAGAAGATATCCATCAAGTGTTGGTGGTGCTTCGGTTTGCTAGTACAAAGAGGTTGAAGGTTTCTTGGTGTGGACTTGCATTAGGGCTTGGAGCCTTTTGTTTCAAGCTTACATCCCAAATCAGAATTGTTCCAGCCAAGTATCAAAGTCTTCGAGGGTATGATTTGATCTCTTTCTTCTCTTTGTTCTTGTTTTTGGTTGCATGCATGTTCTTGCAAGTTTTCACCACCATTGGGAAATCATGGGATCCTTTTGTGTGTTTTTGTTGCTTCCTTTGCGTGCTTTGATCCTCATGGATTCCCAACAGTGGTATCAGAGCCATACTTGTAAGATGCATGCACCTTTGTGGCTTGAAAATCCATATTTTTGATTTTGGACATTCTGTCCAAAAGGCCTTCACGGGCCGTGGAGCTTGCTTCACGAGTCGTGAAGGCCACACGACCAGTCTCGTGGGGTGGTGGTCGTGAAAGGTTTTTTAATCTGTTTCACGAGTCGTGGAGCGTACTGCCTTCACGGCCCGTGCGTGCTTTGATCCTCATGGATTCCCAACAGTTGGGAAATCATGGGATCCTTTTGTGTGTTTTTGTTGCTTCCGTTGCGTGCTTTGATCCTCATGGATTCCCAACAGTTCTCCGGTCATAGCATTCACATACAAAAACTGCTTAGGCCTGATTGCTGCATGGTTTGTCCTTCTTTGAATCTCATCATTCCTGTCCATTGTATATTGGACCATCACACGTAAGAACCTCTGATATGACAGAAATCTGCCCTTTGTGCGTTTGAGGTCTGAAAATTTTCCGTCCACTGACTGCATAATATCAAGAAATATAAGTGTGGCATAGTCAATGTGCAAATGATTTGTAGCAGCGTACAGTAGTTTGATTTGGTTAGAATTTGGATACTCATATGCGGTGTGTTTTGGAGTTAGGCACCTCTGGAGAATGGTTAAGAATGTATAGTATAGAGGGTGAAGGTTTGCTCTTTTGAAGTGGGATCGCATTTGTTGATCCCCAACATATCCCATGGTCCTGATGCCTTGTAAGGCAGTGGATTCATCATGCATTTCCTGTAAATAAGTAAGTGGTGGCCTGCTTGTGACATTCGGCAACAAATTTCCCAGGTTAGCCATTAGAAATTCTAATTATAAGCCTAGTATGACTAAAAATAGTAATTATGACTTAAATACATCCATAATAATATTAGATTTCATAGAAATCCCGCCTATATGGTTAGAACCTTCCGGAGCTCGAAAAATCGAATTATTACGAGTCAAGAATTACAAATCAGGTACAATAATAAAAATAATATCAATTAAAATAATTAAATAAATTATGATAAATGTAAATAATTTAAAATATAAAACATATAAAAATAAACTCATAAAAGTAATAAAAACTTTGTAATTAAAAGATTTAAACAAAATCAACAATTATACAAAATTCATTTAAACCAATTACACATAATTATTCAAAAAAAAAAAAAAAGAAAAAACCCCCCCCCCCCCATGAGGCCGGCCACCTCTACCCCCCCCCCCCCCTCAAATTTCTCTTGCCTCCTTCTCTTCCCAAGAACACCACTTGATCTCCCCCATGCTCTATATAAGCCCCCTACTACTCTTTATCATTTCCTTTACCACCTCACTCCATCTCTTCTCTTTTCTCTCTTCTTCTTTCACCAACAAAATCTCCCAAATACATCCAAGTCTTGATCATCTCTTGAAGATCAAAGACAAAATCAAGGAAAAGAGTGGTAAGATGATCATAAAACACCCATCTCTACTCTTCTACCTTTCTTCTCTTTTTCTTTCTTCTCTCTTTTATTTATTTTCTTTGTTGTTCATCTTATTTCCTTTATATATATATATAATCATGTAAATATAAACATCCTACCAATGTTGTAAGGAGCACATGAAATGTGCATCATCCTACCGTTGTTGTATGGAACTTAATCAACTAAAAATCAAGAAAATAAGACTTTGATCATGCATGTGTTTCATCTAAACAAATGTTGTAAGGAACACATAAAATGTGTATCATCCTACCATTGTTGTAAGAACACATGGATTATCAAAGCTTATACTCATACAATATGATTATTCATGAATATAAACATGTTATATTAAAGTTATGACCCATAAGCAAAAAGAATCACAAATCTGGCAGAATCTGATGTTAGAACTCCTCACTTGTTTTTGTTATATCTGGAGTTCTAGGTATCAAAATCAGTTGATTCTTTTTGCTAATCTTAGTTTAAAGTGTTACCTTTCATTTAAACCTGGATTCACTAATTTTCATGAACGTTTGATCCTTCAAACATATTTAAAAAGACCCATATGTTGAATCTGGAAATCTGGCAGATTTAGAAGGGTACACTTTAAACGCGTGTAACTTACTCATTCTTGGGTCAAAATACGTCTAGTTTTTTTTAAAAGTTTAATCTTTGAGTCGTGGTTATTTCCCAGTTTGAATCATGTAAAATGGAGGTCGTATGAGCCCTAAACAGACGTTTTAGTAACAACATGTCATCCAGACACTGATCAGTGGACATCCTATACACTTTTAATTATTAAAAATACCAAACATGGATTATAAATTCCTATATTTTTACTGGACATTATAGAAACATGTATTAAGATTATATTAAAATATCAAGCCTTAATATGACTCCTAAATTACAGTTTTTAATTTTTAAAGTTCAACTTAAAGAACTGAAAATTTCAGTGAACACTTATGATTTATGGAAAAATAGAGACAACCTTTAACTATTTAAATAAATAAGTTAACAACAAATAAATAATACAAAATAATAAATAAAATAAGTCTAATAGAGCTACATACCTCTTATATTAGGAAAGGAGCTTCGGTAGGAACAAGAAATCCTTACAAGAAAACACCTTTGCATACCGAGTGAGTATCATAACCCCTTTTTACCGTATTTCATATTATTTTGGGGTGAAAGCATGTGTATATATTTCATGAAAAGTTTATTGCCTATCTTCTTATTTATTTCAAATATTATTTTGAGCACTTATGGTATTATTCTTTGATGTGCTTGGGTGATCGTTGTAAGGCCCTTTCGTTGGACATTATTCCTTAACTCCGCTAGTGAGCCGATGGTATTTGTAAGTAGCGCTATTTGGAGATTCCGACGTCTCCCATTTATGGTTGACGAACTATAGATGTACTTTACCACTACTAACGTCATTTAATATAGGCGTTAGGTTTATCATGGGCAATTGGTTGTCGGCTAGGTTGGATAATGGCTCAAGCAATAATCATCATAGTCTATTACTACCATGTGCAACGTATTGGGCAATATAATATCATTATTTCATACTTGGATTTTATTCAAAAACTTCCATCAATTATTTAAACTTTTCTCATTTAAAAGATATTTTGTGCATACATTAAAAACCTATGAACTCACCAACTCTAGTAGTTGACCCTTTTCTTTTACCCGTGCTTTCAGGTGACCGCCGTTAGGTACCTTATGCTTGCAAACATGATGTGTGGCATCTTCATCTTCATCGTCACATTTCATAAAAACAATATCTATTTTATTTACGCATCGTACAAGACAATGTCCTTTAAATATCATTCGGTTGTGTAACTTTTATTTACGTTTCATCCGAACTACTTATTTTGTTAATTTAATCTAATGGTTATTATCTATTTACCTTGTGCGATGATATCTTGTGCTGTGACATCTCGTGTTTCCGCTTTAGCGGGGTGTGACAGATTTGGTATCAGAGCCTAAGGTTATAGGGAATGTTGTTTTTCTTATGGGGGGAAAACAACAACTATGACCAAAGGTTTATAAAAATAATTTTCCAAATAATTTTGTTTAAAATGCATCAAGTGTATTGATAATATAATTAAGCTGAGTACCACATTGTTATACCTCAATTAGACAAAGCTTGATCACCTATGTCTAATTTAGCTATGTACGATATGGCACTTAGGTTAGTTATAATAAAAATATACTTAGAAACAAAATTTTATTTACTTTCTCTCTAGATCACGATTATTGTGTGTGTGAATAAGCATGGCATATCATAAGTACTTTCATATATTAGCACACTTAGTAACCAATTTTATATATATCGAAGTCTGTAATGTCATCATTAGGTTGACGCACTAAGATTACATATTCTTTACCCATGGAGGTTAGAATAGAAACTTAGTAGGAGAGTCCCCGAGTTTCACGACCTAGTGTATTATCAACACCAACTTCCTGTGAAGCATGTGTTAGGCTCACGGCTAGGAAAAGAGTCCCCTTACCAACGAGAGTAACATCGTGATCTTTTCATTAGGAGGGAGAGAACTGCTGATTTAGGGAGCACATAGAGGCACCCTGAGTAGTAATGGGAACTATATGATTGAACATGTTTTGCTTAAATCACGTTATGAAATGTATGATTTTAAAATTTTACATGCATTGCTATATGATTGAACGGGAGTGTTAGTTGTTAGACCTTATATCTTAGGATCACCATAACCTAGCTAAGTAGAATTTGTACAAAGGAGAGACCCGAATGTGATTACTAGTATGTTTCTTCTGAACAATTATAATGCATTAATGCTATCTGACTCTAGAATATATAGAAGCTTCGTACCACTAGTTTTTAGGCCGAAGCTCAATCTAAAATTTCAAATATTGAAAGAGGCCTATATCATGGAATTTGCTAATGGACAAGAAGTCAAGACTAGAGATATAATCACTAAGTGTACCTTGAACTTAGCCAGCAAAAACTTCAACGTAGACCATACCAATCAAATTAGGGAGCTTTGATGTAGTTGTTGGTATGTATTGGCTATCCAAAAATCAAGCTGAAATACTTTGTTCTGCAAAGATCATTCAGATTCCACTATCACAAGATGAAACGCTTGTCGTATAAGGAGAAAAGACCAGGAAGAACGTCAAGGTGGTATCATGCATGAAAATGCAAAAATATTTAGGAAAGGACTATATCGCATTCTTCGTGCACGTTGTAGAAACGGAGGTTTAGGAAAAGCACATTCACGATTTTCCAATCGTCTGGGATTCTCCCAAGGTGTTTCCGGATGAATTACCTGGATTACCCTTAGTTAGACAAGACAAATTTGGATTGATTTAATCCCTGTAGCCGCGCCCGTAGCAAAGGCTCCATATCGGTTAGCCCCGTTGGAAATATAGGAATTGTCTGCACATCTTCAACAGCTATTCGACAAAGGAATTATTTGACCAAGTACCTCACCATAGGGAGCCCTAGTCCTATTCGTCAAAAAAGAAAGATGGATCTCTACGAATGTGTATCGACTATCGGGAACTCAACAAGTTAACTATCAAGAACCGATACCCTCTCCCTCGAATCGATGACCTGTTCGACCAACTTGAAGGCGCCAACTATTTTTTAACAATCGATCTTCGCTCGGGATATCACGAGTTGAGAGTTCACGAAGAAGACGTCCCTAAGACCGCGTTTATAACCCGCTATGGACATTACGAGTTCTTAGTTCTTAGTTATGCCTTTTGGGTTGACTAATGCTCCAGCAGTTTTTATGGACTTAATGAATAGGGTATGTAGACCATATTTAGATAAGTTTGCAATAGTGTTCATAGACGACATTCTCATCTATTCGCGAAGCAAGGAAGATCATGAGCAACATTTGAAATTAATCTTAACACTACTCAAGGACCAGAAGTTGTATGCCAAATTCTCCAAGTGTGAATTTTGGATCCGAGAAGTACACTTCCTTGGTCACATAGTTAATTCAAACGGATTTCATGTCGATCCAGCAAAGATCGAAGCAATCAAAATGTGGGAAGCACCAAAGACGCCAACCGAGATTCGACAATTTCTGGGTTTGGCAGGATATTATAGGCGATTCATCGAAAACTTTTCACGCGTGGCTCAACCATTAACGACTCTGACTCAGAAGGATAAGAAATTCATTTGGGGAGATAAGCAAGAAGAAGCCTTTCAAACCTTAAAGCAGAAGCTATGCAACGCACCTATCTTGGCATTGCCAACTAGATCAGAAAACTTTGTGGTCTATTGCGACGCATCACACCAAGGGTTGGGATGTGTTTTAATGCAAAAAGAGAAAGTTATCTCCTACGCTTCGAGACAATTGAAGGTTCATGAGAAAAACTACACTACTCATGATTTGGAGCTAGGAGCGGTAGTGTTTGCACTCAAAATATGGAGACACTATTTATATCGCACCAAGTGTACCGTCTACAATGACCATAAGAGTCTCCAGCATATTTTTGATCAAAAGATGCTCAATATGAGACAAAGGCGATGGGTAGAACTACTCAATGATTATGATTGCGAAATCAAATATCACCCAGGCAAGGCCAATGTGGTAGCCGACGCGTTGAGTAGGAAGGAAAGAGTAAAACCAACGAGAGTACGAGCATTAGGAGCTGTAGTGCAAACAAGTCTGAAAGGAAGGATCCTTGAAGCTCAGGAGCAAGCATTAAAAGCAGAAAATCTAAAAGAGGAAACCCTTCGTCATTTGGAGCACAGGTTTGAGATTGGAACTGATGGAGTACGTTACTTCGAAAAGAAGGTTTGGATACCCAAGGTAGATAACATAAGGTTAATGATATTGGATGAGGCACATAAGTCTAAGTATTCTATTCATCCCGGAGCCGATAAAATGTACAAGGATTTGAAGGAATACTATTGGTGGCCCGGAATGAAGAAGGATGTCGCCCTATACGTGGGGAAATGTTTGACTTGTGCAAGGATTAAGGCAGAACACCAGAAACCCTCTGGATTATTGCAGCAACCCGAAATCCCGGAATGGAAATGGGAACAGATAACTATGGATTTTGTGACTAAGTTACCCCGATCCGCAAAAGGGTACGATTCCATCTGGGTAGTAGTAGACCGGCTTACAAAGTCAGCACATTTCCTACCCATTCGTGAAGATTACAAGATGGAAAAGCTGGCACGAATCTACATCAATGAGATCGTCATGTGTCATGGAGTGCCCATCTCTATCATCTCGGATAGGGATAGTCGCTTCACTTCCCGATTTTGGCAATCACTTCAGAAAGCATTGGGAACGCGAGTCAATTTAAGCACCTCTTACCACCCCCAAACAGACAGACAATCGGAAAGGACTATTCAAACGCTGGAAGATATGTTACGTGCTTGTGTGTTAGATTTTGGTGGGAGCTGGGACTCGCATTTGCCACTGGTTGAATTTTCATACAATAATAGTTATCACACCAGTATCAAGTGTGCACCATATGAAGCATTGTACAGACGCAAATGTAGATCCCCGCTCAGCTGGTTGGAAATCGGAGACCGATAATTGTCCAGACCAGACGTTGTACAGGAAACCACGGATAAGATAAAGATTATCAGGGAAAGGCTCAAAACCGCTAGGGACCGACAAAAGAGCTACGCCGACAATCGCAGGAAACCTCTAGAGTTTCAAGTTGGCGATAAAGTTCTACTAAAGATATCACCTTGGAAAGGGATAGTGCGTTTTGGGAAAAAAGAACAAGTTAAGTCCCAGGTACGTTGGGCCGTTCGAGATAATCGAAAGGATCGGACCGGTAGCCTACAAGCTAAAACTGCCACAAGAACTGAGCGCCATCCATGACACGTTCCATGTGTCGAATTTAAAGAAATGCCAAACGGAGGAAACCTTAATCTTACCCTTAAAAGATGTGCAAGTTGATGACCGGTTGCACTTTGTAGAAGAACCAATCGAAATCCTTGACCGGGAGGTCAAAAGACTAAGGAGAAGCAGGATCCCTATCTTAAAAGTTCGTTGGAACTCAAGGCACGGGCCTGAATACACTTGGGAGCGAGAGGATTATATGAAACTCAAATATCCACACCTCTTCGCCAAAAAGGAAGTCCAAGACGTCAACGATTAATTTCGGGACGAAATTCTTTTAATCAGGGGAGACTGTGACATTCGGCAACAAATTTCCCAGGTTAGCCATTAGAAATTCTAATTATAAGCCTAGTATGACTAAAAATATTAATTATGACTTAAATACATCCATAATAATATTAGATTTCATAGAAATCCCGCCTATATGGTTAGAACCTTCCGGAGCTCGAAAAATCGAATTATTACGAGTCAAGAATTACAAATCAGGTACAATAATAAAAATAATATCAATTAAAATAATTAAATAAATTATGATAAATGTAAATAATTTAAAATATAAAACATATAAAAATAAACTCATAAAAGTAATAAAAACTTTGTAATTAAAAGATTTAAACAAAATCAACAATTATACAAAATTCATTTAAACCAATTACACATAATTATTCAAAAAAAAAAAAAAAGAAAAACCCCCCCCCCCCCATGAGGCCGGCCACCTCTACCCCCCCCCCCCTCAAATTTCTCTTGCCTCCTTCTCTTCCCAAGAACACCACTTGATCTCCCCCATGCTCTATATAAGCCCCCTACTACTCTTTATCATTTCCTTTACCACCTCACTCCATCTCTTCTCTTTTCTCTCTTCTTCTTTCACCAACAAAATCTCCCAAATACATCCAAGTCTTGATCATCTCTTGAAGATCAAAGACAAAATCAAGGAAAAGAGTGGTAAGATGATCATAAAACACCCATCTCTACTCTTCTACCTTTCTTCTCTTTTTCTTTCTTCTCTCTTTTATTTATTTTCTTTGTTGTGCATCTTATTTCCTTTATATATATATATAATCATGTAAATATAAACATCCTACCAATGTTGTAAGGAGCACATGAAATGTGCATCATCCTACCGTTGTTGTATGGAACTTAATCAACTAAAAATCAAGAAAATAAGACTTTGATCATGCATGTGTTTCATCTAAACAAATGTTGTAAGGAACACATAAAATGTGTATCATCCTACCATTGTTGTAAGAACACATGGATTATCAAAGCTTATACTCATACAATATGATTATTCATGAATATAAACATGTTATATTAAAGTTATGACCCATAAGCAAAAAGAATCACAAATCTGGCAGAATCTGATGTTAGAACTCCTCACTTGTTTTTGTTATATCTGGAGTTCTAGGTATCAAAATCAGTTGATTCTTTTTGCTAATCTTAGTTTAAAGTGTTACCTTTCATTTAAACCTGGATTCACTAATTTTCATGAACGTTTGATCCTTCAAACATATTTAAAAAGACCCATATGTTGAATCTGGAAATCTGGCAGATTTAGAAGGGTACACTTTAAACGCGTGTAACTTACTCATTCTTGGGTCAAAATACGTCTAGTTTTTTTTAAAAGTTTAATCTTTGAGTCGTGGTTATTTCCCAGTTTGAATCATGTAAAATGGAGGTCGTATGAGCCCTAAACAGACGTTTTAGTAACAACATGTCATCCAGACACTGATCAGTGGACATCCTATACACTTTTAATTATTAAAAATACCAAACATGGATTATAAATTCCTATATTTTTACTGGACATTATAGAAACATGTATTAAGATTATATTAAAATATCAAGCCTTAATATGACTCCTAAATTACAGTTTTTAATTTTTAAAGTTCAACTTAAAGAACTGAAAATTTCAGTGAACACTTATGATTTATGGAAAAATAGAGACAACCTTTAACTATTTAAATAAATAAGTTAACAACAAATAAATAATACAAAATAATAAATAAAATAAGTCTAATAGAGCTACATACCTCTTATATTAGGAAAGGAGCTTCGGTAGGAACAAGAAATCCTTACAAGAAAACACCTTTGCATACCGAGTGAGTATCATAGCCCCTTTTTACCGTATTTCATATTATTTTGGGGTGAAAGCATGTGTATATATTTCATGAAAAGTTTATTGCCTATCTTCTTATTTATTTCAAATATTATTTTGAGCACTTATGGTATTATTCTTTGATGTGCTTGGGTGATCGTTGTAAGGCCCTTTCGTTGGACATTATTCCTTAACTCCGCTAGTGAGCCGATGGTATTTGTAAGTAGCGCTATTTGGAGATTCCGACGTCTCCCATTTATGGTTGACGAACTATAGATGTACTTTACCACTACTAACGTCATTTAATATAGGCGTTAGGTTTATCATGGGCAATTGGTTGTCGGCTAGGTTGGATAATGGCTCAAGCAATAATCATCATAGTCTATTACTACCATGTGCAACGTATTGGGCAATATAATATCATTATTTCATACTTGGATTTTATTCAAAAACTTCCATCAATTATTTAAACTTTTCTCATTTAAAAGATATTTTGTGCATACATTAAAAACCTATGAACTCACCAACTCTAGTAGTTGACCCTTTTCTTTTACCCGTGCTTTCAGGTGACCGCCGTTAGGTACCTTATGCTTGCAAACATGATGTGTGGCATCTTCATCTTCATCGTCACATTTCATAAAAACAATATCTATTTTATTTACGCATCGTACAAGACAATGTCCTTTAAATATCATTCGGTTGTGTAACTTTTATTTACGTTTCATCCGAACTACTTATTTTGTTAATTTAATCTAATGGTTATTATCTATTTACCTTGTGCGATGATATCTTGTGCTGTGACATCTCGTGTTTCCGCTTTAGCGGGGTGTGACAGATTTGGTATCAGAGCCTAAGGTTATAGGGAATGTTGTTTTTCTTATGGGGGGAAAACAACAACTATGACCAAAGGTTTATAAAAATAATTTTCCAAATAATTTTGTTTAAAATGCATCAAGTGTATTGATAATATAATTAAGCTGAGTACCACATTGTTATACCTCAATTAGACAAAGCTTGATCACCTATGTCTAATTTAGCTATGTACGATATGGCACTTAGGTTAGTTATAATAAAAATATACTTAGAAACAAAATTTTATTTACTTTCTCTCTAGATCACGATTATTGTGTGTGTGAATAAGCATGGCATATCATAAGTACTTTCATATATTAGCACACTTAGTAACCAATTTTATATATATCGAAGTCTGTAATGTCATCATTAGGTTGACGCACTAAGATTACATATTCTTTACCCATGGAGGTTAGAATAGAAACTTAGTAGGAGAGTCCCCGAGTTTCACGACCTAGTGTATTATCAACACCAACTTCCTGTGAAGCATGTGTTAGGCTCACGGCTAGGAAAAGAGTCCCCTTACCAACGAGAGTAACATCGTGATCTTTTCATTAGGAGGGAGAGAACTGCTGATTTAGGGAGCACATAGAGGCACCCTGAGTAGTAATGGGAACTATATGATTGAACATGTTTTGCTTAAATCACGTTATGAAATGTATGATTTTAAAATTTTACATGCATTGCTATATGATTGAACGGGAGTGTTAGTTGTTAGACCTTATATCTTAGGATCACCATAACCTAGCTAAGTAGAATTTGTACAAAGGAGAGACCCGAATGTGATTACTAGTATGTTTCTTCTGAACAATTATAATGCATTAATGCTATCTGACTCTAGAATATATAGAAGCTTCGTACCACTAGTTTTTAGGCCGAAGCTCAATCTAAAATTTCAAATATTGAAAGAGGCCTATATCATGGAATTTGCTAATGGACAAGAAGTCAAGACTAGAGATATAATCACTAAGTGTACCTTGAACTTAGCCAGCAAAAACTTCAACGTAGACCATACCAATCAAATTAGGGAGCTTTGATGTAGTTGTTGGTATGTATTGGCTATCCAAAAATCAAGCTGAAATACTTTGTTCTGCAAAGATCATTCAGATTCCACTATCACAAGATGAAACGCTTGTCGTATAAGGAGAAAAGACCAGGAAGAACGTCAAGGTGGTATCATGCATGAAAATGCAAAAATATTTAGGAAAGGACTATATCGCATTCTTCGTGCACGTTGTAGAAACGGAGGTTTAGGAAAAGCACATTCACGATTTTCCAATCGTCTGGGATTCTCCCAAGGTGTTTCCGGATGAATTACCTGGATTACCCTTAGTTAGACAAGACAAATTTGGATTGATTTAATCCCTGTAGCCGCGCCCGTAGCAAAGGCTCCATATCGGTTAGCCCCGTTGGAAATATAGGAATTGTCTGCACATCTTCAACAGCTATTCGACAAAGGAATTATTTGACCAAGTACCTCACCATAGGGAGCCCTAGTCCTATTCGTCAAAAAAGAAAGATGGATCTCTACGAATGTGTATCGACTATCGGGAACTCAACAAGTTAACTATCAAGAACCGATACCCTCTCCCTCGAATCGATGACCTGTTCGACCAACTTGAAGGCGCCAACTATTTTTTAAC
Source organism: Dittrichia graveolens (assembly GCA_038502395.1). Taxonomy (NCBI): domain Eukaryota; kingdom Viridiplantae; phylum Streptophyta; class Magnoliopsida; order Asterales; family Asteraceae; genus Dittrichia; species Dittrichia graveolens. Next base: position 39,227,774 of record JARJIL010000002.1, on the reverse strand, counting down.
AATCGATCTTCGCTCGGGATATCACGAGTTGAGAGTTCACGAAGAAGACGTCCCTAAGACCGCGTTTATAACCCGCTATGGACATTACGAGTTCTTAGTTCTTAGTTATGCCTTTTGGGTTGACTAATGCTCCAGCAGTTTTTATGGACTTAATGAATAGGGTATGTAGACCATATTTAGATAAGTTTGCAATAGTGTTCATAGACGACATTCTCATCTATTCGCGAAGCAAGGAAGATCATGAGCAACATTTGAAATTAATCTTAACACTACTCAAGGACCAGAAGTTGTATGCCAAATTCTCCAAGTGTGAATTTTGGATCCGAGAAGTACACTTCCTTGGTCACATAGTTAATTCAAACGGATTTCATGTCGATCCAGCAAAGATCGAAGCAATCAAAATGTGGGAAGCACCAAAGACGCCAACCGAGATTCGACAATTTCTGGGTTTGGCAGGATATTATAGGCGATTCATCGAAAACTTTTCACGCGTGGCTCAACCATTAACGACTCTGACTCAGAAGGATAAGAAATTCATTTGGGGAGATAAGCAAGAAGAAGCCTTTCAAACCTTAAAGCAGAAGCTATGCAACGCACCTATCTTGGCATTGCCAACTAGATCAGAAAACTTTGTGGTCTATTGCGACGCATCACACCAAGGGTTGGGATGTGTTTTAATGCAAAAAGAGAAAGTTATCTCCTACGCTTCGAGACAATTGAAGGTTCATGAGAAAAACTACACTACTCATGATTTGGAGCTAGGAGCGGTAGTGTTTGCACTCAAAATATGGAGACACTATTTATATCGCACCAAGTGTACCGTCTACAATGACCATAAGAGTCTCCAGCATATTTTTGATCAAAAGATGCTCAATATGAGACAAAGGCGATGGGTAGAACTACTCAATGATTATGATTGCGAAATCAAATATCACCCAGGCAAGGCCAATGTGGTAGCCGACGCGTTGAGTAGGAAGGAAAGAGTAAAACCAACGAGAGTACGAGCATTAGGAGCTGTAGTGCAAACAAGTCTGAAAGGAAGGATCCTTGAAGCTCAGGAGCAAGCATTAAAAGCAGAAAATCTAAAAGAGGAAACCCTTCGTCATTTGGAGCACAGGTTTGAGATTGGAACTGATGGAGTACGTTACTTCGAAAAGAAGGTTTGGATACCCAAGGTAGATAACATAAGGTTAATGATATTGGATGAGGCACATAAGTCTAAGTATTCTATTCATCCCGGAGCCGATAAAATGTACAAGGATTTGAAGGAATACTATTGGTGGCCCGGAATGAAGAAGGATGTCGCCCTATACGTGGGGAAATGTTTGACTTGTGCAAGGATTAAGGCAGAACACCAGAAACCCTCTGGATTATTGCAGCAACCCGAAATCCCGGAATGGAAATGGGAACAGATAACTATGGATTTTGTGACTAAGTTACCCCGATCCGCAAAAGGGTACGATTCCATCTGGGTAGTAGTAGACCGGCTTACAAAGTCAGCACATTTCCTACCCATTCGTGAAGATTACAAGATGGAAAAGCTGGCACGAATCTACATCAATGAGATCGTCATGTGTCATGGAGTGCCCATCTCTATCATCTCGGATAGGGATAGTCGCTTCACTTCCCGATTTTGGCAATCACTTCAGAAAGCATTGGGAACGCGAGTCAATTTAAGCACCTCTTACCACCCCCAAACAGACAGACAATCGGAAAGGACTATTCAAACGCTGGAAGATATGTTACGTGCTTGTGTGTTAGATTTTGGTGGGAGCTGGGACTCGCATTTGCCACTGGTTGAATTTTCATACAATAATAGTTATCACACCAGTATCAAGTGTGCACCATATGAAGCATTGTACAGACGCAAATGTAGATCCCCGCTCAGCTGGTTGGAAATCGGAGACCGATAATTGTCCAGACCAGACGTTGTACAGGAAACCACGGATAAGATAAAGATTATCAGGGAAAGGCTCAAAACCGCTAGGGACCGACAAAAGAGCTACGCCGACAATCGCAGGAAACCTCTAGAGTTTCAAGTTGGCGATAAAGTTCTACTAAAGATATCACCTTGGAAAGGGATTGTGCGTTTTGGGAAAAAAGAACAAGTTAAGTCCCAGGTACGTTGGGCCGTTCGAGATAATCGAAAGGATCGGACCGGTAGCCTACAAGCTAAAACTGCCACAAGAACTGAGCGCCATCCATGACACGTTCCATGTGTCGAATTTAAAGAAATGCCAAACGGAGGAAACCTTAATCTTACCCTTAAAAGATGTGCAAGTTGATGACCGGTTGCACTTTGTAGAAGAACCAATCGAAATCCTTGACCGGGAGGTCAAAAGACTAAGGAGAAGCAGGATCCCTATCTTAAAAGTTCGTTGGAACTCAAGGCACGGGCCTGAATACACTTGGGAGCGAGAGGATTATATGAAACTCAAATATCCACACCTCTTCGCCAAAAAGGAAGTCCAAGACGTCAACGATTAATTTCGGGACGAAATTCTTTTAATCAGGGGAGACTGTGACATTCGGCAACAAATTTCCCAGGTTAGCCATTAGAAATTCTAATTATAAGCCTAGTATGACTAAAAATATTAATTATGACTTAAATACATCCATAATAATATTAGATTTCATAGAAATCCCGCCTATATGGTTAGAACCTTCCGGAGCTCGAAAAATCGAATTATTACGAGTCAAGAATTACAAATCAGGTACAATAATAAAAATAATATCAATTAAAATAATTAAATAAATTATGATAAATGTAAATAATTTAAAATATAAAACATATAAAAATAAACTCATAAAAGTAATAAAAACTTTGTAATTAAAAGATTTAAACAAAATCAACAATTATACAAAATTCATTTAAACCAATTACACATAATTATTCAAAAAAAAAAAAAAGAAAAAACCCCCCCCCCCCATGAGGCCGGCCACCTCTACCCCCCCCCCCCCCCCCCTCAAATTTCTCTTGCCTCCTTCTCTTCCCAAGAACACCACTTGATCTCCCCCATGCTCTATATAAGCCCCCTACTACTCTTTATCATTTCCTTTACCACCTCACTCCATCTCTTCTCTTTTCTCTCTTCTTCTTTCACCAACAAAATCTCCCAAATACATCCAAGTCTTGATCATCTCTTGAAGATCAAAGACAAAATCAAGGAAAAGAGTGGTAAGATGATCATAAAACACCCATCTCTACTCTTCTACCTTTCTTCTCTTTTTCTTTCTTCTCTCTTTTATTTATTTTCTTTGTTGTGCATCTTATTTCCTTTATATATATATATAATCATGTAAATATAAACATCCTACCAATGTTGTAAGGAGCACATGAAATGTGCATCATCCTACCGTTGTTGTATGGAACTTAATCAACTAAAAATCAAGAAAATAAGACTTTGATCATGCATGTGTTTCATCTAAACAAATGTTGTAAGGAACACATAAAATGTGTATCATCCTACCATTGTTGTAAGAACACATGGATTATCAAAGCTTATACTCATACAATATGATTATTCATGAATATAAACATGTTATATTAAAGTTATGACCCATAAGCAAAAAGAATCACAAATCTGGCAGAATCTGATGTTAGAACTCCTCACTTGTTTTTGTTATATCTGGAGTTCTAGGTATCAAAATCAGTTGATTCTTTTTGCTAATCTTAGTTTAAAGTGTTACCTTTCATTTAAACCTGGATTCACTAATTTTCATGAACGTTTGATCCTTTAAACATATTTAAAAAGACCCATATGTTGAATCTGGAAATCTGGCAGATTTAGAAGGGTACACTTTAAACGCGTGTAACTTACTCATTCTTGGGTCAAAATACGTCTAGTTTTTTTTAAAAGTTTAATCTTTGAGTCGTGGTTATTTCCCAGTTTGAATCATGTAAAATGGAGGTCGTATGAGCCCTAAACAGACGTTTTAGTAACAACATGTCATCCAGACACTGATCAGTGGACATCCTATACACTTTTAATTATTAAAAATACCAAACATGGATTATAAATTCCTATATTTTTACTGGACATTATAGAAACATGTATTAAGATTATATTAAAATATCAAGCCTTAATATGACTCCTAAATTACAGTTTTTAATTTTTAAAGTTCAACTTAAAGAACTGAAAATTTCAGTGAACACTTATGATTTATGGAAAAATAGAGACAACCTTTAACTATTTAAATAAATAAGTTAACAACAAATAAATAATACAAAATAATAAATAAAATAAGTCTAATAGAGCTACATACCTCTTATATTAGGAAAGGAGCTTCGGTAGGAACAAGAAATCCTTACAAGAAAACACCTTTGCATACCGAGTGAGTATCATAGCCCCTTTTTACCGTATTTCATATTATTTTGGGGTGAAAGCATGTGTATATATTTCATGAAAAGTTTATTGCCTATCTTCTTATTTATTTCAAATATTATTTTGAGCACTTATGGTATTATTCTTTGATGTGCTTGGGTGATCGTTGTAAGGCCCTTTCGTTGGACATTATTCCTTAACTCCGCTAGTGAGCCGATGGTATTTGTAAGTAGCGCTATTTGGAGATTCCGACGTCTCCCATTTATGGTTGACGAACTATAGATGTACTTTACCACTACTAACGTCATTTAATATAGGCGTTAGGTTTATCATGGGCAATTGGTTGTCGGCTAGGTTGGATAATGGCTCAAGCAATAATCATCATAGTCTATTACTACCATGTGCAACGTATTGGGCAATATAATATCATTATTTCATACTTGGATTTTATTCAAAAACTTCCATCAATTATTTAAACTTTTCTCATTTAAAAGATATTTTGTGCATACATTAAAAACCTATGAACTCACCAACTCTAGTAGTTGACCCTTTTCTTTTACCCGTGCTTTCAGGTGACCGCCGTTAGGTACCTTATGCTTGCAAACATGATGTGTGGCATCTTCATCTTCATCGTCACATTTCATAAAAACAATATCTATTTTATTTACGCATCGTACAAGACAATGTCCTTTAAATATCATTCGGTTGTGTAACTTTTATTTACGTTTCATCCGAACTACTTATTTTGTTAATTTAATCTAATGGTTATTATCTATTTACCTTGTGCGATGATATCTTGTGCTGTGACATCTCGTGTTTCCGCTTTAGCGGGGTGTGACACTGCTTCTGGCAATAGGAAGCCGGAGGATTTCCCTCAGACGGCTGGCAGTAATGTTCAGGGTAAAGTGATCGACATCACCACATATAGAGACACAACCAGAGTCGGGATTTATATGTGTATGAGCAGTGTGCCAGAACTGCTAAACATATAGTTCAGGGACATGAGTCCCAGAGGTGGATGGGTCGTATGTAAGTGCATGGTTGAGTGGATGGATGTGGAGGATTTCTGTGATGATTGGGAAGTTGGGATTGCGAAAGTTGTCGAGGTTAACAATGTGATTGTTTTCATGAGTGACAACAGACAGAAATTGGTCAGAGGTAAGGAGTTGATGGTCTGGGTTATGGCTTTGGCTAGCTGTCGAAGAACGATATGAGACAGAGTCACCTTCCATTGCTATGTATCTTGTAAGAATAGCCATTAGGTTATACATATGCACTATAGAAAGATAATCTATTAAGATGTATTGACTTGCAAAGTTAATCATTCAAGTATGAAGTATTTTGAATCATTTTGACATGAAAAAGTTGACTCTGGGTCAAACTTAGAAAAATAGTCAACCACTTGTGAAAAAGTGTACCACTCCCAAAAAAACTATTGACAAAGTGGTACTTTTAGTGAACAAAAATGTGTTTTAACACATGTTTTATAATGAATACATGTATCTAAACAATTTTGTAACACCGAAATTTTTCCCAATCTGTCCATAACATGAAGATTTGGGCAAAAAAATGGAATCAAGCCCAATCTTAATCCACTCGAAGATCACGAAGAGCATTTTTCAAAATTTTCAAGATTTTCTTTGATAAAAACATGGTCTAAATGTTCCTAAGACCCATCACACATCATATCTGCATTAACAACACCATTTGATTGTCGAACAAAGTGTCGGAAGATCAAAAAGTTGTCTTTCGAGTTGAACGGTACAAGTTCGTTTTTGGCCATTTAAGCATGTTTTAACCATGATTTGTTGCTTATATTATGTATACCTTGAGTAATTTAGCAACTTTAAAATGAATGTGGGAAATTTTGGCAGCAAGTTTGAACACACGATTTGAAAACAAGTAACCGGAGATTTGAACAAGTTCAAAATATTTTGAATGCGTGAAGAACACTCACTACGAACACCCTATTTATAGAAAACATGTATAACGGTTAAATAATAGGTGAGACACGCTAGAAGTGTGAAGGGTTTCGAGTATGAAAATGCGCTCCAAGTGGTCTGAAGTCTATTGTTCAGACTTCGAAGTCTAAAGGCTTCGAATTCAAAGTTTGAAGGCTTCGAACTCGAAATGAGTGTTTTGACTCCGGAAAGAAAAACTATTCATATGCGCTCGAAGTGTATAGAAGAAACATTGTTTCGTATGCGAAGGGTACTGACTAAGAATTGGAAAGTGGAAACGCGCTCGAAGACTATTGGCAATTATGGATTTCGTGTTCGAAGTACATCGACTTTGAAAGCGAAAGCAAAAAGTACGCTCGAAGCCTTCTTCCCTTGTGCATTTCAAATGCGAAGACCACATATGTTTAAAAAGCTTGTTCGAAGTCCTCTAATCTAAGAAGATTCCAAATGCGAAGTGAACTTTTGAATTCAAAGTTGTAAATTCAACATTGACTTTTGATCTATTAGCCATTTTGAATTCGAAGACCATGGTTACAAATTCGAAATGAACAAAAACTCAAAATTTTTTGGATTTTTAGATTTTAAACAATTAAAAACACATACTTTTGGTATTTTTATCAGTTTGAAACTATTTTTTGTATTTTCTCTATTGTGTGAATTTTTTTGATATTTTCTCCCTCTACAAGCATGCATAGCGTGTACGTGTGATTGACACTCCCCCTCAGATAATGCTCTATTTTATCTGCACAATGAACAAACATAGTGAAATACCCACTCAAAATAAATGACTGATAGTTAGACCTTATAGTTCAACATACCTAATTTGGATACTAACTCATTAAAACGAGTATCATCTAATGGTTTAGTAAACAAATCATCCAGTTGATCATCAGTCTTGACACATTAAAGCTCTATCAGACATTTTTCCACATTATCTTTAATGAAATGATACCATATGTCAATGTGTTTGGTCTTAGAGTGGTAAACTGGATTGCATGAGATAGCTATGGCAGATTGTGAATCACACAATAGTGGGATCTTCTCACAGTGTAGACCAAAATCAAAAAGTTGAGTCCTTACCCACAAACTCTGAGAGCAGCACATTACAGCAGCTACATATTCAGCCTCAGCAGTTGAATTGGATACACAGTTCTATTTCTTAGAAATCCAGCACACTAACCTATCTCCCAAAAAGTGTGCACTACCAGAGGTGATTTTTCTGTCAAGCATGCAACCAGCATAGTCTGCATCTGAATAGGCATAAAGTTGTAAATTTGAATCTTTTGGATACCAAAGACCTAGATCGGGAGTACCCTTGAGATATTTGAAAATTCGTTTCACTGCCAACAGATGTGATTCCTTTGCATTAGCCTGGAATCTAGCACATAGGCATGTAGAGAACATGATATTTTGCCTACTAGCTGTCAGATACAATAATGAGCCTATCATACCCCGATATGTTTTTTAATCAGCTGCTTTTCAATCAAGATCAACAGACAGTTTTGTCTTTGAAGACATAGGGGTAGATAGTGAGGAACAATTGAGCATGTCATACTTTTTTAACAAGTCTTTGATGTAGTTGGATTGATTTATGAAAATGCCATGACCCTGCTGTTTTACTTGTAATCCGAGAAAGAAATTCATCTCTCCTATCATACTCATTTGAAAACGATTTTGCATTGTTACTGCAAACTCATCACTATACTTAGGATCTGTAGAACCAAAGATTATGTCATCCACATAAATCTGTACTAAGATTAGATCTTTTCGTTTAGCTTTGGTGAACATAGTGGTGTCGGTTTTTCTTTACTGTATCCCTCACTCAGCAGATATTCATTCATGACATCATACCAAGCTCTCGGGGCTTGTTTTAGTCCATATAAGGCTTTGTCTAGAATATACACATGATGTGGGAGTTTGGGATTGACAAATCCTTCCGGTTGACATACATACACTTCCTCTTTGAGTATACCATTGAGAAAAATAGTCTTAACGTCAATCTGGAAAACCATAAAGCCTTTAAAAGCAGCATAAGCTAAGAAAACTCGAATAGCTTCTATCCTAGCTACAAGAGCGAATGTTTCATCATAATCCATTCCTTCCTAGTGGTTGTATCCTTTTGCAACCAAACTAGCTTTATTTCTCACCACTGTTCCGTCGGAATCTTGTTTGTTCTTAAAAATCCATTTAGTACCCACGACTGATTTATCTTCTGGAAGTGGTACCAATCTCCAAACTTTGAGTCTTTCAAACTGGTTGAGTTCTTCTTGCATTGCAATGACCCAATCAGCATCTTGTAGTGCATCAGATACCTTGGTGGGTTCTATCATACTCAAGAAACTAGAGTGAAGGCAGTCATTTACTGTACACCATCTTGAATGTTACCTATAATATGAGATTCTGGACGGGATTGTGTCCATCTTATTCCACGGGGGTTTTGAACTTGAGAGAAGAATTCATCTAATCTGCTAGTAAGTTCGGTATCTCCCTTATTGACTGTTGGATCTGAATCATAAATAGGAATACCCTCATAAACCGGCTCATGAGATACTACTGCTAGACTAACAGTTGATGTAGACGGAGAATCCATGGTTGGATATGAGGACGAATTGTCAACCTCCGTTGCAGTTGTAGTGGGAGAAACTGCATCAATCCTGTCACCAGTATTAGGAACATTAGATTTAGACTGAAACAAATCAAATAGAAAATATAAGTTATGTTATAATGAACATGGATTTGTATTTGTTTCTTTTAATTGACAGGTCAAGATACACAGACAAGGTTTTGCTCTTGAACTCAGTTCCATTATCAGTTCGAATGGCTGTAACACTGTGTTCAAACTTATTCTGCTGTTGTTTGATGAAACTGAGGATGACTGGAGTTGCTTCATCAACAATCACTAGGATATACTTCTTCCCATTGCGTGTTTAGACTCTCATCGGACCACATAAGTCCATGTGTAGAAGCTCAATTGGTTGCTTTGTGTAGAATCCAGGTACCAGAGATTAGGTTCCTTCACACAGAAAAGAAAGAAGATTTAGGTCCCCATGTAGAAATGGGTCCTTGTGTGTTAGTTTCTTTTGAGCTCACAACTTCTTTAAATATGCAATGAATATTTTTCTGTGTTTGCCATTGAATCTTTTGTTCTTCTTCGCTGAATTTTGAATTCTTAATCCATAGTGGTTCAGGAACAATTTGGATTCAATGTGGAGAGGAATTTCTCCTTTTTCAAGAATGAGAGACTATGTTGTGCTTTCGGGTTCCCATACCTTAACCATTTCTTTTCGCTGCCAAACTTGAACCATTTTTGGTTATGAAACTGTTTTAGCTTTTGATGGTTGTTTGGGGTTTACAGGTTTGTACACTTTTGTACTTGTCTTTGTCCCTTTTTTCTTGATTTAAACTTTTGATATTGTGGGTTTGGATGTTGTTTTTAAGAGTGAATTGGTACTTGGTGAATGATTTTTCCTTGATTTTGTTTCAGTAATTTTCCATGCTTTTAGAAAAGCTTTGTACCCTCCTCTCTTGTATGCTTCCAATTCCTGAATTGTAATTAATCTGTTTTCATAATTCGAGTAGTTCATTTGTTTTAAAGCATACTTGGAGATCCATTGATGGATCACAGAGCCTGAACAACGTGGAGATCCATTGATGGATCACTCACCTCTTCGTTCTTGAATGCCACACTCAGAAGTCTTATATCACTGAGCCTTGGTATTGCAGAAAACACAACAATCACAAGAATTAGTTTCTAATTCATAAATATATATACCCACATATATTTTTATCACATATATTTATAATAAATCCATATAACATTAACACATATAATACGTTCCAAAAATCCAATAAACAAAGCTCTACATTTAGAAAAAAATAGCCAAACGTGTCACATTGACTTCGAACGGCCAAGGCTTCGAACCATAGACCACTTCGAGCGGCCAAGGCTTCGAGCCAAGACCACTTCGAGCGGACCCTTCGAGCCAAGGCCACTGCAAGCGGATACCCCTTCGAGCTAAGGCCACTTCGAGCGGATTCCCCAAAGACCACTTCGAATTTGATGCCTAAAGACCGGGCCCCTCAAATTTATAACTTTTTTAATTAATAATTTTTTCCATCTTCTTGTTCCCTGTTCTTGATTCAGCCGACTTACCCATTCAAAATACCAAGAACCAGAATTTAAAATTTACTAAAAGCATTACCAAAACATATATAAACATCATATATCATGTTAATAATAATGAAGAACATTTTTTTATCACTTAAATAATCAAATCAAACAAAAGCCATTTGATAAGTTTGAGCTTCAAGTTCCATTAATGGTGATTCACATATAAACTCATAAAACACAGCAACAAACATATCAATATGATCATCAACATGTTATAAACATATTCTAATCTTGTTTTTGATTTATCAATCCAGAAATCTTCAAGTCTAAATTTCAAGTAGTCAACTTCTTAAAGTTTCTTCACAATGAAGCTAGTTTACACACACTTTCACCTTTCACTTTGGTAGCAAATGAGCTGATTAATTTACTCCCTAACCATATACACATACACCACCTTTCACAAACATCTAAGCATGAGGTGTTTGTAAACTTATCCATTTTACATATACTTACATGCATGCATACATACATACATACATATTTTTGTGCATACATATAACTTCCAGCATACTTACCCACATATTTATTAATTTCAACTAGTTAATTAATTAACTGTTTATGGTATATTTACTTCCAATTTTAAAACACATAATTAAAAATTAAACACATATAAACACGTACCGCTAACCCGCTTACGACTATCACGGGTTTGTGTAACATCCTCGACTTGGGCATAGTTGTAATTGTATGTACGTGTATGTAATAATTGGAATAGGAGAATATTCTAGTTGAGTAAGTATGAAAGAAAGTTGAATGTTAAGATTGATGATATATGTATATAGATGTATATTTGTTTACTTGTTGTGAGTTAAATGTGTATATGTGTATTTAGTATAATATATATATATACTAAATGGTGATTATATATATATATATTAATTAGAAAGTAAATAAAAGAAAAGAATAAAGAAAAGAAAAAGAAATAGATATTTTCTCCAGAGGCAGTTTGCCTCTGGATAAGATTTATATACGTGTAAGTGTTGATAATGACTCATAAAGTAAAAAGCTGCAAAAATCTAAGAACACACACAAACACACACTTGATATAGCTCTCGTTAGTTCTTGAAAGAAAGAATTTAAAGAGTTGAAGTTCTAGACTTAAAACAAGGTTAGTATGATGTTTCTTGTAAAGATTAGACATGTTTTATGCTAAATATATGTGTGTTTTGCTGCTGGAAGTCAAAGCTAGTATGAAGGACTACATTGTTGAACATAAGAGCTTACTTGACAAGTGGGTTTTCTATTTTTTATGTTTGTAATTGGAGTTAATGAGTTCTTGATGGTTGTTTAGGTGTAATATGATGATAAAAGTTGTTTTCGAAGTAAAAGAAACGAGTCTATAAACCTAGAATTAAATGGGTTTTGAAAGAATGTCGCATGAATGATAAATACAGAAGATGATAATCTGAGAAAAAGAAGATCGCGGCACGACCCCATCAGAATCAAACCATGCGACTTATTGGTCCGACCTTCGGACAAACCATCTGACTTTTGGGTCCGACAGTCGGATGACCCATCCGACTTGTTTGTTCGACTGTCAGATAGTCCATATGACTCCTTATCCGACTTTCGCATAAGTCATACGACTCATGGTCCGACTTTCACATGTCGCGGCGCGACGGTTTAGAAGGTCGTGGCGCGACCGGGCGTTTTCAGCAGGAATGTGTTTTTGATACATGTTCTTGTTGGATAGGTAAAGTAATGTCAAAAGTAAGTTTAATAAATTAATTGTAAACATTAGAAAGATCTTGTAAGGGTTCTAGTAGTAGGATCTAATATATGTAAACGCTTAACGCAATTGCCAATGTTTCTTTTAGGTGAACTTGTCAAGTTAACTGGGTCAGAGTTGAAGTAATTAGTGTATAAGTCACTCAGGTGAGTACCTGCTTTCTTGAGTCTCAATAGAGTGAGACTTGTTTGCTAGATGACTATCTGAATGATTGTACATGATTGTATTATGTATATCTAACTTGTTTTTGCAGGTTTGCTCAGGAATGTAAGTGTAAGTTTTGAATGAAGTTATGATACGTTGATGTTTGTAAGATATGTATTAGGTGCATGCTAGCGGATCCAGATTGGAACCTCTTAGTTAATATGTAATGATACGCGTGAATGACTAACTGAACAATGTTGTATGCAAGATGATAAATCCCTATGCGATTATATGTGTGTATGTATTTATGTATGTATGTGGACTTTTTACAGACCATTTGAAGCATGGTTAAGGTCAGTCAGTTGTAACTGGATCCCATGAGTACTTCGGGATTTCACGGTGATTCGGGAGGCATTCCGGTTTGTAGGCTCTGCAGAACCGCCATGCCTTAACGTGAGTGGTAATGAGCTGGATGACCGCTCGGTTACTTGTGGAGCCTCTGGCTCTGTGAACGATGTTTGGTGGACTACTTTATGCTCCCCCACCAGCCCGGTTGGTTGTGTCTGCTTTCCCAGTCTGAGTTGTTGAGTAAGATTGATTACCCTGCAAGACATGACTCTTACTGATCTTGTCAGCACACCACAATGTGATAAGTTAGAAATGATTGATTGCCTATATGTTGCATGACTTGCTTTATTGATGCTTATGATAAGTATGTACTCACTAACTATGTTGTTTAGCTAATGGTGCTACGTTGCCCCTTTTCAGGTAAAGACTAGAAGGCCTGGCGGGTCGCTTTTGTTATACATAAACCCTTGTGGGTTGGAACACTTTGTTTTAAGATGTAATATGATACTTATGGTCGATTGTATGTTAGGTAACACCAAAATGGAATGTTTTAGTTCGATATGTTGTAAATATCTGATGAGATTTTTTGAAAAGATAAAAATTCCACTGCTAATCTGATGTTTTGAGTTAGTTCAATAGATCTACTCATAATTAAAATTTGAATTATCACTTAATTCGCTGTTTTCAGAAGCGGTGTTATAATTAGGTATCAGAGCCTAAGTTTGAGGGAATTGGGTACTTGTAAGAGTACTCGATCTCAAACTCGGGCCCGGCCATAAATAAGTGTCCCTATGGGGGGTTGAGTGAGAGTGTTATATGAATGTTAATTCTGTGAGCTAACTTGTAAGTATAGTAGAGTATTAAATACTCTTCCTTGTTGTATAGAAAGTTGATAAAGATGTCTGCCGAACATGGTAATATTGAACAAGCCCTGAAAGAGATGGAATATGAGGCTTCTCATATGCCTCATCAAGATGAGGATGAACGTTCTCAGCACAATGCTGGAGGTGGCAGGCCTGAGCCAGATCAAGCTGCCTATATAAGGTGTCTGGAAGAAGAGTGGAGAATAGCCAAAGAGCTCTTGTTGCAGACCATGTTGAACAAGCCACGCAAGACTTGTTCTTACAAGCAGTTTTTGTCTTGTAAGCCTCCAACATTTGAGGGGAGTGATAACCCCACAGTTACCATACAGTGGCTCCGGGAAATGGAGCAGGTGTTTGAGTCGTGTGATTGTGAACCGGAGTATTGCACGAAATACGCTGTACGTATGTTGAAAGTTCGTGCCATCTTGTGGTGGGATACGGTAAAAGCTTCTGCTGATAAAGAAGTACTGAGTGCTCTGTCTTGGGAGCAATTTTCTGAGAAACTGCTAAAGAAGTACTACACCGAGTACGATATGGAGATGATGGAGAGAGAATTTAATAATCTCCAGAAAGGGGACAAGACAATCGAGGAACTCATCACCGCTTTTACCAACAAGATGAGGTTCGTTCCACATCTGATCCTTGATGAGACCACCAAGATAAGAAGGTTTGTAGCAACCTTGCCGTTGGAGTTTCGTCCCCATGTACGAGCAGCTGTTAATCTGGATTGGGCATTCGAAGTGGCTCGACAAATGGAGGGAGACCGTATCCATTGCAAGGGAGAATCTGCCAGTGGGAGTTTAAAAAGGAAGTTTCAGCCATTTGAAAAATCGGGTCCTTCCAAAGGACAATCCTCAGCAGGTGGAAAGACTAATACTTCATAGAAGCCGAAATCTAACACTCCTTGGTGTTCTCAATGTCGTACATATCATTGTGGTGAGTGTTCGAATGCTACCAGACGGTGTTGGAGGTGCGGGCAGAAGGGCCATGCTAGTACTGAGTGTGGTTTTAAAGAGGATGTCTGTTACCGGTGCCACAAGCCTGGGCACAAGATGACTGATTGCCTAGAGAGACAGGGTGCTCGAACTAAAGGGTCTTCTAGAGGCCAGCAGAGGGATGATGCGCCTCACGCGAAAGGGAGGGCATTTCAGATGAACGGAGGAGGCGAAAGCAGCGGGGGATGTCATCACAGGTACATTCCTTATTAATTATATCCCTGCCTGTGTGTTGTTTGATTATGGAGCTACTTACTCCTTTGTTTCTGTGGCGTGTCGTAAGAGATTTCAATTACCTGTTGTCCCGTTAACTGAGCCACTTAAAGTAGTCTCTGTCACTGAAAAAGTTCCTATCGCCGTGATTTATATTGATGGGAGTAGTATCCCTATTTCGTTTTTCATTATGCCTATTGCGGGCTTCGACATAGTGATCGGGATGGATTGGCTCAGCAAGCGTGATGCTAAGATACTCTATTCCAAAAAGATGATTAAGATTCCTCTTTCTGATGGATGTTATGCTGTTGCTTGAGGAGAACGACGGGATTCTGATATTCCCATTGTCTCCATTATTAAAGCTCAGAAGTCTTTTTCCAAAGGTTGTGACTCTTATTTAGCATATGTTATTGATGCTATGATGGAGAAACAAGCAGTCCAAGATATCAGGGTAGTGTCTGATTACCCTGAGGTATTCCCTGAAGAACTTCCGGGTTTGCCTCCGATAAGAGATGCTGAATATAATATTGAGCTTATTCCAGGAGCTACGCCTGTGGCTCGATCTCCGTATCATCCTGCTCCTTCTGAAATTAGAGAGATGATGACTTAAATTCAGGAGTTGCTTGACAAGGTTTTATTCGTTCTAGTTCCTCACCGTGGGGAGCTCCTGTATTGTTTGTGAAGAAGAAGAATGGAACCATGCTCATGTGTATAGATTAGAGGGAGCTTAACAAGCGAACTGTAAAGAATAAGTATCCTCTTCCTCGAATCGACGATCTCTTTGATCAATTGCATGGAGCTACATGTTTCCCTAAGATTGATCTTCGGTCGGGGTACCATCAAGTACGAGTTCGTGAAGAAGATATCCCGATGACTGCTTTCCGGACTCATTACGGTCATTACAAATTTCTGGTTTTGCCATTCGGCTTAACCAATGCCCTTGTTGTCTTCATGGATCTAATGAATCGTGTTTGTCGTCCATTCCTTGATAGATCCGTGATTGTTTTTATTGATGATACTCTTGTCTATTCGAAGACGGAAGCTGATCATGAGCTTCATCTTCGTCAGGTTCTCGAAACTCTTAAACGAGAACAATTGTACGCGAAGTTGTCAAAGTGTGAATTCTGGCTTAAGGAAGTTCATTTCCTCGGCCATGTCATATGTCAAGATGGTGTTAAAGTAGATCCAGCTAAGGCGGAGGCTGTGATGAATTGGGGGGTTACTCGAACTCCTTCCGAGATTAAAAGTTTCCTTGGCTTGGCTAGCTACTATCAGCAGTTTATCTGTGATTTTTCTAAGCTTGCGGGTCCGTTGACCAAACTGACTCACAAGGATGTAGCTTTTGTGTGGTCGGAATCTCAGGAGGAAGCCTTTCAGACCCTGAAGTGATTATTATGTAAAGCTTTGATCCTTACCTTGCATGAGGGTTCGGAAGACTTTATAGTATATTGTCATGCCTCGTACGCGGGTTTGGGTTGTGTCCTAATGCAGCGTGATAGAGTGATTGCCTACGCTTCTAGGTAGCTGAAATCACATGAAAGGAACTACTCAACCCATGATCTTGAGCTTGTTGTTGTGTTTGCATTGAAGTTGTGGAGGCATTACCTTTATGGCACGAAGTGTGTGATATGCACTGATCACAAAAGTATGTAGTACGTCTTTTCCCAGAAAGAACTCAACATGCGGCAGTGCCATTGGTTGGAATTGATTAAAGACTACGATTGTGAGATCCGTTACCACCCTGATAAAGCCAATGTTGTAGTGGATGCTTTAAGCTGTAAAGGACCGACAGCAGAAGCAAAATTTATGAAGATCGTAGTGGTGCCAGATTTAATTTCTAAGTTGAAAGAAGTTCAGCAGATATCACTGCAAGAAGATTATCTGAAATCTGAGATAATGAAGAAATTAAAAGATCAGCTGGGTGAAGATAATCGTGGGTTGAAGACTTTTCAATCCAGGATTTAGGTACCTCTTGTTGGGGGTAACCGTGAGTTGATTCTGCAAGAAGCCCACAAATCTAAATTGTCCGTCCTCCGGGAATTACGAAGATGTGCCATGACTTGAAGATGTTATACTCGTGGCCGACTATTAAGAAGGACATCGCTTCTTTTGTGGAGAGATGTCAGATATGCGCGCAAGTGAAGACGGAACACCAGAGACCATATGGTAATTTGCAACAACTAGATATTCCGGAGTGGAAGTGGGATCATATCACGATGGATTTCGTGACAAAGCTACTGAAGACGTTCAGAGGGCACGATATGATATGGGTCATCGTTGACCGATTAACGAAAAGTGCTCATTTCTTAGCAACAAACGAGTCTGCTTCGCTAACTCGTTTGGCTCAATTGTATATCGATGAGATTGTGTCACATCACGGTCTTCTTTGTTCGATTGTTTCTGATCGTGACTCTCGATTTGTCTCGAATTTCTCGCAAATTTTGCTGCGTGAACTTGGCACCCGTGTTCATCTGAGCACTGCCTATCATCCGCAAACTGATGGCCAATCTGAACGAACGATCCAAACGTTGGAAGATATGTTTCATGCGTGTGTACTCAAGTTTGATGGATCATTGGATTCTCATCTCCCGTTGATTGAATTTGCTTATAATAATTCATATCATTCCAGCATTGGAATGCCACCATACGAGATGCTTTACGGAAGACGCTGTCGTACTCCAACTTGCTAGTTGGAACCTGGTGAGAAGCAATTTGCTGGACCTGAGATTATCCAGATAACTTCTGATAAAGTGAATGTGGATCTTGAAAAGCTGAAAGCGGCCCGTGACCGACAAAAGATGTATGCGGATCCCAAGCGTCATCCCGCTACATTTGAAGTTGGTGATTGCGTGTTCTTGAAGGTTTCTCCTTCGAAGGGCGTCATTCGTTTTGGGTGCAAGGGGAAGCTAAGTTCACGTTTCATTGGCTCATTCTAAATCGTACGTAAAGTCAATGATCAGACGGTGACTCTAGAGCTGCTGCCTGAGCTAGCTAGAATTCATGACACGTTTGACGTGTGCTACTTAAGCAAGTGCTACGTTGAAGAGGAGCACATTGTTACGTTGCAAAAACATAAGGTTGACTCTTCTAAACAACTCGTTGAAGAACCTGTTAAAATTCTTGACGCGAAGGTCAAGAAGCTACATAAGAAGATGATCAAGCTGGTTCTTGTAAAGTGGAAGCACAGCTTAGGTCCAAACCTGATGTTGGAAGTCGAGGACGAGATGAAGATAAGATACCCACACCTGTTTATCATTGAGAAGATTCCGAGGACATAATCTTCTTAAAAGGGCTAGATTTGTAACATGCTCGACTTGGGCCTAGTTGTAATTGTATGTACGTGTATGTAATTAATGGAATAGGAGAATATTCTAGTTGAGTAAGTATGTAAGAAAGTTGAATGTTAAGATTGATGATATATGTATATATTTGTTTACTTGTTGTGAGTTAAATGTGTAAGTGTCGATATTGACTCACAAAGTCAAAAGTTGAAAAACTCTCAAAACATACACAAACACACACTTGATATAGCTCTCATTAGTTCTTGAAAGAAAGAATTTAAAGAGTTAAAGTTCTAGACTTAAAACAAGGTTAGTATGATCTTTGTTGTAAAGATTAGACATGTTTTATGCTAAATATATGTGTGTTTTGCTGCTGGAACTCAAAGCTAGTATGAAGGACTCCATTGTTGAACATGAGAGCTTATTGACAAGTGGGTTTTCTATGTTTGATGTTTGTAATTGGAGTTAATGAGTTCTTGATGGTTGTTTAGGTGTAATATGATGATAAAAGTTGTTTTTGAAATATAAGAAACGAGTTTATAAACCTGGAATTAAGTGGGTTTTGAAAGAATGTCGTATGAATGATAAATAAAGAAGATGATAATCTGGGAAAAAGAAGATCGCGGCGCGACAAGCTTAGGGTCCCGGCGCAACCCCGTCAGAATCGAACCATGTTACTTATTCGTCCAACCTTCGGACAAACCATCCGACTTTTGGCTCCGACAGCCGGATGACCCAGCCGACTTGTTGGTCCGACTATCGGATAGTCCATATGACTCCTTATCTGACTTTCGCATGAGTCATGCGACTCATGGTCCGACTTGCACACGTCACAGCGCGACGATTTACAAGGGCGCGGCGCGACCGGGCCTTTTCAGCAAGAATGTGTTTTTGATACATGTTCTTGTTGGATAGGTAAAGTAATGTCAAAAGTAAGTTTAATAAATGAATTATGAACATTAGAAAGATCTTGTAAGGGTTCTAGTAGTAGGATCTAATATATGAAAACGCTTAATGCGATTGCCGATGTTTCTTTTAGGTAAACTTGTCAAGTTACCTGGGTCAGAGTTGAAGTAATAAGTGTATAAGTCACTCAGGTGAGTAACTGCTTTCACGAGTCTCAATAGAGTGAGGCTTATTTGCTAGATGACTATATGAATGATTGTACATGATTGTATTATGTATATCTAACTTGTTTTTGCAAGTTTGCTCAAGAATGTAAGTGTATGATTTGAATGATGTTATGATACGTTGCTATTTGTAAGATATGTATTAGGTGCATGCCACCGGATCCAGATTGGAACCGCTTAGTTAATAAGAAATGATACGCGTGAATGACTAACTGAACAATGTTGTATGCAAGATGATAAATCCCTATGCGATTATAGGTATGTATGTATGTATGTATGTGCACTTTCTGCAGAGCATTTGAAGCATGGTTAAAGTCAGTCGGTTGTAATTGGATCCCATGAGTACTTAGGAATTTGACGATGATTCGGTAGGCATTCCGGATCGTAGGTTCTGCAGAACCGCCGTGCCTTAACGTGAGTGGTAATCAGCTGGATGACCACTGGATTACTTGTGGAGCCTCTGGCTCTGTGTACGATGTTTGGTGGACTGTTTTATGCTCCCCCACCATCCAGGTTGGTTGTGTCTGATTCCCAAGTTTGAGTTGTTGAGCGGGATTGATTACCCTGCAAGACATGACTCTTACTGATCTTGTCAGCACACTGCAATGTGATAAGTTAGAAAGGATTGATTGCCTATATGTTGCATGACTTGCTTTATTGATGCTTATGATAAGTATGTACTCACTAGCTATGTTGTTTAGCTAATGGTGCTACGTTGCCCCTTTTTAGGTAAAGACTAGAAGGCCTAGTGAGGCGGGTTGCTTTTGTTATATATAAACCCTTGTGGGTTGGAACACTTTGTTTTATGATGTAATATGATACTTATGGTCGGTTGTATGTTAGGTAACACCAAAATGGAATGTTTTAGTTTGATATGCTGTAAATATCTGATGAGACCTTTTGAAAAGAAAAAAATTCTGCTGCTAATCTGATGTTTTGAGTTAGTTCAATAGATCTACTCATAATTAAAATTCGAATTATCACTTAATTCGCTATTTTCAGAAGCGGTGTTACAGTTTGCGGGTGTTTCAAATCTCCTCTCCTTAAGAGGATTCCGTCCTCGAAATCTCATCCTAATCAAATAACAGAGGGTATCGATCTCTCATATCAACCTCAGTCTCCCAGGTTAAATCAGAACCTAAACTGTGCTTCACTTGACTAACACCATAGGAATCTGCTTCTTACGGAGTTTGGTCACTTTACGATCTAAGAGTTCAACATGTTCTTCTACAAGTCTCTTCTTTGAATCCACATTTAAATCATGCACCGGGAGAATCTGACTCTCATCCTCAACATTACATTTTCGCAGATAATACACATTGAATGTGTCGTGAATATCTGCCAACTCTGACGGATGATTCAAGACCACTTCGAGCGGACCCTTCGAGCCAAGACCACTTCGAGCGGACCTACCGATCCAAGGCCACTTCGAGCGAATTCCCCCGATTGAGCACTTCGAGTGAATCCCCCATAGACCACTTCAAGCAGATCCTCCATAGACCACTTCGATCGGATACCCCATAGACCACTTCGAATTCGAAGCGTAAAGGTTGGGCCACTCAAGTTTATAATTTTTTTAATTAATAATTTTTTTCATCTTCTTCTTCCCTATTTTTGATCCAATTGACTAACCCATTCAAAATACCCAAAACCAGAATTTAAAACATTCTAAAAACATTACCAAAACATATATAAAATCATATATCATGTTAATAATCATCAAGAAAATTTTTTTATCACTTAAATCATCAAATCAAACAAAACCCATTTGATAAGTTTGAGCTTCAAGCTCCATTAATGGTGATTCACATATAAACACAGAAACAAACATATCAATATGATCATCAACATGTTATAAACATATTCTAACCTTGCTTTTGATTTATCAATTCACCAATCTTCAAGTCTAAATTTGAAGTTGTCACCTTCTTGAGGTTTCTTCACAATGAAGCTAGTTTACACACACTTTCACCTTTCACTTTGATAGCAAATGAGCTGATTAATTTACTCCCTAGCCATATACATATACACCACCTTTCACAAACATCTAAGCATGAGGTGTTTCTGAACTTATCCATTTTATATATACTTATATGCATACATACATACATATTGTCATGCATACATATAAGTTCTAGCATACATACCCACATATATATTAATTTCAACTAGTTAGTTAATTAACTATTCATGGTATATTTACTTCCAATTTTAAAACACATAATTAAAAATTAAACACACATAAACACGTACCGCTAACCCGCTTACGACTAGCCCGGGTTTGCGGGTGTTACACAATAGGTCTCAAAACATGCATTTCACATGATGAATCGTTGGAATTACACGAATCGCTTACTCACAATCAGAGAACGGGAAGCATACAAACGATGTGGATACAACGAATTCCTCAAGGTTTGGCACTCAACAGAAAATCAAAGATCAAAACCAAATTTTTCCGGAAAATCAAGAATGCCATCTTTTGCCAATAATAAAACTCAACCACCCAAAGTCAAAATTAACCAACCACCTTCCAAGGTGAAAACAACACCAAATCATTCCATATCTATACCATTTCAAAGACAATTCAATCAAAATCAAGGAAAACTCATTCAAACATCAACACCCAAAACACAGACAAAAATAGTTCAAGTCTGGAATGAAAGAAGCTATGACTTCCAAGGTGAAAACAACACCAAATCTTTTCATGTGTTAAGTTTTTTTTTAATTTGGAATGAAAGAAGCTATGCACCCTTCGAGTTCGAAATCCAACTTTGAATTCGAACTGGGTGAAGTGATAATGACTTCGAGCTCAAGTCTGAAAATTCTTGAAGGCTTCGAATTCGAACTCTGCTAGACTACGAAGGCTTCGAATTCAAAATCTGATAGACCGCGAAGGCTTCAAGCGCCTAATTTTCACTCATATTGACTTCGAACTTGAAGTCTGAAACATCAAGTCGAGCGCTTTTGTTGGCTTCGCATTCAAATCTTCACGCTTCAAATTCGAAACAATACACTTTTCATTGACTTCAAGCGCCCTTTTTTAACCGTCTCACTTCGCATTCGAAGTCTTCTCACGTCGAATTCGAAACAGTGAACACATGTTCACTTCGAGTGCCTAATCCATTCAAGACTAGTTCACTTCGCGCCCAATCCTTTAGTTTCCATCACACGTCGAGCGCTAATTCACTTTGTTCTATAAATATTGCCTTCGTTTTCATCATCTTCTTAACATGTTCTTAACTACTTTGAATTCAAAAAGCAACTGTGCTCTAGTTACTTATTCTTACGACCTTCGATCAATGTGTTTAACTTACTCTAAACCCAAAGGTATACATAAAACATGTTTGCAAATCATGAATGAGTCAAGTTAAACTGAAAAATACAAATAAAATTATGAAACTCGGAAGAACCTTTCGGAAGCTTTGATTAAGTTATTCATCATATGAATGTTGTTGTTAATGGTTACAATACTTGCTGTAACACCTCCTCAGCTATTATCAAAATCTGTGAAAATTTAAGTTTTTAAACTGCGTGGATCTATTTGTAATTAAAGTGTTTACCTGTTTGATTATTTAACTAGTAATTTAAAACAACGCGGCGGAATATTTTAAACCAAACAAACAAACCCTATCAATTATTACAGTTAAAACCACAATGATTTGGCATTTATATATACATATAAAATATGATGCCAAACCACATAATACCGGTGTTACTACATCATCGACCGACCATTGTATTCAAAAAATATCATATACAGTGTTCCTTCCCTAAAGACATATACAATTCCCAGCAGAGATCCCATCTCACCAGGCACACCTAGTCCTTATCTGTAAAAAGGAAATATCAACAGGATTAGCTATATAAAATAGCTAGTGAGTACTAACAGGCATGAATAGCAATAAAGCAAGTCATATATCAAGAATTAGGAAACAATGCTATCCTATCACATAGCAGAGTGCTGACAAGTCCAGCGAGTGTAATATATTGCAGGGTTGCAAGTCCAGCTCAAACCACTACCACCGGGGGAATCTAACACTGCCAACCGCGCTGGTTTCACCACATGAGTGAATCACCATGCACGTTTAGGAGCCAAAGGCACATAGGTGTTAGGGTTTGTTCGGTTTTTTTTCAAAATATATTTTAGCAACGGAAGCATGAACAACAATTTTAAACTTTTAAAACTCCCCACCAATGATCCATATGCAAGCCTTAAGAAACAAAACAACCATAGGGTGTTTAGAACTACAACCTTTGTAGCGTGAGTAAACCGTTGATGAAGTGGTTGATCTATGAGAAGCCAAGAGAAGACTTCCTCCAAGGTATCCACAAATCAATGAGTCCAACACCTCCAAGATGCTAGTCTCTCCAACCCTTGATATTCAAGAATGCAAGCAACAACCTTTGTTCTTCTTCTTGAACAAGATGTATGTATTGTAGCACCACACTTGACTTACTTGAAGAACACCAATACAAGAATGTAAAGATGTTTTCAAAGCTTCAAGAATACTTAGAACTTTTCTAAAAGAAGCCTAAAGGTGGTAGCATGCAATAGTTAGAACAAAGAACCATGCATGTACTAAATAAGATCAAGAAGTGAAGCAACAAGAGGGAGGCCCCCTTTGGCTCCCATTTTCGGCCGAAAATAGGTGAGGGGGGAGGGTCCCCTCTTGCCTTCCTTCCATGCTTGTACATCTAGTCCATGCCTTGGTTGATTGCTTTCAAGTATACACAACATGGCCCCCATTTGAATTAATGAGGGATTTTCTAGTTTCCTTCATAAATACATTTATAAAAGATATACTAGATGTGCCATACTATGTATAAAATACATCTACATGTATTTTATACACATACTTGATTGTTACTAGTAACTCTTTACTTGTAACAAGGATATACATACATTTATATAATTTGTTATTAGTAACAATTTATATGTAACAAATATATATTTATACATATATATATACATACATACATATAAAATCATATGTTTATATCTATGTATTTGATATGCATTATCTTGTATCAATATACAAGAGTGATATTATTATTTCACATAAATAATAATATGCAACAATGCATATATACTTATATATATATATAATGAGTTGGAAACATATTTAAATCATATTCAAATATGTAATTGGTGTCCATTGATTGTAAATGTGTGACTCTATGGGTTTATTTATTATCAGTAATATCGTATTAATTTGTGTCTTGTGCACATAGAACCAACAATCTCCCACTTGCACAAGTTACAACTTAAGCCGATATAGACAATGGTAAGAACGTCTAGCAACATCCCATTGCCCCTAATAATAAATAAAGTGTGTTGATCAACACTTTCACCAACGAAGTTAACTCACTAGCTACAAATCGTTGTTATAGGTAAGTCATCAATTATCCCTTTGTTTTCCATCTTGACCACATACGTCTCTTATAAGACTCATATCATACCTAATAATGGCCTTTATAACTACCCGGTTAAAGATAGCGTTTAACCACATTAAAGCATGATACTCCTCATACTCGAGTCCCAATATGTGTCTCAGGTCTAAAGATACAAAGATACCACCTTTTTCTCAAGATTTACTTATGACACTGATCCATGAAGCGATCTTAAGAGCGGGTCATGTCCAATGTTTGTTCCCTAACAAACATTAGTGAATTTGGCTGCAAACCCTTTTGCCTACTTTCATCACGAATGAAAGTCAACCAACTTATTCACATTAGTCTTAATTCATAACTATTCCCATAGTTATAACCGACTATGGACGTTTTAGAATAAAAAATTATTCATGGATTTAAACATGCTAATAAAGAACACAATATATATTAATGAAGTGATCATATCCCATACATCATTCAGATAAAATAGATATTGTCATAATGTTCCAAAATATCCAAATACTAAATTACAATTGAAATCCAATCCCTTGCAAAGCGAAGACCTATTGCCCTAGTATGAGACTCATGCTTAGTCGAGGCAAGAGGTTTCGTAAAAGGATCTGCAAGATTCTGATCTGTATGAACTTTGCGAATACACACATCTCCTCTATCCACTATATCCCGTATGTAGTGGAAACGCCTGAGGATGTGTTTGGTGCTGTGATGTGATCTAGGTTCTTTTGCCTGGGCAATAGCACCTTCATTATCACAAAATATCTCTATGGGGTCTTGAATGCTTGTTACTACCCCAAGGTCAGCAATGAACTTCTTCATCCATGCAGCTTCTTGTCCAGCCTCAGAAGCAGCAATGTATTCAGATTCTGTAGTGGATTGTGCAACTACACTTTGCTTAGAACTTTTCCAAGCAACCGCGCCTCCATTCATAACGAAGACATAGCCCGATTGTGATCGAGAATCATCTCGATCCGTTTGGAAACTAGCATCTGTGTAACACTTTACACAAAGATCTTCTTCCAAACCCCCATAGATCAAGAACATGTCTTTGGTTTTTCTCAAGTATTTTAAAATGTTCTTGACTGCCATCCAATGGCTATCTCCTGGGTTTTGCTGGTATCTGCTTGTCATGCTCAAAGCATACGAGACATCTGGTCTAGTGCATAGCATGGCATACATGATGGATCCAATTGCAGAAGCATATGGGATCTCACTCATTCTATCTAGCTCTTCTCTTGTGCTAGGGCTTTGAGCTTTACTCAAAACCGTGCCTTGTGCCATTGGCAAGAATCCTCTCTTAGAATTCTCCATCTTGAATCGTTTCAAGATTTTGTCAATATATGCACTTTGACTTAGGCCAATAAGACGCCTAGATCTATCCCTATAGATCTTTATTCCAAGAATGTAGACGGCTTCTCCCAAGTCTTTCATTGAGAAACACTTCCCAAGCCAAGACTTGATGTCTTGCAAGGTCGGGATGTCGTTTCCAATGAGTAGTATGTCATCAACATACAAGACAAGGAATGCTACTGCGCTCCCACTAGTTTTCTTGTAAACACACGGTTCATCTTCTAATTTGATAAAACCAAACTCTTTTATTTTCTCATCAAATCGAAGATTCCAACTTCGAGATGCTTGCTTTAGTCCATAGATGGATCTTTTAAGCTTGCACACCTTATTAGGATACTTAGGATCTACAAAACCTTCAGGCTGAACCATATAGACATCTTCACTTAAGTGTCCATTTAGAAAAGCCGTTTTGACATCCATTTGCCATATCTCATAGTCATAATATGCAGCTATGGCAATAAGTATTCTAATAGATTTAATCATGGCTACCGGAGAGAAAGTTTCATCATAGTCAATACCATGAGTTTGAGTGAAACCTTTCGCCACTAGCCTTGCCTTAAATGTGTGTACATTTCCATCCATGTCTGTCTTCTTCTTGAAGACCCACTTGCTCCCTACAGTCTTACTATTGGGAGGAAGATCAACCAAGTCCCATACTTGATTTTCATACATGGACTGCATCTCAGTGTTCATGGCATCAAGCCATTTATCGGATTCCGGATCCGATATAGCATCTTGGTAGTTAGTAGGCTCAGAAGAGTCTACCAAGAAAATCTCATCATTGGACACGAGAAATCCGTATCTCTCGGGTTCTTGACGAGGTCTACCAGATCTACGAACACTTTGTGTTTCAGTAGGTTCTTGAACAACCAATTGTTCAGGTTCAACAACCGTTTGTTGAGTGCTAGTGTCAACCTGACTTGTATTTTGTGGTTCTTGAATTTCTTCAAGGTCTACATTGCTCTCACTTGCCTCTTTCGAAAGAAACTCCTTTTCTAAGAAAGTGGCATGCCTAGAAACAAACACTTTGTTCTCAGCTGGGTTGTAGAAATAATATCCTAATGAAACATTTGATAGATCTATGATCGAGTTTGCTTAAAGCTTCTTGTCGTACATGAGCCTCACAACCCCAGACTTTCAAGTAAGATAAGTTTGGAACCTTTCCATACCACATCTCATATGGTGTCTTATCTACCTTCTTGGTTGGAACCATATTCAATATGCGCGCAACAGTTAATAAAGCATAACTCCAAAAGGACGAGGGTAGAGTACTTCGGCTCATCATAGACCGAACCATATCTAGTAGAGTTCGGTTCCTCCTTTCAGATACACCATTATGTTGTGGTGTTCTAGGAGGAGTAAGTTGTGAGATAATCCCACAATTACTAAGATGATCCATAAACTCTTGGCTTAAGTACTCACCACCTCGATCGGAACGAAGGGCCTTGATTGTTTTGTTGAGTTGATTTTGTACTTCGTTTTGAAACAGCTTGAACATCTCAAATGTTTCATGTTTATGTTTCATCAAATAAACATAACCAAATCTACTATAATCATCGGTGAATGTAACGAAGTATCTATCACCATCCCTAGACATTGATCTAAAAGGACCGCATACATCCGTATCTATGATTCCTAATAGATCTTTGGCTCTTTCACTTGAACCAGAGAAAGGAGCCTTAGTCATCTTCCCATATAAACATGATTCGCAAACTTCAAATGAGCTAGAATCGTTTGATTTTAAAATTCCATCCTTTTGAAGTTTTGCAATGCGTTTCTTGTTTATATGACCAAGTCGACAATGCCATAGGTATGTTTGACTTAAGTCATGCTTAGGTCGTTTGGTGCTAGTGGTATATATAGAATTATCATCAAGAGATCTTTTAAGATTAACTTCATATATTCCATTAAGAGGGCGAGCCTCAAAATACAAAATGTCGTTTTTGAAGGCACGAATGCCATCATCAACGAAACCAAAAGTGAATCCAGATTCTCTTAACCGAGCTACTGAAATAATATTCCTAGTTAAACTAGGTACATAACAACAATTGTTTAATATTAAGTACAGGCCATTTGGTAATAATAATTCAAAAGTTCCAAGGGCTTCAACAGCAACATTTGCTCCATTGCCCACGTGGAGATCCAAATCGCCTGGCTTCAGCAGCTTACTTTTTCATATATATACCCAGGAATTAATGGAAAAAGTATACATTTCAATCATATATATACCTGAAGTGCTAGCCTCGCTAGCCTTCTTCTTTTTCAACTCTGCAAGGTAGGTTGGACAATTGCGCCTCCAATGTCCTACCACCCCGCATTCAAAGCACGGGTCATTCTTGGGAACCTTTCCCGCCGTCTTGGGTGTAGGAGCCTTGGCAACTTGCTTGCCTTTGTCCTTTCCCTTTGCCTTCGCTTTGCCTTTCCCTTTTGAGTTGTTTTTCTTTTTCTTCTTGATTTTCCCTTCTTGAATCATCAAGACTTGAGGTGTTTTGCTTGGAATCTTACTCTCAGCAGTTTTAAGCATCCCATGCAACTCTGAGACAGATTTCTCCCAATTGTTTATGTTATAATTCATGACAAATTGATCATAGGCTTTGGTCAACGAGTTAAGGATCATATCCTGTGCAAACTCGTTGGTTATGGGAGATCCAAGCCTAGCAAGCTGGTCAATGTATCCTTTCATCTTTAGCACATAGTCGCTAACGGATTGACCTTCCTCCATCTTGCATGCATGGAAGGCTCGCGTGACCTCAAAGCGTTCTTGCTTCGCTTGCTTTTGGAACATTTCCTTAAGCTGGCGAAGCATCTCATATGCTCCATGCTCCTCAAGGTTCTTTTGAAGATCCGGAGACATGGTAGCAAGCATGAGGCATGCAACTTCGACCGAGTCGTCGGAATGCTTCACCCAAGCATCCCTAACGGCTTTGGCCGCAGTCAATGAAGGTTCCTCTGGGACGGGATTCTCAAGTACGTACAATTTCTTTTCGTGCTTAAGAACGATTCTCAAGTTACGATACCAGTCTAAGAAATTTGTACCATTGAGTTTTTCTTTCTCTAAGATTGAACGAAGAGATAAGTTGTTAACGGGCGTAGTTGAGTTAGGGGCCATCTACAAAATCAAAGTTCAATTTAGTATTTTCGATATTTAATCCTTTAATAATTAATACCCTTTAGAATTATAAAATTCTTTATTTTTTAAAGGCTAGGATCCAAGTTGAACTTAACCTTGAATGTTTGGCTAATGCTCTCTCCATCAAGTTAAAACAACAAGGTAGGTAACGTTTACCAATTATATCTCGTATGTAATTCCTAGATCTTTATGGGATCCTAGACAACGATTGTCAATTTTGACATGTTTGATCCCATCTATGCCTTGGGCTTCCTTACGTTTGGCTAATGCTCTCTCCGTAATAAGATTCCGATTAAGTCGTCATATTTCAAGACGGTGAATTTCCGGCCCAAGACGTTCATGGAATTCGCGGAAAAACACCTCGGTTGTTACAAAAATAATCCACGCGTTTGGCTAATGCTCTCTCCACGTGAGTGTCGTTGCAACAAGCGAGTGTCTTAAAATGGGATGGCATAGACTTACGTTTTGAAAAAGGGCTTTTACCATTTTGTATATTTATTAAATAAAACAAAACGAGTCGTGTGACTAGTATTGCATGCATACAATAATAAGTCCACGTTTTGATAAAATCATATTTTATATATATATTGGTCTTGAGTATTCTTAAAATCCATATTTTACGAACTCTCAACGCGTTCAATTTTAAACTAGTATTAATATCCTATATTAACGTGTGTAGTTTCGAGCGCGCAAATACGACCAATTTTAGCTTGTAATAAAACCATTTTATTATTAAGCTTGAATGGAGTTTGGTTGAGTTTTAAAATCTCTATTTTATAAAACTCATATATATATATATAAAGATATATATTTTGACATAATGAATTTTAATCTTTACAAAACTCCTTTTATATAAAATTCATTTTACATCTTATGTTATGTCAACTTAAAATACCAAACTCCCATTGTGTGATTTATATTATGTAAAAAAATATTATCTAGCATGCAAAAAATCCTATTTTCAACCATGCATAATAATATAAACATAAACACACACAAATAACATGTATAAGTGCATAACCAAGCCATTTATCCTAAGTGGTATTTTGGTGAGCCATACAAAAATACCAAGTCATAACTAAGGACCAAATATTCCTCTTGTGATGAACCTCAAGCTCCCACTTGCCAAAACAACTCCTTGTAGTGCAAATGACTCCAAGCCTTCATGGTTGACTCCACCACACTTGAAAACTCCAACTTGGTTATTTCATCATCTTGTTACATTTTTATAAAAGTAAACTAGTCTAAACTATTCTACTACTTACAAAATACAACAAGATGAAACAAAACTAAAATTATTATTACATACCAAATGAAAAAATAATTTTACAACCAAATCGAATTTCCAACACATCACAAAAGGTCTATGGCTTGTTATGCACAACATACACTCAAACAAACATATATATCAACACTTGATATTTAGGCAACTTTTACAACCAAACATGCATGTGGTTTGGTTGTTTCCCAAAATAAATATATAAACATATATAAGTTGCCAACAAGAAAATCCATAACTTTTCTAACAAAAGAAAAGTTGTCCATTTTCTTAAACAATACATACTCAAAAAGTTTCTTAAAACTATACATAAGTGGCTCTGATACCACTGTTGGGGTTTGGTCGGTTTTTTTTTCAAAATATATTTTAGCAACGGAAGCATGAACAACAATTTTAAACTTTTAAAACTCCCCACCAATGATCCATATGCAAGCCTTAAGAAACAAAACAACCATAGGGTGTTTAGAACTACAACCTTTGTAGCGTGAGTAAACCGTTGATGAAGTGGTTGATCTATGAGAAGCCAAGATAAGACTTCCTCCAAGGTATCCACAAATCAATGAGTCCAACACCTCCAAGATGCTAGTCTCTCCAACCCTTAATATTCAAGAATGCAAGCAACAACCTTTGTTCTTCTTCTTGAACAAGATGTATGTATTGTAGCACCACACTTGACTTACTTGAAGAACACCAATACAAGAATGTAGAGATGTTTTCAAAGCTTCAAGAATACTTAGAACTTTTCTAAAAGAAGCCTAAAGGTGGTAGCATGCAATAGTTAGAACAAAGAACCATGCATGTACTAAATAAGATCAAGAAGTGAAGCAACAAGAGGGAGGCCCCCTTTGGCTCCCATTTTCGGCAGAAAATAGGTGAGGGGGGAGGGTCCCCTCTTGCCTTCCTTCCATGCTTGTACATCTAGTCCATGCCTTGGTTGATTGCTTTCAAGTATACACAACATGGCCCCCATTTGAATTAATGAGGGATTTTCTAGTTTCCTTCATAAATACATTTATAAAAGATATACTAGATGTGCCATACTATGTATAAAATACATCTACATGTATTTTATACACATACTTGATTGTTACTAGTAACTCTTTACTTGTAACAAGGATATACATACATTTATATAATTTGTTATTAGTAACAATTTATATGTAACAAATATATATTTATACATATATATATACATACATACATATAAAATCATATGTTTATATCTATGTATTTGATATGCATTATCTTGTATCAATATACAAGAGTGATATTATTATTTCACATAAATAATAATATGCAACAATGCATATATACTTATATATATATATATATATAATGAGTTGGAAACATATTTAAATCATATTCAAATATGTAATTGGTGTCCATTGATTGTAAATGTGTGACCCTATGGGTTTATTTATTATCAGTAATATCGTATTAATTTGTGTCTTGTGCACATAGAACCAACAATAGGGTCAGCCACTTAAGGCAATCACCCCAGATAATCTAAGGAACGGCACTCGAGTACCGTTGATCCATAACATTATGCCCGAAGGCCCAGGATCCAGCCGAAGCTAACCTTAAACAATAAATTATCCGGACATACATATAGCTCATTAATAATGCTTTTCACGAACAATTGCATGCATGTGTCTACACATAACTTGTATTCATCAATATATATATATATATATATGCACATGTATTTAAATACATGTTCACATATCATTTAATCATGGTATTACTTATTTGCATACATATAACTTCCATGTGTACCATAATTAGCATACAATAACCATGTAATTCAATTTGCAGTTAAATCTCCCTTCATTGAACTCATGAAAGTCAATACTCACCTGACAGACTATTATTAGGCAAACTACAGTATTGGCACCCCCGGTATAGTCGGAGTACCTAATTACATATTACACATATCAAATTGGATGTAAAACAGGACTGTCACAGGGCAAGGCACGCTCGTGACTTTTGGGGCACGCCCCGTACCTTGGTCACAGGTACGCCTCGTGACCAAATACACCCCCGGACCATCAAGTGTTAGGCACGCCCGTACCTTTTTGAGGTACGCCCGTGCCTACCCGAGTACTGTTGGGAATCCATGGGGATCAAAGCACGCAACGGAAGCAACATAGAACACACAAAAAGATCCCATGATTTCCCAATGGTGGTGAAAACTTGCAAGAACATGCATGCAACCAAAAACAAGAACAAAGAGAAGAAGGAGATCAAATCATACCCTCGACGACTTTGATACTTGGCTGGAACAATTCGGATTTGGGATGTAAGCTTGAAACAAAAGGCTCCAAGCCCTAATGCAAGTCCACACCAAGAAACCTTCAACCTCTTTGTACTAGCAAACCGAAGCACCACCAACACTTGATGGATCTCTTCTGGAACAGCCTTGAAACACTTGTGCACAAATCACCAACACTTGATCTTGCTCTCTATCTCAATGGAAGAACTCACAAGTATATGTATTGCACACAATGGACCAAGAGTATTGAATGAACAAACAATGCACCTTATAAAGACATATCATCTGTTCTTTTGAGTCCAGAGTCGTGCTAATTGGCACTAATTCATTGGACCAACAAAATGGTCCAACCAAATTCAAGTGTCACTTAGAATTCTGCCTTCACGACTTCTTCACGGGCTCTCACGGGCCGTGAAGGATAAATGCGCCACGACCGGCCATTTATCCTCCACGAGTCGTGCCGCACCGTGCAAGAATCGTGAGGGTTCGTGCCTTCACGACCTCCTTCACGGGACGTGTAGGGTCGTGAAGCCCTAGGGTTTCACGAACCATACGGCCCACGAAAGCACTCATTCACACGAGCTGCTTCACGACCCGTGGAGCATCCTTCACGGTCGTGAAGCCTAGGTCAACTGGAATTTGACCATTTTGACTCTTTCTTCTTATAGTAGGCTGTCGAGATTGAAACTTGGCGTGTGACCCAATAGGCCCGCGCTTCATTGGAAGTGATGCTGGCCTACGTGTGTCGGTGGGCAGATCCCAACAAACTCCCACTTGCACATGACACACCGTATCCATGGGCACCACAGACAGGGAGCGGCCTCTAGCAAGGCATCCCTGCCCCCAACTAAACATGGGGTATGTCATCCCTGACAAGTACCATGATAAACTAAAAGAGTTTGACATGGTCCTATAGATAAGTGATCAATTATCTTATTGTTCGCGATATCCAAGTGAACACGAGACATGGTACAAAGTCATTCTCCAATTGTTCACGATTGCATTTCTCGATCAAGATTGGTGGTGACCAAATGGTGAGTTGCAACTGATTAACAATCATTGCAAGCTCGAGCATGGCCATGCAACTTTGGTGTCAGCGCCCAATCATCGAGGGGCCAGGGATATCTCTCTTTACAGAGGAACAAATTCCTTCGACTACATTGCCTCCAATACAATGGCCATACTTTACCCAAATACCTCATTTATAATAGCCAGTTACGGACTACGTTTGAAAGCAGTCAGAATAAAGCAAACCAAAATAGTGAAACACATGTATCTCCGGTCTAAGGATAAAAGATATTATCATTCTGATTTACTCTTGACATGTACCATGAATTAAGATCAGGCGTGGGTCGTCCAATCACTTGAAACTCTTTTCAAGTATAGGCGAAATATTGCGTCCCTTGTATTCAATCCCTATTGAACACTATGACCAATCATTTCCCTCGATCTTCGTTCATACTTCCTTCCTTGAAGAATGACCGATCCTGGATAGTTTAGAATGTAAAACATTCAAGGAAGTGATAAAACATGCAAAGTTGGAACACAATAATGATTTAAAGAAAGTATCCGCTACACGCGTATCATTAAATCTCCATTTAATAATCAATACATTCAACAATACAATATTGCTTTATGTTCCCAATAACATAGTAAATACATCGAATACAATAACCAATATACAACTCAAACCAAGTCACTAGCAAATCTAATCCCAATAGCACGTGTGTGGGCATCGTGCTTGGCTTGCGACAACGGTTTAGTGAACGGATCCGCCAAATTGCTATCCGTGTGTACTTTGCTGATGACGATGTCTCCATTTTCGACCACGTCCCGGATAAAATGATATTTCCATGGAATATGCCTCGCGCGTCGATGAGACCTCGGTTCCTTTGCTAAAGCAACGGCACCCTCGTTGTCACAGAAGATATCAACAAGGTCGCTGATGCTTGGAACCACTCCCAGATCAAGCAGAAATTTTCTCATCCATATGGCCTCCTTAGCAGCTTCACTGGCCGCAATGTATTCCGACTCGGTAGTGGAATCGGCCACGGTGTCTTGCTTGGAGCTCCTCCAGGATATTGCACCGCCGTTTAATAGGAACACGAACCCCGATTGTGATCGGCAGTCATCCCTATCGGTTTGGAAGCTTGCATCAGAGTAACCCTTTACTCTAAGCTCTTCCTCACCTCCGTACACCAAGAACATCTCCTTAGTGCTCCAAAGATACTTGAGAATGCTCTTCACCGCCGTCCAATGAGCTTCGCCAGGGTTGGCTTGATATCTACTCGTCATGCTCAAGGCACACGATACATCAGGCCTCGTACATAGCATGGCGTACATGATCGAGCCCACAGCCGAAGCATATGGCACTCGCTTCATTGCTTCCCGTTCCTCTGGGGAACTAGGGGATTGAGTCTTACTCAATACCAAACCATGTTACATTGGAATGAACCCCTTCTTGGAGTCTTCCATCCTAAACCGCTTTAGGAATTTGTCAACATATGTACTTTGGCTAAGCCCAATAAGCCTCTTGGATCTATCTCTAAAGATTTTGATCCCAAGAATATAAGTTGCATCTCCGAGATCCTTCATTGAAAAACAATTCCCTAACCAAGTATTTACACCTTGAAGGGTTGGGACATCGTTTCCAATGAGGAGTATGTCATCGACATACAAGACTAGGAACACAACTATGCTCCTACTAGCCCTGACATATACGCATGGCTCATCCTTGCTTTTCGAAAAGCCAAACTCTTTGACTTTCTCATCAAAGCACAGGTTCCAACTGCGCGATGCTTGCTTAAGTCCATAAATGGACTTCTTTAGCTTGCAGACTTTACCCGGATGCTTGGCATGTATAAAACCCTCGGGTTGAGTCATATAGACCTCCTCGCTAAGTGTCCCATTAAGGAATGCGGTTTTTACATCCATTTGTCAAATCTCATAATCATGAAATGCGACAATTGCCATGAATATCCGGATAGACTTTAACATAACCACCGGGGAAAAGGTTTCATCATAGTCTACACCATGAGTTTGCGTGAAACCCTTAGCCACCAGTCGGGCTTTGAAGGTGTCTACCTCTCCATCTATGCCGGTCTTTTTCTTAAAGACCCACTTGCACCCTACGAGTCTACACCCGGGTACCGGATCTACCAAATCCCAGACTTGGTTATCCGACATAGATTGCATCTCGGACTCCATAGCCTCTTTCCACCTAGCGGACTCAGGGCCCACCATGGCATTCCGATAAGATGATGGTTCATCATGATCCACCACTAGGTCGCAGCTCTAAGACATGAGAAACCCATATCTCTCTGGCTCGTTGCGACTCCTACCGGATCTTCTAAGAGGTAAAGGATCCGTGTCAGGTTCTCCAGCAGCGCCGTGCTGAGAATCATCTTGTGAACTAGTGCCAACTTCAGGTTGGTCATTGGAGGGTTCTTGAATCTCTTCAAGATCTACATTTCTCCCACTAGCGTCTTTGGATAGCATCTCCCTTTCAAGAAAGACGGCCCTCCGAGCAACAAATACCTTGTTCTCGGACGGTTTGTAAAACAAATATCCCATAGACCCGGCAGGTTATCCAATGAACAAACACCTCTCGGCTCGGGGTTGTAATTTGTCCTTCACCTCACGTCTCACGTAGGCAGGACAACCCCAAACCTTTAGATATGAAAGCGATGGAACCTTTCCATGCCACATCTCAAAGGGTGATTTCTTTACCTTCTTAGTTGGTACGAGGTTAAGGATTCTAACGGCCGTTTCCAATGTATAGCCCCAAAAGCTAATGGGTACATCCGTACAACTCATCATACACCGAACCATATCCAATAATGTCCGGTTCCTCCTCTCGGCGACACCATTTAATTGTGGTGTCCTAGGAGGTGTCAATTGCGAAACAATTCCACAATCTTTTAGATAGTCATGGAATTCCGAACTTAGATACTCACCACCACGATCCGATCTGAGCATCTTAATTCGTTTATCCAATTGGTTCTCAACATCATTTTTGAAAGTCTTGAAAACCTCAAAGTTTTCCGAATTTTGTCTCACCAAGTAGACATACCCATACCTACTAAAATCATCGGTAAAGGTTACAAAGTACCTTGAGTTATCCCTAGTGACATGCTTGAACGGACCACACACATCCGTGTGAACGATGTCCAACAAGTCTTTGCCCCTCTCACAAACGCCGGTGAAGGGTGCTTTGGTCATTTTGCCCAACAAGCAAGATTCGCATACATCACCCGACCCATGGTCAAATGATTCCAAGATCCCATCCGCTTGGAGCTTGGCGATGCGTTTCTTGTTTATGTGGCCCAAACGACCATGCCATAAAGATAACTTATCCAAATCACATTTGGATTTAGAACCAACATTCATGATTGATCTATTACTTTGCAAGCATACGCTTGTCTCATATATGCCACGACATGGATGTGCTTTAAAATAAAATAAATCATTCTTAAAGCATGAAATAATTCCATTAGAGAAATTAAAGTTAAATCCATCGTCAACAAGTGCATAAAATGATAAATTGTTTCTTGCCACGCTGGGCGAATAAGATACATTTAATAAAGTAATAAATAAGCCGGATGGAAAGGCGAGGTCCACGCTCCCTATCTTCTCAACCGGGACAACCACCTTGTTTCCCATGATGAGATCCAGCTCCCCATCAACCAAGTCCCTACTTCTTCTTAGTACCTGCACATTATTAACTATGTGAGTACCACACCCGGTGTCCAAGACCCAAGCGTTAGAAGTAGAAGTGTTATGGAGTTCAATCATATACATACCGGAGGCGCCTTGTCCCTTGGCGCGAAGCTTCTTGAGCTCCTCCGTGTACTTGGGGCAACTACGCCGGTAGTGTCCGTTCTCCCCGCAGAAAAAGCAGGTGGCCTTTTCCGATGAGGGGGCTATAGGAGCGGGTTCCTTCCCCTTCGGCTCCGGCGCCGAGAGTGGTTTGGGCTTGGGTGTTGCCACCTTCGCCTTCCCCTTTCCTTTGCCCTTGGAGCTTGAAGCGGGCCGCTTCCTCTTAGCACCACCCTCATGGATGGCTAGAACGGGTGCGGAGGTTGATGGCTTTGCCTTGGCCATGTTAGACTCGGCGGTCTTCAACATGCCGTGCAACTTCATCAAGGACTTATCCATATTATGCATATGGTAGTTCACAATGAACGGACCATATGCTTGAGGCAAAGATTGGAGGATAATTTCCATAGCCAACTCTTTCCCCATAGGAAAGCCCAACCTCTCGAGCTGGTCCACGTATTGCTTCATTCGAAGCACATGGGAGCTCACGTTCCCGCCCTCCTGCATCCGACACCCTACAAAGGCCTTGACACACTCGTAGAGTTCTTGCCTCGCTTGCTGCTGGAACATTTCCTTTAGCTACGAGATCATGTCAAACGCACCAACGTCCTCAAATTGCCTTTGCAACTCGGAACTCATGGTCGTCAACATGAGGCAAGTCACCTCATTGGTGTCTTTAAGGCGCTTCTCATAAGCATCCTTAATGGCCCGCGTAGCGGTGGTAGCAGGAGCCTCCGGAAGAGGTTCCTCTAGGACGTACAAGAACGTATGCCATATAAGAGTCACAACCCTTAGAGATCGACTTCTGAGCTTTCATCATGGAGACAATGGGAATATCAGAAACCCGTCGTTGTCCACATGCAATAACATAAGATCCATCAGAAAGAGGGATCTTGATCATCTTTTTTGGAACAAATAATCTCAGCATCACGCTTGCTGAGCCAATCCATCCCGATTACGACATCTAAGCCCGCAATAGGCATAATGAAGAACGAAATAGGAATACTACTCCCGTCAATATAAATCACAGCTATCGGGACTTTCTCTATAACAGAGACTACTTTTTCGTCAGCAACCTCTACTCTGAGCGGCTTAGTTAACGGGACAACAGGAAATTGTAATCTTCTACGACACGCCACAGATAAGAAGGAGGAGGTAGCTCCAAATTCAAATAAAACACAAGCAGGGATATATTGTAACACCGAAAAATCACAAGCCATTTTTTTAAACGCACTGCGAAAGCTTTTTAATTAAACAAACATATTAACTACATATAATCCAATAATTACAAATGCATACCACTTGTTCAAAACCAATAACATCTATAAAAGTTTTGGTGTTACAAAAATGACTGGTTCGTCTCTTTAAAAACATAGTATTAGAGTGTGGTAAACTCTTTCTTCTTCAACTACCAACACGAACATGCAAAACATCAACTGAGGGGAATTAGCACAAAGCTAAGTGAGTAGAGGCTAAACACCAAAAGAAAACATTCACAATCAATATCAAAGCATGTAATCACATATCCGAGAAGACCCGGCGGTTCGGCGCAAGACCTACAACCAATGCCGGCCAAAGCAAAGGTTTACCGGTAGCTCTCCACAGAGTTGCCATAGTAAACTCCACCTCTGAAGCAAAATATGCAACAGAAGGGCTACTACTGTTCAACCAACCAGTAAACGAGCCCAACCCA
Source organism: Dittrichia graveolens (assembly GCA_038502395.1). NCBI lineage: Eukaryota > Viridiplantae > Streptophyta > Magnoliopsida > Asterales > Asteraceae > Dittrichia > Dittrichia graveolens. The sequence goes on along the minus strand of JARJIL010000002.1, from coordinate 39,188,666 downwards.
AGTCCACGTATAGCTGACTTCTCAAACACAACTCAAAATCATCCAAGAGCGCGTATCGACCAATAGTCATGCAGCAGATATCAACAATCAATATCACAATCAGCAGTTCAATCAATCCAATCTTAATCACAATCATGCATCACATCAATAACATTAACTGCAATCTTTACCATCCGCGATTAACATCCACTCACCTCTATTTCAGCACGAACTCAGATGTCTAATATCACTGTGCTTTTGGATTGCCTAAAAACACAACAATAACCAAATCAGTCTCAATCTCATAAATATATCTATCCATATATTTATAATTCATTTATCAATAAACAACAAACAATAAACAATCACATGTCCAAAACATTGAAATATCGGATTTCTAAAACCATCGGATTTTCAAGAATCCGCAACTACAAGTGTCGGATTCTCCAAAGTATCGGATTCTAGGAATCCGCCGGATTTCAAACTTGACGGATTTAAGAATCCGCTAATCATAAGTATTGGATTTTACTTCACTCGGATTTCAAACTCCTGGATTCAAGTGTATCGGATTAGAGTTAATCGGATTTGGGTATAGGTTTTCAAGTCTCGGATTTGGGATGAATTGGATTTTAAGTTCTCGGATTTGGGATGAATCGGATTCTAAGTTCTCGGATTTCATTCCCGAATTACACAATTGATTTCCAAACTCTAGGTTTTGGGTTCCAGATTTCATAACATTCGGATTCTTGGTATTGGATTTAAGCTTTTCGGTTTTAAGGTATTGGATTTACAAATGTCGGTTTTCTTTCTATTCGGATTTCATCAACTATCGGTTTTCCTCATCTTCTTCATCAAATCCGATAACTTCATCATATCAACTCAAACCCAGAATTCATAATGTTCATCAAATCATAATAGAAACATGTTTAAACATATTTAAACACATATTCATGCATCAAAACATCATTTAAACATATATTTCATAAGAACACACAAAACCCATAAAATCAAGTTCCCTTAAAAATCGATCTTATAGTTCTGTTGGAATATGCCCGCTGACATGAACGAGTTAATGGCACTACCGATGAGGTATGGGCCTATTGGGTCACACACCAAGTATTGATTCCGGCAACACGATCAAGCAAAAGAGAGAAAAAGGCCAAAATGGGTTTTGGCAGGATGGTACACGGGCCGTGTCCCGTCCAACACACATGGGGCGTTTTGGCCCAATTAGAGGTCGTGTAGTTTGGGCTGACACGAGCATGTAGATGAACACGGGCCGTGTATAGCCTATTAGACACGGGCCTTCTTAGCCTAATCGGGGCCGTGGACTTTGGGCCTACACGGCCGTGTTGATCAACACGGGCCGTGTACGTTCGCTGTAACATCATAATTAAGTGTTAGATATATGCCCACTGATACACGTATATTGGATCACTGCCGATGAGGCACGGACCTATTGGGTCACACACCAAGCGTTGAATCCCACAGCATATGTCAAGAGAGAGAATTAGGGTTTATGTCGACCTTCACGGGCCCTCACAGGTCGTGAAGAGGTAGTGACGTGAAGCCCTTCACGAGGCTTAATGGGCCGGTCGGGGATCGGGGGGGTGATTCCTTCACGACTTCCTCACGGGCCGTGAGAGCCCGTAAAGCCAGAAGTCTAAGTGACACTTTTATATTATTGGACCTTTTGCTTGGTCCAATGGAAGGGTGCCATTATGGCCGACCCTGGTGCCTCACAGACTTCCCTTCTACTTATAAAAGTGCTTGTTTTCTCTCTTCAAAGAACCTTTTGCCATTTGACTAACCTACACACTTGAGAGAGCTTGTGAGATACATAGAAGCTTTGAGAGAGAGTTTGTGTGGGTGTTGTCAAGAGTTCATCTGTTGTTCTTGAGCCCTTGTTCACATGGTGAAAGCATAGTGGTTCAAGCTTTAGCAAAGGTGGTTCACGCAAGGCTTGGTGTGGATATCAATAGAGGGACTCGTCTTGGAGTTCAAGCATTACATCTACTACAACAAATCAACCAGAGACATCAAGGGTATGGTCTCACTTTCTGGTTTCATTTGTTTTTCTTGTTGCTATCATGTCTTGTAGCTAGATCCCACTATGTGTTTCTTGTGCATGAGTTTTGAAAACCCGAAATGAACTTGTTTTTATCTTCTTGCTTCCGTTGTGCTTGGGTTTTGTTGTGCATGAGAAACCTTCATTAACATCCTTAAACACTTGGTTTAATGGTGTTTATGTCTAATCATTTTGGTAGAAAAAGAGGCAACGAATTCTCTGCTCAAGAACAGACTTTTGGGTGTTCTTGGAGTTAGTTCACGCACAAGAATACTCTCTCTTGGTTCATCTTGTTCTTGGTGATCTTTTGGTGCACAAGAAGCAAGAAACACATACTTGATTGTTGTTTTGGTGTTTACACCAACTAACTAGCATTTGGGAATCAAAGGAGCTTGGGGTGGACTTCATTAGAGGAGTTCTTTCTTGAATTCTTGAAGCTTAACAAGTAAAGATCATTGTGCTTGCATTGTGGTACAATTCTATTCATCTTGTTTATTTTCTTAGTTGCAAGTTCATGGTTAGATTTTGGTCCTTGGAGGTATTCGTTGGTTTGGCTTTGTTAAGTTTTGTTATATGATTTGCTTCCGTTGCTACTTGATTATGCCAATCGAATACCTTCGGTGGTATCAAAGCCATATCTAACATGGCTTTGCACTATTGAGTCTAGAAAAACCATAAAAGTTTTTTTTGTTAAGAAAATTGTTTTCATAAAATTGGTTTTTGATTGAGACTCTTGTTGTGCTAGAATTGATATATTTGTAGTGTTGTTAATAGTTTAGTTTTTATATTTATATATTTGTTATAACTTGGCATGAAGTGTACACAAATATATACTTATAAATGTATATATGAATATGTGTTTCAAAAATGGTTTGGTATACTAATGCATATGTACAAGGATTGTCTTTTTGGTGCCTTTGATGTTTTGACAATCTTAACTAAAATATAGATATATATTTATGTATCATGGTTATGTGTGGCACACCATATTTCTATTTGATATGTTTGGTTTGATTCGGTAACATGATATGCCCTTAGACCTATGTGTTGTGGTGGTTGATTATTTTGGTTTTTGGCGGCCTGCGTGCTGTATTGTTGTAATAGTATTTATTTATTTATTTGTTGGCATGGATTGCATGCCGTTTCTTTGATTCCGTGTATTTGTATAAATAGCATAGGAATGCGACATGCGTGTCGTTTATATATATTCTATATATTTGTAAATAGTATAGAATTAGAACCGGAGAAATCAACGGGAGTCATGGTGATGACGTCTTGGGGAGAAGGAATCAACACGCTATTGGAGGTGTTGGACTCGGTGGGAGCTCACCCAATGAGACTATACCTTGTCCTTAGGTTTTGGCCTCGTTTTCCCCGTTGTGGCTCACGGGGAAAACGCATAGGATTTTTGGCCATGTTACCGAATTATATATATATATATATATATATATATTTGCGTGGTTGTATTTTATGTTTCTATGCATGGATTAGGATTCGCATGCTAGACAATTTTTCTATAAAATTAAATAAAATACAACATTTGTTAAAATGGTTAAAAATCTCGCGCGAATAGAATTGACAAAGAAAATATAAAGATGGTATTATATTCAAAAGTGCTTAAAAAATTTTGACACTTACTTTGTTAATTCACAAAAAGGTTTTTATAAACCGGAAACAAAATCCCGTTTTTCAAAACGTAAATCACGCACCATCCGTAAGATGACACCACCCGAATCCAACAAAGCGAGGATGATTGTCGAGCTAAGCACGAGTCATTCCTTATGTAGTTGTGTGGAAGGTGAGTAGGGTAACTCGCATGATTGGTTGTCGAGCTAAGCACGAGCCAATTAATGGTCGAGAGTGCCACCCGTGTGTCTTATCGGACGATTTACGATTTTAGTATATAATTCTTGGTTAGTTTTCGAGCTAAGCACGAGCTAAACAAAAATTATATATTAAGATTGGTGTAAGGAAGGGATCAAACATGCCAACAGACATAATGGATGTCAACGGATCCCGCAAGTGTCTAAGAGTTGTAATAAAGATTACAATTGGTAAAATGGTTGCCGGCCTAAATAGCTTCGCCATGTGATCCACGGTAAACCCGTCACGGTGCGAGGTGAAATAAGGTTCTTAGCCCTTGTTACAAATAAATTGTTTTGTTTAACACTATGGGTACTTATTTTAAGAAGGATTTCCAAACTAACTAAAACCACTTTGCTATTTTAGATGGCGTCTTCAAGCAACACCAACACCACCAACCATTTTTTGCTAAGAGTTTTCCTTGAATAGGAGAAACTCAATTGTAACAACTTCTTGGATTGGTTTAAGCAACTCAAGCTTGTCTTACACCAAGAAGGGAAGATGGTTTCCATAGAGGAGGCCCTACCCGAGGCTCCTGCTGCCAATGCCATTCGGGCTATCCGAGACGCTTATGAGAAGCGTGTCAAGGATAGCGAGGACATTACTTGCCTCATCCTAAGTACTATGATCCCCGAGCTCCAAAAGCAAATGGATCATTTGAGTGCTTTTGACTTGATCGCTCAGCTTAAGGAAATGTTCCAACAGCAAGCGAGACAAGAAAGGTTTGAGTGTCTTAAGACGGTACTTGGTAGCAAGATGGCCGATGGCGGAAATGTGAGTGCTCACGTGTTGCGCATGAAAGCAAATGTGGAGCACATGGAACGGATCGGATTTACCATAGGGAGGGAGCTAGCCGTGGATTTGATCCTATGGTCCCTGCCCACCGCGTATGATCAATTCGTCATGAGTTATCGTATGCATAGTATGGATAAGTCTATCATGGAGCTACATGGCATGCTCAAGACAACGGAGTCTAGCATGACCAAAAACAAGCCCGCTGTTCCAAATCCCGTTCTTGCTATAAGGGAGGGGCGAATCTAGAAGAAGAAGAAGTCCGCTTATACCCCTAAGGGTAAGGGGAAGGGGATGATTGGCGCTGCCAAGTCTAGCCTCGCTTCGGAGGGTAGAGGCAAGGGGAAGATGGTTCCCTAATTCAAAACTCCGAATGAAGCGGAATGCTTCTTCTGCGGGAAGAAGGGCCATTGGCGCCGTAACTGCCCGGGGTACCTAGAAGGTCTTAAGAAGCTCAAGGGGTTGAGCATCGGAGGAACTTCCGATTCAGGTACGTACATGATTGAACTCCATCATACTTCTACATCTGGTAGTTAGGTATTAGACACCGGCTGTGGCACTCACATTTGTAATATTGTGCAGGTGCTAAAGACAAGTAGAAGGATGGAGAATGGGGAATGGGGAGCTTGACTTGATAATGGGAAACAAGGAGATTGTCTCGGTCAAGGCTCGAGGAGAAGTCGAATTATCTTTTAATTCCGGTTTTTCTATATTATTATTAAACATATTCTATGTTGGGTTTTGGTGGCATCTAGAAAACGCAGCGGAAACAAAAAACGAGTATAAAACAATTTCATTTTATGCCACCAACACACCACCCAATGGACCACACTCTAGACAATAGCAAAGCAACTAAAAGAAAGGAACAAGTAGAAGAAGTTATACCATACAAGCTCTTCAACTTCCTTGTTGATGTTTCAAACGGAGTGGACTTGAGAATACAAAGATGTATTCCTCTATCGGTATCCACACCAAGTGTTGATGATCCCCACGTGCTAGCTATGTTTGGACGCCGCCGAAAGCTTCATCAATGGTCTAACACCATCTTGAAGATTGATATGCCAATCTATCTTCTAAGTATGTGTTACTTGAAAGAGTATATATAAACTAACTTGGAGTTACAAGTTCATATATCAAGAAAGTAATCAACCATGTTCCATAAGCATATTAGGACTTATATAGACTCCAAAATGAAGCCAAAAAACGTCCATAACCGACTTAGGAATAAATGGCTATCAATAACCATTAATACCCCATTAATACCCCATTAATCTAGTCTTAAAAGGCTAGTTTAATAGGCTGTTTCAGCATGAGGTACGGCCGTACCTCACAGGGCACGCCCGTGCTAGCCCACGGGTACACCCAAGTCACACCCGACTTGGGCTCGTGCTTTCGCACTAGGCACGGCCGTACCTCCACGAGGCACGCCCGTGCCGGCCCCAATGGGTATGCCCTAGGCACGCCAGCCTTGGGCCCGTACCTGGCATAGGGCACGCCCGTACCTCTACGAGGCACGGCCATGCCCGGCCTAACCAAAACCCATTTTGGTATTTTTCTCTCTCTTGTTCAAAGGTGTTGCCGGAATCAATGCTTGGCGTGTAACCCAATAGGCCTATGCCTCATCGGCAGTGATACCAACTCGTGTGTGTTAGTGGGCATATTCCAACATTCTTATTCACCGCTTGTGGCGCTAAACATTATTTCTTTTCATGCTTTGCACGACGATGGTTTTGGTTTTACTTTTGACAATGGGGTTATCGTATGTTTTAAAAATAATATTTGTTATTTTAAGGCTTATCCTTGTCGTGGTATTTATGAAGTAGATGCATACGTTAGTAATAATCGTTCAATCATGAATATTGATTCAACGTCTAAAAATAGTTTAGACAAATTGTCTTTGTGGAATGGTCGACTTGGCCATATAAACAAGACTCGTATCGCCAAGCTCCAAGTGGATGGGATCTTGGAATCGTTTGACCATGAGTCAAATGAAGTATGCGAATCTTGTTTATTAGGCAAGATGACTAAAACACCCTTTTCCGCGCGTGAATGAGAGGGGAAAAGACTTATTGGACATCATACATTCCGATGTGTGTGGTCTAGTTAAGCACATCACAAGAGACAATTCTAGATACTTCGTTACCTTTATAGATGATTATAGTAGGTACGGGTATGTCTACTTGGTTAGACAAAAGTCCGAGACATATGAGGTCTTTAAGACTTTCCAAAACGAAGTAGAGAATCAATTGGGCAAAAAGATTAAGATACTTAGATCCGATAGGGGTGGTGAGTATCTTAGTCAAGAGTTTCGTGATCATCTTAAGGGTTGTGGAATTATCTTACAACTTACACCTCCTAGGACGCCACAATTAAATGGTGTCGCCGAGAGGAAGAACCGAACATTGTTAGATATGGTTCGGTCTATGATGAGTCACACCCAAGTGCCTATAAGCCTTTGGGGTTATGCTCTTGAAACGGAAACAAGAATCCTTAATCTCGTTCCAACGAAGAAGGTCGAGAAAACACCTTTCGAGATGGTGCATGGGAAACGTCCCGTTCTTTCCTATCTAAAGGTTTGGGGTTGTCAAGCCTACGTACGACGTGAGGTAGATGACAAGTTAGAGCCTCGATCCGAAAAGTGTTATTTCATCGGATATCCAGTTGCGGGTATTGGATATATATTCTATAAACCTTCCGAGAACAAAGTATTTGTTGCTCGGAGGGCGGTCTTTTTAGAAAAAGAATTAATATCCAATCAGCAAGGCGGGAACAATATTGATCTTGAAGAAGTTCAAGAGTCAACGGATGAAAGACCTGAAGTTGGCACTAGCCAACAACCTAGTGAGGTTGAGTCTGAGCATGACAATGCGGAGACTAATGTACATCCATTACCTCCCCGTAGATCCGGTAGAGTTCGCCATGAGCCAGAGAATTATGGATTTCTCATATTTGAGGGCGAAGAGCTATTAGTGGATCTTAATGAGCCCACCAACTATCGGGAAGCGGCAGCGGGCCACGAGTCTGCTAAATGGAAGAAGGCAATGGATAACGAGACGCAATCCATGGAGGATAATCAGGTTTGGGAACTGGTTGATCCTACACCCGGTTGTAAGCCAATAGGGTGTAAATGGGTCTTCAAGAAAAAGACCGACATGAATGGAAAAGTTAACACTTTCAAAGCCCGACTGGTGGCTAAAGGTTTCACCCAGACATATGGTGTCGATTATGATGAAACATTTTCCCGAGTGGCCATGTTGAAATCTATTAGGATACTTTTTGCAATCGCCGCATTTCATGATTATGAAATACGGCAAATGGATGTCAAAACCGCCTTCCTTAATAAGAAGCTCTCTGAAGAGGTGTATATGATGTAGCCTGAGGGTTTTGTACATCCGAAGGATCCTAATAGAGTGTGTAGAATAAAGAAGTCCATTTATGGAATTAAACAAGCAGCTCGTAGTTGGAATCTATGCTTTGATGAGAAAATCAAAGAGTTTGGTTTTTCGAAGAGTGTAGACGAGCCATTTGTATACGTTAGGGCTAGTGGGAGCGTCGTTGTTTTCTTAGTCTTATATGTGGATGATATCCTACTCATTGGTAAAGATATTCCAACCTTGCAAAGTGTTAAAACTTGGCTTGGAAAATGCTTTTCAATGAAAGACTTAGGAGAAGCGGCACATATTATGGGTATCAAGATCTATAGAGATAGATCTAGAAAACTTCTTGGGTTAAGTCAAAGTACATAAATTGACAAAGTCTTGAAGCGGTTCAAGATGGAGGATTCCAAGAAAGGAAATCATCCTATGTCACATGGAGTGATATTGAATAAGACTCAATGTCCAAGTTCTCAAGAGGAACTAGAAGTAATGAAGCGAGTGCCATATGCTTCGGCTGTGGGCTCGATCATGTACGCCATGTTATGTACTCGTCCTGATGTGTCATGCGCTTTGAGCTTGACCAGTAGATATCAGGGAAACCCGGGGCAAGTCCATTGGGTTGCGGTAAAGAACATTCTTAAGTATCTTAGGAGGACTAAACAAATGTTGTTGATCTTTGGTGGTGAGGAAGAGCTCAAAGTAAAGGGTTACTCTGATGTTAGCTTACAAACTGATAGAGATGACTGCCGGTCACAATCGGGGTTTGTGTTCCTATTGAATGGTGGGGCTATTACATGGAGAATTTCAAAGCAAGACACAGTAGCTGATTCTAATACAGAGTCAGAATACATTGCGGCAAGTGAAGCTGCTAAAGAAGTTATGTGGATAAGGAAGTTCATCCGAGACCTTGAAGTGGTTCCGAGCATATCCGACCCTATTGAGATCTTTTTTGACAATGAGGGTGCGGTAGCCTTAGCGAAGGAACCGAGAGCTCACAAGAGAACAAGGCATATACCTTGTAAGTACCACTTGATTAGAGAGATGATTGAAAGTGGTGAGGTCGCTATTAGTAGAGTAACCTCGGAAGGCAATCTAGCCGATCCGTTTACTAAACCGTTGTCACAAGCTTCTCATGATTCTCACACTATGGAAATAAGTGTTAGATTTGCTCATGACTTGGTTTAGATTTAGTTTTAATTTATGTTTGGACCATTATGTATTTGGGAACGTTAAGCAGTAATGTAACTAATGTTCGTTTCGATTTATATAGTAGAGATCTATATATACGCATGTTGCGGTTACTTACATTTAGTCTTTATTGTGTTCTATCTTTGCATGTTTAATTACTTCCTATGGTTGTTTTACAATCTTTAAATCTCCACAATCGGTCATACTTTGTGGGAAGGAAGTATGAATTAAGATTGAGGTAAGGAATTGGTTTTGATAAAACGTGATTCTTGCCTATACTTAAAAGGGGTTTCAAGTGATTGGAGGACCCGCACCCGAGTTTACTTCATGGTTTTAGTCACAAGTAACTCGGGATGATAATGACATTTCATCCTTAAACTAGAGATACATGTGATTCCAAAGCATAGGTCTGCTTTGCTTTGATCATTTTCTAACGCAGTCCGTAACTAGTCGTTATAAGGGAAATGATTGGGTTGAGTATTTTCTATGCGGCGGGACTATGTAGTCGAAAGGAATTTGTTCCTCTATGTATAGAGAGAATACCCATGGGCCCCTCGATGATTGAGTGCTGACGTTCATATGCATGGCCGTGCTCAAGTTATATTGATGATGGATCAATGTTAACTTGGTTTGTTGGTCACCACTAATCTAGAATCGAGAAACATAATCGTGAATAATCTGAAGGTTGACTATATTCCATGCCTTGTGTTCACAATGGATATCGCGAACAAAGGGATGTACATGTTCATTTATCTTTAGGACAATCATTTTATGATTGGGGATCTTGTCAAGAGTGGCATACCCTATACTGACTTGGGAGCATAGATGTCTTGCTAGAGGCCGCTCTATGTTTGTGTTATTTTTCGTAGTCGTGTCACGTGCAAGTGGGAGTCTGTTGGAATATGCCGCTGACACGAACGAGTTAATGGCACTACCGATGAGGTATGGGCCTATTGGGTTACACACCAAGTATTGATTCCGGCAACGCGATCAAGCAAAAGAGAGAAAAAGGCCAAAATGGGTTTTAGCAGGATGGTACACGGGCCGTGTGGTTGAACACGGGCCGTGTCCAGTCCAACACACATGGGGCGGTTTAGCCCAATTAGAGGTCGGGTAGTTTGGGCCGACACGGCCGTGTAGATAAACACGGGTCGTGTATAGCCTATTAGACACGGGCTATCTTAGCACAATCGGGGTCGTGGGCTTTCGGCCTACACGGCTGTGTTGATCAACACGGGCCGTGTACGTTCGCTGTAACAGCAGAATTAACAGCCTTAAACACTTGGTTTAATGGTGTTTATGTATAATAATTGTGGTAGACCAAGAGGCAACGAATTCTCTGCTCAAGAACAGACTTTTGGGTGTTCTTGGAGTTAGTTCATGCACAAGAATACTCTCTCTTAGTTCATCTTGTTCTTGGTGATCTTTTGGTGCACAAGAAGCAAGAAACACATACTTGATTATTTTTTTGGTGTTTACAGCAACTAACTAGCATTTAGGAATCAAAGGAGCTTGGGGTGGACTTCATTTGTAACACCGTAAAATTCTCAAGCCATTTTTTTTATCGCTGCGGAAGCGTTTTCAGATTTCATAAAACAATCACCCACAAAGTACAAAGTACTATTCACAAACATTACAAAAAGTTGTGTTACAAAATATTTATAAACAAGGCTCGTCTCTCGTCAAAACATAATATCAGAGCGTTGGTCAAATTTCCCTTCCCCACAAAAAAGGCTAGACAGCCAAACCTGCAAAACGCAATCAATCGAGGGGATTTAGCACAAAGCTAAGTGAATGGAAGCTACATACAAGCAACCAACAACAACAAGCACAATCAGTCCTCAACTAAACAAGCAACAGATCTCAACAGATCAAACAATGATCTCAAACCAATCCAACCTCTAGAGGAACGACGGTTCTACAGAACCTGCAACCGATGCGTGCCAAAGCAAAGGTTTACCGATAGCTATTTGCTAGTTGGTACAGTTAAACCCCTTCTGATGCAACAAATGCATAGAAGATCAAGAACTGTGCAACCAATAGCAGATACCCAGCCCAACACATATAATAGCTGACCCCTAACCATGTACGCATATCGTTAACCATACGTACAGGTCTCACCACGTGCACATATCTTTAACCATGTATGTAACATCCTCAGTTCGGGCCTAGTAGATTAGGTGACTTTGGTTTGTTAATTTGTGATTAATGACGATTAATTACTTGTTATTACTAGCTTACATGGTTTTAATTAATTAGTTTGATTAATTAAAGAAGTATATGAGGATTTATGCGTAGAATATATATATATATATATGTACGGTTATGTATATATATGTATGTATGTAATCGGATTTGTGTGTGTATGCATGCAAGTGACTTAGAGGGTGACACCTCATGCTTAAATGTATATATATACGTGGATTATTAGAGAAGTTACTTCATCTGGAAGTTTGCATGTGTGTGTGTGTTTTAGTGTGTAAAACCGAGAGCAAAGAAAGAAAGCAAGAAGAAATAATCGGATTCGTGATTTCTTGATTGTGTGATTCAAGTTAGCAAGGTTGCTGATTCTTCTTTGATTCTTGTTGTTATACTTCGATTAGTATTAACATGCTACGGTTTTGAAAGGATTTGATATGATTATCATATACTCAAGCTTTATGAAGTAATCGGATTTGATGTTCTTGGTGTTAAAGGGTGTTTTGATGCATACTTGCATGTTTAAACATGTTTATATGTGTTTATATGAACTTGTTTACAATCTGGATATAAGAGGTATGCAAGGTTTGAAGTTATCGGATTCTTGTAATGATGAAGGTTGCAGATTTGGTTAATGATGAAATCCGATTCTAGTGGAAACTGGGTGTTGAATCCGGTACTCTAAGAATCCGGGACTTATGATGAAATCTGATTGTTCCTAAATCCGCATGTGGGAAATCCTAGTGTTAAAAACCAATGGTTTGAATCCAAGAGTGTGGAATCCGATGATGGATTCCAATTATGAAAACCGATTGTAGGTATCAAAGTTTAATGCAAGTGTGGAAGTCCGATTGTGGTTGCGGATTTCCTCAAATCCGATGGAGGGTTGCGGATTTGGTGAAATCCGATGGTAGTATCGGATTTCACATAAAATCCGATAGTTTGGACTTGTTCATTTGCATTGTTTAAATGCTATGTTATATGTGCATGCATATGTGAATCTTACATGTTTATGTCTGATTAAAAAGATATAAATTTATGTATTGACATATTTATGAATCGTTACTGATTTCAGTTTGTTGTGTTCTCAGGAACAAACAAGGCTCAGTAATATAAGATCACTGAGTGGAGTAACTGAAAGCAAGAGGTGAGTGGACGTTTACTCACACATGTAATTAGTTGTAACTGGATTGGGTTGCAACTGTTATTGGTTTGACGCAGGGATAGACTGTTTGTCTGATAATTGATTAACTGTTGATTGTTAATTAATTGTGCGTCATTAATATGCATACATGAGGTTGGGAAGTCATCTTCGGCTGGGCATATGGGCTGGGTTTGTTTGTTATCGGCTAATCAGTATTGGGATCTTTTGATGCATTTGTTGCAACTTAAGGTAATACTGTGTGAGAATAGCAAATGAACTATCGGTAAACCTTTGCTTTGGCCGGCATTGGTTGAAGGTTCCTGCAGAACCACCGGTCTTCCCAGGGCACGATTATCTGTTATGTGTTCTTGATATTGATGCGGTTATTTGCTGATATATCTGTTGTGGTTTGACTCCATTCACTTATCTTTGTGCTAATCCCCCACCTCTCACTCTTTTTACAGGTTTTGGTAAGTCAGCGGCTCGGCTGAGAGTGGTTAGCTTAGGAAGTAATCACCTAGGACTCTGATATATTATTTTGTGATGAGCCGTCTTTTGTAATACTGATATTTAAACAGTAGTGTTTGTACAGTTGTAAACACTTTGGTTGTTTAATTCGCTTTCACATTGATTATGAAAAATGAAAATTTTTGGGTTAAAATACGGTGTTACAATGTACACTAGCCATACAACAATCCGAAACATATCAATCAACAAGCAACAATTAACTACCAACGAATAACAGTCAACATAGTCTATCAACACTTATCAGACTAGACAGTCTATCATGGCATATCATGGCAATTCAGACTAAACAGTCTATCATAGCAAACAAATATCTCACATCACGCAATCATAAACGTTACCACCATCACCACTCGTGAGTACACTTCCACTCACCTTAGTCCTCGATCCCGTTTGCTCAGTTGTCTAATATCACTAAGTCTTCATAGTTCCTGAGAACACAACAAACCGAAATCAATCTCAATCCATATATATATATATATATATATTTATATCTCAAATGCTCATAAATAGCATATAAATAATTAACATATAATCTTGAACAATCACGCATCAAAACAATCAATCAACCAAAACTTCATATTTCTGAAAAGTGGAGGTCGCGCCGCGACCAACCCCAGTGTCGCGCCGCGACAAGCTTTCGAACGTAATCCTTCGAATGCGAAGTCACTTCGAGCGCGTCTTCGAATTCGAACCCAAATGCGTCGTGTCGCGAAAAGGCTTCGAGCGGTCCGTTTCGTATCCGAAGTCCCCTTTCTACGAACAACACCCCTTCAAACTCGAAGTCAAAGGTCGCGCCGCTACCCAAGGGAGTGTCGCACCGCGACATGCAATATTCCCGGTTTCATCTTCTTCTTTTTCCGTGTAAAGTCAACCAAAACCACTATGGATCGTTTCTAGAACTTCAAGAAACTTACCAAATCTTTCTAAAAACATATAAAACATCTAATAACATGCATTCATGTATTTATAACACCATGGATACCAACTTGTAACACCGTAAAATTCTCAAGCCATTTTTTCTAAATCGCTGCGGAAGCGTTTTCAGATTTCATAAAACAATCACCCACAAAGTACAAAGTACTATTCACAAACTTTACAACAAGTTGTGTTATAAAATATTTATAAACAAGGCTCGTCTCTCCTCAAAACATAATATTAGAGCGTTGGTCAAATTTCCCTTCCCCACAAACAAGGCTAGACAGTCAAACCTGCAAAAAGCAATCAACCGAGGGGAATTAGCACAAAGCTAACTGAATGGAAGCTACAAACAAGAAACCAACAACAACAAGTACAATCAGTCCTTAACTAAACAAGCAACAGATCTCAACAGATCAAACAATCATCTCAAACCAATCCAACCTCTAGAGGAACGGCGGTTCTGCAGAACCTGCAACCGATGCGGGCCAAAGCAAAGGTTTACCGATAGCTATTTGCTACTTGGTACAGTTAATCCCCTTCTGATGCAACAAATGCATAGAAGATCATGAACCGTGCAACCAATAGCAGATAGCCCAGCCCAACACATACGATAGCTGACCCCCTAACCATGTACGCATTTCGTTAACCATACGTACAGGTCTCACCACGTGCACATATCTTTAATCATGTACACTGGCCATACAACAATCCGAAACATACCAATCAGCAAGCAACAATTAACTACCAATGAATAATAGTCAACACAGTCTATCAACACTTATCAGACTAGACAGTCTATCATGGCATATCATGGCAATTCAGACTAGACACTTATCAGACTAGACAGTCTATCAACACTTATAGCAAACGAATATCTCATATCACGCAATCATAAACGTTACCACCATCACCACTCGTGAGTACACTTCCACTCACTCTAGTCCTCGATCCCGTTTGCTCAGTTGTCTAATATCACTAAGTCTTCATAGTTCCTGAGAACACAACAAACCGAAATCATATATATATATATATATATATATTCACATATATATATATATATTTATATCTCAAATGCTCATAAATAGCATATAAATAATTAACATATAATCTCGAACAATCACGCATCAAAACAATCAATCAACCAAACTTCATATTTCTGAAAAGTGGAGGTCGCGCCGCGACCTACCCCAGGGTCGCGCTTTGTAACACCGTAAAACTCAAGCCATTTTTTTTAAAACGCTGCGGAAGAAATTCTCTAATTTCATAATAATATAAACATCCACAAGTACAAAGTACTTTTACAAATCACAACATTCGTTGGTGTTACAAAAGATTATAAAACATGGCTCGTCTCTTCTCAAAATACAATATCAGAGTATTGGTCAAATTCCCCTTTCCACAAACAAAGCTAAATAGCTACTCACAAAAACCTGCAAAAAGCAATCAACCGTGGGGGATTAGCACAAAGCTAAGTGAATGGAAGCTACAGACAAGCACAAAACAATCACTGTTCCCAACGGAACCTCTGAACATCAATCCTCAAGCAATCCGTCAATTCAACAATTTCTTCCATCCCGAGGACCGGCGGTTCTGCTGAATCTACAACCAAAGCTGGCCAAAGCAAAGGTTTACCGATAGCTCCCTGCCGATTGGCACAGTAAACTCCCCTCTAAGCAACAAATGCAACAGAGGGGCTACTATTGTTCAACCAACCGCAAGCAAGCCCAGCTCTTGCATCAGCAGCTGACCCCAACCAGCCCTTACACAGAAGCTGATGTCTTCCGACCCATAACACAGAAGTCGGTTCTCAAACAATCCAAATACTCTTCCAGTCACAATCACAATCAAAACTCTTTTACATAAAACATATATGAACATGTAATTCTCATTTAGCATATAGCAGACTTAACAGTCTATCATGGCTTGACAATCAATCTATCTTCGCATAACAAACTTATCAATCAAATATCTCATGTTCAAATCAACAAGCAATCATTGCATTCAAACAATCCTTCAATCATTCAATTCATAATGTTACCAACGAAACCACCCGTGAGTAAACTTCCACTCACCTCAGTCCTCGAATTACGGGTGCTCAGTTGTCTAATATCAGCGTGTTTGTGGCTTGTCTGAAAACACAGCAACAACCGAATCAGTCTCAAATATATAAATATATCTTTCAACATATATTTATATCTCATAATCATGTAAATAACTTAATTTAATCATATAATTAACAATACAACTTATCCCAAACGAAACACAAACAAAACAAACCGTTATCTCGTTAACAATACAACTTTTCAACTTGTCTCTGGCAATAGCAACCTTGTCATCAGTTATCTAAACTATCTCGGGCCCTGCAAACTGCTTCTCACCAGCCTCTAACCAACACGTCAGAGTACGGAACCAACGGCCGTATAACATTTCGTACGGAGGCATCCCAATACTAGAGTGGTAAGAATTATTACACAGGCACATAACATATCTTCGCGTGTCTGTATGGTTCGTTCAGTCTGACTGTCAGTCTGGGGATGATAAGCAGTAATCAAATTGATTCTTGTCCCCAACTCTCTCTGTAAACTTCTCCAGAAGTTAGAAACAAACCTGGAGTCCGTGTCAGATACAATTAACAATGGTATGCCATGCCTCGCAACAATCTCGTTAACATACAGTTGAGCCAACTTACTCAGAGAAGCCGTCTCACATGTAGCCAGAAAATGAGCGCTATTTGTTAGTCTATCCACGATCACCCATATCATATCATGATTCCTCTGAGTTCGTGGAAGTATAGTCACGAAATCCATCGTTATATGTTCCCACTTCCACTCAAGAATGTCCAACTGCTTTAAAGATCCGTAAGGCTTCTGATGTGCCACATATGTCTTCATAGTAGGCCACCAGTAAAGCACTTTCAAGTCGGTACATTTTAGTGTTTCCTGGGTGTACAGACAGTCTCGACTTGTGTGCTTCAGTTAAAATTAACTTTCTCAATTCTCCATGCATAGGCAGCCACACACGAGAGTAAAGAAATATAAATTGTTTTTGAAATAAAACATTTCGATTGGAAATTTTGTAAATGTCCACACGTGGCGTGCTTCCTATGTGCTGTAAGACCTACCAACGATTTCCTGAAAGGCATGAGTAAAGAAAATGTCAACTAAGAGAGTTGGTGAGGACACCGGTTTTATATGCACAAAATAAAGCTTTAATGCAATAATATTTGTGATGGGGACTTTTGCCCATCGAAAATTATGAAGGAGGAAACTTTCGTCCAACCTACATTTTTGTAAAATTTATTGTGTGCGCAAGGTATTTAAATATACTATGTTGTTTTTCTTTGCTTGAGCCATTACCAATCCTATGACACCTGTGCCCAATTTAGACCTAACGCCTCGTTAGACGTTAGCGGATGGTAAAGTACACCTATAGTTCGTCAACCATAAGTGGGGGGTGTCTACCCCAAATAGCGCTACCTACAATTACCACAGGCTCCCTTGGTGGAGTTAATGGATAATGTCTAGTTTTTGTGGGACTTTCTTGGAAACTCAAGTACATCAAGCATACTACCATAGGGCACAATATTTTGTATAACATTTGTCATAACAATCAATATCTGTAAACAATTTGTATTCATGCTTTCACCCTAAATATTTGAGTAAACATATTTAAAAATGGGGTTGTGAACACTCACATTGATTAGTAGCACGAAGAGTGAGAAAGTCTTAGTGATCCTCTAGTTCCTTGACGCGCTCTTAACCTATTATGTTCACGTCTACCGTAAGATTCCTTTATTGTTTTCTTTGAAGTTGTCATGATGGTGATTGTATTTTTATACATAGTTTTTAATAAAAATAATATTATGTTATATTACACTTTACTATAAATGTGGACTCGCACTTATGTATTTTATATATGTCATGAAAAGTAGACACTCTTTTATGTGTATAAGTATAGTATTTAAAAGATATATGTATACATATATATACGTATATTTTGCTATTTTTAAATAAATAAGTAAATGAATACGTGCATATGATTGATCAAAAATAAGTGGGCATATATGCAATATATTATACTTATATATTCATTTTTAAGAAAATTATACATTTGCTCAACGCATATATATATTTTATGTGAGAAAATAAGTTTTGTATGTATATATGGTTTTAAGTAAACATACACGCTCATGTGTAATATATAGTTTTTAAATAATTTTTGCACACATATATAATATGAGATTTTTAAATAGAGTTTTTCAAGTGATCATGAACCCACATGTATATATAAATATATATATACTAGTGGGGTGTCCGCGCAATGCGACGGTGGCGAATAAAGAGGAGGTTGTGATGAGTTTTGTGCAGAGTAATCATAAAGAGCTAATATGAGTTTGTGAAGATTAATCCTTGCGAGATGAAGATAATATGAGTTTGTGAAGATTCTTTGCGAGATCCACTTTGAAATTAAGAATTAAATTGCTAACTCTGAGTTATTTGTCTTTCAGTTTGTTAAAAGAATTTTGTCGCATGGCTAAATCATGAAGTTACTGATTATATATATGTATGTATATGTGTGTGTAATGTTTAATAGTTCCAATTATTATGTAATTGAGTTAGAATGCAATGTTTATAAATTTCAACTCTTTGACTCTTTCATTTGTTTGGTGTTTATGAAATCTCTTGAACTTGATTTATTGAAAATATGAATTTAGGTGATCTCATGAATCAAAAGTTAATATTAAAAATATATGATTAGACTTAATTCAGTTATAAGTATGGTGATCTCATGAATCAAAAGTTAATATTAAAAATATATGATTAGAAATAATTCACTTATAAGTATTGATTTAAATTCATTAATTGTCGGTTATGTTTTCAATATTTATTTGTTTAAATTCATTAACTGTGAACTTAAAGGATGGGTAAAGGAGGGGTATTTTAGTAAATTTACTTTTCTTAAAATTAAGAGTTTTTTAGGTGGTAAATGCATTATATATATTTACTTTTGGAAAATAATGAAAAGTAGAAGATTATTTTGTTTCACCATCATGATCTTGTATATTTATATGGGCATATATAAATATATATTATTTACTTTTAGTTTTTTTTTGTTCTTGAAGTTCTTGTTTATCACCAACCACTTTCATCATTCTTTTTCACCATAATAATAGTTATAATATAGAGATAAGCACATGCATGTTTTTATTTTTGCCATACAACATTTAGTAGGATAAATCCATACATCAAATGGTAGGATAAAGTCCTTACTTCAATAATGTTAGGATCATAACATGCATGTGTTCATCTACTTATATTGTTGCATTTTTCATTGATCACCAGTTTTTAGTGTGTGATTTACCCTTAGAATACTAAGGTTCATAGATTTACATTGTTAAAGAAAGGAAAAATGATGAATGTGGTGGGTTTTGTTAAGAACAACAAGATTTCAAAGACTAATGTTAGAGATTTGCGATTATACCTTCAAAAAACACCAACAAGTATGAAAAATAGATGGTTCCTCCTTGAACTCCTTTGATCTCTTGAATATGGATTTTAGAGAGAGTATGAGAGTGTAAGGAAATGGGAGAGAGTAAGTTGGTTGAAGGTAGTGTGAAAAATAAAAGAAAGGGGTTGGTATTTATAGGAAAAAAAAGAGTGAGGGGGGGGGGACTTCTATGGGGGGGTGAGGTGGTGATAATGGTTGAGTGTGTAAGTAAGATAAATGATTGTGTTGGGTTGACTTCTATTTTCTTTTGTTTTTTTTTTGTTTATTATGTACAATATATATATATATATATATAATTATATACATGTTTATATATGTATATGTATATAATTGTATTTATTTATTATTATTATTTATTTATTTATTTATTTATTATTTCTTTTATATACATATATATATATATTTGCTTTTGGTGACGGTTGTCACAGTCTCCCCTAGTTAGAGAAATTTCGTCCCGAAAATTACTTTGTACTAACCTTATTAAAGAGGTGAGGATATTTATGTTTCATGTAGTCTTCGCGTTCCCACGTGTATTTGGGTCCGTATCTTGAATTCCATCGAACTTTTAAAATTGGAATTTTGCTTCTCCTAAGCTGTTTGACTTCTCGGTCTAAAATCTCTATCGGTTCCTTTGTGAAACGCAATTGTTCACTGACTTGAACTTCTTCTAATGGTACTACCAATGAGTTGTCGGACAAACATTTCTTGACGTTCGACACATGAAACGTATCGTGAATAGCGCTCAATTCTGCAGGTAGATTGAGTTTATATGTTACTGGACCAATTCTTTTAGTAACCTCAAATGGAGCAACATATCGAGGGCTTAACATTCCTCTCTTTCCAAAACGAATGATTCCTTTCCATGGAGATACTTTCAGAAGTACCTTATCTCCAACTTGGAATTCTAAAGGCTTTATCCTGTTGTCCGCATAGCTTTTCTGATGATCCTGTGCCGCCTTGAGCCCCTCCTTGATGACAGAGATCTTATCGGTAGTCTCTTGGATGATATCAGGCTTGATCAATTATCGATCACCAACTTCTACCCAGCTTAGAGGAGATCGGCACTTACGTCCATACAGTGCTTTATACGGGGCGCACTGTATGCTGGTGTGATAGCTATTATTATATGAAAACTTAACAAAGGGTAGGTGAGTATCCCAACTTCCTCCAAAGTATACCACACATGCTCGTAACATGTCCTTTAAGGTTTGTATGGTTCTTTCCGATTGTCCGTCGGTTTGTGGATGGTAAGACGTACTTAAATCAATCCGAGTACCTAACGCTTTTTGTAGTGATTGCCAAAATCGAGATGTAAATCGGCTATCTCTATCTGAAATTATAGAAATAGGCACGCCATGTCGTGTCACAATCTCGTTAATATATATCTAGGCAAGCCTTTCCATCTTATAATCTTCCCGGATTGGAAGAAAGTGTGCAGACTTAGTAAGTCTATCCACCACAACCCATATAGCATCGTGAGCTTTTGCTGTCCTTGGCAGCTTGGTGATGAAATCCATTGTTATTTGTTCCCATTTCCATTGAGGTATTTCAGGCTGTTGCAGTAACCCAGATGGCTTCTGGTGTTCTGCCTTTACTTTTGCACATGTTAGGCACTTCCCTACGTACGTGGCGATGTCCTTTTTCATGCCCGGTCACCAATAATACTCCTTAAGATCC
The DNA here is from genome assembly GCA_038502395.1 of Dittrichia graveolens. Lineage (NCBI taxonomy): Eukaryota > Viridiplantae > Streptophyta > Magnoliopsida > Asterales > Asteraceae > Dittrichia > Dittrichia graveolens. The sequence continues at coordinate 39,167,425 of JARJIL010000002.1, read as the reverse complement.
TTATACATCTTATCAGCTCCGGGGTGTATGGAGTACCTTGACTGAAGAGCTTCATCCAAAATAGTAGCCCTTATGTTGTTGTATTTTGGAATCCATACTCGGTTCTCGAAATAGCATGCTCCATTAGTCTTGGTTACGAACCTTGACTCCAAGCGGTGACGGACTTCGTCTTGCAAATTCTTCTCCTTTAATGCCTCCTCCTGGCTTACAATAATTTGACTCTTCAAACTGGTTTGAACTAATGCTCCCATTGCTCTAGTCCTAGACGGCTTCACTATTTCTTTCCTACTCAATGCGTCTGCTACTACATTTCCCTTGCCAGGGTGGTACTTGATTTCACAGTCATAGTCGCTGAGTAGCTCAACCCATCTCCTTTGCCTCATGTTGAGCATTTTCTGATCCAAAATGTGTTGGAGACTCTTATGGCCCGTGTAGATTGTACACTTAGTGCGGTACAGGTAATGCCTCTAGATTTTGAGTGCAAACACCACTGCTCCCAGCTCCAAGTCATGAGTAGTGTAGTTCTTCTCATGGACTTTTAGTTGTTTTGATGCATAAGCGATAACTTTATCTCTCTGCATCAGTACACACCCTAGCCCTTGGTGCGACGCGTCACAATAAACAATAAAATTATCTGTTCCATCGGGTAGAGTTAAGACAGGCGCATTGCACAGTTTGAGCTTGAGTGTTTGAAATGCATCTTCTTGTTTTTCTCCCCAGACAAATCTCCTATCTTTCTGAGTTAGAGCAGTTAGCGATTGGGCAATCTTTGAGAAGTTTGCTATGAATCGCGTGTAGTAACCTGCCAACCCAAGAAATTGGCATACTTCGGTTGGTGTTTTTGGCGCTTCCCATTTCTTGATGGCCTCGATTTTCACCGGATCTACCTGAATCCCGTTTTTGTTCACCACATGACCAAGAAAGTGTACTTCGCGAATCAAGAATTCGCACTTAGAGAGTTTTGCGTACAGCTTCTGGTCTTTAAGTAGTGTTAGTACTAATTCCAGATTTCGTTCATGATCCTCCTTGCTTCTTGAATAAATGAGTATGTTGTCAACGAATACGATAACAAATTTATCCAAGTATGGTCTACAGACCCTATTCACCAAATCCATGAAAACGGCTGGAGCGTTGGTTAGCCCGAAAGGCATGACCAAGAACTCGTAATGCCCGTAACGGGTCCTAAAGGCCGTTTTAGGAATATCTTCTTCGCCTACTCGTACTTGATGATATCCTGACTGGAGGTCGATCTTTGAAAAGTAGGTAGCTCCTTGAAGTTGATCGAATAAATCATCAATCCTAGGAAGTGGATATCGATTTTTGATGGTCAACTTGTTAAGCTCTCTATAGTCAATGCACATCCACAACGACCCGTCCTTCTTTTTGACGAAGAGGACTGGAGCTCCTCAAGGCGATGAGCTCGGTTTGATAAATCCCTTGTCAAGCAATTCTTGAAGTTGTGCTGACAATTCTTGCATTTCTGACGGCGCTAACCGATATGGCGCTTTAGCTACCGGCACTGCTCAAGGTACTAAGTCGATGTGAAACTCGACTTGACGGTTTGGTAGTTCCTCGGGAAAGACCTCACAAAAGTTTTGAACTATCGGGATATCTTGGAAGCACTTCTCCTTTGCTTCCTTATTAACGACATGTGCTAAGAGTGCTTCACAACCATTCTTCAAGTATTTTCACATTTTCATGCAAGATACTATTCTCAATTTCTTTCCCGACTTTTCTCCGTATATGACGAGCTTGTCACCTTTCGCCATTGGGATGCGTACGATCTTTTCGTAACAACATATATCCGCTCGGTGTTTGGTAAGCCAGTCCATACTGATGATTACGTCAAAACTTCCTAATTCTATTGGAATTAGATCTATGCCAAATACCTTGTCAGCTAAGTTCAATGCGCAACCCATAATTATATGTTTAACTCTAGTTTCTTGACCGTTGGCAAACTCAATGGTATAGGATTCTTTTTATCTTTTCAGTTTTCAAGTCAAGCTTTGTTTTAAAATCTAATGACTCAAAACTTCTATCTGCTCCTGAGTCAAATAATATTGATGCATAGTGATCATTAAGAAGAAAGGTACTTGCGACAATAATCTACTTAGTTACTAGTGTAATATGGTGAGTGCTTAGTAGATGTTATGCATAGTATTCACACACAATCATGATGCTTAAAAGAAATTTTTATTACACATAGTTCTATTATAACTAACTTGAGTATTCCATCACACATACTTGAATTAGACATAGGTGATCAGACTTTATTTAATTAAAATAAGATAATGGAATTCTCAACTTAGCCACATTAGTAAGATGCTTTATTGTTTAAAGATTTATTTTTGAAAAACATTCGGTTATACTTGGTGTTTCCCCCATAAGGAAAACGACATTCTCTATAACCTTTGTCTCTGATACCAAATCTGTCACACCCCGCTAAAGCGGAAACACGAGGCGTCACAACAAGAGGTCTCATAGCACAAGCTAATAGGTAATTCCCAATCATAACCGATGAACTTGAAATTTAAAAGGAGGTACGAGAATCCAATACATATTATAGAAATATAAATTGTTTTTGAAATAAACATTTCGATTGGAAATTTTGTAAAGTCCACACGTGGCATGCTTCCTATGTGCTGTAAGACCTACCGACGATTTCCTGAAAGGCATGAGTAAAGAAAAGATCAACTACGAGAGTTGGTGAGAACACAGGTTTTATATGCACAAAATAAAGCTTTAACGCAATAATATTTATGATGGGGACTTTTTGGTTGACGAACTATATGTGTACTTTACCATCCGCTAACGTCTAACGAGACGTTAGGTCTAAATTGGGCACAAGTGTCATAGGATTGGTAATGGCTAAAGCAAAGAAAAACATCATAGTATATTTAAATACCTTGCGCACACAATAAATTTTACAAAAATGTAGGTTGGACGAAAGTTTCCTCCTTTATAAATTTCGATGGGTAAGTGGGGGGTGTCTACCCCAAATAACGCTACCTACAATTACCACAGGCTCCCTTGGTGGAGTTATTGGATAATGTCTAGTTTTTGCGGGACTTTCTTGGAAACTCAAGTACATCAAGCATACTACGATAGGGCACAATATTTTGTATAACATTTGTCATAACAATCAATATTTGTAAACAATTTGTATTCATGCTTTCGCCCCAAATATTTGAGTAAACATATTTAAAAATGGGGTTGTGAACAATCACATTGATTAGTAGCACGAAGAGTGAGAAAGTCTTAGTGATCCTCTATTTCTTGACGCGCTCTTAACCTATTAAGTTCACGTCTACCGTAAGGTTCCTTTATTGTTTTCTTTGAAGTTGTCATGATGGTGATTGTATTTTTATACATAGTTTTTAATAAAAATAATATTATGTTATATTATGCTATACTATAAATGTGGGCTCGCACTTATGTATTTTATTTATGTCATGAAAAGTAGACACTCTTTTATGTGTATAAGTATAGTATTTAAAAGATATATGTATACATATATATACGTATATTTTGCTATTTTTAAATAAATAAGTAAATGAATGTGTGCATATGATTGTTCAAAAATAAGTGGGCATATATGCAATATATTATACTTATATATTCATTTTTAAGAAAATTATATATTTGCTCAACGCATATATATAATTTATGTGAGAAAATAAGTTTTGTATGTATATATGATATTTAAGTTAACATACACGCTCGTGTGTAATATATAATTTTTGAATAATTTTTGCACACATATATAATATGAGATTTCTAAATAGAGTTTTTCAAGTGATCATGAACCCATATGTATATATATATATATTAAAAATAGGTAAGTTTATATGCATGTAGTACATATATCTATAAATAAGGATGCATATTTGCATGAATTCATGATTATATATATTTACTTTTGGAAAATAATGAAAAGTAGAAGATTATTTTGTTTCACCATCATGATCTTGTATATTTATATGGGCATATATAAATATATATTATGTACTTTTTGTTTTTTTTTGTTCTCGAAGTTCTTGTTTATCACCAACCACTTTCATTATTCTTTTTCACCATAATAATAGTTATAATATAGAGATAAGCACATGCATGTTTTTATTTTTTCCATACAACATTTGGAAGGATAAATCCATACATCAAATGGTAGGATAAAGTCCTTACTTCAATAATGTTAGGATCATAACATGCATGTGTTCATCTACTTATATTGTTGCATTTTTCATTGATCACCACTTTTTAGTGTGTGATTTACCCTTAGAATACTAAGGTTCATAGATTTACATTGTTAAAGAAAGCGAAAAGGATGAATGTGGTGGGTTTTGTTAATAACAACAAGATTCAAAGAGTAGTGTTAGAGATTGGTGATTATACCTTCAAAAGACACCAACAAGTATGAAAAAGAGATGGTTCCTCCTTGAACTCCTTTGATCTCTTGAAGATGGATTTTAGAGAGAGTATGAGAGTGTAAGGAAATGGGAGAGAGTAAGTTGGTTTAAGGTAGTGTGAAAAATGAAAGAAATGGTTGGTATTTATAGAAAAAAAAGAGAGTGAGGGGGGGAGGGGGGAGGTGGTGATAATGGTTGAGTGTGTAAGTAAGATAAATGATTGTGTTGGGTTGACTTCTATTTTCTTTTTTTTTCTTTTTTTTTGTTTATTATATACAATATATATAATTATATACATGTTTATATATATATATGTATATAATTTTATTTATTATATATATATATATAGGGATGAGATCAAATAAAAAGGAAATTAAAATAAAAAGGGGTAAGATGGATGATTAATGATAATTTTTTAGTATATACATCAACTGAGAATTGTTAGCTTATCATCTTTATTAATTAAAACTAGTTGTTCATTGATTTCTTTTTAATGAATCCAACATATTCATCACTTTTTAGATGAAACATTTTGTTCATCAACAAATTATTCCAAAATTTTAATTTCAAAATCTGTATTTGAAAATCTCTTTTGCTCTGTAAAAAGTGATGAATATGTTGAATTCATAAAAAATAAATCGATAAAAAACTAGTTTTAATCAATAAAAATGATTTTTATTGTTGTCTGAAACCCTTTTTACTTGATCTCTACCCTATATATATATATATATATATTTGCTTTCGGTGACCGTTATCACACAACTGTTCAGACTTCAGTCTATCCACTAAGTCAGATACAATCTACATACGCATAAACTGGATAGAACTTCCCGCTCCCTTGCGGCTTAAGGCATCTTCTACCACATTCGCTTTCCCATGGTGGTATATGATCTCGCAATCATAATCTTTTATCAACTCCACCCATCATCTATGTCTCATGTTCAACTCTTTCTGTGTAAATACGTATTGTAAGCTCTTATGATCGGTACAAATCACGCACTTGGTACTTGATATCGTCAAATTTAGATATATATTTTAAGCGATATTTGTTTTATTTTAGTCTGTTATTGTTCGTAAATAAGTAAAAGACACTTAATCATCATCATTTATAGAATTACAGGTTAAAAAGGCGGAATATGAGAAGTTTTGATCAAAAAAGGGAAGGAACCGAAGAAATAAGATAAACTGTCCGCGCCGACACACCTCCACTGTTTTGATCATATCTCACTCATACGAACTCGGATTGAGGTGATTCAAAAGGCCACGTAAACTAGACTCAGATGGCTACAAAATCACTTTATGGTTAAAGTCTGAAAAAGCGATGTCGCGGCGCGACAGATCTTTTCAAGATAAGGTCCAAAAGCTCGCCACGTGTCATTGCGGCGCGACAATTGCTTGAGTCGCGGCGCGACGCATCAGATCACGTCAGAATTCAATTTTTAAAAGAGTTTTGGATCGCGTGAAACTCACCCGTCGCAACACGACACTTACCCGTCGCGGCACGACGCCTTGTTTTTAGTTTTCTATATAAACGAAGGTCCAGATCTATTTTGGGAGAACCACCCAACTTATACTACCCAAATACTTCCAAATCACGTCTAAAAGTCATTCCAGGAGTTGTGGAGCTTAATTTGAAGAATTGGAGCTTATTTTGAAGATTAAAGTGGCTAGGAGGCTTGCTTATTACGGTTTTATCATTCTTTTCTTTGTTCTCATGTTTATTTATGATTTCCAGAAGCTTGATATAACTGTTATTGGCTAGTTTTCCTCTTTTCCTCCCTAAAGGAGATGAAACTTTGTAAATATGTTTGATTTCCATTGATTAGAACATGTTTTCATCTCATAATTTGTCTTATAAGCTCACCAATGATTCATATGTGTTAAAGATCTGTTTTTTGATTATTTACATTCTGAGTTTATAAAAATTAGAGGACCAATCTATTTTTATAACTTTTATCATGATTAATTAGGATCAATAATTAATCTTGACTAGTGATTGATCATATCCTAGGCTTAGATAATCAAGAATGGAACTTTAATGTGTATGCTTGGCATGTAATGACCTTTATTTGTCAATTTAACAATTTAAAAACCAAAATAATTGTTAAAGGTTGAGTCTTGTTTGACACAAACTTAAACGCGTCTAGTTATGTATTTAAACGATTTCTTGACCATATAATTGAATAAATGCATGATTATAAGGCTAGAACTCGGACCAAGAGTTTATCCATTATAGAAATCGGTATGAGATGAAACAAATGTTCATTGCATGATTAATTGGAAATTAAATATTTTAAAAAAGTAGAAATCGAATCTAGGGAGGGAAAGCTTTAATTTGATAAGTTTAATCCATAAAAATCTTTGCTTTTGCTCTCTTTGGTTTGCTTTTGAGTGTTTGCTAGTGTTAGGAGTGATTTTAGATAATAAAGTTTGAATCTTTATTGATAAGATTCTAAATTCCCCATTTTTAGTTGTTTTAATTAGTTTAATATTTGATTAGTATAGTTATATTAAAAATCATACCCGTTCCCCTTGTGTTCGACACCCGTACTTATTTACTATACTACGATACGATTAGGTTCTCTCGCCTATTTATGATGTAGTCGTGCTAAATAATTCGGATTTTATAAATTTAAAACTGGTACGTTACACGCACATCAAGTTTTTGGCGCCGCTGCCGGGGAACGGTTTTATTTTGGTATAACTTGACTAATTCTTTATTAAACGATCCTTCCCGCGAGTTTTGGCTCAAAAGGAAGTTACTTTTCATATTTTAGTATTTTCTACCTATCCTAGTCGTTTCTCGTGCTTTTCCAAGTTTTGTTCGATGTCTCTTTTGTGAATATGTATTGGCCCGAGGATCATCCGATTTGTTGGGATTCCTTCCTTAAAGATTTGTTGAATGAATTTTACGACGATGGCATCGAACGGGATGAGGAACCAGAAGACCATTCAAAGGATGAACCGTTGACCCTCGTTCAATCAACACCCACATTAGGTTTAGAACCAAAACCCGTATGGGGACCCTCCCTTCTTGAGAGAGAAGACGTGGAGAATTGTGCAGATGAAATCTTGGACTATCTGGAATTTCTACTCTTCGAGGAGGACGCTCCGAAATTAGAAAAGGAAGTAACCACGAAATCGAGTGAGGAGTTGGAGTCGCATTATGGAATCCCTTTGGCGCTCGGAATTTTGTGGGGTACTTCAAGTGTAGAAAAGGATCAGGCAGATAACTTAGACAACATCGGGAGCCGGTTGGAGTCTTTGCTTGAGTCACAACCGAGTTCACAGTCATGGGGAGGAACCAAGATTCAGAACGCAGGAGAGATGTTTGTGGCGATCGAGAAGGTGTAGTGGAACGCGGTTCTAGCTTCAGCATTCGGAATTGGTAACAAATATACATCACCCGGTAGGTATAAATATTACCACCCGCACTTGATTGCGAGTGTGGGGTCATTCGTTCTAAGTCACAAGAAATAAATCCGGAGTCAAGCTAGAGACTCAGACAAAAACAAGCGCTTCTCGGGAGGCAACCCATGTTTAGTTTAGGTTTTCCTTTCTTATTTATTTTTGTATTTGTGTCCTTTTTGTTCAACTTTGTGGGTGTGTTGACTAGAAACCCTCACGAGACTACAACTCGTTCACTCGGGCTACCGAGGGGTTTAAAGGCTTGTTGCATACGCTAAATGCAACCATGATTCCTACGAAAGTTAGTTAGGTTTTTCTTTTTGTTTTTTGTTTTAGTGAGTCCTAGCCTAGATAATTCTTCATATATGCTTCTGGAATCCTTCATATAAAATCACATTCAGACATTACTATCATTTGATGTTTATATTTTTGTGTGTCTGACGACTTGCTTTAAGTGATTTATATTTCAATTATGTTTTTTAAGTTGTGGACTACGCGCGTATATGCTGACATCTATCTGCTCCGTTCGCCTAATAATACCCAGGGAGTTTTTCTAACCTTTTTCTACCTTGTGTTATCTTTTATTTTATGTACAATGGGGATATTGTACAATTTAAGCGTGAGGTAGGGGGTTAGAAAATATTTCCTCGCTTGATCTTCATTTGTCCTCGTGTTAAATTATTATTTTATTTGGGCGTTAAATTTAAAATTTTTAATATCATTCAAGTTAAAAGTTAGATTTTATTTTAGAATGTCAAGGTTGTTGACTTTTAAACAATTCATAGTTATATCTAGCTTTTATATATAGTACTTGTGGCTTTTCGTCAATTCCTTAGAAATTTGAGTTTATAGAAATCAAACTTTAATTTTTGAATTGCTTGAATAAAATATAAGGTTAAGCCCTTTTTGAGTCTAAGCTTGACAAAAATAGACTAAGTTAAATTTTCAATTTTTATAAACATATGTTTAAAAAAGAAAAAAAGTGAAAAAAGCCAATGTGCAAAAAATGAAAAATATATGCAAAAGTGCTAGAAAAATATATAAGTCAAATACATGGCCTTTAGAACTCGAATTAGTAAACTCTGAGGGGTGTTCTACACCTAGCCACCTAAAGACAACAAGTTTGGGATCGGTTGAGTTAAGGATTAGCTACATGGGTTCCATAGAAAGTCATAGACTTATAAAAAAGAGCTGAAAAGATGAAAAACATATGTGAAAATAAAGTTGGAAATCTGCAATAAGTCTTGAGGTCAGGGGATTTTAAAGGGGTAAATTAACCAAATTAAATATAAATGCAATTCTTAAGTTAAGGTTTGGATATGTATAAATGAAAAATTATTTGGGATGGTTGAAAAGTAAATATGGATCAAATCGTGAGTATGTGCATAATTCTAAGTATATCAAATGTTTTGTTTTTAATCAACCTTTTTGACATTTGTAAGTGATATTTAATTTTTCAAAGAGTGGTATTGATTATTTAAGATTTATAGCCTGGATAGAGTTGTGATTTGTTTGGGGACAAACAAAGTTCAATTGTGGGGTATTTTGATATCGTCAAATTTAGATATATATTTTAAGCGATATTTGTTTTATTTTAGCATGTTATTGTTCGTAAATAAGTAAAAGACACTTATCATCATTTATTGAATTACAGGTTAAAAAGGCGGAATATGAGAAGTTTTGATCAAAAAAGGGAAGGAACCGAAGAAATAAGAAAAACTATCCGCGCCGACACACCTCTACTGTTTTGATCATATCTCACTCATACAAACTCGGATTGAGATGATTCAAAAAGCCACGTAAACTAGACTCAGAGGGCTACAAAATCACTTTTATGATCAAAGTCTGAAAAAGCGATGTCGCGGCGCGACACCTTCAAGAATCGCGGCGCGACAGAGCTGTTCAAGATAAGGTCCAAAAGCTCGCCACGTGTCATCGCGGCGTGACAGTTGCTTGGGTCGCGGCGCGACGCGTCAGATCACGTCAGAATTCAATTTTTAAAAGAGTTTTGGATCGCGTCAAACTCACCCGTCGCGGCGCGACGCCCCTGTTTTTAGTTTTTTATATAAACGAAGGTCCAGATCGATTTTGGGAGAACCACCCAACTTATACTACCCAAATAGTTCCAAATCACGTCTAAAAGTCATTCCAGGAGCTGTGGAGCTTAATTTGAAGGATTGGAGCTTATTTTGAAGATTAAAGTGGCTAGGAGGCTTGCTTATTACGGTATTATCATTCTTTTCTTTGTTCTCATGTTTATTTATGATTTCCAGAAGCTTGATATGACTGTTATTTGCTAGTTTTCCTCTTTTCCTCCCTAGAGGAGATGAAACTTTGTAAATATGTTTGATTTCCATTGATTAGAACATGTTTTCTTCTCATAATTTGTCTTATAAGCTCACCAATGATTCATATGTGTTAAACATCTGTTTTTTGATTATTTACATTCTGAGTTTATAAAAATTAGAGGACCAATCTATTTTTATAGCTTTTATCATGAGTAATTAGGATCAATAATTAATCTTGACTAGTGATTGATCATATCCTATGCTTAGATAATCAAGAATGGAACTTTAATGTGTATGCTTGGCATGTAATGACCTTTATTTGTCAATTTAACAATTTAATAACCAAAATAATTGTTAAAGGTTGAGTCTTGTTTGGCACGAACTTAAACGCGTCTAGTTATGTATTTAAACGATTTCTTGACCATATAATTGAATAAATGCATGATTATAAGGCTAGAACTCGGACCAAGAGTTTATCTATTATAGAAATCGGTATGAGATGAAACAAATGTTCATTGCACGATTAATTGGAAATTATATGTTTTAAAAAAGTAGAAATCGAATCTAGGGAGGGAAAGCTTTAATTTGATAAGTTTAATCCATAAAAATCTTTGCTTTTGCTCTCTTTGGTTTGCTTTTGATTGTTTGCTAGTGTTAGGAGTGATTTTAGATAATAAAGTTTGAATCTTTATTGATAAGATTCTAAATTCCCCATTTTTAGTTGTTTTAATTAGTTTAATATTTGATTAGTATAGTTATATTAAAAATCATACCCGTTCCCCTTGTGTTCGACACCCGTACTTATTTACTATACTACGATACGATTAGGTTCTCTCGCCTATTTATGATGTAGTCGTGCTAAATAATTCGGATTTTATAAATTTAAAACTGGTACGTTACACGCACATCAAGTTTTTGGCGCCGCTGCCGGGGAACGGTTTTATTTTGGTATAACTTGACTAATTCTTTATTAAACGATCCTTCCCCCGAGTTTTGGCTCAAAAGGAAGTTACTTTTCATATTTTAGTATTTTCTACCTATCCTAGTCGTTTCTCGCGCTTTTCCAAGTTTTGTTCGATGTCTCTTTTGTGAATATGTATTGGCCCGAGGATCATCCGATCTGTTGGGATTCCTTCCTTAAAGATTTGTTGAATGAATTTTACGACGATGGCATCGAACGTGATGATTACGATTTTATCCCAAAAGATGACGAGGATGACCACCCGATTGGCTGTCCTGATGAACCACATGTTAGTCCTGAACCGTACAATTCAGACGACTCCGATTTTGATGATAGTATACATTTTGAGCCTTGTGTGGATGTGGAGTCGAGAGAAGATGCTAAGTCTGATGGAGATGTTCTGGAGTGTCTCGCTGACCTGCTTGAGGAACCAGAAGACCATTCAAAGGATGAACCGTTGACCCTCGTTCAATCAACACCCACATTAGGTTTGGAACCAAAACCCGTATGGGGACCATCCCTTCTTGAAAGAGAAGACGTGGAGAATTGTGCAGATGAAATCTTGGACTATCTGGAATTTCTACTCTTCGAGGAGGACGCTCCGAAATCAGAAAAGGAGGTAACCACGAAATCGAGTGAGGAGTTGGAGTCGCATTATGGAATCCCTTTGGCGCCCGGAATTTTGTGGGGTACTTCAAGTGCAGTAAAGGACCAGGCAGATAACTTAGACAACATCGGGAGCCGGTTGGAGTCTTTGCTTGAGTCACAACCGAGTTCACAGTCATGGGGAGGAACCAAGATTCAGAACGCAGGAGAGATGTTTGTGGAGATCGAGAAGGTGCAGTGGTACGCGGTTCTAGCTTCAGCATTCGGAATTGGTAACAAATATACATCACCCGGTAGGTATAAATATTACCACCCGCACTTGATTGCGAGTGTGGGGTCATTCGTTCTAAGTCACAAGAAATAAATCCGGAGTCAAGCTAGAGACTCAGACAAAAACAAGCGCTTCTCGGGAGGCAACCCGTGTTTAGTTTAGGTTTTCCTTTCTTATTTATTTTTGTATTTGTGTCCTTTTTGTTCAACTTTGTGAGTGTGTTGACTAGAAACCCTCACGAGACTACAACTCGTCCACTCGGGCTACCGAGGGGTTTAAAGGATTGTTGCATACGCTAAATGCAACCGTGATTCCTACGAAAGTGAGTTAGGTTTTTCTTTTTGTTTTTTGTTTTAGGGAGTCCTAGCCTAGATAATTCTTCATATATGCTTCTGGAATCCTTCATATAAAATCACATTCAGACATTACTATCATTTGATGTTTATATTTTTGTGTGTCTGACGACTTCCTTTAAGTGATTTATATTTCAATTATGGTTTTTAAGTTGTGGACTATGCGCGTATATACTGACATCTATCTGCTCCGTTCGCCTAATAAGACTCAGGGAGTTTTTCTAACCTTTTTCTACCTTGTGTTATCTTTTATTTTATGTACAATGGGAAATTGTACAATTTAAGCGTGGGGTAGGGGGTTAGAAAATATTTCCTCGCTTGAACTTCATTTGTCCTCGTGTTAAATTATTATTTTATTTGGGCGTTAAATTTAAAATTTTTAATATCATTCCAGTTAAAAGTTGGATTTTATTTTAGAATGTCAAGGTTGTTGACTTTTAAACAATTCATAGTTATATCTAGCTTTTATGTATTGTACTTGTGGCTTTTCGTCAATTCCTTAGAAATTTGAGTTTATAGAAATCAAACTTTAATTTTTGAATTGCTTCAATAAAATATAAGGTTAAGCCCTTTTTGAGTCTAAACTTGACAAAAATAGACTGAGTTGAATTTTCAATTTTTATAAACATATGTTTAAAAAAGAAAAAAGTGAAAAAAGCAAATGTGCAAAAAATGAAAAATATATGCAAAAGTGCTAGAAAAATATATAAGTCAAATACATGGCCTTTAGAACTCGAATTAGTAAACTCTGAGGGGTGTTCTACACCTAGCCACCTAAAGCCAACTGGTTTGGGATCGGTTGAGTTGAGGATTAGCTACATGGGTTCCATAGAAAGTCATAGACTTATAAAAAAGAGCTGAAAAGATGAAAAACATATGTGAAAATAAAGTTAGAAATCTGCAATAAGTCTTGAGGTCAGGGGATTTTAAAGGGGTAAATTAACCAAATTAAATATAAATGCAATTCTTAAGTTAAGGTTTGGATATGTATAAATGAAAAAATTATTTGGGATGGTTGAAAAGTAAATATGGATCAAATCGTGAGTATGTGCATAATGCTAAGTATATCAAATGTTTTGATTTTAATCAATTTTTTTAACATTTGTAAGTGATATTTAATTTTTCAAAGAGTGGTATTGATTATTTAAGATTTATAGCCTGGATAGAGTTGTGATTTGCTTGGGGAAAAACAAAGTTCAAGTGTGGGGTATTTTGATATCGTCAAATTTAGATATATATTTTAAGCGATATTTGTTTTATTTTAGCCTGTTATTGTTCGTAAATAAGTAAAAGACACTTAATTATCATCATTTATTGAATTACAGGTTAAAAAGGCGGAATATGAGAAGTTTTGATCAAAAAAGGGAAGGAACCGAAGAAATAAGAAAAATTATCCGCGCCGACACACCTCCACTGTTTTGATCATATCTCACTCATACAAACTCGGATTGAGATGTTTCAAAAGGCCACGTAAACTAGACTCAGAGGGCTACAAAATCACTTTTATGATCAAAGTCTGAAAAAGCAATGTCACGGCGCGACACCTTCAATAATCGCGGCGTGACAGAGCTGTTCAAGATAAGGTCCAAAAGCTCGCCACGTGTCATCGCGGCGCGACAGTTGCTTAGGCCGTGGCGCGACGCGTCAGATCACGTCAGAATTCAATTTTTAAAAGAGTTTTGGATCGCGTCAAACTCACCCGTCGCGACGCGACACTTACCCGTCGCGGCGCGACGCCTCTGTTTTTAGTTTTCTATATAAACGAAGGTCCAGATTGATTTTGGGAGAACCACCCAACTTATACTACCCAAATAGTTCCAAATCACGTCTAAAAGTCATTCCAGGAGCTGTGGAGCTTAATTCGAAGGATTGGAGCTTATTTTGAAGATTAAAGTGGCTAGGAGGCTTGCTTATTACGGTTTTATCATTCTTTTCTTTGTTCTCATGTTTATTTATGATTTCCAGAAGCTTGATATGACTGTTATTGGCTAGTTTTCCTCTTTTCCTCCCTAGAGGAGATGAAACTTTGTAAATATGTTTGATTTTCATTGATTAGAACATGTTTTCTTCTCATTATTTGTCTTATAAGCTCACCAATGATTCATATGTGTTAAAGATCTGTTTTTTGATTATTTACATTCTGAGTTTATTAAAATTAGAGGACCAATCTATTTTTATAGCTTTTATCATGATTAATTAGGATCAATAATTAATCTTGACTAGTGATTGATCATATCCTAGGCTTAGATAATCAAGAATGGAACTTTAATGTGTATGCTTGGCATGTAATGACCTTTATTTGTCAATTTAACAATTTAATAACCAAAATAATTGTTAAATGTTGAGTCTTGTTTGGCACGAACTTAAACGCGTCTAGTTATGTATTTAAACGATTTCTTGACCATATAATTGAATAAATGCATGATTATAAGGCTAGAACTCGGACCAAGAGTTTATCCATTATAGAAATCGGTATGAGATGAAACAAATGTTCATTGCACGATTAATTGGAAATTAAATGTTTTAAAAAAGTAGAAATCGAATCTAGGGAGGGAAAGCTTTAATTTGATAAGTTTAATCCATAAAAATCTTTGCTTTTGCTCTCTTTGGTTTGCTTTTGATTGTTTGCTAGTGTTAGGAGTGATTTTAGATAATAAAGTTTGAATCTTTATTGATAAGATTCTAAATTCCCCCTTTTTAGTTGTTTTAATTAGTTTAATATTGATTAGTATAGTTATATTAAAAATCATACCCGTTCCCCTTGTGTTCGACACCCGTACTTATTTACTATAATACGATACGATTAGGTTCTCTCGCCTATTTATGTTGTAGTCGTGTTAAATAATTCGGATTTTATAAATTTAAAACTGGTACGTTACACGCACATCAGTACCATACAGGTAGTGTCTCCACAGCATAAGGGCAAATACAACTGCTGCCAGCTCCAAATCATGTGACGGATAATTCTTTTCATGTGGTTTCAACTGTCTCGAAGCATACACAATCACCCGATCCCTCTGCATAAGTACACAGCCCAATCCAGCAAACGACGCATCACAATAGACAATGAAATCATCTGATCCACTTGGCAATGCAATAATGGGGGCTTGACATAACAACTGCTTTAAAGTCTGGAAGGCTTTATCCTGTTTACTACCCCATACAAACTTCACATCCTTCCGAGTTAACTTAGTCAACGGACCCGCAATCTTGGAGAAGTCTTTAATAAACCTGCGGTAATACCCGGCCAAACCAAGAAACTCTTAACCTTAGACGGTGTCTTTTGGAAATTCCAGTTCATAACTGCTTCAACTTTCGAATGATCCACTTTTACTCCCTCGTTACAGATCACATGCCCCAAGAATGTACTTCTGTCAACCAGAATTCGCATTTTGAGAACTTGGCAAACATATGTTCTTTCTTCAGAGTCTCCAGAACCTGTCTCAAATGCTGTTCGTGTTCCATCTCAGTATTTGAATAGATCAGAATATCATCAATGAAGACTATCACAAAATTATCCAAGAATGGTCGACAGACCCTGTTCATTAAATCCATAAAGATCGCAGGTGCATTAGTTAAGCCGAACGGCATAACCAAGAACTCGTAGTGCCCATAGCGCATACGAAAGGCTGTCTTTGACACATCTTCGTCTGAAACACGCACCTGATGATAACCTGATCTCAAATCAATCTTAGAAAAGAACGAAGCTCCCTGTAGTTGATCAAACAAATCATCAATTCTTGGCAACAGATACTTGTTCTTTATCGTTCTAGTGTTTAATTCCCGGTAATCGATACACATACGCAATGTACCGTCTTTCTTCTTCACAAACAGAACCGGTGCACCTCACGAAGATGAACTTGGACGGATGAAGCCTTTGTCAAATAGATCCTGATCTGTGTCATCATCTCCTGAATTTCTGAAGGTGCCAACCTGTACGGAGCTTTTGCTACTGGTCGGGAACCAGGAATCAAATCTATCTTGAACTCTACCTCACGAACTGGAGTTAGTCCTGCTAATTCCTCTCGAAGCACCTCCGGGTATTCCGTTACCACCCGGATGTCGTTCATTGTCTGCTTCTCTTTCTTTCCGTCAATTACATACGCCAAGTACGATTCGTAACCTTTATCCAACGCCGTTTTAGCTTTTAAACACGAGATAATCGGAATCACGGACCCAACCTTCTCAACCCTTGCTACTACCCGTGTGATATCCGCTAATGGAAATGAGATCAACTTCTTGTGGCACTTGATACTAGTTTGATTCAGACTCAGCCAATCCATCCCGAGCACCACATCAAACCTAGACAATGGCATTACAAGAAAATAAACAGGAAAACATGTACCGTTTATGTCAATTTTAGCTCCATCCACGGCAGTCGTGACTGGAACCATCATACCATCAGCTACCTCTATCTCTAAAGCTGTAGAAAGTTCAATTACAGGCACATTTAACCTACCACAGAATTCTACAGATACAAATGAGCGATTTTCCCCTGAGTCAAATAATACTCTAGCAGGAGTAGAGTTTATCAAAAACATACCGGTTATAACATCATCTGTGGTAGTAGCATCATCCACAGTCATCTTGAAGGCCCGACCCGCAGTAGTGGGTGGGTTCTTCCTATTCTGACCAGCTGAAGATGATCCCCCAGCTCCTCCCCCTCCCGACCCCGACCCTATTTTCTTGCTCAGCGGGCAGTCACCAACCCTATGCCCCTCCTTTTGGCATTTCTAGCAGACACTCCTCGGTAGTCTGCAATTTTTCAGGTCATGGCCAAACTGGCTACACTTTACACATCGCATTGGCTGGGGCGTACACTGCCCATGGTGATAGGATTTGCACCTGTTACACCAAGGTGCCCTCTGAGTAGACCCACCTGAAGTAGGCCTCCTATTCTGCTCCCCTTGTCTACTTCCTCTACCTGACCTCCTTGCCTCTGCTGGGTGTTGTAGTGGTCAAACCTTGACTTTTGATGAGAAATCCTCTCCCCGCTCAGTCTGTTCCTTGCAATGATATCCCCTTCAGCCAATTTGGCTAAAGTGAAGGCCTGGGATAGTGTGGTAGCCCACCTAGTGGCACTGCGGAGATCCGGATGCTGAAGGTTTCTCATGCACATCACAAACCCAAGCACAACGGAAGCAAGAAGTAAAAACAAGTTTATTTCGGGTTTACAAAGCACATGCACAAGAAACACTTTGTGAGATCTAGCTACAAAACATGATAGCAACAAGAGAAACCAGAAAATGAGACCATACCCTTGATGTCTCTGGTGGTGGTAATGTTGTAGATGCAATACTTGAATTCCAAGACGAGTTCCTCTATTGATATCCACACAAAGCTCTTCGTGAATCGCCTTTGCTAAAGCTTGAACCACAATTGTAACACCGTATTTTCAACCCAAAAAATTTTCATTTTAATTTACACTGCGGAAGCGTTCATAAACATGAAAGTATTTGCAACCAAACTTATATCACTGTTTAAATATTAGTATTACAAAACACGGCTCGTCACAAATAATCTATTAGAGTCCTAGGTGATTACTCCCCAAGCTAACCACTCTTAGCCGAGCCGCTAACTTACCAAAACCTGAAAAAAAGTGAGAGGTGGTGGATTAGCACAAAGCTAAATGAATGGAGTACAATCACAACAGATATATCAGCCTGAACCGCATGATATCAACAACCATAAATAAGCACCCTGGGAAGTCCGGCGGTAATGCAGGAACCTACAACCAATGTTGGCCAAAGCAAAGGTTTACCGATAGTCCATTTTCTATTCTCACATAGTATCATCCTCTGGTAGCAACATATGCATCCCAAGGTCCTAATACTACTTAGCCAATAGCAAATGAACCCAGCCCATAAGCCCAGTCGAAAACTGACTTCCCTTCCAACATGTATATATAGCACAGATGCAACAATTAACATTCACAATTAATCAATCTTCTACTAAGCATCAAACCATCAATAGTTGCAACCTTGGCACCCACAATCGGATTTCATAATTAGAATCCAACATCGGATTCAAACCATCGGATTTGAGATCATCGGATTTCAACATAAGTTCCGGATTTATGAGTATCGGTATTCCAATTCTCGAATTTCCATCAACTCTTCCACAATCCCCCACCTTCATCCTTTCAAGAATCCGACAACTTCAAACATTTTATAATTCCCATTTCCAGATCATACAATTCATATGCAAGTTTATACAAACACATGTAAACATGTTAAAACATGCAAGCATGCATCAAGAACACCTTTTAACACCAAGAATACCAAATCCGATAACCTCATAAGATGTTCATATCAAAACCATAGCGTGCTTATAACAATCAATAACATGTTAACAAGAATCAATAAGAATCAACAAACCTTGTTAGCTTGAATCACAAATTCACAATCACCAACAAAATCCGATTGTTCTCTTTCTTCTTTCTCTCTTGGTTTACACACAAATTTCACACACATAAGCAAACTTCAAAGTGAAGGAATAAACTCTAAACCCACGTATTTATGTGTATGGAAGTTGTAAGCAGGAGGTGTCACTCCTTAAATTCCTTAATTGCATGCACACACACAATTACAACCGTACACACACACACACACACATATATATATATATATAAAACTAACACAATAATATATATGTCACGTGATTAAATATTAAACAATTAATTAATCACGTATTAACGCACCAAAGTCTACGTGTCTACTAGGCCCAATCTCAGGATGTTACAAATCCTCCCCCCTTAAACTGGATTCCGTCCTCGGAATCTATTCATTAACAAACAACTGCGGGTAACGAGCTTTCATGTTGGCCTCGGTTTCCCACGTCAAGTCTGAACCCAAACTGTGTTTCCACTTAACAAGAACCATCGGAATCTGTTTCTTTTGCAATTTCGTCACTTTCCGATATAATAGTTCAATGGGTTCTTCTACCAACCTCTTGCTGGAATCCACTTTAAGATCATGTAGAGGTAGAATCTGACTCTCATCCTCAACTCTACATTTTCGCAAGTAACAAACGTTGAAGGTATTGTGAATACCTGACAATTCTGCTGGAATATCAAGAGTAACCGTCTTATCATTAACCACTCGTTAGACACGAAACAGACCAATATAACGAGGAGCCAACTTCCCTCGCTTCCCAAAACGGATAATCCCCTTCCACGGAGAAACCTTAAGATAAACCAATTCCCCTTCAACAAACACAACAGACATACGACGTGGATCAGCATACATCTTTTGTCGATCCCTCGCAACTTTTAACTTTTCTTGCGCAATAGCTACTTTATCTGCGGTGATCTTCACAATATCAGGCCCTTCATACTGTTTCTCACCCGCCTCTAACCAACACGTAGGAGTACAGCAGCGACGACCATATAAAATCTCATAAGGCGGCATACCGATACTCGAATGATAAGAATTGTTGTATGCGAATTCAATCAACGGCAGATGGGAATCCCAAGAACCTCCATATTCTAACACGCATGCCCCCAGCATATCCTCAAGTGTTTGAATAGTTTGCTCAGATTTCCTGTCTGTCCGAGGATGGTAAGCTGTACTCAGATTCACACGTGTACCCAACTCCCGCTGTAAACTGTTCCAGAACTTTGACACAAACCTAGAATCTCTATCTGACACGATCGAAAGCGGTATACCATGTGAGGAAACAACTTCATCTATATACAACTGAGCTAACTTACTGAGTGATGCTGTCTCACTAATAGCCAAGAAGTTAGCACTCTTGGTCAATCTGTCAACGATCACCGAAATCATATCATTATTCCTCTGTGTACGTGGAAGTTTGGTTACAAAATCCATCAATATGTGCTCCCTCTTCCACTATGGAATCTTTAACTCTTTCAGTGATCCATAGGGTTTCTGGTGCTCCGCCTTAACCTGTGCACAAATATGGCAAGACTACACAAATTGTGCAACATCCGTCTACATTGTAGGCCACCAATACAATACCTTTAGATCGTTATACATTTTTGTGCTACCTGGATGAACAGATAGTCTAGACTTGTGAGCCTCAGTCATAATCAAACTCCGGAGACCTCCAAGCATAGGCACCCAAACACGAGATTGATAAATCTTCAATCCCCTAGAATCATCCACCAGATCATTCTTCTTCTTAGTCATAATTTTAGACTTCAGGTTTTCATCCTTCAAGACTTCTAACTGAGTTGCCTTTAATCTGTCAATCAAGTTAGAGACTATTTCAATTCGCATAAACTTGATATGTTCACTAACTCCCTTGCGACTCAAAGCATCGGCTACCACGTTGGCTTTCCCTGGATGATAGCGAATCACGCAATCGTAATCTGTAACAAGTTCCAACCATCGCCTCTGTCGCATATTGAGTTCTTTCTGCGAAAATACATACTGTAGGTTTTTGTGATCTGTACAAATCACAAACTTTGTACCATAAAGATAGTGTCTCCACAATTTTAACGCAAAAACCACAGCTGCCAATTCTAAATTTTGGGTTGGATAGTTTTTCTCATTAGGTTTCAACTGACGAGAAGCATACGCAATCACTCTATCCCTTTGCATCAACACGCAACCCAACCCTGCCAATGACGCGTCACAGTAAACTATGAAGTCATCTGACCCATCCAGTAAAGCAAGAATAGGAGTCTGGCACAAGAGTCGTTTCAACGTCTGAAAAGCTCTTTCCTGTTCATCACTCCATTTAAATGGAACCTCCTTGCGAGTTAATTTAGTCATGGGATTCGCAATCTTAGAAAAGTCTTTGATAAACCGCCTGTAATACCCAGCCAATCCCAAGAAGCTTTTAATCTCAGAAGGCGACTTCGGAGCCTCCTAGTTCATCACTGCTTCTATCTTTGCCGGATCAACCTTGACTCCATCACTGCAAATGTCATGCCCCAGAAAGTGAACTTCTCGCATCCAAAATTCACACTTTAAGTACTTGGCATACAATAGTTCCCGTTTCAGAGTTTCAAGAACCTGTCTCAAGTGAACCTCGTGATCAGTTTCAGATTTAGAATAAACCAGTATGTCGTCATTAAATACTATCACAGATTTATCTAGAAACGGTCGGCAAACCCGGTTAATCAAATCCATTAACACTGCAGGTGCGTTAGTCAAACCGAACGGCATGACTAAAAACTCATAATGGCCATAACGGGTATGGAAAGCAGTCTTAGCAACATCTCCGTTAGAAACTCGTACCTGGTGATAACCCAATCTCAAATCAATCTTCGAGAAATATGAAGGACCCTGCAACTAATCAAATAAATCATCAATCCTGGGCAGAGGGTATTTATTCTTTACCGTCCTCTTATTTAGTTCTCTGTAATCAATACACATTCGCACAGTACCATCTTTCTTTTTCACAAACAAGACTGGTGCACCCCACGGTGAACAACTTGGACGAATAAATCCCCGATCCAACAGATCCTGAATTTGTGTCATCATCTCCCTTATCTCAGAAGGAGCCAACCTGTAAGGAGACCTCGCCACTGGATTAGAACCTGGTATCAAATCAATCTTATACTCTACCTCTCGAACGGGAGGTAGCCCGGGTAACTCATCCGGAAACACTTTAGGATATTCTAATACAACCCGCACATCAGTAACTACCCGTTTCTCTTTTCTAGCACCAATTACATATGCTAGAAAACAGTCACATCCCTTACTCAAGGATTTCTTAGCCTTCAACATAGATATAATATGAAATGCAGACTTCTTTCTTTCCCCACGAGCCACCATGTGCGACCCATCAGATAACGGAAACGAAATCAGCTTCCTATGATATTTAATACTCGCCTTGTGCTTACTCAGCCAATCCATCCCAATAACCACATCAAAACCCGCTAATGGCATCAATAGGAATGATACAGGAAAGCACTTACTATCTATGTCAATCTCAGCACCCGTCACAGAAGTCGTAACATGCACTATCTTACCATCTGCTAGTTCTATTTCAATCGGCACAGAGATAATAGTAGTAGGCAAATTCAACTTAGCACAAAATGCTACATAAATAAAGGAGCGATTCGCTCCAGAATCAAATAATACACGAGCAGGTAGGGAGTTTATAAAGAACGTACCGGTGATAACATCATGAGTGGCAGTAGCGTCATCTACTGTCATCCGGAATGCCTTACCCTCTGGAGTCGGAGGATTCTTCCTTTTCTGCCCTCCCGCCGCTGATGAACCCCCAACCGCCCCTGCCCCTGTCCCTGACCCTGTCCCAGCCCCTGGTCTTCTCCCTGTAGGGCAATCATCTGCCCTGTGCCCCTCTGATGACAGTTCCAACATACATTCCGAGGGTATCGGCAATCCTTGGATTCATGCCCATGGGTTCCGCATCTCACATAACGCATAGTTTGAGCAGTACACTGCCCAGTGTGAGTAGCCCTACACCTTGTGCACCACTATGATTTAACTCCAAAATCCCCTCAAGATAGCTTCCTATTCTGGTTACCTTGGGACTAGTTACCCTGCCATTTATTTTTCGGCTGGCTACCCCCAGCCTGATCATATTTAGGCTTCTGTAAAGCCGCCTCATCACGAGTCTGCCTATATGGCCTGGATGTCTCCCTCAGCAGATTTTGCCAAGGTGAAGGCCTGGGACAAAGATCCAACCAAACGGGTAGTACTCCTGTATCCTAGCAGTAATGCTCCAATGAAGTGCTGAACCTGTGAAGATTCATCAGGCACCCACTGTGTCACAAACCTTAGTTTAGCATTAAACTGCTCAATCAGTTCATCCACAGTCATTTTCTTTGTCATTTTTAGTTCCATGAACTCCTGCCTTATTTTATTCAGTTCAAAGACATTGCAATATTGCTCGCACAATTTATCCCGAAATTGGTTCCAAGTAATTGAATCCATTTGTGCTCTCGATAAATGGGTGGTAATGGAATCCCACCAAACCATCACCTTGCCTTTAAGCATTCTGGTAGCAAAGCAAACTCGCATCTCTTCCTCACAATTACAAGCATCCAAAATCCTTGCAATATCTCTCAGGCAGTTCAGGGTAACATTTGGATCCGTGCTGCCGTGGTATTTATCTGGTTTACAATCCAAGAACTGTTTGTAGGTACAAGACTACCTGTATCCCATGCCAGGTGGAAATCCCATATACAGATAAGAATAAGACCCTTGTGGCATCGACCCATGTGGAATAGATCCTTGAGGATAGGGTCCTTGTGGAAACAACGGATAGTAGAAAGGTTGAGTCATCGGTTGTGTAAATGGTGGTATCGGCATTGACATCGGAGGCACCTCTGCCAATGTAGTAACCGCTGGAAAAATGCGTGGTATCTCAATAGTAGTTGAAGTTATAGGCATAACTGGTGATTGTGCTGCAGGAACTTGTCTCTGCTGCTCGAGCTCTTTCCTCAGATCCTGTAGCTGTCCTTCCAGTTGGAAAATATACTCGTCTCTCTCATCACCCGTTGTACCAGATGTACCAGCGTTGGTAGGAACTTCAACTGTTGCAGTAGGGACTTCAGCAGTAGTTGGGACAGTAGGGGCACCGGTTGAGAAATCCCGTCCAGCCATTGTTATCTGTAACAATCACATCACCTCACGATTTATTAGATAAATCTGTTTGTACATAACATACTAACTCCACCACACTCCAAGTCACCCCAATCCCACACCCAAGGAGTAATCGACCTACCATGAGCCAAGATTTGGGAATGTAACACTTCCACTGTGCCTACACTGCCAAACCAAGGCTCTGATACCAAACTTGTAACACCGTATTTTCAACCCAAAAAATTTTCATTTTAATTTACACTACGGAAGCGTTCATAAACATGAAAGTATTTACGACGAAACATAAATCACTGTTTAAATATTAATATTACAAAACACGGCTCGTCACAAATAATCTATCAGAGTCCTAGGTGATTACTCCCCAAGCTAACCACTCTCAGCCGAGCCGCTGACTTACCAAAACCTGAAAAAAGTGAGAGGTTGGGGAATAGCACAAAGCTAAGTGAATGGAGTACAATCACAACAGATATATCAGCTTGAACTGTAACATCCTCAAATCGGGCCTATTCGTGCGCTCTATTTGGTATTTGAATTTAATTTAAAGAATTAAATGAATATATATGTTAAGTATTAATAGAAAATATGTAATTGGTCAGTTAAATGTGAATTTAAAAATAGGAATAAAAATCGATAATAATGATAAAATATTAACTGGCTTCAAACGAGGTTTCTAAAAATATCTTCGTTAGTTGAAACGGTTATTCGGGTGTCGTGTTGTATGTTGAAATGGGGAACAAAATACCCTAAAGTGGATAATAATGAACCAAGGTCGGTTCTTATGTTTA
Organism: Dittrichia graveolens; assembly: GCA_038502395.1. Lineage (NCBI taxonomy): Eukaryota > Viridiplantae > Streptophyta > Magnoliopsida > Asterales > Asteraceae > Dittrichia > Dittrichia graveolens. The sequence goes on along the minus strand of JARJIL010000002.1, from coordinate 39,142,801 downwards.
TCACATCTCAGACATTCAACACACACACACCACACTCACTTCTTTCACTTTGATCTTGAAGAAGAAGATTCAAGACAACTCCAATGCTGAAATCAAGCTTGAAATAATTCTCTAATCTGTTCTTGTTCCATTCTTCACCATCATCTTGCTTCTAGTAAGTCTTCTTCCATTCTTGTTCTTCTTTTTAGGATTTAGGTTAAGAAATGGGCAAAACATAATTAGCAACTAAAGCTTAAGTTTTTGGATTGAAATCTGTTCTAATATCATCTACTAGTTGTTTTGAACTGATTTTATGAATTAAAGATGCTATCTTGATGGAATTTCTTGAATTTGACAAAATGGTTCTTTAATGGTGATTTGATGATTCAAACTTGAATCATATGTTAAAAGCATGTTATGTTTACGTTTATTAACTCCAAATGATACCCCAAACTTAGTGTATAACCTGGAAACAATTAAGAAAGGCTTAAACTTGGGATTGGATGGAAACACAGTAGAACAGAGCTGCTGTTCGTCACACTGGGCCGACTTCACGGCGTGAACAGGGGCCTGTTCACGGCGTGAAGTGCTGTATAGGGCACTGTTTTGGCTGTTGTTCGATGCTTTGGGTACATGGGTTATAGTTGGATCATTTTTGACACTTTAAGGGGATAATTGGGGGTTAAAACTAGTGTAAGAATACATGTGAATGTTGTATGATTATCTAAATGAAATGAATGTATACAATAGGTAATTAAGCAAACGAGGAGAGCCAAATACCTAAGTGTGTTTCTTTAAACACACAAGGTGGGTACTGACTCTTATGACTTCAATTAAGGAAGGTTTGAATGCAAGAAAGGTTATATGATTATGACATGCTACAATTTGTATTATGAAAGCCATATGTATGCTAGTATGATAATGAATCCAAGATATGCCTTGATAATTGATGTGCAAGACATGTATTTAAGTACATGTGCACACTTTGATGAATATATGTTATATGAATAAGCATGCATGCACTTGTTCCTAAAAAGGATTCTTGATGAGCTATCTGTACGTCCGGACTAACATGTAATTAAGGTCAGCTTCGGCTGGATCTAGTGCCTTCGGGCTAAGATTCTGGATTAACGGTAGTCGAGTATTGTTCCTTTCAGCGCTTGGGGTGAGTGCCTTAAATGGCTAATCCTAATGAGCCTTGGCTCCTTAACGAGCATGGTGATTCACTTAGGTGATGAAACCAGCACGAATGGTAGTGTTTGATTCCCCCGGTGGTAGTGACTTGAGCTGGACTTGCAACCCGGCAATATAATTCACTCGCTGGACATGTCAGCACTCCGCTATATGATAGGATAGCATTGTTTGCTTAATCCTGCTATATGACTTGCTTTGTTGCTGATGACTTGTCTTATTGCCATGCATGATTGTTAATATTCACAAGCTATTTTTAAATACTTAATATTGTTGATGTTAACCCTTTTACAGATAAGGAATAGGCAGGCTTGGTGAGTTGGGGACACTCGTGGCTGATGTATATGCCTTTTTGAAGGAACAGTGCTTTTGGTATTATAATACAATGGTCGGTTTAGATTAATGTAACACCGGTTGACATGTTTGGCAATTTTTGTATTGTATATTTGTATATACGCCAAACATGTGTTTTTAAACTGTAATAGCTACTTGGGTTTGTTTGTTTGTTATTTAAAATTCCGCTGCGATGTTTTTTTGAAATTCGGTTAAGTTAACAAACAGGTAAATATTGAATTTACAAACGGACCCATGTAGTTTGAAAACTCAAATTTATACTGATTTTTAATATAGCAAAGGCGGTGTTACATGAACCGCATGATATCAACAACCACAAATAAGCACCCTGTGAAGACCGGCGGTTCTGTAGGAACCTACAACCAATGCCGGCCAAAGCAAAGGTTTACGGATAGTCCATTCAAAATGGTCAAATTCCAGTTGACCTAGGCTTCACGACCGTGAAGGATGCTCCACGGGTCGTGAAGCAGCTCGTGTCCACGAGTCCTGTCGTGGGCCGCATTGTTCGTGAAACCCTAGGGCTTCACGACCCTACACGGCCCGTGAAGAAGGTCATGAAGGCACGAACCCTCACGATTCTTGCACTGCGCGGCACGACTTGTGGAGGATAAATGGCCGGTCGTGGCGCATTTATCCTTCACGGCCCGTGAGAGCCCATGAAGTAGTCGTGAAGGCAAAATTCTAAGTGACACTTGAATTTGGTTGGACCATTTTGTTGGTCCAATGAATGAGTGCCAATTAGCATGACTCTGGACTCTAAAGAACAGATGATGTGTCTTTATAAGGTGCATTGTTTGTTCATTCAACACTCTTGGTCCATTTTTGTGCAGTACATATACTTGTGAGTTCTTCCATTGAGATAGAGAGCAAGATCAAGTGTTGGTGATTTGTGCACAAGTGTTTCAAGGCTGTTCCAGAGGAGATCCATCAAATGTTGGTGGTGCTTCGGTTTGCTAGTACAAAGAGGTTGAAGGTTTCTTGGTGTGGACTTGCATTAGGGCTTGGAGCCTTTTGTTTCAAGCTTACATCCCAAATTCGATTTGTTCCAGCCAAGTATCAAAGTCTTCGAGGGTATGATTTGATCTCCTTCTTCTCTTTGTTCTTGTTTTTGGTTGCATGCATGTTCTTGCAAGTATTCACCACCATTGGGAAATCATGGGATCATTTTGTGTGTTTTTGTTGCTTCCGTTGCGTGCTTTGATCCCCATGGATTCCCAACATTCTATGCAAACAATATCGCGACTTGGAAGAAAAGTATACTAAGTTGTATACCTCTAGTGAAGTCTACACCAAGTTGCTATTGATCCACACTTGCTAGAGTGTAGATGTGCCAATCTTCACACCATCAAATGTCTAGATACAAAAGAACCACAAAGAGTGTGGCATTCAAGAACGAAGAGGTGAGTGGATGTTAACTCATGGATGGTAAATGTTATGATTGATATGATTGATGTTATGCATGCATTTGTGAGTGATAGACTGTTGAGTCTGTTGATTGTTTATTATTGATTGATTATCTGGTTGTATGATTATTTGGCTGATACGCACTCTTTAGATGATATTGAGGTACGTTTGAGAAGTCAACTATACGTAGAATTGGGCTGGGCTTGTCAGCTGATTGGTTGAAAAGTTGTAGTCCTACTGATGCATGGGTTGCTTCAGAGGGGAATTTGACTGTGCCAATTCAGCGGAGGGTATTGGTAAACCTTTGCTTGGCCGGCATTGGTTGTAGGTTCTACACCAAACCGCCGGTCTTCTTAGTTATGTGATTACATGATTTTGTATTGATTGATGATGTTTGCTTTCATGTTTAACTTCCTCTCCCTTAGCTTTGTGCTAATTCCTCACAAATGATTGTTTTTGTAGGTTTGTGAGTTTGTGGAGTTTGTTAAGGGAAAGCTTGACCCTTCTCTGATATTGGTTTTACTTTGAAACGAGCCATATTATGTTTTGTAACACAACGGATGTTTTGATGACAATAGTTGTAATCAGATGTTTTGATTTGTATTCATGTAAATCTTGTTTGTTTAAAGCTTCCGCACACATTTTAAAAAAATGGATTAGGCTTTATGGTGTTACACATTGATGAATAATTACACCTCTTGAATGAATGAATGGAACATGGCATTGATTGTAACACCGGAAATCCCAAGCCATTTCTTTTAAACATGCTACGGAAGCTTAATTAAACAAACTTTACATAAAGTACAAGATTTACAATCAACAAAACATCTGTTCACAAAAAACATTCAACTTGGTGTTACAAAATACACATGGATCGTTTCCATTTAAAATACATATCAGAGCAGGGTCGAGCTTTCCTTCTATAAACACCAACAACTCACAAACCTGCAAAAGCATCAACTGAGGGGAATTAGCGCAAAGCTAAGTGAGAAGAAGCTAATCACAAAAACAAACATCAACAATCAATATCAAAGTATGTAACGACACAATCAAGAAGACCGGCGGTTCGGCGCATAACCTACAACCAATGCCGGCCAAAGCAAAGGTTTACTGAAAGCCCTCTGCTGAATTGGCACAGTGAAATTCCCCGCTGACACAACGTATGCATGAGTAGGACTACCAATATTCAACCAACCAGTAGTCGAGCCCAGCCCAATTCCACGTATAGCTGACTTCTCAAACGTAACTCGATATCATACCTCGAGCACGTATCGGCCAAATAGTCATGCAACAGATATAATCAATCAACAATCAACAATCAACAATCAATTAGACTCAACAATCTATCAATCATACTCAACAATCTATCAATCAGACGCATGAATCACATCAATCATATTAACCATAATCTTTACCATCTACAAGTTAACATCCATTTACCTCGTGATCTCAAACGCGAAACTCAGATATCTTATATCACCGAGTCTTTGTGTTTCCACTAACCCACTAACGACTAGCCTGGGTTTGCGGGTGTTACAGATCTCTCCCCCTTAAGAGGATTCCGTCCTCGGAATCCCTTCTCGTTCAAACAACTGAGGGTATCTGTCTCTTATATCTGCCTCAGTCTTCCAAGTCAAATCAGAACCTAAACCGTGCTTCCACTTGACCAACACCATCGGAATCTGCTTCTTGCAAAGCTTGGTCACTTTTCGATCTAACAATTCAATAGGTTCCTCTACTAGTCTCTTCTTTGAATCCACTTTCAAATCATGTACTGGAAGAATCTGACTTTCATCTTCAATTTAACATTTCCGCAGATATCAAACATTGAACATGTCGTGAATACTTGCCAACTCTGCTGGAAGATCAAATGTAACTGTCTGATCATTTACTATCTCCTGAATATGGAAAGGACCAATAAAACGGGGAGCTAACTTCCCACGCTTGCCGAAACGAATCACACCTTTCCATGGCGAAACCTTTAAGTACACAAGCTCTCCCACACCAAACGATACAGGACGACGTCGCGGATCTACATACATCTTTTGCCTATCCCTAGCAACTTTTAACTTTTCCCTGGCAACAACAACCTTATTAGTAGTTAACTGAACAAACTCTGGACCTGCAAATTGTTTCTCACCAGCCTCTAACCAACAAGTCGTGGTACTACAACGACGACCGTACAACATTTCTTACGGAGGCATTGCAATACTGGAGTGGTAAGAACTGTTATACGCAAATTCTAGAACTGCAGATGCGAATCCCAAGATCCAACATACTCAATTACATAGGCACGTAACATATCTTCAAGTGTCTGTATGGTTCGTTCAGTTTGACCATCAGTCTGAGGATGATAAGTCGTACTCAAATTAATTCTTGTCCCCAACTCTCTCTGTAAACTCTTCCAGAAGTTAGAAACAAAGCTGGAGTCCCGGTCAGATACAATTGATAATGGTATACCATGCCTCGAAACAATCTCGTCAATATATAGTTGTGCCAGCTTACTCAAAGGAGCTGTCTTACATGTCGCGAGAAAGTGAGCACTCTTTGTTAATCGATCCACAATCACCCATATCATGTTATAGTTCTTCTGAGTACGTGGAAGTTTTGTTACAAAATCCATCGTTATGTGTACCCACTTCCACTCAGAGATCTCCAACTACTTTAGTGATCCGTATGGCTTCTGATGTTCTGCCTTCTTGGGTGTACTGAGAGTCTCGACTTGTGTGCTTCTGTCAAAATTAACTTTCTCAATTCTCCAATCTTACTCACCCAAACACGAGTCTTGTATACTTTCAATCCACGAGAATCATCATTAAGTTCCTCTATTCTTTTCTTCATTAACTCCGCTTTCAAATTCTCTTCCTTCAGAGCTTCCAACTGTGCAAACTTTAGTCTCTCCACCAAATCTAATACTATCTCCATACGCATGAATTGGATAGGACTTCCAGTTTCATTGCGACTTAAGGCATCTACCACCACGTTTGCCTTTCCAGGATGATATCTGATTTCACAATCATAATCTTTAATCAGCTCCAGCCATCGTCTTTATCTCATGTTCAATTCCTTCTGAGTAAACACATACAGTAGACTCTTGTGATCGGTACAAATTACGCATTTAGTACCATACAAATTGTGCCTCCACATTTTAAGCGCAAATACAATAGCTGCTAACTCTAAGTCATGAGTCGGGTAATTCTTTTCATGTGGTTTTAATTGTCTTAAAGCCTACGCAATTACTCGATCTCTCTGCATTAAGACACATCCCAATCCAGCAAACGATGCATCACAATACACAATAAAATCATCTGATCCACTTGGCAAAGCAAGGATGGGAGATTCGCATAACAATTGCTTCAAAGTCTGAAAAGCAATATCCTGATCATCACCCCACACAAACTTCACGTCTTTTCAAGTCAACTTGGTCAACGGACCGGCAATCTTAGAGAAATCCTTAATAAATACGCAGTAATACCCAGCCAATCCAAGAACACTCTTTATCTTTGAGAGTGTCTTTGGAGCATTCCAGTTCATAACTGCCTCTACTTTTGAAGGATCAAATTTCACTCCTTCATTACAAATCACGTGCCCCAAGAACTAAACTTCTCTCAACCAGAATTCGCAATTTGAGAATTTCGCATAAATCTGTTCTTTCTTTAGAGTCTCCAAAACCCGTCTAAAGTGGTGTTCATGTTCTAACTCAGTCTTTGAATAGATTAGGATATCATCGATCAAAACAATCACAAACTCATCCAGAACAGTTGAAAGACCCTGTTCATTAAATCCACGAATACCGCAGGAGCATTAGTTAAGCCGAATGGCATAACTAAGAATTCTTAATGACCATAATGTGTACGAAAGGTTGTCTTTAATACATCTTCATCAGATACACGCACCTGATGATAACCGGATCTCAAATCAATCTTAGAAAAGAAAGAAGCACCCTGTAACTGATCGAACAAGTCATCAATTCTAGGCAACGGATACTTACTCTTTATCGTCTTCTTAATCAGTTCACGGTAGTCGATATACGTACACAACGTACCGTCCTTCTTTACAAATAACATTGTTGCATCCGATGGAGACGAACTTGGACGAATAAAACCCTTGTTTAACAGATCCTGGATCGGTGTCATCATTTTTCGAATTTCTGAAGGTGTCAATCTATACGAAGATTTCGCCATTGCTCGAGACCCAGGGATCAATTCAATCTTGAACTCTACCTCGTGAACAGGAGGCAACCCTTGCAATTCTTCTGGAAACACATTCGGGTATTCCGTTACCACCCAAATATCATTCATCGTTTGCTTTTCTTTCTTTCCGTCCATTACATATTCCATATACGATTCCCATCCTCTATCCAACGCCTTCTTAGCTTTCAAACATGAAATAATTGGAATAACAGATCCAACTTTCTCACCCCTTGCCACTACACGCGAACCATCTGCCAACGGAAACTAGATCAATTTCTTGTGACACTTAATACTTGCTTGATTCAAACTTAGCCAATCCATCCGAAGCATCACATCAAAACCAGAAAGAGGCATAACAAGAAAATAAGCAGGAAACCATGCACCATCTATATCAATCTTAGCTCCAGCCACAACAGTTGTGACCGGAAACATCATACCATCTGCTACTTCAATTTCTAAAGAATTTGCAAGCTTAGTAACATGCATGTTCAATTTATCACATAATTCCATAGAAACAAATAAGCGATTAGCTCTAGAATCAAAAAATACTCTAGTAGGAGTAGCGTTTATCGAAACATACCCGTTATGACATCATCTGTGGTGGTGGCATCATCCACCGTCATCTTAAATGCCCTACCCTCAGCCGTGGGTGGGTTATTTCTTTTATGACCTGAGCTGAAGATGATCCCCCAGCCGTTCCCACTCCTGACCCTGACTCGGTTTTCTTTCCCACTGGGCACTCACCAACTCTGTGCCCCTCATTCTAACAGTTTCAACAGACACTCCTCGGAAACCTACAATTCTTAAGATCATGGCCCAACTGGACAAATTTCACACATCTCAAGGTTTGTGGCCTGCACTTACCATTGTGATAGGATTTACACCTACCACACCACGGTGCCAGTTGAGTAGACCCACCTGAAGTAGGTCTCCTATTTTGATCTCCCTGTCTTGAACTGCTTTGCCTTCCCTGCCTTTGTTGTGTATTGTAATGTTCAAACCAGGATTTCTACTGAGAATTCCTATCTCGACTCAGTTTAACTCTCGCCTTGATATCCCCTTCAGCCAACTTGTCTAAAGTGAAAACTTGGGATAGTGTGTTGGCCCATCTCGTAGCACTGCGGTAATCTGGGTGTAAAGCCCCAAAAAAGTGCGCAACCTGTGATGCCGCATATGGCACACACTGTTTCATAAATCTCAATCTCTCATTGAACTGTCTGATCAGATCATCCACCGACATATTCCTTGTCATCTGCAGATCCATGAACTCCTTCTTGATCTTAGCAATCTCATACGAACTGTAGTATTGCTCGCACAACTTCTCTTGGAATTGGTTCCAGGTAATACTCTCCTGCTTCTCGTTGGTAAAGTGCCATGTTATAGAAACACACCACACCATTGCATCCCCTTTCAACAACCTCGTTGCATACTTCACTTTCAACTCATCTTCACAATTACAGGCGTCCAACTCCTTGACCATCTCTCGCAACCAATTCAGGGTGATATTGGGATCAAAACTCCTCAATACTCCGCGGGTTTACAATCCAGGAATTGTTTGTACGTGCATGGTTGCCTCTATCCGGGAAACGCAAAAGGAAAAGCTCCCTGTGGTGTAAATGAATAATAAAACGGTTGTTGCATAATGTGAGTTACCGGTGGTAGTGGCGTCGTTACTGGTACAGTGGTGGATTGAGTTGTTATCGCAGTTGGGATTGGGGTTGGTTCAGGTTGAGTATGCCTCTGCTGCTCCAAACTATGAACCATCTTTCGAAGATCTAACAATCCATTCTTAAGTTTAAATATGTACTCACTTTGATCCTCTTCGTGAATTTGATCCGAAGTTCCTTCGATCTCTGTAGTATTCAAGTTCTCGATCACTGGTGCTTCTTTAGTTGCCTGGGTCACAAGAGGAAGGACGGGGATCTCTCTATCAGCCATATCTGTGACAGTCACATTATCTCACAATTCATTAGCATAAACCTTTAGTACACAAAATACTAACTACCACAAGCATCTCCAACTCGCTCTAATTCCCCCGAAGGAAAGTTTGACCCGTCATGAGCCAAGATTTGGAAATGCAACACTCTAGCCGTGCATGCTTTGCCAAACCAAGGCTTTGATACCAAACTATAACACCGGAATCCCAAGCCATTTGTTTAAAACATGTTGCGGACGCTTAATTAAACAAACTTTACATAAAGTACAATATTTACAATCAACAAAACATCTGTTCACAAAACAACATTCAACTTGGTCTTACAAAATACACATGGCTCGTTTCCATTTAAAATACATATTAGAGCAGGGTCGAGCTTTCCTCTACAAACACCAATAACTCACAAACCTGCAAAAGCATCAACAGAGGGGAATTAGCACAAAGCTAAGTGAGAAGAAGCTAATCACATAGGCAAACATCAACAATCAATATCAAAGCATGTAACCACACAATCAAGAAGACCGGCGGTTCGGCACTGAACCTACAACCAATGCCGGCCAAAGCAAAGGTTTACAGATAGCCCTCTGCTGAATTTGCAAAGTGAAATTCCCCGCTAACACAACGCATGCATCAGTAGGACTACCACTATTCAACCAACCATCAGACAAGTTTAACCCAATTCCACGTATAGCTGACTTCTCAAACATAACTCGGTATCATACCTCAAGCACGTATTGGCTAAGTAGTCATGTAACATATATAATCAATAAACAATCAACAATCAATCAGAGTCAACAATCTATCAATCACATACGCATGCATCACATCAATCATATCAACCATAATCATTACCATCCACTTACCTTGTGATCTCAAACGCAAAACTCGGATACCTTATATCAGTGAGTCTTTGTGTTTCCTCTAACCCGCTAACGACTAGCCCGGATTTGCGGTTGTTACATTGGTTGTCATATGGAAATCTCCAACTCTCACATGGTTTAATTCCGAATGATTTTCTCAACTTGTCATATGCACAATTATACTCATAATTGTTTGAATCTATCCATAGACACACGTAGGCCGGTATCACTGCCGATGAAGCGCGTGCCTATTGGGTCAAACACCAAGTTTCAATCTCAACAGCCTGCTATAAGAGGAAAGGGTCAAAATGGTCAAATTCAATCTGACCTAAGCTTCACGACCGTGAAGGATGCTCCACGGGTCGTGAAGCAGCTCGTGTACACATGTCCTGTCATGGACGCATAGTTCGTGAAACCCTAGGGCTTCACAACCCTACACAGTCCGTGAAGAAGGTTGTGAAGGAACGAACCCGCATGATCCTTGCACGGCGCAAGCATACAACATTGTGAGTTCATAAAATAGTGTGAGTGAGCAAGATCAAGGGTTTTGGGTTGTGCACAAGTGAGTTCAAGAGCGGTTCCAGAAGTGTACCATCAAGTGTTGGTGGTTTCTTCGGTTTGCTAGTACAAAGGTATTGAAGGTTTCTTTGTGTGGACTTGCATTAGGACTTGGAGCCACTTGTTTCAAGATTACATCCCAAATCGGTTTTGTTCCAGCCAAGAATCAAGGTTTACGAGGGTATGACTCTATTTCCTTCTTCTCTTTGTTCTTGTTTTGGTTGCATGTAGCTTCTTACAAGTTTTCACCACCATTGGGACTTCATGGGATCGTTTGTGTGTGTTTTTCTTGTTTTTGTTGCGTGCCTTGATCCCCATGGAATCCCAGCTGTGGTATCAGAGCCATTGTTGTAAGATGCATGCACCTTTGTGGCTTGAAAATCCATATTTTTTATTTTGGACATTCTGTCCAGAGAGCCTAGACGGGCCGTGGAGCTTGCTTCACGGGTCGTGAAGGCTACATAACCAGTCTCGTGGGGTGTTGGTCGTGAAAGGTTTTTTAACTGTTTCATGAGTCGTAGAGCGTACTGTCTTCACGGGCCGTGAGGGCCCGTGAGGAGCAGTAGCTCGTGAAGGTGTCGTGAACAAGATGTTTTTGGCCTTTTGAAAAAGAAATCTTGATATGGATTTTAGCAATCTGGTTTTGGTGTTTCCAGAATCATTTTAGGCTTTTTAGCCTTGTAGTTAAGCCCCATAATATCCTAATTCTTGTATATGTATGTATTGGGTGGTTTTGGCATAAAATGCACACATGCATACATGTATATTGTGTATATATGAATATGGATTTCAAAGTGTTTGGAATCCTAATGCATATGTACAAGGTTTATTCTTGCGCCTTTAGTTTTTGAATAAACTTGATTGGGATATTGATTTGTGCGTGGTTAAGCCTAGACCTTTGTGTGGTTGTTTGGTTGCTTTATTTGTTATTCATTCATTTGGTGGTTTGTACCACATTTGGTTTGTAATAATTTATTTAATCCGGTTTGTAATAATTTATTTATTTGTGTCTTGCATGCCAATGTATTTATTCTTTGTAATTTGTATATTAGCTTAGAATAGATTGTGTGGCTTGCATGCCATTTCTCTTTAAACTATGTAGGTAATATTGAAGGGAAGACCGGAGGTACCAACCGGAGTCTTGGGAGATGTCTTGGCTACCTCGGATCCGGAGGCGCAGGATTGAGTGGGAGCACGCCACCAAGTCTTGTATGTTGTTGTCCTTAGTAGACTTAGTTCCACGGTTGGGTCACCGGGGAACACTTAGGTTGGCTCAAATCGGTTTTGTATGCGTGGTTGTGTAGTTTTATTTATTTTTTTTCTTGCGTGGTTGTAGGATCTTCACATGCTAGAAAATGTTTTGAAAATAATAAAACTATATAGTTTTCCTTAATTGGTTAACAAACCCCGCTCGCTCACATGATTAACAAACGAATATAAAGTGTTTATGTTCAAATGGTGAAAAATGCGTTTTGTCACTTATTTGTTAATCAAAACGAAAAGAGGTTTTTAACCGGAAAAACAAAAGTCCCGTTTTTCATAAAAACGTAAATCACACGCCATCCAAAAGATGACACCACCCAAATCTAATGAAGCATGGGACAATTGTCGAGCTTAGCACGAGTTGTTCCATGTGGACTTGTGTGGAAGGTGAGTGTGGCGTCTTGAAATTTTTGGTTGTCGAGCTTAGCACGAGCCAATTGTTGTCAAGGGCGTCATCGTGTATTTTGTTGGACGATTTGCAACTCCAATTTAATACGCCTTCGTAATTGTCATGCCTATACCGAGTTACCAAAGCGGCTTATTGAGGAATCGGTGTGGGAAGGGATCAAACATGCCAAACCAGTGCTATGAGTACCGATGGATCCTGCAAGTGCCTAAGAATTGTAATCACGGATTGCAATTAGTAAAGCGTTTACCGGCCTAAATACCTTCACGAAGTGATCCGCGGTAAACCCGTCATGTAGTAAAGTTATGTTGGGTTCTTAGCCCTTGTTAAATTTAAGTGTTAAACTATTGGGTAATTATTTAACAAGGATTAAAATATATCGAACTAACCTCTTGTGTGCTTTGCCTTCTTTTAGATGGCATCTACAAGCAACACCGCGACACACATGTCACTCCATCCATTTTTGTAAAAAGAGAAACTCTTAGGAGTAAACTTTATGGATTGGCATAGGCAATTGAGAATTGTCTTACGCCATGAAAGCAAGTTGTACGTCCTATAGGATCCTCTTCCGGAGGCTCCTTTTACCACCGCTATGCGGGCCGTTAAGGACGCTTATGAAAAGCGCCTTAAAGACACAAATGAGGTGACTTGCCTCATGTTGATGACCATGAGTTCCGAGTTGCAAAGGCAATTCGAGGACGTTGGTGCGTATGACATGATCTCTCAGCTTAAGGAAATGTTCCAACAGCAAGCGAGGCAAGAACTCTATGAGTGTGTCAAGGCCTTCATAGGGTGCCGGATGGATGAAAGGCGGGAACGTGAGCTCCCACGTGCTTCGTATGAAACAATAGGTGGACCAGCTCGAGAGGTTGAGCTTTCCTATGGGGAAAGAGTTTGCTACGGATATTATCCTCCAATATTTGCCTCAAGCATATGGTCCGTTCATTATGAACTACCATATGCATAATATGGATAAGTCCTTGATGGAATTGCATGTCATGTTGAAGACCGCGGAGTCTAACATGTCCAAAGCAAAGCCATCAACCTCCGCACCCGTCCCAACCATCCATGAGGGTGGTGCTAAGAGGAAGAGAACAACTTCTAGCTCCAAGTGAAAAGGGAAGGGGAAGGCCAAGGTAGCAACACCTAAGCCCAAACCACTCCCGGCCCCAGAGCCATAGAGGAAGGAACCCGCACCTATAGCCCCCTCCGGAAGAGGCTACCTGCGTCTTCTGCGGGGAGAAGGGACACTACCAGCGTAGCTGCCCCAAGTACACGGAGGAGCTCAAAAGGCTTCGCGCCAAGGGACAAGGCGCCTCCGGTACGTATATGATTGAACTCCATAACACTTCTACTTCTAACGCTTGGGTCTTGGACACCAGGTGTGGTACTCGCATAGTTAATAATGTGCAGGTGCTAAGAAGAAGTAGGGACCTCGTTGATGGGGAGCTGGATCTCATCATGGGAAACAAGACTGTTGTCCCGGTTGAGAAGATTAGGAGCGTGGACCTCGCCTTTCAATCCGGCTTATCTATTTCTTTGTTAAATTTATCTTATCCACCATGCGTGTAGGTTTCTCATGCACGTCATAAGCCCAAGCACAACGGAAGCAAGAAGTAAAAACAAACGATTTCCGGGTTTACAAAGCACATGCATGTGATACACTTTTTGAGATCTAGCTACAAAAGATGATAGCAACAAGAAGAACAAAGTAAACCTGAAAAGGAGACCATACCCTTGATGTCTTTGGTGGTTATGATGTTGTAGATGCAATATTTGAACTCCAAAATGAGCTCCTCTGTTGATATCCACACCAAGCTCTTCGTGAATCGCCTTTGCTAAAGCTTGAGGCATAATGCTTGCACTCACGTAAGCAATGTCTCAAGAACAGCAGGAGAACTCTTGTAATGACCAACACAAATACTCAAAGATTCCAAGACAACTACTAAGCTCTCTTTTATGTGTAGGTTCTTCAAATTGGCAAAAGGTGTTGGAACTTGTGGTGGGCACAAACGCAGCGGAAGAAAACAAGAAAGTAGCATGCAAGACATAAAACAAAAGCACACACTAAGCCCACAACTAGTTCCAATGGTGGAACACAATACAAAGCAAATTGCAACAAAAGAACCAGAAGAAGGAGTAGAAAGTACCTCCTTACCATGGCTGGAATTCGAGCTCTTCAAATGTGGGTTGAACTTGAGGAAACAAAAGGCTTCCTCCTCCATTGCTAGTCCACACCAAGTATGCTTAATCCCATTGTACAAGCAATCCATAGATGAACGTCCACCATAACTTCACCATCTGGAATAGCCCAAAGAGATCTCCTCTTACACCATGAATGCCTCACATGAACACTCAAGATCATCTTAGTGTATTAGCATTCTAACATGATACCAAGAGAGAATTGTAGTAGAGAGAAAGTTCTTGTGTTTTCCATAGAGTGTAACAGCCTCAATGACCAGCAACAAACCTCTAAAACCCGGCCATAAAGCATAGGTTTTGATTGGACCATCAAATGGTCCAATAAAACACAACTGTCACTGCAACTACCCTCTTCACGACCCCTCACGGGCTCTCACGGGTCGTGAAGCCTAAGTGCGCCACGAGGGGACTTAGAACTCCACGAGCCGTGCTGCCCGGTCGAGACTCGTGAGGGCATCTCCTTCACGACCCCTCACAACCTCGTCACGGGCGGTGACGCCCAAATTCCTCACGACGCGTGACAGTCGTCAAACAATCGTTAGGGCAGCCTGCTTCACGACCCGTGGAGCACCCTTCACGTTTGTGAAGCCCCGAATCAAAACACTTTTGATTCTTTGACTTTCTCCATCCACATAAAGCTGTCGGGATCAATCTTTGGCGTGTGACCCAATAGGCTCGCGCTTCATTAGCAGTGATACCGTCATACGTGTGTCAGTGGGCAGATCTCTAACAAACTCCCACTTGCACATGACACACCGTACCCATATGCATCACAGACAGGGAGCGGCCTCTAGCAAGACATCCCTGCCCCCAAATCAACACGAGGTATGTCATCCCTGACAAGTACCTAATCACAATCCAAACGGGTTTGAAAAGGTCCTATAGATAAGTGATCAATCATCCTATTGTTCGCGATATCCGGGTAAACACGAGACATGGTACAAAGTCATTCTCCGATCATTCACGATTATGTTTCTCGATCAAGATTGGTGGTAACAAAAAAATGCAAGTTACAACTGATCAACTATCATTGCAAGCATGAGCACGGCCATGCATTTTGATGTCAGCGCCCAATCATCGAGGGGCCCATAGATATCTCTCTAAACAGAGGAACAAATTCCTTCGACTACATTGCCCCATTACATTGGCAATACTTTTCCCAAAAGCCTCCTTTATAGCAACCAGTTACGGACTGCGTTTGAAAGCAATCGGAACAAGGCAGACCAATGTCGTGGAAACACATGTATCTCCGGTCTAAGGATCAAATGGTATTATCATCCTGAGTTACTCTTGACATGTACCATGAAGTACACTCAGGTGTGGGTCATCCAATCACTTGAAACTCTTTTCAAGTATAGGTAAAGTATTGCGTCTCTCGTATCCAATCCCTATTGAATACACGACCAATGCTTTCCCTCAGTCTTCATTCAAACTTCCTTCCGATGAAGAGTGACTGACTGTGGACATTTAGAATGTAAAACATTCAGGGAAGTAGTAAACATGCTAAGATGGAACACAATAAAGGCAACTGAGAGTACCCGCTACACGCGTATTAACAAATCCCCATTTGATAATCGATACTAGCAGAAGCACAATGTTGCTTAACGTTCCCAAAATCAGCATATCAAAATTTCAACTAAAACAGACTCAAGCCAAGTCTTTGCAAGCACTAGTATGACAATCATCACTATCTTGCAACTACGGCTTTAGCAAAACGGATCCGCCACCATGCTATCCGTGTGTATTCGTAAGATGACCATATCTCTACCTCAACCAACCACTCAAAAGTGTGCGTTGGTGAGATAATGGTCTTTTGTCAAGCTATCGCACCTTCATTGATTCATCAGAACTCAATAAGATCAAAGATGCTTGAGATAAAGGTTATCTTTCATAAGCCATCGTACTCTCATTGTCTCATAAGATTCCAATAGAGTCAGCAATGCTTTGAGAAGCATACTTATTAACACCATATTTAGTAGGATCACGAACCCCGATAAAGATCGGCAGTTATCCTAAGAAATATATAAGCAAGCATTTGAATAACAACTTATTCTATGTTGCTTCTTACTATAGATCAACAAGAACATATTTCAATATTTCTTTAACTCCTTCC
This sequence comes from Dittrichia graveolens, assembly GCA_038502395.1. Taxonomy (NCBI): domain Eukaryota; kingdom Viridiplantae; phylum Streptophyta; class Magnoliopsida; order Asterales; family Asteraceae; genus Dittrichia; species Dittrichia graveolens. The sequence goes on along the minus strand of JARJIL010000002.1, from coordinate 39,126,342 downwards.
ATAGGTTTTGTATATCCTATAATCGTTATGGATGCATAATTCTTGATTTAAGCTTTTCAAGCGAAATCAGGACATTATCTCCAACATGATGTATGCACTAGACATATTTAGAATAGGATTACAAAATGCTCCCAGTAGCTCTGGCATTCTTCCATTTTTCATCATTGCTATTTGAAAACTCAAACACATGATTTTCTTATCAACGCAAAGATTCTAACATTGAGATGGCATCATAAGTCCACAAGTGGACTACTTAGGGTTTGTAGATTTCATTAGGACACTTATTAATAGTGAAAGACCCTCGAAAATGTTGTGAGCATTTCCTCAGAAATTCCTATTAAGGAATGTAGTCTTCACTTCTATCCAATATAGCCTAAAAGGCACTTATAAAATAAGTATCCGTGTGGACTTCAACATAACCACCGGGAGAATGTCTCTAGATGATACATTCCTCATGGTCAATCATCTTGAAACCATTCCTACTAGTCGGTATTTGAAGTTGTCTACAAACTTATCCATGTTTGGTCTATTTCCTCAAATAACCAATCACACCTCGCGGGTTCACACCCAGGTGTAGGATCAACCAAGTCGAAACCTTGGATATCCATCATGGATAGCATCTCATCTTATCATTTCCTCCTTTCTCCTAGCGGACTCCAAGCCCACTACGCTTTCCGGTAGTTGACGCATTCATCATGAATCTTCATTAAGTTGTCTTCCTCAGATATAATGAGTTATATCTTTCTGGTCTTATGACAACTTCTACCAAGAGGTAATGATTTTATGCCAGGTTCTCCAGCATTGCCATGCTGAGTTTCAATCATTTCTGATTGGATTCTAGTGTCAACATCAGGTTCTTCCATTCAAGGTATACTTTACTCTCACTGGCATCCATGGATATTAATTTCTTAAGAGACTCTACCTTTGAGCAACTTACAAGTTCTCACAAGGTTTGTCAAGACAAATATCCCATGGTCTTAGTAGAGTACCTAATGGAGTAAATACCTCTAGATCCTGGGTTCCTCCACCTCACGTCTAAACGTAGGCTAGACAATCCAGACTTTGGAATAGACAAACAAGGATCCTCCTTTTTGTCATATCCTCTAAGGCATTTACATGACCATCTTTGTTGTTTATAAGATTTAGAACTCATGCCCACCATTTGGAGAATGACCCAAAACAATTTTGGACATAAAAGTGTAACCTATCACTTGTCGGACCATATCAAAATGTCCGGTTCCTCCTTTAGACGACCACATGTAACAATGTGTCTTAAGAGGAATGAATTGTGAGACAATCCCATAATTCTTATGATAGTCACATAATATATAAAGCTAAGGTACTTAGCATCTTAACTAGATCCAAGTATCATAGTTGCATTGCCCTCTCTATCATGTACCTCGTTATGGTGAGTTTTGAACACCTCCAAGGTTTCAAAACTAGTCCATTAAAATAGACATACCATCCCTTCTACCATCACCGGTAAAGGTAACAAGGTATCTAAAGTTACTCCTTAATGTTCGCTTGAACGGTCAACACACTAAAAGTGTGAACGAAATCCAACAAGCTTTCAATCCTCTCACATACTCTAGTGAAGGATGTTTAAGTCATTTAACCTAATAAACAAGATATGCATTCAACATTTGACCTATGGTCAAAGGGTTCCAAGTTCCTAAACCTCACAGATCTTGGTGAAGCAAGTCTTGTTTATATAGCTAAATCGACTTCTACATAAGGATAACTTATTAGTACATTTATGATCGTTCTATTACTCCTTAAGCATAAGCTTATTTTAAATGCCACGACATGGATAAACTTTGAAATAAATCACCACTAATTTCAAAAGTCAAAGTAATATCCATCGTCAACAAAGGCGTTTAGATATAATGTTTCTGGCCTCACATGGCGTAAAACATACATCCATTAAAGTAATAGAATAGCTGGAAGGAAAGGCAAGATACAAACTTCCAATCCTCTCAATAGGGACAACTATGTTTCCCTTTTTGAATTCCTGTTCTCCATGCCTCATCCGCCTACTTCTCTTTTAACACCTTCACTTTGTAACAAACAAATTTGTGACAAACGTGAGCGTTATTGCTAGCGTTCAAAACCTAGCCTTTAGAAGTAGAAGAGCAATGGAGTTTGATCATGAATGTTCCTGAAGTCAAGGAGCTAATTTCTCTTACTCATAAGTGATTTTAGCTCTTTCAAGCTCATAGGGCAGGCGTGGTGGCGCCAATTTTCCAATCTTTCCGTAGAAGTAGCAAATTACCTCTTGTGGAGTCTTATCTTGAGGCGCAATCTCATTGCCCTCTGACTTCACATATATGGTAGGTTTGGTAAAACCAAACTTTCCACTTGAGGTCAATTTCTTCTTCTCGGTTTCTTGTTCGTTTATAATGTTAGCGGGAGTCGGTGAGGCGAGCCATACTTTGGCCATGCAGGACTTAGCAGTCCATAATATGCCATAATGCTTTATCAAGGACTTCCCCATATTGTGCATGTGATAGTTCACAATGAACTATTTACATCATGTGGGCAGGGACTTTGGAGAATTTTCATTCACCACAAGCTCCCTCCCTATGGCGAATCCATGCCTCTCCTTTAGGTCCACGTACCTCTCTAACTCAAGGATATGGACACTAATTTTCCCGTCTTCATGCATCCTTCAACCGATCAAGACCACAATGCACTTTTACATGCATATAGAGGTCTAGGTCGCGTTGGTAGCATTTTGGCTCTAGAAGGTATTTCTCTATAATGTACAACTTTGACTCATGGTGGAAGACAATCCTCAACAACCAATCCTAGTCCACGAAGTCCACATTAGTGAGTCTCACCTTCTTTAGGAACGAACGGAGTTTTAAGTTGAAGCGGTGTCGTTAACGTTTGCCAATTATAGATATAAGAATACACGTTTAGTTAGTTTTGATACAATCCTCCTTACGATAATTACCCATTTAGTTTTAAGAAAATCAATTATCTTAACAAGGGCTAAGAACCTTATTTCACTTCACTACATGACGGGTTTGCCGCGGATCACTTCATGAAGTTATTTAGGCCGGTAAACGCTTTACCAATTGCAATCCGAGATTACAACTCTTAGACACTTGCGGGATCCATCAACACTCATAGCGTCGGTTTGGCATGTTTGATCCCTTCTCACACCAATTCCTCGTTAAGCCGCTTTGGAAACTCGGTATAGGCACGACAATTACTAAGGCGTATTAAGTTGGAATTGTAAATCGTCCGTCAAGATACACGGTGACACCCTTGACAATCATTGGCTCGTGCTTAGCTCGACAACCAATAATTTCAAGTCGCCACACTCACCTTCCACACAGATCCACATGGAACAACTCGTGCTTAGCTCGACAATCATCCCATGCATCACTAGATTCGGGTGGTGTCATCTTACGGGTGGCGTGTGATTTACGTTTGAGAAAAACGGGACTTTGTCTTTCCGGTTTAAAAAACCTCTTTTCAAGTTGATTAACAAACAAGTGACAAAACGCATTTTTCACTTTAATATAAACAAATTTATATTTATTTGTTAATCGTGAGCGCGCGGTGTTTGTTAAACAATTTAACAACTCTTGTGATTTTATTATTTTGAAAAGTTTTCTAGCATGCGAAGATCCTAACAACCACGCAAGAAAATAACAAAACAAATCACAACCACGCACAAAGCAAATATCCGGTAACACGCCCCTAAACCCTATGCGCCCTCCCCGTGAGCCAAATGGAGAGAGCAAGGCCAAACTAAGGACACAACCAAATGGCCTCGCCGGAAGTGCTCCCACTGAATCCGTCATCTCCACCGGATTCAAGGTAGCCAAAACGTCTCCTCCACGACTCTTGATGGTTGTCTTCGGTCTTCTTTTCACAATTACAAACAATTTGAAAAGAAACGGCATGCAAGCCGCGATTGCTATTCTAAGCTACTTACAAAAAGTACAAAGGAAAGCAATGGCATGCAAGCCATAAATAAATTTACAAACCGAATTAAATATTATTACAAACCATTGTACTAAAAGTCACCAAATGAATGAATACATAAATAAACAACCAAACAACCAACACATAGGTCTAACGGGCAAGGCATTACCGGACACAACAACAACCACAAATAAAACATGGTGTGCCACAACAAAACCTTGCAAAATGTATCTCAATTAAGATTGTTCAAACAAGCAAAGCACTCAAGGCGCAAAAGGAACATTCCTTGTACATATGCATTAGTATCCCAAACACTTTGAGAACACATATTCATATATACACAATATAAGTATATGCATGTGTGCATTTTATGCCAAAACCACCCAATACATATAAATATATGAATCAAGACACATAAATGGGGCTTTTCAAGTGTCCAAACAAAAGGACAGATTCTGGAAAAACAGAATCACAAGGTGCTAAAACCGAAAATTTATTTCTTTTTAAAAACAAGGATAAAAACACTGTTCACGAGACCTTCACGGCCCAGAAGCCTTCACGGGCCCTCACGGCCCGTGAAGCCCATGAGCTCCACGACTCTGACACAGTCAAAACCTTTCACGAGCGACACCCCATGAAGCCGGTCGTGTAGGCTTCACGACCCGTGAAGCAAAATGCTCCACGACCCGTGAAGCACTTCTAGATAGAATGTCCATTTTCGGTTTCAAGCCATCAAAGTGCAATTTCTTTGTAGAGATGGCTCTGATACCACTGATGGAACTTGTGGTGGGCACAAACGCAACGGAAGCAAACAAGAAAGTAGCATGCAAGACATAAAACAAAAGCACACACTAAGCCCACAACTAGTTCCAATGGTGGAACACACTACAAAGCAAATTGCAACAAAAGAACAAGAAGAAGGAGTAGAAAGTACCTTCTTACCATGGCTGGAATTCGAGCTCTTCAAATGTGGGATGAACTTGAGGAAACAAAAGGCTTCCTCCTCCATTGCTAGTCCACACCAAGTATGCTTAATCCCATTGTACTAGCATCCATAGATTAACGTCCACCATGACTTCACCATCTGGAACAGCCCAAAGAGATCTCCTCTTGCACCATGAAAGCCTCACATGAACACTCAAGATCATCTTAGTGTATTAGCATTCTAACATGATACCAAGAGAAAATTGTAGTAGAGAGAAAGTTCTTGTGTTTTCCATAGAGTGTAACAGCCTCAATGACCAGCAACAAACCTCTAAAACCCAGCCATAAAGCATAGGTTTTGATTGGACCATCAAATGGTCCAATAAAACACAATTGTCACTGCAACTACCCTCTTCACGACCCCTCACGGGCTCTCACGGGTCGTGAAGCCTAAGTGCGCCACGAGGGGACTTAGAACTCCACGAGCCGTGCTGCCCGGTCGAGACTCGTGAGGGCATCTCCTTCACGACCCCTCACGACCTCGTCACGGGCGGTGACGCCCAAATTCCTCACGACGCGTGACAGTCGTCAAACAATCGTTAGGGCAGCCTGCTTCACGACCCGTGGAGCACCCTTCACGTTTGTGAAGCCCCGAATCAAAACACTTTTGATTCTTTGACTTTCTCCATCCACATAAAGCTTTCGGGATCAATCCTTGGCGTGTGACCCAATAGGCTCGCGCTTCATTAGCAGTAATACCGGCATACGTGTGTTAGTGGGCAGATCTCCAACAAAAGGTTCTCACAAGAAAGAATGGAGGGGTCTATATAAGCTGAAGGGAAGTTCAGGTGGCACCAGGGTCGACCAAAATGGCTAGCTCGCATTGGACCAAACAAAAGGTCCAAAAAGATTAAAGTGTCACTTTGACTTCTGCCTTCACGGGCTCTCACGACCCGTGAGGAAGTCATGAAGGCATCACCCCCACGATCCTCGACCGGTCCATGAAGTGTAACACCTGCAAACCTGTGCTAGGAGATTAGCGGGTTAGCGGTATGTGATTAGTTTTGTTTTAATTGATTATGTGTTTTGTTAAATTGACTGATTAGTATAAATATGTATATGTGTACCGTTAAGAAAGAAAAAAAGAAAAGAAAGTACAAGTATGTATGTATGTAGTTTAGAATTTATGTATGTATGCATGGAAAGTAAATAAGCTATAGACACCTCCTGCTTTGATTAAAAACAACTACATGTATACTTGGTTAGAGTCTGAGCATTTTATGAAAGTGAAGAAGGTGTATTGTATGTTTCTAGAGAGCAAAACCAAGAGTGAAGCAAAGTTGTAAACTTGAAATTTCAAAACCAAGATCTTGTGTTCTTTAATTCAAAAAGAAGGTGAGAAAGTGTTTATGGTATGTTATGATTCGTATTGATGTGTTTATATATTAAAAAACATGAGTACATGAAGTTTCACCATTAATGGAGAAGACGACCTGCAAGTTTGAATGTCGCGGCGCTACACTAAGTGCGCCACGAGGGGACTTAGAACTCCACGAGCCGTGCCGCCCGGTCGAGACTCGTGAGGGCATCTCCTTCATGACCCCTCACGACCTCGTCACGAGCCGCAAAGCCCAAAGGCCTCACGACGCGTGGCGGCCGTCTATATAAGCTGAAGGGAAGTTCAGGTGGCACCAGGGTCGGCCAAAATGGCTAGCTCGCATTGGACCAAACAAAAGGTCCAATAAGATTAAAGTGTCACTTTGACTTCTGCCTTCACGGGCTCTCACGGCCGGTGAGGAAGTCGTGAAGGCATCACCCCCACGATCCTCGACCGGCCCATGAAGCTTCGTGAAGACCTTCACGTAATGACTTCTTCACGACCCGTGAGGGCCCGTGAAGGTCAATAGAAACCCTAATTTACTCTCTTGACTTATGTTATCGGATTCAACGCTTGGTGTGTGACCCAATAGGCCCCTGCCTCATCGGCTGTGATCCAAATATACGTGTATCAGTGGGCATATATCCAACAAACTCCTACTTGCACATAATACATCGTCATATATTAATCACAGACAAAGAGCGGCTCTAGCTAAGCATCAATACCCCCAAGTTGGCGGGAGTTGTCATCTTCGACAAAACCTTATAGCCTTAAAGGTCTTATGAGGTTCTATAGGTAAGTGATCATGTACATCCTTTTGTTCGCGATATCCTTGTGAACACGAGACATGGAATATGTCAATCTCCAGATCGTTCACTGTAACACCGGCTTTGCATATACCAGATTTTAGCAAAATTTTGCGTTTTTAAATAAACGTGAACTTAATGTATTTATTACAACATTTGTGTTCCAACAAGATATCCAGAGGCAGGGGACCCAGCTCACCAGGCAATCTAACTTCGATCTGCAAAAGCAGTTAACATGGCACCATTAGCTACACTTAGCTAGTGAGCACAAACTTAGCATAAGCTTCATTAAAGTAGAACATGCATATCAGGAATAAGCATACAATGCTATCCTATCACATTATGGTGTGCTGACATGATCGGTATAAGTTGTTTCTTGCAGGATAGCTAGTCCCGCTCAACACCAATACACCGGGGGATCAGACACAACCCTCCGCGCTGGTGGGGGAGCATAAAGCAGTCCACCAAGCATCGTTAACAGAACCAGAGGAACCTTAGGTAACTCAGCCATTTCTGATTGATTAACCCTCATGATATAAGGCACGGCGGTTCTGCAGAACCTACGACCCGGAATGTTACCTAGAATCACCGTTAAATCCCGAATCTCCTGATCAAGGGTCACTGGGATCCAGCTAACTGGCTAACCTTAACCATGCTTGCTGATGTTCGCAAACACATACACATATCTTGTTCATTTACTTAGCATGCATATTCATTTACTTCTTTTAGCATGCATTTACATTCGGTTACTTCTTTATGGATCCAATCTGGATCCATAGCATACATGTCATCATATCTTCACTTAACTGATTCATTCAGAATCAGTATCATGCATAGCATTCATTTAACTTAGCAGTTCCAGTTCTGGATCCATCTGGCATGCACTTAACTTTATATACAACAAGTATTTAGCATGACATTGTACTTTAAGTAAAATGGCAATTCTTATTCATCAACTTATGATCACAAACGCACTCAATTCACTTAACACATAATTCTTCCTCTACTGAGGCTTATGGAAGTCGGTACTCACCTGAGTAACTTAACAGATAGTTATTTAACTTCCTGCCTTGTCTAGGATATCAAGCTCACCTAGAACATTAGGATTTACATTTAATTACCTTAACATACTTAGAATAGCTACAAAGCCAACAAAGGAAATCCCCAAATCCGGATTCCATATAAATCCGACAGACTGTCGGATTTCATGAAATCCGACACTTCAAGGGAAATCCGGTACTTTGTGAAATCCGACACTCATCGGATTTCAACCCTTATGAACTTAGAAACCTTGACATACAATTGGAAATCCGACCTTCAATCAGAATCCGATACATTTATCGGAATCCGACAGTTTTGTCGGATCCGACATTTTCATAGGAATCCGATACTTTCGGATTTTGAGTTGAAATCTATATTTGAACTTTAGGAAATCCGATACTTATCGGATTTAGAACAATAACTCGGATTTAGACTTGATGCGGATTCCGACACCCTGAAGTCTCGGAATCCGACACTTTATCGGATTTGGGCAACTAGCGGATTCCGACACTATCAACTCTCGGAATCCGACAGTTTCAACCCAGAAACCGCCATCTTCATGTATGGCTTATTTTCCAGAATTCCATTCATAGTTCATACATTTATACATTCTAAAAAAATCCATTTTGGTTAGTATGGCTTTGAAAAAAGATCAAACCCACACAATAACACCAAACAAACAAAACGCACTTGCAAAGTAAGCTTTGCATGTTCTAAGTAGTGTTTTGCAAGGATTTGAATATTCATTCACATTTTAATCATAAAAACAGTTTCATGTATATTGAATCTTAACAACAACAAGTATTTACCTTGCTTGGAATCAAAACAACAATCTTTCAAGACTTCAAGAAAATCTGAGAGAGTGCGAAGAAGAAGAGAGAATTCCGAGAGTTTGTGCTTTATGTTTGCTTTTGACAACTTTGACTGTATTTGACTTTCTAAGTCAATATATACTTATCTCATTTTAAAATACATCAAGAGGCGGTTGCCTCTGGAATTGTATTTCTTTCTTTACTTTATTTCCATATATATATATACATACATTAACACTTAAAACACATTAAGCACATAACATATATACAATTAACTATTCATTAATATCATTAACTTACAAGCTTACTAACTTAATATATGTTTAACAGCTAGGCCCAAATCGAGGATGTTACAAATCTACCCCCCTTAAGAAGATTCTGTTCTCGGAATCTACTCAGTGATAAACAGGTGAGGATATCTTGTCTTCATCTCGTCCTCGACTTCCCATGTCAGGTTTAGACCTAAACTATGTTTTCACTTAACAAGAACTAGCTTGATCATCTTCTTTCGTAGCTTCTTGACCTTCGTGTCAAGAATTTCAACAGGTTCTTCTACGAGTCTTTTAGAAGAGTCAACCTTCAGTTCTTGTAACGGAACAATCTGTTCCTCTTCAACGTTTCACTTACGCAAGTAACATACGTTGAAGGTATCATGGATTCCAGATAGCTCAGGCGGCAGCTCAAGAGTTACCGTCTGATCATTGACTTTGCGCAGAATCTTGAATAGGCCTATGAAACATGCACTTAGTTTCCCTTTGCGCCCAAAGCGAGTAACACCCTTCCAAGGGGAAACCTTCAAGAATACACGATCTCCGACATCGAATGTAGCGGGACGACGCTTAGGATCCGCATACATCTTTTGTCGATCTCGAGCTGCTTTAAGCTTTTCTAAAGCCACATTCACTTTATCTGAGGTCATCTGGACAATCTAAGGTCCAGCAAACTGTTTATCTCCAGGCTTCAACCAGCAAGTCGGAGTACGACATCGTCTCCCGTAGAGCATTTCGTGCGGTGGCATTCCAATGCTGGAATGATACGAATTGTTATAAGCAAATTCAATCAATGGGAGATGAGAATCCCATGATCCACCGTATTCAAGTACACACGCTCGAAGCATGTCTTCAAGAGTCTGAATCATTCTTTCTGATTGGCCATCAGTCTGCGGGTGATAAGCAGTGCTCAAATGCTCACGAGTGCCTAACTCATGTTGCAAACTTTGCCAGAAATTAGATACAAATCCGGAGTCACGATCAGAAACAATTGAACAAGCAAGACCGTGACGTGTTACTATCTCATCAATATAAAGCTGTGCCAAACGAGTCAACGAAGCTGACTCGTTGGTTGCCAAGAAATGAGCACTTTTAGTCAGTCGGTCAACAATGACCCATATCATATCATGCCCTCTGAACGTCTTTGGCAACTTTGTCATGAAATCCATCGTGATGTGATCCCATTTCCATTCCGGAATGTCAAGTTGTTGCAAGTTGCCATAAGGCCTTTGATGCTCTGTCTTGACTTGGGCACATATTTGACATTTCTCCACGAATGAAGCAATGTCTTTCTTCAAAGTGGGCCACCAATGCAACCTTTTCAGGTCGTTATACATCTTGGTGATACCCGGATGAATAGACAACCTAGACTTGTGAGCTTCTTGCAGAATCAGCTCACGATTACCTCCAAGAAGAGGCACCCAAATCCGGGATTGAAAAGTTTTCAATCCCTGATTATCTTCACCCAGCTGGTCTTTTAACTTTTTCATTGTTTTAGACTTCAGATTGTCTTATTGCAAAGCTAACTGCTGGGCGTCTTTCAACTTTGCAATCAAATTTGATACAACTGTAAGCTTCATGAACTTTGCCTTAGCTGCTGGCCCCTTACGGCACAAAGCATCCGCTACAATATTGGCTTTACCGGGGTGATAGCGGATCTCACAGTCGTAGTCTTTAATTAACTCTAACCAACGGCGCTGCCGCATGTTGAGTTCTTTCTGTGTAAAGACATACTGCAAGCTTTTGTGATCAGTACATATCACACACTTAGTGCCATTAAGATAGTGTCTCCACAATTTTAGTGCGAAGACAACAGCAGCAAGTTCGAGATCATGAGTTGGGTAGTTGCTTTCGTGAGATTTCAGTTGCCGAGAGGCATAAGCGATTACTTTATCTCTTTGCATAGGAACACAACCCAACCCCGCATAAGAGGCATCATAATAAACAACGAAGTCTTCCGAACCCTCCGGCAAGGTAAGAATCGGAGCTTCGCATAACAATTGCTTTAAGGTCTAGAACGCTTCTTCTTGAGCTTCCGACCAGACAAATGTAACATCCTTACGGGTCAGCTTGGTCAACGGACCCACAAGTTTCGAAAAATTGCGAATAAATTGCCGATAGTAGCCGGCCAAGCCAAGGAAACTCTTTATTTCAGAGGGAGTTCGAGGAACTTCCCAATTCATCACAGCTTCCACCTTAGCCGGATCTACTTTAACGCCTTCTTGACAGATAACATGGCCAAGGAAATGAACTTCCCTAAGCCAGAATTCACATTTAGAAAACTTAGCGTACAACTGTTCTCGTTTGAGAGTCCCGAGAACCTGATGAAGATGAAGCTCGTGATCAGCCTCAGTCTTCGAGTAAACAAGAATGTCGTCAATGAAAACAATCACGGACTTATCAAGAAAAGGACGACAGACGCGATTCATCAAATCCATGAATATGGTGGGAGGATTGGTCAAGCCGAATGGCATAACCAAGAATTCATAACGATCGTAACGAGTCCGGAAAGCCGTCTTCGGAATGTCTTCTTCGTGGACTCGTACTTGATTTAAACACTTATGAACTTAGAAACCTTGACATACAATTGTAAATCCGACCATCAATCAGAATCCGATACATTTATCGGAATCCGACACATTTGTCGGATCCGACATTTTCATAGGAATCCGATACTTTCGGATTTTGACTTGAAATCTATATATGAACTTTAGGAAATCCGATACTTATCGGATTTAGAACAACAACTCGGATTTAGAATTGATGCGGATTCGGACACCCTGAAGTCTCGGAATCTGACACTTTATCGGATTTGGGCAACTAGCGGGTTCCGACACTATCGACTCTCGGAATCCGACAGTTTCAACCCATAAACCGCCATCTTCATGTATGGCTTATTTTCCAGAATTCCATTCATAGTTCATACATTTTTACATTCTAAAACATCCATTTTCGTTAGTATGGCTTTGAAAACGATCGGTATAAGTTGTTTCTTGCAGGACAGCTAGTCCCGCTCAACACCAATACACCGGGGGATCAGACACAACCCACCGCGCTGGTGGGGGAGCATAAAGCAGTCTACCAAGCATTGTTAACAGAACCAGAGGCTCCTTAGGTAACTCAGCCATTTCTGACTGATTAACCCTCATGATATAAGGCACGGCGGTTCTGCAGAACCTACGATCTAGAATGTTACCTCGAATCACCGTTAAATCCAGAATCTCCTGATCAAGGGTCCCTGGGATCCAGCTAACCGGCTAACCTTAACCATGTTTCTGATGTTCGCAAACACATACACATATCATATTCATTTACTTACATGCATATTCATTTACTTCTTTTAGCATGCATTTACATTCGGTTACTTCTTTATGGATCCAATCTGGATCCATAGCATACATGTCATCATATCTTCACTTAACTGATTCATTCAGAATCAGTATCATGCATAACATTCATTTAACTAAGCGGTTCCAGTTCTGGATCCCGCTGCATCCACTTAGCTTTATATATAACAAGTATTTAGCATGACATTGTACTTTAAGTAACATGACAATTCTTATTCATCAACTTATGATCACAAACACACTCAATTCACTTAACACATAATTCTTCCTCTACTGAGGCTTATGGAAGTCGGTACTCACCTGACTAACTTAACAAAGGAAATATATATTTGACTTTCTAAGTCAATATATACTTATCTCATTTTAAAATACATCCAGAGGCGGTTGCCTTTGGAATTCTATTTCTTTCTTTAGTTTATTTCCATATATATATACATACATTAACACAAAACACGTTAAGCACATAACATATATACAATTAACTATTCATTAATATCATTAACTTACAAGCTTACTAACTTAATACATGTTTAACAGCTAGGCCCAAATAGAGGATGTTACATTCACTATTATGTTTCTCGATTATAGATTGGTGGTGACCAAATAGACAAGTTGCATCTGATCTAGAATCAATGTAACTTGAGCACGGCCATGCATATTTGATGTCAGCTCCCAATCATCGAGGGGCCTAGGGATATCTCTCTTATTAGAGGAACAAATCCTTTTGACCACATAGTCCCATCATACGTTTCATACTTTACTCAATTATTTCCTTTATAACAGCCAGTTACGAACTGTGTTTGAAGATACTTAGAGTAAGGGAGATTCATACTCCGGCAACCTATGCGTCTCAAGTCTAAGGATGAAATGATATTATCATCCTGAGATACATGTAACTATAGATCCATGAAGTAAACTCAGGTGTGGGTCTTCCAGTCACTTGAAGCACTTTTCAAGCACAAGTGAGTGTTGCACCCTTATTAAACCATTTTGAACACGGGGTCAACCACTTACTTCAATCTTATTTCATTCTTCCTTCCATATGAAGAATAACCGATTGTAGAAGGTTTTAGAATGATAAACATTCAAGGAAGTGTTTTAAAGATGCTAATATGGAACACGGTATGGACTTGATGATTGTGACCGCAACAAGCGTATATATAAACCTCCATTCATATATCGAAACAAACATAAGTAACAATACCATTTCAATGTTCCCAAAATACAATTACAAATCAAACAAACCAAATACATAGGTCAAGTCAAATCACTAGTGAATCTAATACCTATGGTTCTAACGTGAGAATCATGAGCAGCTTGTGATAATGGCTTAGTGAATGGGTCCGTAAGGTTCCCATCCGTCGGTACTCTGCTAATGGCAACGTCACCATTCTCGATTACTTCTCTAATGAAGTGATACTTTCAAAGAATGTGTGTTGTCCTCTTGTGAGCTCTTGGTTCCTTTGCCAAAGCCACCGCACCCTTATTGTTACAAAAAATCTCAATAGGGTCGGTGATGCTTGGAACCACTCCTAGATCTTGGATGAATTTCTTCATCCACACAGCTTCCTTAGCAGCTTCACTTGCTGCAATATATTCTGACTCGGTTGTTGAATCAACAACTGTGTCTTGCTTTAAGCTCCTCCAGCTTACTGCACCATCATTCAATAGGAACACGAACCATGATTAAGATCAGCAGTCGTCCCTATTGGTTTGGAAGCTAGCATAAGAGTAACCCTTTACTCTAAGCTCTTCCTCACCACCGAATACTAAGAACATTTCCTTTGTATGCCTATGGTACTTTAGAATGTTCTTTACAGCCCTCCAGTGAGCCTCTCCCAGATTCGCCTGATATCTACTAGTCATGGTCAAGGCACATGAGACATCGGGGCGTTTGCATAACATGGCATACATGATCGATCCCACAGCCGAGGCGTATGGGACTCGCTTCTTCATATTCAACTCCTTTTGGGAGTTGGGGCATTGAGCCTTGCTTAATGTCAATCCATGCATCATGGGGAGATTCCCTTTCTTAGAATCCTCCATCATAAATCATTTAACGACTTTATCCACATATGCACTTTGGCTTAAACCAATAAGCCTCCTAGATCTATCCCTATAGATCTTGATTCCGAGAATGCATCCCGCATTTCCCAAGTCTTTCATAGAAAAACAATTCCCAAGCCAAGACTTGACACTACGCAAGGTTGGGATATGATTTCCTATGAGTAGAATGTCATCTATATATAAAACTAGGAAAACTATTGAGCTCCCACTAGCCCTGACATACACATATGGTTCATCTTCGTTTTTCAAAAATCCAAATTCTTTGATCTTTTCATCAAAACAAAGATTTCAACTACGAGAGGCTTGCTTAAGTCCATAAATGGACTTCTTAAGCCTACATACCTTGTTGGGATACTCTGGATGTATAAAACCTTCAGGTTGTGTCATATACACCTCTTCAGAAAGCTTCCCATTAAGGAAGGCGGTTTTTACATCCATTTCCCATATCTCATAATCTTGAAAAGCGGCTATGGCAAGGAGGATCCTTAGACATCAACATGGCCACTAGTGAAAAGGTTTCATGATAGTCAACACCCGGTGTTTGCGTGAAGCCTTTTGCCACCAATCGGGCTTTGAAAGTGTCCAAGGTATTGTCCATGTTGGTTTTCTTCTTGAAAACCCATTTATACCCAACGGGTCAAAACCCGGGTGTTGGATTAACTAGTTCCCAAGCCTAGTTATCCGACATGGAATTTATCTCGCTTTCCATTGCCTCTCTCCACTTTGCAGACTTAGGGCCCGCCATCGCTTCTCGGTAGTTGGTGGGTTCATCTTGATTCACCAATAGCTCATTGCCATCAGATATGAGAAATCCATATCTCTCTGGCTCATGATGAGCTCTACTGGATCTACGTGTGGTAGGAAATGGAAGTGTGTCAGGTACCGCAGCTTCACCTTGCTCGGTATCAACCATTGATGGTTGATTGCTAGTGCCAACATCAAGTTCTTTGTCGGGTGATTCGTGAAGTTCTTCAAGATCAATTTCCTTTTGCCTCGATATGTTTGATAAAAGTTCCCTCTCTAGGAAAACTACTCTTCGAGCAACAAAAACATTGTTCTCAGAAGGTTTATAGAAAATATATCCAATACCGGCACGAGGATATCCGATAAAGTAACACCTTTCGGAACGGGGTGCTAGTTTGTCATTTGCCTCACGTCTCACGTAGGTGACATCCCCATACACGAAGATATGAGTGAGTGGGCTTTTCTTGTGCCACAACTCATAGGGTCTTGTTTCAACTTTCTTTGTTGGTACGAGGTTAAGGATTCTTACCGCCGTCTCTAGAGCGTATCCCCAAAAACTAATGGGTACCTCCGTTTGACTCATCATAGAACGGACCATATCTAGCAATGTCCGATTTCTCCTTTCCGCAACTCCATTTAATTATGGAGTCCTAGGAGGGGTCAATTGTGAGATAATCCCACATTTTCTAAGATGGTCTAGAAACTCGGAAGTAAGATACTCACCGCCTCTATCCGAGCGTAGTATCTTAAACCTTTTGCCCAATTGATTCTCTACTTCACTTTGGAATGTCTTGAACACCTCAAAGGTTTCAGACTTTTGTCTAATCAAGTAGATATATCCATACCTACTATAATCATCCGTGAAAGTAACATAGTATCTTGTGTTGTTCCTTGTGACATTCTTGAAAGGTCCACACACATCAGTGTGAATGATATCCAAAAGATCCTTTCCCCTCTCACTAACACCAGTGAAGGGTTCTTTAGTCATTTTGCCTAGCAAACAAGATTTGCATACATCTTTTGACCCAAGGTCAAATGATTCCAAGATTCCATCCGCTTGGAGGTTGGTGATGCAAGTCTTGTTTACATAAGCAAGACGACCGTGCCATAAGGAATATTTATCCAAACCATTTTTGGATTGAGAATCAATATTCATGATAGGTCTCTTATTTTCAATGTATGGTTCAACTTCATATATGCCATGACATGTTAAAGCATTAAAATAAAAAACATCATTTTTATAACATAAAATAGATCCATTCAAAAACATAAAGGAAAAACCATCGTCATACAAGGCATGTAATGATATAATGTTTCTTGCTACGCAGGGCGAATAGCATACATTAATAAGAACAATGGAAAGTACGGTTCTAAAAGTGAGCTCGACACTCCCTTTTGCTTCTACGGGCACAACCTCTCGGTTCCCCATAACTAATCCAGCTCTCTATGCTCCAAGCCTCTACTTCCCCTTAGCACCTGCATCATATTACAAATGTGAGTGTTGCAGCCAATATCTAAAGCCCGGCCCTTTTAAATAGAAGTTTGATGGAGCTCAATCTTTAACGTACCTTCGTTTGAAGATCCCGAGATGCTCATTGCCTTGAGCTTATTGAGGCCATCTTGGTACTTTGGGCAGCATCGGCGATAATGCCCCTTGTCCCTGCAAAAGAAGCATTCTGCATCCTCCGGGGCCTTGGCTTGGGGAATCTTCCCTTTACCCTTTGCCACCGGGGTAGGGGTAGGCCTGGTTGCACCAACCTTACCCTTACCCTTTCCCTTATGGGAAGGAGTCGGCTTCTTCTTTTGGATGCGGCCCTCCCGGATAGCCAAGACGGGATTGGAAGAGGTGGCATTGGGATTTGAGATGCTTGACTCTGCGGTCTTTAGCATCCCATGAAGCTCCATGAGGGTTTTGTCCATACTATGCATATGATAACTCACGGTGAATTGATCGTATGCATTGGGCAAGGATTGGAGGATGAGATCAACCGCCATCTCCCTCCCTATGGTGAACCATAACCTATCCATGCGCTACATGTTTGCTTTCATACGCAACACATGAGCGCTTAAGTTTCCGCCATCTTGGAGCTTGGAACATGTCCTTAAGCTGCGTGAGCAAGTCGTAAGCACTTAAATGATCCATTTGCTTTTGCAAATCGGAGCTCATTGTGCTAAGCATAAGGCACGTGATTTCCTCCGTGTCCTTGAGGCGTTTTTCATACGCCTCTCGGACAGTCCTAGGTGCTGTAGTTGCAGGGGCTTCGAGCAAGGCTTCCTCAATGGTATGCAATTTCCCTTCATGGCTTAGGACAATCTGAAGTTGCCTATGCCAATCCATGAAGTTGCTATCGTCGAGTTTCTCCTTTTCAAGGAAAACTCATAGAGAAATGTTGCTCGTGGTGGTGGTACATGAAGATGCCATCTAAAATAGCAAAGTAGATTTGGTTAGTTTGATATTTAAGTTTGTTAAAACAATTTACCCAAAGAACAAATTAATTATTTTAACAAAGCCAAGAACCCTATTTCACTTCCACACATGACGGGTTTACCGCAGATCATATAAGGAAGTTATTCCGGGTTGACAACCATATTGTCAATTGCAATGCATTATTGCAACTCTTTGGTCTTTGTGGGGTCCTACGACAAGCACCGGTCGTTTGGCATGTTTGATCCCTTCTTACACCAATCCCAAGTTAGAATTGTTGATAGACTCGTGCTAAGCTCGACAATCTTTCAAGAATTCTAATTTGAAATTATAAATCGTCCGTCAAGACATGCGGTAAGTACACTCAACAAGAATTTGCTCGTGCTAAGCTCGACAACCAAGTTTGCGAGTTACCAAGCTCACCTTCCACACAACTTCACAAAGATTGGCTCGTGCTAAGCTCGACAACCAATTATTGTGTTGTTAGATTTGGGTGGCATCGTCTTACGGATGGTGCATAATTTATGTTTAATGGAAAAATGGGCTTTTGTTTCCGATCAATTTTGATTAACATGTTTAAGTGACAAAATCCGATTTTCACTTTAGTTGGTTTGTTGATCGTGAGCGCGAGCGAGAGAAATATAAACCAATTTTATAAAACTCTTGTGATTTTATTTATTGAAAATTTTTCTAGCATACGAAAACCTAAACAACCATGCAAGAAATAAATCACAACACACGCATAGCAAGGGGTTGGTAACCAAGCCAAAACCTATGTGTTCTACCCGTAAGCCTACGGTTACAACGTGGTCAACTAGGGACAGAATACAAATAAAGTCATAGCTCCCATTTTATCCATGAACTCCAACGGGTATCACCGGATCCTCTATCTTCAAGACATCAGCTTGATTCTTGATTGTGGTCTCCATGCTCCATGAACACAAGTACATGAAATAGAAATACAATGGCATGCAAGCCACAAAAATTCTATCATTTAATAAAAGTACAAGGATAAATGAAACGGCATGCAAACCGCAATAATATTTACAATTAATAAATAAATAAATAATTATTACAAACCATGTGACACTGGGTCACCAAATAAAAGAGCAACCACAAACAACCACAAAACAACCACAAAATATTTTGATAAGAATTTCCCAAACAAACACTCAAGGCACAATGGAAATTCTTGTACATATGCGTTAGGGCATAAAACCAATTTTTAAAACTCATATTCATATATACATTCACATATGAGTATGCATGTATGCATCTAATGCCATGATCATACCATGCATACCCATAGTGATATCAAGATATTATTTGGGGATTTCCAGAAACATCTGAACCAAAATAGAAACACAGCAATGACTCGAAAAACAGAAAAATTTCTTTTAAGGTCAAAAACACTGTTAACGAGCTCCTTCACGGCTCGTGAAGCCCGAGAGCTTCACGACCACTCACGCCCCGGAAGAACTCGTGAATCACCAAAAACAATTTCATGACTAGACCACAAACTACACTGGTCGTGTAGCCTTCACTACCCGTGAAGAGAACTACACGGCCCGTGAAGACTTACCGGACAGTTTACCAAAACTTCCAAAAAATAGATTTTTCGAGCCATTTTGTGCTATCACCATGTAGCAATGGCTCTGATACAACTGTAGGTTTCTCATGCACGTCATAAACCTAAGCAGAACAGAAGCAAGAAGTAAAAACAAATGATTTCCAGGTTTACAAAACACATGCATGTTATACACTTAGTGAGATCTAGCTACAAAAGATGATAGCAAGAAGAAGAACAAAGCAAACCAGAAAAGGAGACCATACCCTTGATGTCTCTGGTGGTTATGATTTTGTATATGCAATATTTGAACTCCAAAATGAGCTCCTCTATTGATATCCACACCAAGCTCTTCGTGAATCGCCTTTGCTAAAGCTTGAGGCACAATGCTTGCACTCGCGTGAGCAATGTCTCAAGAACAGTAGGAGAACTCTTGCAATGACCAACACAAACACTCAAAGCTTCTACGACAACTACTAAGCTCTCTTTTATGTGTAGGTTCTTCAAATTGGCAAAAGGTTCTCACAAGCAAGAATGGAGGGGTCTATATAAGCTGAAGGGAAGTTCAGGTGGCACCAGGGTCAGCCAAAATGGCTAGCTCTCATTGGACCAAACAAAAGGTCCAACAAGATTAAAGTGTCACTTTGACTTCTGCCTTCACGGGCTCTCACGACCCGTGAGGAAGTCGTGAAGGCATCACCCCCACGATCCTCGACCAGTCCATGAAGTGTAACACCCGCAAACCTGTGCTAGGAGATTAGCGGGTTAGCGGTATGTGATTAGTTTTGTTTTAATTGATTATGTGTTTTGTTAAATTGACTAATTAGTATAAATGTGTATATGTGTACCGGTAAGAAAGAAAAAAAGAAAAGAAAGTACAAGTATGTATGTATGTAGTTTAGAATTTATGTATGTATGCATGGAAAGTAAATAAGCTATAGACACCTCCTGCTTTGATTAAAAACAACTACATGTATACTTGGTTAGAGTCTGAGCATTTTATGAAAGTGAAGAAGGTGTATTGTATGTTTCTAGAGAGCAAAACCAAGAGTGAAGCAAAGTTGTAAACTTGAAATTTCAAAACCAAGATCTTGTGTTCTTTAATTCAAAAAGAAGGTGAGAAAGTGTTTATAGTATGTTATGATTCGTATTAATGTGTTTATATATTGAAAAACATGAGTACATGAAGTTTCACCATTAATGGAGTTTGGAAGAAAACTTGATTAGTGGGTTTTGTAGATTTTGTTGTTTTGATTGATTAAAAAGGTGTTCATGATGATTTGTAGGCATGTTATATGTTATATATATGCATTGTTTGAAGAAACATGATGTTAGAAAGGTTTTTAAGACGATTTGGTTGGTTGAAATCCGAGAAAATGAAGAAGACGACCTGCAAGTTTGAATGTCGCGGCGCTACACTTAAGGGTCGCGGCGTGACGTTGAGTAAACCCGATATTTTTGATTCGGATTTTGAGAATCCAAGGAGTTTGCAAAACCGACCCTTAGAAATCCGAGAAACTCCAAATCCGACCCTGAAATTCGATTCTTTTGAAATCCACCACTTAAATCCGATTGTTGAATTCCGGATTCGAAATCTGACAGTGTCGCGGCGCGACGCATGAGTTGCTCGCGGCGCGACGGAGCCTATGTCAGAAAGTTTTCTTATTTTAATTGTATTTTGATTAAAATAAGTTGGCATGTTATTTATACGATTTTATTGAGTTGTTTATATGAATTTAAGATATAACTATATATGGAAAGATATATTTATATATTCGAGACTGATTTGATTGTTGTTGTGTTTTCAAGCAATCAAAAGACTCAGTAATATTAGATCTCTGAGCTCGTGTTGATTTTGAGTTGAGTGGACGTTAATCGTGGATGGTAAAGATTTCGGTTAATGTTATTGATGTAATGCATGATGTGATTGAGATGGGATTGGATTGATTGAACTGTTGATTGTGAAATTGATTGTTGATATATGTTGCATGACTATTTGGTCGATACACACTCTTAGGATGATTTTGAGTTGCGTTTGAGAAGTCAGCTATACGTAGAATTAGGCTGGGCTAGTTTACTGGTTGGTTGAACAGTGGTAGCATTACTGTTGCATATGTTGCTTCAGAGGAGGATTTCACTGTGCCAATTCAGTAGAGAGCTATCGGTAATCCTTTGCTTTGGCCGGGATTGGTTGTAGGTTCTGCGCCAAACCGCCGGTCTTCTTGGTTATGTAATTACATGGTTTGATATTGACTACGGATATTTGCTTTTGGGTGTAACCTCTACTCACTTAGCTTTGTGCTAATCCCCCTCAGTTGTTGCTTTTGCAGGTTTGTGTTTGTGAGGTTTGCTGAAGGAGAAGTTGACGTGACTCTGATATTAGATTTTGAAAAGAAACGAGCCTGTTTATTTTGTAACACCAAAACAGATGATACTTTTGTTTGTGAACAGTGATTGTATATTTGTTAATATTGGTTTGTATGTAAATAAGTTTGTTTACTTAAATCTTCCGCAGTGCATTTAAAAAAAATGGCTTGTGATTTTCTGGTGTTACAATTTGGTATCAGAGCCTAGGTTTGGCGATGCATGCACGACTAGAGTGTTGCATTCCCGAATCTTGGCTCGTGACGGGTCAAGCTTTCCTTCGGGGGAATTAGGGTGAGTTAGAGTTGTTTGTAGTAGTTAGTATTTTGGATACTAACGGTTTATGCTAATGAGTTATGAGGTGATGTGATTGTAACAGATTATGGTTGACAGAGAGACTTCTATCCATCCTCCTATGACCCAAGCTACAACTGAAGGTCTAGTAACGACATTTGGGAATTACAGAAAACTGCTGGAACATCGGGTCAAGCCCGTGAAGAGGATCAAAGCGAGTACGTTTATCAATTGGAAAATGAGTTGGTTGAACTTAGAAATAAAATCCAAAGAATGGAGCAACAACAACAACATCAACCTGAACCAACCCCAGTGCCGACTACGATTCCTACACAGGCAACAACAACACCAGTGACAGCAACTTTACCACCTATGACACAGATGATGCAACAACCATTTTATTACCCATATCCATAACCAGGAGCCTATCCGTTTGCATTCCCTGGATATAAACAACCGTGCACCTACAAGTAATTTCATGATTGTAAACCTTCTCAGTACCACGGGAGTTCTGATACCAACGCTACATTGAACTGGTTGAGAGAGATGGCAAAGGCACTTGATGCTTGTAATTGTGATAACGAATTGAAGGTGAAATATGCAACACGAATGCTGAGAGGAGACGCGTTGGTCTGGTGGGATTCTATTACCGGCCATTTTACAGAGCAACAACAGGAGAGCATCACTTGGAGTCAATTCCAGGAAAAGTTGTGTGAACAATATTGCGGTACCTTCGAGATAGCCAAAATCAAGAAGGAATTCATGGATTTAGAAATGACCAGGAATATGACTGTAGATCAACTCATCAAGTAATTTAATGAGAAGATGAGGTTTGCCAAGCACTGGGTACCTGATGAAGAATCGAAGATTGCCCATTTTGTGGGGGCACTACATCCGGATCTCCGTGGCGCCACTAGGTGGGCTACCACCCTATCTCAGGCTTTCTCTTTAGCCAAATCGGCTGAAGGAGATATAATTGCGAGAAATAGGTTGAGCAGGGAGAGAATCTCCCAACAAAAATCATGATTTGAACATTATAACGCTTAGCAGAGACAAGAAGGACAAAGCAGTGGGAGTAGGCAGGGAGAGCAGAATAAGAGGCCTACTTCAGGTGGGTATACTCAACAGGCACCTTGGTGTAGTAGGTGCAAATCTTATCACAATGGGCAGTGTATGCCTCAGACTATGAGATGTGTGAAATGTGGCCAGTTTGGTCATGATTTGAAGAACTGCAGGTTCCCGAGAAGTGTTTGTTGGAATTGTCAGAGGGAGGGGCACAGAGTTGGTGATTGCCGGATGAGTAAAAAGACAGGATCAGGGTCAGGAGGGGGAGGAGCTGGAGGATCGTCTTCGGCTGGTCAGAAGCGAAAGAACCCACCCACTGCTGAGGGTCAGGTGTTCAAAATGACGGTGGATGATACCACCACCACAGACGACGTTATCACGGGTATGTTTTTGATAAACTCTACTTCTGCTAGAGTATTGTTTGATTCTGGAGCAAATCGCTCCTTTGTATCAGTGGAATTTTGTTAAAAGTTGAATATGCCTGTAATTAGACTTGATACTGCTTTAGAGATAGAAGTAGTTGATCGCATGATGGTTCCGGTCACGACTGCTACAGTTGGATCTAAAATTGATGTAGATGGCGTGTGTTTTCCTGTTTATTTTCTTGTTATGCCATTGTCTGGGTTTGATGTGGTTCTTGGGATGGATTGGCTAAGTCTAAATCAAGCCGGTATCAAGTGTCTCAAGAAGTTGATTTCTTTTCCGCTAGTTGATGGTATAAGAGTGGTAGCAAGGGGTGAGAAGGCTGGTTCTGTGATTCCTATTATCTCGTGTTTGAAAGCTAAGAAAGCGTTGGGTAAGGGATGTGAATCCTACTTGGCATATGTGATCGATGGAAAGAAAGAAAAGCAAGCAATGACGGATATCCGGGTGGTAACGGAATACCCGGAAGTGTTTCCAGAAGAATTACCAGGACTACCTCCAGTTCGTGAGGTAGAGTTCAAGATTGATCTGATTCCTGGTTCTAGACTAGTAGCGAAGGATCCATATAGGTTGGAACCTCAGAGATCCGGGACATGATGACGCAGATTCAGGATTTGCTAGATAAAGGGTTTATTCGTGTAACATCCGCAGACCTGGGCTAGTAGATTAGCAGGTTTACGGTACGTGTTTGTTTGTGTTTTAATTGCTTCAATTATTATGTGATTAATTAAATGATTATAGGTTATTAATTAATTAAATTAGAACTATTATAAGTATGTATATATGTATGTGTGACCATAGGTATGTATGTATGTTGGTTAGTGGAATGCTACACGTGTGGAGCTATGGGCAAAATTAGAAGAGAACATGACACCTATTTGCATGTATTTGCGTGTGTGAATATTAGTTTGGAGAAACATCTGCCATTATTTGCTAAAAGATAGAATGTGTGTGTGTGTATTACTCTACCAAAGAAGAAACCGAAAGAAGAAATAGGAGAAAAGAATCGGAATTTCAATTTGTGTTTATAAAAATCAAGATTAAAGGTTGGTATGTTTAATTTATCATGTTATTTTTCTTTTTGATGTGTTATCTGATTTAAAAACATGATTTATCTTTAGTTTGAAGATTGCATGCTAAGAACATCAAGATCGGTTTTTGAAAGAGTAGGATTTTGATAGTTTTGTGTGTTCATATGATTCATATGGTTATTTGCATGAGAATGTGTTTAGAAATGTTTAAATAATGTTTCTGGAAAGATTGGAATAAGTTCATGAAATCTGGGTTTGAGTTATGATAATTTGAAGATGGCGGATTTGTTGGAAGATGATGTTATCGGATTTGAATGAAGAAAATGATAGAAATCCGATTCTACCTTAAATCCGGATGAATACCGACACTTGTGAAATCGAAACATTGAAATCCTTGACTAAATCCGATACATGTAATGTGATTGCTATGTTTGTATAAAATGAAATCCTATACTTGGAAAGTGATATAAGAATCCGATACCCAAAATCGGGAACTTGAAATCCGGGAATAGTGAAATCCTATACTTCTAAATCCGGGACTTTAAAATCAAGTGCTTGAAATCTGATTAAGGCTAAATCCGATGATTGGTGAAATCCAATACATAGGTTACGGATTTCTAAGAATCCGATGGTACCAAATCCGACAGTTTGGAAATCCGATGGTTTCAAGAATCCGATACTTTGTGTTGATTTATAATTGTTTATTGATTGTTAATGTTATGAATGAATTATAATTATATGTTCAAATATATTTATGGGATTTGAACTGATTGGTTGTTATTATGTTTTCAGGCAATCCAAAGGCTCAGTAACATTAGAATTCTGAGTACTTCAACTGAGATCAAAAGGTGAGTGGATGTTGGATGCGAATGGTAAAGATTTGGTTAATATCATTAATGTAATGCATGATTGTATGTGATGGTTTGATATTGGAACTGCTCATTGTGAATATTATGTATTGTTGATTATTGCATGATTATTTGATCGATACGCACTCTTAGTATGATTTTGAGTTGCGTTTGAGAAGTCAGCTATACGTGGAATTGGGTTGGGCTCGTTTAGTGGTTGGTTGAACAGTGGTAGCCTTACTGTTGTATATGTTGCTTCAGAGTGGGATTTCACTGTGCAAATTCAGTAGAGGGCTATTGGTAAACCATTGCTTTGGCCGGCATTGGTTGTAGGTTCTGCACCGAACAGCCGGTCTTCTTAGAGTTGTGATTACATGTTTAGTATTGAATTGATGTTTGCTTTTGGGTTTAGCCTCTACTCACTTAGCTTTTTGCTAATTCCCCACTGTTGTTGCTTTTTGCAGGTTTGTGTTTGTGAGTGCTCGTGAAAGGAGAAGTTGACCTGACTCTGATGTCTAGTTATAAAATGATACGAGCCAGTCTTTTGTAACATAGAGTTTTGTTTGTTGACTTTAAAGAACAGATATTTTGTTATTGTAAATGTTCTGATTGAGATGAAAGTTTAAAGTTAATTAAAGCTTCCGCAGCGCAAATTAAATAAAAAAAATGGCTTAGAATTTATGGTGTTACAGTTTGGTATCAGAGCCTTGATTTGGCGATGCAGGCACGGCTAGAGTGTTTGCATTCCCAAATCTTGGCTCGTGACAGGTCAAGCTTTCCTTCAGGGGGAATTAGAGTGAGTTAGAGTTACTTGTAGTAGTTAGTATTTTGAGTACTAACGGTTTACGCTAATAAGTTCTGTGATGATGTGATTGTAACAGATATGGCTGAAAGAGAGACCCCGATCCTCCCTTTAGTGACCCAATCATCTGTAGAGGCACCTGTGATAGAAGACTTGGATACTACTAACCGAGCAGGAACAGGAAGAAGATCAGAGCGAATACATATTCAAACTGGAAAATGAACTAATGGATCTTAGAGCTAAGATTAATAACTTGGAACAAAGATTAACCCAAACTGAACAAATTCCAGTGCCAACTGCGATCTCTACTCAGGCAACCATACCACCAGTATCGATGCCCCTACCACCAGTGACACAGGTGATGCAACAACCGTTTTACTATCCATATCCACAACCGGGAGCTTACCCTTTTGCATTTCCTGGTTTTAAACAGCCATGCACGTATAAAAAATTTCTTGACTGTAAGCCTTCGGAGTACAGTGGAAGTTCTGATCCTAACATAACCCTGAACTAGCTGAGGGAAATGGTAAAGGCACTACATGCCTGTAACTATGAAAATGAATTGAAGGTGAAATATGCATCAAGAATGTTGAAGGGTGATGCGATGGTTTGGTGGGATTCTATCACTGGCCATTTTACTGAACAACAACAAGAGAGCATTACTTGGAGTCAGTTCCAAGAAAAACTTTGTGAACAGTATTGCGGTACATTTGAGGTTGCTAAGATCAAGAAAGAATTTATGGATCTGCAAATGACCGGAAACATGACAGTGGATGATCTGATTAAGCAATTTAATCAGAGGATGAGATTTGTAAAACATTGGGTACCGGACTAAGAGTCCAAGCTTGGTCACTTTGTTGGAGCACTTCACCCTGATCTTCATAGCTCCACTAGGTGGGCTACTACCTTATCACAAGCATTTACCTTGGCTAAGATAGGAGAAGGGGATTTAATTGCCAGGAACAAGTGGAGTGGGGAGAAGATTGCCCAACAAAAATCGAGGATCGATCATTATAATTCCCAACAGAGGCAGGGTGGACAAGGCAGTGGATATAAACAGGGAGACCAAAATAGGAGGTCGAATGTAAGTGGGTCAACACAGAGGGAACCGTGGTGTGGTCGGTGCAAATCATATAACAATGGGCAGTGTACGCCCCAAACTAGAAGGTGTGTTAAGTATGGCCAGTTTGGCCATGAACTGAAGGATTGCAGATTCCCACGTAGTGTCTGTTGGAACTGCCAAAAGGAAGGACACAGAGTGGGAGTGTGTCCGGTGGGAAAGCAAACTGGGTCTGCTTCAGGGGCGGGGACAGCTGGGGGATCATCTTCAGCTGGCCAAAAGAGGAAGAATTCACTTACTACTGAGGGTAGGGCTTTTAAAATGACGGTGGAGGATGCCACCACTACTGACGATGTCATAACTGGTATGTTCCTGATTAACTCTATCCCTGCAAGAGTGTTATTTGATTCTGGAGCTAATCGCTCGTTTGTGTCTGTGGAGTTTTGTGGTAGATTAACTATACCTGTTATTAAACTTGATAGTACCTTAGAAATAGAAGTAGCAGATGGCATGATGGTTCCAGTCACGACTACTGTGGCTGGAGCTAAAATCGATATTGATGGTGTATGTTTTCCTGTTTATTTTGTTGTCATGCCTCTATCTGGTTTTGATGTGGTACTGGGTATGGATTAGTTAAGTTTGAATCAAGCAAGTATAAAATGCCACAAGAAGTTGATTTCGTTCCCATTAGCGGATGGTACAAGAGTGATAGCAAGGGGTGAGAAAGCCGGGTCTGCAAATTCAATAATTTCATGTTTAAAGGCAAAGAAAGCATTAAATAAAGGTTGTGAATCGTTTATAGCGTATGTGATTGATGGAAAGAAAGAGAAACAAGCTATGACAGACATCCGGGTGGTAACGGAATACCTGGAGGTGTTTCCAGAGGAGTTACCAGGGCTGCCTCCTGTTCGAGAGGTGGAATTCAAGATAGATCTGATTCCTGGATCTCGACCAGTGGCTAAAGCACCGTACAGGCTAGCACCTTAAAAAATCCGAGAAATGATGACACAAATTTAAGACTTGTTAAATAAAGGATTTATCCGTCCCAGTTCATCTCCGTGGGGTGCGCCAGTGTTGTTTGTGAAGAAGAAAGACGGTACATTACGTATATGCATTGATTATCGAGAATTGAACAAGAGAGCGATAAAGAATAAGTACCCGTTACCCAGAATTGATGATTTGTTCGATCAAATACAGGGAGCTTCCTTCTTCTCGAAAATTGATTTAAGATCGGGTTACCATCAAGTATGGGTGTCAAAGGAGGATGTGTCAAAGACAACTTTCCGTACGCGATATGGTCATTATGAGTTCCTGGTTATGCCATTCGGTCTAACCAATGCACCAGCAATAATTATGGATCTCATGAACAGAGTCTATCGACCATTTCTTGATAAGTTTGTTATTGTCTTCATTGATTACATTTTAATTTATTCGAAGACTGAGATAGAGGATGAGCAACATTTGAGACAGATCTTGGAAACTCTGAAGAAAGAACAGTTGTATGCAAAGTTCTCGAAATGTGAGTTCTGGTTAAGAGAAGTTCAGTTTTTGGGGCATATAATTTGTAAGGAAGGGGTAAAGGTAGATCCTTCAAAGGTAGAGGCAGTGATGAGCTGGAATGCTCCAAGAACACCATCAGAGATAAAAAAGTTTTCTGGGATTAGCTAGGTACTACCGCAGATTTATCAAGGAATTTTCTAAGATTGCAGGTCCGTTAACCAAGTTAACTCGGAAAGATGTAAAGTTTATGTGGGGTAACGAACAAGACAAAGCTTTTCAGATATTAAAAGAATTGTTGTGTCAAGCTCCAATTCTTGCTTTGCCTAATGGATCTGCAGATTTTACAGTGTATTG
Organism: Dittrichia graveolens; assembly: GCA_038502395.1. Taxonomy (NCBI): domain Eukaryota; kingdom Viridiplantae; phylum Streptophyta; class Magnoliopsida; order Asterales; family Asteraceae; genus Dittrichia; species Dittrichia graveolens. The sequence goes on along the minus strand of JARJIL010000002.1, from coordinate 39,097,282 downwards.
TGATGCCTCATTAGCTGGTTTAGGGTGTGTATTAATGCAGAGAGATTGGGTGATTGCTTATGCTTCCAGACAGTTAAAATCACATGAAAAGAACTACCCGACTCATGACTTAGAGCTAGCAGCTATGGTATTTGCGCTCAAATTGTGGAGACATTACTTGTACGACACCAAATGCGTGATTTGTACAGATCATAAAAGCCTGCAGTATGTGTTTACTCAGAAAGAATTGAATATGAGACAGAGACACTGGGTAGAATTGATAAAAAGATTATGACTGCGAGATCAGATATCACCCTGGAAAAGCGAATGTTGTGGCAGATGCCCTGAGTCGAAAAGGAAATAGACGTCCTATTCAGTTTATGCGAATTGAGATAGTATCTGATCTGATAGATAGAGTGAAGTCTGCTCAGTTGGAAGCTCTAAAAGAAGAAAATTTAAAGACTAGGTTAATGAAAAAGAGAAAAGATGAATTGAATGACGATTCTCGTGGATTAAAAACATTCAAAGCTCGTGTGTGGGTGCCTAAGCTTGGAGAATTGAGACAATTAATTTTGACAAAAGCACACAAGTCGAGACTATCTATACACCCAAGAAGCACTAAAATGTATAACGATCTGAAAGTGCTTAACTGGTGGCCTACAATGAAGGCAGATGTGGCACACTTTGTGGAATTATGCCATATTTGTGCGCAAGTGAAGGCAGAACATTAGAGGCCTTACGGATCTTTGAAACAGTTAGAGATTCCAGAGTGGAAGTGGGAACACATTACGATAGATTTTGTAACAAAACTACCACGAACTCAGAGGAATCATGATATGATATGGGTGATAGTGGATCGTTTGACAAAGAGTGCTCATTTTCTAGCCATCTGTGAGACAGCTTCGCTGGGTAAAGTGGCACAACAATACATAGACGAGATCGTTGCGAGGCATTGTATACCGTTGTCAATTGTGTCTGACAGAGATTCAAGGTTTGTATCTAATTTTTGGAGAAGTTTACAAAGAGAATTGGGAACAAGAGTTAACTTGAGTACAGCCTATCATCCACAGACAGACGGTCAAACTAAACGAATCATATAGACACTTGAGGATATGTTGCGAGCTAGTGTATTAGAGTATGGTGGATCTTGGGATTCACACCTTCCATTGATAGAATTTGCGTATAGTAACTCTCATCACTCCAATATTGGAATGCCTCCGTATGAAATGTTGTACGGTCGTCGCTGCTGTACTACGACTTGTTGGTTAGAGGCGGGTGACAAACAGTTTCCAGGTCCCGAGATAGTACAGTTGACTGCTGACAAGGTTGCTATAGCCAGAGATAAGTTGAAAGCAGCCAGAGATAGACAGAGAATGTATGCTGACCCGTAACGACGTCCAGTAAAGTTTGATGTGAGAGAATTAGTATACTTGAAAGTTTCTCCGTGGAAAGGTGTAATCCATTTCGGCAAACGTGGGAAGCTGGCTCCCCGTTTCATTGGTCCTTTCCGTATTCGTCAAGTTGTAAACGATCAAGCAGTTACACTAGATCTTCCTACAGAGCTTGCTGGAATCCATGATACATTTAATGTCTGTTATCTGAGGAAGTGTAAGATTGATGATTAATGCCAGATTCTCCCAGTGCATGAATTGAAAGTTGATTCAAAGAAGAGACTGATAGAGTAACCGGTTGAACTGTTAGATAAAAAGGTGACCAAACTTCGAAAGAAGCAGATACCAATGGTATTGGTTAAATGGAAACACAGTTTAGGTTCCGATTTAACCTGGGAGACGGCGGCAGAGATGAAAGAAAGGTATCCCCAGTTATTTAACCTGGGGACGGAATCCTCTTAAGGAGGGGAAATTTGTAACACCCGCAGACCTGGGCTAGTAGATTAGCATGTTTACGGTACGTGTTTGTTTGTGTTTTAATTGCTTCAATTATTATGTGATTAATTAAATGATTATAGGTTATTAATTAATTAAATTAGAACTATTATAAGTATGTATATATATATGTGTGACCGTAGGTATGTATGTATGTTGGTTAGTGGAATGCTACACGTGCGGAGCTATGGGCAAAATTAGAAGAGAACATGACACCTATTTGCATGTATTTGTGTGTGTGAATATTAGTTTGGAGAAATATCTGCCATTATTTGCTAAAAGAGAGAGTGTGTGTGTGTGTGTGTATTACTCTACCAAAGAAGAAACCGAAAGAAGAATTAGGAGAAAAGAATCGGAATTTCAATTTGTGTTTATATAAATCAATATTAAAGGTTGGTATGTTTAATTTATCATGTTATTTTTCTTTTTGATGTGTTATCTGATTTAAAAACATGATTTAAGTTTAGTTTGAAGATTGCATGCTAAGAACATCATGATCGGTTTTTGAAAGAGTAGGATTTTGATAGTTTTGTGTGTTCATATGATTCATATGGTTATTTGCATGAAATTTGTTTAGAAATGTTTAAATAATGTTTCTGGAAAGATTGGAATAAGTTCATGAAATCTGGGTCTGAGTTATGATAATTTGAAGATGGCGGATTTGTTGGAAGATGATGTTATCGGATTTGAATGAAGAAAATGAAAGAAATCCGATTCTAGCTTAAATCCGGAAGTTTTGAATACCGACACTTGTGAAATCGAAACCTTGAAATCCTTGACTAAATCCGATACATGGAATATGATTGCTATGTTTGTATAAAATGAAATCCTATACTTGGAAAGTGATATAAGAATCCGATACCAAAAATCGGGAACTTGAAATCCGGGAATAGTGAAATCTGATACTTCTAAATCCGGGACTTTAAAATCAAGTGTTTGAAATCCGATTAAGGCTAAATCCGATTATTAGTGAAATTCGATACATAGGTTACGGATTTCTAAGAATCCTATGGTACCAAATCTTATGAATGAATTATAAATATATGTTCAAATATATTTATGGGATTTGAACTTATTGGTCGTTATTATGTTTTCAGGCAATCCAAAGGCTCAGTAGTAACATTAGAATTCTGAGTACTTCAACTGGGATTAAAAGGTGAGTGGATGTTGGATGCGAATGGTAAAGATTTGGTTAATATCATTGATGTAATGCATGATTGTATGTGATGGTTTGATATTGGAACTGCTGATTGTGAATATTATGTATTGTTGATTATTGCATGATTATTTGATCGATACGCACTCTTAGTATGATTTTGAGTTGCGTTTGAGAAGTCAGCTATACGTGGAATTGGGTTGTGCTCATTTACTGGTTGGTTGAACAGTGGTAGCCTTACTGTCGCATATGCTGCTTCAGAGTGGGATTTTACTGTGCCAATTTAGTAGAGGGCTATCGGTAAACCTTTGCTTTGGCCGGCATTGGTTGTAGGTTCTGTGCCGAACCGCCGGTCTTCTTAGAGTTGTGATTACATGTTTAGTATTGACTTGATGTTTACTTTTGGGTTTAGCCTCTACTCCCTTAGCTTTGTGCTAACTCCCCACTATTGTTGCTTTTTGCAGGTTTCTATTTGTGGTGGAAGGAGAAGTTGACCTGACTCTGATGTCTAGTTATATAATGAAATGAGCCTGTCTTTTGTAACATAGAGTTTTGTTTGTTGACTTTAAAGAACAAATATTTTGTTATTGTAAATGTTGTGATTGAAATGAAATTTTAAAGTTAATTAAAGCTTCCGCAGCGCAAATTAAATAAAAAAATGGCTTAGAATTTATGGTGTTACAATTCGTCCGAGTTCATCCCCGTGGGGAGCACCGGTACTATTTGTGAAAAAGAAAGACGGTACGTTGCGAATGTGTATCGGCTACCGTGAGTTGAATAAGAGAACAATAAAGAACAAGTATCTGTTGCCAAGAATCGATGATTTGTTTCACCAGCTACAGGGAGCTTCGTTCTTTTCTAAAATTGATTTAAGATCAGGTTATCATCAAGTGCGTGTTTCTGAGGAAGATGTGTCAAAAACAGCTTTTCGTACGTGCTACGGGCATTATGAGTTCTTGGTTAGCCGTTCGGCTTAACCAATGCACCTGCAATTTTTATGGATTTGGTGAACAGGGTCTGTCGATCATTCTTGGATGATTTTGTAATAGTCTTCATCGATGATATTCTAATTTATTTGAAGACTGAACAGGAACATGAAAAGCATTTGAGACACGTTTTGGAAACTTTGAAGAAAGAACATCTATTTGTTAAGTTCTCAAAGTGAGAATTTTGGTTGAGGGAAGTTCAGTTCTTGGGGCACGTGGTATGTAATGAAGGAGTGAAAGTGGATCCTTCGAAAGTGGAAGCTGTGATGAAAAGTTATGCTCCAAAGACACCGTCTGAGATAAAGAGTTTTCTGGGTCTGGCCGGGTACTACCGAAGGTTTATTAAATATTTCTCTAAGATTGCGGGTCCGTTGACTAAGTTAACTCGGAAAGACGTGAAGTTTGTTTGGGGTAATGAACAAGACAAAGCTTTCCAGACTTTAAAGCAGTTGTTATGTCAAGCTCCCATTCTTGCATTGCCAAGTGGATCAGATGATTTTACTGTTTATTGCGATGCGTTGTTTGCTGGATTGGGATGTGTGCTTATGCAGAGAGATCGGGTGATTACGTATGCTTCAAGACAGTTTAAACCTCATGAAAAGAATTACCCGACTCATGATCTGGAACTGGCAGCTGTCGTATTTGCCCTTAAACTGTGGAGACACTATTTGTATGGCACCGAATGCATGATTTGTACTGATCATAAGAGACTCTAGTATGTGTTTATACACAAAGAACTGAACATGAGACAGTGAAGATGGGTGGAGTTGATAAGAGATTATGATTGCGAGATCCGATACCACCCTAGGAAAGCAAATGTGGTAGCAGATGCCTTGAGCCGTAAGGGAGCGGGAAGTTCTATCCAATTTATGCGTCTGAAGATTGTATCTGATTTAGTGGATAGACTGAAGTCTGCTCAGTTGGAAGTCCTCAAGGAAGAAAATTTGAAGAATGAATTGATGAGGAAGCGTAAGGATGAACTTACTGATGATACACGTGGATTGAAGATATATAAGACTCATGTGTGGGTGCCTATGCTCGGAGAATTGAGGAAGTTGATTTTAACCGAAGCACACAAGTCAAGATTATCTGTACACCCAGGAAGCACTAAAATGTATAACGACCTGAAAGTGCTTTACTGGTTGCCTACAATGAAGGCAGATGTGGCACACTTTATAGAATTGTGCCATATTTGTGCACAAGTGAAGGCAGAACATAAGAAACCTTACGGATCCCTGAAACAATTGGAGATTCCTGAGTGGAAGTGGGAACATATAACGATAGATTTCGTGACTAAACTTCCATGAACTCAGAAGAATCAGGATATGATTTGGGTGATCGTGGATCGACTGACGAAGAGTGCCCATTTTCTGGCTACCTGTGAGACGGCTTCTCTGAGTAAGTTGGCTCAATTGTACATTGATGATATCGTTGCGAGGCATGGTATACCGTTGTCGATAGTATCTGATAGAGACTCCAGGCTTGTTTTTAACTTCTGGAGGAGTCTACAGAGGGAGTTGGGGACGAGAAATAATTTGAGTACTGCTTATCATCCTAGACTGACGGTCAGACTGAACGAACCATACAAACAATCGAAGATATGTTACGTGCGTGTGTAATTGAGTATGGTGGATCTTGTGATTCGCACCTGCCATTGATAGAGTTTGCATATAATAATTCTTACCACTCCAGTATTGGAATACCTCCGTACGAAATGTTATACGGCCGTCGTTGCTGTAGTCCGACGTGTTGGTTAGAGGCTGGTGAGAAACAGTTTGCAGGGCCTGAGATCGTTCAGATAACTGCTGACAAGGTTGCTATAGCTAGAGAAAAGTTAAAGGAAACCAGAGATAGACAGAAAATGTATGCGGATCCACGACGTCGTTCAGTAACGTTTGATGTGGGGGAATTGGTGTATCTAAAGTTCTCTTTGTGGAAGGGCGTGATTCGTTTTGGCAAACGCGGGAAGTTGGCTCCCTGTTACATTGGTCCTTTCCGTATTCGTTAGATTGTAAATGACCAGACAGTTACACTAGATCTTCCAGCAGACCTTGCAGGAATTCATGATACGTTCAATGTTTGTTATCTGAGGAAATGCAAGGTTGAAGACGAAAGCCAGATTCTCCCAGTGCACGAATTGAAAGTGGATTCAAAGAAGAGACTGATTGAGGAACTTGTTGAACTGTTATATCTTAAAGTGACCAAACTCCAAAAGAAGCAGATACCAATGGTTTTGGTCACGTAGAAACACAGTGTAGGTTCTCATTTGACATGGGAGACTGAGGCGGAAATGAAAGATAGATACCCCTAGTTGTTTGAGGGAGAAGGGATTCTAAGGACGGAATCCTTCTAAGGAGGGGAGATTTATAAGACCCGCAAACCTGGGCTAGGAGATTAGCGGGTTAGCGGTATGTGATTAGTTTTGTTTTAATTGATTATGTGTTTTCTTAAATTGACTAATTAATATAAATGTGTAAATGTGTACTGGTTAGAAAGAAAAAAAAGAAAAGAAAGTACAAGTATGTATTATGTAGGTTAGAATGTATGTATGTACGCATGGAATGTAAATAAGCTATAGAGACCTCCTGCTTTGATTAAAAACAACTACATGTATACGTGGTTAGAGTCTGAGCATTTTATCAAAGTGAAGAAGGTGTATTGTGTGTTTCTATAGAGCAAAACCAAGAGTGAAGCAAAGTTGTAAACTTGAAATTTCAAAACCAAGATCTTGTGTTCTTTAATTCAAAAAGAAGGTGAGAAAGTGTTTATAGTATGTTATGACTCGTATTGATGTGTTTATATATTGAAAAACATGAGTACATGAAGTTTCACCATTAATGGAGTTTGGAAGAAAACTTGATTAGTGGGTTTTGTAGATTTTGTTGTTTTGATTGATTAAAAAGGTGTTCATGATGATTTGTAGACATGTTATATGTTATATATATGCCTTGTTTGAAGAAACATGATGTTTGAAAGGTTTTTAAGAAGATTCGGTTGGTTGAAATCCAAGAAAATGAAGAAGACTACCTGCAAGTTTGAATGTCGCGGAGCTACACTTAAGGGTCACGGCGTGACGTTGAGTAAATCCGATATTTTTGATTCGGATTGTGAGAATCCGAGAAGTTTGCAAAACCGACCCTCAGAAATCCGAGAAACTCCAAATCCGACCCTGAAATCCGATTCTTTTGAAATCCACCACTTAAACCCGATTGTTGAATTCCTGATTCGAAATCCGACAGTGTCGCGGGGCGACGCATGAGTTGGTAGCGGCGCGACGGGGCCTATTTCAGAAAGTTTTCTTATTTTAATTGTATTTTTATTGAAATAAGTTGGCATGTTATTTATATGCTTTTATTGAGTTGTTTATATGAATTTAAGATATAAATATATATCGAAAGATATATTTAAATATTCGAGACTGATTTGATTGTTGTTGTGTTTTCAGGCAATCAAAAGACTCAGTAATATTAGATCTCCAAGCTCATGTAGATTTTGAGGTGAGTGGACGTTAATCACGGATGGTAAAGATTTCGGTTAATGTTATTGATGTAATGCATGATGTGATTGAGATGGGATTGGATTGATTGAACTGTTGATTGTGATATTGATTGTTGATATCTGTTGCATGACTATTTGGTTGATACGCACTCTTAGGATCATTTTGAGTTGCGTTTGAGAAGTCAGCTATACGTAGAATTGGGTTGGGCTCGTTTACTGGTTGGTTGAACAGTGGTAGCCTTACTGTCGCATATGTTGCTTCAGAGGAGGATTTCACTGTGCCAATTCAGTAGAGAGCTATCGGTAAACCTTTTCTTTGTTCTCTCAAAAACACAGACACACAACAATCGGTTTTGCAAGGAGAAGCAATATCAGATGTTAACCAATGTATACCCATGTATGCCTTTTCTTTTATTTTAAGCATGAGGTGTCACCACACCATACATACTAGCATGCATACAAATCCTCAAATATAATTATCTATATTTATATAACCTTACATGCATATATAAATATTCAAACACATATCTGCTCATTTAAATCTTTAATTAATTAAACTAATTAATTAAAATCATGTAAATTACTATTAACAAGTAATTAATCATAATTAACATACCAAATCCACTTATTCTACTAGGCCCGATCTGAGGATGTTACAAATCCTCCCCCTTAACATGATTCCGTCCTCGGAATCTATTCATTAGCAAACAACTGAGGGTAACGAGTTCTCATCTCAGCCTCCGTTTCCCACGTCAAATCAGAACCCAAACTATGCCTCCATTTAACTAGAACCATCAGAATCTGTTTCTTACGCAGTTTCGTCACTTTCCGATCTAGTAGTTCAATGGGTTCCTCCACTAGTTTCTTGCTAGAATCCACTTTAAGATCATGTAGACGTAGAATCTAACTCTCATCCTCAACTCTACATTTCCGCAAGTAACAAACGTTGAAGGTATTGTGAATACCTGATAATTCCGCTGGAAGATCAAGAGTAACCGTCTGATCATTAGCAACCCGTTGGACACAAAACGGTCCAATATACCGCGGAGCTAGCTTTCTCCGCTTCCCAAAACGGATAACCCCCTTCCACGGAGAAACCTTCAGATAAACCAATTCCCCCTCAACAAAGGTAACAGACCTACGACGTGGATCAGCATACATCTTTTGTCGATCCCTCGCAGCTTTTAACTTTTCTCGCGCAATAGCAACTTTATCTGTGGTGATCTGCACAATATAAGGACCTGCATATTGTTTCTCACCTACCTCTAACCAACAAGTAGGAGTTCGGCAGCGACGACCATATAACATCTCATAAGGCAGCATACCGATACTTGAATGGTAAGAATTATTGTACGCAAATTCAACCAACGGTAGACGGGAATCCCAAGAACCTCCATATTCTAACACACATGCCCGCAGCATATCCTCGAGTGTCTAAATAGTTCTCTCAGATTAACACGTGTACCTAACTCCCGTTGTAAACTGTTCCAGAAGTTCGACACAAACCTGGAATCTCTATCTGACATAATCGAAAGCGGTATACCATGTCGGGAAACAACTTCATCTATATACAACTGAGCTAACTTACTGAGTGATGCCGTCTCACTGGTAGCCAAGAAATGAGCACTCTTGGTCAATCTATCAACGATCACCCAAATCATATCATGATTCCTCTGCGTACGCGGAAGTTTCGTTACAAAATCCATTGTTTTATGCTCCCACTTCCACTCTGGAATCTGCAATTGTTTCAATGATCCATAGGGTGTCTGGTGCTCTGCCTTAACCTGTGCACAAATATGGCAAGCCTCCACAAACTGTGCAACATCTGTCTTCATTGTAGGCCACCAATACAGCACCTTTAGATCGTTATACATTTTCATGCTACCTGGATGAATAGATAGTCTCGATTTATGAGCTTCAGTCATAATCAAACTCCGGAGACCTCCAAGCATAGGCACCCAAACACGGGATTGATAAACCGTCAATCCTCTAGAGTCATCCGTCAGATCATTCTTTTTTTTAATCATTATCTTAGACTTTAGATTTTCATCCATCAAGGCTTCCAACTGAGCTGCCTTCAATCTATCAATCAAGTCAGAAACTATTCCCATTCGGATGAATTTAACATGTTCACTAACTCCCTTGCGACTCAAAGCATCGGCTACCACGTTGGCTTTCCCGGGATGATAGAAAATCTCTCAATCATAATCTTTAACAAGTTCCAGCCATTGTCTATGTCGCATATTGAGTTCCTTCTGCGAAAACACATACTGTAGGTTTTTGTGATCTGTACAAATAACGCACTTTGTACCGTAAAGATAATGTCGCCATAACTTTAACGCAATAACCACAGCTGCCAGTTCCAAATCATGGGTTGGATAATTTTTCTCATTAGGTTTCAACTGACGTGAAGCATATGCAATAACTCTATCTCGCTGCATCAACACACAGCCCAACCCTACCAGAGAAGCATCACAATACACAATGAAGTCGTCTGACCCATCCGGTAACGCAAGAATAGGAGCCTGACATAAAAGTCATTTCAGTGTCTGAAAAGCCCTTTCCTGTTCATCATTCCACTTAAATGGAACCTCCTTGCGAGTTAACTTAGTCATGGGATTCGCAATTTTAGAAAAATCTTGGATAAACCGTCTGTAATATCCTGCCAATCCCAATAAGCTTTTAATTTCAGAAGGAGACTTCGGAGCCTCCCAATTCATCACGGCTTCAATCTTTGCCGGATCAACCTTGACTCCATCACTGCAAATAACATGCCCCAGAAAGTGAACTTCTTGCATCCAGAATTCACACTTTGAGTACTTGGCATATAATTGCTCCCGTTTCAAGGTTTCAAGAACTTGTCTCAAATGAATCTCGTGATCAGCTTCGGAATTAGAATAAACCAAAATGTCGTCGATAAATACTATCACAGATTTATCCAGAAACGGTCGACAAACCCGGTTCATTAAATCCATAAACACTGCAGGTGCATTAGTCAACCCGAACGGCATGACTAAGAATTCATAATGACCATACCTGGTACAGAAAGCAGTCTTAGCAATATCTTTGTCAGAAACTCGTACCTGGTGATAACCTGATCTCAAATCAATCTTAGAGAAATACGAAGCACCCTGCAACTAATCAAATAAATCATCAATCCTGGGCAGAGGGTATTTATTCTTTAACGTCCTCTTATTCAGTTCCCTGTAATCAATACACATCCGCAGTGTGCCATCTTTCTTTTTCACAAACAAAACCGGTGCACCCCACGGTGAAGAACTCAGACGAATAAAACCCCGATCCAAAAGATCCGGAATCTGTGTCAACATCTCCCTAATCTCAGAAGGAGCCAACCTATAAGGAGATCTAGCCACTGGATTTGAACCTGGTATTAAATCAATCTTGTACTCTACCTCTCGAATGGGAGGTAGCCCAGGCAACTCATCCGGAAATACTTCAGGATAATCTGATACGACTCGCACATCAGTAACTGCCCTCTTTTCCTTTCTAGCATCAATAGCATATGGTAGAAAACATTCGCATCCCTTACTCAAGGATTTCTTAGCCTTCAACATAGAAATAATAGGAAACGAAGACATGTTCCTTTCCCCTCGAGCCACTGCGTTCGACCCATCAGACAACGGAAAATAAATCAATTTCATATGACTTTTAATGCTCGCCATGTGCTTACTCAACCAATCCATGCCCAAAACCACTGCAAATCCTGCTATTGGCATCAATATGAACGATACTGGAAAGCACTTACCATCGATATCTATCTCAGCTCCAGTCATAGAACTTGTAACAGGAACTATCTTACTATCTGCTACTTCTATCTCAATTGGTACAGAAATAACAGTAACATGTAATTTCAACTTTTCAGAATAAGTCACAGAAATAAATGAGCGATTCGCTCCAGAATCAAATAACACACGCGCAGGTAGGAAGTTTATAAGAAACGTACCGGAGAAAACATCATCGGTAGCAGTAGCATCGTCTACTCTCATCCGGAATGCGCTACCCTCCGGGGACGGAGGATTCTTTCTTTTCTACGCCCCTCATGATGACCCCCCAACATCCCCTGCCCCCGTCCCTATCCCGGCTCCTCTTCCCATAGGGCAATCCCCAGCCCTATGCCCTTCTTTCAAACAGTTCCAGCACACATTGCGGGGAAACCTGCAATCCTTCGTTCATTCCCATGCGCACCGCATCGCAAACAACGCATGGTCTGGGCAGTACACTGCCCAGTGTGACTGGATTTGCATCGGGTACACCATTGAGACTTCGTGTTTGTACCCCCCGTAGTGGGCTTCCGACTCTGATTACCCTGAGAAGAACTGCCCTGCCATTTCTTCTTCTGTTGACCACTTGCTTGGTCATACTTCTGCTTCTGCACAGTTGCCTCATCTTTATTCTTTTTATCCCTGGCTTGAATGTCTCCCTCTGCAGACTTTGCGAAGGTGAAGGCCAGAGACAATGTTCTAGCCAGTCGAGCTGTACTCCTGTACTCCGGTAACAATGCTCCTATGAAATGCTAAACCTGCATAGATTCATCCGGTACCCACTAAGTTACAAACCTCAGCTTCGAGTTAAATTGTTTTATCAATTCATCAACAGACATCCTCCTGGTCATCTTTAATTCCATAAACTCCTGCCTTATTTTATTCAGTTCGAAAGCATTGCAATACTGCTCACAAAGTTTATCCCGGAATTGGTTCCATGTTATCGTATCCATTTGAGCTCTCGTTAAATGGGTGGTAATGGAATCCCACCAAACCATAGCCTTGCCTTTGAGCATCCGGGTGGCAAAACATACTCGCATGTTCTCTTCACAGTTACACGCATCCAGAATCCTCCCTGTATCTCTCAACCAGTTTAAAGTCACGCTAGGATCCGTGCTTCCATGATATTCGTCTGGTTTACAATCTAGAAATTGTTTGTAGGTGCATGGCTGTCTGAATCCCATAGTCTGTGGATATCCCATGAACGGATAAGAATAAGATCCTTGCGGCATCGATCCCTGTAGATAGGACCCCTGTGGAACAGATCCTTGCGGATAGGGCCCCTGAGGAAATAACGGGTAGTAAAAAGGTTGAGTCATCGGTTGTGTAAATGGTGTTATCGGCATTGACATCGGAGGAACCTCTGCTAATGTAGTAATTGCTGGAAAGGTAGGAGGTATCGCAACCGTAGTTGATGACACTGTAGCAATCGGGGGTTGTACTATAGGAACTTGTCTTTGTTGCTCCAGTTCCTTTCGCAAGTCTTGCAGTTGGCCCTCCAACTGAAATATATATTCATCTCTTTCATCCCCAGCGGTACCAGATGTACCGGCATTTAGCAATGTTTCCAGTGTAGTAGGGACTTCAGCAGAAGACGGGACAATAGGGGCAGCAGTCGAGTGATCACGATCAGCCATTGTTATCTGTAACAATCACATCACCTCACGATTTATTAGATAAATCCGTTAGTACACAGCATACTAACTACACCTCTCCAATTCACCCCAATCCCACACCCAAGGAGTAATCGACCTACCACGAGCCAAGATTTGGAAATGTAACACTTTGACTGTGCCTACACTGCCAAACCAAGGCTCTGATACCAAACTTGTAACACCGTATTTTTAACCCAAAAATTTTCATTTTTATAAACATTGCGGAAGCGAATAATTAACCCAAGTGTTTACAACTGTACAAACACTACTGTTTAAATATCAGTATTACAAAACACGGCTCACCACAAAATAAAATATCAGAGTCCTAGGTGATTACTCCCCAAGCTAACCACTCTCAGCCGAGCCCCTGACTTACCAAAACCTGTAAAGAGAGTGAGAGGTGGGAGATTAGCACAAAGCTAAGTGAATTGAGTCAAACCGCTACAGATAAATCAACAAATAACCGCATCAATATCAAAAGCACAAAACAGATAATCGTGCCCCGGGAAGACTGGCGGTTCTGCAGGAACCTACAACCAATGCCGGCCAAAGCAAAGGTTTACCGATAGTTCATTTGCTATTCTCACACAGTATCACCTTAAGTTGCAACAAATGCATCAAAAGATCTCGATACTGATTAGCCGATAGCAAACAAACCCAGCCCATATGTGAGTGGTTCCTTAGCATCAGCGACCCTGTTGAGATCTTCTGTGACAACGAGGGTGCCGTTGCTTTAGCCAAGGAACCAAGGTCTCACCGACGCATGAGGCATATTCCGCAGAAATATCACTTTATCTGGGACGTGGATGAAAATGGAGACATTGTCATCAGCAGAGTACACACGGATAGCAATTTGGTAGATCCGTTCACTAAACCGTTGTTACAAGCTAAGCACGATGCCCACACACATGGTAGCAGGGATTAGATTCGCTAGTGACTTGGTTTGAGTTGTATATTGGTTATTGTATTTGATATATTTGCTATGTAATTGGGAAGATTAAGCTATATTGTATTTTTGAACGTATTGATTATTAAATGGAGATTTAATGATACATGTGTAGCGAATACCTTCTTTAAATCATTATTGTGTTACAACTTTGCATGTTTTATAACTTTCTTGACTGTTTTACATTCTAAATAGTCCACGGTTGGTCATTCATCATTGGAAGGAAGTATGAACGAAGATCGAGGGAAATGATTGGTCAAAGTGTTCAATGGGGATTGAATACAAGGGATGCAATATTTCGCTTATACTTGAAAAGAGTTTCAAGTGATTGGATGACCCACACCTGATCTTATTTCATGGTACATGTCAAGAGTAAATCAAGATAATAATATCTTTTATCTTTAGACCGGAGATACATGTGTTTCACTATTTTGGTATGCTTTATTCTGACAGCTTTCAAACGTAGTCCGTAACTGGCTATTATAAAGGAGGCTTTTGGGTAAAGTATAGCCAATGTATTGAGGGTAATGTAGTCGAAGGAATTTGTTCTGCTGTTTAGAGAGATATCCCTGGCCCCTCGATGATGGGGCGTTGACACCAAAAATGCATGGCCATGCTCAAGCTTGCAATGATTGTTAATCAGTTGCAGCTCACCTTTTGGTCACCACCAATCTTGATCGAGAAACATAATCGTGAACGATCGGAGAATAACTTTGTACCATGTCTCGTGTTCACTTGGATATCGCTAACAATAGGATGATTGATCACTTATCTATACGACCATGTCAAACTCTTTTAGTTTTGACCTGGTACATGTCAGGTATGACATACCTCGTGTTTAGTTGGGGCAGGGATGCCTTGCTAGAGGCCGCTCCCTGTCTATGGTGCCCATGGATACGGTGTGTCATGTGCTAGTGGGAGTTTGTTGGAATCTGCCTACTGACACACGTAGGTCTGTATCACTGCTAGTGAAGCGTGGGCCTATTGGGTCACACGCCAAGTTTCAATCTCAACAGCCTGCTATAAGAGGAAAGGCTCAAAATGGTCAAAGTCAATCTGACCTAAGCTTCACGACTATGAAGGATGCTCGACGGGTCGTGAAGAAGCTCGTGTACACGTGTCCTATCATGGCCGCATGGTTCATGAAACCCTAGGGCTTCACGACCCTTCATGGCCCGTGACGGAGGTCGTGAAGGCACGAACCCTCACGATTCTTGCACGGCGCAGCACGGCTCTTGGAGGATAAATGGCCGGTCGTGGTGCATTCATCCTTCACGGCCCGTGAGAGCCCATGAAGAAGTCGTGAAGGCAGAATTCTAAATGACACTTCTGTTTTATTAGACCATTTGAGTTGGTCCAATGAGAGGTTGCCATTTGGTCCGACTCTAGACTCATTTGAACAGATGTGGTATCTTTAAAAGAGGCATTCTTTGCTCATTACACACTCTTGGTGAATTTGTGCAAGCATACAACATTGTGAGTTCATAAACCAGTGTGAGTGAGCAAGAGCAAGGGTTTTGGGCTGTGCACAAGTGAGTTCAAGGGTTGTTCCAGAAGTGTACCGTCAAGTGTTGGTGGTTTCTTTGGTTTGCTAGTACAAAGGGAATGAAGGTTTCTTAGTGTGGACTTGCATTAGGACTTGGATCCACTTGTTTCAAGTTTACATCCCAAATCGGTTTTGTTCTAGCCAAAAATCAAGGTCTACGAGCGTATGACTCTATTTCATTCTTCTTTTTGTTCTTGTTTTGGTTACATGTAGCTTCTTACAAGTTTTCACCACCATTGGGACTTCATGGGATCGTTTGTGTGTGTTTTTCTTGCTTCCGTTGCGTGCCTTGATCCCCATGGAATCCCAAAAACAATGACCATGCATGCACCCATTACTCACACAAAAATATGTTGAAGCTTTAATTTCTATTTCATTTAGAAGGTTACATTTATTTGAGAAAGCATAAATTTGATGATAGGTTTTTGTAAAGTCATTGCATATCCTGGCAGATGTAGGTGCATCTTTTCACCAATTTTGCTCCTTTTTAAACTCTCTCTTTTTGTTGTCAACTATCTTTAAATCTTAAACATGAGCAAATTTATTAGTTATGCTTTGATAATGATTGTGTTTAACAGATTTAACAGGAGATTTTTGTTTATTTGTTTGAGAAAATTTGAGATTGGATTTTGAATTCGCGTTTAGTTGTCTGCTTGTAGATGCCTGATCACGAGGTTGTGATTTTTGAACCCTTTGTTTAGGAGCACCTTCCTCCACTTTCATCTTTCCTTTTTCAACAGTGGAAGCCTTCCTTGTAGGTGTTGAAGTAGAAGTAGTTGTTGAAGATTGTGTAAAGGTTTCCTTATGACAATGACAAGAAACCACTTTTTCCGATTCAGTTATTGTATTTTTCAAATGACTCATTATAATTGTTTCAAAGTAATAAGCCTCAAGTGCTTCGAGTCGTCTTTGTAGAACCATATGAGGAATATAAATTCACTTCGAGTCGTCTTTGTAGAACCATATGAGGAATATAAATTCTTGCTTCTCTAATTACTTCAAGCTTTTTCAAATCATCAGGATATGTCAACACTGAGGTATCTGATTCACTGGGTACTTGAGCCTCAGTAGAAATGGATTCATTCAATGTTTGATAGTCAAAAGGAATTTTAGTTTTTTATTTTTAATTTCTTTTATATTCTTTTTCAACTACTTCCTCCTCATGACCAACAAAAACCATGTTCTTTGTGATGCCATCATTCATGAGATTGAAGTCATGTAGTTGCTTGGTTGTCACCTTTTCACTAATCTTGGGGTTTTCAAAACCCAGACCATCGTAGGTTCACTTTGAGAATTTTCTCTCTTTCGATTTGTTTAGGAAGATTGTTCAGTTTGACCTCTTTTTTTTTAAAAAAAATTGTCTTCCAATTCTTTAATCTTTGAGTAGAGTTCTCCTTTTTCTTTTATGATGAATTCGGTGTCTTTTATTTACTGATCTTTTCCGCTTTTAAATAATGTATTTTAGTGCTCATTCTTGCAGTTAACTCTAACAATTCATTTTCTTTTTCCGTGATTTTCATTTTCAGTTCAGATATTTTCTTATCTGTTTGCTAAGTTTCCATTTCTTGATTTCTAATGATTTCTTTCATTTTCTCCCTTTTGATTTTAGACTTTTGTACTTTTCTTTCTAACTTTTTCATTCAATTTATTATGATCTAAACATGTTCCGTGCTCAAACCACCACGTGTAGGAGAGTTAGAATAAACCTTTTGGTCTTCATCATGTGCATCAAGCTCTTCTTCTGAATTATCATAGTGTGCCTCAGGCTCTTAATCAACTTCAGATAACTCTTCTTCCATATCAGCCATGAGACAAAACTGAGCTTCTACATCATCTTCAAGATCGCTGTCATCAGTGTTTGACAGGAACTGGTCTTCTTCCACCATCATGGCCTTACCTGCACTATTCTTCTTGGATAACCTGAGTTTATGTTTGTAGTAATCAACATCCTTTTTCTTTTGTGCAGTCCTTGATGTAATGGCCGTTGCCCCCACAATTACAACATTTCCTTTCATCCTTCTTCTCATCTTTGATGAACCTGGGTTTGTTGAAACCTTGAAAGTATCTGGTCTACGAGACCCAGATGTGTATCGCTAACGGTTGTTGATTTTAGAATAACGGTTCTTAATAGCTTTTGTGATAAAAGACATTGCTTTAATGACTTGTTCTATCTCAGATCTATCTTACTCATCAGAATCTGAGTCAGAGATAGCTACTTGTTTGAATTTTTGAGTCCTCGATGGTGTTGGAATATGCCCGCTGACACGAACGAGTTAATAGCACTGCTGATGAAGTATAGGCCTATTGGGTCACACACCAAGTATTGATTCCGGCAACACGATCAAGCAAAAGAGAGAGAAAAGGCCAAAATGGGTTTTGGCAGGATGGTACACGGGCCGTGTTGTTGAACACGGGCCGTGTCCAGCCCAACTAGCACGGGGCGTTTTGGCCCAAGTAGAGGCCGTGTACTTTGGGCCTACACGGCCGTGTAAATGAACATAGGCCGTGTTGGGTCTGTTAGACACGAGCTAACTTGGCCCAATTGAGGTCGTGGGCTTTGGGCCTATACGGCCGTTTTGATGAACACAGGCCGTGTATGTGCTCTGTAACTGTAGAATTTATTTGCTTTAATACTCATTTTAATGGGGTTAAGTGGTATTCAATTTGGACTACTCAGGGGCCACGAAAATACAGAGAGTTTGAGTTTGAAGAACATGAGTTAGAACATATGAACTCTTAAGATTATTCTCTCTAATGATCATCACTTTGTGATCAAGTTTTGATGCACTAAACTGTTATTTGTTCTTGTATTGTGTTGTTGTGGTGGCTACACCAACTTACTAGCATTTGGAAATCAACACAACTTGGGGTGGACTTCACTAGAGAAATCCGAGCTTGGATTTTGAAGCTTGACTTGTTTGATTCTTGAAGCTTGACAAGAGTGAGATTGTGGTACTTGCATAGTGGTACATTTCTATCCATCTTGTTCTTTTATTTTAGTTGCAATTTCATGTCTAGATATTGGTCCATGGCATGTGTTTTTGTTTGTCTAGTTTAGTTTTGTATTGTATCTTGCTTCCGTTGCTACTCGTTTATGCCAAACAAATACCTTCAGTGGTATCAGAGCCATATCTAACATGGCTTTGCACTAACGGGTCTAGAAAAACCATATGAATATTTTATACAAGAAAATTGTTTTCTTGAAAGTTTTTCCGTGTAGATTTTTGTTAGGCTAAAATTGATATATTTGTAGCCTACATAATAATCATATAAATATTTTTATATTAGAAAATTGTTTTCTAGAAATGGTTTTTCATGTAGATTCATGTTAGGCTAAAATTGGTATATTTGTAGCCTACCTAATATGTTAGTTTTACATCAAGTCTCAAAAACCATAAAAATACTTTTACGTAAGAAAAGTTGTTTTCTTAAAATTGGTTATTCCATTGAGGCTCTTGTTGTGCTAGAACATATTTATTCGTAGACGTGTTAATATATTTTAGTTTTTATATTTATATATTTGTTGTAACTTGGCATGAAGTGTACACAAATATATACTTATAAATGTATATATGAATATGTGTCTCGAAAATGGTTTGGTACACTAATGCATATGTACAAGGATTGTCATTTTGGTGCCTTTGATGTTGTTGACAATCTTGACTAATATATATATATATATATATATATATCATGGTTTTGTGTGGCACACCATGTTTCACTTATGTTGCGTTTGGTTAATTCGGTAACACGATATGCCCTTAGACCTATGTGTTGTGGTGGTTGATTGATTCAGTTTTTTTTGGTGGCCTGCGTGCCGTATTGATGTAAATATTTATTTATATATTTGTTGGTGCGGCTTGCACGCCGTTTATTTTATTCCGTGTATTTGTATAAATAGTGTAGGAATGCGACCTGCGTGTCGTTTATATATATATTATATGTATTTGTAAATAGTATAGAATTAGAACCGGAGAAGTCAACGGGAGTCATGGTGATAACGTCTTGGCGAGAAGGAATCAACACGCTATTGGAGGTGTTGGATTCGGTGGGAGCTCACCCAACGAGACTTTACCTTGTCCTTAGGTTTTGGCCTCGTTTTCCCCGTTGTGGCTCACGGGGAAAACGCATAGGAATTTTGGGCATGTTACCGAATTATACATATATATATTTGCGTGGTTGTGTTTTATTTTTCTATGCACGGATTAGGATTCGCATGCTAGACAATTTTTCTATAAAATTAAATAAAATACAACGTTTGTTAAAATGGTTAACAATCTCGCACGAATAGAATTGACAAAGAAAATATAAACTTGGTATTATATTTAAAAGTGCTTAAAAATCGTTTTTGACACTTACTTTGTTAATTCACAAGAAGGTTTTTTAGAAACCGGAAACAAAATCCCGTTTTTCAAAATGTAAATCACGCACCATCCGTAAGATGACACCACCCGAATCTAACGAAACAAGGATGATTGTCGAGCTAAGCACGAGTCATTCCTTGTGTAGTTGTGTGGAAGGTGAGTGGGGTAACTCGCATGATTGGTTGTCGAGCCAAGCACGAGCCAATTGATGGTCGGGAGTGCCACCCGTGTGTCTTGCCGGACGGTTTACAATTTTAGTATATAATTCTTAATTAGTTGTCGAGCTAAGCACGAGCTAAACAAAAATTATATATTAAGATTGGTGTAAGGAAGGGATCAAACATGCCAACCGACATAATGGATGTCAACGGATCCCGCAAGTGTCTAAGAGTTGTAATAGAAATTACAATTGGTAAAATGGTTGCCGGCCTAAATAGCTTTGCCACGTGATCCGCGGCAAACCCGTCACGGTGCGAGGTGAAATAAGGTTCTTAGCCCTTGTTACGAATAATTGTTTTATCTAAAACTATGGGGTAATTATTTTTAACAAGGTCTATCTAAACTAACCAAAACTCGTATTATTGTTATTTATAGATGTCAAATCATAACAATACCACGTCAAACATCTCACTTCGTGTGTTCCTAGAAAGGGAGAAACTCACGGGGGTGAACTTTATTGCATGGCTTAGGTAATTGAGGATTGTCCTTCGCCATGAATCAAAGTTGCACATCCTTGAGGAACCCCTTCCGGAGCCACCTGCTACTAACACGACTTGGGCCGTCCGATACGGGTATGAAAAACGTGTTGAGGACACGCACGATGTTGCCTGCCCCATGTTGTTAACTATGAGCTCGGAGTTGCAAAAGCAGCTCGAGCACATGAGTGTGTACGATATGTTAAACAAGCTCAAGGACATGTTCCGACAGCAAGTTAGGTAGGAACATTATGAGTGTGTTAAAAGCCTAGTCGGTTGTAGGCTGCAGGAAGGCGGGAATGTTGGTCTTCCCGTCCTTAAGATGAAGGCAAACGTGGACCAAATGGAGAGGTTAGGATTTCCTATTGGGAGAGAGCTCGCTTTGGATATTGTACTCCAGTCTCTACCCGCATCATATGATCAGTTTGTCACAAACTATCATATGCAAGGAATGGAGAAGTCCTCAAGTGAATTGCATGGCATGTTGAAGTCTGCGGAGTCCGACATGGCCAAGCATAATTTTACCTCAACCACTCCCGCATTGGGCTTAAAGAAACAAAAGAAAAGGAAGAAGAAACCGACCTTAAGAGGAAAGGTTGGAGTTTCCAAGCCTATCCTTAATATTGAGTCGAAGGACATAGAGAATGTGCCTCACGAAGAGACTCAAGAAAAGGTGGTTTGCTACTTATGTGGAAGATTTGGAAATTGGGGCCGTCACGCCTGCCCTACGTGCCGTGAGGATATAAAACTTCTCAGGAAAGAGAGAGTTAACTTTCCATCTTCAGGTACGTTCATGATTCATTGTTATTCTTCTATAAGCTGGGTTGTTGACCTAAGCGGATTGACTCACGTTTGTCACAAATTTGTTTGTTACAAAGTGTAGGTCCTTTGTTGAAAGAAAAGAAATAAGAACCGGATCTCGAACGAGGAAACCATGGTGATTGTCCTCCAAGAGAAGATAAGGAGACTTGATCTCGCTTTTGTCACCGGTTTATTTATTACTTTATTTTATTGCCCTGCGTGGCAAGTAATGTCTCTTTGTATGCTCGCTTTAATTACGGTGAACAAAAATTTTGAAGTTTTAAGAATTGATATTGAACCTTTTTAAACGTTATTTATTCAAGGTTTTATGTCATAGCTCATGTGTTGTTTTGCCCTGCGTGGCGTACAACTTTACATGTGGTGACAATGAGTTATTCTTAAAATACGAAATTTATTATGAAAATCTATTGTGAGATATTTTTGTTCAAAGTTTCCCATGTCATGGCATACACAAGGATTTGGTACAAGTAATAGAATATTCATGAATAACTGATTCTAAATCTAAAATAGTTTGGATGAGTTATCTTTGTGTGATAATCAACTTAATCACATAAACAAGAAATATATCGCCTAGATCCATGTGGTTAGGATCTTAGAATACTTTAGTCTCAGGCTAAACGCTTTGATGTTGATCTTGTTTATTAGGCTAAGATGATTATGAGATCCTTCGCCGGAGTTTGTGAGAGGATTATAAGCTTGTTGGATATTGATCACACTTTGTGGATAATCCGTTCAAGCATACCACAAAGAATAACAAAAGAGAAACCTCTTCATCACTACCTTGATGGTAGTAATTGCGAGACGTTTATTAGTTTAGGCATATGTCTGAAACCTTGTTGGTGTTCAGAATTAGCCAAAACAACTTTAAGAATCAATAGGGCATATAGATCAAGGTACTTAGATCTAGTTAAGATGCTAAGATATCTATTATCTACATATTGGATGACCATATAGTGAATTTTAGAATTGTTTCACAATTCATATCCTACTAAGACGCATTGGTACATGGTGTCATGGGGTAGGGAACCGGGTGTTATTGATCCGGTTTATGATGGGTCAAGAATGTGTAGTCTATTTAGCATTTATTAAGATACGACTAGAAAGGTTCTTTGCTTGTCTATCTTAATAGTTCGTAGTTATCCATTCTACATTTAGTGGGAGAAGGATAAACTTGAAATCAAGAAGTGCTAATACATTTGAGGAGTTCTTCTAAGTTTTAGTTATTTAACCTTTTGAGAACAATGTTTGTTGCTTAAAAGGGGAAGAAGAAAGAAAAAAAAACTAAGGCATTCCAATGGAAGAACGTGGAACTTAAATGAAGACTTGATGATGATACTAGCATATAATCTGATATCTTTGATAGATGATCAGCATGGTTATGCTGGTATGCCTGACTAAGAATCGTTACTTCTTTTAATTTTGATTAGAGTCATATAGAGCCAAAGAGATATGGGTTTCTCATATCTAAGTGGTAATGACTTAATGGTGAGTCTTGTTGAGTTCGCCACCTATGGGAAGACGTAGTGGATCCAGAATTAGCTAAAAATAAAAGAAGTAAATGATAAAGAGATGCAATCCATTTGGAATGTCCAAGTGCTTGACTTGACTTGATCCCATACCTAGGTGTATACCAAGGTGGTAGTGATGGGATTAACATGGGTGGAATTGTCGAAAACTTCAAACACCGACTAGTGGTAAAGTTTTTCATGGTGGTTATGGAGAAACTTGTCCTAGTGGCTATGTTGAACAATGTTTGATACTCATGGATATTAATGACCGCGTTTCTTCATGAAACAATATGATGAGGAAGTGATTATAACACTGTCCGAGGGTCTTAATATACGTCCGTAGTATCCGAATTATGTCTACAAAAGTGGTTTAGACCACTTCGGGCTTATTCTTGCATCTTGAAGGAAAGATATCTTTGCTTACTATTAGAAGATCATAGTGATGAGTTTTCTAAAAGCATAGATAAAACCTTTTACATATGTCAGGGCTAGTGGGAGCCTTGTTGTATTCCTAGTGTTAATTGTTTATGGAAGATAATGTCCCGATATTAGGTTATCTGCAAACCTAATTCAGGAATTACTGCTTCATAGGGGCATTTAAGAGATACAAAATTGGATAGTATTTAGTTCAAGAAATATAGAGATATGTTCTTGATGTTTGACGACTTGAATAGGCTTGGAGTAAGTAGTTACTCTAATGTGTGTTTCTGCTAGGATAGCGGTTGATCTTTGATCAAAGTTGATGATCCTAGCTTGTGGTGTTGTTTGTTGGGTCTTAAGTATCACTAACCTTATTGTGGGCTTTTTGAGACAATGAGGGTGTGATTACTTTAACCTTTTTTGAAAAGTAAGATCTCTTTGATGCATACTTTTGAAGTAGTCTTGTCAAGAGAGATATAAGTGAATAACAAAAGATCTTGTGGATGTTGTGGGACAAATCCACTAGTTAAGCCGTTGTTATGGACTAGTGGTGTTTGTCATACTAGGTCCATTAGTATGTCTAATGCGTATAACTTGGCTTGAATATGTTTTGGTTTATGTTTGATTTGTACTTATATTTTGGGGACATTAAGCAATATTGCAATTCATACCATATCGATTTTTAAATGGAGATTTAATAATACGCCGAGGGCGGGTATTTTATGAATCCTTATTCTGTTCCATCTTAGCATGTTTAAACACTTCCAAGAATGTTTATCATTCTAAAATCTCCACAATCAGTTATACTTTATGGGAAGGAAGTATAAATTAAGATTGAGGTAAAGAGTTGGTTTTGTTAAACGTGATTCTTACCTATACTTGAAAGGGATTTCAAGTGATTGGAGGACCCGCACCCGAGTTCGCTTCATGGTTCTAGTCATAAGAAACTCGGGATGATGATGACGTTTCATCCTTAAACTAGAGATGCATGTGATTCGAAAGCATATGTCTGCTTTGCTTTGATCGTTTTCTAACGCGGTCCGTAACTGGTCGTTATAAGGGAGATGATTGGGTAGAGTATTATCTATGTGGCGGGACTATGTAGTTGAAAGGAATTTGTTCCTCTATGTATATAGAGAAGATATCCATGGGCCCCTCGATGATTGAGTGTTGACGTTCATATGCATGGCTATGCTCAAGTTATATTGATGATGGATCAATGTTAACTTGGTTTGTTAGTCACCACTAATCTAGAATCGAGAAACATAATCGTGAACGATGTGAAGATTGACTTTATTCCATGCCTTGTGTTCACATAGGATATCGCGAACAAAGGGATGTACACGTTCATTTGTCTATAGGACAATCATTTCATGATTGGGAACTTGTCAAGAATGGCATACCCTATACTGACTTGGGAGCATAGATGTCTTGCTAGAGGCCGCTCTGTGTTTGTGTTATTTTTCCGTAGTCATGCTACGTGCAAGTGGGAGTCTGTTGGAATATGCCCGCTGACACGAACGATTTAATAGCACTGCTGATGAAGTATAGGCCTATTGGGTCACACACCAAGTATTGATTCCGGCAACACGATCAAGCAAAAGAGAGAGAAAAGGCCAAAATGGGTTGTGGCAGGATGGTACACGGGCCGTGTTGTTGAACACGGGCCGTGTCCAGCCCAACTAGCACGGGGCGTTTTGGCCCAAGTAGAGGCGGTGTACTTTGGGCCTACACGGCCGTGTAGATGAATACGGGCCGTGTTGGGTCTGTTAGACACAAGCTAACTTGGCCCAATTGAGGCCGTGGGCTTTGGGCCTACATGGCCGTGTTGATGAACACGGGCCGTGTATGTGCTCTGTAACTGTAGAATTGATTTGCTTTAATACTCATTTTAATGGGGTTAAGTGGTATTCAATTTGGACTACTCAAGGGCCACGAAAATACAAAGAGTTTGAGTGTGAAGAACATGAGTTAGAACATATGAACTCTTAAGATTATTCTCTCTAATGATCATCACTTTGTGATCAAGTTTTGATGCACTAAACTGTTATTTCTTCTTGTATTGTGTTGTTTTGGTGGCTACACCAACTTACTAGCATTTGGAAATCAACACAACTTGTGGTGGACTTCACTAGAGAAATCCGAGCTTGGATTTTGAAGCTTGACTTGTTTGATTCTTGAAGCTTGACAAGAGTGAGATTGTGGTACTTGCATAGTGGTACATTTCTATCCATCTTGTTCTTTTATTTTAGTTGCAATTTCATGTCTAGATATTGGTCCATGGCATGTGTGTTTGTTTGGCTAGTTTACTTTTGTATTGTATCTTGCTTCCGTTGCTACTCGTTTATGCCAAACAAATACCTTCAAATGGTTCTCTGAGGCATTGTTCAGCAGTAACAAAAGCAAGGGGACCAGCAGATATTTTTGGCGATGATTTTGAGACTTCATCTTGGTATTGCTGGAGATCTTCAAAGATGTTGTGGTAGGTCACAATCATCAAATTCCTGTTATGTGTTCTCCTTGCTCTGTACCTTGAAGTTGTCTCTTTAACTCATCCAATATCTCTTTTGCAGTGGCTAAGCTATCAACTTTCATGTACATCTTGGACGAAAGTCCATGTTTTAAGTAGTACTTGGCCAATCAATCTGCTTTCTATCTCTCCTTTGCTGCTGCTGTGAGCTCATCCAGTGTTTCTCTCTCACAACACCTGGAATTGGAGGATTGTTATCTAGTTGTGCGTTGATGATTCTGTAGACGTTCTTATCTCCATTAAGAATGCAGTTGATCATCATCTTTCCTTAAACCTCATAGTGTTCAAGAAAATCTATAAACCGACCCTTCCATACGAGATAGTTGTTGCGGAATATGATAGGGGGTTTAGAATAAGTACCAATAGCGAGAATCTCTTTAGAACTCGACATTTTCTTTACTTAATTTTGAACGATCATTAACTTGAAAAGTGAGGTTGTGATTGTCTTCGAATAAGGAATACGAAGTGTTTAAAGAATGGTTCGAAGTGATTTAAGCTTTGGTTCGAAGGGATTGAAAATGGTTTGAAGTAACTAGAATTGATTTCAAGTTCGAAGCCCAACTTGGAAATGTGTTCCTTTGAATGCGAAGTCAGGTGAACTTGGGGTTTTTGAACTTGATTTCGAATTCGAAGTTGGTATTAGGTTTCGAACTTGGATGTTGATTCGAAGTCTATGAAATTGCAAGGTTTCGAGTTCAAAGTGTAAAGGATGTTCAATGCTTAGTTTTCGAAGTGCAAAGAAAGTTCAGTTGTATCAAGTATCCGCTCGAAGTCTAAGAATTGTAGCAACCATAGATTTCGAAGTAACCTTTGTTATAACAATCTCTACTCGAAGTCAAAGGAAAGTACCACATTTAGTTTTCGAAGTGTATTAGCTTTGTATTCAAACCCACTTGTATGCTCGAAGTCTATTGACTTAGTATCGAAGTTAATGTAAACTTCGAATTCGAAGAAATTAATCTGCTCGAAGTCTTCTTCCTTGAATGGTTTCCGGATTTTCAGGGATTTGGTTTGTAACTGACAAGCTCGAAGCGAATGGGCTCGTAACTGACAAGCTTGAAGTCACCTTACAAACACTTTTTCCATCGATTTTCAAGAAATTTTCGATCAAAAACTCATATCAGAACTGTTTTTGAACATCTTCAAGTGTTCTTCGATTAAATTTCGAATATCAATGTAAATCCTTGTAAAGTACCTTCGAATGATTCCCTTTGATGCGTAATCCAATAGTATCAATCAATAACCAATTAGTTTCATCTTCGCTTGATTTTAAACAGAATTCAAAGGCAATAACCGTCAGAACAATTTACGTAAAACCTTCAAAAACGGATCAAAACTGCTTCAAATCATTTCATAATGAATTATAATCGATTCAAGGACGATTTCTGAGAAGAATAGAATCGATTTCAACTAAAAATACAATCAAACCTTGATCTTCAATTTCTTAACAGTGAACTTCTTCAATTTCTGAATAGTAATTTCCTTGATTTATGAACTTCGATGTATGAACACATAAACACGAGCCTACTTAGATCAAGATAGGCTCTGATACCCACTGATGATCCGTGAATCAAGTAATCTTCGATGAAGTTTGAGAGAAACACACACAAACACCTCGGGCAATTTCTTTTTAATGTGAAATTCTAATATTGCAAAATCTCTCTAATTACAAGGCACCCTATCCCTATATATAAGGAAAGGGATTGGCATGGCCTATCTCTCCATTTTTACATTTCTAACAAGTTTAATAGTTTCCTATAAGATAGAGTGCTTGAGGACAAGCAATACTTAAGTGTGGGGTGTTTGATATTTTATCAATTATTCATATGATTACTCGACAATATCGTTCATTCCTGGTTTTAAAAAGTAAATAAAATGGATATTATACGGTCACTTAATGCATATTGGTTGTATGTAGGTTAATGGTGAAGAATATGGTGCAACTGCATGAAATATCAAGAAAATATAAACTTTGCATGAAATCCGGGTCCTTGAGAATCCGATAGAAGCAAATCCGGAACCCTGAAATCCGGAACCCCGAAATCCGATACCGGAAATCCGAGACCCAAATCCGAGTAGCGTCTCGGCGCGACAGGCCAATTTTAAGGGTTTTGTGTATTTTTGCTATGTATTCGTGTGGCATGTGATGAGTTATTGTTTATATGATTATTGTATGTTGTTTACCAGTTATATAGAGATGTAAATATATATTATGGATGTATATTTATCAGAGATTGACTTCGATTTCTTGTGTTATCAGGATTTGCAAAGACTCAGTGATATTAGACAACTGAGCAGACGGGAACGTGGACTGAGGTGAGTGGAAGTGTACTCACGAGTGGTGATGGTGGTAACATTTGTGGTTACATGAATTGAGATATTGTTACGATTTGGAGTTGCCATGCTAGACTGTTTAGTCCAAGTTGACATGATAGACTGTTTAGTCTAGACATGATAGACTTTAAGTCTAAGTTGCCTTGCTGAACTGTTTAAGTTGAGTTGCCAGTATGGAATGTGTTACTTGATATGTGTCGACATATTGTGTATTTGTGATTCGTTGATTGTTGCTTGTTGATTGGGACTGTTTGGATTGTTGCGTGGCCAGTGCACATGGTTACTTATGTGTGCACGTGGCGAGACCTGTAGGTATGGTTAATTATATGCGTACATGGTTGGGGGTCAGCTATCGCATGTTTTGGGCTGGGCTATCTGCTATTGGTTGCACGGTTCTAGACTTTCAATGCATTTGTTGCAGTAGAAGGGGCTTTAACTGTACCAAGTAGCAAATAGCTAACGGTAAACCTTTGCTTTGGCCCGCATCGGTTGCAGGTTCTGCAGAACCGCCGTTCCTCTAGTGATTGGATTAGAGATTGGTTTGGCTTGTGATGGTTTGATCTGTTGAGATCGGCTTGCTTGTGCAATTGGTGATTGCTTGTGCTTGTTGTTTGAGGATGCATGTTTGTAGCTTCCATTCACTTAGCTTTGTGCTAATTCCCCTCGGTTGATTGCTTTTTGCAGGTCTGGCTGTTTAGCTTTGTTTGTGGGGAAGGGAAATTTGACCAATACTCTGATATTAAGTTTTGAGAAGAGACGAGCCATATTTGTAAATATTTTGTAACACAACTTGATGTGATGTTTGTAAAAAGTACTTTGTAATTTGTATTTGATTAATGATATCAGTTAACGCTTCCGCAGCGGTTTTAAAAAAAATGTCTTGAGAAGTTACGGTGTTACAGTGATCCTTGAGTTTTTGATCTTAACTTTTATTGAATAATCTATTAGATACAGTTTGTGCATGCTTTGAGATAATGACTTGCATGTGTGTTTTCTTCTAGAATATTGATTGCTTGATCTAAGACAATGACGTTTGCATGCAATAGGATAGATAACTTTTCTGAGAAAATGAGGGTTAAGATTATTCAAAAATACATTAGATAAAAGTTTGAGTTTAATTCACCATACAAAGAGAGTTAAGTGTCTTTTAGAAAGACTAAGTCATAATCGGATTAGTAGGACTGATGGTTGTTAGTTCGAACGCCCTTAGAAACTTATCATATTAACTGTGCTTATAACAAATTGAACCCAGGGGGAGTGATTAATTGGTAAATACACCTTTGTCATATGATTTAAACTCTTTGAAAATTGTTTCCTTAGTTTACTGCTTTAAGCCAATATTCAATACCTTGGTAGCGGTTAGCTGCTAATTTCAAAACCCCATTTTTACTTTTAAAGCATTTTAGTTTAGCTAGTTAATTCCTTAATAGTTAATTCAATTCATGTTCCGTGAGGATACGATCCTGGTCTTACCCTGTTTACTACTATACAATCAGGTGCGCTTGCCCGTAATGTGTCAGTCAAATTAGGTTAGACTAATGTTAAAATTTAAGAATGATATTCGCGTATCATCCTTCTTGTTCTTGAAGACTCACTTGGTACCGACAATACTTTTGCCTTCAGGTCAAGGTACCCGTCTCTAAACTTTTAGTCGTGTGAATTGACCCAATTCGTCTTGCATTTATAGGATCCAGTCGGCATCTAGTATAGCATCAGCAGTGCGCGTAGGTTCTATCAAGCTTAGAAAACTTGAAAACAGACACCCATCGGCTGTGGCAGATCGAGTTTGAATGCTAGCGTCTTTTTTGCCAATTATCTGAGTCTCAAGGTGTGCGTTTGTCCACCTGGTAGTATGAGTAGGTGGTGTGTCATTTGTGGGGGTGTCATCTGTTTGAGGAAAGAATTCATCCAAACGTTGTTGAGTGGATGTTTCCTCTATCGGTGTTTATGATTCTGGATTATACTGAGTAGTCATATCACCTTGGACCTCAGTATCTGCATCTATATCAGTGTTTACAAGAGAATTTGATGCAGTGTACCTCTCACCAAAAATGAAGAATGGGTCAGCAGCAAAATCAACAGGTCTTGATGTAGATGCAGTTGCAGTTTGCTGTGAGAGTTCAAGAGATTCTTAAACAACATCTGTAGACCTGTCATTGGGTACACAATTAGATCCAGATTCATTATCTAAGAACTCAAATATGTTTTCCATGTCAGAAGACTCTTTCGCATTAGATATATTTGTTTCTTGTCGATTAAGAGCCGGTCCTGAACTGATATGTCCATAAACGATTGCCGGTGACTCTTGTGATAAAGATGTAGTGATTAAGTGTAACATCCGCAAACCCGGGCTAGTTGATTAGTGGGCTAGCAGCAGGTGATTTCGTATTTACTTTGCGTAAGTTGATTTTGTGATTTGTTTGATTAAGTGTTGGATTAAATTGGAAACATATTTATGAATATATATTTGTGTTACTGGTGTATAAAGAATTAAAAGAAGAAAAAGATTTGTATGTCATGTATGTATGTGTACTATGTATGCATGGATGCATGTAGTATGAAAGAAAAGAATAGGATTTCAACTTAGCCACCTCCTGCTTGAATAAAAGGAATATATGTGTACATGGGATTTAGTCACCAGCACATAGTAAAGGTGAAAGTGTGTGTTTGTGTGTTAAAACCTCTTGTTGAATAAAGCTAGAAAGAAGAAACTTGGAAATTCAAGTTGAGGATTTGGTGAATCATAATTCAAACTGAAGATTGGTATGTGTTCATATGATGTTATGGATTGTTATGGTATGTTTATATGATGAAATACATGTTAGAATGAAGAATTACCATTGTTGGAGCTTAAAGCTCAAAACTTGATTTGTGGGTTTTGTTGAATAATGGATTTTAATTAGATTTGATGAGTTATACATGTTTGTTGTGATGTTACATGAAGTTTCATGGATGTTGGTAGTGTTTTGGATGGAGAAAATGATTGTTGGAAATGAAAAATATAAGAATGGAATGCTGGAAATCCGACAGTTCATGAGGAAGGAGGCTGGAGCCCGACACGTCGCGACGCAACGCATAAGGGTCGCGGCGCGACACCCTAAAATCCGGATCCTTTGAAATCTGATAGAAACGAATCCGAGAGACAAAATCCGAGAAATCCAAGAATCCGGAACCCGGAATCTGATCCCCAAATCCGAGTAGCGTCGCGGCGCGACACCCGGCTTGGTCGCGGCTCGACAGGCCAATTTTTAGGATTTTGGTTTGTTTTGCTTTGTATTCATGTGGGATGTGATGGGTTATTGTTTGTATGATTATTGTATTTTGTTTACAAGTTATATAGAGATATAGATATATATTATGGATATTGATTTATGAGAGATTGACTTCGGTTTGTTGTGTTCTCAGGATTTGCAAAGACTCAGTGATATTAGACAACTGAGCAGACGGGAACGTGGACTGAGGTGAGTGGAAGTGTACTCATGAGTGGTGATGGTGGTAACGTTTATGATTGCATGAATTGAGATATTGTTATGATTTGGATTTGCCATGTTAGACTGTTTAGTCTAAGTTGACATGATAGACTGTTTAGTCAGAGTTGCCTTGCTAGACTGTTTAGTCTGAGAAGCTTTGATAGACTGTTTAGTCTAAGATGCCATGCTAGACCGGATAAATCCCAGATGCCATGATGAACCGTTTAAGTTGAATTGCCAGTATGGAATGTGTTACTTGGTATGTGTCGACAGACTGTGTAAGTGTGATTCGTTGATTGTTGCTTGTTGATTGGGATTGTTTGGATTGTTGCATGGCCAGTGCACATGGTTAATTATGTGTACACGTGGCGAGACCTGTACGTATGGTTAATTATACGCTTACGTGGTTGGGGGTCAGCTATCGCATGTTTTGGGCTCGGCTATCTGCTATTGGTTGCACAGTTCTAGACTTTCTATGCATTTGTTGCAGTAGAAGGGGCTTTAACTGTACCAAGTAGCAAATAGTTAACGGTAAACCTTTGCTTTGGCCCGCATCGGTTGCAGGTTCTGCAGAACCGCCGTTCCTTTAGAGATTGGATTGGCTTATGGAGATTGTTTGATCTGTTGAGATCGGTTTGCTTGTGTAATTGGTGTTTGTTTGTGCTTGTTGATTGAGGATGCTTGTTTGTAGCTTCCATTCACTTAGCTTTGTGCTAATTCCCCTCAGTTGATTGCTTTTTGTTGGTCTGGCTGTTTAGCTTTGTTTTTGGGGAAGGGAAATTTGACCAATGCTCTGATATTATGTTTTAAGAAGAGACGAGCCACGTTTGTAAATATTTTGTAACACAACTTGACGAGATGTTTGTAAACAGTACTTTGTACTTTGTAGTTATTTGATTAAATGAAATCAGTTAACGCTTCCGCAGCGATTTAAAAAAAATGGCTTGAGAATATACGGTGTTACATTAAGGTATCATCAAAAGTCATATTAATACTTTCAACCACAACATTGGTTCGTTTATTTAACACACGAAAGTCTTCTGACTTTGAAGAGTAACCTAGAAAATTTCCTTCATCGGCTTTGGAGTCGAATTTTCCTAGGTTAGCCTTTTCATTCAGGACAAATCACCTATTACCAAACACATGTAAATGTTTGATACTAGGAACTATGCCATTTGCAAGTTCATAAGGAGTCTTATTAAAGCGTCGGTGTGAAATTAAGGTGGTAGATCAGCATAAGACAGCATTGTTCGAGCAGCTTCAATGAGCGTTCGGTTTCTTCGTTCAACAACCCCATTTTGTTCATGGGTGTATGCTGCAGAGAACTGATAGGTAATTCCCACAGTGTCAAGATAGGAGTCCAAAACATTGTTTTTGAACTCGGTGCCATTGTTGGTTCGTATTGTTCCGACTTTTGCTTGTGATTGATTCTGCACCTGCTTGAGAAAGAGATGGTGGTTGATGAAGCTTCATCCTTAGTTCTCAAGAACTTGACCTAGGTATACCATGAGTAGTTATCTACTATCACGAGTATATACCTCTTCCCAATTTTGGATTGTACCCTCATTGGCTCACATAAGTCCATGTGAAGCAATAGAAGAGGAGCTTTTGTACTTGACACTTGTTTTACTTTGTGAGAAGTACGTTTCCTTTTTCCTCTTTCATAGTGTTCACATAGATGTTCATTTTCAAATCTCAACTTAGGCATCCCACGAACTAGGCCACCTTTGACCAACTTGTTGATGTTTTTGAAGTTGAGGTGAGATAGCTTTCAATGCCAACTTGGTCAGAAGACAGACTCACTATTTTCCCTCCAGGTCGGCTAGATCAATAGGGTAGAGATTTGATCTTCTGGAGCCAGTAAGTATAACGTCACCTCTCTCTATTTTTACTGAGCACGTTTTGGCTTTGAAGTTAACTTCGAGCCCTCTATCGCAAAACTATCCTATACTGAATAAATTGTGACCCAATCCCTCTATGTACGAAACTTTGCTTGTTTTTATATATTCTTTTACAATATCCCCGGTTCCCATTATTGGTGCAACGTGGTCGTTCCCAAATCGAACATTTTCCGAGTAGTGTGGGATAAAGTTTGTGAGAAGACCCTTCTCTCTTGTTATATGTTTTGAACAGCCGGAGTACAACAACCAACGCCTAGATACCTGCACATTGAAGACAAGAGTTGTTGAGGTACCCAGTTTGAAGTGTGTCCTTGAGAGTTAGCATATGCAACAAGTTCTTTTAATTTTTCAGTTAGTGATACAGTTGTTTTCATTTTAGGAACCCAAGTTTGTATCGTGGCTTGTGAATAGGTTGGTGACGGAATATTTTTGGATATGTCGGGAATTGGTGCAATAGTCGGTTGTTCAGTTTGCACACGATTGACAAAAGATTCATTTGTTTAGAGAAATTAGCGGGATAAACTAAACAATCTTTCTAGCTTCCCTCATTATTTTTTCGTTGATGCTTCTTCCTCCATCCCAGTACCTGCTTCTTGGGCCCATTCACTCCTGTACCTACATGTATAGTTAAGTTAGAAGAAGATTTTGCTAACTTATCATCTTTGGATGGTTGTTTGTGGGGTCGTGCCTTTTGTTGTTTGGTACATTTGACTTTTGACTGAGATGGTTTAGATGTGCTTGCTTTGTGTGATGAGTGTGAATGAATGATTTTAGCCTTACCCTTTAATATAGGGGACTCAGATGTATGCATTTTGAAAAATTTATTTTCGAAAGAGTTGAGTTTCAATTGGAGTTCTAAAAGATTGGTTTCTAATTTTATGCACTCCCCTCTGTACTCTTTACACCTATCGTCTGAGTTGGCTAACTTTAATTTCACCTAATTGTTGAAATTTATTAGTAGTTTGATGCTTTCTTTTGCTCCTACCAATTTTGAATTTGTTGCAGACAATTCATCTCTGATAAAGACAGGTTTGGAAATTCATCTGTAAATGAAAAATAATCGTCATTGTGCACATGGAGAGTTTGAGAATCAGATGTGCTTTGTGCAGCGAAATTGTGAAAGTATATGTTTTCATTTGCTAGAAAGTCGATTACGTCATATAAAACTGATGGTATTGACTCAATTTCGGATTGATTATAACTTCGAAAGTGATCATCTAAAATTATCAGTTTAAATTCAGTTGTTTCGTATGAATGATTTAGACTGTCGTAGTCATAAGAGGTTGATGCTTTGTTCGAGGAACGTCTCTTGTACTCCTCTTCTTCAAGTTCGTCAGCTTGCCCCACGAACACCATTTTCGCCGTTAGTCCTAGATTCATGCTCTCAAAGTCGTACAATTGTTTAGCAGTAATCTTGTCACTA
Organism: Dittrichia graveolens; assembly: GCA_038502395.1. Lineage (NCBI taxonomy): Eukaryota > Viridiplantae > Streptophyta > Magnoliopsida > Asterales > Asteraceae > Dittrichia > Dittrichia graveolens. The sequence goes on along the minus strand of JARJIL010000002.1, from coordinate 39,062,381 downwards.
ATATGCACGTTAACAAAACCTAAGCCTTCATATGCCCATCTCGAAAATTTGGTGACTTTTGGTTTGTTAAGGAAAATGGTTTGTTCGGTTTGGTCTCGTTTTATTAGTAAATCTTCGAGACCTTTTATCTTTGAGTATAGTTGACATATTTCCCTTTGTAAGAACTTAAAATACTCTTCTACCGATACCTTAGTTGCTTTTAGGTCATGAATGATTACCTAGTTTTCTTTGCTTAAGGTTATTAATTCATTTTCTTTGGTAGTAAGTTCCGATTGGAGATTGTCTAAATTAGATAGAGATTGATTTATGATTTTAGATTCTAACTTAGTGATTTTTCGGTTTTGTTTTTCAATATGGTCAATCAATGTTTGTGCATTCCTTTCCTTGAGGAGCTACATCTTCAGTTTGAGTTTCCTCAAACTCTTCATCAATCTCTTCCTCTTCATCATCACTGTCATCTGAGGAACCTATGTCTTGAGTCATTAGGCAGAAGTGTCACTCAAGAACTGGTCTTCCTAGAACAACATAACTTTCCCACTAGCTTTCTTCCGTGTCAGCCTCAACTTGTTGTAGTACTCGGCACCTTTGGTTTTCGGTTTTCTACAATCCTTGATGAAGTGCCCAATTCTACCGTAGTTGTAGCATTTCTTCTCTTCCTCTTGAGTTTCGATTGGCTTTTCGAAGCACTTCTTCTCCTCTGGTTGACCTCCTTCTATTCTCTAGACCTGGAAATGTATCTTTCACGACTGTTAGGCTTTCCGTATTTGTTTTGGAAAGCCTTGGTGATCAGTGACATTGCTTTCATGAAAACTTCCATGTCCAAGGATTCACTTTCTCCCTCGGATGAGTCAGATTCAGATACAACCTATTTTCCTTTTGAAGATCTGTAGCTTTCTCTTGATCTTCTCTCAGCTATGAGTGCAACAAGGTCAGTTGTTTGCTTCACCGAGTTCTTTGCTAGCACTTTGTCCTGAAATTGATTCAGGTCTTTATAGATTGAGTGGTGAGACATTGCTTTGAGGTTTCGGTTCACATGCTTGTATAGCCGTGAAATCTCAATCCCAAGATTATCCCTTCAAGTATTAGTGTAGAGAGAAGATGATATGAGAGAAACACACACTACACCTTTAGCTTTGAATATCGATATCTTTTAATGAATGAGCAAAAAGTGTTACAAGGCCAAAGGCCAAAGTTATAGGCCACGCCTACAAATTAGGATTTTCTACATTTTCTAAATACTAACAAGCTGGACATGTTCTTGTCATTCGGGACCCAATGTATTGATCCAGTTAACATTGATGTCAAGATCCAATCTTATGACACCGTGATTTCTCATTTCATTGAGTGGCCAACAAAAGTGAATATACGTGTCTTGCAATAATTCCTCTTCTGTTGCCTTGAACTCCCGAGAGGTATTTACAAGTTGAGTTTCTCTGATGAAAACTCCCTGCTCAGGCATTTGTTTCTTAACTTCATCCCAAATTGCTTTAGCAGAAGTTAAGCTATCAATCTTAGAATAAATATTAGCACATAAGCCCTGCTTGAGATAGTATTTGGCATCTTTGTCAGTTCGTGCCCTATCTCTCTCCTCGACAGTTAGTTCAAATAGAAGCTTTCGTCTTCGTTGAAGAATTATAGTTGGGTTGTTGTCTGGAACAGCCTTGATGATCTTTTCAAAAATGGTATCACCGTTGAGAATAATGTCTTTCATCATTTCCCCATACTTTTCATTATGTTCAATGAAATTCATGAAACATCCTTTCCACACAGTATATTCATTTCTGAATAGGACTAGGGGTTTTGTGTCTGTCCCAATTGCAAGTATTTTATTACTGGAACTCATTTTATCACTTGTGGATCTTTTCCCTAAAATGAATTAGTTAGTATAGTGGAAGTTTGATTTTTGTGAAAAACCTTAATTGACTTTCAGAATTGTAAGTCGGATGAAGTTTGAAGGTTGGATGGAGTGTGTTTTGAGGTGAAGCCTATGTGAAAGTCGGATGACTTAAAAGTCCGATGACTTAAAAGTCGGATGACTTGAAAGTCGGATGGACTTAAGAGTCGGATGTCTTAAAGGTCTGATGACTTAAAGGTTGTATGGACTTAAAGGTCGGATGAGTTGAAGGTCTTATAAGCTCGAAGGTCGGATGGGCTTAAAGGTCGTATGGACTTAAAGGTCGGATAATTTGAAGGTAGGATGAGCTTAAAGTCACATCAAACTTAAAAGTCGGATAACTATAAGTCAGTTGATGATAATAATCCAAAAAACATGTAGGTCTTCGCTCAGACCTCTGCTTAACAACTAGAAACTATAGTTTGCCTAAAACACACTAAAACTTGAAATTTCCTTTTCTTTGACGTTTCTCTACTATAGAAACACTTACCAAAAACAATATTAACCCTAAACAACAACAAATTTCTCAAAATTTTGATGTAACAGTGAAGAACACGAGTGAAAAACTTGAAATCTTAAAATAATATTTTAAGAGTTTGTTTTTTGAGAAAGAAAGATACGAGATATTTTCATTACCTCCAAAGCTTAAAAAATGCTCAAAATACTATGAAAAACAAGAAGTTTTGAAGAAAGTGAGTTTTTGAAAGTCCAAAGACATGATAATATATGAGTAAACTTGAAGATACTTGTAAGAAAGATGAAGAAAAAGGTATGAACACAAGTATGAACACTTTGCTTGAATGTTTGAAGATGTATTTCACTTAATCAGTACGTTTATTACAAGCTGAGAAGTTACAATTGCAAAGGTTACTGTTAGAATTGTAAAAATGGAGAGATAGGCCACGCCAATCCCTTTTCCTATATATAGGGATATTGCTCTTGTAATTAGAGAGCTTTCGCAATATTACAATTTCACATTCAAAGCAGCCCATGGTGTTTGTGTGTGTTTCTCACAAACCTCATCTAAGATTACTTGATTCACGGATCTTAAATTGGTATCAGAGCCTAGCTTGATCTAAGTAGGCTCGTGATTGTGTGTTCATTCATCGAAGACCAGGAATCGAAGGAAATCACTGTTCAGAAATTGAAGCAATCACTATTTAGAAATCGAAGTTCGAGGTTTGATAATATTTCAGTCGCAATTGATTTTGTTCTACTCGAAAAACTTCTTTGAATTGATTACAATTCATTATCGAATGAATTTGAAGCTGTTCTGATAAGAATTTGATGGTTTTACGATTTGTTCTTACGAATTTTGCCTCTGAATTCTGTTTAAAATTGAAGTGGAAGATGGAATTAATTGGTTCTTGATTGATATTATTGGATTATGCATCAAAAGGAATCATTCAAAGGTATTATTCAAGTTTTTCATTGATATTCAAAATTTAATCGAGGAACACTTGAAGATGTCGAATAATGGTTCACATATGAGTTTTTGATCAAAAAAATTTTAAAATCGAAGGAAAAGGTGTTTGCTAGGTGACTTCATGCTTGTCAGTTACGAGCCCATACACTTTGAGCATGTCGGTTACAAACCAAATCCCTGAAAATCCAGGAACTGTTCAAGGAAAGATAGCGGATTAATTTCTTTGAACTCGAAGTTTGTGTTAACTTCAAATACTAAGTCAATAGACTTTGAGCGTAAAAGTGGGTTCAAAAACACAATTAATACACTTCAAAACCTAGCTCTGATACTTTTCCCTGACTTCGAGCTGAGTTGTCATAACAAAGGTCACTTCGAAAACTAAGTTTGCTACATTCCTTAGACTTCGAGCGGATACTTGATTCAACTGAACTTTCTTTGCACTTCGAACTCGAAACCTTGCAATTTCATTTACTTCAAATCAACATCCAAGTTCGAAACATAATACCAACTTCGAAATCAAATTCTAGTTCAAAAACCCCAAGTTCACCTGAATTCGCATTCGAAAGAACTCATTTCCAAGTTGGACTTCAAATATGAAACTCAAGCTCAGTTGACTTTGAATTCGAAAACCACTTCGAACAAACCCTTCAAACCAAGATACAAATCACTTCGAATTCTTTCAAGTTAATTCAAACCAGTTTCAATTAAATTGCTTTGAACCAAAACTCAAACCACTTCGACTACCTTTAATCCAGTTCAAACTAGTCTAGTCTTCTAACACTTTCATTCCTTTCAAACCAAAGTTTATGTTACTTCGAACCAATTTGTGAATCACTTTGAATACCCTTTTCAATTCAGTTCGAACAAATCTGTAACCAACTTCGAACACTAATCCTTTGTCGAACACTTCGAACAATCACAGCAACAGAAAAGGAGAGGAAGAATGCAAACATATGGGTCAAGTACTATTTGAAATAGGGACTTTCGTCCAAAATGTACATGAAGGTCGATAGCTTGGCCACAGCAAAAGAGATATGGGATGATATAAAAAGACAACTTCCAGGTACAGAGCAGGGAGAACACATAAAAAGAACAAAACTTGACAATATGTTCCATGAAGTCACAACAAAAGACAATGAATTGCTTATAGACACTTACAGTCGTTTTTACAAACTTCAAAATGAAATGCACTCAAACAAGATGGAACTTTTAGATTTGGGTATAAATTGTGCCTTCCTGAGAGCTCTGGGTCCCGAATGGAAAGAGCACATCAGATTGTACAAGCACATTAATAGGAATTTGACAATCGTGACCTACAACAATATCTTTGAAGATATTCAACACTACCAAGATGAAGTCTCCAAATCATCTCCGAAAATGTCTACTGATCCCCTTGCTCTAGTTACTGCTGAACAGTGCCCTAGAGAACTATCGAGGACTCAAAAATTCAAACAAGTTTCTATATCTGACTTAGATTTTGACGAGTCAGATGGATCTGAGATGGAACAAGTTATAAAAGCAATGTCCTTCATCACAAAAGCTTTTAAGAACCATTATTCTAAAACCAACAACTGCCATCGCTACACATCTGGGTCTTGTAGACCAGATACTTTCAAGGTTTTAGACAAACAGAGGTTCATCAAAGATGAGAAGAAAGATTAAAGGAAATGCTATAATTGTGGGGGTAATGGCCATTACGTCAAGGACTGCACTTAGAAAAAGAAAAAGGATGCTGAGTACTACAAACAGAAACTGAGGTTATCTAAGAAGAAGAGTGCAGGTACGGCCATGATGGTGGAAGAAGATCAGTTCCTGTAACACACTGATGACAACAATCTTAAAGATAATACACAAGCTCAGATTTGTCTCATGGATGATGTGGAAGAAGAGTTTTCTAACAGTGATCAAGAGCCTGAGGCACACTATGACAACTCTGAAGTTGAGCTTGATGCAGCTGATGAAAACAAGGTAAATTCTGAACGCATGAAAAAGTTGGAAAGAAAATTACACAAATCCAACAACAAAAAGGAAACAATGAAAACAATAATAAGGCAAAAGCAAAAGGAAACTCAGCAAATAATGGAACAATCATAACAAGAGTTATCCGAACTGAAAATAAAAATCGTTGAAAAAGAAAACGAATTAATAGAGTTAACTGCAAAAATGAGCACTGAAATATATGATTTAAAAGCTGAAAAGATCAGTGCAGAAAACGACACCGAATTCATCATAAGAGAAAAAAGAAAACTATACTCAAAGATTAAAGAATTGTAAGACACTTTAACAAAAAGAGGTCAAACTGAACAAACGATCTTCCTAAACAAACCGAAAAAGAGAAAATTCTTCAAATGGACCTACGATGGTCTGGGTTTTGAGAACCCCAAGATAAGTGAAAAAGTGACAGCCAAGCAACTATATGACTTCAATTTCATGAATGATGGCATCACAAAAAACATGGTTTTTGTTGGTCACAAGGAGGAAGTAGTTGAAGAAGAATATAAAAGAAGTTCAAACTTAAAAACCGAAATTCCTTTTGACTATCAAACATTGAATTAATCTGTTTCTATTGGGCCTTAAGAACCCAGTGAAACAGATACTTCAGTGCAGACGTATCCAGATGATTTAAAAATGTGATTAGAGAAGCAAGAATTTGTATTCCTCATACGGTTTTACAAAGACGACTCGAAGCACTTGAGGTTTATTATTTTGAAACCATTATAATGAGTCATTTGGAAAATACAATAACTGAATCGAAAAAAGTTGTTTCTTGTCACTGTCATAAGGAAACCTTCACACTATCTTCAACAACTATACTTCACAACCCACAAGGAAGGCTTCCACTGTTGGAAAAGGAAAAAGAAGATGGAAGAAGATGTTCCTAAACAATGGGTTCAAATATCACACCCTTGTGATTAGGCATCTACAAGCAGACAACCGAACGCAATATCAAAAACCAATCTCAAACCCGCTCTAACAAACACACAAAAATCTTTTGTCAATTTTGTTAAACACAAATCTCACCAAAACACAATTGATAAATTTGTTCGTGTTTCAGATTTAAAGACAGCTGATTTTACAAAAATTTGTCATCAAATTTCTACTTTCTCAAATAAATGTAACATTCAAATGGAAATAGAAATGCAAGTTCAACATCTTTTTGTGTGAGTAATGGCTTCTTGCATAGTCATTGTGAGTTTAATTGTGCATATGACAAGTTGAGAAAATCTTTCGGAATCAAACCATTTGAGAGTTGGAGAGTTTCATACAACAACCAATGCCATGTTCAATTCATTAATCCAAAAGGTGTAATCATTCATCAATGGGTCTCAAAACATGCATTTCACATGATAAATCGGTTGAATTACACGAATCGCCTACTCACAATACGAGAATTGGAAGCTTACAAACGAGGAGGTTACAAAGAATTTCTAAGGGTTTGGCGTTCTACTAAACATCAAAAGGCAAAACCAAACTCTTCACAAAAATCAAGATCACAATCTGTTGGTAACAATACAATCCCATGGTAGTACAGTTCAAAAATTGATACCAAAATCACAGAATCATCGTCAAACAAATTCATGTCAAAAGTGGAAACCAAAATCAAAGACAAATATTTCACCTCCAGCGAGGGAATCCGTCAATAATCCACTTCCAATTGTTAGACGAATTATCCATGATCATTTTTGGATTAAGAACTCAAAGTTTAATGCTGAACAACAAAATCAACAATGGATTTCAAAGAAAAACATTATTTGTGTTGTTAAAGAGGTAAATGAGTTAGGTAAAGCTAACACGCAAGGACCCATTTCAAGACGGGGACCTAAATATTTGTTTTCATTGTGCAGGAACTTAATCTCTGGTACCTGGACTCAGGATGTACAAAGCATATGACCGGTGACATGAGTCTTCTTCAAAACTTCGTTCCTAAATACTCCGGTAATGTTCGTTTTTGGAATGAAAATGTTGCACCGGTACTAAGGTACGGAGATATAGTCAAGAAAAGCATAAAAATAAAGAAGGTTTCTTTTGTGGAAGGTTTAGGTCACAATCTCTTCGGTATACAGTAGTTCTGTGATAAGGACTTGGAGGTGACATTTAAAAAGAATTCTTGTTCAGCCACAACCGAAACGGGAGATGTACTTCTGTCGAGCACAAGGAAGTCCAATCTCTATTCAATTGACTTGAACAACTATGATGCAAAGACCTCTGTTTGCTTACTCAGTAAGGCCTGATCAGATCTAACTTGGCAGTGGCACAGAATGCTCTCCCATCTCAATTTCAACATTATTAACAAGCTGGTAACTGGAAATTTGGTGAGAGGCCAGCCAAAGTTAAAGTTCAACAAATACCATCTATGTGTAGATTGTGAAAAAGGTAAAATGACAAGAGCTTCTCACAAAACAAAACAAGTTTCAAGTATAAAGAAGAGAATGGAACTTCTGCACATGGATCTATGTGGTCCGATGAGGGTCCAAACACGCAGTAGGAAGAAGTACATCTTGGTAATTGTTGATGATTATTCAAGATATACTTAGATCAAGTTTCTAAGGTCAAAGGATGAAGCCACACAGATTATCATTTCCCTCATCAAACAACAGCAGAATAGATATGAGCAAAATGTGGGTGCCATTAGAACTGATAATGGTACTGAGTTCAAAAACAAGACTCTATATGCATATATTGATGTGGTGGGGATAACACACCAATACTCGGCAATGTACAATCCATAACAAATGGGGTGGTAGAACAACGCAACCTAACTCTGGTTGAGGCTGCTTAAACTATGCTATCTTATTTCGGTCTCCCACCTTCCTACTAGGCCGAGGCAGTCAGCACGGCGTGTCATACACAAAATCATTCCTTCATTCATAAACGCTTTAATAAAACTCCCTATGAACTAGAAAATGTCATTGTGCCTAATATCAAATATCTTCACATATTTGATAATAGGTGCTTTGTACTCATTGAAAAGGATAACCTAGGAAAATTTGAGGCTAAGGCTGATGAAGCCATTTTCCTTAGATATTCACAAGAATCTAAAGCCTTCAGAGTTTTAAATAAAAGAACGAATTGTGTAATGGAAAGTATAAATGTAACATTTGACGACTTGTTAAATGTTACATCATTTAAATCAAAAGAAATGAAGTTGCTTCTGTACAAGTCAGTTCAGGACCAGTTCTTCAAAGAAAAGAAAAAAATAGTGATCCTAATCTTATTGAATATGATTTAGATTTCTTATTTGATTTCTTCCAATCTGAATCTAATGCTCTTAACTTTGGTGACAGGATTGATGCGGTTACTCCTACTACAACAGCAATAGAGGTTGACAACTCTACATCTTATCCTACCTTGGATACTCCGTCTACATCAACTGTCAGTCCAGCTATTGTACCTCTTGAACCTGAGTATGAGAGTACTCCCACTTTTGATTCAGACCCTAATGATAGTCAAGAGGATTCATAGTTATCAGCTAGACTAAATGAATTCTTTCCTCCGATTAATAACCCCCATGAGATTAGATGGACAAAATCCCACCCTGAATCACAAATAATAGAAAACATTAATTCTGTAGTATGGACTCGTTCTGCAACTACAAATGAGTGCCTTCATTCAAGTTTCCTGAGAGAAAAGCTTAAGCAGTTTGAACGATTAACTGTTTGGTGACTGGTACCATTACTAGAAGAGAAATCAGTTGTTGGTACCAAGTTGATATTCAAGAACAAACGGGATTCCGATGGAGTAGTGGTGAGGAATAAAGCTAGGCTGGTTGCAAAAGGATACAACCAATGGGAGGGTATTGATTATGACAAAACATTTGCTTCTATAGCTAGGATTGAGGCCATAAGATTGTTTTTAGCCTATGCTGCATATAAAAGCTTTAAGGTTTTCCAAATGGACGTGAAGACAACATTTCTGAATGTTACCCTCAAAGAGGAGGTATATGTGTCTCAGCCATAAGGCTTCGTCAATCCCAAGTTACCAGATCATGACTATATTCTTGACAAAGCATTATATGGACTAACACAAGCCCTGAGAGCTTGGTATGATGTCTTGTCAAAATATTTACTTAATGAGAGATACAGTAAACGAAAACCAACACCACTCTCTTTACCAAAGCCAAAGGAAAAGACTAAATTCAAGTACAAATATATGTGGATGATATAATCTTTGGCTCTACAAACCCTAAGTATAGTGATGAGTCTGCACTTACAATGCAAAATCGTTTTCAAATGAGTATGATGGGAAACATGAACTTTTTTCTCGGATTACAAGTGAAACAACTGAGTCATGGAATTTTCATTAATCAATCAAAATACATTAAAGACTTGTTGAAAAAATATGACATACTCAATTGTTCCTCACTATCAACCCCAAAGGCTTCAAAGACAAAACTGCCTACCGATCTAGATGAAAAAGCAGCTAATCTAAAAACTTACAAGGGTATGATAGGCTCATTACTATACCTGACAGCTAGTATGCTAGACATTATGTTTTCTACATATCTTTGTGCTAGACTTCAGGCTAATCTAAAGGAATCACATTTGCTGGCACTCAAAAGAAATTTCAGATATATCAAGGGTACTTCTAATCTAGGTCTGTGGTATCTAAGGGATTCAAGTCTACAGTTATATGCCTACTTAGATGCAAATTATGCTGGTTACACGCTTGACAGAAAGAGGACATCTGGTAGTGCACACTTTCTAGGTGACATATTAGTTTGCTAGGCCTCCAAGAAGAAAAACTGTGTTTCAACTTCAACAGCTGAGGCTGAATATGTTGCGGCTGCAATGTGCTACTCTCACAGTTTGTGGATCAGAACACAATTATTAGACTTTGGTTTGCAATATGAAAAAATTCCCTTATTGTGTGACTCACAATCTGCAATTACTATCTCATGCAATCCAGTTCACCACTCCAAGACCAAGCACATTGATATTCGGTATAATTAAATTAAAGACAATGTGGAAAAAGGCTGAATTAAATTATAGTATGTTAAGACTGAAAATTAACTAGCTAGCATATTCACTAAACCATTGGACGATACTCGTTTTAATTGAGTTAGTGTTTAAGTTAGGCATGTTGAATGATAAAATCTGACATCCTGTCATTTAATTTTTATCTTTCCTGTTCTTATTTTATTTGAGTAGATATTATACTTCGTTTGTTCGTCTTGCAGAAAAAGAATGCTTGCTTCGAGGGGGAGTATCAATCATTACTACAAGTTAAGCACACTTGTAGGGGGAGAAATAAAAGACAATTGAAGATGATAAAAATATTCAAAAATGATTAAAATACAAAAATATTTATTTGTGTCATTTCATTTCAAAATATAAAATACAAAAATATTTTTCATTTTGGTTGTTATTATTTTGTTGGAAAAAAAACTCAAATATATTTTCATGTGTTATGTTTTTCAATTCGGAAGGAAAGAAACCGTGTATCCTTCGAGTTCGATATCCAACTTCGAATTCGAAATGGGTAAAGTTCTAATGATTTCAAGTTTTGCCTTCGAATTCGCAATCTAAAAATTCTTGAAGGCTTCGAATTCAAAATCTGATAGACCACGAAGGCTTCGAGCGTCTAGTTTCCTCTCATATTAACTTCAAACTCGAAGTCTGTAACTTCAAGAAGGCTTCGAGTGCCTTTGTTGATTTCACATTCGAAGTCTTCTCACTTTGAATTCGAAACAGTGCACAGTAAGGTCACTTCGAGCGCCAAGCAATTCGAAGGGATGTGTTGTCTAGACACATCGAGCGCCCATTTTAATCACTTCACTTCGCATTCAAAGTCTTCGTACTTTGAATTCAAAACAGTAAACACACGTTCACTTCCAGCGCCTAATTGTTTCGAAGCTTATAGACTTCAAGCGCCGGATCCTTTGTGTTCCTTCACACTTCGAGCGCTCTTTCACTTTGTTCTATAAATAGTGCTTTTTAATTCATCTTCTTCTTCACGCAAACTTACTTGTTTTGAATTCTGGTTACTTATTTTTACGATGGTTGATCAAACTTTTTGCCAAATTTTCATCTCATGTGTTTAAGTTACCCTAAACCAAAACGTATACATAAAACATATGTGCAAATCATGAATGTGTCCAAGTTAAACATAAAATGCAAACTAAAAAGTATAAATTCGGAAGACTAGTTCGAAATCTTTGATTGAGTTGTTTGACATCAAAATGATCTTGTTAATGCATGAGGGGTTAGCAATGGACCTTAAGAACACTTGAAGAATGTTATTCAACAACAAAAATTTGAAAAATAAAAAATGTGCTCTTTGTGTATTTGAAGATTGGGGTTTGATTTCAAAAAAGCTTCGAATCTTCATGTTATGGACCAAATTGGAAAAACATTTTGTATTAAATGTGTTTAGATTCATGAATTTATTGAGCAACATGTGTCAAAACATATTTTTGTTAACATTTACTACCACTTTGTCATTGAAATTTTAGGAGTTATCAATTTTTTTGAAATTTTCAAATTTTTCATAAGTGTCAAATTAAGTCATCTTATGATTAAAAGGTCGAGTTTAATCAAAGTTGGACTATTTTTGAGGTGTGTCAAATGTATGGGATATCCTTTGTTTGTTACCTGTTTACACTGGCTAATCCTATTAATGTATGGGACTATTTTTAATGTTCCAACAGGATAATGGCTAACCGGGAAGATGTCGTTGTCTCATTTCATTTTTCGACAGCCAGCCTTACCCATAACCCTGATGACCAACTCCTCACTTGTAATAAATTTCTCTCAGTGGTCACCCATGACAACAATCACTACATCAATTTTACCACCTTCAAAAACCCCAACTTCCCAATAGTCTTTGAAATTCTCAACCTCGATCCACTCAACCATGCACATACCTATGATCCTTCAACCTTGGAACTCATGTCGCAGAACTTTATGTCCAGCAGTTCTGGCACATAGCTCACATTCATACCAATTTAACTACTGGCCGTGTGTCTGCTCACGGTGATGTTGTAACACTGCTCATTAAAACAGTGAATTTACTGAAAATTCAAGTTTTTAACACGTGTGGGTCTCTTTCAAAATTCATAAACCAACAGGTCTTGCAGCGGAATTTAATTTCAAAAGGTTACATTAGATATTTACAACACGTCATTCTGAAACATATTGTTTGGTGTTACCTAACACAACAACCGACCATAAGCAACATATTACATACATTAAGTGTTCCATCCCAAAAGTACATACTCCTAGCAATAGGCAACCCCGCTCAGCAGGCCGCCTAATCCTTACCTGTAAAAATGGTCAACGTAGCAACATTAGCTATACAACATAGCTAGTGAGTACTAACTTATCATAAGCATCAATAAAGCAAGTCATACAACACAGCAGTAAGCAATCAATGCTATCTTATCACATTGCCGTGTGTAGACAAGATTAGTAAGAATCATGTCTTGCAGCATAGCTAGTCCCGCTCAACGACTCAGACCGGGGAGTCAGATATAACCAACCACGCTGGTGGGGGGGCATAAAGCTGTCCACCAAATATCGTTTTGAAGCCATTGGATCCTCGGAAATCCAACTACAACAAGTTGATTTCCCTCGAGTGTTAAGGAACGGTGGTCCTGCAGAACATAGACCCGGTAGGCCCCTGAGTCTCCGTTGATCCCAATTATGACCCAAAGGCCCTCTGGGACCCAACTTCAACTGGCTGACCTCAACTTACTAGTGGGGTTTAGCTACAACCGGCTGACCTTAATCCACTAGTAGTCCACGGACCATTCACATACACACATACATATGATCCAATCTAGATCAATCCATTTGCATGCAATCTCATTTATTCATTCATTCATTCATTCACACATTCATTCATTCATCGAGGTGGATCTAATCTGGATTCATCATCATACATATCATTATTATAACTAGGCGGCTACAATATGGATCTGCTGGCATACACTTAAAATATGATCCACCAGTATTAAGCATGGCATATCGTACTAACATCATAATAAAGATTAATTCTTCATTCTTAGCATACATGCAATAGAAATCTTTGACATACTATATACTATCGTACATAATCAATTCAGTTAGTCAATTAGCAAACAAGTCTCCCTCTATTGAGACTTATGAAAACTGATACTCACCTAAGGAGCTCATAATATAAAGATTACTTTTGCTCCGATTCACCTAACTTGACAAGTTCACCTAAAAACATCGTTAATCGCGTTAAGCATTTGCACACACAAGGTTATATTACTAGAGCACGTACAAGAACCATCTAAGGTTCATACGCATCATACAATAACTTCTTATGAACCATTGCTACATATGCCTTGAAATACTTAACATTAAAAAATGGCCAATCTGGATTTTCACCAGACGCATCGCGTTCAAGCACCGGACGTGTCGCGTCGCATTCTTATGTGAAAGTCGGATCATCAAAAGTCGGACCACAGATGCGATGGTCGGATCATTCATGCGACAGTCGGACCAACCATGTGACAGTCGGACCAATGAAAGTTGGATGGCTATTGAGTCGGATGAAAAAAAGTCGGATGAAGCACGAAAGTCGCACGAATCTATTGGAACGCGTCGCGTCCCCTTGTTCGACACGTTGCGTCGCGTGCTGTTCTGCACTTCATCTTCTTCTTGCTCATCATCCAGCCGACTTATTTCTTGAAACAACTTATTTCCAGATTCATAAACTTGTCAAAATCACTTCAAAAACACTTTTAAACTTCATATAACATCTATACAATCCTCATACACTCACCAACTCTAATTAAAAGCATCAAGCATAGAAAACCCACTTATCAAGTAAGCTTTCTATGTTCAGCAATGGAGTTCTTCACATCAACTTGAGTTTCCAGCCTGAACTAATCATACAACTAGCATAAAACATGCTTAAACTTCAACATAAACTCATACTAACCTTCTTTGGATTCAAGAACACTAATATCTTCCAAAACCTTATTCTTTCAAGAACATACCAGAGAGAAAAAGAGTGTGTGTCTGTGTGTGTTTCTTAGCTTGTTTGACTTTCTTATTCAACTTATAGTATTTGTATATATCTTTAAAAGATAGAACCGCCTCTGGTTTTCTTTCTCAATATATACACAAATACCATTTATAATTAATTCTTTACTCAATCAACTAGCACACACACACACACACACATATATATATATATATATATATTTCATTTAATCAACTTTCTCATAAACATACATACACAACTTAGAACATTTACATATTCTAGTAACTTACATACGCATACATATTAACTATAACTAGGCCGAAATCGAGGATGTTACAAATCTACCCCCCTTAAGAGGATTCCGTCCTCGGAATCCGCTCGGTGATTAACAGGTTAGAGTATCTTGCCTTCATCTCATTCTCGATTTCCCAAGTCAGGTTTCAACCTAAGTTGTGCTTCCACTTCACAAGAACTAACTTGATCATCTTCTTGCATAGCTTCTTGATCTTTGTGTCAAGAATTTCAACTGGTTCTTCTACAAGTCGTTTAGAAGAGACAACCTTTAGTTCTTGTAACTGAAGGATCTGTCCTTCTTCAATGTTGCACATGCGTAAGTAGCATACGTTGGAAGTGTCATGAATACCAACAATTTCATGTGGCAACTCAAGAGTTACCTTCTGATCATTGACTTTACGAATCACCTTGAAGGGACCTATGAAACGTAGACTTAACTTGCCCTTACATCCAAAATGAATGACGCCCTTCCAAGGAGAAACATTCAAGAATACACGATCACCAACATCAAATGTAGCGGAACGACATCTGGGATCCGTATACATCTCCTGTCGGTGCCGCTTTCAGCTTATCAAGAGCCACATTAACTTTGTCAGACGTGATCTGGACAATCTCAGGTCCAGCGAATTGTTTCTCACCGGGTTCCAACCAACAAGTTGGAGTACGACAGCGTCTCCCATAGAGCATCTTGTAAGGTGGCATTCCCGGATGGATGGACAACTTGGACTTGTGGTCTTCTTGCAATATTAGGTCACAATTACCTCCAACAAGTGGTACCCAAGTTCTGGATTGAAAAGTCTTCAACTCACGATTATGTTCACTCAACTGGTATTTCAACTTCATCATCTCAGCTTTCAGATTATCTTCTTGTAATGCTATCTGCTGGGCTTCCTTCAACTTTGCTGTCAAATATGGCACTACCGTAATCTTCATAAATTTAGCTTCTGCTGAAGGTCCTTTACGGCTCAAAGCATCTGCTACAAAATTGGCTTTACCAGGGTGGAAACGGATTTCACAATCATAGTCTTTTAATTCAACCAACGGTGTTGCTGCATGTTGAGTTCTTTTTGGGTAAAGACATACTGTAACTCTTGTGGTCAGTGCAAACCACACACTTCGTGCCATAAGGTAATGCCTCCACAACTTCAATGCAAACACAATAGCGGCAAGCTCAAGATCATGGGTTACGTAGTTCCTTTCATGTGATTTTAATTGCCGAGAAGCGTAGGCAATCACTTTATCATGCTGCACCAGGACACAACCCAACCCCATGTACGAGGCATCACAATAAACTGTAAAGTCTTCCGAACCATCAGGCAAGGTGAGGATCGGAGCTTCACATAACAATCGTTTCAAACACTGAAAGGCTCTCTCAAGAGATTCCGACCATACAAAATCTACATCTTTTCGAGTTAGCTTGGTCAAAGGACCTGCAAGCTTAGAGAAATCGCGGATAAACCGCCGATAGTAGCCAGTCAAGCCAAGGAAACTTCTAATCTCAGAAGGAGTTTGAGGAACTCCCCGATTCATCACAGCCTCCATCTTAGCTGGATCTACTTTGACACCATCTTTACAAATCACATGGCTGAGAAAATGAACTTCCCGAAGCCAGAATTCACACTTTGAAATCTTAACATACAATTGTTCCTATTTAAGAGTTTCGAGAACTTGACAAAGATGCAGCTCATGATCAGCTTCAGTGTTCGAATAAATAGGGATATCATCAATAAAGACGACCACGGATCTATGAAGAAATGGACGACAAACACGATTCATTAGATCAATGAATATGGCAAGGGCTTTGGTTAATCCGAATGGCATCACCAAAAATTCATAATGACCATAGCGAGTTCAAAAAGCAGTCTTCAGAATATCTTCCTCATGAACTCGCACTTGTTGGTAAACCGACCGAAGATCAATCTTAGAGAAGTAAGTAGCTCCCTGCAATTGATCGAAAAGATCATCTATACCAAGAAGATGATATTTATTCTTTACAGTTCGCTTGTTAAGCTCCCTGTAATATATACCCATACGCATCGTTTCATCCTTGTTCTTAACAAACAATACTGGAGCTCCCCACGGTGAGGAACTCGGATGAATAAAGCATTTGTCAAGAAACTCCTGAATTTGAGTCGTCATCTCACGAATTTTAGAAGAAGCTAGATGATAAGGAGCTCTAGCCATTGGAGTAGCTCCGGGAACAAGTTCAATCTTATATTCGACATCTCAGACCGGAGGCAAACCCGGTAGTTCTTCAGGAAACACCTCAGGGTAATCAGACACTACCCTGGCATCTTAGATTGGTCACTTCTCCATCTTAGCATTAATCGCATATGCTAAGTAAGAGATACAACCCTTGGAAAAACTTCTAAGTTTTTATAACGGAGATGATAGGAATGTAAGACTCCCGTCGTTCTCCTCGAGCTACAGCATAAGATCCATCTGAACGAGGAATCTTAATCATGTTCTTAGAACTGAGAATCTCAGCACTTAGACCACTGAGCCAATTCATCCCAATTACAACATCAAATCCCGCAATAGGCATAACAAAAATCAAGATATGGAAACTATTCCCCTCGACATCAAGAACAGCCACGGGAACTCTCTCGGTAACAGAGACTACCTTACCACTAGCAACCTCAACTCTAAGTTGATCAATCAATGTAGAGACAGGTAATTGCAACTTTTTACAACAAGACATAGAGACAAAGGAGTAAGTAGCTCCCGAGTCAAATAACACACGCGCAGGGGTATATTTAATAAGGAATGTACCAATGATGACATCCCCCATGGCTTTGACCTCCTCTGCCATCATCTGGAATGCCCTCCCTTTCGCGTGAGGCGCATCATCTCTCTTCTGGCCCCTAGAATACCCTCTTGTTCTAGCACTTTGCCTCTCCGGACAATCAACCATCCTGTGCCTAGGCTTGTGGCACCGATAACAATCATCTTCCTTATACCCACACTGGGTACTAGCATGGCCCTTCTGCCTACATCTCCAACACCTTCTGTTAGCATTTGAACACTCACAAAAATCGTAAGTACGACACTGGGAACACCAAAGAGTGTCAGGTCTCAGTTTCTTGGAAGTATCACTCTTTCCACCATCAGAGGATTGTACTTTTGAAGGACCCGATTTATTAGATGGCTGAAACTTCCTCTTAAAACCCCCACTGGCAGATTCGCCTTTGCACCGGATACGATCTCCCTCCATTTTTCAAGCCACTTCAAAAGCCCGATCCAAACTAACAGCTGCTCGTACATTGGCACGAAACTCCAATGGCAAGGTTCCCACAAACCTTCTTATCTTAGCGTTCTCATCAGGTATCAAATGTGGAACAAACCTCATCTTGTCAATAAAAGCAATGATGAGATCCTCCATCGACTTATCTCCTTTCTAGATATTATTGAACTCCCTCTCCATCCTCTCCATGTCATACTCTGTACAATACTTCCTGAGCAGCTTCTTAGAAAACTGCTCCCAAGATAGAGCATTCAACACCTCCTTATTAACGGAGGCTTTTACCGTATCCCACCAGAAGATGTCATGGCCTTTCAACATCAGTACTGCGTATTTCACGCATTACTCTGGCTCGCATTCACACGATTCAAACGTTAGCTCCATCTCACGGAGCCACTGCATCATAATCGTAGGGTTATCACTCCCTTCGAACGTCGGAGGCTTGCACGACAAGAACTTTTTGAATGAACAAATCTTGCGTGCTTTACCCATCGTAGTCTGTGTCAAGAGCTCCTTTGCTAAGCGAAGCTCTTCCTCTTGGCGCTTTATATACGCCTCTTGTTCTGGTATAGGTCTACCACCTTCAGAATTATGCTGAGAACGTTCATCCCTATCTTGATGAGATATACGAGAAGCCTCATCTTCCATCTCTTTTAGAGCTTTTTCGGTATTACCGTGCTCAGCAGACATCTTTCTTTTCAACTTTCTACACAACAAAGAAGAGTATTTAATACTCGACTATACTTACTTATCGTACTCACAAGCTAGCTTACAACAAGTAACATTCATGTAGCACGACAAAGGTTGTGACCTAAGTTGGAGTCGCAAGGTTATTGTCCTAATAGTGTTATTGTGGGTCTTTCAGACCAAAAGATGTTTTGGACTTTATGAGGCGACTTATAGGTGCACGACAAAGGCCTTGCGGGATAAAGATCTTGAGTAGAGTCTGTGCTTACAATAGTGATTATCTTAAGGACGATAATTGTGACAACTATGGCTGTCGGGCCGATTCGAGCTTTAAGGCTTGATATGAATTATGTGTTATTTGTGTTTAACGTGTTTGGGTTTAGATGAACCTTTCTTTGGTATTGTGTTATTATTGTGCAAGGATTTGAAATCGTGCATAAGTATTGATTGTTAGTGTCAAGTATAACCAGTGAATTAAGATGTGACCTTTGAAACAATTAAGTTATGTGAAGAGTCAAGGTTGTTAAGAACCTTGAGAGGAGAAGATATGACTTGGGTCAATGTTGGCCCAATGCTAAATAATGACTTTATTTTGTGATACTTGTAAGTTTACTTCCCCAATCATGTGGGTAGGTTTTCTCTAGATGTAGAATTTTGATTGTGAGCAGGTGTGGAATCATGACATATATTTATGAATAAACACTATTGTATTAGTCCAATTATTGGAGAAATGATGTAAGTACCATTTGATGATTTAGAATTCTCAAGGAATAATTGAAAATGAGATATATTGCAAAGAACTCTCATGAGGTATTGTGGTATTTGAGAATTGAAAGATGAATGATAGCTCACTAATTAGCGTGATCAATAGCTAGAGTCATTTGGCTATATGACTAAAGAGTTATCAAAACCCGGGTTACCAATATTAACTTCCGATAGTCCAATTGGGAGTTATTTATGAACCATTTAGTGGTGAGATACTAGGCTATTTTAAAAGGTCTAGTTAAACGAATTGATTTTTAGTTTTGATTTAGAAAAGTTGTATAAATTGTTTATACCATTGGGTTAGTATACTCAACTTTGACTAAGTTTGAGTCTAGTTGGGAAATTTGATGGCTTTACACAAAGAAAGTTTTAAGAGATTATGAAAACGGTTTTTGTTAATTCACAAAAGGGTTTTTATAAACCGGAAACAAAATCCCGTTTTTAAAATGTAAATCACGCACCATCCGTAAGACGACACCACCCGAATCTAACGAAACAAGGATGATTTTCGAGCTAAGCACGAGTCATTCCTTGCGTAGTTGTGTGGAAGGTGAGTGGGGTAACTCGCATGGTTGGTTGTCATTGTAAACTAATTTCTTTGCGTCTATTGCTTCCTATAACTCATATAGATACTTAATAACACATATTATGGATTAGAATTGGTTGAATTTCTAAAAATCAAGTATTGATCAAATGGGTCAAAATTGCCAAAAATGGGTCAAACCCAATTTGACCATGAAGGACTAATTTTTAATGCTCTAACAAGTTCATAAAACTCATATGGGTTGATCGGAACATAAAAATCAGATTGAAATAGCGAAAATGGTGCTAAAATATGCTTTAAATGGCCAAAAAATGGAAAATGCTATCAAACAATGATTTAATTGAATTGGTCAGTTCCAATAGCTTCAATAAGTCATTTTAAGTAGGAATGGTGTATTGTAGGTGTTGGAATTGATGTATTTCAAGTTTTGGCCATAATGGACACTTTCTTGCTAATTTAAGTTTGATTTTGTATGAATTAATTGGTTAAGTGTTGGGAATGTTAGAAACCACCTAAAAGTGCCAAATGATTCTAGGGAACACTGAAAATTGGTTAAAGTTGGATTGGAAGTGAAATGGGTTGATTTGGCATTGTTGTGCACAATGCTGTATTTTGGCACAGCAAGTACCTCGCGGCGCGAGGCAGGGTGGGTTGCGGCGCGAGCCCCTGCACACAACACAAGTTTCTGTTTTTCTTGGGTGTTTTGATGTGTGAGTCAAAGTTGTAAGTTAGTAAATGGATTTAGAACATCATTAAGAGATTAATGCTTGTATTTTGGTTGTTCTTTGCGTGTCTTAAATGTTTAAATGTGAATGATGTGTTAAAGGTGCTAAGGACGACCAAGAAGACCCGGAACACTATATTTTCCTGTTATAGCTCAACAGGTGAGTACTGGTTAACCTAAGCATGATATCAAGAATGTTATACAGATGTTTGCATGCTAGAAACCAAGGACTTGATAGTTATGCATGTTAAAGGCTTTTGTAGTCCAATTGAGTTGTAATTTGATATGTATGCATGTTAATGGCTTTTGTAGGCCCAACTTAATATGTTGTGGCTTTTGTAGGCCAATTTACTATGCTATGGCTTTTATAGGCCAACTGTGTTATGCTGTGGCTTAAGTAGGCCAATGTGTGTTAGTACCGGTACTTTGTTGGATGTTTTAGGCAAGCTTTTCTAGATCTAGTTGGGGCCTTGTGCCGTCAGCTATGATGTGCGGCGATTCGATGATCACAAATCTTAGCTCTTGCAAAACCTCCGTGTTAATTTTAGAAAATGTAGAAAAGCCTATTTTATAGGCGTGGCCTATAAATAGGTCATTGGCCCTTAGCCATTGGAACGCTTGAAACGCTCGTGTAACGCTTTTGACATTAATGCAATATCCATATTCAAAGCAAAAGGTGTAGTGTGTGTTTTCTCTCCAATATCATTAAGGTATTCATTTGGCATAATCATGTAGCAACGGAAGCAAAATATGGATCAAACTTTCAAAGCAAACCAAACAAATACTTCCCATGGTCCAAAACAAGAATTCCTCTAGTGTTGTCCACCCCAATGCAAAGCACAAAGCAATCCCTTCTTGTCAAGTCGCGAGAATCCAAACAAGAATTCCTCTAGTGTTGTCCACCCCAAGATATCTTGATTCCCCAATGTTAGTAGGTTGATGAACTCACCAAAACAACCAACCAAATGCAAAAGAACACCTTTAGTGCTTCAAGAACTTGAACACAAGTGTATATATCAACTTGAGAGAGATTTTGAAAGAACTAGTGTTGGCGTTTCGTGGTGCAAAAACACAGCGGAAGCAAAACGAGTAGAAAAATACGTTTTAAATTTTGACCACGTGATGCCCACAAATGGACCAAAACTCTAAAACTGTCTAAGAAACAAATAAAGAGACAAAGAAAAAGATTCATAACCTTGAAACTATCTTCCTTGTTCAATCAAATTTAGAGTTTGGAAATTGTGTGTACTAACTTGTACACCACTATTGAAGTCTACACCAAGATGTTGTCGACTCCCACTTGCTAGAGTGCTAGATGTGCCAATCTAAACACCACCAAATAGTCTAACACAAAAGTATCAAAGCCTTGAGTACTCCTTTGTGTATTTGAGAGAATTGTGTGCAATATGTATATTCTAGTAAAATGAGTTCATGGAACATTACAACATTAGCTTCATTTAACTTATATAGAACTCAAACATGAGTTTAAATTCGTGCACAATAAAGCCAAATTCAGTTACTAGAGTAATGAATAAACACCCCTTTTAACTAGCTTTGAAAGCCTAGTTAAGAGGCTGTTACTGCACAGGGCACGGGCGTGCCAGCCCAAGTCACGCCCGACTTGGGCTCATGCCTGCCTGTAGGGCACGGCCGTACCTCATAGAGGCATGGGCGTGCCTTGGCCCACCAGAACCAGTTTCTGGTTTTCTCTATCATTCGACCATCCGTGATGTCGGAATCGATACTTGGCGTGTGACCTAATAGGCCGTTGCTTCATCAGCCATGATACGAACTCGTGTGTGTTAGTGGGCATAATCCAACAGACTCCCACTTGCAAATGACAAATTGACGAAAGGCATCACCGACATAGAGCTACCTCAGCAAGGCATCTATGCCCCCAAGTCAGCATAGGGTTTGTCTTCCCAAAACAAATATCTAACCAAAAGGAGAGGTCCTGCAGATAAGTGATTACTTACCCCTTCGCTCACGATATCCGTTGTGAATGCAGGTCATAGAACATGGTCAACCCCAAATCATTCACAATTATGTTTCTCGATATAGACTAACTATGACTAACAACACAAGTTGCACAGTTGATCCATCATCAATTCAACTTGAGCACTGCCATGCATTTTGATTGTCATTAGCTTAGTCAACGAGGGGCCCAAGGATATCTCTCTAAAGAGTAACGAATACCTTTGACTACATCGCCCTATCATAATAACAAGTTCTTGCCTGAAAACTTCCCTTATAGCAGCCAGTTACAAACTGCGTTAGAAAGCAATCTAAACAAGTCCATGTTAATAGTAAAGCATATCATGCATCTCCAGTAAAAGGATAAATAATATTATCATCCTGATCTACTCGTGATTATATCCATGAAGTAAACTCACGTACGGGTCCTCCAATTACTTAATCACCATTAAGTACAGGAAAGTGTTGCGTAAACAAGTATTCAATCCAAGATGAATACTTTACCTACCACTTGCCTCGATCTTAATTCACTTCTTCCTTCCAATGAAGAACGACCGATCGTGGAGTGTTTAGAATAAATAAATTTATTCAAGGAAGTATTAAACATGCAAAGATAGAACACAATAATGTTTCATAAGGTAATCGCATCACGCGTATATTAATCCCCATTTAATAATCATTACAATAAGAAATACATTATTGCTTTAATGTTCTCAATAACAAATACAACTAAAATAATTAAACCAAGTCACTAGTAAATCTAAAACCAATAGTCTTAGCATGAGAATCATGCTTAACTTGTGACAAAGGTTTGGTGAGTAGATCTGCCAAGTTCCCCTCAGTCGGTACTCTACTAACCACAATGTCTCCATTCTCGATGATATCACGGATAAAATGATATTTCCGAGCATTGTGTATCGTACGTCGATGCGCTCTTGGATCCTTAGCTAGAGCTACTGCACCCTTATTGTCACAGAAGATCTCAATAGGGTTAGCAATGCTAGGAACAACTCCAAGGTCTTGAATGAATTTTTTCATCCAGACGGCTTCCTTAGCAGCCTCGCTTGCAGCAATATACTCTGACTCCGTGGTTGAATCGGCCACGGTATCTTGCTTGGAACTTCTCCAACTTATTTCTCCACCATTTAACAAGAATACAAATCCCGATTGAGACCGGCAATCATCCTTGTCCGTTTGGAAGCTAGCATCAAAATATCCAGTAACTCTGAGCTCCTCCGATCCACCGAACACTAAAAACATTTCCTTAGTTCTCCGAAGATATTTAAGGATGTTTTTAACCGAAACCCAATGACTTTGACCAGGGTTAGCCTGATATCGGCTCGTCATGCTCAAGGCATACGACACATCAGGCCGAGTACATAGCATAGCATACATGATCGATCCCACTGCCGAAGCATACGGGACTTGACTCATTTCCTCTAGTTCCTTTTGAGAACTAGGACATTGAGACTTGCTCAACGCCATACCATGCAACATAGGGAAATTCCCTTTCTTGGAATCTTGCATCTTGAACCTCTTCAAGACTTTATCTATGTACGTACTCTTGCTCAAACCAATGAGTCTCTTAGATCTATTTCTATAGATCTTTATCCCCAAAATATATGTTGCTTCTCCCATGTCTTTCATAGAGAAGCAACTCCCAAGCCAGGTTTTCACTTCCTGCAAGGTAGTCACGTCACTTCCTATGAGTAGTATGTCATCTACATACAAGACTAGGAAAACTACAACACTCCCACTAGCCCTGACATACACACAAGGTTCATCATTGCTTTTAGAAAAGCCAAACTCTTTGAACTTTTCATCAAAGCAAATGTTCCAACTCCGAGATGCTTGCTTAAGTCCATAAATGGACCTCTAAGCTTGTAGATTTTATTAGGATATTTGGGGTTTATGTAACCATCAGGTTGTGCCATGTACACCTCCTCTACCAACTTCCCGTTAAGGAAGGCAGTCTTGACATCCATCTGCCATATTTCGTATTCGTAATATGCAGCGATAGCCATTAATATCCTAATAGACTTTAACATAGCCACTGGAGAAAAGGTTTTATCATAGTCTACACCATGAGTTTGAGTGAAACCCTTCGCTACTAGTCGGGCTTTGAAAGTGTCTACTTTTCCATCCATGTTGGTCTTTTTCCTGAAGACACACTTGCACCCTACTGGCTTGTGGCCGGGTACCGGATGAACCAAGTCCCAGACATGATTATCCGCCATGGATTGCATCTCACTGTCCATTGCCTCCTTCCACCTAGCAGACTCAGGGCCCGCTACGTCTTCCCGGTAGTTGGTTGGTTCACTATGATCCACCAATAGTTCGTCGCCCTTGGATATGAGGAACCCATATCTTTCTGGCTCATTACGAACTCTACCAGATTTACGGAGCTCTAATGGCTATGTGTCAGGTACCTCATCCTCCATTGGTTGAGGTTCCACTTCTTTTGGTACGCCGACCTTAGAAGCTGTACTAGTGCCAACATCAGGTTGATCATTGGTGTCATCTAGAATTTCTTCTAGATCGACTTGCCTCCCACTGGCTTCTGCAGATATCAGCTCCCTTTCAAGGAAGACCGCCCTTCGAGCAACAAACACCTTGTTCTCAGAAGGTTTGTAAAACAAATATCCCATAGAACCAGCTAGGTAGCCAATGAAAATACACTTCTCAACTCTAGGTTCAAGTTTGTCTTGAGCTTCACGTCTCACGTAAGCTTCACAACCCCAGACCTTGAGATAGGCTAGCGAAGGAACCCTTCCATGCCACATCTCGAACGGTGTACTTGCAACCTTCTTTGTTGGTAAAAGGTTTAAGGTCCTAGCAGCAGTTTCCAAAGCATAACTCCAAAAACTTGAGGGTAGCTTTGTACGACTCATCATGGGCCGAACCATATCCAATAAAGTTCGGTTCCTCCTTTCAAAGACCCCATTTAATTGTGGTGTCCAGGGTGGAGTAAGTTGTGAAATAATTCCACAACCTCTAAGATGATCAAGAAACTCGGTACTAAGATACTCACCACCCCTATCGGATCTGAGAATCTTAATCCGCTTACCCAATTGATTCTGCACTTCGTTTTGGTATGTCTTAAACACCTCAAAGGTTTCAGACTTATGCTTAATCAAATAAACATAACCATACCTACTGAAATCATCAGTAAAAGTAACGAAGTACCTACAGTTGTTTCTTGTAGCAGACCTGAACGGAACACACACATCCGTGTGAACGATGTTCAACAAGTTTTTGCCCCTCTCACTAACGCCGGTGAAGGGTGCTTTAGTTATTTTGCCTAATAAACAAGAATCGCATACTTCACTTAACCCGTGATCAAACGAATCCAAAATCCCATCACTTGGAGTTTGGCGATACGTTTCTTGTTTATATGGCCAAGACGACTATGTCACAAAGACAACTTGTCCAATACACCTTTGGACTTAGAATCAATGTTCATGATTGATTTATTACCATCCAAACATACACTTGTTTCATAAATTCCACGACATGGATAAGCTTTGAAATAATGAACACCATCTCTAAAACAAGAAATAATTCCATTATCAAAATTAAACTAAAAACCATCGTCAAACAATGCATGAAAGGAAATAATGTTACGTGCCATGCAGGGCGAAAAACAAACATTTAACAAGGTAATAGCAAGGCTTGAGGGAAAGGCGAGATCAATCCCTATCCGCTCCAAAGGAACCACATCCATGGTTCCCATGATCAGGTCAAGCTCTCCAGCACCCAGAGCCCTACTTCTTTTTAGCACATGCACATTATTACAAATTTGAGTGCCACAACCGGTATCAAGTACCCAGCCGTTAGAAGTAGCGGTATTGTGGATTTCAATCATAAAAGTACCTGAGTTACCAGCTCCCTTCGGTTTTACCCGCTTGAGCTCCTCAAGGTACTTTGGGCAAGAACGCCGCCAATGCCCCTTTTCCTTGCAGTGGAAGCACTCGGCTTCCGCAGGGTCCTCGGCCGGTGGAACCATTACGGCTTTCCCCTTGCCCTTCGGGGCCGGACTCGGGTTAGGTTTTTCAACCTTCCCCTTACCCTTTCCCTTGGAGGGGGGAGCGCCTTTCCTTTTGGTTCCGCCTCCCTGGATAGCTAGGACGGGTTTGGACGAGGAGGGCTTCTTGGACATGTCAGACTCAACAGTCTTCAGCATTCTGTGAATCTCCATTAGGGACTTGTCCATGCCATGGACATGATAGTTCCACACAAATTGTGAAAAGGAACTTGGCAGAGAACGGAGGATCACATCCACCGCTAACTCCCTCCCCCAACGGGAATCCCAACCTCTCCAAGCGATCAACCAATGCTTTCATCTTAAGCACGTGAACGTTCACATTTCCGCCCTTCTGCATGTGGCAATCGAAAAGGGACTTTAGGCATTCGAAGCGCTCTAGCTTAGCCTGCTGTTGGAACATTTCCTTCAGCTGGTTAAGCATGTCATATGCCCGTAAATGTTCCATTTGCTTTTAAAGCTGTGGAATCATTAACGAAAGCAAAATAGAAGCCATTTCGTTCGTTTCCTTGATGCGTTTTTCATACACGTCTCGGACCGCCCTAGTCGCATTGGCCGCAAGTGCTTCTGGTAAAGGCTCCTCGATGGCCCACATCTTTTGTTCATACCTAAGGGCTATCCTTAGTTGCATGAACCAATCCATGAAGTTTTAGCCATCGAGTTTGGCCTTTTCGAGGAACAATTTTAGGGAAATTGAGTTCGAATATGTAGAAGCGTTGTTGCTTGCCATCTACAAAATTAGAGTACCAATTTTAGTTGTCAAATCCTTGTAGAAATAATTGCCCAATAGTTATAAAACTCAATTATTTGAACAAGGCTAAGAACCATATTTCACTCTATCCCGTGACGGGTTTACCGCGGATCACGAAATAAGTTATTTAGGGGCTGGTAACCATTTTACCGTTTGCAACCATTGCAACTCTTAGTTCCTTGCGGGATCCTTTCGACATCAAATGTCTAAGGCATGTTTGATCCCTTCATACACCAATCCTTTTATTATTCTTAAATGACTCGGCTAGAGATCGACATCATTTAAGCGATATAAAAGAAAATGCAAGTCGTCCGTCAAGACACACGTTGGTACCCTAGCCCAATCATTGGTTCGTGCTTAAGCTCGACTACCAATATTGCAGGTTGCCACACTCACATTCCACACAACTCCAAAAGGAATGACTCGTGCTAATGCTCGACAATCATCCAAGTTTCGTTAGACTTGGGTGGTGTCGTCTTACGGGTGGCGCGTGACTTACTTTTAAAAAATGGGTTTTTGTTTTCCGGTTAAAATAATATTTTAACAATTTTGCGAATTAACAATTTAAGTGACAAAAACTGCTTTTTAATCACAATTTAATATAATCAACTTTTATATTAATATTGTCAATTCTTATGTGCGTAGAAATATAAACTCATTTATAAATCTCTTTGTTTTATATATTTTTCAAAAATTCTCTAGCATGCAAATCCTAAAGAATTTATAAAACAAAAACGCATAAAAGATAAACAAAGACCCGGTAACATGCCCAAATCCTAAGCGTTCTCCCCGTGAGCCAAAACGGGGAAAACATGGTCATTCTAGGGACAACATAGAATGATCCGTCACGATCTCCACACCGGCGAATCTCCCGGATTTGGTTCGTCAAGACGCCAACACCGTGTCTCCCGATTGGTTTGAGGCAATATATATTTGAAATAATCTAAGTACGAGTACATAATAATAAGAAAATGACATGCAAGTTGCGATCCTAATAATCTATTACGAGTACAAAGATTTAAATAAACGACATGAAAGTCGCACCAAATATAAATATTACAACAATACGGCACGCAAGCCAAAACCAAAACTGTAACATCCTGAGATTGGGCCTAGTAGAAACGTAGGCTTTGGGTATGTTACACTTGGATTATTAGTTGATTATGTTTATTTAATTGCTAATTAAGTAATTGATTATTGTTAAGTATATATATATTGTCGGTTATATATATATATATATATATGAGTACGGATTATGTGTGTGTGCATGTGTTTAGATGACTATAATGTGCCACCTCATGCTTGTAAACATATATACGTGGGTTTGATAAGGATTACTTCAGTTTGAAGTATTGCATGTGTGTGTAAATTAGTGTGTAAAGCCGAGAGCAAAAGAAGAAGCAAGAAACAATCGGAGTTCAAGTTTTTGAATTGTCAATTCAAGTTAGAAGGTTTGTATGTCTATTGTTTTCTTCTTGAAACATGAATCTTGCTTTGAAACATGATCTGGTTAGTATTAACATGCTACGGTTTTAAGTGGGTTTTAATATGAACATCATATGAAGTTATCGGATTTGGTATTCTTGGGTGTTAAAAGGTGTTTTGATACATATTTTCATGTTTAAACATGTTTTAATGTGATTCTATAAACTTGTATATGAATTATGTGATCTAGAAAGATGAAATATACAAGGTTTGAAGTTATCGGAATGAAGAACTGATGAAGGTGGCGGATTGTCGTGATAATGATGAAAACCGAGGCTTTGGAAACCGGATGTAGAAATCCGAACCTTGTGAAATCCGGCACTCTTAAATCTGGAACTTAGGTGAAATCCGAATGTTGAATCCAATGGAGGATTTTAAGCATGAAATCCGAACGTGGGTGGCAAGTTAAGATACCAAGTGTGGAAATCCGATGGGTGTATTGGATTCCCTCAAATCCGATAAAAGGTGGCGGATTCCGATAGTGGTTGCGGATTTGGTGAAATCCGATAGTGTGGCTGTTAATTTGCATTGTTTAATGCTATGTGATATATGTGTATTCATATGTGAACCTTACATATTTATGTTTGATTAAATGGATATAAATATATGATTGATATATATATATATTTATGAATTGGATACTGATTTCAGTTTGTTGTGTTCTCAGGAACAGACAAGACTCAGTAATATAAGATCACTAAGTGGAAAAGCTGAAAACTTGAGGTTAGTGGATGTTTGCTCACGGGTGATATTAGTTGTACTGGTTTGGGTGCAACTATTGTTGGATAGATTGTATATCTGTTGGTTAATTAACTGTGAATGTTAATTGTTGTATTTTGTGATATGTATACATGTTGGAAGGGAAGTCAGTTTACGACTGGGCTTATGGGCTGGGTTCATTTGCTATTAGCCCAACAGTATCAGTACCTTGGGATGCATTTGTTGCTACCAGAGGATGATACTGTGTGAGGATAGCAAATGGACTATCGGTAAACCTTTGCTTTGGCCGGCATTGGTTGTAGGTTCCTGCAGAACCGCCGGTCTTCTCAGGGTGCTTATTTGTGGTTGTTGATATCTTGCAGTTCAGGCTGATATATTTGTTGTGCGTTACTCCATTCACTTAGCTTGGTGCTAATCCCCCATCTCTCACTCTTTTTACAGGTTTTGGTAAGTCAGCGGCTCGGATGAGAGTGGTTAGCTTGGGGAGTAATCACCTAGGACTCTGATAGTTTATTTGTGACGAGCCGTGTTTTGTAATACTGATATTTTGTATACAGTGATTTAACTAATTGTAATTACTTTTTTTTTTAAAACGCTTCCGCAGTGAATATCAAAGTGAGAATTTTTGGGTTAAAAATACGGTGTTGCAAGTTTGGTATCAGAGCTTTGGTTTGGCAGTGTAGGCACAAAGGAAGTGTTACATTCCCAAATCTTGGCTCGTAGTAGGTCGATTACTCCTTGGGTGTGGGATTGGGGTGAATTGGATTGTGGTGGAGTTAGTATGTTGTGTACTAACGGATTTATCTAATAAATCATGAGGTGATGTGATTGTTACAGATAACAATGGCTGGACATGATTTCTTGACCGGTACCCCTACTGTCCCAACTACTGCTAAGGCCCCTACAGCAACAGCTGAAGTTCCTACTAGCGCTGGTACATCTGGTACAACGGTTGATGAGAGAGATGAGTACATATTTCAACTGGAGGGTCAGCTGCAAGATTTGAGAACAGAACTAGAGCAACAGAGGCAGGCTCCGCAGCATAACCACCAGTTATGTCCGTAACATCAACTACTGTTGCGATACCACCTATTTTCCTAGAAATTATTACATTGACAGAGGTTTCTACGATGTCAATGCCTATACCACCATTTACTTAACCGATGACACAACCCTTTTACTATCTGTTGTTTCCTCATGGACCCTATCCGCAAGGATCTGTTCCATAGGGGTCGATGTCACAAGGGTCGTATTCTTATCCATATGTGGGATTTCCACCAGGCATGGGATACAGGCAGCCGTGTACTTATAAACAATTTTTGGATTGTAAATCGGATGCATACCATGGCAGCACGGATCCTAATGTTACCCTGAACTGGCTGAGGGATACTGCAAGAATCCTGGATGCTTGCAACTGTGAAGATGAGATGCGAGTTTGTTTTGCCACCAGGATGCTCAAAGGCAAAGCAATGGTTTGGTGGGATTCCATTACCACCTATTTATAGAGAGCACAGATGGATTCGATTACGTGGAATCAATTTAGAGATAAGTTGTGTGAACAATACTGCAACGCTTTTGAATTGAATAAAATAAGGCAGGAGTTCATGGAACTAAAGATGACGAGGAAGATGACTGTGGATGAACTGATTGAACAGTTTAATTCTAAACTGAGATTTGTAACTTAGTGGGTGCCTGATGAATCTTCCCAGGTTCAGCACTTTATTGGGGCATTATTGCCAGAGTACAGGAGCACCACCAGATTAGCTGAATCTTTGTCTCAGGCTTTCACCTTGGCAAATCTGCTGAGGGGGACATCCAAGCTAGAGACAAGTAGCGTAAGGATGAGGCGGCTTTGCAGAAGCCGAGGTATGACCAGGCTGGGGGTAGCCAACAAAAGAAGAAATGGCAGGGTAACCAGTCCCAGGGCAACCAGAGTAGAAAAGCTCCTACAGGAGATTCGGGGAATAAATCACAATGGTGCACGAGATGCAGGTCTTCTCACACTGGGCAGTGTACTGCTCAAACTATGCGTTGTGTGAGATGCGGAACTTACGGGCACGAATCCAAGGATTGTCGGTACCCCCAAAACGTATGCTGAAACTGTCATCAGGAGGGGCATAGGGCTGGTGACTGCCCTACAGGGAGAAGACCCGGGGCAGGGACAGGGTCAGGGTCAGGGACAGGGGTAGGGGCGGTTGGGGGCTCGTCTGCAGCAGGAGGGCAAAAAAGGAAGAATCCTCCAACTCCAGAGTGTAGGGCATTCCAGATGATAGTAGACGATGCTACTGCCACTGATGATGTGATCACCGGTACGTTCTTTATAAACTCCTTACCTGTTCGTGTATTATTTGATTCTGGCGCGAATCGCTCCTTTATTTTTGTAGCATTTTGTGCTAAGTTGAATTTTCCTACTACTAGTATCTCTGTGCCGATTGATATAGAAGTAGCAGATGGTAAGATAGTGCATGTTACGACTTCTGTGATGGGTGCTGAAATTGACATAGATGGTAAGTGCTTTCCTGTATCATTCCTGTTGATGCCATTAGCGGGGTTTGATGTGGTTTTGGGGATGGATTGGCTGAGTAAGCACAGGGCGAGTATTAAATGTCATAGGAAGCTGATTTTGTTTCCGTTATCTGATGGGTCGCGTGTGGTGGTTCGAGGGGAAAGGAACAGGTCTACATTTCCTATTATTTCTATGTTGAAGGCTAAGAAATCCTTGAGTAAGGGATGCGAGTGTTTTCAAGCATAAGCTATTGATGCTAGGAAGGAGAAGCGGGCAGTTACTTATGTGCGAGTCGTATTAGATTTTCCTGAAGTGTTTCCGGATGAGTTACCTGGGCTACCTCCCGTTCGAGAGGTAGAGTACAAGATTGATTTGATACCAGGTTCTAATCCAGTGGCTAGATCTCCTTATAGGTTGGCTCCTTCTGAGATTAGGGAGATGATGACACAGATTCAGTATTTATTGGATCGGGGTTTTATTCATCCAAGTTCCTCACCGTGGGGTGCACCGGTTTTGTTTGTGAAAAAGAAAGATGGCACGCTACGGATGTGTATGGATTACAGAGAACTGAATAAGAGGACGGTAAAGAATAAATACCCTCTGCCCAGGATTGATTATTTATTTGATCATTTGCAAGGTGCTTCGTATTTCTCTAAGATCGATTTGAGATCAGGTTATCACCATGTACGAGTTTCTAACAAAGATATTGCCAAGACTGCTTTCCGTACTCAGTATGGTCATTATGAATTCTTAGTCATGTCGTTCGGTTTGACTAATGCACCTACAATGTTTATGGATTTAATGAAACGGGTTTGTCGACTGTTTCTGGATAAATCTGTGATAGTATTTATCGATGACATTTTGGTTTATTCTAAATCCGAAACTAATCACGAGATTCATCTGAGACAAGTTCTTGAAACCTTGAAACGGGAGCATTTATATGCCAAGTACTCAAAGTGTGAATTCTGGATGTAAGAAGTTCACTTTCTGGGGCATGTTATTTGCAGTGATGGAGTCAAGGTTGATCCGGCAAAGATAGAAGCTGTAATGAATTGGGAAGCTCCGAAGTCGCCTTCTAAAATTAAAAGCTTATTGGGATTGGCAGGATATTACAGACGGTTTATCCGAGATTTTTCTAAAATTGCGAATCCCATGACTAAGTTAACTCGCAAGGAGGTTCCATTTAAGTGGACTGATGAACAGGAGAGTGCTTTTCAGACACTGAAACGACTTTTATGTCAGGCTCCTATTCTTGCGTTACCGGATGGGTCAGATGACTTCATAGTTTATTGTGATGCTTCTCTGGCAGGGTTGGGTTGCGTGTTGATGCAGCGGGATATAGTTATCGCCTATGCTTCTCGTCAGTTGAAACCTAATGAGAAGAATTATCCAACCCATGATTTGGAACTGGCAGCTGTGGTTTTTGCGTTAAAATTATGGAGACATTATCTTTACGGTACAAAATGTGTTATTTGTACGGATCACAAAAACCTACAATATGTATTTTCGCAGAAAGAACTTAATATGCGACAGAGACGATGGCTGGAACTTGTTAAACATTATGATTGCGAGATTCGCTATCATCCTGGGAAAGCCAACGTGGTAGCCGATGCTTTGAGTCGCAAAGGAGTTAGTGAACATGTTAAATTCATGCGAATTGAAATAGTCTCCGACTTGATCGATAGATTGAAGGCAACTCAGTTGGAAGCCTTGAAGGATGAAAATCTAAAGTCTGAGATTATGTTAAAGAAAAAGAATGATTTGACTAATGATTCTAGGGGATTGAAGGTTTATCAATCTCGAGTCTGGGTGCCTTTGCTTGGAGGTCTCCGGAGTTTAATTATGATTAAGGCTCATAAATCGAGACTATTTGTTCATCCAGGTAGCACAAAAATGTATAACGATCTAAAGGTGCTATATTGGTGGCCTACAATGAAGACAGATGTTGCATAGTTTGTGAAGTCTTTCCATATTTGTGCACAGGTTAAGGTAGAGCACCAGAAACTCTATGGATCATTGAAACAGTTGCAGATTCTAGAGTGGAAGTGGGAGCACATAACGATGGATTTCGTAACTAAACTTCCACGTACGCAGAGAAATCACGATATGATTTGGGTGATCGTTGACCGATTGACCAAGAGTGCTCACTTCTTGGCTACCAGTGAGACAGCGTCACTCAGTAACTTGGCTCAGTTGTATATAGATGAAATTGTTTCCCGACCTGGTATACCGCTTTCGAATGTATCGGATAGAGATTCCAGGTTTGTGTCGAACTTTTGGAACAGTTTACAATGGGAGTTAGGTACGCGTGTTAATCTGAGTACAGCTTACCATCCTCAGACAGACGGGCAATCTGAGCGAACCATTCAAACACTCGAGGATATGCTACGGGCATGTGGGTTAGAATATGGAGGTTCTTGGGATTCCCATCTGCTGTTAATAGAATTTGCGTACAACAATTCTTATCATTCGAGTATTGGTATGCTGCCTTATGAGATGTTATATGGTCGTCGCTGCCGTAATCCTACGTGTTGGTTAGAGGCGGGTGAGAAACAATATGCAGGGCCTGATATTGTGTAGATCTCCACAGACAAAGTGGCTATTGCGCGAGAAAAGTTGAATGCTGCGAGGGATCGACAAAAGATGTATGCTGATCCACGTCATAGGTCGGTTGTGTTTGTTGAGGGGGAATTGGTTCATCTGAAGGTTTCTCCGTGGAAGGGGGTTATCCGTTTTGGGAAGCGGGGAAAGTTGGCTCCGCGTTATATTGGGCCGTTTCGTGTCCAACGAGTGGTTAATGATCAGACGGTTACTCTCGACCTTCTGGCAGAATTGTCAGGTATTCACAATACCTTCAACGTGTGTTATTTGCGGAAATGTAGAGTTTGAGGATGAGAGTCAGATTCTACCTCTACATGATCTTAAAGTAGATTCCAGCAAGAGGTTGGTGGAAGAACCCATTGAACTATTGGATCGGAAATTGACGAAACTGCGAAAGAAACAGATTCCGATTGTTCTGGTTAAGTGGAAACACAATTTGGGTTCAGACTTGATGTGGGAAACCAAGGCCGACATGAAAGCTCGTTATCCGCGATTGTTTGATGATGAATAGATTCCGAGGACGGAATCCAGTTTAAGGGGGGAAGATTTGTAACATCCTGAGATTGGGCCTAGTAGAAACGTAGGCTTTGGGTATGTTACACTTGGATTATTAGTTGATTATGTTTATTTAATTGCTAATTAAGTAATTGATTATTGTTAAGTATATATATATATATATATATTGTTGGTTATATATATATATATATGAGTACGGATTATGTGTGTGTGCATGTGTTTAGATGACTATAATGTGCCACCTCATGCTTGTAAACATATATACGTGGGTTTGATAAGGATTACTTCACTTTGAAGTATTGCATGTGTGTGTAAATTAGTGTGTAAAACCGAGAGCAAAAGAAGAAGCAAGAAACAATCGGAGTTCAAGTATTTGAATTGTGAATTCAAGTTAGAAGGTTTGTATGTCTATTGTTTTCTTCTTGAAACATGAATCTTGTTATGAAACATGATCTGATTAGTATTAACATGATACGGTTTTAAGTGGGTTTTAATATGAACATCATATGAAGTTATCGGATTTGGTATTCTTGGGTGTTAGAAGGTGTTTTGATACATGTTTGCATGTTTAAACATGTTTTAATGTGTTTCTATAAACTTGTATATGAGTTATGTGATCTGGAAAGATGAAATCTACATGGTTTGAAGTTGTCGGATTGTGGGACTGATGAAGGTGGCGGATTGTGGTGATAATGATGAAAACCGAGGCTTTAGAAACCGGATGTAGAAATACGAACCTTGTGAAATCCGGCACTCTTAAATCCGGAACTTAGGTGAAATCCGAATGTTGAATCCGATGGTGGATTTTAAGCATGAAATCCGAACGTGGGTGCCAAGTTAAGATACCAAGTGTGGAAATCCGATGGGTGTATCGGATTCCCTCAAATCCGATAAAAGGTGGCGGATTCCGATAGTGGTTGCGGATTTGGTGAAATCCGATGATAGTATCGGATTTCTCATGAAATCCGATAGTGTGGCTGTTGATTTGCATTGTTTAATGCTATGTGATATATGTGTATTCATATGTGAATCTTACATATTTATGTTTGATTAAAAGGATATAAAAATATGATTGATATATATATATATATATTTATGAATTGGATACTGATTTCAGTTTGTTGTGTTCTCAGGAACAGACAAGACTCAGTAATATAAGATCACTGAGTGGAAAAGCTGAAAGCTTGAGGTGAGTGGATGTTTGCTCACGGGTGATATTAGTTGTACTGGTTTGGTTGCAACTATTGTTGGATAGATTGTATATCTGTTGCTTAATTAACTGTGAATGTTAATGGTTGTATTCTGTGATATGTATACATGTTGGAAGGGAAGTCAGTTTACGACTGGGCTTATGGGCTGGGTTCATTTGCTATTAGCCCAGCAGTATCAGGACCTTGGGATGCATTTGTTGCTACCAGAGGATGATACTGCGTGAGGATAGCAAATGGACTATCGGTAAACCTTTGCTTTGGCCGGCATGGGTTGTAGGTTCCTGCAGAACCGCCGGTCTTCCGAGGGTGCTTATTTGTGGTTGTTGATATATTGCACTTCAGGCTAATATATCTATTGTGTGTTACTCCATTGACTTAGCGTTGTGCTAATCCCCCACCTCTCACTCTTTTTACAGGTTTTGGTAAGTCAGCGGCTCGGCTGAGAGTGGTTAGCTTGGGGAGTAATCGCCTAGGACTCTGATAGTTTATTTGTGACGAGCCGTGTTTTGTAATACTGATATTTTTGTATACAGTGATTTGTAATTAATTGTAATTACTTTGTTGTTTAAAACGCTTCCGCAGTGATTATCAAAGTGAAAATTTTTGGGTTAAAAATACGGTGTTACAAAACCAATCACAAACATCACAAAGGCAATGGGCATATCAAGTTACCGGGCTACCACAACAAACACAACCAAATGAAAACAATGGTGTGCCACAAAACCATGTCAAACAAATATATATTTTGATTAAGATTGCAAAACAACATTTAAGGCACAACAAACAATCTTTGTACATATGCATTAGCAATTCTAATACACCTTTAAAATTGCATATTCATGTATACACCTAAACATATAAGTTTTTATGAACTTCATACCAAGTCATACAAAACATATAGAATTAGGAATCAAAATATAGGGGGGATAACCAGAATCAAGACTAGTCCAAAACCCGGATTTTAACATTTTTAAACATACTGTTTCAAAAACGAATTCTGACCAAAAAACAAGTAGGCACGGGCGTACCCCAAAGGGTACGGGCGTGCCTGTCCTTTTGTTAGTCTACAGTATAAACAGTTTTAAACAATTCATGAATTCTGCCGGCACGGCCCGTACCCCCACTGGTACGCCCGTGCCCCGGCCGCCGACACGGCCCGTACCCCTAGAGGTACGACCGTGCCCGGTCGCTGGAAAAACCATTTTTGACAGAAAACAGAAAAATCCGGTTTAACTCCAAAAGTGAAAAGCCATGTTAGAAATGGCTCTGATACCACTGTTGGGTTTTCGTGGTCCAAAAACACAACGGAAGCTAAACGAGTAGAAAAATAGGTTTTAAATTTTGACCATGTGATGCCCACAAATGGACCAAAACTCTGAACATGTCTAAGCAACAAATAAAGAGACAAAGAAAAATATTCATACCCTTGAAGCTTTCTTCCTTGTTCAAGCAAATTTGGAGTTTGGAAATTGCGTGTACTAACTTGTACACCACTATTGACGTCCAAACAAAGATGTTGTCGACTCCCACTTGCTAGAGTGCTAGATGTGCCAATCTAAACACCACCAAATAGTCTAATATAATAGTATCAAAGCCTTGAGTACTCCTTTGTGTATTTGATAGAATTGTGTGCAATATGTATATTCTAGTAAAATGAGTTCATGGAACATTACAACATTAGCTTCATGTGACTTATATAGAACTCAAACATGAGTTCAAATTCGTGCACAATAAAGCCAAATTCAGTTACTAGAGTAATGACAATAAACACCCCTTTTAACTAGCTTTGAAAGCCTAGTTAAGAGGTTGTTACTGCACAGGGCACGGGCGTGCCTCACAAGGCACGGGCGTGCCTCACAAGGCACAGGCGTGCCAGCCCAAAAGGCCACGCCCAAGTCACGCTAGACTTGGGCTCGTGCCTGTCCACTGGGCACCGGGCATGGGCGTGCCTCCAAGAGGCACGGGCGTACCTAGCCACAGGCCACACCCAAGTCACGCCCGACTTGGGCTCGTGTCTGCCCGTAGGGCACGGCCGTACCTCATAGAAGCACGGGTGTGCCTTGGCCCACCAAAACCTGTTTCTGGTTTTCTCTTTCATTCGACCATCCGTGATGTCACAATCGATACTTGGCGTGTGACCCAATAGGCCCTTTCTTCATCAACAATGATACCAACTCGTGTGTGTGTTAGTGGGCATAATCCAACAACTAGAACTTTTCTAAACTCACAAATCTGTTCAAATGGCCTCTCTTTCGTAACCAACAAGACAACAACTTAATAGACATTTAAGGATGTTAATTCTGCTGTTACAATGTATGTACACGGCTCGTGTTCATCGACACGGCCGTGTCGGCCCAAAGTCCACGGCCTCAAATGGGCCAAGACACCCCGTGTCCAATAGGCTAGACATGCCCCGTGTTGAATCACACGGCGTGTCGGCCCCAAAGTACACGGCCCCAATTTGGGCCAAAACGCTCCGTGCCTGTTGGGTTAGACACAGCCCGTGTTCAAGCACACGGCCCGTGTCTTGTCCTGCCAAAACCCATTTTGGCCTTTTTCTCTCTTTTGCTTGATCGTGTTACCGGAATCAATACTTGGTATGTGACCCAATAGGCCTATACCTCATCAGTAGTGTTATTAACTTGTGCGTGTCAGCGGGCATATACCAACAGACTCCCACTTGCACGTGACACAATTACGAAAAATAACACAAACATAGAGCGGCCTCTAGCAAGAAATCTATGCTCCCAAGTCAGTATAGGGTATGCCACTCTTGACAAGATCCCAATCATAAAATGATTGTCGTAAAGATAAATGATCATGTACATCCCTTTGTTCGCGATATCCTATATGAACACAAGGCATGGAATATAGTCAACCTTCGATTGTTCACGATTATGTTTCTCGATTCTAGATTATTGGTGACCAACAAACCAAGCAACATTGATCTATCATCAATATAACTTGAGCACGACCATGCATATGAACGTCAGCACTCAATCATCGAGGGTTCCATGGATATCTTCTCGATTCATAGAGGAACAAATTCCTATTGACTACATAGCCCCGCCACATAGATAATACTTTACCCAATCATCTCCCTTATTACGACCAGTTACGAACCGCGTTAGAAAACAACCAAAGTAGAACAAACCTATGGTTTGGAATCACATGTATCTCTAGTTTAAGGATGAAACAACGTTATCATCCCGAGTTACTTATGACTAAAACCATGAAGTAAACTCGAGTGCAGGTCCTCCAATCACTTGAAACCCCTTTCAAGTATAGGCAAGAATCACGTCAAAACCAATTCTTTACCTCAATCTTAATGCATACTTCCTTCCCACAAAGTATGACCGATTGTGGAGATTTAAAGATTGTAAAAAAACCTTGGGAAGAGATTAAACATGCAAAGATAGAACACAATAAAGACTAAATGTAAGTAACCGCAAGATGCGTATATATAGATCTCAGTATATAAATCAAAACAAACATTAGTAACATTACTGCTTG
Organism: Dittrichia graveolens; assembly: GCA_038502395.1. NCBI lineage: Eukaryota > Viridiplantae > Streptophyta > Magnoliopsida > Asterales > Asteraceae > Dittrichia > Dittrichia graveolens. The sequence goes on along the minus strand of JARJIL010000002.1, from coordinate 39,022,534 downwards.
ACGTCTCCAAATACAAAATGATCCAAACATAAATTCAAACTTAATCTAAACCAAGTCATGAGCAAATCTAACACCTATTGCCATAGTGTGAGAATCATGAGAAGCTTGTGACAACGGTTTAGTAAACGGACCGGTCAAATTGCCTTCCGAGTTTACCCTACTAATAGCGACTTCATAACTTTCAACCATCTCTATGATCAAGTGGTACTTTTGAGGTATATGCCTCGTTCTCTTGTGAGCTCTTCGTTCCTTCGCTAAGGCTACCGCACCCTCATTGTCACAAAAGATCTCAATATGGTCGGAGATGCTTGGAACCACTCCATGGTCTTGGATGAACGTCCTTATCCACACAGCTTCTTTAGCAACTTCACTTGCCGCAATGTATTCTGACTCTGTAGTAGAATCAGCTACTATGTCTTGCTTTGAACTTCTCCGAGTAATAGCTCCACCATTTAATAGGAACACAAACCCCGATTGTGATCTGCAGTCATCGCTATTAGTTTGGAAGCTAGCATCAGAGTAACCCTTTACTTTGAGCTCTTCCTCACCACCAATGATCAAGAACATTTCTTTAGTTCTCCTAAGATACTTAAGAATGTTCTTTACCGCAACCCAATGGGCTTGCCCTGGATTACCCTGATATCTACTAGTCATGCTCAAAGCGCATGACACATCAGGACGAGTACATAACATGGCGCACATGATCGAGCCCACGGCCGAAGCATATGGTACTCGCTTCATTACTTCTAGTTCCTCTTGAGAACTAGGACATTGAGTCTTACTCAATATCACTCCATGTAACATAGGAAGATTTCTTTTCTTGGAATCCTCCATCTTAAATCGCTTCAAGACTCAGTCAATGTATGCACTTTGGCTCAACCCAAGAAGTTTTCTAGATCTATCTCTATAGATCTTGATACCCAGAATATATACCGCTTCTCCTAAGTCTTTCATTGGAATATCTTTTCCGATGAGTAGGATATCATCCACATATAAGACTAAGAAAACAATGGCACTCCCACTAGCCCTAACGTATACACATGGCTCGTTTATGCTTTTCGAAAAACCAACCTCTTTGATTTTCTCTTCAAAGCATAGATTCTAGCTACGAGATGCTTGTTTAAGTCCATAAATGGACTTCTTTAGTTTACACACTCTATTAGGATGCTTTGGATTCACAAAACCCTCAGGTTGCGTCATATACACCTCTTCGAAAACATTCCCATTAAGGAAGGCGGTTTTGACATCCATTTGCCATATTTCATAATCATGAAATGCAGCAATTGCCAAGAGTATCCTAATAGATTTCAACATGGCCACTGGGGGGAAAGTTTCATCATAATCGACACCATGTGTCTGGGTGAAACCTTTAGCCACCAGTCGGGCTTTGAACGTGTTAACCTTTCCATCTATGTCGGTCTTCTTCTTGAAGACCCATTGCCTCGTTATCCGCCATGGATTGCATCTCGTCATCCATTGCCTCTTTCCATTTAGCAGACTCGTGGCCCGCTACCGCTTCCCGATAGTTGGTGGGCTCATTAAGATCCACCAATAGCTCGTCGCCCTCAGATATGAGAAACCCATATCTATCTGGCTCATGGCGAGCTCTACCGGATCTACGGGGAGGTAATGGATGTACGTTAGTCTCTGCACTTTCATGCTCAGACTCAACCTCACTAGGTTGTTGGCTAGTGCCAACGTTAGGCCTTTCATCCGTTGACCCTTCAACTTCTTCAAGGTCAATCTTGTTTCCGCCTTGCTGATTGGATACTAATTCTCTTTCTAAAAAGAAAGCCCTTCGAGCAACAAATACTTTGTTCTCGGAAGGTTTATAGAATATGTATCCAATACCCGCAGCTGGATATCCGATGAAATAACACTTTTCAGATCGGGGCTCTAACTTGTCATCAACCTCACGTCTTACGTAGGCTTGACAACCCCAAACCTTTAGATAAGCAAGAACGGGAGGTTTCCCATGCCAGATCTCAAAAGGTGTTTTCTCGACCTTCTTCGTTGGTACGAGATTAAGGATTCGTGTTGCCGTTTCAAGAGCATAACCCCAAAAGATTATAGGCACTTGGGTGTGACTCATCATAGACCGAATCATATCTAGCAATGTTCGGTTTCTCCTCTTGGCGACACCATTTAATTGCGGCATCCTAGGAGGTGTAAGTTGTGAGATAATCCCACAACTCTTAAGATGATCATGAAACTCTTGACTAAGATACTCACCACCCCTATCGGATCTAAGTATCTTAATCTTTTTGCCCAATTGATTCTCTACTTCGTTTTGGAAATTCTTAAAGACCTCAAAGGTCTCGGACTTTTGTCTAACCAAGTAGACATACCCATACCTACTATAATCATCTATAAAGGTAACGAAGTATCTAGAATTGTCTCTTGTGATGTGCTTAAACGGACCACACACATCGGAATGTATGATGTCCAATAAGTCTTTACCCCTCTCATTCAAGCCGGTAAAGGGTGCTTTAGTCATCTTGCCTAATAAACAAGATTCGCATACTTCATTTGACTCATGGTCAAATGATTCCAAGATCCCAACCGCTAGGAGCTTGGCGATACGAGTCTTATTTATGTGGCCAAGTCGACCATGCCACAAAGACAATTTGTCTAAACGATTTTTAGACGTTGAATCAATATTCATGATTGATTGATTATTACTAACGTATGCATCTACTTCATAAATACCACGACAAGGATAAGCTTTGAAATAACAAATATTATTTTTAAAACATATAATAACCCCATTATCAAAAGTAAAACCAAATCTATCGTCATGTAGTGCGTGAAAAGAAATAATATTCCTCGCCACAAGCGGCGAGTTGCATACGTTCAATAATAATATAGAAAAACCAGAATTAAAAGATAATTCAACTTTTCCTCGAGCATTGACCGGGACAATCTCATTGTTTTCCATTATCAAGTCAAGCTCTCCATTCTTCATCCTCCTACTTGACTTTAGCACCTGCACAATATTACAAACGTGAGTGCCATAGCCGGTATCAGAAGAAGCATTATGCTTCATCCGGAGTTTTGGCTTGGGGAACCATCTTCCCCTTGCCTTTACCCTCCGAAGCGGGGCTAGGCTTGGCAGCGCCAACCTTCCCCTCCCCTTACCGTTAGGGGTATAAGCGGACTTCTTCTTCTTCTGGATTCGCCCTTCCCTTATAGCAAGAACGGGATTTGGAACGGCGGGCTTGTGTTTGGTCATGCTAGACTCCGTTTTCTTAAGCACACCACGTAGCTCCATGATGGATTTATCCATACTATGCATATGATAACTCATGATGAATTGATCATACGCAGTGGGCAAGGACCATAGGATTAAATCCACGGCTAGCTCCCTCCCTATGGTAAATCCAAGCCATTCCATGTGCTCCACGTTTGCTTTTATGCGCAACACGTGAGCACTCACATTCCCTCCATCTGACATCTTGCTACCAAGAACCGTCTTAAGACACTTAAACCTCTCTTGTCTCGCTTGCTGCTGGAACATTTCCTTAAGCTGAGCGATCAAGTCAAAAGCACTCAAATGATCCATTTGCTTTTGGATCTCGAGAATCATAGTACTTAAGATGAGGCAAGAAATGTGTTGGGTTTTCGTGGTCTAAAATCGCAACGTAAGCAAAAGGAGTAGAAAAAGTTTTCAAAAATCGACCACGAACACGCCTACCAAATGGACCAAAACTCTAGACATGACTAAGCAACAAAATAAAACATACAAAGAGATATAGTTATACCCTTGATGCTTTCTTCTTTGTACGTGCGGATTTGGAGTTTGGAAGTCTTGTGCACTAACGTGTACACCTCTACCGAAGACCACACCAAGCTACTATTGTTTCCCACTTGCTAGAGTGTTAGATAAGCCTATCTAAACACCACCAAGATGTCTATCACAAGAGAACCAAAGCCTTAGTACCTCTTGTGCTTGAGAGAGTTGTGTATATGCAAATATATATATTCTAGAAAAGCCAATTCTTGGAACATGACCATATTAGCATCATGGCACTTATATAGACGTCAAAATCAGTTCAAATTCGTGCACACTAATGTCATTTTCAGTTTCTAGAGTAATGGCAATAAACACCACCTTTAACTAGCTTTGAAAGCATAGTTAAGAGGCTGTTACTGCATGAGGCACGGCCGTGCCTCACACGGTACGGACATGCCAGCCCAAGAGGCCACGCCCAAAACACACCCGACTTGGGCTCGTGCCTGTCCACTGGGCACAGGGCACGGGCGTGCCTCCTAGAGGCACCGGCATACCTAGCCACAGGCCACGCCCAAGTCACGCCCGACTTGGGCTCGTGCCTGCCCGTAGAGCACGGCCTTACCTCATAGAGGCACGAGCGTGCCTTGGCCCACCAGAACCAGTTTCTGGTTTTCTCTCTCATTAGACCATCCGTGATGCCGGAATCGATACTTGGCATGTGACCTAATAGGCCCTTGCTTCATCAGCCATGATGCCAACTCGTGTGTGTGTCAGTGGGCATAGTCCAACAGACTCCCACTTGCACATGACAAACTCACGAAAGGTGTCACCGACATAGAGCGGCCTCAAGCAAGGCATCTATGCCCCCAAGTCAGCACAGGGTTTGTCTTCCAACAACAAATACCTAACCGAAAGGAAAGGTCCTATAGATAAGTTATTATATACCCCTTCGTTCACGATATCCGTTGTGAATGCAGGTCATGGAACATGATCATCCCCAAATCATTCACGATTATGTTTCTCGATATAGACTAACTATGACTAACAAAACAAGTTGCATAATTGATCCACCATCAATTCAACTTGAGCACGGCCATGCATTTTGGTTTGTCATCAGCTTAGTCAACGAGGGGCCCAAGGATATCTCTCAAAAGAGGAACGAATACCTTTGACTAAACCGCCCTATCATAATAACAAGTTCTTGCCTGAAAACTTCCCTTATACCAGCCAGTTACGAACTGCGTTAGAAAGCAATCTAAACAAGTCCAAGCTAATAATGAAGCAACGCGTGCATCTCCAGTAGAAGGATAAATAATATTATCATCCTGATTTACTCGTGATAATATCCATGAAGTAAACTCAGGTACGGGTCCTCCGATTACTTAATCACCATTAAGTACAGGCTAGTGTTGCGTAAACAAGTATTCAATCCAAAATGAAAACTTTACCAACCACTCGCCTCGATCTTAATTCACTTCTTCCTCCCAATGAAGAACGACCGACCGTGGAGTATTTAGAATAAACAAGTTTATTCATGGAAGTATTAAACATGCAAAGATAGAACACAATAATGTTTCGTAAAGTAATTGCACCATGCGTATATTAAATCCCCATTTAATAGTCATTACAATAAGAAATACATTATTGCTTTAATGTTCTCAATAACAAATACAACTAAAACAACTAAACCAAGTAACTAGCAAATCTAATACCAATAGATTTAGCATGAGAATCATGCTTAACTTGTGACAAAGGCTTGGTGAGTGGATCTGCTAGGTTCCCCTCAGTTGGTACTCTATTAACAACAATGTCACCATTCTCGATGATATCAAGAATAAAATGATATTTTCGAGCAATGTGTCTCGTATGGTCTCAATAGGGTTAGCGATGCTAGGAACAACTCCAAGGTCTTGAATGAATTTCTTCATCCAGACGGCTTCCTTAGCAGCCTCGCTTGCAGCAATATACTCTGACTCCGTGGTTGAATCGGCCACGGTATCTTGCTTGGAACTTCTCCAACTTATTTCTCCACCATTTAACAAGAATACAAATCCCGATTGAGACCGGCAATCATCCTTGTCCGTTTGGAAGCTAGCATCAGAATATCCAGTAACTCTGAGCTCCTCCGATCCACCGAACACTAAAAACATTTTCTTAGTTCTCCGAAGATATTTAAGGATGTTTTTAACCGAAACCCAATGACTTTGACCAGGGTTAGCCTGATATCGGCTCGTCATGCTCAAGGCATACGACACATCAGGCCGAGTACATAATATAGCATACATGATCGATCCCACTGCCGAAGCATACGGGACTTGACTCATTTCCTCTAGTTCCTTTTGAGAACTAGGACATTGAGACTTGCTCAACGCCATACCATGCAACATAGGGAAATTCCCGTTCTTGGAATCTTGCATCTTGAACCTCTTCAAGACTTTATCTATGTACGTACTCTGGCTCAAAACAATGAGTCTCTTAGATCTATCTCTATAGATCTTTATCCCCAAAATATATGTTGCTTCTCCCATGTCTTTCATAGAGAAGCAACTCCCAAGCCAGGTTTTTACTTCCTGCAAGGTTGTCACATCACTTCCTATGAGTAGTATGTCATCTACATACAAGACTAGGAAAACTACAGCACTCCCACTAGCCCTGACATATACACAAGGTTCATCCTTGCTTTTAGAAAAGCCAAACTCTTTGACCTTTTCATCAAAGCAAATGTTCTAACTCCGAGATGCTTGCTTAAGTCCATAAATGGACCTCTTAAGCTTGCAGACTCTATTAGGATATTTGGGGTTTACGTAACAATCAGGTTGTGCCATGTAAACCTCCTCTGCCAACTTCCTATTAAGGAAGGCAGTCTTGACATCCATCTGCCATATTTCGTAATCATAATATGCAACGATAGCCATTGGTATCCTAATAGACTTCAACATAGCCACCGGAGAAAAGGTTTCATCATAGTCTACACCATGAGTTTGAGTGAATCCCTTTGCTACCAGTCTGGCTTTGAAGGTGTCTACTTTTCCATCCATGCTCGTCTTCTTCCTAAAGACCCATTTGCACCCTACAGGATTGTGGCCGGGTACCGGATCAACCAAGTCCCAGACTTGGTTATCCGCCATGGATTGCATCTCACTATCCATTACCTCCTTCCACCTAGCAGACTCAGGGCCCACTACGGCTTCCCGGTAGTTGGTCGGTTCACTATGATCCACCAATAGTTCGTCGCCCTCGGATATGAGGAACCCATATCTTTCCGGCTCATTACGAACTCTACCAGATCTACGGAGCTCTAATGGTTGTGTATCAGGCACCTCATCCACCGTTGTTTGAGGTTCCACTTCTTCTGGTGCGCCGACCTCAGAAGCGGTACTAGTGCCAACATCAGGTTGATCATTGGTGTTATCTAGAATTTCTTCTAGATCGACTTGCCTCCCACTGGCTTCTATAGATATCAGCTCCCTTTCAAGGAAGACCGCCCTTCGAGCAACAAACACCTTGTTCTCTAAAGGCTTGTAAAACAAATATCCCATAGAACCAGCTAGGTAGCCAATGAAAATACAGTTCTCGGCTCTGGGTTGAATTTTGTCTTGAGCTTCACGTCTCACGTAAGCCTCACAACCCCAGACCTTGAGATAGGCTAGCAAAGGAACCCTTCCATGCTACAACTCGAACGGTGTACTTGTAACCTTCTTTGTTGGTACAAGGTTTAAGGTCCTAGCAGCGGTTTCCAAAGCATAACCCTAAAAACTTGCGGGTAACTTTGTACGACTCATCATGGGCCAAACCATATCCAATAAAGTTCGGTTCCTCCTCTCAGCGACCCCATTTAATTGTGGTGTCCTGGGTGGAGTAAGTTGTGAAATAATTCCACAACCCCTAAGATGATCAAGAAACTCGGTACTAAGATACTCACCACCCCTATCGGATCTGAGAATCTTAATCCGCTTGCCCAATTGATTCTGCACTTCGTTTTGGTATGTCTTGAACACCTCAAAGGTTTCAGACTTATGCTTAATCAAATAAACATAACCATACCTACTGAAATCATCAGTAAAAGAAACGAAGTACCTACAGTTGTTTCTTGTAGCAGACCTGCACGGACCACACACATCCGTGTGAATAATGTCCAACAAGTCTTTGCCCCTTTCACTAACGCCGGTGAAGGGTGCTTTAGTCATTTTGCCTAATAAACAAGAATCGCATCAAGCTACTATCATCTCCCACTTGGAGTTTGGTGATACGTTTCTTGCTTATATGGCCAAGACGACTATGCCACAAAGACAACTTGTCCAATACACCTTTGGACTTAGAATCAATGTTCATGATTGATTTATTACCATCCAAACACACACTTGTTTCATAAATCCCACGACATGGATAAGCTTTAAAGTAATAAACATCATTTCTCAAACAAGAGATAATTCCATTATTAAAACCAAAATCATATCCATCGTCATACAAAGCGTGAAAGGAAATAATGTTTTGTGCCACGCAGGGTGAAAAACAAACATTCAATAAGGTAATAGCAAGCCCTGAAGAAAAGGCGAGATCAACACTCCCAATCCGCTCCACGGGAACCACATCCTTGTTTCCCATGATCAGGTCAAGCTCTCCAGCACCCAGTGCCCTACTTCTTTTTAGCACCTGCACATTATTAAAAATATGAGTGCCACAACCGGTATCAAGTACCCAGCCATTAGAAGTAGCGGTATTGTGGAGTTCAATCATAAACGTACCTGAGTTACCCGCTCCCTTCGGTTTTACCCGCTTGAGCTCCTCAAGGTACTTTGGGCAAGAACGCCGCCAATGCCCCTTTTCCTTGTAGTGGAAGCACTCGGCTTCCGTAGGGTCCTCGGCTGGTGGAACCATCACGGCTTTCCCCTTGCCCTTCGGGGCCGGACTCGGGTTAGGTTTTGCAACCTTCCCCTTACCCTTTCCCTTAGAGGGGGGAGCGCCTTTTCTTTTGGTTCCGCCTCCCTGGATGGCTAGGACGGGTTTGGACGAAGAGGGCTTCTTGGACATGTCAGACTCGACGGTCTTCAACATTCCGTGAAGTTCCATTAGGGACTTGTCCATGCCATGGACATGATAGTTCCACACAAATTGTGAAAAGGAACTAGGAAGAGAACGGAGGATCACATCCACCGCCAACTCCCTCCCTAACGGGAATCCCAACCTCTCCAAGCGATCAACCAATGCATTCATCTTAAGCACGTGAACGCTCACATTTCCGCCCTCCTGTATATGGCAATCGAAAAGGGACTTTAGGCACTCGAAGCGCTCTAGCTTAGCCTGCTGTTGGAACATTTCCTTCAGCTGGTTAAGCATATCATATGCTCCTAAATGTTCCATTTGCTTTTGAAGCTCAGGAATCATTGACGAGAGCATAATGCAAGCCACTTCGATCGTTTCCTTGACACGCTTGTCATACGCGTCTCGGACCGCCCTAGTCGATTTAGCCGCAGGTGCCTCCGGCAAAAGCTCCTCGATGGCCCACATCTTTTGATCATACCTAAGGGCTATCCTTAGTTGCATGAACCAATCCATGAAGTTTTGGCCATCGAGTTTGGCCTTTTCGAGGAACAACTTTAGGGAAATAGAGTTCGATGAAGATGTAGAAGCGTTGTTGGATGCCATCTACAAAATTTAGAGTACCAATTTTAGTTGTAAATCCTTGTAGAAATAATACCCAATAGTTATAAGACTTAATTATTTGAATAAGGCTAAGAACCATATTTCACTCTATCTCATGATGGGTTTACCACGGATCATGAAATAAGTTATTTAGGCCGGTAGACAAATTATCAATTGTAACAATTGCAACTCTTAGATCCTTGCGGGATCCTTTCAACATCAAATGTCTAAGGCATGTTTGATCCCTTCATACACCAATCCTTTTATTATTTCTTAAATGACTCGGCTAGAGATCGACATCATTTAAGCAACATAAAAGAACTTGTAAGCCGCCCGTCAAGACACACGTTGGTACCCTAGCCCAATCATTGGTTCGTGCTTAAGCTCGACTACCAATATTGCGGGTTGCCACACTCACCTTCCACACAACTCCACAAGGCATGACTCGTGTTAATGCTCGACAATCATCCAAGTTTCGTTATTTGGTGGTGTCGTCTTACGGGTGGCGCGTGACTTACTTTTCGAAAAAGGGGTTTTTGTTTTTCCGGTTAAAATAATATTTTAACAACTTTTGACGAATTAGCAATTTAAGTGACAAAAACTCATTTTTATTCACCGTTTAATATAAACACTTTTATATTAATATTTGCCAATTCTTATGCGCGTAGAAATATAAACTCATTTATAAATCTCTTTTGTTTTATATATTTTCAAAAATTCTCTAGCATGCAAATCCTAAAGAATTCAAATATAAAACAACCACGCATAAATATAGAAAAATAAAGACCCGGTAACATGCCCAAATCCTAAGTATTTTCCCCGTGAGCCAAAACGGGGAAAACATAGTCAATCTAGGGACAACATCAATGGATGCTCCGTCACGATCTCCACTCTGGCGAATCTCCCGGACTTGGTTCGTCAAGACGCCAACACCGTGTCTCCCGGTCGGTTTTGGTGCAATATTACATATTTGAAATAATCTAAGTACGAGTACATAATAATAAGAAAACGACATGCAAGTCGCGATCCTAAAAATCTATTACGAGTACAAAGATTTAAATAAACGATATGCAAGTCGCACCAAATATAAATATTACAACATTACGGCACGCAGGCCAAAACCAAAACCAACCACAAACAACACAAAGGGCTATGGGCAAATCAAGTTACCGGGCTACCACAAACAAACACAACCAAACGAAAGCAATGGTGTGCCACAAAACCATGTCCAACAAGGATATATATATTTTAATCAAGATTGCAAAAAACACTCAAGACACAACAAGCAACCCTTGTACATATGCATTAACAATTTTAATACACCTTTAAAATTGCATATTCATATATACACCTAAAGATATACGTTTTTGTGAACTTCATGCCAAGTCACACAAAACATATAAAATTAGGAATCAAAATATAGTGGGGTTCAACACAATCAAGACTAGTCTAAAACCCGGATTTTAATATATTTAAACATATTGTTTCAAAAACTAATTCTGACCAAAAAATCATTAGGCACGGGCGTACCCTAGAGGGTACGGGCGTGCCTGCCATTTTGTCAGTGCACAATTTAAACAATTTTAAATAGTTTACGAATTCTGCCGGCACGGCCCGTACCCCCACTAGTACGCCTGTGCCCCGGTCGCCGGCACGGCCTGTACCCCTAGAGGTACGACCGTGCTCGGTCACCGGAAAACCATTTTTGACAGAAACTCAGAAAATCCGGTTTAACTCCAAAAGTGCAGAGCCATGTTAGAGATGGCTCTGATACCACTATTGGGTTTTCGTGGTCTAAAATCGCAACGGAAGCAAAACGAGTAGAAAAAGTTTTCAAAAATCGACAACGAACACGCCCACCAAATGGACCAAAACTCTAGACATGACTAAGCAACAAAATAAAACATACAAAGAGATAGAGTTATACCCTTGATGCTTTCTTCTTTGTACGTGCGGATTTGGAGTTTGGAAGTCTTGTGCACTAACGTGTACACCTCTACCGAAGTCCACACCAAGCTACTATCGTTTCCCACTTGCTAGAGTGTTAGATAAGCCTATCTAAACACCACCAAGATGTCTATCACAAGAGAACCAAAGCCTTAGTACCTCTTGTGCTTGAGAGAGTTGTGTATATGCAAATATATATATTCTAGAAAAGCCAATTCTTGGAACATGACCATATTAGCATCATGGCACTTATATAGACGTCAAAATCTGTTCAAATTCGTGCACACTAATGTCATTTTCAGTTTCTAGAGTAATGGCAATAAACACCACCTTTAACTAGCTTTGAAAGCATAGTTAAGAGGCTGTTACTGCATGAGGCACGGCCGTGCCCCACAAGGTACGGGCATGCCAGCCCAAGAGGCCACGCCCAAGTCACGCCCGACTTGGGCTCGTGCCTGTCCACTGGGCACAGGGCACGGGCGTGCCTCCTAGAGGCACGGGCATACCTAGCCACAGGCCACGCCCAAGTCACGCCCGACTTGGGCTCGTGCCTGCCCGTAGAGCACGGCCTTACCTCATAGAGGCACGGGCGTGCCTTGGCCCACCAGAACCAGTTTCTGGTTTTCTCTCTCATTAGACCATCCGTGATGCCGGAATCGATACTTGGCATGTGACCCAATAGGCCCTTGCTTCATCAGCCATGATGCCAACTCGTGTGTGTGTCGGTGGGCATAATCCAACAGACTCCCACTTGCACATGACAAACTCAGGAAAGGTGTCACCGACATAGAGCGGCCTCTAGCAAGGCATCTATGCCCCCAAGTCAGCACAGGGTTTGTCTTCCCACAACAAATACCTAACCGAAAGGAAAGGTCCTATAGATAAGTGATTATATACCCCTTCGTTCACGATATCCGTTGTGAATGCAGGTCATGGAACATGATCATCCCCAAATCATTCACGATTATGTTTCTCGATATAGACTAACTATGACTAACAAAACAAGTTGCATAATTGATCCACCATCAATTCAACTTGAGCACGGCCATGCATTTTGGTTTGTCATCAGCTTAGTCAACGAGGGGCCCAAGGATATCTCTCAAAAGAGGAACGAATACCTTTGACTACACCGCCCTATCATAATAACAAGTTCTTGCCTGAAAACTTCCCTTAAAACAGCCAGTTACGAGCTGCGTTAGAAAGCAATCTAAACAAGTCCAAGCTAATAATGAAGCAACGCGTGCATCTCCAGTAGAAGGATAAATAATATTATCATCCTGATTTACTCTTGATAATATCCATGAAGTAAACTCAGGTACGGGTCCTCCAATTACTTAATCACCATTAAGTACAGGCTAGTGTTGCGTAAACAAGTATTCAATCCAAAATGAAAACTTTACCAACCACTCGCCTCGATCTTAATTCACTTCTTCCTCCCAATGAAGAACAACCGACCGTGGAGTATTTAGAATAAACAAGTTTATTCATGGAAGTATTAAACATGCAAAGATAGAACACAATAATGTTTCGTAAAGTAATCGCACCATGCGTATATTAAATCCCCATTTAATAGTCATTACAATAAGAAATACATTATTGCTTTAATGTTCTCAATAACAAATACAACTAAAACAACCAAACCAAGTAACTAGCAAATCTAATACCAATAGATTTAGCATGAGAATCATGCTTAACTTGTGACAAAGGCTTGGTGAGTGGATCTGTCAGGTTCCCCTCAGTTGGTACTCTATTAACCACAATGTCACCATTCTCGATGATATCAAGAATAAAATGATATTTTCGAGCAATGTGTCTCGTACGTCGATGCGCTCTTGGTTCCTTAGCTACAGCTACTGCACCCTCATTGTCACAAAAGATCTCAATAGGGTTAGCGATGCTAGGAACAACTCCAAGGTCTTGAATGAATTTCTTCATCCAGACGGCTTCCTTAGCAGCCTCGCTTGCAGCAATATACTCTGACTCCGTGGTTGAATCGGCCATGGTATCTTGCTTGGAACTTCTCCAACTTATTGCTCCACCATTTAACAAGAATACAAATCCCGATTGAGACCGGCAATCATCCTTGTCCGTTTGGAAGCTAGCATCAGAATATCCAGTAACTCCCGATTGAGACCGGCAATCATGGCACTTATATAGACGTCAAAATCAGTTCAAATTCGTGCACACTAATGTCATTTTCAGTTTCTAGAGTAATGGCAATAAACACCACCTTTAACTAGCTTTGAAAGCATAGTTAAGAGGCTGTTACTGCATGAGGCACGGCCGTGCCTCACAAGGTACGGCCGTGCCAGCCCAAGAGGCCACGCCCAAGTCACGCCCGACTTGGGCTCGTGCATGTCCACTGGGCACAGGGCACGGGCGTGCCTCCTAGAGGCACGGGCGTACCTGGCCACAGGCCACGCCCAAGTCACGCCCGACTTGGGCTTGTGCCTGCCCGTAGAGCACGGTCGTACCTCATAGAGGCACGGGCGTGCCTTGGCCCACCAGAACTAGTTTCTGGTTTTCTCTCTCATTAGACCATCCGTGATGCCGGAATTGATACTTGGCGTGTGACCCAATAGGCCCTTGCTTCATCAGCTATGATGCCAACTCTTGTGTGTGTCAGTGGGCATAATCCAACAAAATGTCCTCGGTATCCTTGACACGCTTCTCATAAGCGTCTCGGATAGCCCGAGTGGCATTGGCAGCAGGAGCCTCGGGTAGGGCCTCTTCAATGGTAACCATCTTTCCTTCTTGGCGTAAGACAAGCTTGGTGTTGGTGTTGCTTGAAGACGCCATCTAAAATAGCAAAGTAGTTTTAGTTAGTTTGGAAATCCTTGTTAAAATAAGTACCCATAGTTTTAAACAAAACAATTATTTGTAACAAGGGCTAAGAACCTTATTTCACCTCACACCGTGACACCGGCAACCATTTTACCAATTGTAATCTATATTACAACTCTTAGACACTTGTGGGATCCATTGACATCCATTATGTCGGTTGGCATGTTTGATCCCTACCTTACACCAATCTCAATATATAATTTTTGTTTAGCTCGTGCTTAGCTCGACAACTAACCAAGAATTATATACTAAAATTGTAAATCGTCCGACAAGACACACGGGTGGCACTCTAGACCATTAACCGGCTCGTGCTTAGCTCGACAACCAATCATGTGGGTTACCCCACTCACCTTCCACACAACTACACAAGGAATGACTCGTGCTTAGCTCGACAATCATCCTTGTTTTGTTAGATTCGGGTGGTGTCATCTTACGGATGGTGCGCGAATTACGTTTTGAAAAACAGGATTTTGTTTCCGGTTTATAAAAACCTTTAGTGAATTAACAAAGTAAGTGTCAAAACGATTTTAAGCACTTTTAAATATAATACCATCTTTATATCTTCTTTGTCAATTCTATTCGCGCGAGATTGTTAACTATTTTAACAAATGTTGTATTTTATTTAATTTTAAAGAAAAATTGTCTAGCATGCGAATCCTAAACCACGCATAGAAAATAAAATACAACCACACAAATAAATATAATTTGGTAACATGCCCAAAAAATCCTATGCGTTTTCCCCGTGAGCCACAACGGGGAAAACAAGGCCAAAACCTAAGGACAAGGTAATGTCTCATTGGGTGAGCTCCCACTAAATCCAACACCTCCAATAGCGTGTTGACTCCTTCTCGCCAAGACGTCATCATCATGACTCCCGTTGACATCTCCGGTTCAAATTATAAACTATTTACAAATACATAGAATATATAAACTACACTATTTATACAAATACACGGAATAAAAGAAACGGCGTGCAAGCCGCACCAATAAATAAATAAAAAAGAATACATCAATACAGCACGCAAGCCGCCAAAAACTAAATTAAGCAACCACCACAACACATAGGTCTAAGGGCATATCATGTTACCGAATCAAACCAAACGCAACAAAATGAAACATGGTGTGCCACACAAAACCATGATACAAATATATATATCTATATTTTAGTTACGATTGTCTAAAACATCAAAGGCACAAAATGACAATCCTTGTACATATGTATTAGTGTACCAAACCAATTTTGAAACACATATTCATATCTATACTACTATATAAAGCATTTAACACTCTCTCTCCTCCTTAATTTTAAGACTTCTTAAAATTCAATTAAAACAACATCTTGGCCTTTCATTCTATTTAACTTAATCTCGTCCACTCAATCTTTAACCATTCCAATCTCTCTCCTAATCTACTTTAACTTTTTATTCAATTAAAATATACTCTCACACAAACATAATTATACACCCATAACAACATAATTTCTAATATCTTATTAACTTCTTTATTCTTATTTCACAAATATGATTTTTTTTCCTTATTTTAATGTCTCTTAGATTTTATTTTTAAAATTAATAAAATAGTTTATGCAAATAAAATAAAAATTAAAAAAATGGGACATGTTGCTAAAGAAATTTTTTGGTGACATTGAATTTTGCGAATAACATATCATTACATTTTTAAAAGCGGCATATTATAAAACAAAAACTATTCGACTCCGCAGCATTGCGCGGGTACAATGCTAGTATACATTTATAAGTACATATTTGTGTACACTTCATGCCAAATTACAACAAATATATAAATGTAAAAACTAAAATATTATGGGGACTACAAATATATCAAGATTAGTCCATCAAAAGTCTTCCCGAAAAACGGTGGTAGGAAAACAATTTCCTTATAAAAATTTTATTATACGGTTTTTCTTGACTTGTTAGTGCAAAGCCATGTTAGATATGACTTTGATACCACTGAAGGTATACGTTTGGCATAATCAAGTAGCAACGGAAGCAAAATATGGATCAAAATTTCAAAGCAAACCAAACAAATACTTCCCATGGTCCAAAATCTAAACATGATATTGCAACTAAAAAAACTAGATAAGAAGAAATGATTATACCTCAATGCAAAGCACAAAGCAATCCCTTCTTGTCAAGTCGCGAGAATCCAAACAAGAATTCCTCTAGTGTTGTCCACCCCAAGGTATCTTGATTCTCCAATCTAGTAGGTTGATGAACTCACCAAAAAAACCAACCAGATGCAAAAGAACACCTTTAGTGCTTCAAGAACTTGAACACAAGTGTATGTATCAACTTGAGAGAGATTTTGTAAGAACTAGAACTTTTCTACACTCACAAATCTGCTTAAATGGCCTCTCTTTCTGTTAGAACTGCATTTGTGTTTAATGTCTAGTTACAATTTAGTGTTTTTATGGTTTACATTGTACTTAGTATAAATAGTATTGTAGCCTACTTTCCATGTAACCTTTGACATATTATTGAATAGAAAACACACAATTCAAGGTGTTTCCATACATTCTCTCTACTAGATTCTATTGTGTACTCATTTGATTGCTCTACAATTGGTATCAGAGCCTAATCTTTACTAAGATAAGGTTCTTGATTGAAGAATTCGAGAGAAAACAACAACAATTCGAAGCAATTTGTCTGATTTGAAGGTTTTTGGTCGATTTTTGGGTGAGATCTGATTTCTATCAAATCAAGACTGAAAATGGAGGTTTAGTAGCCTATTAGATTCGTAATCAACAGTGGAGTAAGTGTGTGTAAGTCCGCGATCGATCATTACAACAGTTTGTCTTGAATTTGAAATTTTGTATTTTTCGTGTTTGAGAAAAACTTGATCGAAAATGTATTCTAGAGGTTGAATTTTGTTGTAAAATTGATTCTGAATTGTAATTCGATTGTTTACGAACCTTCTGGAAGAAGAAATTCATGAATTTGATCAAAATTCGGAGGAATTGGAAGTTTGAAAGTTGGCGGTTACAACTGTTGCAAGAACTATCGGATTTGCTCTCAAGAACAATCGGATTTTACAAAATCCGAAGATTTCTACCGGATTCCGATACTTTTCTAAGTGTCGGATTTTATCATTCGGATTTTGTGTTGCGGATTTTGGGATTACAAGGATTGAGTTGCGGATTTGGAGTTTGTTTGGTATATGCTACTATTGGATTGAGTTGCGGTTTTGAGTTTCGGATTTCCAAAATATAGGATTTTGGAGTTTCACGGATTTAATCACTTACGGATTTGATTGATCGGATTTCCAAAGTTGGAAGGAATTCTCTTGGATTTCAAATCATCGGATTTGAATTTCTCGGATTTTGAATTAACCGTATTTCTAACTTGGATTTCAATCTCTTGGATTTCCAACATGGATTGTCAAGCAATCGGATTTCTACACTAGTCGGATTTGAATCAATCGGAATTCTCAATTCAATCGGATTTCAAAACATCGGATTTTGAAGTTCGGATTTCTCAACTGTCGGAATTTGAATCTATAGGATTTCAAATTCACTCGGATTTTTGAGATTTGATAGGTATCAGATTTAAAGCAAAGTTTCGGATTTCAAAAATTGAGTATCGGATTTGTGTTGAAACAAGGATTCTTCAATCAAATATCTTACAGAGAAAAGATCCTAAAGCAAGAATGAGTACATATAGTGAAACACTTTCGTTCGGTTCAAACACGAAGTCCCTGTATTGTACAGAGGAGAGTACCATGTATGGAAAGTTCGTTTCATGGATTTTATAGACAACAATGAGCAATATGGTGAGGAGATGAAGAAAAGCATACTAGAATGTAATGGTATCTTCAGGATTGATCAAGAAGCAAACCCTCATCATAATCCACCATTGGATGAAATCCACCAAGAAAAGCTTCCATCTGAGTATACAGCTGAGGAAAAACATAGAGCCACAGCAGATCGTAAAGCAAAATACTATCTAAAACATGGCCTTTCTTCAGAATTTTACATTAAGGTGAATGGCCTGAACACTGCCAAGGAGATATGGGACGAGATAAAGAGCCAGATGGAAGGCACTGAGTCTGGGCTCTGGATCAAGGAAACTACACTGGTTAACTCCTTTGTTCATTTCAAGGCTAGAGAAGGGGAAGCACTTATTGAAACTTACAGTCGCTACTGTAAATTACACAATGACCACCAGAAACTTGATGATTACTCTAATCTCACGAAGAATACTAGGTTTCTAAACTCTCTAGGGACTGAATGGAGATCCCAAGTGGCAATCTACAGACAGATGAATCAAAAGAACCTCAACAAAGTTACTCACCATATGATTTTTAAGGAACTAAATCAATATCAGGATGATGTTGGTTTGGGGACACAAAAAGACACTGTAGATCCACTAGCTCTGGTGGTTAATGAGAAAAGGGTCAAGAACTCAACAAAATCTGTTAAGATGAAACAAGTTAAAGAGACAGAATCTTCAGATTCGGAGGAAGAGAGTGTGGTTGATAATGAGAAAATCATGGAGGCAATGGCCTATTTAACAAACATGATGCAAAATAAGTTTCTGAAGAACAAAATGAACGATAGGCAAAGGTTCACGTCTGCTTCTAGAAGGAGAGATGACCAATTCCCAAAGAAGAATGGTCAGAGATTGGAAAGGAGGTATGAAAGAAAAGTAGAAACTACCCACGAATGCAAATGCTACAACTATGGCAGAACTGGGCATTTCATTAAGGATTGCAAAAAGCCCAAGGTTAAGGACTCTGAATATTACAAGACTAAACTCAACCTCATCAAGCAGCAAAACAGTGGGAGGGCACTACTTGCTGAAGAGGATCAATTCTTATCTGACACTGACAACAGTGATGAGGATCCCAATGTTCACGCCCAGTTTGTTTTAATGGCTGAGGTAGAGGAGTGTGAGTTCGAGGAAACCGATGGGGAAAGCGAAGATGAAATAGTGGGAAATGACTCTGGATTTATGGCCAGATTTGATGAGTCAGACATGGAAAGTGAGTATGAAGAAGAGGAAGAGATTGAACCTGAGGTTGCTACTAATGGCACCAACACATCTGTTGCTGAGAATGAAGAGAAGGTATTGACTGACGACTCTGAATTTCCTACTTAATATATACTAACTCTTATGCAACAGGTGGAGATCTTAACTTCTCAGAATCAGTCACTCACGGACAAGAACCAGAAGCTACATGAAAAGAATACAAGTCTAAAAATGGAACAAGCAACGAAAAGTGAAGTTGAACTAAAAACTCAATTCTCAATAATAGAACAACTTCAACAGCAAATAACAGACAAAGAGAATGCACTCAATAAGTTACAAAAAGAAACAGAGTTAAAAGTGCATGACTTAAATGTAGAAAAATTGTCTGCTGAGATAAATCTTAATTTAATAATGAAGGAGAAAAAGAACCTCAACGAAAAAGTTCAACATCTTGAGGAAAGAGTTAAAAAGAAAGTCACTACTCGTCACACTATCTTTAAAAACCTTGAACCAAGTGTGAAGAACACAATTTTTTCTCAAAAATTAATTGCACACAGCTGTACCAATTAGAAAGAATGAATCAAGGTTGGACTTCAAAAATGGTGTTTGTGGGGGAGGAAGAAATCAAACACGAAGAAGAACTTAAAAGAAAAACAACAAAGAAAATGCAAAACTCAATTAATTATAATGAACTGAACGCGTCATACGCAGACACTGAGAAGAGTGGTGGGTGTTCGTCAGAAGAATGCTTCATTCTTATCCCACCTGAAGTGAAGAAAGCTGTTGAAAAAGGAAACAATGGAACTGCAAGAGTTTATATTTCACATATGGAACTGCAGAGAAGGCAGGAATTGCTTGAAGTAGCATGCATCGATCAGAACATTAAATTTGATGTGGAAAATTGTGTTCTAAAAGAAAAAATCTTCAATCTTAACAAGAAGTTAAATTCCGCTGCATCTGAAATAAAGTTGAAATAACTGATGAAAAAGTTAAAAATTCTGATATTGCACAATACCTTATTCCACAATTTATTTCAAATGGAATTGAATGAAGAATGCTTGAAGAGAAGGTGGAACGCTTGCTAACTGAATTGGACATGTATCTGGATATTGTGTATCTACTGTCACACCCCACTAAAGCAGAAACACGAGGTGTCACAGCACAAGGGATCATCGCACAAGGTAAATAGACAATAACCAATATATTAAATTAACAAAGTAGGTGATCCAGATAAACCATAAGTAAAAAGTTACACAACCAAATAATATTTAAAGACATTGTCTCATACGATGCATAAATAAAATAGAAATTGTTTTTAAAATGTGAAGATGAAGATGAAGATGCCACACATCGTGCTTCTACGTATTGTACCTAACGACGGTCACCTGAAAGCATGGGTAAAAGAAAACGGTCAACTACTAGAGTTGGTGAGTTCATAGGTTTTTAATATGAACAATATAACTTTTTCATGAGGAAAAGTTTAATAATGAATGATGGAGACTTTTAAATAAAATCACAGTATGCACGAATGACAGAGGATGCATTATATTGCCCAATACACTGCACGTGGTAGTAATATACTATGATGATTATAGTTTGAGCCATTATCCAACCTAACCGACAACCAATTGTCCAAGAACAAACCTAACGCTCATATTAAATGACGTTAGTAGTGGTAAAGTACATCTATAGGTCGTCAACCATAAATGGGAGACGTCGGAATCTTCAAATAGCGCTACTTACAAATACCATCGGCTCACTAGCGGAGTTAAAGGATAATGTCCAAAAAGGGGGCCTTACAACGATAACCCAAGCACATCAAAGATTATTACCATAGTGCACAAAATCATATTTGAAATATATAAGAAGTTAGGCAATAAACTTTTCGTGAAATGTATACACATGTTTTCACCCCAAAAATAATATGAAATAAGGTAAAAACGGACTATGATACTGTAACACCGTAAAATCTAAGCCATTTTTTTTAAACTACGCTACGGAAGCTTTAATTAATTAAACGTACTTTTCATTCACAAACATTTACAAACAAAATATCTGTTCATTAATATCCAACAAACATAATTCTGTGTTACAAATTAAACTGGCTCGTTTTATTAAATCAAAACATCAGAATCAAGTCAACTTTTCCTTCCACGAGCACACACAAACACAAACCTGCAAAAATCAACAACTGTGGGGAATTAGTACAAAGCTAAGTGAGTAGAGGCTAAACCCAAAAGCAAACATCAAGCCAATACTAATCATGTACTCACAATCACTAAGAAGACCGGCGGTTCGGTGCAGAACCTACAACCAGTGCCGGCCAAAGCAAAGGTTTACCGATAGCCCTCTACTGAATTGGCACAATGAAATCCCACTCTGAAGCAACATATGCAACAGTAAGGCTACCACTGTTCAACCAACCAGTAAACGAGCCTAACCCAATTCCACGTATAGCTGACTTCTCAAACGCAACTCAAAATCATACTAAGAGTGCGTATCGAACAAATAGTCATGCAACCGTCATAATACATAATATTCACAATTAGCAGTTCCAATATCAAACCATCACATACAATCATGCCTTACATCAGTAATATTAAACACAATCTTTACCATTCGCATCCAACATCCACTAACCTTTCAAGTTCAGATATAGTACTCAAAATTCTTATATTACTGAGCCTTTTGATTTCCTGAAAACATAATAACAACCAATCAGTCTAAATCTCATAAATATATCTCATCATATATTTATAATTCATTCATAATATCAACAATCAATAAACAATAACACATCCAAACACAAAATATCGGATTTCAACAACTATCGGATTTTCTCTCGGATTTTTGAAAATCCGCAACCAAGGTATCGGATTTCCCAAAATCCGCAACTAACTAACTATTAGGGGGCGTTTGGTTTGCTGGAATTGGATAGAATTGGACGGAATTGGAATTAAGCATTCCTAAATATTGTTTGTGTTTGGTTCGCGGAATTTATGGAATGAAATTTGACCATTTTAATGAATTCCTTAAATCAAGGAATTGGGAATTCCTTCCTTAAATGGATGGAATTCTAAGGAATTCTTCAATTCCTGTCTTTACCAACAAAACAAGATATAGTTTTTCACAAATTCCAATTCCTATGAATTTCAATTCCTTGGTCAAATTCCAATTCCTTCATATTAATTCCGCGAACCAAATGGACCCTTAGGATTTCATAACTGTGGGATTTAGGAATCTGATGGGTTCCAATCTCTGTTTTGTCTTAATCGGATTTCAAGTTTCCAAAATCATAAGTATCGGATTTCACTAAGTCCCGGATTCAAGAGTATCGGATTTCACTATTCCCGGATTTTCAAGTTTCGGATTTCATGTATCAGATTCTGACTTAGTCATTTTCCAAGTTTAGGATTTCATATCCAATTATAGTATTCGGATTTGGGGTTGTCATAAACCAAGTTTCGGATTTTAAGGTAATCGGATTTGCACTTTCGGATTTCATAAGAATCGGTTTTTGTCACAATCGGTTTTCCTAACTTCCACAATCCGAGAGCTTCATAAATATCAAATTTGATAACTTCAACATATAATAATACAAACCCAGATTTCATATAGATCCATAACCATCATTCCAGAAACATACATTAAATATTTCTAAATACATTCTTATGCGATTAACCATATCAATCATATTAACATTCAAAGCTATCAAAATCCTATTTTTTGAAAAACCGATTACGGTGTTCTAACATGCAATCCTCAATCTAAACATAAATCATGTTTTTAAAATCATATAACACATTAAGAAAGATTATAACATGTCAATTTATGAACACCCAACTTTAAACCTTCGATTAATCACACGCAATTGGGGAAATTCCGATTCTTTTCCTTCTTCTTTCTCTAGGTTTCTTAGCAAGAACACACACACACACACTCTTGAATGTTTTTGAGAGAAAAGAAACAGATTACACACACACACTACTTGTTCACATGCAAAGTAGGTGGCAACTAAAACTCCTAACACCCCCCACGTGTAATACACTTACACACATGCAAACATACACACACACCTACGGTCATACATACATATACACATAGATCCTATTAATTCTAAATTAACTAATCATTTACCCAATTTAAATAACTCATAGAATCAATTAATCATTTAAAATATAATTAAACACATACTGTAAACCCACTAATCTACTAGCCCTGGTTTACGGGTGTTACAAATCTCCCCTCTTTAAGAGGATTCCGTCCTCGGAATACTTTCCGGCTCAAATAACTGGGGATATCTTTCTTTCATTTCTGCTTCAGTCTCCCAGGTTAGATCAGAACCTAGACTGTGTTTACATTTGACCAATACCATAGGTATCTGCTTCTTTCAAAGTTTGGTCACTTTTCGATCAAGCAGTTCAATCGGTTCCTCTATCAATCTCTTCTTAGAATCAACTTTCAACTCATGTACTGGAAGAATCTGGCGTTCATCATCAATCTTACACTTTCTCAGATAACAGACATTAAATGTATCATGAATCCCAGCAAGCTCTGTAGGAAGATCTAGAGTAACTGCTTGATCATTCACAACTTGACGGATACGGAAAGGACCGATGAAACGGGGAGCCAAGTTCCCACGTTTGCCGAAGCGAATTACACCCTTCCATGGAGAATCTTTCAAGTACACTAGCTCTCCCACATCAAACTTTACCGGACGTTGTTTCGGATCAGCATACATTCTCTGTCTATCTCTGGCTGCTTTCAACTTATCTCTGGCTATAGTAACCTTGTCAGTAGTCAACTGTACTATCTCAGGACCTGCAAACTGTTTCTCACCCGCCTCTAACCAACAAGTTGGAGTACGGCAGCGACGACCGTACAACATTTCATACAGAGGCATTCTAATACTGGAGTGATGAGATTATTATACGCAAATTCTACTAATGGCAGGTGTGAATCCCAAGATCCACCATACTCTAGTACACAAGCTCGCAACATATCCGCGAGTGTCTATATGGTTCTTTAAGTCTGACCGTCTGCCTGAGGATGGTAGGCTGTACTCAAATTAACTCTGGTTCCCAATTCTCTTTGCAAACTCCTCCAGAAATTAGATACAAACCTTGAAACTCTATCAGACACAATTGACAATGGTATACCATTCCTCGCAACGATCTCGTCTATGTATAGTTGTGCCAGTTTACTCAACGAAGCGGTCTCACAAGTGGCTAGAAAATGAGCACTCTTTGTTAAACAATCCACTATCACCCATATCATATCATGAATCCTCTGAGTTCGTGGTAATTTTGTTACAAAATCCGTTGTGATGTGCTCCCATTTCCACTCAGGAATCTCTAACTGCTTCAAAGACCCATAAGGCCTCTGATGTTCCGCTTTCACTTGCGCACAAATATGGCACGATTCTACAAAATGTGCCACATCTGCTTTCATCGTAGGCCACCAGTAAAGCACTTTCAGATCGTTATACATTTTAGTGCTTCCTGGGTGTACGGACAATCTCGACTTGTGTGCTTCTGTCAAAATTAATTGTCTCAATTCTCCAAGCTTAGGCACCCATACGAGTTAACTTGGTTAACGGTCCCGCAATCTTAGAAAAGTCTTTGATAAATCTGTGGTAGTATCCAGCCAATCCTAGAAAACTCTTTATCTCGGATGGTGTTCTTGGAGCTTTCCAACTCATCACTGCCTCTACCTTTGAAGGATCTACCTTTACCCCTTCTTTACAAATTATATGACCCAAAAACTGAACTTCTCTTAACCAGAATTCACATTTCGAGAACTTCGCATACAACTGTTTTTCTTTAGAATTTCCAAAATCTGTCTCAAATGTTGCTCATGCTCTATCTCAGTCTTCGAGTAAATCAAAATGTCATCAATAAAGACAATCACAAACTTATCAAGAAATGGTCGACAGACTCTGTTCATGAGATCCATAAATATCGCTGGTGCATTGGTTAGACCGAATGGCATAACCAGGAACTCATAATGACCATATCGCGTACAGAAAGCTGTCTTTGACACATCCTCCTTTGACACTCGTACCTGATGGTAACCCGATCTTAAATCAATCTTTGAGAAGAAAGAAGCTCCCTGTAGAACAAATAATCAATTATGGGTAACGGGTATTTATTCTTTATCATTCTCTTGTTCAATTCCCGATAATCAATGAACATACGCAAAGTACCATCTTTCTTCTTTACAAATAACACTGGCGCACCCCACGGTGATGAACTTGGACGGATAAACCCTTTATCTAACAAGTCTTGAATTTGTGTCATCATTTCTCGAATTTCTGAAGGTGCCAGTCTGTATGGTGCTTTCGCCACTGGTCGGGAACCCGGAATCAAATCTATCTTGAATTCTACCTCTCGGACTGGAGGTAGTCCCGGTAATTCTTCTGGAAACACCTCCAGGTATTCCGTTACCACCCGGATGTCTGTCATAGCTTGCTTTTCTTTCTTCCCATCAATCACATACACTATAAACGATTCACAACCTTTACTCAGTGTTTTCTTTGCCTTTAAACATGAAATTATTGAAATTGTAGACCCGGCTTTCTCACCCCTTGCTATTACCCCTGTACCATCCGCTAATGGGAACGAGATTAACTTCTTATGGCATTTTATACTTGCTTGATTCAGACTTAACCAATCCATACCTAATACAACATCAAAACCAGATAAAGGCATGACAAGAAAGTAAACAAGAAAATATACACCATCAATATTAATTTTAGCTGCAGCCACAGCGGTCGTGACTGGAACCATCATGCCATCTGCTACTTCTATTTCTAGGTTACTAGCAAGTTTAATAATAGGTATATTTAATCTACCACAAAACTCCACAGACACAAACGAGCGATTAGCTCCAGAATCAAATAACACTCTTGTAGGGATAGAGTTAATCAGGAACATACCGGTTATGACATCGTCGGTAGTGGTGGCATCCTCCACCGTCATTTTAAAAGCCCTACCCTCAGTAGTAGGTGGATTCTTTCTCTTCTAACCAGCTGAAGATGATCCCCCAGCTGTCCCCGCCCTTGCTCCTGATCCTACTTTCTTTCCCACCGGGCACTCTCCTACTCTGTGCCCTTCTTTCTGGTAGTTCCAACAGACACTGCGCGGGAACCTGCAATTCTTCAATTCATGGCAAAACTAGCCACACTTAACACATCTTATAGATTAGGGCATACACTGCCCGTTGTGGTATGACTTGCACCGACTACACCACGGTGCCCTCTGAGTTGACCCACCAACATTTGACCTCCTACTCTGGTCTCCCTGCTTATATCCACTGCCTTGCCCACCCTGTCTTTGTTGGGAATTATAATGATCAATCTTTGACTTTTGTTGGGCAATTTTCTCCCCATTCCACTTATTCTTGGCAATTAAATCCCCGTCTGCTATCTTTGCCAAATTAAATGCTTGTGACAAGGTAGTAGCCCACCTAGTGGCGCTACGGAGATCAGGGTGCAGCGTTCCAACAAAGTTAGCAATTTTGGATTCTTCGTCCGGTACCTAGTGTTTCACAAATCTCATTTTCTGATTAAATTGCTTAATCAGATCATCCACTGTCATGTTCCCGGTCATTTAAGTCCATAAATTTTTTCTTCATCTTCGCAACTTCAAATGTACCACAGTATTGTTCACAAAGTTTCTCTTGGAATTGACTCCAAGTAATGCTCTCCTGTTGTTGTTCAGTGAAATGGCCAGTGATGGAATCCCACCAAACCATAGCATCACCTTTTAGCATCCTTGATGCATATTTCACCTACAGTTCGTTCTCACAGTTACAGGCATCTAGTGCCTTTACCATTTCCCTCAGCTAGTTTAGGGTTACGTTCGGGTCAGAACTTCCACTGTATTCTGATGGGTTACAGTCCAGAAATTGTTTATATGTGCAAGGCTGCTTAAACCCAGGAAACGCAAAAGGGTAAGCTCCCTATTGTGGATATGGATAATAGAACGGTTGTTACATTATCTGTGTCACTAGTGGTAGGGGCATTGATACTGGTGGTACGGTTGCCTGAGTAAAGATTGCAGTTGATACAGGAGTTTGTTCAGTTTGGGTTAATCTTTGCTCCAGGTTATTTAACTTAGCTCTAAGATCCATCAGTTCATTTTCCAGTTTAAATATGTATTCGCTCTGATCTTCTTCCTTTTCCTGGCCAGATGTTCCTGCTCGGTTAGTAACATCCAATTCTTCTATTATTGGTGCTTCTGCGGATGATTGAGTAGCAGGAGGGAGGATAGGGGTCTCTCTTTCAGCCATATCTGTTACAATCACATCATCTCACAATTTATTAGCAGAAACCGTTAGTACTCAAAATACTAACTACTACAAACAACTCTAGCTCACTCTAATTCC
This sequence comes from Dittrichia graveolens, assembly GCA_038502395.1. Classification (NCBI taxonomy): domain Eukaryota; kingdom Viridiplantae; phylum Streptophyta; class Magnoliopsida; order Asterales; family Asteraceae; genus Dittrichia; species Dittrichia graveolens. Next base: position 38,994,994 of record JARJIL010000002.1, on the reverse strand, counting down.
CCCTGAAGGAAAGCTTGACCTGTTACGAGCCAAGATTTGGGAATGCAACACTTTAGCCGTGCCAGCATCGCCAAACCAAGGCTCTGATACCAAACTGTAACACCGTAAAATCTAAGCCATTTTTTTAAACTACGATGCGGAAGCTTTAATTAATTAAACGTACTTTTCATTCACAAGCATTTACAAACAAAATATCTTTTCATTAATATCCAACAAACATAATTCTGTGTTACAAAATAAACTGGCTCGTTTCATTAAATCAAAACATCAGAGTCAAGTCAACTTTTCCTTCCACGAGCACACACAAACACAAACCTGCAAAAAGCAACAAATGTAGGGAATTAGAACAAAGCTAAGTGAGTAGAGGCTAAACCCAAAAGCAAACATCAAGCCAATACTAATCATGTAATCACAATCACTAACAAGACCGGCGGTTTTCGGCGCAGAACCTACAACCAATGCCGGTCAAAGCAAAGGTTTACCGATAGCCCTCTACTGAATTGGCACAGTGAAATCCCACTCTGAAGCAACATATGCAACAGTAAGGCTACCACTGTTCAACCAACCAGTAAACGAGCCCAGCTTAATTCCACGTATAGCTGACTTCTCAAACGCAACTCAAAATCATACTAAGAGTGCGTATCGAACAAATAGTCATGCAACAGTCATAATACATAATATTCGCAATCAGCAGTTCCAATATCAAACCATCACATACAATCATGCCTTACATCAGTAATATTAAACACCATCTTTACCATTCGCATTCAACATCCACTCACCTTTCAAGTTCAGATGAAGAACTCAGAATTCTTATATTACTGAGCCTTTTGATTTCCTGAAAACATAATTACAACCAATCAGTCTAAATCTCATAAATATATCTCATCATATATTTATAATTCATTCATAATATCAACAATTAATAAATAATAACACATCCAAACACAAAATATCAGATTTCAACATCTATCGGATTTTCTCTCGGATTTTTGAAAATCCGCAACCAAGGTATCGGATTTCCCAAAATCCGTAACTAACTAACTATTAGGAGTTCATAACTGTCGGATTTAGGAATCTGATGGGTTCCAATCTCTGTTTTGTCTTAATCGGATTTCAAGTTTCCAAAATCATAAGTATCGGATTTCACTAAGTCCCGGATTCAAGAGTATCGGATTTCACTATTCCTGGATTTTCAAGTTTCGGATTTCATGTATCGGATTCTGACTTAGTCATTTTCCAAGTTTAGGATTTCATATCCAATTATAGTATTCGGATTTGGGGTTGTCATAAATCAAGTTTCGGATTTTAAGGTAATCGGATTTGCACTTTCGGATTTCATAAGAATCGGTTTTTGTCACAATCGGTTTTCCTAACTTCCACAATCCGAGAGCTTCATAAATATCAAATCCAATAACTTCAACATATAATAAACCAAACCTAGATTTTATATAGATCCATAACCATCATTCCAGAAACATACATTAAATATTTCTAAATACATTCTTATGCGATTAACCATATGAATCATATGAGCATTCAAAGCTATCAAAATCCTATTCTTTCAAAAACCGATTATGGTGTTCTAACATGCAATCCTCAATCTAAACATAAATCATGTTTTTAAAATCATATAACACATTAAGAAAGATTATAGCATGTCAATATATGAACACCAACCTTTAAAGCTTCGATTAATCACACGCAATTGGGGAAATTCCGATTCTTTTCCTTCTTCTTTCTCTCGGTTTCTTAGCAAGAACACACACACACACACTCTTGAATGTTTTTGAGAGAAAAGAAAAAGATTACACACACACACACACACACTATTTGTTTACATGCAAAGTAGGTGGAAACTAAAACTCCTAACACCCCCCACGTGTAATACACTTACACACATGCAAACATACACACACACCTACGGTCATACATACATATACACATACATCCTATTAATTCTAAATTAACTAATCATTTACCCAATTTAAATAACTCATAGAATCAATTAATAATTTAAAATATAATTAAACACATACCGTAAACCCGCTAATCTACTAGCCCTGGTTTGCGGGTGTTACAGATACTCACTCGGTATGGTAATGTGTTAACTTGTAAAGGGTTTCTCGTTTCTAACGAAGCTCCTTTCATAATATAAGAAGTATGTTACTCTATTAGATTTACTATTTTGTTTATTACTTTGTATTATTACCAATTATTTGTTATTAATTCATTTATTTAATTTTTAAAGGTTTTCACTATTTTCTTTATTTCATAGGTGTTCACTGGAATTTATATTTCCTTACGTTAAAATTTAAAAATTAAAAACTGTATTCTAGAAGTCATATTAGGCTTAATATTTTAATATAACCTTAATACATATTTCTAGAATGTCCAGTAAAAATATAGGAATTTATAATCCATATTTAGTATTTTTAATAAATAAAAGTATATAAGATGTCCACTGATCAATGTCTGGATGACACATTGTTACTAAAATGTCTGTTTAGGGCTCATACGACCTCTTTTTTACATGATTCAAAATGGGAATTAACCACGACTCAAAGATGAAACTTTTTAGAAAAACCTGGACGTATTTTGACCCAAGAATGAGTAAGTTATAGGCGTTTAAAGTGTACCTTTTTAAATCTGTCAGATTTCCAGATTCAGCATATGTGTCTTATTAAATATGTTTGAAGAATCAAACCTTCTTGAAAATTAGTGAATTCAGGTTTAAATGAAAGGTAACACTTTAAAATAAGATTATCAAAAAGAATCAACTGATTTTGATACCTAGAACTCCAGATATAACAAAAACAATCGGGGAGTTCTAGCTCATAATCTGTCAAATTGTGATTTCTCTTTGCTTTATGGGTCATAACTTTAATATAACATATTTATATTCATGATTAATCATCTTGTATGAGTATAAGCTTTGATAATCCATGTGTTCCTTACCACATGGTAGGAAGATACACATTTTATGTGTTCCTTACAACATTTGGTAGGATGATACACATGCATGATCAAAGTCTTATTTTCTGATTTTTAGTTGATTGTGTTCCATACAACAATGGTAGGATGATGCACATTTCATGTGATCCTTACAACATTGGTAGGATGTTAATATTTACATGATTATAGATATTTAAAGGAAATAAGATGAACATCAAAGAAAATAAATAAAAGAAAGAAAAGAAGAAAGGTAGAAGAGTAGAGATGGATTTGTTATATGATTATCTTACCAACTCTTCTTCTTTGATCTTTCTAAGATCTTCAAAAGAAGAACAAGTCTTTGATGATGAACTTGGGAGATTTCTTGGTGAAAGAATAAGAGAGAAAAGAGAAGAGATGAAGTGTGGTGGTAAAGGAAATGATGAAGAGTAGTAGGGGGATTTTATAGAGCATGGTGGAGTTCAAGTGCCATGTCTTGGGAAGAGAAGGAGGCAAGAGAAAAGAGGGGGGTGGTGGTGAGTGGCCGGCCAAGGAGGGGGGTTTCTTTTATTATTTATTTTTTGTTAAATATTATGTATAATTAGTTAAAATAAAATTTGTACAAATGGTGATTTTGGTTAAATCTTTTAATTAGCAAGGTTTTAATTACTTTTATGAGTTTATATATATATATATGTTTTATATTTTAACTTATTTATATTTATTAGTATTTAATTATTATTATTATTATTATTATTATTATTATTGTATATGATTTGTAATTCTTGGCTTTTAATAAATCGATTTTATGAGCTAGTGAAGGTTCTAATCATATAGGCAGAATTTCAATGGAATCTTATATTATTATTGATGTAATTAAATTATAACTAATATTTTTAGTCATACCAGGCTTAAAGTTAGAATTTCTAATGGCTAACCTGGGAAATTTGTTGCCGGCTGTCACAGTCTCCCCTGATTAATAGAATTTCGTCCCGAAATTAATCTTTGACGTCTTGGACTTTCTTTTTGGCAAAGAGGTGCGGATATTTGAGTTTCATATAATCCTCTCGCTCCCAAGTGTATTCAGGCCCGTGCCTTGAGTTCCAACCAATCTTTAAAATGGGGATCTTGCTTCTCCTCTGTCTTTTGACCTCCCGGACAAGAATTTCGATTGGTTCTTCTATGAAGTGCAAACGGTTATCAACTTGCACATCTTTTAAGGGTAAGACTAAGGTTTCATGAGTTTGGCATTTCTTTAAATTCGACACATGGAACGTGTCATGGATGGTGCTCAGTTCTTGTGGCAGTTTAAGCTTGTAAGCTACCGGTCCAATCCTTTCGATTATCTCAAATGGCCCAACGTACCTGGGACTTAATTTGTTCTTTTTCCCAAGACGCACTATCCCCTTCCAAGGTGATATCTTCAGTAGAACTCTATCGCCAACTTGAAACTCTAGGGGTTTCCTGCGATTGTTGGCGTAGCTCTTTTGTCGATCCCTTTGAGCCTTTCCTTGATAATATTTATCTTATTAGTGGTTTCATGTACGATGTCTAGGCTTGACAATTATCGGTCTCCGATTTCCAACCAGCTGAGCGGGGATTTACATTTGCATCCGTACAGGGCTTCATAAGGTGCACACTGGATACTAGTGTGATAACTATTATTGTATGTAAATTCAACCAGTGGAAAATGCGAGTCCCAGCTTCCGCCAAAATCTAACATACAAGTACGTAACATATCCTCTAGTGTTTGAATAGTTCTTTCTGATTAACCGTCTGTTTGAGGGTGGTAAGAGGTGCTTAAATTGACTCGCGTTCCCAGTGCTCTCTGAAGTGATTGCCAAAATCATGAAGTGAAGCGACTATCCCTATCCGAGATGATAGAAATGGGCACTCCATGTCACATGACGATCTCATTGATGTAGATTCGTGCCAGTTTTTCCATCTTGTAATCTTCACGAATGGGAAGGAAATGTGTTGACTTCGTAAGCCGGTCTACTATTACCCAGATGGAATCGTACCCTTTAGCGGATCGGGGTAACTTAGTCACAAAATCCATAGTTATCTGTTCCCATTTCCATTCCGGGATTTCTGGTTGCTGCAGTAATCCAGAGGGTTTTTGGTGTTCTGCCTTAATCTTTGCACAAGTTAAACATTTCCCCATGCATAGGGCGATATCCTTCATCATTCCGGGCCACCAATAGTATTCCTTCAAATCCTTGTACATTTTATCGGCTCCAGGATGAATAGAATACTTAGACTTATGTGCCTTGTCCAATATCGTTAACCGTATGTTATTCGCCTTAGGTATCCAAACCTTCTTTTCGAAGTAACGTACTCCATCAGTTCCAATCTTGAATCTGTGCTCCAAATGACGGAGAGTTTCCTCCCATAGATTTTCTGCTTTTAATGCTTGCTCCTGAGCTTCAAGGATCCTTCGTTTCAGACTTGTTTGCACAACAGCTCCTAATGCTCGTACTCTTGTTGGTTTTACTCTTTCCTTCCTACTCAACGCGTCGGCTACCACATTGGCCTTGCCTGGGTGATATTTGATTTCGCAATCATAATCGTTGAGTAGTTCTACCCATCGCCTTTGTCTCATATTGAGTAGACGGTACACTTGGTGCCATATAAATAGTGTCTCCATATTTTGAGAGCAAACACTACCGCTCTAACTCCAAATCATGAGTAGTGTAGTTTTTCTCATGAACTTTCAATTGTCTCGAAGCGTAGGTGATAACTTTGTCTTTTTGCATTAAAACACATCCCAACCCTTGGTGTGATGCGTCGCAATAGACCACAAAGTTTTCTGTTCCTGTTGGCAATGCCAAGATAGGTGCGTTGCATAGCTTCTTCTTTAAGGTTTGAAAGGCTTCTTCTTGCTTATCTCCCCAAATGAATTTCTTATCCTTCTAAGTCAAAGTCGTTAATGGTTGAGCCACGCATGAAAAGTTTTCGATGAATCGCCTATAATATCCTGCCAAACCAAGAAATTGCCGAATTCCAGTTGGCGTCTTTGGTGCTTCCCACTTTTTGATTGCCTTGATCTTTGCTGGATCAACATGAATTCCATTCGAATTAACTACGTAACCAAGGAAGTTTACTTCTGGGATCCAAAACTCATACTTGGAGAATTTGGCATACAACTTCTGGTCCTTGAGTAGTGTTAGGATTAATTTCAAATGTTGTTCATGATCTTCCTTGCTTCGCGAATAGATGAGAATGTCGTCTATGAACACTATTACAAACTTATCTAAATATGGTCTATAGACCCTATTCATTAAGTCCATAAATACTGCTGGAGCATTAGTCAACCCAAAAGGCATAACTAAGAACTCGTAATGTCCATAGCGGGTTCTAAAGGCGGTCTTAGGGACGTCTTCTTCGCAAACTCTCAATTGGTGATATCCTGAGCGAAGATCAATTTTTGAAAAATAGTTGGCGCCTTCAAGTTGGTCGAACAGGTCATCGATTCGAGGGAGAGGGTATCGGTTCTTGATAGTCAACTTGTTGAGTTCCCGATAGTCGATACACATTCGTAGCGACCCGTCCTTCTTTTTGACGAAGAGAACTGGGGCTCCCCGACGGGATGAACTTGGTTGAATAAAACCTTTATCGAGTAGTTCCTGTAGTTGTGCCCACAACTCTTGCATTTCTGATGGGGCCAGTCGATATGGTGCTTTTGCCACGGGAGCTGCTCCAGGGACTAGATCGATATGGAATTCGAATTGCCGATTCGGGGGTAATCCTGGCAAATCCTCCGGAAATACTTCAAAAAAATCTTGTACGACTGGAATTTCTTGAATGTTTTTCTCACTGGTTTTCTTATTGATTATATGTGCTAGGAATGCCTCGTTTCCTTTCCTTAAAAACTTTCTCATCTTAATGGATGAGATTATCTTGAAATCCCTTCCGGATTTTTCTCCATACACATTAAGTATTTCACCATCAGGCGTTGGAATTTGTAAGATCTTTTTGAAGAAACAAATTTATGCTCGATGGCTAGAAAGCCAATCCATCCCAACAACTATGTCGAAACTTCCCATTTCAAGTGGGATTAGATCTATGGTATACGTTTTATCGGCTAAGCCCAAGGTACAACCAGGGATTATATCCTTAACACTAGTTTTCTGACAATTAGCATATTCAATGGTGTAAGGCTCTTTCATTTTCATGGTTTTTAAATTTAGCCTTAAGTTAAATCTTAATGATATGAAGCTTTTATCGGCCCCTAAATCAAATAGTACTAATGCATAATAACCGTTTAGAGGAAACGTACCTGTAACGACATCGGGGTTTTGTCTAGCTTCATTCGCTCCAATCTCAAACACCCTGCCTCGGGCTTGATTTCCTTGGTTACCTTGGCTTGTAGGACGTGCTTGATTATAATTAGACCCTTGAGTTGGTCGCGAGTAGGCGGTGCCATGGTGCTCCAGACTTCCACACTTATAGCATGGCTTCACTCGGCAACTTTTGATGACATGACCTAACCACTTACATCTAAAGCACACCTTGCACTTCCCTTCATGGTATTTGTGGCACTTGTCACATTTAGGATAAGACCTCCATCCTTTATTGCGACTGAGCTCCAAAGTTTCTTGCCTTCTTATAAGTCCTGGCAGCTTCTCCACCGAATGGCTTCCTTGGCACCTCCTCAAGTTTTCTCTTACCCTTGTCCTTGTCGTTCCCAAGCGATCCTGAACGAATAGCATTGTGGGTAAGTCTTGTAGCTAGATTTACTGCACTTTGGATGGTGCTCGGGTTTGCAGCCGTGACGTTGGCCCAGATCTCAGGGGCTAGACCCCAAATGTATCTATCGATACGGTTTTCCTCCGGGGTCACTAAGTGCGGCACCAGCTTAGCCAAATCATGAAATCGAGTGGTTATATGAGTTGATGTTGCCCCCGACCATTTCATGATTCCAAAGCTCGGCTTCTAGCTTTTGAATTTCACTCTTTAAGCAAAATTCGTCCCTTAGCAGCTTGAGGAATGCATCCCAGGTGAGGTGGTGCGCGGTATTTCTTCCAAGCGTCTGTACTTGGATATTCCACCAGGATAGGGCTCGCCCTTGAAGGAGACATGTTGCAAACTCCACCTTGTTTGCTTCCGTACACTTACTGATGCTAAGGACTGATTTCGTACTCTCAATCCAATTTCGTAGACCCACGGCTCCTTCCGTTCCAAAGAATTCTCTAGGGTTGCAAGCCCTAAAGGTTTTGTAGTTGCAATCTTGGGTTGGGGTTGGTGCTCCTTGATTTGTTTGAAGCCCAACAGCAACTTGGCTAACTATGTTGGGTAATGTAGCAATTACTTGTTCCATGACAAGTTGGTTTAACTCTGGGTTTGCTCTTCGTGGAGGCATCGTTCTAGAGCATAATTACATTAGGATTTTTAGTTACGCATTCTATTCAGTTTTATTACACTACTCTACGTGTAACACATTCAATTCATTCATGGCATTAAATATGATTAATAATACGAGATTTAATTAAATAATCAATCATTCATTTGGCACAAAATAAATACCAAAATTGGCTCTTTAAAAGATGCCATATATTAAAAGAGGGACAATAATATCCATACGCATACAATCATAAATTCTTTAAATCATAGGATAATTAAGTTCATAATGAACAAAAAGAAAGACAATAAAACCCAAAGCCAGTCCACTCCATCCCAACTAGCGTCTCAATCCAAGGTAGAATAGTCCCATTAACACCATCAACACCATGTGTGCACTAGCCTAATTAGTCTTCGAGCATCCTGAGCCGCCTCTAATGCCTGCATTGCGTGATGGTGGTTGAGGTCCGCCATGTCTAGACACGAACCAACCCTGTAGGCTTGGTAATCTAGCATACCCCTCATGGTATATAGCTCCAGAGAAATGTGGTAGGACCTCCTCTTTTCCTCCTCGGTCATCCCAGATGAAGGCATCATTGTGGTTCCCGTAAGGATGGGGGCTCTCACTGGCTCATTCCCTTGCCGGGAAGGTTCTCCTACGGTAGGTTGGGGAGGTGCAACGGTTGCTCGTGCTGAAATGGCCACCTTCTTTTGGGCGGTTTGCCTAATGCGAAGTCCGGTCATTCCGGGATTTTGGGTTTGTCTAGGCTGGGATGAGGGAATGTCAAAGATTCTTACAGGCCTATTGAGGGGTTCTAAAAACCTTTCTGGCAGCAGGTATTGAGGGGACTGGTTACTATCAGAGGCAGATCTTGGGCTGGTCTCGGAGGGTTCACCTTCGCTTGACATGATCTGCAAAGTTTGAATGGACTTACTTACTAAGTTCATAACTTAAATTGTCTATATGTGAATGTTATGCTTAAGCACACACACAAAATGAGCGTGTTCTAGAGAGAAAATAAATAAAATTTGTTTCTAAGTATATTTTTAATATAAACTAACCTAAGTCCCATATTGTACATAGCTAAATTAGACATAGGTGATCAAGCTTTGTCTAATTGAGGTATAACAATGTGGTACTCAACTTAATTATATTATCAATACACTTGATGCATTTTAAACAAGATTATTTTGAAAATCATTTTCATGAACCTTTGGTTATAGTTTGAGCTTTCCTTTAAGGAAAACCGGTATTCTCTATAACCTTCGGCTCTGATACCATATCTGTCACCCCCGCTAAATCAGAAACACGAGGTGTCACAGCACAAGGGATCATCGCACAAGGTAAATAGACAATAACCAATATATTAAATTAACAAAGTAAGTGATTCGGATAACCATAAGTAAAAAGTTATACAACCAAATAATATTTATAGACATTGTCTCGTACGATGCATAAATAAAATAGAAATTGTTTTTAAAATGTGAAGATGAAGATGAAGATGCCACACATCGTGCTTCTACGTATTGTACCTAACGACGGTCACCTGAAAGCATGGGTAAAAGAAAACGGTCAACTACTAGAGTTGGTGAGTTCATAGGTTTTTAATATGCACAATATAACTTTTTCATGAGGAAAAGTTTAATAATGAATGATGGAGATTTTTGAATAAAATCAAAGTATGCACGAATGATAGAGTATGCACGAATGATAGAGTATGCATTATATTGCCCAATACACTGCACATGGTAGTAATATACTATGATGATTATAGCTTGAGCCATTATCCAACCTAACCGACAACCAATTGCTCAAGAGCAAACCTAACGCCCACATTAAATGACGTTAGTTGTGGTAAAGTACATCTATAGTTCGTTTACCATAAATGAGAGATGTCGGAATCTCCAAATAGCGCTACTTACAAATATCATCGTCTCACTAGCGGAGTTAAAGGATAATGTCCAAAAAGGGGGCCTTACAACGATAACCCAAACACATCAAAGAATAATACCATAGTGCACAAAATCATATTTAAAATATATAAGAAGTTAGGCAATAAACTTTTCGTGAAATGTATACACATGCTTTCACCCCAAAAATAATATGAAATACGGTAAAAACGGGCTATGATACTCACTCGGTATGGTAATGTGTTAACTTGTAAAGGGTTTCTCGTTTCTACCGAAGCTCCTTTCCTAATATAAGAAGTATGTAACTCCATTAGATTTACTATTTTGTTTATTACTTTGTATTATTACCAATTATTTGTTATTAATTCATTTATTTAATTGTTAAAGGTTTTCACTATTTTTTTTATGTCATAGGTGTTCACTGGAATTTATATTTCTTTAAGTTAAACTTTAAAAATTAAAAACTGTATTCTAGAAGTCATATTAAGGCTTAATATTTTAATATAACCTTAATACATGTTTCTAGAATGTCTAGTAAAAATATAGGAATTTATAATCCATATTTAATATTTTTAATAATTAAAAGTATATAAGATTTCCACTAAAATGTCTGTTTAGGGCTCATACGACCTCGTTTTCTGAGCTAGACGTATTTTGACCCAAGAATGAGTAAGTTATAGGCGTTTAAAGTGTACCTTTTTAAATCTATCAGATTTCCAGATTCAACATATGTGTCTTATTAAATATGTTTGAAGAATCAAACCTTCTTGAAAATTAGTGAATTCAGGTTTAAATGAAAGGTAACACTTTAAACTAAGATTAGCAAAAAGAATCAACTGATTTTGATACCTAGAACTCCAGATATAACAAAAACAATCGGGGAGTTCTAGCTCAGAATCTGTCAGATTGTGATTTCTCTTTGCTTTATGGATCATAACTTTAATATAACATATTTATATTCATGATTAATCATCTTCTATGAGTATAAGCTTTGATAATCCATGTGTTCCGTACAATAATGGTAGGATGATACACATTTTATGTGTTCCTTACAACATTTGGTAGGATGATACACATGCATGCTCAAAGTCTTATTTTCTGGAGTTTTAGTTGATTGTGTTCCCTTACAACAATGGTAGGATGATGCACATTTCATGTGCTCCTTACAACATTGGTAGGATGTTCATATTTACATGATTATAGATATTTAAAGGAAATAAGATGAACATCAAAGAAAATAAATAAAAAGAAAGAAAAGAAGAAAGGTAGAAGAGTAGAGATGGATTTATTATATGATTATCTTACCAACTCTTCTTCTTTGATCTTTCTAAGATCTTCAAAAGATGAACAAGGCTTTGATGATGAACTTGGGAGATTTCTTGGTGAAATAATAAGAGAGAAAAGAGAAGAGATGAAGTGTGGTGGTAAAGAAAATGATGAAGAGTAGTAGGGGGTTTTATAGAGCATGGGGGAGTTCAAGTGTCATGTCTTGGGAAGAGAAGGAGGCAAGAGAAAAGAGGGGGGGGTGGTGATTGGCCGGCCAAGGGGGGGTTTCTTTTATTATTTTTTTGTTAAATATTATGTATAATTAGTTAAAATAAATTTTGTATAAATGGTGATTTTGGTTAAATCTTTTAATTGGCAAGGTTTTAATTACTTTTATGAGTTTATATATATATATATATATGTTTTATATTTTAACTTATTTATATTTGGTATGATGTCTTTAATTGTTATTATTATTATTATTATTGTTGTTGTTGTTATTATTATTATTATTATTATTATTATTATTATTATTATTATTATTATTATTATTTTTAACACCCGCAAACCCGGGCTAGTCGATTAGCCGATTAGCGGTATGTGTTTAATTGTATTAATTTTATTTATGTGTCTAATTAAGTTATTTGGTTTAAAATAATTAATTAAATGTGTGTGTATATATATATATGTTCATGAGAAAATGTTACTGAATATACTTATGTAGGAACGTATGTAAGTATGTATGCATGGTATTATGTTTGCATGTATTATGGGTAAGTAAGGATAAGTTCAATTAACCACCTCCTGTTTTGGTAAATGAGAAATAGGTATGTACGTGTTAATGCATAGAAGTGGTATTTGCTTACTCATTTTTAAAAGATAGAAAAAGTGTAGTGTGTGTATTGTGTTTAGAAACTCTTTGTTGAAGAAAAACTAAGAACAAGTAAACAAGAAAATCGGATTTAAAGATTTGTGATTCCATAAATCAAACTTAAGGTTAGTATGTTATTATATTATGTTGTTGTTCATCTTGATGTGTTTTTTTTATTAAAACTCCATGAATACGTGAAGAACACCATGGTTGAATTGAGGAATCATGTTTAAGTGGGTTTTATATGTTTTAATGATTCATGTGATTAAAAGGTGTTTGTGATGCATGTATACATGTTTCTATATGTTTAGACACGTTATTAGTAAGGTTTGATGAGATTTGTAAACCTGAAAGTTGATCCATGGAGGTTGAGGTTGACATATTTTGTGTTGAGGAAGAAGATGAGAAAAACCGAGACGTCAAAACCGATAAGACTCGAAATCCTCTAGTTTGAAATCCTCTAGTTTGAAATCCTATAGTTTGAAATCCTACACTTTGAAATCCTATACTTTGAAATCCTACACTTTGAAATCCTATAGTTTGAAATCCTACACTTTGAAATCCTATAGTTTGAAATCCTACACTTTGAAATCCTACACTTTGAAATCCTATAGTTTGAAATCCTACACTTTGAAATCCTATAGTTTGAAATCCTCTAGTTTGAAATCCTACACTTTGAAATCCTATACTTTGAAATCTTATACTTTGAAATCCTACACTTTGAAATCCTATACTTTGAAATCCTATACTTTGAAATCCTACACTTTGAAATCCTAGACTTTGAAATCCTATACTTTGAAATCCGATAGATGAATCCGACAATTATATCCGGTACTTTGAATCCGGAACTTGAAATCCGACAAACCCGAAATCCGAGAGTAGGGAATTCGACGAAGTGAAAGCCGATGGTTGTGAGATCCGATACCTAAATTCAGGAAATGTTCTTGTTTATTGATGATTCGAAGTTGTTAGTTATATATGTTATAAAATGAGATATAAATATATGTGGACAGATATATTTATGAGCTCGAGACTGATTTCGTTATTAGTGTGTTTTCAGGCAATCCAAAGACTCGGTAATATTAGATATCTGAGTTCACGTTGAAATCACAAGGTGAGTGGATGTGAACTCACAGATGGTAAAGGTTATGATTGTGAATGATGTGATACTTATGATTGTGATTGATAGACTGTTTAGTCTGATAATGGATTGTTATTGATGTACTGCATGATTGAGATATTATTTGTGTTTGATTGATTTTTTTGCTTTCGGTTGTGATTTGAGACCAGCTAAGCGAGTAGTACGGCTGGTAGGGGTCAGCTAAGCGAGTAGTTCAGTTGGGCCTGATCGCTATTAGTTGAGCAGTTGTAGACCCTCTCATGCATGCATTGTATTGGAGGGGATCTAACTGTGCTAATTGGCGGTGGGCTATCGGTAAGACTCGAAATCCTCTAGTTTGAAATCCTACACTTTGAAATCCTATAGTTTGAAATCCTACACTTTGAAATCCTATAGTTTGAAATCCTCTAGTTTGAAATCCTATACTTTGAAATCCTACACTTTGAAATCCTATACTTTGAAATCCTATACTTTGAAATCCTAGACTTTGAAATCCTATACTTTGAAATCCTAGACTTTGAAATCCTATACTTTGAAATCCGACAATTATATCCGGTACTTTGAATCCGGAACTTGAAATCTGACAAACCCGAAATCCGAGAGTAGGGAATCCGACGAAGTGAAAACCGATTGTTGTGAGATCCGATACCTAAATTCAGGAAATGTTCTTGTTTGTTGATGATTCGAAGTTGTTAGTTATATATGTTATAAAATGAGATATAAATATATGTGGACATATATATTTATGAGCTCGAGACTGATTTCGTTATTACTGTGTTTTCAGGCAATCCAAAGACTCGGTGATATTAGATATTTGAGTTCACGTTGTATTGGAGGGGATCTAACTGTGCTAATTGGCGGTGGGCTATCGGTAAACCATTGCTTTGGCCCGCATTGGTTGTAGGTTCGGCAGAACCGCCGGTCCTTTGGAGATCACTGGACTGTTTGGCTTGTGTTTGTGCCTGTTCACTGATCGTGCTTTTTGCTGATGTGTCGTAGTATCCTCTCACTTAGCTTTGTGCTAATTCCCCTCAGTTGTTTGTTTTTGTAGGTTTGTGTTTTGGTGGTGCTCGTGGAAGGAAAAGTTGACCCTGCTCTGATATGTGTTTTAAAATGGAAAGGAGCCATGTGTATTATGTAACAGCAAGTTGTTTGATGATTTGTTTATGAACAAGTGTGGGGTGATAATTGTAGATACAATGTATTATGTTTAATCTTTATTAAAAGCTTCCGCGGCGTATTTTAAAAAAATGGCTTGAGATTTGTGGTGTTACAGTTTGGTATCAGAGCCTTGGTTTGGCGATGCAGGCACGGCTAGAGCGTTGTATTCCCAAATCTTGGCTCGTGACGGATCAAGCTTTCCTTCAGGGGGAATTGGAGTGAGTTGCAGTTGTTTGTGTTAGTTCGTATTTTTGAATACTAACGGTCAATGCTAATGAATTTGTGAGATGATGTGATTGTTACAGATATGGCTGACAGAGAGATCCCCATCATTCCTCCTGTGACTCATGCTGCAGCAGAAGCACTAGTAGCTAAAGATTTAAGTAATGTAAACCAAGCCGGAACGTCTGGCCAAGAGCAAGAGGAGGATCAAAGTGAATACATATTTAAACTGGAAAATGAATTGATGGATCTTCGAAGTAATGTCCTTAACATGGAGCAAAGATTAAATCAACCTGAACCAACCCCTGTACCAATGCGACTTCCACACAAGCAACCGTACCGCCAGTGTCAACACCTTTACCACCAATGACTCAGATGATGCAACAATCCTTCTTCTATCCGTATCCACAACCTGGAGGGTATCCATTTGCGTTTCCGGGATACAAACAACCCTGTACATAGAAGCAGTTCCTTGATTGTAAACCTTCTGAATATCGGGGGAGTTCTGATCCTAGTATCACCTTGAACTGGCTAAGGGAAATGGCGAAGGCATTTAATGCCTGCAATTGCGAAAATGAATTGAAAGTGAGATACGCATCGAGAATGCTGAAGGGAGACGCCATGGTCTGGTGGGATTCAATTACCGGCCATTTTACAGAGCAGCAACATGAGAGTATCACCTGGAGTCAATTCCAAGATAACTTATGCGAACAATATTGTGGTACTTTTGAGATTGCAAAGATTAAGAGGGAATTTATGGAATTGCAAATGACCAAAAATATGACCGTAGACCAACTCATCAAACAATTCAATGAGAAAATACGATTTGCAAAGCATTGGGTACCAGATGAAGAGTCTAAGATTGCCCATTTTGTCCGGGCGTTACATCCTGATATTCGTAGTGCCACAAGGTGGGCTACCACTTTATCTCAGGCTTTCACATTAGCCAAGTGGGCTGAGGGAGATTTAATTGCAAGAAATAAATTGAGTAGGGAAAGAATTTTCCATCAGAAATCAAGATTTGAACATTATAATGATCAACAAAGGCAGGGAAGGCAGAATAGACAGAATCAGGATAATCAGAATCATAGGCTTACGTCCAGTGGGCTTAATCGACGATCACAATGGTGTGGTAATTGTACATCTTACCATATTGGATCTTGCACATCCCAAACACTGCGTTGTGTCAGATGTGGACGGTTTGGACATCAAATTAAGGATTTCCAGTTTCCAAGAAATGTTTGTTGGAACTGTTTAGAAGAGGGGCATCGAGTAGGCGAGTGCCGAGATGAAAGAAAGACAGAATTTAGGTCAGGAGATGGAGTGACTGGGGGATCCTCTTCAGCAAGTGGACAGAAAAGAAAGATCCCTTCTACGCTAGAGGGTAGAGCGTTCAAAATGACGGTATATGATGATACTACTACCGATGATGTTAACACGAGTTGATAAAATTTATACCTGCAAGTATGTTTATTAACTTCGGAATTAATTGTTGATATTCTATGCCTTTGTGTGCTAAGTGATTTTGCTTACTTCTGATAAGGATGATTCTCAAGAAGTAGAGTTAGTTGATAGTAAATGCTTTTTAAATCTTGATTTATCCGATGTTTATGTCAGAAAGTGGTATGATGATAAGTATGTGATACCTGAGCTGATGTGAATTGGGTATGAAATACCAAAGAAAGAATGTTATTAGATTAGTTAAATTATATGCCATGTTATGTGTTGCAAGACTTGTCTTGCTTACTGTGTTTGTATATGTATATATATATATATATATGTTCGTGCAAAGAAGAAGGAAAGTGGATGATTATTAAAGATTGGAAGGATTTGGTGATAATCAAGAGATGTTTTGATTAAAGTATGATTGAAATTACAAGTTATTGATAAACCTAATGAATGAAGATAATTTATGATATTGATGGAAGAACTTGAGGAGATTTATGATACATTGAGATATTGTATTGGTTGAATTGATAAAGGAAGTTATACTATGGAGTTGGAGGAATGATTCAACCCATGATTTGAAGGCTGCAGTAGATGCATTTGTATTGAATATATGGAAATTTTGATTATAAAGAAAGTATGTGTGTAATCTAATTATTAAGAAGAACGACGGATGTTTGTGCAGATGAGTTGAACGTGTGGTAGAGGCAATGTTCAGAATCAATTAAATAATGTGGTTGAGAGATTTGATATCACCTCGGAGAGACAAATTGTTGCCAGACAGGTTGAAATGCAAGGGAGTTAATAATGATAATACTGGGATTATGTGAAGTAAAGTATACTTGATTTTGTGGATAGAAATCGGTATTGCCTATACTGGGAGTTGATGGATCAATGATTGAAATTATTAAATATGAGGAAGAACAAAGAGGAATTAATTACCGAAACATGTGGATTGAAGACTTATAGAACCTTGTGTATATGTGTCTTTGCTTGAAATTTGGAGATTTATTTTGACTGAGATTTATGAATCTAAATTGCCAGTGCATTTGGAAGGGCTAAAATTGAATAATGCTATACAAAGTATTGTATTGATGACTTACCAAAAGGAGTAAACAAGATATATTTCGTGGAAATATGACATGATTGTGTATGAGTCAAATCAGGATATCAGAGATTGGTGGATTATTGAGACGAATAAAGATACCAGAATGGTAATGATGACAAAATACGATGTAGTTTATATCTAATTTACTACTTGAGATGAAATCCAGATATATTACGAGTGATTATGATTGTTCAATAAGAAACGCCAGTATTATTACCATCAGAGGGACGTGATCTGTTGAGTAGAATTATATATTAACAAGATGATTTGAAGGTATGAGGTATATACTTGGAAACTTCTGACGGAAATTGAAAGATTTGATCAAACTTTTAAATAAGTTTACTACAATAATTGAAATGCGAGACGAGTAGTACGACTGAATTCTTATTGGATAGTTGAGTAGAAAGAGTTGTGCAGATAATTAAGAATGAATTGTGTTTATATATGTTGGATTTTGATGATTCGTGGAATTCATAATCAAGATGATTAGATAAACGTGATGTGATTTCTATCGGATGGATGTTAAAGTATCAGTTGTGAGTTATTGTGTGAGTATCATGGAAATGTTCTTACATGTTAGTGTAAAGCAAGGGTGAAGCAATATGTGGATATTTCTATATGTCAGGAAACGAAGAAAAGATTGATAGAGGAACCTATTGAACTGTTAGATCGTAAAGTGAACAAGCTCCGCAAGAAGCAGATTCCGATGGTGTTGGTCAAGTGGAAGCACAAGACTGAAGCTGATATGAGAGATAGGTACCCTCACTTGTTTGAACGAGAAGGGATTCCGAGGACGGAATCCTCTTAAGGAGGGGAGATTTGTAACACCTGCAAACCCGGGCTAGTCGATTAGCGGGTTAGCGGTATGTGTTTAATTGTATTAATTTTATTTATGTGTCTAATTAAGTTATTTGGTTTAAAGATGAACAAGGCTTTGATGATGAACTTGGGAGATTTCTTGGTGACAGAATAAGGGAGAAAAGAGAAGAGATGAAGTGTGGTGGTAAAGGAAATGATGAAGAGTAGTAGAGGGGTTTTATAGAGCATGGGGGAGTTCAAGTGCCATGTCTTGGGAAGAGAAGGAGGCAAGAGAAAAGAGGAGGGGGCTGGTGAGTGGCCGGCCAAGGGGGGGGTTTCTTTTATTATTTTTTTGTTAAATATTATGTATAATTAGTTAAAATAAAATTTGTATAAATGGTGATTTTGGTTAAATCTTTTAATTAGCAAGGTTTTAATTACTTTTATGAGTTTATATATATATATATATATATGTTTTATATTTTAACTTATTTACATTTGGTATGATGTCTTTAATTATTATTATTATTATTATTATTATTATTATTATTTGTAACACCCGCAAACCCGGGCTAGTCGATTAGCAGATTAGTGGTATGTGTTTAATTGTATTAATTTTATTTATGTGTCTAATTAAGTTATTTGGTTTAAAATAATTAATTAAATGTGTATATATATATATATGTTCATGAGAAAATGTTACTGAATATATGTATGTAGGAACGTATGTAAGTACATATGCATGGTATTATGTTTGCATGTATTATGGGTAAGTAAGGATAAGTTCAATTAACCACCTCCTGTTTTGGTAAATGAGAAATAGGTATGTACGTGTTAATGCATAGAATTGGTATTTGCTTACTCTTTGTTGAAGAAAAACTAAGAACAAGTAAACAAGAAAATCGGATTTAAAGATTTGTGATTCCATAAATCAAACTTAAGGTTAGTATGTGATTATATTATGTTGTTGTTCATCTTGATGTATTTTTTTTATTAAAACTCCATGAATACGTGAAGAACACCATGGTTGAATTGAGGAATCATGTTTAAGTGGGTTTTATATGTTTTAATGATTCATGTGATTAAAAGGTGTTTGTGATGCATGTATACATGTTTCTATATGTTTAGACATTTTATTAGTAAGGTTTGATGAGATTTGTAAACCTGAAAGTTGATCCATGGAGGTTGAGGTTGACATATTTTGTGTTGAGGAAGAAGATGAGAAAAACCAAGACGTCAAAACCGATAAGACTCGAAATCCTCTAGTTTGAAATCCTCTAGTTTGAAATCCTATAGTTTGAAATCCTACACTTTGAAATCCTATACTTTGAAATCCTATAGTTTGAAATCCTACACTTTGAAATCCTATAGTTTGAAATCCTACACTTTGAAATCCTATAGTTTGAAATCCTACACTTTGAAATCCTACACTTTGAAATCCTATAGTTTGAAATCCTACACTTTGAAATCCTATAGTTTGAAATCCTCTAGTTTGAAATCCTACACTTTGAAATCCTATACTTTGAAATCTTATACTTTGAAATCCTACACTTTGAAATCCTATACTTTGAAATCCTATACTTTGAAATCCTACACTTTGAAAACCTAGACTTTGAAATCCTATACTTTGAAATCCGATAGATGAATCCGACAATTATATCCGGTACTTTGAATCCGGAACTTAAAATCCGACAAACCCGAAATCCGAGAGTAGGGAATCCGACGAAGTGAAAGCCGATGGTTGTGAGATCCGATACCTAAATTCAGGAAATGTTCTTGTTTATTGATGATTCGAAGTTGTTAGTTATATATGTTATAAAATGAGATATAAATATATGTGGACAGATATATTTATGAGCTCGAGACTGATTTCGTTATTACAGTGTTTTCAGGTAATCCAAAGACTCGGTGATATTAGATATCTGAGTTCGCGTTGAAATCACAAGGTGAGTGGATGTGAACTCACAGATGGTAAAGGTTATGATTGTGAATGATGTTATACTTATGATTGTGATTGATAGACTGTTTAGTCTGATAATGGATTGTTATTGATGTACTGCATGATTGAGATATTATTTGTGTTTGATTGATTTTTTAGCTTCCGGTTGTGATTTGAGACCAGCTAAGCGAGTAGTACGGCTGGTAGGGGTCAGCTAAGCGAGTAGTTCAGCTGGGCTTGATCGCTATTAGTTGAGCAGTTGTAGACCCTCTCATGCATGCGTTGTATTGGAGGGGATCTAACTGTGCTAATTGGCGGTGGGCTATCGGTAAACCATTGCTTTGACCCGCATTGGTTGTAGGTTTGGCAGAACCGCCGGTCCTCTGGAGATCACTGGACTGTTTGGCTTGTGTTTGTGCCTGTTCACTGAGCGTGCTTTTTGCTGATGTGTCGTAGTATCCTCTCACTTAGCTTTGTGCTAATTCCCCTCAGTTGTTTGTTTTTGTAGGTTTGTGTTTTGGTGGTGCTCGTGGAAGGAAAAGTTGACCCTGCTCTGATATGTGTTTTAAAATGGAAACGAGCCATGTGTATTTCGTAAGAGCAAGTTCTTTGATGATTTGTTTATGAACAAGTGTGGGGTGATAATTGTAGATACAATGTATTATGTTTAATCTTTATTAAAAGCTTCCGCGGCGTATTTTAAAAAAATGGCTTGAGATTTGCGGTGTTACAGTTTGGTATCAGAGCCTTGGTTTGGCGATGCAGGCACGGCTAGAGCGTTGTATTCCCAAATCTTGGCTCGTGACGGGTCAAGCTTTCCTTCAGGGGGAATTGGAGTGAGTTGCAGTTGTTTGTGGTAGTTAGTATTTTTGAATACTAACGGTTTATGCTAATGAAATTGTTAGATGATGTGATTGTTACAGATATGGCTGACAGAGAGATCCCCATCATTCGTCCTAAGACTCAAGCTGCAGCAGAAGCACTAGTAACTAAAGATCTAAGTAATGTAAACCAAGCTGGAACGTCTGGCCAAGAGCAAGAGGAGGATCAAAGTGAATACATATTTAAACTGGAAAATGAATTGATGGATCTTCGAAGTAATGTCCTTAACATGGAGCAAAGATTAAATCAACCTGAACCAACCCCTGTACCAACTACGATTTCCACACAAGCAACCGTACCGCCAGTGTCAACACCTTTACCACCAATGACTCAGATGACGCAACAATCCTTCTTCTATCCGTATCCACAACCTGGACGGTATCCATTTGTGTTTCTGGGATACAAACAACGCTGCACATACAAGCAGTTCATTGATTGTAAACCTTTTAAATATCGGGGGAGTTCTGATCCTAGTATCACCTTGAACTGGCCGAGGGAAATGGCGAAGGCATTGAATACCTGCAATTGCGTAAATGAATTGAAAGTGAAATACGCATCGAGAATGCCGAAGGGAGAAGCCATGGTCTGGTGGGATTCAATTACCGGCCATTTTACAGAGCAGCAACAGGAGAGTATCACCTGGAGTCAATTCCATGATAAATTATGCGAACAATATTGTGGTACTTTTGAGATTGCAAAGATTAAGAGGGAATTTATGGAATTGCAAATGACCAAAAATATGACTGTAGACCAACTCATCAAACAATTCAATGAGGAAATACGATTTGCTAAGCATTGGGTACCAGATGAAGAGTCTAAGATTGCCCATTTTGTCAGGCTTTTCACATTAGCCAAGTCGGCTAAGTGAGATTTAATTGCATGAAATAAATTGAGTAGGGAAAGAATTTTCCATCAGAAATCAAGATTTGAACATTAGTGAATCTAGGTTTAAATGAAAGGTAACACTTTAAACTAGGTGAATCTAGGTGATATTAGATATCTGAGTTCGCGTTGAAATCACAAGGTGAGTGGATGTGAACTCACAGATGGTAAAGGTTATGGTTGTGAATGATGTGATACTTATGATTGTGATTGATAGACTGTTTAGTCTGATAATGGATTGTTATTGATGTACTGCATGATTAAGATATTATTTGTGTTTGATTGATTGTTGAGCTTTTGGTTGTGATTTGAGACCAGCTAAGCGAGTAGTACGGCTGGTAGGGGTCAGCTAAGCGAGTAGTTCAGTTGGGCCTGATCGCTATTAGTTGAGCAGTTGTAGACCCTCTCATGCATGTGTTGTATTGGAGGGGATCTAACTGTGCTAAATGGCGGTGGGCTATCAGTAAACCTTTGCTTTGGCCCGCATTGGTTGTAGGTTCGGCAGAACCACCGGTCCTCTGAAGATCACTGGACTGTTTTGCTTGTGTTTGTGGATTGTGCTTTTTGCTGATGTGTCGTAGTATCCTCTCACTTAGCTTTGTGCTAATTACCCTAAGTTGTTGGTTTTTGCAGGTTTGTGTTTTGCTGGTGCTCGTGGAAGGAAAAGTTGACCCTGCTCTGATATGTGTTTTAAAATGGAAACGAGCCATGTGTATTTTGTAACACCAAGTTGTTTGATGATTTGTTTATGAACAAGTGTGGGGTGATAATTGTAAATACAATGTATTGTGTTTAATCTTGATTAAAAGCTTCCACGACGTATTTTTAATAAAAATGGCTTGAGATTTGCGGTGTTACATTATTATTGTATATGATTTGTAATTCTTGGCTTTTAATAAATCGATTTTACGAGCTAGTGAAGGTTCGAATCATATAGGCGGAATTTTTATGGAATCTAATATTATTATTGATGTATTTAAATTATAACTAATATTTTTAGTCATACCAGGCTTAAAGTTAGAATTTCTAATGGCTAACCTGGGAAATTTGTTGCCGGATGTCACATCCACAATGTCCGAAGGCTTGCAGGGAGTTCATGTCACATAAATGCAATCAATTTTGTGATCCAAACAGTGTTACAAAGAAAGGATCATCTTCGAAATCAAAGTAAATTCCTGAAAAGCCAAAAATCAAAAAGTCATCAACTGTGCATGATTTAAAATCTGTTAAATCACTTCATGTATCTAACAAAACTTCGTTTTCTAAAATAAAATCAGATCAGTCAAAAGGGAAAGAAGTTTCAAGCAAAAGCATGAAGAAGTCAAACACCAAAGGTGTTAAAAATAGAGAGACGACAAAGGCACAAATGAAGTGGATTCCAAAGGAAGATCTGAAAGAAAAAGAGATTAGCAAAGAAAGTTTGAATATTGTTAAAACATCTGCAAAATCTAATACAACAAATCAAACTAGTTTCTTTTCCATGTGCAGAAAGATCATCTTTGGTACATGGACTCGGGCTGCACAAAATATATGACGGGGAACAAAGGTCTTCTCAAACACTTTGTGAGGAAGTACACAGGAAATGTAAAGTTTGGGAATGACCAAGTTTCACCGATCTTAGGCCACGGGGTAATAGAAACAGGAAATTTGAAAATAGAAAAGGTGTCCTATGTGGAAGGCTTAGGCCACAATTTGTTTTAGCATAGGGCAATTCTGCGATAAAGGAATGGAGGTCGTTTTCAAGAAAAGCTCGTGTTCATTAAGAACAGAAGATGGAGCAGAAATTTTGGGTGGCAACAGAAAGTCAAATTTGTATACAATTGACTTGTCTGAGAAAGATTCCGGCGCACCAGTATGCCTACTGTCAAAAGCATCATCAGATCTAAACTGGTCATGGCATCGCAAGTTATCGCATTTGAATTTCAAAAATATAAACAAGCTAGTGAATGGTAATTTGGTCAGAGGTCTACCGAAGCTCAAATTTGAGAAAGATCATCTGTGTAAGGACTGCGAAGCGGGAAAAATAAAGAGAGTTCCACATAAAGTAAGTCAGATATCTTCAACTACCACACCTTTACTGCTGATCCACATGGACCTCTACGGACCAATGAAAGTCCAGTCCAGAAACGCGAAAAGATATATTCTGGTGATGGTGGATAATTATTCCCGGTACACTTGGGTCCGGTTCATGAGTCACAAGAGTGAGGTACCACAACAAGTGATTCTATTTCAAAGAAACACAAGACTCCAAACGGACAACCGGTGACGAGTATTCGAAATGACAATGGGACAGAATTTAAAAAACAGAACTTTAGATTCCTACTTGGATTTTGAGGGAATTACTCATCTGTTCTCGGCAGCATATACTCCGGAGCAGAATGGAGTAGTTAAACGGAAAAACAAAACATTGGTTGAAGCTTCCAGAACAATGTTACAATACTCAAAGCTACCACCATCCTACTGGGCTGAAGCCGTGAATACTGCATGCTACACCCAAAACAGATCCTTAATACATCGTCGCTTTAATAAAACTCCATACGAATTATGTAATGGAGTAGTACCTAATATCAAAAACTTTCATGTATTTGGTAATAGGTGCTTTGTGCTGAATGAATCGAACAAACTGTCAAAGTTTGATTCAAAAGCCGATGAAGGAGTCTTTTTAGGTTACTCAATGGATAAAAAGGCTTTTGGAATTCTGAATCGGAGAACTAACATGATTGTCGAAAGCATGAATGTTACGTTTGATGATTTAGTAAATTTAAATTCCTTAACGAGTAAACCTAGCTCATCTAAACATTCAATTTTTTACAAACAACAAAACAGATGAGTCATTCACACATGCAAAAGATATAAGCTTGGATTTTATGTTTAATTTCTTTAAAAAGAATGATAACACATCTACTATCTTGCAGGATATTCAGCAGGTGTCTGTGTCAATAACTGAGCCACCTAGTGTATCTACAGTTCAACAGACTACAAATTCTAATAACTCAGAGTCTGAAGCTACAAATATCCCTGCAACCGAACAAAGTCCAAGATATGATCAAGCAGCAGAAGATATTAATTCAAATGATCTTCAAAATCTTAATGACTACATTCAGGTTCAATCCCCCAAACCTGTTTGGCTGAAGACTCATCCAGAGACACAAATCATAGGAAGTTTAGACTCCGGTGTTCAAACTAGATCTGCCACAGCTAATATATGTCAACACTCTAGCTTGCTAAGCATGGTCGAACCCACACGTGTGCCGGAAGCTCTAGCTGATCCTGATTGGATTATAGCTATGCAAGAAGAGGTAAATCAGTTTGACCGACTCAAAGTCTGGAGACTAGTTCCGTGACCTGAAGGCAAATCTATTGTTGGAACGAAGTGGGTGTTTAAGAACAAAAAGGATTCTGATGGTGTGGTGGTTAGGAATAAACCTAGGCTAGTGGCTAAGGGGTATAATCAACAGGAAGTGATTGATTATGATGAGACCTTCGCCCATGTAGCAAGGATAAAAGCAATTCGACTTTTCTTAGCCTATGCTTCCTACAGAAACTTCACAGTGTATCAAATGGATGTGAAGACTGCCTTCCTCAATGGCAAACTGAAAGAGGAAGTGTATGTCAGTCAACCTGAAGGTTTCGTAGATCCTAATAGACCCAATGACGTCTACATTCTGGACAAAGCTCTATATGGTTTAAAACAAGCCCCGAGAGCTTGGTACGATGAGCTGTTAGAACATCTGCTAAACGAAGGATATGTCAAAGGGAAAACTGACACAACATTGTTTAAAAAGGAAATTGGAAACGATTATGTATTGGTACAAATATATGTCGATGACATAATATTTGGCTCTACGAATCCTAAGTATGGCAATGAATTTTCAAACACTATGAAAAAGAGATTTGAAATGAGCATGATGGGAGAAGTTAATTTTTTCCTTGGATTGCAAATTAAACAATTTAGCCATGGAATTTTTATAAATCAAGCTAAGTATATCAAGGACTTGTTAAAGAGATTTGATATGACTGGCTGTTCATCAATACCAACACCCATGGCTTCTCGAACCAAACTATTTGCTGATCCGGAAGGAAAAGCAGTAGATTTGAAAACATATAGAGGGATGATAGGTTCATTGCTATATTTAACTGCTAGTAGGCCGGATATTATGTATTCTACATGTCTTTGTGCCAGATTCCAAGCAAATCCTAAAGAATCTCATCTTCTGGCGGTAAAACGCATATTTAGATATCTTAAGGGTACCCCAGATTTAGATTTGTGGTATCCTAGGGATTCTGGGTTTGAGCTAATTTCCTATTCTGATGCATATTATGCCGGATGCATGCTAGACCGAATGAGCACATCTGGGAGTGCACACTTTTTGGGAGACAGTCTGGTCTGCTGGGGTCCAAGAAGCAGAATTGTGTTTCATCATCAACGGTTGAAGCAGAGTACATTGCTGCTGCTAGCTGCTGTTCACAATGCCTTTGGATTCAGACTCAGCTTTTTGACTTTGGTCTGGTATATAACAAAATCTCTTTAATGTGTGATTCTCAAAGTGCCATTGCAATTACATGCAATCCGGTACATCACTCTAAAACGAAACATATACTTTATAAAAGACTATGTTGAAAAAGGTTTAATAGAATTAAAATATGTTCAAACAGATAATCAACTTGCTGATACTTTCACCAAAGCGTTAGACGAATTTCGTTTTAATGCTTTAGTGTCAAGATTAGGGATATTGAATTTGACAGTTTAACATAACATTCTTACATGGTATGTGCTAGTTGGGCAGGTCAAATTCAGTCAAAGGACAGACAAGTCAAATACAAGTTATGAATCACTGAGGGTTCATACTTGTAGGGGGAGAAAACATATCAGGTTTTGTATATATTAAATGAAAAATAAAAAACATTTACAAAACAAACAAAATTCAAAAATATTTTTTCTTCATCTCAAATTGTTGTACATCTGTGCATGATTTGAGGGGGAGTTTTGTATTTGTTTTTGAATTAAATTTGTCAAATTTTTGAAAATTTCATCTTCATAATCAAAGAATTATTTTTTAAAGATGAAATGTGAAGTTTAGGGGGACTGGAATGATTTGAAAAAGCAAATTTTTAATGAAAAGTGTTGAAAATCCGCTAAAGTTGTCGGATTCCGATACTTTTATCAGATTTTGACAAAACCGAGTGTTTTATTGGTTTTTGTGGGTTCCGGATTTCTTGTGGATCGGAATTTACCTATTCGGATTTCATGGGTCGGGTTTTCTATAAAAGCAAAAATCTGAGTTCATTATCGGTTTTCCAAACTTTCACAAGAATCTGACTGTTCAAGAAATCAAAAATTTTCGAAGTGTTCGATTGTGCAAACAAAGTACAGATCCTTGTTCGCAATACCTTTCTGAATCTAAAGGTATACTTCATTTGCACTTTAATCAACATTTAAATAGATTTTAATCGATTCTTTTGACTGAAAACCCTCAAATCACTCGATGCTCAAATCTTCGAAATCAAATGTGTTGTTACCATTGTTAGACTCGTTTTTAGTTGTAGATTAATGGGTTGTATGTTGATTTCTAGATCATCGATCTTTGAGTTAGGTATTTCTTGATTTTGAATCTGTCGGTTTTCGAGTGTTTAATCGCGAGTTTTGATCTAAACGATGAAGGGTTTTAGTTGTTGTTGGTGTTGTTTGATTCAAAAGGAGTTGTTAGTTTAGGGTTAATTGCACAAATATTTTGACTATTAAGTGATAAATGAATGAACCGAGTATTTTGAATCAATCGGATTGTCGAAACATGAACTGTGTTCATAAACATGAACTGTCGGATTTCATGTAAATCCGATAGTTTATCGGATTTCATGTTCAATCGGATTTTGACAAATCCGAATGTTCATATTGTGAAGTGTCGGATTTAATAACAAATGGAGTTCAAAGGATTTCAAAGTTGTCGGATTTCATGTTAAATCCGAGTATTTGTTGGATTTTAAGTCATACCGGATTTTCAATATAATCGGATTTTGAAAATGTCGGATTTCAAGTTTTTGGACTTGTCGGATTTTAATTATTTGATTCGTCGGATTTCAAGTTCAAATGACTACTGGATTTTGAAGTTAATGAGTGTCGGTTTTTCAATTCCATCGGAATTTGAAAATTATAAGTGTCGGTTTTTCATCTTCATCGGATTTTGAAGAACATGACTGTCGGATTTTGAAACTTATCGGATTTGGATGTTACTCTTTATCGGATTTTAACATATGTCGGATTTTGAAACAACAAGGGTGTCAGATTTGGAAGTTACATCATATATGCCGGATTTCTAAGTGTCGCTTTTTGCCAACACTTAGGAATTTTCAAAAAAAATTCAAATTTTTGAGATTTGTACTAATTGTTTTATTTCACAGATGGCTCAAATTCCTTCAAATACCCTTTATCCTCAAGCTAATTATCTTGAAAACCAACTTAATAAAGCCTACTTCCTACCAGATATAACCAAAATTGAATACCCGATAATCACCGAACTCATAACTTCTCACCCTTTGAACCACATATTCACTTTCAATCCTATTGAATCCTTCCCTCATGTTCCAGAGGTGTACGTACAACAATTATGGAGTTCTTTGTCTTTAACCGAAAGTGTAGAAGGCCTTCCCGTACTCGCAGGCCAAATAGAGCATGTTGAATTTGAGATGGGCCTTGAAAGCATCCGCAGAATTCTTAGACTGTCCAAATCAAACTCTTATCCCACAAAACCTGACTTTGATCCCATTCCCACCGACAAACAAATTCTATCCCATGTAATGGACGTCGGATAGAGGGGAGATGAATTGACCGGCATGTCAAAATTCAAACATTCATGACTTGTTCCTCAGTGGCAAACACTTTATGCAATAATCATGCGATGTTTGACCAGCCTCACAAAAGGAATAGATGGTGCCAATGCCTTTGCATTGAAGGTGCTGGTTGGAATGGCTAAGCATTTTCATTTTGACTATGCAGAATTATTATTTGTGGAGATAGCCAAGGTGGTGAGGGGGAAAGTAATGCCCGGAAAGAGACGAAATTTCTTACCGTTTCCAAGGTTTCTATCAATGATAATTAAACGGGTAATGGCCAGGGATACTGATACCTCGAGGCATGATGGTGAGCCAGCAGTGCAGATTTAGATGATGATAAATCTATACAAAATCCCGGCGATGCCTGATATTAAACCGTTCGTGATGCCTGTTGAGTTAGTGCATTTGTTGTATCTTGAAAGTGAAGTGGTCCAGGAGTATGTGAGAGTATATAACATTGTTCTTATGGATCGACAAGAGCCTGTTGATCCTACCCCAAGAACGTTAGGATCCCTGAGTGCTAGTCAAATTAGGAGTCAGTCTTCTACGGGAGAAGCTGACAGGGGAGAGCAAAGAGAAAATATTAATGAGAGGGGTGGAGAAGAAAGTGAAGGTGTAAGTGAGCTTAGAGAGGGAGTTGCTCTGGACACATTTGAAAGTGATACTGATTCATTTCAAAAACATATCGAGAAAATGTTTTCTGTAACAGATTGAGGAGGAGTTAGGTCCTGATAGTCAAAGAGTACATTCTAGTTTACCTGATTATGACCACATGATGGACTTATCGGATGTTGATACGCAATTTATGTATGATGATATTAGTGCGCGTAGTGTAGATGAAGATGCTGAGAGGCAAAAACAAAGTGAGGGAGTGAGTGGTGTGAGAAAAGAATATGTGAGTGCTGAGATTCCCCCCAGCCATTTCTAGCCGGGACACCACATCCACTGTCGGGTTTATACCTGGCATTGAAAAAGACTCTGGCTTCCCACCAGAGCATGCACAAACCCCTCCAAGCCACTCAGTATCCTCTCAACAGGATATTGTTTCATCTCACGGAGATCAAGCACATAATCTAAGGGATCCTCATTTGGAGGAAACTGTTATTGAAACAAGTGGCATTCCTCTCCAAGCCACGCCTGTCATTTCTGCTCACAACGATAACTATCAACAGATTGTTGATTTTCTTTCAAAACACAGGGATACACTTGAGGCAATAACTGGTTTATCCAGTGATAGACCAGCTGGAAATACTATAGGTGAAGCCTGCACAGGCCAAAAATTTTTTGCATATTTGTAGCAAAAAACTGCGTTTTTAAACAAACGCGACTTAATCACGATTAATTAACATTAAGCAGCGGAAATATTTACATTGAACTTGTTTCAGAATCTGGTGTTACTCTACACAAACCGACCATAATGTAATTATTACAACATAAGTGTTCCAACAAAATATCCAGAGGCAGGGGTCCCGGCTCACCACGCAATCTACCTTCGATCTGCAAATGCAGTTAACATGGCACCGTTAGCTACACTTAGCTAGTGAGCACAAACAGAGCATAAGCATCATTAGAGTAAGACATGCATATCAGGAATAAGCATACAATGATATCCTATCACATTGTGGTGTGCTGACACGATCGGTATAAGTTGTTTCTTGCAGGATAGCTAGTCCTGCTCAACACCAATACACCGGGAGATCAGACGCAACCCTCCGCGCTGGTGAGGGAGCATAAAGCAGTCCACCAAGCATCGTTAACGGAACCAGTGGCTCCTTAGGTAACTCAGCCATTTCTGACTGATTAACCCTCATGATATAAGGCATGGCGGTTCTGCAGAACCTATGATCCAGAATGTTACCTCGAATCACCGTTAAATCCTGAATCTCCAGATCAAGGGTCCCTGGGATCCAGCTAACCGGCTGACCATAACCATGCTTGCAGATGTTCACGAACACATACACATATCTTGATCAATTACTTAGCATGCATATTCATTTACTTCTTTTAGCATGCATTTACATTCAGTTACTTCTTTATGAATCCAATCTGGATCCCTAGCATGTACATCATCATATCTTCACTTAACTGATTTATTCAGAATCAGTATCATGCATAGTATTTATTTAACTAAGCGGTTCCAGTTCTGGATCCCACTGGCATGTACTTAACTTACATACGACAGGTATTTAACATGGCATTGTACTTAAAGTAGCATGGAAATCCTTAATCATTTACTCATGAGCACACATGCCCTTAAATCATTTAACACATAATTCTTCCTCTACTGAGGCTTATGGAAGTCGGTACTCATTTGAGTAGTTTAAAACAGATAGCTATTTAATTTCCTTTCTTGTCTAGGGTATCAAGTTAACCTAGAACATTAAGACTTGTATCAATTACCTTATTATACTTAGAATACCTACAAAGGAAATCCCAAAATCCGGATTCCACATAAATCCGACATTCTTAAGGGAAATCCGATACATTGTAAAATCCGACACTCATCAGATTTCAACACTTATGAACTTGGCAACTTTGACACAAAGTTGGAAATCCGACCCTCAATCGGAATCCGATACACTTATCGGAATCCGACACTTTCAAAGGAATCCGATACTTTCGGATTTGTTTTACAATTTATACATGAACTCTGGGAAATCCGATACTTATCGGATTTAGAACAACAACTCGGATTTAGAACAACAACTCGGATTTAGACATATGCGGATTCCGACACCCTGAAGTCTTGGAATCCAACACTTTATCGGATTTGGGTAACTAACGGATTCCAACACGCACATGTCTCGGAATCCGATAGATTCATGGCTGGAAATCCGCCAGCTTTATCTTGGATTATATCCAGATTTCGTTCTTGTTCGTTTTGACATTTATACATTCTGAAAACACTCATTTTCATTAGTTTAATTCCAAAAACACATCAAACCCACACAATAACACCAAACAACCAAAATCCACTTACAAAGTAAGCCTTGAATGTTCTAAATGGTGTTTTGCAAAGATTTGAGTATTTAACCATGTTTTAATCATAAAACAGTTTCACATATGTTAAATCTTTACAATAAACATGTGTTTACCTTTGGTAGGATTCAAAAACACCAAATCTTTGGCTTCAAGAAAACCGAGAACAAGAGTAGAGAGAAATCCGAGAGTTTGTGTTTTCTTGCTTTTGATACTACTTTGACTTAGTCAAAGTATATATATATATATATATATATATATATATATATATATATATTCATTCACAATCTAGAGGCACCGCCTCTGGATTTCTTTTAACTCCTTTTTCTTTAACTTAATTATCTAATATATATATATACATATATACACAAAGCACCTTACACATAAAACACATATATATACATTTGGCTCTTCTTATTACAAGTTTATTAACTTAATACACATTTAACAGCTAGGCCCAAATCGAGGATGTTACGAATCTACCCCCTTAAGAAGATTCCGTCCTCGGAATCTACTCAGTGATAAACAGGCGAGGGTATCTTGTCTATAACCCGTCCTCAACTTCCCACGTCATGTTTGGACCTAAACTGTGTTTCCACTTAACAAGAACCAGCTTGATCATCTTCTTTCATAGCTTATTGACCTTCATGTCAAGAATTTCAACAGGTTCTTCTACGAGTAGCTTAGAAGAGTCAAACTTCAGTTCTTGTAACAGAACAATCTGTTCCTCTTCAACTTTGCACTTACGCAAGTAACATACGTTGAAGGTGTCATGGATTCCAGATAGCTCAGGCGGCAGCTTAAAAGTTACCGTCTGATCATTGACTTTGCGCACGATCTTAAATGGGCCTATGAAACATGGACTTAGTTTCCCTTTGCGCCCAAAGCGAATAACGACCTTCCAAGGGGAAACCTTCAAATATATACGATCACCGACATCAAATGTAGCGGAGCGACTCTTAGGATCCGCATACATCTTTTGTCGGTCTCTAGCTGCTTTAAGCTTTTCTAAGGCCACATTCACTTTATCTGAAGTTATCTAAACAATCTCAGGTCTAGCAAACTATTTCTCTCCGGGCTCTAACCAGCAGGTCGGAGTGCGACATCGTCTCCCGTAGAGCATTTCGTACGGTGGCATTCCAATACTGGAATGATACGAATTATTATAGGCAAATTCAATCAATGGGAGATGAGAATCCCATGATCCACCGTATTCAAGTACACACGCTCGAAGCATGTCCTCAAGAGTCTGAATCGTTCTTTCTGATTGGTCATCAGTCTGCGGGTGATAGGCAGTGCTCAAATGTGTTGGAATCTACCCACTGACACACGTAGGCCGACATCACTGCCAATGAAGCACGGGCCTATTGGGTCACACGCCAAGTTTCAATCTCGACAGCCTACTATAAGAGGAAAGAGTCAAAATGGTCAAATTCCAGTTGACCTAGGCTTCACGACCGTGAAGGATGCTCCACGGGTCGTGAAGCAGCTTCTGTCCACGAGTCCTATCGTGGGCTTCATGGTTCATGAAACCCTAGGGCTTCACGACCCTACACGGCCCTTGAAGGAGGTCGTGAAGACACAACCCTCACGATTCTTGCACAGCGCGGCACGGCTCGTGGAGGATTAATGGCCGGTCGTGGCGCATTTATCCTTCACGGCCCGTGAGAGCTCGTGAAGAAGTCGTGAAGGCAGTATTCTAAGTGACACTTGAATTTGGTTGGACCATCTTGTTGGTCCAATGAATGGGTGCCAATTAGCACGACTCTGGACTCTCAGGAACAGATGAAATCTCTTTATAAGGGGCATTGTTTGTTCATTCAACACTCTTGGTCAATTTATGCAAGTATACACTTTGTGAGTTCTTCTAGTGTGAGAGAGAGCAAGAACAAGTGTTCAAGGGCTGTGCACAAGTGGTTCTAGGGCTGTTCCAGAAGAAGATCATCAAGTGTTGGTGCTTCTTTGGTTTGCTAGTACAAAGAGAATGAAGACTTAGCTTGGTGTGGACTTCTTTGGTGCTTGAGGCCATTTGTTTCAGGAGCTCATCCCACACTTCGAAGTTGTTCCAGAAATATCAAAGTCTTCAAGGGTGTGATTTGCTTACCTTCTTCTCTTTGTGTTTGTTTTTGGTTGCATGCATGTTCTTGCAAGTTTTCACCACCATTGGGAAATCATGGGATCATTTTGTGTGTTTTTGTTGCTTCCGTTGCGTGCTTTGATCCCCATGGATTCCCAACAGTGGTATCAGAGCCATACTTGTAAGATGCATGCACCTTTGTGGCTTGAAAATCCATATTTTCGATTTTGGACATTCTGTCCAGAAGGTCTTCACGGGCCGTGGAGCTTGCTTCACGGGCCGTGGAGCTTGCTTCACGGGTCGTGAAGGCCACACGACCAGTCTCGTGAGGTGGTGGTCGTGAAAGGTTTTTAATCTGTTTTACGAGTTGTGGGGCGTATTGCCTTCACGGCCCGTGAGGGCCCGTGAAGAGCAGTAGCTCGTGAAGGCGTCGTGAACATGTTGTTTTTGGCCCTTTTGAAAAAGAAAACTTGATATGGATTTTGGCATATGATTTTGGTGTTTCCAGAATCATTTTAGGCTGTTTAGCCTTGTAGATTAAGCCCCATAATATCCTAATTCTTTTATATGTATGTATTGGGTGGTTTTGGCATAAAATGCACACATGCATACATGTAAATTGTGTATATATGAATATGGATTTCAAAGTGTTTGGAATCCTAATGCATATGTACAAGGTTTATTCTTGTGCCTTTAGTTTTAGAATAAACTTAATTGGGATATTGTTTTGTGCATGGTTTGGAGTGGCACACCATGCTTTGTGGTTGTTTCGTTTTTGTGAGCACCGGTTTGAGCCTAGACCTTTGTGTGGTTGTTTGGTTGCTTTATTTGTTGTTCATTCATTTGGTGGTTTGTACCACATTTGGTTTGTAATAATTTATTTAATCCGGTTTGTAATAATTTATTTATTTATGGCTTGCACACCAAAGTAATTATTATTTGTAATTGTATATTAGCTTAGAATAGATTGTGTGGCTTGCATGCCATTTCTCTTTAAATTATGTATGTAATGAGAAGAGAAGACCGGAGGCACCAACGGGAGTCTTGGGAGACGTCTTGGCTACCTCAAATCCAGAGGCGCGGGATCGAGTGGGAGCACACCACGATGTCTTGGATTGTTTGTCCTTAGTAGACTTAGTTCCTCGGTTGGCTCACCGGGGAACACTTAGGTCAGCTCAAATCGGTTTTGTATGCGAGGTTGTGTAGTTTTATTTATTTGTTTTCTTGCATGGTTGTAGGATCTTTGCATGCTAGAAAATCTTTTGAAAATAATAAAACTATATAGTTTTCCTTAATTGGTTAACAAATCCCGCTCGCTCACATGATTAACAAACGAATATAAAGTGTTTATGTTCAATTGGTGAAAAATGCGTTTTGTCACTTATTTGTTAATCAAAACGAAAAGAGGTTTTTTAACCGGAAAACAAAAGTCCCGTTTTTCTTAAAAACGTAAATCACACGCCATCCAAAAGATGACACCACCCGAATCTAATGAAGCATGTGGCAATTGTCGAGCCTAGCACGAGTTGTTCCATGTGGACTTGTGTGGAAGGTGCGTGTGACGTCTTGAAATCTTTGGTTGTCGAGCTTAGCACGAGCCAATTATTGTCAAGGGCGTCATCGTGTATCTTGTTGGACGTTGCATTTCCAATTTAATACGCCTTGATAATTGTCGTGCCTATACCATGTTATCAAAGCGGCTTATTGAGGAATCGGTGTGGGAAGGGATCAAACATGCCAAACCGGTGCTATGAGTACCGATGGATCCCGCAAGTGCCTAAGAGTTGCAATCACGGATTGCAATTGGTAAAGCATTTACGGGCCTAAATACCTTCACGAAGTGCTCCGCGGTAAACCCGTCATGTAGTGAAGTTATGTTGGGTTCTTAGCCCTTGTTAAATTTTAAGTGCTAAACTATTGGGTAATTATTTAACAAGGATTAAAATATATCGAACTAACCTTTTTGTGTGCTTTGCCTTCTTTTAGATGGCATCTACAAGCAACACCGCGACACACATGTCACTCAGTCCATTTTTGGAGAAAGATAAACTAATAGGCGTAAACTTTATGGATTGACATAGGCAATTGAGAATTGTCTTGCGCCATGAAAGCAAGTTGTACGTCCTAGAGGAACCTCTTCCTAAGGCTCCTGCTACCACCGCTACGCGGGCCATTAAGAATGCTTATGAGAAGTGCCTTAAAGACACCAATGAGGTGACTTGTCTCATGTTGAGGACCATGAGTTCCGAGTTGCAAAGGCAATTCGAGGACGTTGGTGCGTTTGACATGATCTCGCAGCTAAAGGAAATGTTCTAGCAGCAAGCGAGGCAAGAACTCTACGAGTGTGTCAAGGCCTTTATAGGGTGCCGGATGCAGGAGGGCGGGAACGTGAGCTCCCACGTGCTTCGTATGAAGCAATACGTGGACCAGCTCGAGAGGTTGGGCTTTCCAATGGGGAAAGATTTCACTACGGATATTATCCTCCAATCTTTGCCTCAAGCATATTGTCCGTTCATTGTGAAGTACCATATGCATAACATGGACAAGTCCTTGATGGAGTTGCACGGCATGTTGAAGACCGCCGAGTCTAACATGGCCAAGGCAAAGCCATCGACCTCCGCACCCGTCCTAGCCATCCATGAGGTTGGTGCTAAGAGGAAGCGGCCCGCTTCATGCTCCAAAGGCAAGGGAAAGGGGAAGGCAAAGGTGGCAACACCCAAGCCCAAACCACTCCCGGTGCCGGAGCCGAAAGGGAAGGAACCCGCTTCTATAGCCCCCTCACCGGAAGAGGCCACCTGCGTCTTCTGCGGGGAGAAGGGACGCTACCGGCATAGTTGCTCCAAGTACACGGAGGAGCTCAAAAGGCTTCGCGCCAAGGGACAAGACGCCTCCGGTATGTATATGATTGAACTCCATAACATTTCTACTTCTAACGCTTGGGTCTTGGACACCGGGTGCGGTACTCACATAGTTAATAATGTTCAGGTACTAAGAAGAAGTTGGGTCTTGGTTGATGGGGAGCTGGATCTCATCATGGGAAACAAGGCGGTTGTCCCGGTTAAGAAGATAGCGAGCGTGGACCTCGCCTTTCCATCCGGCTTATTTATTACTTTATTAAATGTATCTTATTCGCCCTGTGTGGCAAGAAACATTTTATCATTTTATGCACTAGTTGACGATGTATTTAATTTTAATTTCTCTAATGGAATTATTTCATGCTTTAAGAATGATTTATTTTATTTTAAAGCATATCCATGTCGTGGCATATATGAGACAAGTGTATGCTTGCAAAGTAATAGATCAATCATGAATGTTGGTTCTAAATCCAAATGTGATTTGGATATGTTATCTTTATGGCATGGTCGTTTGGGCCACATAAACAAGAAACGCATCGCCAAGCTCCAAGCGGATGGGATCTTGGAATCATTTGACCATGGGTCGGATGATGTATATGAATCTTGCTTATTGGGCAAAATGACCAAAGCACCCTTCACCGGCGTTTGTGAGAGGGGCAAAGACTTGTTGGATATCGTTCACACGGATGTGTGTGGTCCGTTCAAGCATGTCACTAGGGATAACTCAAGGTACTTCGTAACCTTTACCGATGACTTTAGTAGGTATGGGTATGTCTACTTGGTGAGACAAAAGTCGGAAACCTTTGAGGTTTTCAAGACTTTCAAGAATGAAGTTGATAATCAATTGGGTAAACGAATTAAGATGCTCAGATCGGATCGTGGTGGTGAGTATCTAAGCTCGAAATTCCGAGACTATCTAAAAGATTGTGGAATTGTTTCGCAATTGACACCTCCTAGGACACCACAATTAAATGGTGTCGCCGAGAGGAGGAACCGGACATTGTTGGATATGGTTTTGTGTATGATGAGTCGTACGGATGTACCCATTAGCTTTTGGGGCTATGCATTGGAAACGGCCGTTAGAATCCTTAACCTCGTACCAACTAAGAAGGTCAAGAAGACACCTTTTGAGATGTGGCATGGAAAGGTTCCATCGCTTTCATATCTAAAGGTTTGGGGTTGTCCTGCCTACGTGAGATGTGAGGTGGGGGACAAATTAGAACCCCGAGCCGAGAGGTGTTTGTTCATTGGATATCCTGCCAGGTCTATGGGATATTTGTTTTACAAACCGTCCGAGAACAAGGTATTTGTTTCTTGGAGGGCCGTCTTCCTTGAAAGGGAGATGCTATCCAAAGACGCTAGTGGGAGAAAGGTGGATCTTGAAGAGATTCAAGAACCTTCCAATGACCAACCTGAAGTTGGCGCTAGTTCACAAGATGATTCTCAGCACGGTGCTGCTGGAGAACCTGACACAGGTCCTTTACCTCTTAGGAGATCCAGTAGGAGTCGCAACGAGCCAGAGAGATATGGGTTTCTCATGTCTGAGGGTTGCGACCTAGTGGTGGATCATGATGAACCATCATCTTATCGGAACGCCGTGGTGGGCCTTGAGTCCGCTAGGTGGAAAGAGGCTATGGAGTCCGAGATGCAATCTATGTTGGATAACCAAGTCTGGGATTTGGTAGATCTGGTACCCGGGTGTAGACCCGTAGGGTAAAAGTGGGTCTTTAAGAAAAAGACCAGCATAGATGGAAAGGTAGACACCTTCAAAGCCCGACTGGTAGCTAAGGGTTTCAAGCAAACTCATTGTGTAGACTATGATGAAACCTTTTCCCCGGTGGCTATGTTGAAGTCTATCCGGATACTCATGGCAATTGCCGCATTTCATGATTTTGAGATCTGGCAAATGGATGTAAAAACCTCGTTCCTTAATGGGACACTAAGCGAGGAGGTCTATATGACCCAACCCGAGGGTTTTGTACATGCCAAGCATCCGGATAAAGTCTGCAAGCTTAAGAATTCCATTTATGGACTGAAGCAAGCATCGCGCAGCTGGAACATGTGCTTTGATGAGAAAGTCAAAGAGTTTGGCTTTTCGAAAAGCAAGGATGAGCCATGCGTATACGTCGGGGCTAGTGGGAGCATAGTTGTGTTCCTAGTCTTGTATGTCGATGACATACTACTCATTGGGAACGATGTCCCGACCCTTCAAGGTGTAAAAACTTGGTTAGGGAATTGTTTTTCAATGAAGGATCTAGGAGATGCAACTTATATTCTTAGGATCAAAATCTATAGAGATAGATCCAAGAGGCTTATTGGGCTTAGCCAAAGTACATATGTTGACAAAGTCCTAAAGCGTTTTAGCATGGAAGACTCCAAGAAGGGGTTCATTCCAATGTCACATGGTTTGGTATTGAGTAAGACTCAATCCCCTAGTTCCCCAAAGGAACGGGAAGTAATGAAGCGAGTGCCATATGCTTCGGCTGTGGGCTCGATCATGTACGCCATGCTATGTACGAGGCCTGATGTATCGTGTGCCTTGAGCATGACGAGTAGATATCAAGCCAACCCTAGCGAAGCTCATTGGACGGCGGTGAAGAGCATTCTCAAGTATCTTCGGAGGACTAAGGAGATGTTCTTGGTGTACGGAGGTGAGGAAGAGCTTAGAGTAAAGGGTTACTGGCTGCTTTAAGCTTAGGATCCGCATACATCTTCTGTCGGTCTCTGGCTTTAAGCTTTTCTAAAGCCACATTCACTTTATCTGAAGTTATCTGGACAATCTCAGGTCTAGCAAACTATTTCTCTCCGGGCACCAACCAGCAGGTCGGACTACGACATCGTATCCCGTAGAGCATTTTGTACGGTGGCTTTCCAATACTGGAATGATACGAATTATTATAGGCAAATTCAATCAATGGGAGATGAGAATCCCATGATCCACCGTATTCAAGTACACACGCTCGAAGCATGTCTTTAAGAATCTGAATCGTTCTTTCTGATTGGCCATCAGTCTGCGGGAGATAGGCAATGCTCAAATGTGTTGGAATATGCCCACTGACACAAGTAGGCCGGCATGACTGCCAATGAAGCGCGGGCCTATTGGGTCACACGCCAAGTTTGAATCTTGACAGCCTACTATAAGAGGAAAGAGTCAAAATGGTCAAATTCCAGTTGACCTAGGCTTCACGACCGTGAAGGATGCTCTACGGGTCGTGAAGCATCTTGTGTCCTCGGTCCTATCGTGGGCCGCATGGTTCGTGAAACCCTAGGGCTTCACGACCCTACACGGCCCGTGAAGGAGGTTGTGAAGACACAACCCTCACGATTCTTGCACAGCGCGGCACGGCTCGTGGAGGATTAATGGCCGGTCGTGGCGCATATATCCTTCACGGCCCGTGAGAGCCCGTGAAGAAGTCGTGAAGGCAGTATTCTAAGTGACACTTGAATTTGGTTGGACCATCTTGTTGGTCCAATGAATGGGTGCCAATTAGCACGACTCTGGACTCTAAGGAACAGATGAAATCTCTTTATAAGGGGCATTGTTTGTTCATTCAACACTCTTGGTCAATTTGTGCAAGTATACACTTTGTGAGTTCTTCTAGTGTGAGAGAGAGCAAGAACAAGTGTTCAAGGGCTGTGCACAAGTGGTTCTAGGGCTGTTCCAGAAGAAGATCATCAAGTGTTGGTGCTTCTTTGGTTTGCTAGTACAAAAAGACTGAAAACTTAGCTTGGTGTGGACTTCTTTGGTGCTTGAGGCCATTTGTTTCAAGAGGTCATCCCACACTTCGAAATTGTTCCAGAAATACAAAGTCTTCAAGGGTATGGTTTGCTTACCTTCTTCTCTTTGTGTTTGTTTTTGGTTGCATGCATGTTCTTGCAAGTTTTCACCACCATTGGGAAATCATGGGATCATTTTGTGTGTTTTTGTTGCTTTCGTTGCGTGCTTTGATCCCCATGGATTCACAACAAAATGCACACGAGTGCCTAACTCACGTTGCAAACTTTGCCAGAAGTTAGATACAAATCTGGAGTCACGATCAGACACAATAGAACAAGGAAGACCGTGACGTCATACTATCTCATCGATATAAAGCTGTGCCAGACGAGTCATCGAAGCCGACTCGTTGGTTGCCATGAAATGAGCACTTTTAGTTAGTCGGTCAACAATGACGCATATCGTATCATGCCCTTTGAAAGTCTTTGGTAGCTTTGTCACGAAATCCATCGTGATGTGATCCCATTTCCATTCCGGAATGTCAAGCAGTTGCAAATTCCCATAAGGCCTTTGATGCTCTGTCTTGACTTGGGCACATATCTGACATTTCTCCACGAATGAAGCAATGTCTTTCTTCAGAGTGGGCCACCAATACAACCTTTTCAGGTCATAGTACGTTTTGGTGATACCTAGATAGATAGATAACTTAGACTTGTGAGCTTCTTGCATGATCATCTCACGATTACCTCCAAGAAGAGGCACCCAAATCCTGGATTGAAAAGTCTTCAATCCATGATTATCTTCACCCAGCTAGTCTTTTAACTTTTTCA
This sequence comes from Dittrichia graveolens, assembly GCA_038502395.1. NCBI lineage: Eukaryota > Viridiplantae > Streptophyta > Magnoliopsida > Asterales > Asteraceae > Dittrichia > Dittrichia graveolens. The sequence goes on along the minus strand of JARJIL010000002.1, from coordinate 38,953,827 downwards.
TCGTTTCATCTTTCAGATTGTGTTCTTGCAAAGCTAACTGCTAGGCGTCTTTTAACTTTGCAATCAAATCTGATACAACAGTAAGCTTCATGAACTTTGCCTTTACCGCTGGCCCCTTACGGCTCAAAGCATCCGCTACAATGTTAGCTTTACCCGGATGGTAACGAATTTCACAGTCGTAGTCTTTTATTAACTCTAACCAACGGCGTTGCCGCATGTTGAGTTCTTTCTGTGTAAAGACATACTGCAAGCTTTTGTGATCCGTGCATATCACACACTTAGTGCCATAAAGGTAGTGCCTCCACAATTTCAGTGCGAAGACAACAGCAGGTAGTTCGAGATCGTGAGTTGGTAGTTCCTTTCGTGAGATTTCAGTTGCCGAGAGGCATAAGCGATTACTCTATCTCTTTGCATAAGAACACAACCCAACCCCGCATATGAGGCATCACAATAAACTACAAAGTCCTCCGAACCCTCCGGTAAGGCAAGAATCGGAGCTTCGCATAATAATCGCTTTAAGGTCTGGAACGCTTCTTCTTGAGCTTACGACAAGATAAACACAACATCTTTACGGGTCAGCTTGGTCAACGGACCCGCAAGTTTAGAGAAGTTGCGAATAAATCGCCGATATTAGCCGGCCAAGACAAGGAAACTCTTTATTTCAGAGGGAGTTCGAGGAACCTCCCAATTCATCACTGCTTCCACCTTAGCCGGATGTACTTTAATGCCTTCTTGACAGATAACATGGCCAAGGAAATGAACTTCCCTAAGCCAGAATTCACACTTAGAAAACTTGGCGTACAACTGTTCTCGTTTAAGAGTTTCGAGAACCTGACGAAGATGAAGCTCGTGATCAGCCTCAGTCTTCGAGTAAACAAGAATGTCGTCAATAAAAACAATTACGGATTTATCAAGAAAGGGACGACAGGCGCGATTCATCAAATCCATAAATATGGCAGTAGCATTGGTTAAACCGAATGGCATAACCAAGAATTCATAATGACCGTAACGAGTCCGAAAAGCCGTCTTCGGAATGTCTTCTTCGTGGACTCGTACTTGATGATACCCCAAACGGAGATCAATCTTCGATAAATACATAGCTCCCTGCAACTGATCAAAGAGATCGTCGATCCGTGGAAGAGGATACTTATTCTTTAAAGTTCTCTTGTTCAATTCCCTGTAATCAATACACATCCTCATGGTCCCATCTTTCTTTTTGACAAATAAGACAGGACCTCCCTAAGTTGAGGAACTAGGACGAATGAAACCCTTTTCAAGTAACTCCTGGATTTGCGTCATCATCTCGCAGATTTTAGAAGGAGCGAGACGGTATGGAGATCTAGCTACAGGTGTAGCTCCAAGAATCAATTCAATCTTATATTCGACATCTCTTACCGGAGGTAAACCCGGTAATTCATCAGGAAAGACCTCAGGGAATTTAGAAACTACCCTGATATCTCGAACTGGTTAGTTTTCCATCGTAGCATAAATAACATATGCCACGAAGGAATCACAACTTTTGGCAACAGACTTCTGAGCTTTAATGACTGAGATAACAAGAATATCAGAATCCCGTCGTTCTCCATGAGCAACTGCATAAGATCCATCAGCAAGAGGGATCTTAATCATCTTCTTGGAACAGAAAATCTCAGCATCACGCTTGCTAAGCCAATCCATTCCAATCACGACATTGAAGCCCGTAATAGGCATAACAAAGAATGAAATAGGGATACTACTCCCATCAATAGGGACTTTCTCGGTAACCGAGACTACTTTGCCGTCTGTAACTTCTACATTAAGAGGCTCGTCTAAAAGCACGACAGGTAACTAGAGTCTTTTACGGCAAGCAACATATACGAAAGAATATGTTAGTCCTGAATCAAATAGTACACTGGCAGGAAAGTAATTGATAAGAAATGTACCAGTGACGACGTCACCTGTAGCCTTTGCCTCCTCTGCAGTCATTTGAAATGCCCGCCCTTTGGCACGCGGGGCATTATCTTTCTTCTGCCCTCCAGAAGACCCAGCTGCTCCAGAGCTTTGTTGGTCAGGGCACTCAACCATTTTGTGACCGGGTTTGCGACACCGGTACCAAACATCTTCCTTGTATCAGCATTCAGTCACCGAATGCCCTCTTTGCCCACACCTGCCGCACCTCCTTGTTGCTGCTGAGCATTCTTTGAAATGATAGGTACGGCATGAAGAACACCAAGGGTCGTTAGGTCTTTGTTTCTTAGGAGATTCAGTTTTCCCACCTCCTGAGGATTGCCCTTTTGTAGAGCCCGATTGGAGAGATGGTTGAAAATTCACCTTTTACTGCTACCTCCAGTTCGAGAGGTATAGTTCAAGATAGATTTAATTCCGGGTTCCCGACCAGTGGCTAAAGCACCGTACAGACCGGCACCTTCAGAAATCCGAGAAATGATGACACAGATTCAAGACTTGTTAGATAAAGGGTTTATCCGTCTAAGTTCATCACCGTGGGGTGCGCCAGTGTTATTTGTAAAGAAGAAAGATGGTACCTTCCGTATGTGCATTGATTATCGGGAATTGAACAAGAGGACGATAAAGAATAAATACCCGTTACCCAGAATTGATGATTTGTTCGATCAACTACAGGGAGCTTCTTTCTTCTCGAAGATTAATTTAAGATCGGGTTACCATCAAGTACGGGTGTCAAAGGAGGATATGTCAAAGACAGCTTTCCGTACGCGATATGGTCACTACGAGTTCCTGGTTATGCCATTCGGTCTAACCAATGCACCAGCAATATTTATGGATCTCATGAACAGAGTCTTTCGACAATTTCTTGATAAGTTTGTGATTGTCTTCATTGATGACATTTTGATTTACTTGAAGACTGAAATAGAACATGAGCAGCATTTGAGACAGTTCTTGGAAATTCTGAAGAAAGAACAGTTGAATGCAAAGTTCTCGAAATGTGAGTTCCGGTTAAGAGAAGTTCAGTTTTTGGGGCATATAATTTGTAAGGAAGGGGTAAAGGTGGATCCTTCGAAGGTAGAGGCAGTGATGAATTGGAATGCTCCAAGAACACCGTCAAAGATAAAGAGTTTTCTAGGATTGGCTGGATACTACCGCAGATTTATCAAGGATTTTTCTAAGATTGCGGGTCCGTTAACCAAGTTAACTCGGAAGGATGTAAAGTTTATGTGGGGTAACAAACAAGATAAAGCCTTCCAGATATTAAAAGAACTGTTGTGTCAAGCTCCAATCCTTGCTTTGCCAAATGGATCTAAAGATTTTTACAGTATTTTGTGACGCATCATTGGCTGGTTTAGGGTGTGTATTAATGCAGAGAGATCGGGTGATTGCTTATGCTTCCAGACAGTTGAAACCACATGAAAAGAACTACCCGACTCATGACTTGGAGTTAGCAGCAGTATTATTTGCGCTCAAATTGTGGAGACATTACTTGTACGGTACCAAATGCGTAATTTGTACAGATCATAAGAGCCTGCAATATTTGTTCACTCAGAAAGAATTAAATATGAGACAGAGACGCTGGGTAGAATTGATAAAAGATTATGACTGCGAGATCAGATATCACCCGGGAAAGGCAAATGTTGTGGCAGATGCCCTGAGTTGAAAAGGGAATGGAATCTCTATTCAGTTTATGCGAACTGAGATAGTATCTGATCTGATAGATAGACTAAAGTTTGCTCAGATAGAAGCCCTTAAAGAAGAAAATTTAAAGACTGAGTTAATGAAAAAGAGAAAAGATGAATTGAATGACGATTCTCGTGGATTAAAAATATTCAAAGCTCGTGTGTGGGTGCCTAAGCTTGGAGAATTGAGACAATTAATTTTGACAGAAGCACACAAGTCGAGATTGTCAGTACACCCAGGAAGCACTAAAATGTATAACGATCTAAAAGTGCTTTACTGGTGGCCTATGATGAAAGCAGATGTGGCGCATTTTGTGGAATCGTGCCATATTTGTGCGCAAGTGAAAGCAGAACATCAGAGACCTTATGGGTCTTAGAAGTAGTTAGAGATTCCTGAATGGAAATGGGAGCACATCACCATGGATTTTGTAACAAAACTACCACGAACTTAGAGGAATCATGATATGATATGGGTGATAGTGGATCGTTTGACAAAGAGTGCTCATTTTCTAGCTACTTGTGAGACAACTTCGTTGGGTAAACTGGCACATCTATACATATACGAGATCGTTGCGAGGCATGGTATACCGTTGTCAATTGTGTCTGATAGAGATTCAAGGTTTGTATCCAATTTCTGGAGGAGTTTGCAAAGAGAATTGGGAACCAGAGTTAATTTGAGTACAACCTACCATCCTCAGATAGACGGTCAGACTGAACGAACCATACAGACACTCGAGGATATGTTGTGAGCTTGTGTACTAGAGTATGGTGGATCTTTGGATTCACACCTGCCATTAGTAGAATTTGCGTATAATAACTCTCATCACTCCAGTATTGGAATGCCTCCGTATGAAATGTTGTATGGTCGTCGCTGTCGTACTCCGACTTGTTGGTTAGAGGCAGGTGAGAAACAGTTTGCAGGTCCCGAGATAGTACAGTTGACTACGGATAAGGTTGCTATAGCCAGAGATAAATTGAAACCAGCCAAAGATAGACAAAGAATGTATGCTGATCCGAAACAACGTCCGGTAAAGTTTGAGGTGGGGGAGTTGGTATACTTAAAAGTTTCTCCATGGAAAGAGTAGAGAGAAAACCGAGAACAAGAGTAGAGAGAAACCCGAGAGTTTGTGTTTTCTTGCTTTAGTCAAAGTAACTTTCATATATATATATATATATTCATTCACAATCCAGAGGCACCGCCTCTGGATTTCTTTTAACTCCTTTTTCTTTAACTTAATTCTCTAATATATATATATATATATATACATATATTCACAAAGCACCTTACACATAAAACACATATATATACATTTGGATCTTCTTATTACAAGTTTATTAACTTAATACACGTTTAACAGCTAGGCCCAAATCGAGGATGTTACAGCCAACGTCAATCCAGCTGTGGAAGTGGGTGGTCCTTTCTCTACAGAATTTGTTTCTAGAGGTGCTGGAACCTCAACGGGTAATCTAAGTGATCCCGGTGTTACACCATCTGAATATAATACGGCTAAGGAATTCTTTTTCCAAGGCTGATTTTGATGCTACTCTTGAGCATTTACATGTGTGTATCGATGATATCCAAAGATTACAACTTGACAGACTGACCAGAATTGAAAAGAAATTGGATGATTTAGTAGAAAAGAAAGAAATGGAAGTGAAGGATAAGGTTACAGATGCTTTGTCGGTGGATGAGTTAAAGAGTTTATTGATGGTTAAATTGATTGGCAAGGGTGATAGCAGTTCAGAGGATTTAGATATCTTATCATTATTGAGAATTGAAGTGGAGTCTACTTGTAAAGCTGCTGTCGGGTCATCAAAACGACCTAGGCATGACGATGATGACTAAGACATCGATCGTCCCGAGGGGGAGAAACGTTTTAAAACTTATTTTGATACCCCGGCTGCTCAGTGAATTGGTGCAGTTGCTGCCAGATTGGAGGAAACTTCATTCAAACAAAAATATAAGGGCAAGCATACTGAAATGGTTGAGTTTGAGGAGTCAAATGTGCCCGAGGTTGAGGCAGAAGATGAGGATTTGACGCTAGCCTTGTGGCTGAGCAAACAAGAGGTTGAAAAGCCTTCTTCTGAGATTGTTGATGAATCAGGGCTTGAAAGATATAATTTAGAAAGTGTGATGCAAGTGCATAAAGAAGTGACAGAACAGTTTCCGCCATCTCCTAAGAAATTCAGAATCACTGCTTCAAACATCAGAAAACAACATGAAAAAGAAAGTCAAATCGGTGAACTATCAAAACAGTCAGAATGGAATATCCCTAAAACTGCTCAAATAGATTCGGTTCACACTAGGTCTTTACCGAATGTAAAGAAAAGCTATGTGCTGACTAGGGAGGCCCTGAAGAAGACTGTCTGAAACTGGAGGTACCAAGATATTCCAATGGCCTTTCTAGAAGAAAAATTTGTCGACATCTACACAGATGAAATCGAAGAGATGTTGGATGTAAATATGATGGGTGCAAAAAGTGTAGAGGATGCTAAAGCAAAGATGATTCTCAATATGCACACTGCAAAGAAAGAGGAAATCATATCAAAACACCATATCATAAAACTCAATTTTGTTGGAGTTCAGAGAGTTGTATACAAAGAAATGATCAGCTATCTCGTCACAAGGTCGGATATGAAGAGTTATACGATAGGGCATCTGGACCTAAAATTCTTAAACCTTAGTGACGTCAATTTTCTGCTAGAGGAGCTCGAAGTGAAAATAGAAAAGAATGCTGAGGATTCAGCTGGTTATAAGAAGCTCAGGGAGTTCATCAGGCACCGATGTCAAATAGCAGAATACACTGATCTTCAGTTGGGAGCTGAATCTGATAAAGCCAAAATAAATTTGCTAAAGCCAAACACGAAGCATTCAAAAATTGACCAACTGAAGATGTTTCAAGTTGTCTGGAGTGATGATGAAGAGTTTGAGGGAGATGAAGGGATTGTTCTGTTCAACAGTAAAATAGAAAAGTTCTTTCTAAGGTTCAAAGAAGTTGATGCCTATTCAGATGGATCTTTAAAGATTTGGATCTTAAAAATTTTGGAATATAGTATAAGCTTAAAGGATGAAGTAGACCAAGTGCCCAGAGTCAGACTAACTAAAGTTATAAAACTATTTGATGCCAAACACGATGAAAGAAAAATGATCAGACATTGGCAGAGAAAGATGGGTCAAAGAAATACAAGCTAGACATAAACAAGGGGGAGAATGTTAGAACTGCATTTGTGTTTAATGTCTAGTTACAATTTAGTGTTTTTATGGTCTACATTACACTTAGTATAAATAGTATTGTAGCCTACTTTCCATGTAACCTTTGACATATTATTGAATAGAAAACACACACTTCAAGGTGTTTCCATACATTCTCTCTACTTGATTCTATTGTGTATTCATTTGATTGCTCTACACTTTCGTAACCAACAATACAACAACTTAATAGACATTAAACCCATTAAACAGAATGTTTAAATCTGTTAATTCTGCTGTTACAATGTACGTACTCGGCCCATGTTCATCGGCACGTCCGTGTCGGCCCAAATACCACGGCCTCAAATGGGCCAAGACGCCCCGTGTCCAATAGGCTAGACACGCTCCGTGTCCAATAGGCTAGACACGCCCCGTGTTGAATCACACGGCCGTGTCGGCCCCAAAGTACACGGCCCCGATTTGGGCCAAAATGCCCCGTGCCTGTTGCGTTAGACACGGCACGTGTCTTGTCCTGCCAAAACCCGTTTTGGCCTTTTTCTCTCTTTTGCCTGATCGTGTTGCCGGAATCAATACTTGGTGTGTGACCCAATAGGCCTATACCTCATCAGTAGTGTTATTAATGTTGGAATATGCCCGCTGACACGAACGAGTTAATAGCACTGCTGATGAAGTATAGGCCTATTGGGTCACACACCAAGTATTGATTCCGACAACACGATCAAGCAAAAGAGAGAGAAAAGGCCAAAATGGGTTTTGGCAGCATTGTACACGGGCCGTGCCCAGCCGAACTAGCACGGGGCGTTTTGACCCAAGTAGAAGTCGTGTGCTTTGGGCCTACACGGCCGTGTTGGGCCTATTAGACACGGGCCATATTGGCCCAATTGGGGCCGTGGACCTTGGGCCTACACGGCCGTGTTGATGAACACGGGCCGTGTATGTGCTCTATAACAACAGAATTGATTTGCTTTAATACTCATTTTAATGGGGTTAAATGGTATTCAATTTGGACTGCTCAAGAGCCACGAAAATGTAGAGAGTTTGGTGTGAAGAACATGAGTTAGAACATATGAACTCTTGATATTATTCTCTCTAATGATTATCACTTTGTGATCAAGTTTTGATGCACAAAAGTGTTATTTATTCTTGTATTGTGTTGTTTTGGTGGCAACATCAACCTACTAGCATTTGGGAATCAAGTGTGCTTGGGGTGAACTACTCTAGAGGAATTCTTCCTTGAATTCTACACACTTTGACAAAGAAGAAAGCTTTTGGTGACCTTGTATTATGGTATAATCTTTCTTCTATCTTTTTTATTATATTCTAGTTGCAAATTCATGTTTAGATTTTGGTCCATGGCATGTGTGTTTGTTTGGCTAGCTTAGAGTTTTGTATTGTATCTTGTTTCTGTTGCTACTCGTTTATGCCAAACAAATACCTTCAGTGGTATCAGAGCCGTATCTAACATGGCTTTGCACTAACGAGTCTAGAAAAACCATATAAATGTTTTATACAAGAAAATTGTTTTCTTGAAATGTTTTTGTGTAGATGGTTGCTATGCTAAAATTGATATGTTTGTAGCCTACATAATATTCATATAATATTTTGATATTAGAAAGTTGTTATCTAGAAATGGTTTTTCATGTAGATTCTTGTTAGGCTAAAATTGGTATATTTGTAGCCTACCTAATATTTTAGTTTTACATCGAGTCGAGAAAAACCATATAAGTACTCTTGTTGTTCTAGAATTGTTATATTTGTAGCCTTGTTAATATTTTAGTTTTTATATTTATATATTTGTTGTAACTTGGCATGACGTGTACACAAATATATACTTATAAATGTATATATGAATATGTGTCTCAAAAATGGTTTGGTACACTAATGCATATGTACAAGGATTGTCATTTTGTTGCCTTTGATATTGTTGACAATCTTAACTAAAATATAGAGAGATATTCGGATCATGGTTTTGTGTGGCACACAATGTTTCATTTATGTTGCGTTTGGTTAATTTGGTAACACGATATGCCCTTAGACCTATGTGTTGTGGTGATTGATTGATTTGGTTTTTGGTGGCCTGCGTGCCGTATTGTTGTAAATATTTATTTATTTATTTGTTGGCGCGGCTTGCACGCCGTTTCTTTTATTCCGTGTATTTGTATAAATAGTGTAGGAATGCAACCTGCGTGTCGTTTATTTATTTATATATATATATATATCTATATATTCTATATATTTGTAAATACTATAGAATTAGAACCGGAGAAGTCAACGGGAGTCATGGTGATGAAGTCTTGGCGAGAAGGAATCAACACGCTATTGGAGGTGTTGGATTCGGTGGGAGTTCACCCAACGAGACTCTACCTTGTCCTTAGGTTTTGGCCTCGTTTTCCCCGTTGTGGCTCACGGGGAAAACATATAGGTTTTTTGGGCATGTTACCGAATTCTATATATTTATTTGCGTGGTTGTGTTTTATTTTTCTATGCATGGATTAGGATTCGCATTCTAGACAATTTTTCTATAAAATTAAATAAAATACAATGTTTGTTAAAATGGTTAACAATCTCGCGCGAATAGAATTGACAAATATAAACTTGGTATTATATTTAAAAGTGCTTAAAATTGTTTTGACACTTACTTTGTTAATTCACAAAAGTTTTTTTATAAACCGGAACAAAATTCCGTTTTTAAAATGTAAATCACGCACCATCCGTAAGACGACACCACCCGAATCTAACGAAACAAGGATGATTATCGAGCTAAGCACGAGTCATTCCTTGTGTAGTTGTGTGGAAGGTGAGTGGGTAACTCGCATGGTTGGTTGTCGAGCTAAGCACAAGCCAATTGATGGTCGAGAGTACCACCCGTGTGTCTTTTCGGACGGTTTACGATTTTAGTATATAATTCTTGATTAGTTGTCGTGCTAAGCACGAGCTAAACAAAAAATTATATATTGAGATTGGTGTAAGGAAGGGATTAAACATGCCAACCGACATAATGGATGTCAACGGGTCCCGCAAGTGTCTAAGAGTTGTAATAGAGATTACAATTGGTAAAATGGTTGCCGGCCTAAATAGCTTCGCCACGTGATCCGCGGTAAACCCGTCACGTTGCGAGGTGAAATAAGGTTCTTAGCCCTTGTTACAAATAATTGTTTTTATCTAAAACTATGGGGTAATTATTTTTAACAAGGTTTATCTAAACTAACCAATACTTGTATTATTGTTATTTATAGATGTCAAACCATAACAACACCACGTCAAACATCTCACTTCGTGTGTTTCTAGAAAGGGAGAAACTCACGGGGGTGAACTTTATTGCATGGCTTAGGCAATTGAGGATTGTCCTACGCCATGAATCAAAGTTGCACATCCTAGAGGAACCCCTTCCGGAGCCACTTGCTACCAACGGGACTTGGGCCGTCTGATACGGGTATGAAAAACGTGTTGAGGACACACACGATGTTGCCTGCCTTATGTTGTCAACTATGAGCTCGGAGTTGCGAAAGCAGCTCGAGCACATGAGTGTGTACAATATGTTGAACAAGCTCAAGGACATGTTCCAACAGCAAGTTAGGCAGGAACACTATGAGTGTGTTAAAAGCCTAGTCAGTTGTAGGCTGCAGGAAGGCGGGAATGTTGGTCTTCACGTCCTTAAGATGAAGGCGAACGTGGACCAAATGGAGAGGTTAGGATTTCCTATTGGGAGAGAGCTCGCTGTGGATATTGTACTCCAGTCTCTGCCCGCATCATATGATCAGTTTGTCACAAACTATCAAATACAAGGAATGGAGAAATCCTTAAGCGAATTGCATGGCATGTTGAAGTCTGCGGAGTCTGACATGGCCAAGCATAATTCCACCTCAACCATTCCCATCTTGGGTCTAAAGAAACAACAGAAAAGGAAGAAGAAACCGACCCTAAAAGGAAAGGTTGGAGTTTCCAAGCCTATCCTTGATATTGACTCGAAGGACGTAGAGGATGTGCCTCAAGAAGAGACTCAAGAAAAGGTGGTTTGCTACTTCTGTGGAAGATTTGGAAATTGGGGCCGTCACGCCTGCCCTACGTGCCGAGAGGATATAAAACTTCTCAAAAAAGAGAGACTTAACTTTCCATCTTCAGGTACGTTCATTGCTATTCTTGTATAAGCTGGGTAGTTGAGCCAAGTTGATAGACTCACGTTTGTCACAAATTTATTTTGTTACAAAGTGTATGTCCTTTGGTGAGAGAAAAGAATGATGAACCGGATCTCGAACGAGGAAACCATGGTGATTGTCCTCCAAGAGAAGATAAGGAGACTTGATCTCGCTTTTGTCGCCGGTTTATTTATTACTTTGTTTTATTGCCCTGCGTGGCAAGTAACATCTCTTAGTATGCTTTCTTTAATTACGATGAACAAAATTTTGAAGTTTTTTAAGAATTGATGTTAAACCTTTTAAACATTGTTTATTCAAGGTTTATTGATGTCATAACTCATGTATTGTTTTGCCCTGCGTGGCACACAACTTAACATGTGGTGACAATGAGTTTATTCATAAACTATGAAATTTATTGTGAAATATTCTGTTCAAAATTTTCCATGTCATGGCATACACAAGGTTTTGTTACAAGTAATAGAATATTCATGAATAATTGATTCAGAATCCAAAATAGTTTGGATAAACTATCTTTGTGTGATAATCAACTTAACCACATAAACAAGAGATATATCACCTAGATCCGTGTGGTTAGGATCTCGGAATAGTTTAGCCTCGGGCTAAACGTTTTGATGTTGATCTTGTTTATTAGGCTAAGGGGATTATGTGATCCTTCACCGGAGTTTGTGAGAGGATTGAAAGCTTGTTGGATATTGATCACATTTTGTGGATAATCCGTTAAAGCACACCACAAAGAATAACGAAAAAGGAACTTCTTCGTCACTACCTTGACGGTAGTAGTCACGAGACGTTTATTAGTTTGGATATATGTCTGAAACCTTGTTGGTGTTCAGAATTAACCAAGACAAATTTCAGAATCAATAGGGCATATAGATTAGGGTACTTAGATCTAGTGAAGATGCTAAGATACTTACTATATATATTGGATGACCATATTGTGAATTGTGGAATTGTTTCACAATTCTTATCCTACTAAGACACATTGGTACATGGTGTCATGGAGTAGGGAACCGGGTGTTATTGATCCGGTTTATAACGGGTCAAGAATGTGTGTCCGATTTGTTGGGATATTCATTTGCCATTGTGACTAAGTCCTCAAATCCAAATTCAATTGATAGTCTATTTAGAATTTATTAAGGTACGACTAGAAAGGTTCTTTGCTTGTCTATCTTATAGTACAAAGTTATCCATTCTACATTCAGTGGGAGATGGATAAACTTGAAATCAAGAAGTGCATTAACATTTGAGGAGTTCTTCTAAGTTTTAGCTATTTAACCTTTTGAGAACAATGTTTGTTGCTTAAAAGGGGAAGAAGAGATACACTAAAACTAAGGCATTCCAGTAGAAGAACGTGGAACTTAAATGAAGAATTGATGATGATACTAGCATATAATCTGATGTCTTTGATAGATGATCAGCGTGGTTATGCTGGTATGCCTGACTAAGAGTCATTACTTCTTTGAATTCTGAAAAGAGTCATATAGAGCCAAAGAGATATGGATTTCTCATATCTAAGTGGCAATGACTTGATGGTGAATCATGTTGAGTTCACCACCTATCGGAAGATGTAGTGGATCCAGAATTCACTAGGAAAAAAAGAAGTAAATGATAAAGAGATGCAATTCATTTGAAATGTCCAAGTTCTTGACTTGACTTGATCCCATACCTAGGTGTATACCAAGGTGGTAGTGATGGGATTAACATGGATGGGGTTGTAGGCAACTTCAAATACCGACCAGTGATAAAGTTTTTCATGATGGTTATGGAGAAACTTGTCCTAGTGGTTATGTTGAAGAATGTTTGATACTTGTGGATATTAATGACCGCGTTTCGTCATGAAACAATATGTTGAGGAAGTGCTTATAACACTCTCCGAGGGTCTTAATGTACATCCATAGTAGCCGTATCATGTCTACAAAAGTGGATAAGTCCGATTCGGGCTTATGCTTGCGTCTTAAAGGAAATACTTTGTCGAGGCGCTTCTGTATATGTGTATATGGGCTTCTTATATAATAGACGTACTTACATAGTACAGTGACCCGTTCAGGTATCTTTGCTTACTATTAGAAAATCATAGTGACGAGTTTTCTAGAAGCGTAGATAAAACCTTTTATGTATGTCAGGGCTAGTGGGAGCTTTGTTGTATTCCTAGTGTTAAATGTCTATTGAAGATAATGTCCCGACATTAGGTTATCTACAAACCTAATTCAGGAATTACTGCTTCATAAGGGCATTTAGAAGATACAAAATTGGATAGTATTTAGTTCAAGAAATATAGATATATGTTCTTGGTGTTTGACAACTAGAATAGGCTTGGAGTAAGTAGTTACTCTAATGCGTGTTTCTGCTAGGATAACTGTTGATCTTTGGTCAAAGTTGATGATCCTAACTTGTGGTGTTGTTTGTTGATTCTTAAAGTATCACTAACCTTCTTGTGGGCTTTTGAGACAATGAGGGTGTAATTACTTTAACCTTTTGAAAAGTTGAGATCTTTTTGATGCATACTTCTGAAGTAGTCTTGTCAAAAGAGATATAATTGAATAACAAAAGTACTTGTGGATGTTGTGGCACCAATCCACTACTTAAGCCGTTGTTATGGGCTAGTGATGTTTATCATACTAGGTCCGGCTAGTGATGTTTATCATACTAGGTCCATTAGCATTTCTAATGCATGTAACTTGGCTTGAATATGTTTTGGCTTATGTTTGATTTGTACTTATATTTTGGTGACGTTAAGCAGTATTGCAATTCATACTATATCGATTATTAAATGGAGATTTAATAATACGCCAAGGGCGGGTATTTTATGAATCCTTATTATGTTTCATCTTAGCATGTTTAAACACTTCCGAGAATGTTTTTGTTGGGTTTTGGTGGCATCTAGAAAACACAGCGGAAACAAAAATAATTTCATTTTATGCCACCAACACACCACCCAATGGACCATACTCTAGACAATAGCAAAGCAACTAAAAGAAAGGAACAAGTAGAAGAAATTATACCAAACAAGTTCTTCAACTTCCTTGTTGATGTTTCAAACGGAGTGGACTTGAGAATACAAAGATGTATTCCTCTATCGGTATCCACACCAAGTGTTGATGATCCCTACGTGCTAGCTATGTTTGGACGCCTCCAAAAGCTTCACCAATGGTCTAACACCATCTTGAAGATTGATATGTCAATCTATCTTCAAGTGTGTATTGTTTGAGAGAGTATGAACTAATTTGACAAATTACAAGTTCATATATTGCATAACTTTGTGATGATAATTCATATGGCTAACCATGTTACATTAGACTACTCGAACCTTTTATATACCACAAAATGAGGCCTAGCAACGTTCATAACAGTCCTAACATCAATGACCATAATGAGCAATGAATACCCCATTAACCAAGTCTTAAAAGACTAGTTTAAGAGGTTGTTACAGCATGAGGCACGACCGTGCCTCACAGGGCACGCCCGTGCCAGCCCACGGGCACACCCAAGTCACGCCCGACTTGGGCTCGTGCTTTCACACTAGGCACGGCCGTACCTCCACGAGGCACGCCCGTGCCGGCCCCAATGGGTATGCCCTAGGCACGCCGGCCTTAGGCCCGTACCTGGCATAGGGAATGCCCGTACATTCACAAGGCACGGCCGTGCCCGGCCCAACCAAAATTCATTTTGGCATTTTCTCTCTCTCTTGTTCAAAGGTGTTGCCGGAATCAATACTTGGCGTGTGACCCAATAGGCCTATGCCTCATCGGCAGTGATATCAACTCGTGTGTGTCAGTGGGCATATTCTAACAAACTCCCACTTGAATATGACACACCTACGAAAGGTAACACCGACATAGAGCGGCCTCTAGCAAGGCATCTATGCCCCCAAGTCAGCATAGGGTATGTCACCCATGACAAGTACCAACCTGTAAAGAATGGTCCTACAGATAAGTGATTATTCACCCCATCGTTCACGATATCCATTGTGAATGTAGGTCATGGAACATCATCAACCCCAAAACATCCACGATTATGTTTCTCGATCTAGACTAACTATGACGAACAAAACAAGTTGCAAAATTGATCCACTATCAATTCAACTTGAGCACGGCCATGCATTTTGGTGTCATCAGTTCAGTCAACGAGGGGCCCAGGGATATCTCTCTAAAGAGGAACGAATACCTTTGACTACATCGTTCCGTCATCACAACATGTTCTTGCCTGAAAACTTCCTTTATAACAGCCAGTTACGAACTGCGTTAGAAAGCAATCTAAACAAGACCATATCTTTATTCAAGAACCAATGCATCTCTAGTAGAAGGACAAACAATATTATCATCCTGATTTACTTGTGATCATGTCCATGAAGTAAACTCAGGTGCGGGTCCTCCAATTACTTGATCACTATCAAGCACAGGCTAGTGTTGTGTAAACATGAACTCAATCCACTATGAATACTTTACCAACCACTTGCCTCAACCTTAATTCACTTCTTCCTTCCAATGAAGAACGACCGATCGTGGAGCATTTAGAATAAATAAATTTATTCAAGGAAGTAGTTAAACATGCTAAGATGGAACACAATAAAGGCTAACGAAACTACCCGCTCCACGCGCATTATCAAATCTCCATTTGATAATCGATACAATCAAAGCACATTATCGCTTTAATGTTCCCAACTCAAAACATATCAAATTCAACTAAACAAACCCAAGCTAAAGTCACTTGTAAACCAAGTGTATGCAAGCCTAGTATGAAAACTCATCACTAGCTCATAACTAAAACTAAGTAAGCGGATTCACAAAGTGACATCCATTCGTACTCTAACAATCACTATATCTTCTCTCGACCAAAACACTTGTAAAGTGTGCGCCGGCAAGATCATGGTCCTTTGTCCAAGCCTTCGTGCTCTCATTGTTCCAAGGAATCAAATGGATTCACAATGCATAAGACTATGGTTCATATAAGCCATCATACTATTATTTTATTAAAAGAACCCAACTAGAGTCAATGATGCTTAAAGAACCATTGTAGTCGATAACGCTCCACTTAACAACACAACAATAACAATTCACCAAGAGTAATATATTACTCAAATTTCCTTGTTACCACCGAACATCAACTTGAAGAACAATGTACCAAGAGTACTTCGAAGTATGTCAAAATTGAGAGAAAAGAAACCATGTGATAAACTAAGTTGCTAATTAAATTAACACACTAGTTCATCATGTTTCAATATCACTCTCTTAGTTTTGTCACTCCGAAAAGTTCACGTCCGTATCTTCCAATTCTTCTTATGAAGCAATAATTCCTCAACTCCGGTTGTATGAACAGCCAAGTTAGGATATTATCTTCAATAAGAAGTATGTTATGGATACACAATTTAAGGAACACAAGCGCTCCCACTAGCTCTGGCATATATCCAAGTTTAATCTTCCCTTTTCGAAAACTCAAATCTATGATTTTCTGATTATAGTGAACATTACAACCTTGCGATATTTACCCAAGTCTACGAGGATACTTTCAACGTACAAGACACTTTCGGATAGTGTTGAAACACTCTTCCTCAAAATTCCCATGAAGGAATATGATCTTTACAATGCAGTGATAAACACATGTATCCGAGTAACCTTCAACATAACCACTAGGACAATTTCCTTATGATACCATCCTCATGGTCAATCACAACGGAAATTTTATCATTAGTCGGCATTTGAAGTTCAAGTCCATGAATAGACCTTCTGGGCTTGTAGACCATACGAGGATACTAATAATGTACAAGACTCTCGGAGAGTACTAAAACACTTCCTCAAAATTCCTATAAAGGAATAGAGTCTTTTCCATTTCACTATCATACCTTCACATTCAAGAAAAGGCAGTGATACACCATAATTCATCCAAGCAGACTTCAACATAACCACCAAGGAAAAACTCTTTTATCATACCGTCCTCATGGCCAATCATATTAGAATTTTTACCACTGGTCGGCATTTGAAATTGTCTACATCTTAATCCATGCATACCCGTAGGTTTGCACCAAGGCATCGGATCAACCAAGTCCAATACTTGGATATCCTCATGGATTGCATCCCATTCTCATTACCTCTCTCCTTCTAGTAGACACTAAGCCTACTACGACATTCGATAGTTGATGAATTAAATTAATCCATCATCGAGTCATCTTCCTCTAGATATAAAACATATATCCAACCGGCCATACGACAACTCCTACAGAAATAGGAAGAGTAACGAATTATGCCAGGTACTCCAGCATCGCCATGCTGAGTTCCAATCATTACTGATTGTATGCTAGTGACAACATCAGGTTTTACTCCCATTGGCTCCCGTAGACATTAGACTTCCACTTGCTATTGAGCGACAAAACTTGTCCTCAAAAGTTCGTGAAATTCATCGAAAACTTTTCACGCGTGGCTCAACCATTAACGACTCTGACTCAGAAGGATAAGAAATTCATTTTGGGAGATAAGCAAGAAGAAGCCTTTCAAACCTTAAAGCAGAAGCTATGCAACGCACCTATCTTGGCATTGCCAACTGGATTAGAAAACTTTGTGGTCTATTGCGACGCATCACACCAAGGGTTGGGATGTGTTTTAATGCAAAAGGACAAAGTTATCGCCTACGCTTCGAGAAAATTAAAGGTTCATGAGAAAAATTACACTACTCATGATTTGGAGTTAGGAGCGGTATTGTTTGCACTCAAAATATGGAGACACTATTTATATGGCACCAAGTGTACCGTCTACACCGACCATAAGAGTCTCCAGCATATTTTTGATCAAAAGATGCTCAATATGAGACAAAGGCGATGGGTAGAACTACTCAATGATTATGATTGCAAAATCAAATATCACCCAGGCAAGGCCAATGTGGTAGCCGACGCGTTGAGTAGGAAGGAAAGAGTAAAACCAACGCGAGTACGAGCATTAGGAGCTGTTGTGCAAACAAGTCTGAAAGGAAGGACCCTTGAAGCTCAGGAGCAAGCATTAAAAGCAGAAAACCTCTGTCATTTGGAGCACATATTCGAAATTGGACTTGTGCAAGAATTAAGGCAGAACACCAGAAACCCTCTGGATTACTGCAGCAACCAGAAATCCCGGAATGGAAATGGGAACAGATAACTATGGATTTTGTGACTAAGTCAACCCGATCCGCTAAAGGGTACGATTCCATCTGGGTAGTAGTAGACCGGCTTACAAAGTCAGCACATTTCCTACCCATTCGTGAAGATTATAAGATGGAAAAGCTGGCACGAATACACATCAATGAGATCGTCATGCGTCATGGAGTACCCATCTCTATCATCTCGGATAGGGATAGTCGCTTCACTTCCCGATTTTGGCAATCACTTCAGAAAGCATTGGGAACGCGAGTCAATTTAAGCATCTCTTACCACCCCTAAACAGATGGACAATCGAAAAGGACTATTCAAACGCTGGAAGATATGTTACGTGCTTGTGTGTTAGATTTTGGTGGGAGCTGGGACTCGCATTTGCCACTGGTTGAATTTTCATACAATAATAGTTATCACACCAATATCCAGTGTGCACCCTATGAAGCATTGTACGGAAGCAAATGTAGATCCCCACTCAGCTGGTTGGAAATCGGAGACCGATAATTGTCCAGACCAGACGTCATACAGGAAACCACTGATAAGATAAAGATTATCAGGGAAAGGCTCAAAACCGCTAGGGATCGACAAAAGAGCTACGCCGACAATCGCAGGAAACCCCTAGAGTTTCAAGTTGGCGATAAAGTTCTACTAAAGATATCACCTTGGAAAGGGATAGTGCGTTTTGGGAAAAGGAACAAATTAAGTCCCAGGTACGTTGGGCCATTCGAGATAATCGAAAGGATTGGACCGGTAGCCTACAAGCTAAACCTGCCACAAGAACTGAACGCCATCAATGACACGTTCCATGTGTCGAATTTAAAGAAATTCCAAACGGAGGAAACCTTAGTTTTACCCTTAAAAGATGTACAAGTTGATGACCGGTTGCACTTTGTAGAAGAACCAATCGAAATCCTTGACCGGGAGGTCAAAAGACTAAGGAGAAGCAAGATCCCCATCTGAAAAATTCGTTGGAACTCAAGGCACGGTCCTGAATACACTTGGGAGCGAGAGGATTATATGAAACTCAAATATCCGCACCTCTTCGCCAAAAAGCAAGTCCAGGACGTCAACGATTAATTTCGGGACGAAATTCTTTTAATCAGGGGGGACTCTAACATTCGGCAACAAATTTCCCAGGTTAGCCATTAGAAATTCTAATTTTTAAGCCTAGTATGACTAAAAATAGTATTTATGATTTAAATACATCCATAATAATATTAGATTTCATAGAAATCCCGCCTATATGGTTAGAACCTTCCCGAGCTTGAAAAATCGAATTATTAAAAGTCAAGAATTACAAATCATGTACAATAATAAGTATAATATCAATAAAAATAATTAAATACATCATAATAAATATAAATAACTTAAAATATAAAACATATATATATATATAAACTCATAAAAGTAATTAAAACTTTGTAATTAAAAGATTTAAACAAAATCACTAATTATACAAAATTTATTTAAACAAATTACACTTTATTATTCAAAAAAAAATAATAAAAAAATAAAAGAAACCCCCCCTCATAATTCTCTTGATTTCCTTCTCTTCTTAAGAAACACCTCTTGATCTCCGCCATACTCTATATAACCCCCTTTACTATCCTCATCATTTCCTTTACCACCACACTAAATCTCTTCTCTTTTCTCTCTTCTCATTCACCACCAAAAATCTCCCAATAACAACAAGAATTGTTCATCTTGTGAAGATCCAACACCAAATCAAAGGCAAGAGTTGGTAAGATGATCATATAACACTCAACTCTACTCTTCTACTCTTCTACTCTTCTACTTTTCTTCTTTCTTCTTCCTTTTATTTATCTTCTTTGTTGTTCATCTTATTTCCTTTATATATATATATCATGTAAATATAAACATCCTACCAATGTTGTAAGGAGCACATGAAATGTGCATCATCCTACCATTGTTGTATGGAACTTAATCAACTAAAAATCAAGAAAATAAGACTTTGATCATGCATGTGTTTCATCTTAACAAATGTTGTAAGGAACACATAAAATGTGTATCATCCTACCATTGTTGTAAGAACACATGGATTATCAAATCTTATACTAATACAATATGATTATTCATGAATATAAACATGTTATATTAAAGTTATGACCCATAAACAAAAAGAATAACAATCTGGCAGATTCTGATCCAAGAACTCCCCATTTATTTTTGTTTTATCTGGAGTTCTAGGTATCAAAATCAGTTGATTCTATTTGCTAATCTTATTTTAAAGTGTTACCTTTCATTTAAAACTAGATTCACTAATTTTCATCAACGTTTGATCCTTCAAACATATTTAAAAAGACCATATGTTGAATCTGGAAATCTGACAGATTTAGAAGGGTACACTTTAAACGCATGTAACTTACTCATTCTTGGGTCAAAATATGTCTAGTTTTTTTTAAACGTTTCATCCTTGAACCATGGTTAATTCTCATTTCGAATCATGTAAAACCGAGGTCGTATGGGCCACAAACAGACGTTTTAGTAACAACATGTCATCCACACACTGATCAGTGGACATCTTATACACTTTTAATTATTAAAAATATTAAACATGGATTATAAATTCCTATATTTTCACTGGACATTCTAGAAACATGTATTAAGATTATATTAAAATATCAAGCCTTAATATGACCCCTAAGACACAGTTTTTAATTTTTAAATTTCAACTTAAAGAACTGAAAAATTCCAGTGAACACTTATGATTTATGGAAAAATAAAGACAACCTTTAACTATTTAATAAATAAGTTAACAACAAATAAATAATACAAAATAATAAATAAAATAAGTCTAATAGAGCTACATACCTCGTATATTTGGAAAGGAGCTTCGGTAGGAACAAGAAATCCTTACGAGTGAACACCTTTGCATACCGAGTGAGTATCATAGCCCCTTTTTACCGTATTTCATATTATTTTGGGGTGAAAGCATGTGTATATATTTCATGAAAAGTTTATTGCCTATCTTCTTATTTATTTCAAATATTATTTTGAGCACTTATGGTATTATTCTTTGATGTGCTTGGGTGATCATTGTAAGGCCCTTTCGTTGGACATTATTCCTTAACTCCGCTAGTGAGCCGATGGTATTTGTAGGTAGCGCTATTTGGAGATTCCGACGTCTACCATTTATGGTTGACGAACTATAGATGTACTTTACCACTACTAATGTTATTTAATATAGGCGTTAGGTTTATCATGGGCAATTGGTTGTCGGCTAGGTTGGATAATGGCTCAAGCAACAACCATCATAGTCTATTACTACCATGTGCAACGTATTGGGCAATATAATACATCTTCTATCATTCATGCATACTTTTATTTTATTCCAAAAACTTCCATCAATTATTTAAACTTTTCTCATTTAAAAGTATTATGTGCATATATTAAGAAAACCTATGAACTCACCAACTCTAGTAGTTGACCGTTTCTTTCTTTTACCCGTGCTTTCAGGTGATCGACGTTAGGTACCTTATGCATACAAGCATGATGTGTGGCATTTCCATCTTCATCGTCACATTTTATGAAAACACTATCTATTTTATTTACGCAATGTACAAGACAATGTCATTTAATTATTATTCGGTTATGCAACTTTTATTTATGTTTTACCCGAACTATTTATTTTTGTTAAGTTAATATAATGGTTATTGTCTATATGCCTTGTGCGATGATATCTTGTGCTTTGACAGCTCGTGTTTCCGCTTTAGCGGGGTGTGACATTTATGGGAAGGAAGTATAAATTAAGATTGAGGTAAAGAATTGGTTTTGTTAAACGTGATTCTTGCCTATACTTGAAAGGGGTTTCAAGTGATTGGAGGACCCGCACCCGAGTTCGCTTCATGGTTCTGGTCATAAGTAGCTCGGGATGATGATGACGTTTCATCCTTAAGCTAGAGATACATGTGATCTGAAAGCATAGGTCTGCTTTGCTTTGGTCGTTTTCTAACGCGGTCCGTAACTGGTCGTTATAAGGGAGATGATTGGGTAGAGTATTATCTATGTGGCGGGACTATGTAGTCGAAAGAAATTTGTTCCTCTATGTATAGAGAAGATATCCATGGGCCCCTCGATGATTGAGTGCTGACGTTCATATGCATGGCCGTGCTCAAGTTATATTGATGATGGATCAATGTTAACTTGGTTTGTTGGTCACCACTAATCTAGAATCGAGAAACATAATCGTGAATGATCTGAAGGTTGACTTTATTCCATGCCTTGTGTTCACATAGGATATCGCGAACAATGGGATGTATATGTTCATTTATCTTTAGGACAATCATTTTATGATTGGGATCTTGTCAAGAGTGGCATACCCTATACTGATTTGGGAGCATAGATGTCTTGCTAGAGGCCGCTCTATGTTTGTGTTATTTTTCGTAGTCGTGCCACGTGCAAGTGGGAGTCTGTTGGAATACGCCCACTGACACGAATGAGTTAATAGCACTGCTCATGCAGTATAGGCCTATTGGGTCACACACCAAGTATTGATTCCGACAACACGATCAAGCAAAAGAGAGAGAAAAAGCCAAAATGGGTTTTGGCAGCATGGTACACGGGCCGTGTCCTTGAACACGGGCCGTGCCCAACCGAACTAGCACGGGGTGTTTTGGCCCAAGTAGAAGTCGTGGACCTTGGTCCTACACGGCCGTGTTGATGAACACGGGCCGTGTATGTGCTCTGCAACAGCAGAATTGATTTGCTTTAATACTCATTTTAATGGGATTAAATGGTATTCAATTTGGACTGCTCAAGAGCCACGAAAATGCAGAGAGTTTGGTGTGAAGAACATGAGTTAGAACATATGAACTCTTGATCTTATTCTCTCTAATGATTATCACTTTGTGATCAAGTTTTGATGCACAAAAGTGTTATTTGTTCTTGTATTGTGTTGTTTTGGTGGCTACATCAACCTACTAGCATTGGGGAATCAAGTGTGCTTGGGGTGGACTACTCTAGAGGAATTCTTCCTTGAATTCTATACACTTTGACAAAGAAGAAAGGTTTTGGTGACCTTGTATTATGGTATAATCTTTCTTCTATCTTGTTTATTATATTTTAGTTGCAAATTCATGTTTAAATTTTGGTCCATGGCATGTGTGTTTGTTTGGCTAGCTTAGAGTTTTGTATTGTATCTTGCTTCTGTTGCTACTCGTTTATAATAAACAAATACCTTCAATTAACTCATGTGTGTCAGCGGGCATATACCAACATATCATCTTCTCTCTACACTAATACTTGAAGATTTTCATCACGGGATCAAGTTTTCAATTGCTATCAGAGCCAAACTTGATCTAAGTTGGCTCATGATTGGGTGAATCAACGAAGAACAAGCTGAATCAAAGTAACTACTGTTCAAAATTCGAAGTTATGAAGGGTTGACTGTATTTTGTGTTAAATTTGATCACATTCATCTCTAAATCAATTCTGAGTTCGAAAGCAATCTGATATGATTTGATTTGGATCATAATCGATTGAGTTTTTGAAGTTGTTCGTGGAAACATCTATGGTTTTTGCTTCAAAAGGTCATCATATTTCATGAGGATGATGGAATCATTGGGATATTATTGATCTACAAAGGATTGCAAGTAAGAGGATATAAAATTCGAATGGTTTTTCATTTTTTTTATAAGAATTAAAATTTCAGTCAAGAACACTTGAGGATCTTGAAGAACAGCCTAGATCTGAGTTTTTGATCGAGTTGGATTAACATTTCGAAGGTTTTGGTGATTTACTGTTGATTTCGAGCGGGTTAGTTATTCCTAAGAAGACTTCGAGCTCGGCAGTTGAGAACAGATCCCTAAAAATCCGGAATTTGTTGCTTACAGTTGACTTCGAGCGTATCTATTCTCAAATTTGAAGGTAGCACATCTCGAATTCGAAGCCTTAATGCTTCGAGTTCGAAACCAATTGGTGAACATGTTTCATGAATTCACTACTAAAGACAACGAATTGTTGATTGATACATACAGTCGTTTCTGCAAGCTTCAAAATGAGTTGAGAACCAACAAGGTTGAGAGAACTGATCTTGACATCGGCTATGTATTTTTGAGAGCTCTTGGTCCAGAGTGGAAGGAGCATGTGAAACTTTACAAGCATATCAATCGAAATCTCACGATTGTTACATATCACAACATCTTTGAGGATCTCCAACAATATCAGGATGAGGTCTCAAAGTCTGCTCCTAGAATGTCTACTGATCCCCTAGCTCTTGTAGCTGCTAAACCATCTCCTTGCGAATCCTCCAGAGCTCAAAAATACAAGCATGTTGCCCTATCTGACTCCGAATCTAATGAGTCAGATGGTACAGAAATGGAGCAAGTGATAAAAGTCATGTCTTTTATTACCAAGGCATTCAAGAATAGGTATTCCAAAACCAACAATCGACAAAGGTACACTTCTGGGTCCCGAAGACCAGAAAACTTCAAGCTTGTTGAGAAACCTAGATTTACTAAGGAGGAGAAGAAGGAAGAAAGAAAATGTTACCATTGTGGGGGGGGGGGGGGATGGCCACTTTATAAATGACTGCACTCAGAAAAAGAAGAAAGATGCAGAGTATTACGAGCAAAAACTCAGGCTGGCAAAAAGAAAAAGTGTAGGAAAGGCCATGATGGTTGAAGAAGACCAGTTCCTCACAGATATTGATGATAGTGATCTGGATGAGGAAGCACAAGCACAGTTCTGCCTGATGGCTGATGTTCAAGATGACTTTACAAATGAAGAAGAAGAGCCAGAGGCACATTATGATATTATAGATGATAAAGGGCTTGATGCTGAAAATGCTGATGATGAGGTACACTCTAACTCCTTAACAGGTTGTGGTCTGAGCATGGAACATGTTCAGATCATCATGGCACGCATGAAAAAGTTAGAGAAAAAGGTACAAAAATCTAAATTAAATAAAGAAAAACTAAAAGAAATCATAAGAAATCAACAAATAGAATCGTTCCAGGTTGATAAAGAAATTGAAGACCTCAAAACCAAAATCATTGAAAAAGAAAACGAACTGATTATGTTGACTACAAACATGAGCACCCAAGTTCTTAATCTAAAAGCAGAGAAAATTAGTGCTGAAAATGACACTAAATTTGTAAGAAAAGAAAAGGGTGAACTATACTCAAAGATTAAAGAACTTCAAGACACACTGATCAAAAGGGGACAATCAGAACAAACGATCTTTCTGAATAAATCCAAAGAACGTAAATTTTCAAAATGTACCTATGATGGTCTTGGATTTGAAAACCCGAGAATCAGTGAAAAGGTGACTGCCAAACAATTATACGACTTTAATCTAATGAATAATGGCATCACAAAGAATATGGTATTTATTCGACAGGAGGAGGAAGTGGTAGAAGAAGATTTTAAAAGAAAGACAAACTTAAAATTTGAAATTCCTTTTAACTATTAGGAGTTAAATGAGTCTAGCACATCTGAGCCGCACAAGCTCATTGAGTTAGATGATGACTCCATGCTTACATATCCTGAAAATCTTAAAAGCCTCAAGTAGTTCTTGAAGACAGAGTTTACATACCTCATATGGTATTACAAAGGCAACTTGAAACACTTGTAGCTTATTATTTTCAATCTACCATCACAAATGATTTAGAAAAGGAAGTAAAAGAATCAGAGAAGGGTCTTTCATGTCATTGTACAAAGGAAACCTTGACATGCACTTCTACTCCTTCTACTTCCCAACCAACGAGAAAGTATACTAGAGAAGAAAAAGGTAAAACAAAGGTGGAAGAGTCATGGATTCCAAGAAAACATCACAAATCACCTGAAACCACCAAAAGGCAACCAAATGCCATTTCCAAAGCCAATCTCACACACTCTCACAAGTACAAACCAAAATCACCTACCAAAGTTGTCAACAAGAATTCAACGTCTCTCGCAACTAACCATTACCCAATTGTTTCAGATGTGAGAAGAAAATACAACAACAAGAGAAGTGTTGGCACGAAAGATAACAGGCGAAAGTTCACACACAGTTTATCAAAGCCATGTTTTGATTTTTCAAAGAAGTGTCGTCACATTTAAAATTTCTTCAGTCATTGTATTTCACTTTCCAAAAATGAAATGAAAGCAAGTACTTGTTTTTGCACAAGTCTTGGTTGTTTGCACGACCATTGTGAATACAAATCTGAATATGATAGGCTTAGAAAACAATTGGGAATTAGTGCCTGTGAGACTTGAAGACCACAAGGGTCAAATCAAATCAATGCACCCTTTATTACATCGCACGGAATAATCATTCATCAGTGGGTGACCAAACATGCTCTAAAACTCATGAATTATTGGAACTATGAAAATAGATTAATCACAATTCAAGAGTTAGAAGCATATAGGAGAGGAGGGTACAAAGAATTTTTGAAGGCATGGAACAATACAAAATCCAAACCAAGGAAATCTCAATCACCATGTACCAATTCACTCTCATCAAAGGAAAAGTCCAAACCATCAAAACCATCAAGCTCAAAACTTCAAACCAACAATAACAAAGTATCCAAAACACCCTCCATAATATACAAACCTGTTAGCACCAAACAAGCACCCAAATCTCAAACAGTTGCAAAACCAAAAATGATTCAAGTTTGACAACGAAAAGATATGGTTTAGGTAATGGATCTCAAGGACACAGTCAAACCAACAAGTCTTGAAAAAGGAGAGATCCCTCTCAACATTGAATCTCAAATTGTTCCTAATCCATTCTGGATTAACATCTCAAAGTTTAATAAAGAAGAACAAAAGATTCAATGGAAAACACATAAAAGAATACATTGCATTTTTCAAGAGGTTTTTGACACCAATGTATCACCTAACACGCACGGACCCATTTCAACATGGGGACCTAAATCTTCATTCTTTTTTGTGTGTAGCAACCTAATCCCTGGTACTTGGATTCAGGCTGCACCAAGCATTTGATATGTGACAAGAGTCTTCTCAAAAACTTCGTTCCTAAGTACTCCGGGAATGTTCGTTTTGAGAATGACAATGTAGCACCGATTTTGGGGTACGGAGATATAGTAAAGAAGTGTATCAAAATCAAAAAGGTTTCTTTTGTAGAAGGACTGGGCCATAACTTGTTTAGCATTGGCCAGTTCTGACAAAGACTTTGGAGGTCACTTTTAAAAGGAATTCATGTTCAGTCAAAACGGAAACAGGTGACGTGCTTCTCGCAGGAACAAGGAGGTCTAACTTGTATTCCATCAATTTGAACAACTACAACACAAAGACCTCCATTTGTCTTCTATGTAAGGCCTTATCGGACTTAACTTGGCAGTGGCACAGGAAACTCTCACATCTCAACTTCCACAACATCAACAAACTGGTTACTGGAGATGTAGTGAGAGGCCTACCAAAGTTAAAATTCAACAAAGACCATCTGTGTGTAGATTGTGAAAAAAGAAAGATGAAACGATCATCTCACCAAGCCAAGCAAGTCTCCAATACAAAGAAAACAATGGAGCTTCTACACATGGATCTATGCGGTCCGATGAGAGTCCAAACACACAATGGGAAGAAGTATATCCTAGTCATTGTTGATGATTACTCTAGGTATACTTGGGTCAAGTTCTTAAGGTCAAAATATGAAGCAACTCCTACTATCATCAACTTCATCAAACAACAGCAGAACAAGTTTGAACACAGTGTCACCTCCATTCGAACGGATAATGGAACTGAGTTCAAGAACAAAATCTTGTCTTACT
This sequence comes from Dittrichia graveolens, assembly GCA_038502395.1. Lineage (NCBI taxonomy): Eukaryota > Viridiplantae > Streptophyta > Magnoliopsida > Asterales > Asteraceae > Dittrichia > Dittrichia graveolens. The sequence continues at coordinate 38,925,988 of JARJIL010000002.1, read as the reverse complement.
ATCTTGACCTAGTGGGGATCTCGCATCAATTTTCTACAGCATACACTCCATAACAGAATGGAGTGGTGGAACGACGCAACCGAACTCTGGTTGAGGCTGCTCGTACTATGCTATCATACTCCGGTCTCCTGCCTTCCTATTGGGCTGAAGCAGTCAACACAGCGTGTTACACATAGAATCGTTCTTTCATCCATAAATGTTTCAATAAAACTCCTTATGAATTGGCAAATGGCATTGTGCCTAATATCAAATATCTTCATATAGTTGGTAATAGGTGCTTTGTACTCAATGAAAAAGATAATTTAGGGAAATTTGAGGCTAAGGCTGATGAAGCAATTTTCCTAGGTTACTCACATGAGTCTAAAGCCTATAGAGTTTTAAACAAAAGAACTAACTATGTTATGGAAAGCGTAAATGTTACATTCGACGATATGTTGGATGTCAATACTTTTCAAAAGAAAAAGGAAGTTGCTTCTGGACAAGTCAGTTCAGGACCAGTACTTCAAATAAAAGAAACAAATACAAATCCAAGTTCATCTGAACACAATTTAGATTTCTTATTTGATTTCTTACAATCTGAATCTAATGTTCCAAATGATGGTGACAGGAATGATGTAGTGTCTCCTACTACAACTGCAATGGAGGTTGACAACTCGTCATCATATCCAACCGTGGATTCTCCGTTTACATCAACTGTCAGTCCAACAGTAGTACCTCCTGAGTCGGTTTATGAGGGCACTCCCATTTTTGATTCAGAACCAATACCAAATGAGGAAGACATTGAACTCACGAACAGATTAAATGAGTTCTTTCCTCCAATTCAGAACCCCCGAGGAATAAGATGGACACAATCCCATCCCGAATCTCATATTATAGGAAATGTTCAAGATGGGGTAAGAACTCGTTCTGCAACGGCAAATGAGTGCCTTTATTCCAGTTTCCTATCAATGATTGAACCCACCAAAGTCTCCGATGCTTTACAAGATGCTGATTAGGTCATTGCCATGCAAGAGGAACTCAACCAGTTCGAAAGACTCAAAGTTTGGAGATTGGTACCACTTTCAGAAGATAAATCAGTTGTTGGTACCAAGTGGATCTTGAACAACAAACGCGATTCCGATGGAATAGTGGTTAGAAACAAATCTTGGCTGGTTGCTAAGGGTTACAACCAACAGGAGGGAATAGACTACGACGAAACATTTGCTCCTCTAGCTAGGATAGAAGCCATAAGACTATTTTTAGCCTATGTTGCCTACAAAAGCTTCAAGGTTTTCCAAATGGACGTCAAGATAACTTTCTTAAATGGTATCCTCAAGGAGGAGGTTTATGTGTCTCAGCGAGAAGGCTTCATCAATCCCAAACTCCCACAACATTATTTATAGTCTAGACAAAGCGTTATATGGACTAAAACAAGCCCCGAGAGCTTGGTATGATGTACTGTCTGAATATTTGCTGAGTGAGGGATACATCAAAGGAAAAACTGACACCACTTTATTCACAAAAGCCAAAGGAAAGGATTTAATCTTAGTACAAATTTGTGGATGACATCATCTTTGGTTCTACAAACCCAAAGTACAGTGATGAGTTTGCACTTACTATGCAAAATCGATTTCAAATGAGTATGATGGGAGAAATGAATTTCTTTCTCGGATTAAAGGTGAAACAGTTAAGTCAAGGCATTTTCGTAAGTCAATCCAAGTACATTAAAGACTTGTTGAATAAATATGACATGCTTAGTTGTTCATCTTTATCTACCCCTATGTCCTCCAAAACAAAACTGTCTGCTGACCATGAGGGAAAAGCAGCTGATTTAAAAACATATTGGGGTATGATAGGCTCATTGTTGTATTTGACAGCTAGTAGACCATATATAATGTTCTCTACATGCTTATGTGCTAGATTTCAGGCTAATCCAAAGGAATCAATTCTGCTGGCAGTAAAAGAATATTCAAGTATCTCAAGGGTACTCCTGATCTAGGTCTATGGTATCCAAGGGATTCAAGTCTACAGCTATATCCCTATTCAGATTATGCTGGTTGCATGCTTGACATAAAGAGCACATCTGGTAGTGCACACTTTTTGGGTGATAGGTTAGTGTGTTAGGCTTCTAAGAAATAGAATTGTGTCTCTACTTCAATTACCGAGGCTGAATATGTTGCTGCTGCAATGTGTTGCTCTCAAATTTTATGGGTTAGGACTCAGCTCTCTGACTTGGCCTACACTATGATAAGATCCCACTACTGTGTGATTCACAATCTGCCATAGCTATCTCATGCAATCCAGTTCACCACTCAAAGACCAAAACATTGATATACGGTATCATTTTATTAAAGATAATGTTGAAAAAGGTCTGACAGAACTTCGATATGTCAAGACTGATGATCAACTGGTTGATCTGTTTACTAAACCATTAGACGAATCTCGTATTAGTGAGTTAGTATCCAAATTAGGCATGTTGAATTATAAAGTCTAACTATCAATCATTTGTTTTGAGTGGGTATTTCACTTTGTTTGTTCCTGTTGCAGATAAGAGACATCACAATCTAAGGGGGAAGTGTCAATCATCCGTAATAGATACGCATTCTTGTAGGGGGAAAATACCAAAAACATCTGACAAAACAAAGAAAATTTCAAAAAACATGTGCAAAATTCTTTAAAATATCAAAAATATGTTTTTTCATTACTTTAAAATTGAAAAATACAAAAATATTTAATTTTTGGTTTATAAAAAGAAAAAGAACAAAAAGATTTCAATCGTAAGTGTCTTATTCACTTCGAATTCGAACTATTGGTCTTTGAATTCAAAGTGAGCATTTAAGTCTAATAGACATAGAAAATTCCCAAAAGACCTCGAACTCGTAATAAACATTTTACATTCAAATGGAAAATCAAGACTTCGAGCGCTACTCAACTTCGCATTCGAAGTCAATGGACATCGCATGCGAAGCACACCAAAGTCTGAGGACATCGAATACATAGATTCAAGTTCGAAGCCAGTTATCTTTGAATAGAAAACCATCATTTCCATTAGACTTCGAGTGCGTTTCCTATCTTCAATTCGAAGCTAGTTAACTTCGAATTCTGAATAGTGTATCTCTAGTACACTTCGAGCGCGCATGAACAGTAATTTTGAACGGAGTCAAGATCAACTCACTTCGAATTCGAAGACTTCACACTTCGAATTCGAAGTCTCTTGGACTTCGAAGTCAACAGTGGTCCTCATGACCACTTCGAGCGCGCTTTTCTCTCTCGAACCTTTTGGACTTCGAGCGTGTAAAATTCGAATTTTACCGTTACACCTTTTCTATAAATAGGTGAATCATTTGGTGTGTTGTTCACGCTATCAAACTCATTCAAATTTACGAAAAATTTCACCGGTTACATTTTTACTCTCATTGTAATCTAAGTTGCTGTCAAAAGTTTGATTTTTTGTGATAAACTTGCAATATAAACCAAGGTATACTTTTAACAAGCAAAAAATCATGAGTAAAAGTTGTAAAAATACTCAAACTCGAAGATGCACTGTTTAACTCGGAAAACACCTTTTTCCGACTTCAAATGCATTGTTCGATGTTCAAATGAACTTGTTAATGCAAATGTTGTTTGCGATGGGGCATAAGAACACTAGGACAATGATTTTGTCAAAGAAAAACTCGAAAAATTTGAAAAGTGTTCTTCGAGTGGTTGAAGATTGGGCTTCATTTAATTTTTAGCCTACATCTTCATGTTATGGACCAAACGAGAAAAATTTCAGTGTTACAAAAGTGTTTAGATACATGTATTCATTGTAAAACATGTATCAAAACACACTTTTGTCCATTAAAAATACCATTTTCTCAATGAAGTTTTTTTTGTGAGTTATGAAGTTTTTGGACAAATGTTTGACCTTTCTTATAGTTTTGACCATAAGTCATCAATTTAAAGTCAACATGAGTTCATTTTTCAAGTATTGGGTAATTGTCTTTAAAAGTCAAATCCATCACCAGTTCTCACAATGACGTTTCTTTCTACAGTGCAGATGTCTAACCTAATTGATGTTCTTACAGGTTACATAGCTATGGAAGGTGACACTGTCTCATTTCGTTATTCGAAAGCTAGCCAAAGCCATAACCCAGATGATCAACTCCTAACTTCTAATCAGTTTCTCTCAGTTGTCACCCATGGCAACAACCACTTCATAACCCTTGACAACTTTCGCAATCCCAACTATTGGATATATGCCCACTGATACACGTATATTGGATCACCGCCAATGAGGCACGGGCCTATTGGGTCACACGCCAAGCGTTGAATCCGACAGCACATGTCAAGAGAGAAAATTAGGGTTTCTGTCGACCTTCACGGGCCCTCACGGGTCGTGAAGAGGTCGTGACGTGAAGCCCTTCACGAGGCTTCATGGTCCGGTCAGGGATCGTGGGAGTGCCATTATGGCCGTGAGAGCCCGTGAAGGCAGAAGTCTAAGTGACACTTTGATATTATTGGACCTTTTGTTTGGTCCAATGGGAGGGTGCCATTATGGCCGACCCTGGTGTCACCTAAAGAGATAATATGCTTATATAAACCCCTCTTGTTTCTCTCCATATGATCTTTTGCCAAATTCACAAACACACACACTAAAGAGAGCCTTGTAGGAGTCTTTTAGCAAAGAAGTTTGTGTTGGTTGTGAGCAAGAGTTCTAGTGCTGTTCTTGAGTGCAAGTTGGAGTATCTCAAGCTTTAGCAAAGGAGATTCACGGTTTTCTTGGAGTGGATATCAATAGAGGAACTCGTCTTGGAGTTCAAGTCTTTCATCTACAACAACAAAAACAACCAGAGACATCAAAGGTATGGTCTCACTTTCTGGTTCCTTTTGTTGTTCTTGTTGCTATCATTCTTTGTAGCTAGATCCCACTATGTGTTTCTTGTGCATAAGTGTTGAAAACCCGATATGAACTCGTTTTTTATCTTCATGCTTCCGTTGTGCTTGGGTTTTGCATGTGCATGAGAAACCTTCAGTGGTATCAGAGCCATTGCTACAAGATGGTAGCACAAAATGGCTCGAAAAATCATTTTTTGGAAGTTTTGGCATTCTGTCCAGAAGGCCTTCACGAGCCGTGAAGTTCTCTTCACGGGTCGTGAAGGTCACACGACCAGTGTAGTTTGGGGTCTGGTCGTGAAAAGATTTTTTGGTGCTTCACGAGTTCATCCGGGCCGTGAGCGGTCGTGAAGCACTCGGGCCTCACGAGCCGTGAAGGGTCTTGAAGGAGCTCGTGAACAGTGTTTTTGGTCTTAAAAGAAATTTTTCGGTTTTTTGAGTCGTTGCTGTGTTTCTGTTTTCATTCAGTTGATTCTAGAAATCCCCAAATAATATTTTGGTACCACTATGGGTATGCATGGTATGGTCATGGCATTAGATGCATACATGCATACACATATGTGTGTGCATATATGAATATAGGTTTTAAAAATTGGTTTTATGCCTTAATGCATATGTACAAGAATTTCCATTGTGCCTTGAGTGTTTGCTTGGAAATTCTTATCAAAATATTTGCTTGTTGCGGTTTTTGGCACACCGTTTGTTTTGTGGTTGTTTGCCTTGTTCTTTGTTGGTAACCTTGGCCTTATACCTTGTGGTTGTTTGTGGTTGCTCCCCTTTTATTTGGTGACTTGGAGTCACATGGTTTGTAATAATTATTTATTTATTGATTGTTGTAATTATTATTGCGGTTTGCATACCGTTTCATTTATCCGTGTACTTGTAAATAGATGATAGAATTTTTGTGGCTTGCATGCCATTTCATTTCTATTTTTATGTACTTGTACTCATGGAGAATGGAGACCACAATCAAGAATCAAGGATGGTGTCTTGAAAATAGAAGATCCGGTGAATCCCTTTGGAGATGGCGGATCAAGTGGGAGCTATGACTTTTTGTATTGTGTCCCTAGTTGACCGCGTTCTTCCCGTAGGCTCACGGGTAGAACGCATAGGTTTTGGCTTGGTTACCAACCCCTTGCTATGCGTGTGTTGTGATTTATTTCTTGCATGGATTGTTTAGGTTTTCGCATGCTAGAAAATTTTTCAATAAATTAAATCACAAGAGTTTTATAAAATTGGTTTATTTTTCTCTCGCGCGCGCTCATGATTAACAAACCAACTAAAGTGGAAAATAAATTTTTGTCACTCAAATATGTTAATCAAAATTAATCGGAAACAAAAGCCCGTTTTTTCCATGAAACATAAATCACGCACCATCCGTAAGACGATGCCACCCAAATCTAACAACACAATGATTGGTTGTCGAGCTTAGCACGAGCCAATCTTTGTGGAGTTGTGTGGAAGGTGAGCGTAGTAACTCGCAAACTTGGTTGTCGAGCTTAGCACGAGCTAATTCTTGTGAAGTGTACTTACCGCATGTCTTGGGGACGATTTATAATTTCAAATTAGAATTCTTGAAAGATTGTCAAGCTTAGCACGAGTCAATCAACAATTCTAATTGGGATTGGTGTAAGAAGGGATCAAACATGCCAAACGACCGATACTTGTCGTAGGATCCCGCAAAGACCAAAGAGTTGCAATAAAGGATTGCAATTGGAAATATGGTTGCCAACCCGAAATAACTTCCTTATGTGATCCGCGGTAAACCCGTCATATACGGAACTGAAATAAGGTTCTTCGCTTTGTTAAAATAATTAAAAATTTGTTTTGGGTAAATTGTTTTAACAAACTTAAATATCAAACTAACCAAATCTACTTTGCTATTATAGATGGCATCTTCAAGTACCACCACCACGAGCAACATTTCTCTACGAGTTTTCCTTGAGAAAGAGAAACTCGACGGTAGCAATTTCATGGATTGGCATAGGCAACTTCGGATTGTCCTACGCCTTGAAGGGAAATTGCATATCATTCAGGAAGCCTTGCCCAAAGCCCCTGCGACTACGGCCCCTAGGGCCACCCGAGAGGCACATGAAAAACGCCTCAAGGACACGGAGGAAATAACGTGCCTTATGTTAGCACAATGAGCTCCGATTTGCAAAAGCAAATGGATCATTTAAGTGCTTTCGACTTTATCGCGCAGCTCAAGGACATGTTCCAACAGCAAGCGAGGCAAGAAAGGTACGAATGCCTCAAGTCCGTCCTAGGTTGCAAGCTCCAGGATGGCGGGAACGTAAGCGCTCATGTGTTGCGTATGAAAGCAAACATGGAGCGCATGGAGAGGTTAGGGTTCTCCATAGGGAGGGAGATGGCGGTTGATCTCATCCTCCAATCCTTGCCCAATGCATATGATCAATTCATCATGAGTTATCATATGCATAGTATGGACAAAACCCTCATGGAGCTTCATGGGATGCTCAAAACCGCGGAGTCAAGCATCTCGAAGCCCAAGGCCACCTCATCCAACCCCGTTTTGGCTATCCGGGAGGGCCGCATCCAAAAGAAGAAGCCGAATCCTTCCCATAAGGGAAAGGGTAAGGGCAAGGTTGGTGCCACCAAGCCTACCCCTACCCCGGTGGCAAAGGGCAAGGGGAAGATTCCCCAAGCCAAGGCCCCGGAGGATGCGCAATGCTTCTTTTGCGGGGACAAGGGGCATTATCGCTGAAGCTGCCCAAAGTACCTAGATGGCCTCAAGAAGCTCAAGGCAATGAGCATCTCAGGACCTTCAAACCAATCATGATTGAGCTCCATCAAACTTCTATTTCAAAGGGCGGGGTTTTAGATACCGGCTGCGGCACTCACATTTGTAATATGGTGCAGGTGCTAAGGGAAAGTAGAGGCTTGGAGCGTGGAGAGCTGGATCTAATTATGGGGAACCGAGAGGTTGTGCCCGTAGAAGTAAAAGGGAGTGTCGAGATCTCTTTTAGAACAGGTCTTTCCATTGTTCTTATTAATGTATGCTATTCGCCCTACGTGGCAAGAAACATCTTATCTTTACATGCTTTGTATGACGATGATTTTTCTTTTAAATTTATGGATTGATCGATTTTATGTTATAAAAATGATATTTGTTATTTTAAAGCTTTACCATGTCATGGCATATATGAAGTTGATGCATACATTGAAAATAAGAGACCTATCATGAATATTGATTCTCAATCCAAAAATTGTTTGGATAAAAATTCCTTGTGGCACGGTTGTCTTGCTCATGTAAACAAGACCCGCATCACCAAGCTCCAAGTGGACGGGATCTTGGAATCATTTGACCTTGGGTCAAAAGATGTATGCGAATCTTGTTTACTAGGCAAAATGACCAAAGAACCTTTCACCGGAGTTAGTGAGAGGGGAAAGGATCTTTTCAAAGTCATTCACACCGATGTGTGTGGTCCTTTCAAAAATGTCACAAGGAACAATACTAGATATTTCGTTACCTTCACGGATGATTATAGTAGGTATGGATATATCTACTTGATTAGACAAAAGTCTGAAACCTTTGAGGTGTTCAAGACATTTCAAAGTGAAATAGAGAATCAATCGGGTAAGAAGATTAATATACTACGATCGGATAGAGGCGGTGAGTATCTTACTTCGGAGTTTCTGGACCATCTTAGAGAATGTGGGATTATCTCACAATTAACTCCTCCTAGGACTCCACAATTAAATGGAGTTGCCGAAAGGAGAAATCGGACATTATTAGATATGGTCCGTTCTATGATGAGTCAAACGGAGCTAACCATTAGTTTTTGGGGTTACGCTCTAGAGACGGCGGTAAGAATCCTTAACCTCGTACCAACAAAGAAAGTTGAAACAACACCATATGAGTTGTGGCAAAAGAAAAAGCCAACTCTCTCATATCTTCGTGTATGGGGATGTCTAGCCTACGTGAGACGTTACATGAATGACAAACTAAAACCCCGTTCCGAAAGGTGTTATTTTATCGGATATCCTCCTGCCGGTATTGGATATATTTTCTACAAACCTTCAGAGAACAAAGTTTTTGTTGCTCGAAGAGCCGTTTTCCTTGAAAGGGAACTTATATCCAACGTACCGAGGCAAAAGCCGATAAAGAACTTGATGTTGGCACTAGCAATCAACCATCAATGGTTGACACCGAGCAAAGTGAAGCTGCGGTACCTGACACACTTCCACTTCCTACCCCACGTAGATCCGGTAGAGCTCATCATGAGCCAGAGAGATATGGATTTCTCATATCTGAGGGCAATGAGCTATTGGTGGATCAAGATGAACCCACCAGCTACCGAGAAGCAATGGCAGGCCCTGAGTCTGCCAAATGGAGGGAGGCAATGGAAAGCGAAATAAACTCCATGTCGGATAACCAAGTTTGGGAACTGGTTGATCCAACACCCGGGTTTCGACCCGTTGGGTGTAAATGGGTTTTCAAGAAGAAAACCAACATGGACAATACCTTGGACACTTTCAAAGCCCGATTGGTAGCAAAAGGTTTCACGCAAACACCGGGTGTTGACTATGACGAAACTTTTTCACCACTGGCCATGCTGAAGTCCATTAGGATCCTCCTTGCCATAGCTGCTTTTCATGATTATGAGATATGGCAAATGGATGTAAAAACCGCCTTCCTTAACGGGAAGCTTTCTGAAGAGGTGTATATGACACAACCTGAAGGTTTTGTACATCCTAAGCATCCTAACAAGGTATGTAGGCTTAAGAAGTCCATTTATGGACTTAAGCAAGCCTCTCGTAGTTGGAATCTTTGTTTTGATGAAAAGATCAAGGAATTTGGATTTTTGAAAAACGAAGATGAACCATGCGTGTATGTCAGGGCTAGTGGGAGCTCAATAGTTTTCCTAGTTTTATATGTAGATGATATTCTACTCATAGGAAATCATATCCCAACCTTGTGTAGTGTCAAGGATTGGCTTGGGAATTGCTTTTCTATGAAAGAATTGGGAAATGCGGGATGCATTCTCGGAATTAAGATCTATAGGGATAGGTCTAGAAGGCTTATAGGTTTAAGCCAAAGTGCATATGTGGATAAATTCGTTAAACGATTTAAGATGGAGGATTCTAAGAAAGGGAATCTCCCCATGATGCATGGATTGGCATGAAGCAAGGCTCGATGCCCCAACTCCCAAAAGGAGTTGAACATAATGAAGCGAGTCCCATACGCTTCGGCTGTGGGATCGATCATGTATGCCATGTTATGCACATGCCCCGATGTCTCATGTGCCTTGAGCATGACTAGTAGATATCAGGCGAATCCGGGAGAGGCTCGCTGGAGGGCTGTGAAGAACATTCTAAAGTACCTTAGGCGTACAAAGGAAATGTTCTTGGTATACGGTGGCGAGGAAGAGCTTAGAGTAAAGGGTTACTCTGATGCTAGCTTCCAAACCGATAGGGACGACTGCTGATCTCAATCGGGGTTCGTGTTCCTATTGAATGGTGGTGCAGTAAGCTGGAGGAGCTCAAAGCAAGACACAGTTACTGATTCAACAACCGAGTCAGAATATATTGCAGCAAGTGAAGCTGCTAAAGAAGCTGTGTGGATGAAGAAATTCATCCAAGATCTAGGAGTGGTTCCGAGTATCACCGACCCTATTGAGATTTTTTGTGACAATGAGGGTGCGGTGGCATTGGCAAGGGAACCAAGAGCTCACAAGAGGACAAGACACATTCTTCGAAAATATCACTTCATTAGAGAAGTAATCGAGAATGGTGACATTGCCATAAGTAGAGTACCGACGGATGGGAACCTTGCGGACCCATTCACTAAGCCATTATCACAAGCTCCTCATGATTCTCACACCAAAGCTATAGGTGTTAGATTCGCTAGTGATTTGGCTTGACCTATGTATTTGGTTTGTTTGATTTGTATGATTTGTATTTGTATTTATGGGAACATTTAAACGGTATTGTAACTTATGTTTGTTTCGATATATGAATAGAGATTTATATATTCGCTTGTTCCGGTCACAATCATCAAGTCCATACCGTGTTCCATCTTAGCATGTTTAAACACTTCCTTGAATGATTATCATTCTAAAACCTTCTGCAATCGGTTATTCTTCATATGGAAGGAAGAATGAAATAAGATTGAAGTAAGTGGTTGGCCCGGTATTCAAAATGGTTGAATAAGGGTGCAAGACTTACTTGTGCTTGAAAGGTGTTTCAAGTGACCAGAAGACCCACACCTGAGTTTACTTCATGGATCTATTAGTCACAAGTATCTCGGGATGATAATATCATTTCATCCTTAGACTTGAGACGCATAGGTTACCAGAATATGAATCTGCCTTACTCTAGTTATCTTCAAACGTAGTTCGTAACAGGCTGTTATAAAGGAAATAATTGGGTAAAGTATGAAAGATACAATGGGACTATGTGGTCAAAAAGGATTTCTTCCTCTAGTAAGAGAGATATCCCTGGGCCCCTCGATGATTGGGAGCTGACATCAAATATGCATGGCCGTGCTCAAGTTACATTGATTTTAGATCAGATGCAACTTGTCTATTTGGTCACCACCAATCTGTAATCGAGAAACATAATAGTGAACGATCTGGAGATTGAAATATTCCATGTCTTGTGTTCACAAGGATATCGCGAAAAAAAGGATGCACATGATCACTTATCTATAGAACCTCATAAGCCTTTAAGGCCATTAGGTTTTTGTCGAAGATGACAACTCGCGCCGACTTGGGGGCATTGATGCTTAGCTAGAGCCGCTCTTTGTCTGTGATTAATATATGACGATCTATCATGTGCAAGTGGGACTCTGTTGGATATATGCCCACTGATACACGTATATTGGATCACTGCTAATGAGGCACGGGCCTATTGGGTCACACGCCAAGCGTTGAATTCGACAGCACATGTCAAGAGAGAAAATTAGGGTTTCTGTCGACCTTCACGGGCCCTCACGGGTCGTGAAGTGGTCGTGACGTGAAGCCCTTCACGAGGCTTCATGGGCCGGTCGGGGATCATGGGGGTGATGCCTTCATGACTTCCTCACGGGCCGTGAGAGCCCGTGAAGGCAGAAGTCTAAGTGACACTTTGATATTATTGGACCTTTTGTTTGGTCCAATGGGAGGGTGCCATTATGGCCGACCCTAGTGTCACCTATAGAGATAATATGCTTATATAAACCCCTCTTGCTTCTCTCCATATGTTCTTTTGCCAAATTCACAAACACACACACTAAAGAGAGCCTTGTAGGAGTTTTTTAGCAAAGAAGTTTGTGTTGGCTGTGAGCAAGAGTTCTAGTGCTGTTCTTGAGTGCAAGTTGGAGTTTCTCAAGCTTTAGCAAAGGAGATTCACGGTTTGCTTGGAGTGGATATCAATAGAGGAACTCGTCTTGGAGTTCAAGCCTTTCATCTACAACAACAAAAACAACCAGAGACATCAAGGGTATGGTCTCACTTTCTGGTTCCTTTTGTTGTTCTTGTTGCTATCATTCTTTGTAGCTAGATCCCACTATGTGTTTCTTGTGCATAAGTGTTGAAAACCTGATATGAACTCGTTTTTTATCTTCATGCTTCCGTTGTGCTTGGGTTTTGCATGTGCATGAGAAACCGTCACCCACTTCCCAATCATTACCGATATTCTTCGCATCCATCCACTTAACCATGCCCTTACATGCAACCCATCCATCTCTGGGACTCATGTCCCTAAATTATATGTCCAACAGTTCTGGCACACCGCTCACACCCATACTAATCGAGACTCTGGTCGTGTATCCATTCGTGGTGATGTTGACCACTTTACCCTGAACATCACTGCAAGCCACCTAAGGGAAATCCTCCGGCTTCCTACCGCTAGAAGCAGGCCTCCACTTCTTGATTTTCAGGAGATACCTGATGAAACTACTGCCCTTCAGGGCATTCGTGCCATGGGATACATTGGGGATCTTCAAATGAGATCCCATTTCAAAAGAGCAAACCTCCACCCACTATACTATACATTTTTCACAATTCTTCAGCGGTGCTTAACTCCCAAACACACTGGATATGAGTAACCAAACTCAAATCAATCAAACTATTGTATGCTGCTGCAAATCACTTGCATGTTGACTATGCTACATTAATCTTTCTTGATCTTATGTAGTCAGTTTAGGGAAAACTTTCGGATCTTTAACGAAACAATGGCAGATTTTTGCCATATCAAAGATTCCTACCCATGATGGTCCAATTTGCAATGGACAGAAATGAGGAGATTCCAAGGAGGCCACATCATTCTGCAATGAGGCCTAAGCAATTCATGCATGTCAAAGCTTTGACTGGTGATCATCCGGTGCAACCACAACCATTTCATGTTTCCTTGTTAGACCTTTGTGCAAAAAATGATGTTGTGAGGTTATATAGGGAGAGTGTAGGACTAGGCCCAATGGTTCAACTAGAGCCGGTTGTACCTACCCCTGGGTCAGTAGCACCCCGTGAGGAATTAGTAGATAGGACTTAGTCTTCCACGGGGGAAGCTGAGAGGGATGTGCAGAGAGGGAAAATCCCAGAGAGGGGTGGTGAAGGGGATGAGGGCGAAACACATAATGAGGGAGGGGCTGAATATGATCCTGCCCAAATACAAGCTATGATTGATTCATTCTCAAATGTGCTCCCCGGCCCTGAACAACAACCGGAGTCTCCTGATTTGCATGCTGGTTCAGTGGCGCCTCTGGTGCAGCACCTCTGGTGCAGCACCTCTGGTGCAGCACCTCTGGTGCAGCACCTCTGGTCATTGATAACACTGAGCAACAAAGAGCAAAACTGCTAGTGGTGACAGAGGAAGACGATTTGAGCTTTTCTGATACATTCCCAAATTTACCCGACGCCTTTGACACTGAAACTGAATTCATGTATGGCTATCAACCGGGTCTTCTTGACATAGCAAGTGCAAGTCATGAATTTGATCCTGATCAGGATGTCTATAATGAGTATGAAAGCGAAATGGAAGAGGAAGAGGTAGAGGTAGAAGAGAGAGAGAGAGAGAGGTGAGTAAAGAAAAAACGATTGCTTAGGGATCCCAAGCCCAAAAAGCCGGGAAGCCACACCTGCTACCGAAGCTAACACTGTTAGCTTTGGTATTGAAACAGTCATTGTCATCCCAACAGTACACATTTACCCCACCAGCCACTCAAGTGTCTCTCAACAGATGCTTGTTTCAACTCACGGAGAATTAGCTCAAACTCTACCGGCCTCTCATTCGGAGATGGCTGGTATTGAAACCAGAGGTCTGCCTCTCCCGACCTCGACCGTTCCTTCTATGCGCATCGACATACCGCAGATATATCCATTTCTTTCAAGACACCAATAAACACTTGCACAGATAACGACGTTGTTTACTAGACAACCCTCCAGAACACCTGTAGGTGGCACTACTAAAAGTGTCATTCGAGGATCAGGTGGAAATCTCGCCGGAGTATACACCACTGCAGCTTCGAACGCGAGTAGCTCTGCCTCTGTGGTAGAGACTTCAACGAGTACTCTTGGTGAGACTCGGTTTTTTACAAAGGATGAATTGCAGGAGGCCCTCAACCCGACCACAGAAAGCTTATCCGAAATCAAGCAGACACTTGCTTCATTAAAAACAAGGGTTGATGATGGCTCGGGCTTATCTACTGACACTTTGAAATCCCTGCTTTATGCTCGATTGCTGGAGAGAGCCCTAGACCGTGAACAGAACCTAGATCTCCTTCAAACCCTTTAGAATGAACAAACTTACAAGGGTAGTAATCTGAATGGGTCAAAGCAGGCTAACAATTCTTGAATCTACTTGCAAATCCCAAGCTGCTGGGTCAAAGCACAGGCATGATGATGATGATCCCGATCATGATCATCACGAGGGGGGGGGGGGAAAGACCGCGCGTTTTGACCTTTACACCTTTAACAGAATGATTAGCGGCTACAATAGGGATCGGGGCTGAATCTTAACAACAACAACAGCAACAGCGACAACAACAACAATAGCAACAACAACAGCAAGAACAACAAACTGAGCCTGGACCTGACATCCCAGTGTTGGAATTCGAAACTGAAACTGCAGATATTGGTGAAAGGGATGAGTCAGATGAACTGATGAGACAGATTGTGTGACACCGCAATTTCAAGAACCAAATTTTTCTTTTTAAAATGCTTATTTATCATTTTCATTTAAAATTACGCAGCGGAATATAAACACGTGGCAAATATATATTACAATCAAAAGTTGCCACATAAAGTTTGGTGTTACTGTTACTTATCTGGTCGACCATTATCAGTTACAAACAAACATAATATAAGAGTTATTACAAACACAGTGTTCCTCCTATTAAAGCAAACTACCCGCAGGGTCCCGAGCTCACTAAGGATCACCTACACACATGTGGAGTGTATCATCTGTTAGCTATAATAGATGGTGAGTACTCAAATAGCATGCGATCAACATAAATACATCATACATCATCAATCATGCTCAGATATTCAATCCTAGCATCTCGCGATGAGCTGGCGTAGTCAGGAGGTAGCATATCTTGCAGGGGAGCTAACCCGGCTTAATGCACCAAACTAGGGTACCAGACACATCAACCGCGCCGGTGGGGGAGCGGTTAAGCGTCCACCATTACGTTTCAGAATCAACCGATTCTTCTGAGTAAAGCCTTAGGCTAAACCCACAGGGAACAAACATTGCCCAATAGATAAGACAACTTGGTCTGGGGCAAACCTTTCCAAATAGATCCGTACCGATCACAAACAGATAATCTTATTCAATCGAATCATCAATCAATGCGCACATATATTCAATTTTCATCATAGCATACACCTAATCAAGTGCATACTACATTGTGTCAACATGGTAACTTCTAGCATCATCATGCAATCCTACACTTAAACAAGTGCGTGTACAAATCATGGTATACAATTCTGTAATCATTGTTAAAATATGTTATAAGTATATTAATCGTTATGTTATTAGGCACTCACCTGTCGAGCTAGATTATAACACTCTACGATACAGTAGCTCTTGGACCAACTGGAATACCTAAACAAGGTTTACAGATATTAAAACCTTGTAAAACAGATTCTGCCAGGGGTAGCGCACGCCCGTACCTTGATAAGGCACGCCCGTGCCTGGTGAGGCACGCCCCGTACCTGGTACTCAGGTACACCCCGTGACTTCAGGGTACCCCCCAGGTCTTGCTAGGGTTAGGCACGCCCCGTACCACTGGGAGGTACGGCCGTGCCTCCCAGGTACGCCTTGAGGTACGGTCTGTTCTTGAGAGGCACGCCCGTGCCTATCAATTTACAGCAGCAGGTTCGTGTAGAACCTGCTGTTTATCCAACCAAAATTACCAAAACTCATTTAGAGCATTACCAATCGGTTTCTAATGTTCACATATGAAATAACTCATCAAAGAAACCTAAAAACAACATCTTTACATACCAAAACAACCAATTCAGTGTTTGGGACCAAAATTATCATTTTGACCTATTTGACACTTTAATACTTGAATTCCATCCAAACCTTCATTTTAATTACAAAATTTGATTTCTATACACTTAACAACAACCTTGAAACAAATTGGCAACTTCAAAAACAAAGACCGGGATCAAAATCAATGAAACCTAATTTCGAACCTAACTTGGTGAAAAAAATGAAGAATAGGAACTCACTTGAATTAGAGATGATCAGGAGATAACACAACATATTAGAACATGAAATTAGCATTTGAATTCACAGCAAACAGATTGCTTGGATGATCTCTTCTTGAATTTCTTCTTCAAAGCCAAACACAAAGAACACAAGAAGTCAAAACCAAAGTCTGTGTTTTGTTGCAAGGGGTGGCTCATGCGAGTCTCAAGAGGTGCCTACTTGTGGGTTGTGCATATCCACAAGTGGGTATCTTGTTCCCCTTTCTAACTTACAACTTAACGCACGAATACCCGTTTTAACTAACGGAGATATTTTTGGAAACCTCGTTCCAAACCATTTAATAATTTATTATTCTTATCTATTTATCATAATATTTTAATATTACCATTTATTTATTATTTTCTTCTATTTATTTCTATTTTCTCATTAAATCAATTATATATATCTAATTCCTTTTATTCAATATTTAAATTAGAATTCTAGACGTACCAGATTCGAACACGCCTAGGCCCATTCTGAGGTTGTTACAAATCTACCCCCTTAAAAAGATTCCATCCTCGGAATCTACTTTAAGTGAACAGATGCGGATAGCGGGCCCTCATATCCTGCTCGGTCTCCCATGTCAGGTTTGACCCGAGGTTGTGCTTCCTCTTGACCAAGACGAGCTGAATAGTCTTCTTTCTCAGCCGTTTAGTCTTCGTGTTCAGAATCTCGACGGGTTCTTCCACGAGCCGTGTAGAAGAATCAACTTTCAGATCATGCAAGGGTAGAATCTGATCTTCATCAACCTTGCACTTACGGAGGTAGCAGACATTGAAGGTATTATAAAAACCTGATAGCTCTGGAGGTAACTCCAAAGATACTGTCTACTCGTTGACTTTTTGGATAATTCTGAAAGGACCAATGTATCTCGGACTCGGCTTGCCCTTCCTGCCGAATCTGATAACACCCTTCCACGAAGAAACCTTCAAGAATACCCGATCACCAATTTCAAAGGTAATCGGCCTGTGTTTGGGATCTGCATACATCTTTTGCCTATCCCTGGCTGCTTTAAGCTTCTCACGTGCAAGCTTAACTTTGTCTGCAGTAATCTAGACCAGATCAGGTCCATCATACTATTTCTCCCCTGGTTCAAGCCAATAGGTAGGTGTGTGACAATGCCTACCATAAAGCATTTCATACGGTGGCATACCGATACTAGAATGATATGAGTTATTATAAGAAAACTCAATCAAAGGTAAATGAGAATCCCACGAGCCACCGTATTCGAGCACACATGTGCGTAGCATGTCTTCAAGAGTTTGGATAGCCCTTTCGGACTGTCCATTTGTCTGTGGATGGTATGCGGTACTTAAATGAACACGAGTACCGAGCTCCCGCTGAAGACTGCTCCAGAAATGTGAAACAAACCGTGTATCCCTATCAGAGACAATAGATAGAGGAACGCCATGTCGGGCAACAATTTCATTAATATATAGCTGAGCAAGACGAGGCATAGAAGAAGATTCATTAACTGCTAGGAAGTGTGCACTCTTAGTGAGTCTGTCAACAATCACCCAGATCATGTCGTGCCCTTTAGAAGTCCCGAGCAGTTTAGTAAAAAAATCCATGGTAATGTTGTCCCATTTCCATTTAGGAATTGGTAATTGTTGCAAATTACCATAGGGTCATTGGTGCTCGGTCTTCACCTGTGCACACATCTGACATTTCTCCACATAAGATGCAATGTCACGTTTCAGAGTAGGCCACGAGTAAAGTGCCTTAAGATCATGGTACATTTTTGTGCACCAAGGATGAACAGATAAACGAGAATTATGAGCCTCCTTCAAGATAAGATCCCGGTTCCCTCCGATGCTAGGTACCCAGATTCGGGACCTGTATGTCTTCAATCCCCTACTGTCATCTTGTAACTGCTCCTTCATCTTGGACATAACCTCAGCCTTCAGATTAGCTTCAGTTAAGGCTTCTTGCTGAGCCTCCTTCAGTCGAGTGATAAGATCAGAAACGATAGTGATTTTCATGAATTTAATGGTTTCTGTGGAGCCCTTTCGGCTTAATGCATCAACCACCACGTTAGCCTTGCCCGGGTGGTATTTGATTTCACAATCATAGTCATTAATCAATTCCATCCACCTGCGTTGCCTCATATTGAGCTCCTTCTGTGTAGAAACATACTGGAGACTCTTATGATCAGTGAATACCACACATTTGGTGTCATAAAAGTAGTGGCGCCATAGTTTCAGAGCAAAGACAACAGCTGCCAACTCCATATCATGAGTCGGATAGCTCTTCTCATGTGGCTTCAGTTGGCAGAAAGCATAAACTATCACTTTCTCTTTCTGTATAAGGACACTTCCCAAACCTGCGTAAGAAGCATCACAATAAACAACAAAGTCTTCTGACCCATTAGGCAGAGTCAGAATTGGAGCTTGACATAATAATTGTTTTAAAGTCTGGAAGGCTTTATCTTGTTCATCAGACCACGAATAAGGAACATCCTTTCGTGTAAGCTTCGTCAGAGGACATGCAATCTTTGAAAAATTCTTGATAAACCTCCGATAGTAACCGGCAAGTCCTAAGAAGCTACGAATCTCCGATGGGGTTTTGGGAACTCCCCAATTCATTACCGCCTCAACTTTAGCAGGGTCTACTTTAACACCATCCCTGCAGATCACATGGCCAAGAAAATGCACCTCATGAAGCCAGAACTCACATTTAGAAAGTTTGGCATAAAGTTGTTCTCGCTTAATAGTCTCGAGAACTTGACGAAGATGTAATTCATGTTCAGCTTCGGACTTCGAGTAGATTAGAATGTCGTCAATGAATACTATAACAAATTTGTCCAAAAATGGACAACATACACGGTTCATGAGATCCATGAAAATAGCTGGTGCATTGGTGGAGCCGAATGGCATCACCAGAAACTCATAATGGCCATAACGGGTACGAAAGGCTGTCTTTGGAATATCTTTAGCCTGAACCCGTACTTGATGATACCCTGATTGAAGATAAATCTTAGAGAAGCAAGTTGCCCCCTGTAATTGATCAAATAAGTCATAAATTCGTGCTAAAGTGTATTTATTCTTTACAGTTTGCTTGTTAAGCTCCCTGTAATCTATGCACACCGCATAGTACCGTCTTTCTTCTTGACAAATAATACTGGAGCTCCCCAAGGTGATGAGCTCGGGCGAATGAAGCCCTTGTCAAGTAAATCCTGAATTTGATTCATCATCTTGCGAACTTCAGAGGTAGCGAGACAATACAGAGTTTTAGCCATTGGCGTAGCTCCGGGTACAAGATCGATTCTATAATCAACATCCCTGACTAGAGGCAGTCCGGGTAACTCATCTTGGAAAACCTGATATGTTCAACTGGTTGTTTCTCCATTTTATTATTAATAACATAAGCAAAGTAAGAGACATAACCTTTGGTAACTGATTTCTGCACTTTAAGAACAGAGATGATAGGGATATCAGACTCCCGTTTCTCACCTCGAGCTACTGCATAAGATCCGTCTGACAAAGGAAATTGAATAATCTTCTTTAAACATAGAATTTCAGCATCTTTACTGCTGAGCCAATCCATTCCAATCACAACATCAAACCCCACGATTGGCATAACCAAAAATGAAAGAGGGAAACTAGTCCCATCAATGTTAATCAGTGCCATAGGAACTCTATGGACAACAGAAACTATTCTACCATTAGCAACCTCAACACCTATCGGATCAATCAATGTACTAATAGGCAGTTGCAGTTTGGCACACAAAGATGCAGAGATAAAAGAATAACTTGCTCCTGTATCAAATAAAACATAGGCAGGAGAATCATTAACATGAAAAGTGCCAGTGATGGCATCACGTGCGGCCTTAGCCTCCTCGGCTGTCATTTGGAATGCCCTGCCTGGTGCACGTTGTGCAACATTCTTCCCCTGACCCGAGGAAGATCCACCAGCTCCTCCTGATCCAGTATTGGGATCTGATCTACAATCAACCGATCGATGTCCCGGCTTGAGGCACTTATAGCACACATTGTCTTTATATTTACAGCTTTCAGCCGTATGCCCCTTTTGCTCACATTTAGGACACCTTAAAGTATCCTTAGTACAATGCCCCGTATGCCTAGATCGACATTGTGCACACCATAGATCATCAGAAGAACTCTACCTCGAACCCCCTTGTTGCTGCTAGTGTCGCTGTGGCTGCCTCTGCCATGACCCTCCACCTATAGCCTTCGACCCTGAAGACTGTTCAAACTTCCTTTTGGAAGTTCCCCCAGCCTGTGATGCGTGATCACTCTCATACCGGCGTGCAAAATCAAATGCCTTATCTAAAGTGGTAGCAAACCGGATAGATGATCGGTATTCAGGTGGCAGAGCGAGTGCAAAGCGAATAATCTTTGCATCCTCATCAGGCAAAGAACCCTTCACAAAGTGGATCAACTCGGGTGATAAGCTCCTCAACTGTTCGGTTGCCTTTAGACAAGGCTCTGAACTCGTTATCCATCGCTTCTACTGCTTGGGCTGAATAGTATTTAGCTCGCAAAATTCTTAGAAAATCCGTCCATCTCATAGAATTAAGGACGGCAGCCGGTGTAGAAGCCATCACACATACTAGGAAACCGCGCAACCTCGCAGCATCTATCTTGCATAAGCCACCTTCTTATACTCCTCAGCTTCACAAGTCTCAAATGTCAATTCTGTATCACGGATCCACCGCTCCGCTTTGTGACAACCATATCCATATTACCGTTGAAGGTAGGTGGCGAACACATCATAAAGGCCTTCAGTCCCATGGCCATTTTCTTTTCGGGAACTCGTTCCTCGGAGGCTTTGAGACGAGCCTCTAAGTCACGAATATAAGCTTCTCTATCATCACTTCCCGACATTGTCAAACTCTAAATTCTGTTAGATCATTAAAGTCAGACATACTTAGTATACTTTTCCATACTTGATTAATCATGTTAATCAAATAAACAAATAATCAACACCAGTGTTAGTCATGTGAATCATATCAATCTCTCTCACACCCCAACACCTCCCGAGGAACACTTAAATAATGGTCGAGAACCTGAATTTGAGACTGAATACTCTTTCCAGTACCCAATTCACTCAAACTTAGGCTCTGATACGAGCTTATGACACCTCCATTTCGAGAACCAAATTTTTCTTTTTAAAATGCTTATTTATCATTTTCATTTAAAATTACGTAGCGGAATATAAACACATTGCAAATATATATTACAATCAAAAGTTGCCACATAACGTTTGGTATTACTGTTACTTATCCGGTCGACCATTATTAGTTACAAACAAACATAATATCAGAGTTATTACAAACACAGTGTTCCTCCTATTAAACCAAACTACCCGTAGGGTCCCGAGCTCACCGAGGATCACCTGCACATGTGGAGTGTAGCATATGTTAGCAATAATAGCTAGTGAGTCCTCAAATAGCATGCGATCAACATAAATACATCATACATCATCAATCATGCTCAGATAGTTCAATACTAGCATCTCGCGATGAGCTGGCGTAGTCAGGAGGTAGCATATCTTGCAGGGGAGCTAACCCGGCTCAATGCACCAAACTGAGGTACCAGACACATCAACCGCGCCGGTGGGGGAGCGGTTAAGCGTCCACCGTTACGTTTCAGAATCAACCGATTCTTCTGAGTAAAGCCCTGAGCTAAACCCACAGGGGACAAACCTTGTCCGGGGCAAACCTTGCCCAATAGATAGGACAGCTTGGTCCGGGGCAAACCTTGCCCAATAGATCCGTACCGATCACAAACAAATAATCTGATTCAATCGAATCATCAATCAATGCGCGCATATATTCAATTTTCATCATAGAATACACCTTATCAAGTGCATACTACATTGTGTCAACATGGTAACTTCTAACATCATCATGCAATCCTATACTTAAAGAAGTGTGAGTACAAATCATGGTATACAATTCTGTAATCATTGTTAATATATGTTACAAGTATATTAATCGTTATGTTATGAGGAACTCACCTGTCGAGCTAGATTATAACACTCTACGATACAGTATCCCCTTGACCAACTGGAATACCTAAACAAGGTTTACATAAATTAAAAACTTGTAAAACAGATTCTGCCAGGGGCAGAGCATGCTCGTACCTTGCCACGGCACGCCCGTGCCTGGCGAGGGACACCGCGGGTACGCCCCGTACATGGTACTCAGGTACACCTTGTGACTTCAGGGTACCCCCCCCCCCGGGCTTGCTAGGGCTAGGCACGCCCCGTACCCTTGGGAGGTACGGCTGTGCCTCCCAGGTATGCCTTGAGGTACGGTCTGTTCTTGAGAGGCACGCCCGTGCCTATCAATTTACAGTAGCAGGTTCGTGTAGAACCTGCTGTTTTCCCAACCAAAATTACCAAAACTCATTCAGAGCATTACCAATCGGTTTCTAATGTTCACATATGAAATAACTCATCAAAAGCAACCTAAAAACAACATCTTTACATACCAAAAAAACCAATTTAGTGTTTGGGGCCAAAATTATCACTTTGACCCATTTGACACTTTAATTCTTGAATTCCATCCAAACCTTCATTTCAGTTACAGAATTTGATTTCTATACACTTAACAACAACCTAGAAATAGATTGGCAACTTCAAAAACAAAGATTGGGATCAAAATCAATGAAACCCAATTTAGAACCTAACTTGGTGAAAAAATGAAGAATAGGAACTCACTTGAATTGGAGATGATCAGGAGATAACACAGCAGATTAGAACTTGAAATTAGTACTTGAATTCACAGCGAACAGATTGTTTGGATGATCTCTTCTTGAATTTCTTCTTCAAAGCCAAACACAAAGAACACAAGAAGTCAAAACCAAAGTTTGTGTTTTGTTGGAAGGGGTGGCTCACATGAGTCTCAAGAGATGCCTACTTGTGGGTTGTGCATATCCACAAGTGGGTATCTTGTTCCCCTTTCCCACTTACAACTTAACGCACGAATACCCGTTTTAACTAACGGAGATATTTATGGAAACCAAGTTCTAAACCATTTAATAATTTATTTTTCGTATCTATTTATCATGATATTTTAATATTACCATTTCTTTATTATTTTCTTCTATTTTCTCATTTAATCAATTATATATATATATATATCTAATTCCTTTTATTCAATATTTAAATTAGAATTCTAGACGTACCAGATTCGAACACGACTAGGCCCATTCTGAGGTTGTTACAGATCAATGAGTTTTCTTTTGGAAAACTGCTAGAAAGAACAGAGGAAGTCCAGATAGTGGACATATTTGATGATATGTCGGTGCCTGTGATACAAAAGCCAGTTTCTTCAAAGTTTGCCAAGCATGTGAAGGAGCTAGTCACCAAAAAGCAGATGGAGGAAGCTATTAGAAAGCTAGATCTAACAAGGGTTCTCCGTGGCATTTCGGAGGAGGTTCATCAAGTATTCCCTCCTGAATCAAAGAAATTCCAGGTGTCAGCTGCCGACATCCTGAGGAAAAATCTTGGAGCTGAGTAGGCACAACAACTCCAACAATCATCTAAATGGCCTATCCCTCTGAATGTCTAACCAGCTCGTCCAATTCCAGCATCTTCAGACCCAGGCCTAGATCGACACAACATGTTCACAAGGGAAGCAATGAGAAACCCTATATGGGGCAAATATGGTATGAATGCTGCTTACCTCGAGGATCGAATCCCTACTATCTATACTTCTCAAATCAGAGACAAGATTCCTCCTGAACTGATGGGTCTTGATGACGCTCAAAGGTGACGATACAGTCATATTTTTAATGAATACAAAACACTATGGAGCAGATTGTGTCTGAGTACCCCATCAGCAAAGTACTTCGAGTCAGCATGCAAAAATCTTTAAGGTACAAGTTTGCTATTTATGATGTTCAAAGGGGAGATGGTTAGAAGATCTCTCTCAATGAAGTAGACTTCCGACACATCAAGCTTCATGGCATTGAGTTCATATACGAGGAGCTATCCACAAAGATCAACAAGTCCTATGAAGAAGAACAAGGACGACCAGCTCTAATGAAGTATATGAGGAGATTTATTGAATATATCTAAGAGCACGATCTACAATTTGGAGGCGAGAGTAATCAACTCGAGGTGAATCTGCTCAGACCACTGCAACATCACCCTGATCTACAGACCCTAGAAGAGGTAACCGTTATTGATAAAAATCATCCAAGCTTTGCGGGTCAAAGAGGTGTCGTCTTCGTCAACCAACGTCATCGAAAGATCTTCGTCAGGATGATGGACTTGATGGCATACTGAGATGGTACTCTAAAATTGCTGTTTCATAGACTCCAAGAAAAGGCTGAAAAGGATCAATCAACATTAAGTGAGCCAGAAAGGGCTGGGCTGATAAGGACAATCGATCAGATAAAAGGACGCTAGATAGTCGTCTGATAATTCGGAGGTGGCAGATGATGTTCGGAATAAGAAATAGGTCATTATTGTAAATATTATCTTTCTGCATTTCTATTTTCATTTAATAGGCTTTCTCTCCATTTAGGGAGAGATTGTTAATTATAGAAAATGTAGAAAAGCCTATTTTATAGGTGTGGCCTATAAATAGGTCAATGGCCCTTGGCCATTGGAACGCTTGAAACTCTCGTGTAACGCTTTTGACATTAATGCAATATCCATATTCAACGCAAAAGGTGTAGTGTGTGTTTTCTCTGCAATATCATAATCTCTTTACACTAATACTTGAAGGTTTTTATCACGGGATCAAGCTTTCACTCCGCCCCACAACACTACTATAGGCTCTGAGTTCCCGCTGATCCCGATTGGTTTCGGGAGTTAGCAATTTTTGAAAGGTCGAGTTTAATCTATGTTAGACTATTTGTGAAGTTTGTCATGTTTCTAGGATATTCTTTGATTGTTACCTCTTTACACTTTCTAATCTTTTTACTATTTGAATAGGAAAAATGGCACTAAGGGAAGATGATGCCGCATCATACCATTCTTGTACGGCCAGCCTTACCCATAACCTAGATGACCAACTTCTTTCAATTGATCAATTTCTCTTTGTGGTCACCCATGATAATAACCACTTTGTCAACTTCACAAACATCAAGAACCCTAACGTCCATATCATTTATGAAATTCTAAAGGTTCACCTACTCAACCATGCATTAACCTATGATCCTTCCACATCCGGCACTCATGTCCCTTAAATTTATGTACAACAATTCTGGCACACTTCTCATATTCATACCAATGCTAATACTAGAAGAGTTTCTGTACAAGGGGATGTTGATCATTTTACTGTCAATGTCACTACTCAAAGGCTAAGGGAATTTCTGAGGCTTCCAACTGCTGATAGCCGGCCTCCTCTCACTGACCTCCAGGAGATTCCTGATGAATCAACACCCCTAGAGGGTATTCGTCCCATGGGTTATAATGGTGACTTACTGATGAGATCACACTTCAAATGTATCAATCTACACCCGCTGTATTATTATTTCATGACTATTCTTCAGCGGTGTCTCACACCAAAGCACACAACGTATGAATATCCCAACTCCAATCAAATCCAATTGCTTTATGCTGTAGCTAATCATTTACACATTGATTATGCTAGTCTATTATGCTATAAATTGGTACAGTTAGGGGAAAACAAAACTATAGATGTTAAGCTTGATAAAGACAAATTCATACCATATCCACGATTCTTGCCTATGATAATTCAGTTTGCTATGGATCGAAATAAGGAGATTCCATTGCGGGCAAATCATAATTCAATCAAGCCTAAACAGTTTATGTATGTTAAAGCTTTGACAGGAGCACATCCGGTGGAACCATAACCATTCCCTACTTCCTTGTTAGATTTATGTGAGCAGAATGATATTGTGGTGATATATAAGGAGAGTGTAGTATTAGCTCCTATGGTTAGGGTAGAACCGGCTATACCTACCCCGGGAGCTGTAGCTGTAACATCCTCGATTTGGGCCTAGTTGTAAATCGTTGGAAAAGTACGTAAATTAGTGAAGTATTAAATAGATATTCAAGTTGTATGTACATGTGTATATTAATTGAGTAAATGAAATATGTATAAATATATATTTATGTATTTATGTATACTTGTAGTAAAGAATATATATATATATATATATATATTTGTTTAGAATAAAAAGAAAGGAAAAAAGACATCGAGAGGCGGTTGCCTCTAGATAATACCATATAGTAGATATGTAGGTGGTGTGTATTGACCAAGATAGTCAAGGTTGGTGAAGTTAGAAAACACACACTTACACACACTAACTCTCTCGTTCGTGAGGTTCTTGAAGGATAGACGTTGGAGAGTTGTTTGTGAAGCAAACAAAGGTAAGCTTGATGTTTCTCATGAAGTTTAAACATGATTTCTAATAGATATGTGTGTGTTTAGTTGTTATAAACTCAAGTTCAAGTAAGGATACCATTGAAGAACACAAAGCCTACTTTGAAAGTAGGTTTTGCGTGTTTGATGTTATTAATTGGATTTGATGTGTTTTTGAGGTTTATATAGATGATATATGAAGCTCCAAAGTGTTTTAAGGGTGATTCTAAGAAGTTGGAAAATCTTGGTTTTGAAAAGGTTAAGAAAAGTCGGCTGGATAACCAGTTGATGAACTGTTAAAAACAAGATCGTGGCGCGACCTCGTAAAAATGAACTATGCGACTTTAGATTAAGTCATCCGACTTTCGGATGGTTCATCCGACTCATATATCCGACAGTCGCATGGGTCATGCGACTCTTGCTTGGGCATGCGACTTTGTCATCCGACACTTGATCTGACCTACGCATGAGTCATCCGACTCTTGGGGGTCCGACTTTTGCACGTCACAACGCGACGGGCTATATGGTCATGACGCGACCGGACCTTTTCAGCAAGGATTTTTTTAATGCAAAGATCTTGTTGAATAGGTAATGTAATGTCAAACGTAAGTTTAATGAATAGTTTATGAATAATAGAAAGGTCTTGAAAGGGGTTCTAATAATAGAATCCTATATATGCAAACGCTTAACGTGCATAATGATGATTCTAGGTTAACTTGCCGAGTTAGTTGAATCAGAGTTAAAGTAATATGTACTCTAAGCTACTCAGGTGAGTACCGACTTCCGTAAGCCTCAGTAGAGGAAGTCTTACTTGTTAAATGTATTGAATATTATTCAAAGATGCTTTAAGTTGCATGTATGCTTAGAAGTAAAGTCATGAGTCTTTCCATGCTACTTTATTGCACTATGCTAGGTTAGTTGTTGAATGTAAGTTAAGTGTATGCCAGCGGAATCCAGAATTGGAGCCGCCTAGTTTAAGATGAATGATGTGTATGTTACTGACCCTGAATGGGTCAAGTATGTGAAAGCTTAATAAGATGTATGCTAGGGATCTAGAATGGACCCGTAATGATGAGATGAATGAATATGCATGCTTAATGAATTGAATGAATATGCATGCCAAGTGAATGATCCAGATTGGATCGGCTATATGTATCTGAAGTGTTCGCGAACAATTCTCTGACGCATGGTTAAGGTCAGCCGGATAGCTGGATCCCACCAGGACTTCGGTCATATTTCGGGATTTAACGGTGATTCGGGGTGCATCCTAGATTGTAGGTTCTGTAGAACCGCCGTGCCTTAACGTGAGTGGTTCTGTTAACGACTTGGATTACTAGGGAGTCTATGGTTCCGTGAACGATGCTTGGTGGATTGCTTTATGCTCCCCCACCAACGCGGATGGTCGTGTCTGATCCCCCGGTTTATTGTTGTTGAGCGGGACTAGCTATCCTGCAAGAAATGACTTATACCGATCTTATCAACACACCGCAATGTGATAGGATATCATTCTATGTTTATTCCTGTGATGCATGACTTGCTTTATTGATGCTTATCTTAAGTTTGTACTCACTAACTATGTGTATAGCTAATGGTGCCACGTTGACCCTTTTTGTAGATAAAGAATAGGTTGCCTGGTGAGCAAGGTGCCTTCTGCTGGATATTATGGATGGAATATTTTTTGTAATATTATGATATTATGGTCGGATGTATGTTAGAGTAACACCAACACTTGAGACAAAGTTTTGATTGTAAATAATTGATGAAAACCTTTTGGGTTAACTTCCGCTGCTTAACCTAATGTTGTTTAATCGTGATTGAGTTCACGCTTATGAAAAACAGAAATTTTTGCTAATTTTGGGATTTACAAAGCCGGTGTTACAGTAGCACCTAGTGAGGATATAGGGATTAGGAC
The DNA here is from genome assembly GCA_038502395.1 of Dittrichia graveolens. Taxonomy (NCBI): domain Eukaryota; kingdom Viridiplantae; phylum Streptophyta; class Magnoliopsida; order Asterales; family Asteraceae; genus Dittrichia; species Dittrichia graveolens. The sequence goes on along the minus strand of JARJIL010000002.1, from coordinate 38,897,216 downwards.
TCTGTCATCTACGGGAGATGCTGAGAGGGATGTGCATGTTGGATATATGCCCACTGATACACGTATATTGGATCACTGCCCACTGATACACGTATTCTAGATCAGATGCAACTTGTCTATTTGGTCACCACCAATCTATAATCGAGAAACATAATAGTGAACGATATGGAGATTGACATATTCCATGTCTCGTGTTCACAAGGATATCGCGAACAAAAGGATGTACATGATCACTTATCTATAGAACCTCATAAGACCTTTAAGGCTACAAGGTTTTGTCGAAGATGACAACTCGCGCCGACTTGGGGGCATTGATGCTTAGCTAGAGCCGCTCTTTGTCTGTGATTAATATGTCATGATGTATCATGTTCAAGTGGGAGTCTACTAGATATATGCCCATTGATACACGTATATTGGATCACTGCCGATGAGGCACGGGCCTACTAGGTTACACGCCAAGCGTTGAATCCGACAGCACAAGTCAAGAGAGTAAAATAGGGTTTCTGTCAAACTTCATGGGCCCTCACGGGTCGTGAAGAGGTCATGACGTGAAGAGGTTCATGAGGCTTCATGAGCCGGTCGGGGATCATGGGGTTGATGCCTTCACGACTTCCTCACGGGCAGAAGTCAAAGTGACACTTTAATGTTATTGGACCTTTTGTTTGGTCCAATGTGAGCTGGACATTTTGGCTGAGCCTGGTGCTATTTGAGCTCCCCATCTGCTTATAAACCCTCTCCTTTTCTCTCTAGAGAACCTTTTGCCAAATTCACAAACACACACATTAAAGAGATCTTTGAAACTAGGAGCTTGTGTTGGTCATTTGCAAGAGTTCTCCTGCTGTTCTTGAAGCATTATTCACGTGGGTGCAAGTATTGTGCTTCAAGCTTTAGCAAAGGCGATTCACGAAGAGCTTGGTGTGGATATCAGTAGAGGAACTTGTCTTGGAGTTCAAATATTGCATCTACAACATCACAACCACCGGAGACATCAAGGGTATGGTCTCTTTTTCTAGTTTCATTTGTTCTTCTTGTTGCTATCATGTTTTGTAGCTAGATCTCACTAAGTGTTTCTTGTGCATGTGCTTTGTAAACCCAAAATACACTTGTTTTTACTTCTTGCTTCTGTTGTTCTTGGGTTTTTGATGTGCATGAGAAACCTTCAGTGGTATCAGAGCCATTGCTACAAGATGATAGCACAAAATGGCTAGAAAAATCGATTTTTGGAAGTTTTGGCAAACTGTCCAGTAAGCCTTCACGAGCCGTGGAGTTCTCTTCATGGGTCGTGAAAGGCTACACGACCAGTGTAGTTTGGGGTCTAGTCGTGAAATGGTTTTTTGGTCCTTCACGAGTTCTTCCCGGCCGTGAGCGATCGTGAAGCTCTCGGGCTTCACGAGCCGTAAAGGGTCGTGAAGGAGCTCGTGAACAGTGTTTTTCGAGTCATTGCTGTGTTTCTATTTTAGTTCAGATGTTTTTGGAAATCCCCAAATTATATTTTGGTACCACTATGGGTATGCATGGTATGGTCATGGCATAAGATGCATACATGCATACACATATGTGTGTGTATATACGAATATAGGTTTTAAAAATTGGTTTTATGCCTTAATGCATATGTACAAGAATTTCCATTGTGCCTTGAGTGATTGTTTGGAAATTCTTATCAAAATATTTGTTTGTTGCGGTTTTTGGCACACCGCTTGTTTCGTGGTTGTTTGCCTTATTCTTTTTTGGTAACCTTGGCCTTAGACCTTGTGGTTGTTTGTGGTTGCTCTTTTATTTGGTGACCTAGCGTCGCATGATTTGTAATAATTATTTATTTATTGATTAATTGTAATTATTATTGCGGTTTGCAAGCTGTTTCATTTATCCGTGTACTTGTATTAGATGATAGAATTTTCGTGGCTTGCATGCCATTTCATTTCTATTTCATGTACTTGTATTCATGGAGCATGGAGACCACAATCAAGAATCAAGATGATGTCTTGACGATAGAAGATCCGATGATACCCGTTGGAGGTGGCGGATCAAGTGGGAGCTATGACTTTATTTGTATTGTGTCCCTAGTTGACCACGTTCTTCCCGTAGGCTCACGGGTAGAACACATAGGTTTTGGCTTGGTTACCAACCCCTTGCTATGCGTGTGTTATGATTTATTTCTTGCATGGTTGTTTAGGTTTTCGCATGCTAGAAAACTTTTCAATAAAATTAAGTCACAAGAGTTTTATAAAATTGGTTTATATTTCTCTCGCTCGCGCTCATGATTAACAAACCAACTAAAGTGAAAAATAAGTTTTTGTCACTCAAATATGTTAATCAAAATTAATCGGAAACATAAGCCCGTTTTTCCATAAAACATAAATCACGCACCATCCGTAAAGACGATGCCACCCAAATCTAACAACACAATGATTGGTTGTCGAGCTTAGCGTGAGCCAATCTTTGTGGAGTTGTGTGGAAGGTGAGCGTAGTAACTCGCAAACTTGGTTGTTGAGCTTAGCACAAGCCAATTCTTGTGGAGTGTACTTACCACATGTCTTGACGGACGATTTATAATTTCAAATTAGAATTCTTGAAAGATTGTCGAGTTTAGCACGAGTCAATCAACAATTCTAACTTGAGATTGGTGTAAGAAGGGATCAAACATGTCAAACAACCGGTGCTTGTCGTAGGATGCTGCAAAGATCAAAGAGTTGCAATAATGGATTGTAATTGGCAATATAGTTGTCAACCCGAAATAACTTCCTTGTATGATCCGCGGTAAACCCGTCATATGTTGAAGTAAAATAGGGTTCTTGGCTTTGTTAAAATAATTAATTTGTTCTTTGGGTAAATTGTTTTAACAAACTTAAATATCAAACTAACCAAATCTACTTTGCTATTTTATATGGCATCTTCAAGTACCACCACCACGAGCAACATTTCTCTACAAGTTTTCCTTGAGAAGGAGAAACTCGACGGTAGCAATTTCATGGATTGGCATAGGCAACTTCGGATTGTCCTACGCCTTGAAGGGAAATTGCATATCATTCAGGAAGCCTTGCCCGAAGCCCCTGCGACTACGGCCCCTAGGGCCACCCGAGAGGCACATGAAAAACGCCTCAAGGACACGGAGGAAATAACGTGCCTTATGTTAGCACAATGAGCTCCGATTTGCAAAAGCAAATGGATCATTTAAGTGCTTTCGACTTTATCGCGCAGCTCAAGGACATGTTCCAACAGCAAGCGAGGCAAGAAAGGTACGAATGCCTCAAGTCCGTCCTAGGTTGCAAGCTCCAGGATGGCGGGAACGTAAGCGCTCATGTGTTGCGTATGAAAGTAAACATGGAGCGCATGGAGAGGTTAGGGTTCTCCATAGGGAGGGAGATGGCGGTTGATCTCATCCTCCAATCCTTGCCCAATGCATATGATCAATTCATCATGAGTTATCATATGCATAGTATGGACAAAACCCTCATGGAGCTTCATGGGATGCTCAAAACCGCGGAGTCAAGCATCTCGAAGCCCAAGGCCACCTCATCCAACCCCGTTTTGGCTATCCGGGAGGGCCGCATCCAAAAGAAGAAGCCGAATCCTTCCCATAAGGGAAAGGGTAAGGGCAAGGTTGGTGCCACCAAGCCTACCCCTACCCCGGTGGCAAAGGGCAAGGGGAAGATTCCCCAAGCCAAGGCCCCGGAGGATGCGCAATGCTTCTTTTGCGGGGACAAGGGGCATTATCGCTGAAGCTGCCCAAAGTACCTAGATGGCCTCAAGAAGCTCAAGGCAATGAGCATCTCAGGACCTTCAAACCAATCATGATTGAGCTCCATCAAACTTCTATTTCAAAGGGCGGGGTTTTAGATACCGGCTGCGGCACTCACATTTGTAATATGGTGCAGGTGCTAAGGGAAAGTAGAGGCTTGGAGCGTGGAGAGCTGGATCTAATTATGGGGAACCGAGAGGTTGTGCCCGTAGAAGTAAAAGGGAGTGTCGAGATCTCTTTTAGAACAGGTCTTTCCATTGTTCTTATTAATGTATGCTATTCGCCCTACGTGGCAAGAAACATCTTATCTTTACATGCTTTGTATGACGATGGTTTTTCTTTTAAATTTATGGATTGATCGATTTTATGTTATAAAAATGATATTTGTTATTTTAAAGCTTTACCATGTCATGGCATATATGAAGTTGATGCATACATTGAAAATAAGAGACCTATCATGAATATTGATTCTCAATCCAAAAATTGTTTGGATAAAAATTCCTTGTGGCACGGTTGTCTTGCTCATGTAAACAAGACCCGCATCACCAAGCTCCAAGTGGACGGGATCTTGGAATCATTTGACCTTGGGTCAAAAGATGTATGCGAATCTTGTTTACTAGGCAAAATGACCAAAGAACCTTTCACCGGAGTTAGTGAGAGGGGAAAGGATCTTTTCAAAGTCATTCACACCGATGTGTGTGGTCCTTTCAAAAATGTCACAAGGAACAATACTAGATATTTCGTTACCTTCACGGATGATTATAGTAGGTATGGATATATCTACTTGATTAGACAAAAGTCTGAAACCTTTGAGGTGTTCAAGACATTTCAAAGTGAAATAGAGAATCAATCGGGTAAGAAGATTAAGATACTACGATCGGATAGAGGCGGTGAGTATCTTACTTCGGAGTTTCTGGACCATCTTAGAGAATGTGGGATTATCTCACAATTAACTCCTCCTAGGACTCCACAATTAAATGGAGTTGCCGAAAGGAGAAATCGGACATTATTAGATATGGTCCGTTCTATGATGAGTCAAACGGAGCTAACCATTAGTTTTTGGGGTTACGCTCTAGAGACGGCGGTAAGAATCCTTAACCTCGTACCAACAAAGAAAGTTGAAACAACACCATATGAGTTGTGGCAAAAGAAAAAGCCAACTCTCTCATATCTTCGTGTATGGGGATGTCTAGCCTACGTGAGACGTTACATGAATGACAAACTAGAACCCCGTTCCGAAAGGTGTTATTTTATCGGATATCCTCCTGCCGGTATTGGATATATTTTCTATAAACCTTCAGAGAACAAAGTTTTTGTTGCTCGAAGAGCCGTTTTCCTTGAAAGGGAACTTATATCCAACGTACCGAGGCAGAAGCCGATAAAGAACTTGATGTTGGCACTAGCAATCAACCATCAATGGTTGACACCGAGCAAAGTGAAGCTGCGGTACCTGACACACTTCCACTTCCTACCCCACGTAGATCCGGTAGAGCTCATCATGAGCCAGAGAGATATGGATTTCTCATATCTGAGGGCAATGAGCTATTGGTGGATCAAGATGAACCCACCAGCTACCGAGAAGCAATGGCGGGCCCTGAGTCTGCCAAATGGAGGGAGGCAATGGAAAGCGAAATAAACTCCATGTCGGATAACCAAGTTTGGGAACTGGTTGATCCAACACCCGGATCAAGATGATGTCTTGACGATAGAAGATCCGATGATACCCGTTGGAGGTGGCGGATCAAGTGGGAGCTATGACTTTATTTGTATTGTGTCCCTAGTTGACCACGTTCTTCCCGTAGGCTCACGGGTAGAACACATAGGTTTTGGCTTGGTTACCAACCCCTTGCTATGCGTGTGTTATGATTTATTTCTTGCATGGTTGTTTAGGTTTTCGCATGCTAGAAAACTTTTCAATAAAATTAAGTCACAAGAGTTTTATAAAATTGGTTTATATTTCTCTCGCTCGCGCTCATGATTAACAAACCAACTAAAGTGAAAAATAAGTTTTTGTCACTCAAATATGTTAATCAAAATTAATCGGAAACATAAGCCCGTTTTTCCATAAAACATAAATCACGCACCATCCGTAAAGACGATGCCACCCAAATCTAACAACACAATGATTGGTTGTCGAGCTTAGCGTGAGCCAATCTTTGTGGAGTTGTGTGGAAGGTGAGCGTAGTAACTCGCAAACTTGGTTGTTGAGCTTAGCACAAGCCAATTCTTGTGGAGTGTACTTACCACATGTCTTGACGGACGATTTATAATTTCAAATTAGAATTCTTGAAAGATTGTCGAGTTTAGCACGAGTCAATCAACAATTCTAACTTGAGATTGGTGTAAGAAGGGATCAAACATGTCAAACAACCGGTGCTTGTCGTAGGATGCTGCAAAGATCAAAGAGTTGCAATAATGGATTGTAATTGGCAATATAGTTGTCAACCCGAAATAACTTCCTTGTATGATCCGCGGTAAACCCGTCATATGTTGAAGTAAAATAGGGTTCTTGGCTTTGTTAAAATAATTAATTTGTTCTTTGGGTAAATTGTTTTAACAAACTTAAATATCAAACTAACCAAATCTACTTTGCTATTTTATATGGCATCTTCAAGTACCACCACCACGAGCAACATTTCTCTACAAGTTTTCCTTGAGAAGGAGAAACTCGACGGTAGCAACTTCATGGATTGACATAGGCAACTTCGGATTGTCCTACGCCATGAGTGGAAATTGAATACCATTGAGGAAGCCTTGCCCGAAGCCCCTGCGACTATGGCACCTAGGGCCGTCCGAGAGGCGCATGAAAAACGTCTCAAGGACACGCTGGAAATCACGTGCCTTATGTTAAGCAAAATGAGCACCGATTTGCAAAAGCAAATGGATCATTTAAGTGCTTACGACTTGCTCGCGCAACTCAAGCACATGTTCCAACCACAAGCGAGGCAAGAAAGGTACGAATGCCTCAAGTCCGTACTAGGTTGCAAGCTCCAGGATGGCGGGAACGTAAGCGCTCATGTGTTGCGAATGAAAGCAAACATGGAGCGCATGGAGAGGTTAGGGTTCACCATAGGGAGGGAGATGGCGGTTGATCTCATCCTCCAATCCTTGCCCAATGCATATGATCAATTCACCGTGAGTTATCATATGCATAGTATGGACAAAACCCTCATGGAGCTTCATGGGATGCTCAAGACCATGGAGTCAAGCATCTCAAAGCCCAAGGCCACCTCATCCAATCCTGTCTTGGCTATCCGGGAGGGCCGCATCTAAAATAAGAAGCCGAATCCTTCCCATAAGGGAAAGGGTAAGGGTAATGTTGGTGCCACCAAGCCTACCCCTACCTCGGTGGCAAAGGGCAAAGGGAAGATTCCCCAAGCCAAGGCCCCGGAGGATGCGGAAAGCTTCTTTTGCAGGGACAAGGGGCATTATTGCCGAAGCTGCCTAAAGTACCAAGATGGCCTCAAGAAGCTCAAGGAAATGAGCATCTCGGGACCTTCGAACCAAGGTACGTTCAAAGGGTTGGGTTTTAGATACCGGCTACGGCACTCACATTTGTAATATGGTGCAGGTGCTAAGGGAAAGTAGAGGCTTGGAGCGTGGAGAGCTGGATCTAATTATGGGGAACCGAGAGGTTATGCCTGTAGAAGAAAAAGGGAGTGGCGATCTCTCTTTTAGAACCGGACTTTCCATTGTTCTTATTAATGTATGCTATTCGCCCTTCGTGGCAAGAAACATTTTATCTTTACATGCTTTGTATGACGATGGTTTTTACTTTAAATTTATGAATGGATCTATTTTGTGTTATAAAAATGATGTTTGTTATTTTAAAGCTTTACCATGTCATGGCATATATGAAGTTGATGCCTACATTGAAAATAAGAGACTGAATATTGATTCTCAATCCAAAAATTGTTTGGATAAATATTCCTTATGGCACGGTCGTCTTGCTCATGTAAACAAGACTCGCATCACCAAGCTCCAAGCGGATGGGATCTTGGAATCATTTGACCTTGGGTCAAAAGATTTATGTGAATCTTATTTGCTAGGCAAAATGACTAAAGAACTCTTCACCGGAGTTAGTGAGAGGGGAAAGGATCTTTTGGAAATCACTCACACCGATGTGTGTGGTCCTTTCAAAAATGTCACAAGGAACAATAATTGATACTTCGTTACCTTCACAGATGATTATAGTAGGTATGGATATATCTACTTGATTAGACAAAAGTCTGAAACCTTTGAGGTGTTTAAGACATTTCAAAGTTAAGTGGAGAATCAATTGGGCAAGAGGATTAAGATACTACGCTCGGATAGAGGCGGTGCGTATCTTACTTCTGAGTTTCTAGACCGTCTTAGAAAATGTGGGATTATCTCACAATTGACGCCTCCTAGGACTCCACAATTGAATGGAGTTGCGGAAAGGAGAAATCGAACATTGCTAGATATGGTCCGTTCTATGATGAGTCAAACGGAGGTACCCATTAGTTTTTGGGGTTACGCTCTAGAGACGGCGGTAAGAATCTTTAACCTCGTACCAACAAAGAAAGTTGAAACAACACCATATGAGTCGTGGCACAGGAAAAAGCCCACTCTCTCATATCTTCGTGTATGGGGATGTCAAGCCTACGTGAGACGTGAGGCGAATGACAAATAGAACCCCATTCCGAAAGGTGTTACTTTATCGGATATTCTCGTGCCGGTATTGGATATATTTTCTACAAACCTTCTGAGAACAAAGTTTTTGTTGCTCGAAGAGCCGTTTTCCTTCAAAGAGAACTTATATCCAACATACCGAGGCAAAAGGAAATCGATCATGAAGAAATTCAAGAATCACCCGATAAAGAACTCGATGTTGGCACTAGCAATCAACCATCAATGGTTGATACCGAGCAAGGTGAAGCTGCGGTACCTGACACACTTCCATTTCCTACGCCACGAAGATCCGTTAGAGCTCATCATCACCCAGAGAGATATGGACTTCTCATATCTGAGGGCAATGAGCTATTGGTGGATCAAGATTAACCCACCAACTACCAAGAAGCAATAGCAAGCCCTATGTCTGCCAAGTGGAGGGAGGCAATGGAAAGCGAGATAGATTCCATGTCGGATAACCAGGTTTGGGAACTGGTTGATCCAACATCCGGGTTTCGGCCCGTTGGGTGTAAATGGGTTTTTAAGAAGAAAACCAACATGGACAATACCTTGGACACTTTCAAAGCCCGATTGGTGGCAAAAGGCTTCACACAAACACAAGGTGTTGACTATGATGAAACATTATCACCAATGGCCATGTTGAAGTCCATTAGGATCCTCCTTGCCATAGCCGCTTTTCATGATTATGAGATATGACAAATGGATGTAAAAACCGCCTTCCTTAATGGGAAGCTTTCTAAAGAGGTGTATATGACACAACATGAAGGTTTTATACATCCTAAGTATCCTAGCAAGGTATGTAGGCTTAAGAAGACCAATTATGGACTTAAGAAAGCATCTCGTAGTTGGAATCTTTGTTTTGATGAAAAGATCAAAGAATTTGGATTTTTGAAAAACGAAGATGAACCATGTGTGTATGTCAGGGCTAGTGGGAGCTCAATAGTTTTCCTAGTTTTATATGTAGATGATATTCTGCTCGTAGGAAATCATATCCCAACCTTGCGTAGTGGCAAGGCTTGGCTTGGGAATTGTTTTTCTATGAAAAACTTGGGAAATGCGGGATGCATTCTCGGAATTAAGATCTATAGCGATAGATCTAGGAGGCTTATTGGTTTAAGCCAAAGTGCATATGTGTATAAAGTCGTTAAAGGATTTAAGATGGAGGATTCTAAGAAAAGGAATCTCCCCATGATGCATTGGTTGGCATTAAGCAAGGCTAAATGCCCCAACTCCTAAAAGGAGTTGAACATAATGAAGCGAGTCCCATATGCTTCGGTTGTGGGAGCGAACATGTATGCCATGTTATGCACATGCCCCGATGTCTCATGTGCCTTGAGCATGACTAGTAGATATTAGGCAAATCTGGGAGAGGCTCACTAGAGGGCTGTAAAGAACATTCTAAAGTACCTTAGGCGTACAAAGGAAATGTTCTTAGTATATGGTGGTGAGGAAGAGCTTAGAGTAAAGGGTTACTCTGATGCTAGCTTCCAAACCGATAGGGACGACTGCCGATCTCAATCGGGGTTCGTGTTCCTATTGAATGGTGGTGCAGTAAGCTGGAGGAACTCAAAGCAAGACACAGTTGCTGATTCAACAACTGAGTCAGAATACATTGCAGCAAGTGAAGCTGCTAAGGAAGCTGTGTGGATGAAGAAATTCATACAAGATCTAGGAGTGGCTCCAAGCATCACCGACCCTATTGAGATTTTTTGTGACAGTGAGGGTGTGGTGGCTTTGGCAAAGGAACCAAGAGCTCACAAGAGGACAAGACACATTCTTCGAAAATATCACTTCATTAGAGAAGTAATCGAGAATGGTGACGTTGCCATAAGCAGAGTAACGACGGATGGGAACCTTGCAGACCAATTCACTAAGCCCTTATCACAACCTGCTCATGATTTCACGCTAGAGCTATAGGTGTTAGATTCGCTAGTGATTTGGCTTGACATATGTATTTGGTTTGTTTGATTTGTATTTTATTTTTGGGAACATTGAAACGGTATTGTAACTTATGTTTGTTTCGATATATGAATGGAGATTTATATATACGCTTGTTGTGGTCACAATCATCAAGTCCATACCGTGTTACATCTTAGCATGTTTAAACACTTCCTTGAATGTTTATCATTCTAAAACCTTCTGCAATATGTTATTCATCAAATGGGAGGAAGAATGAAATAAGATTGAAGTAAGTGGTTGACCCAGTGTTCAAAATGGTTGAATAAGGGTGCAACACCCACTTGTGCTTGAAAGCTGTTTCAAGTGACCAGAAGACCCCACACCTGAGTTTACTTCATGGATCTATAGTCACAAGTATCTCGGGATGATAATATCATTTCATCCTTAGACTTGAGACGCATAGGTTGCCAGAGTATGAATCCGCCTTACTTTAATTATCTTCAAACGCAGTTCGTAACTGCCTGTTATAAATGAAATAATTGGGTAAAGTATGAAACATATGATGGGACTATGTGGTCGAAAGGATTGGGAGCTAACATCAAATATGCATGGCCGTGCTCAAGTTATATTGATTCTAGATCAGATGCAACTTGTCTATTTGGACACCACCAATCTATAATCGAGAAACAAAATAGTGAGCGATCTGGAGATTGACATATTCCATGTCTTGTGTGCACAAGGATATCATGAACAAAAGTATGTACATGATCACTTATCTATAGAACCTCATAAGCCCTTTAAGGCTACAAGGTTTTCTCGAAGATGACAACTCGCGCCGACTTGGGGGCATTGATGCTTAGCTAGAGCCGCTCTTTGTCTGTGATTAATAGTCACGATGTATCATGTGCAAGTGGGAGTCTGTTGGATATATTCCTACTCATACACGTATATTGGATCACTGCCGATGAGGCGCGGGCCTACTGGGTTACACGCCAAGTGTTGAATCTGACAACACAAGTCAAGAGAGTAAAATAGAGTTTTTGTCAACCTTCACGGGCCCTCACAGGTCGTGAAGAGGTTCATGAGGCTTCATGGGCCAGTCGGGGATCGTGGGGGTAATGCCTTCACGACTTCCTCACGGGCCGTGAGAGCCCGTGAAGGCAGAAGTCAAAGTGACACTTTAATCTTAGTGGACCTTTTGTTTGGTTCAATGTGAGCTGGAAATTTTGGCCCAGCCTGGTGCCATTTGAGCTCCCCATCTGCTTATATAAACCCTCTCCTTTGCTCTCTAGAGAACCTTTTGGCAAATTCACAAACACACACATTAAAGAGAGTTTTGAAGGAGTCTTTGAAGCTAGGAGATTGTGTTGGTCATTTGCAAGAGTTCTCCTGCTGTTCTTGAAGCATTATTTACGTGGGTGCAAGTATTGTGCTTCAAACTTTAGCAAAGGAGATTCACGAAGAGCTTGGTGTGGATATCAATAGAGGAACTCGTCTTGGAGTTCAAATATTGCATCTACAACATCACACCCACCAGAGACATCAAGGGTATGGTCTCTTTTTCTGGTTTCATTTGTTCTTCTTGTTGCTATCATCTTTTGTAGCTAGATCTCACTAAGTGTTTCTTGTGCATGTGCTTTGTAAACCCGAAATACACTTGTTTTTACTTCTTGCTTCCGTTGTGCTTGGGTTTTTGATGTGCATGAGAAACCTTCGGTGCATAGAGTAAATGTGGAGAGGGGTGGTGAAGTCCGTGAAGGTGATACACCTAGAGAGGGAGGAGAGGAGTATGATCCTGCTCAGGTTCTATCGAATGTTGAAAGTTTAGCCCATGTTACTCCTGTAACTGAGCAATCCTTTGATACTGAAACTAACATAAGCACTCCAAGGGTAGACACTCTAACTGAGAAAGAACTAGAGCTTACACCAGATTATATGAAATTATCTACTCTACCACAAGTGAACTTATCTACAACAATAGTTCCTGACTTTGACATAGAAACCTTAGCTGTTGCTACCACTATTCCTGGAGGTGCTCCACTTGTCATAGATACTTCAAAGAAACAAACAGAAAAGAGACCAGTCATAGTTCAACAAGAGGACGAAAGTTTTGGCGACTTGTTTCCTGATCTTCCAGAGGATTTTGTTGATGATGTTGAGTTTATATATGGTTATAAATCAGGTCCAGTTGAAAGTGCAAACGAATTTGATGCTTTTGAAATGGATATGGGTTTATATGAGGGTAATGGAGATGAAGTATAGAGTAGAAAAGAAATAGAGAGTGAGAGTGAGCAGGTGAGAAAAGAACACGAGAGAGCTGAGGGAACCCTAAACATAGAAAGCTAGGAAGCCATGTTTGCTCTTAGTTCTGGTCTTGAAACAGTCACTGTCATCCCAATAGTGCCATCAATGCCCCACCCAGCTACTTAGGTTCTTCTAAAAAATAACCTGTTTCATTCCACAAAGATATAGCTCATAATCTTGTTGGATATATGCCTACTGATACACGTATATTGGATCACTGCCGATGAGGCACGGGCCTATTGGGTCACACGCCAAGCGTTGAATCCGACAGTACATGTCAAGAGAGATAATTAGGGTTTCTGTCGACCTTCACGGGCCCTCACGGGTCGTGAAGAGGTCGTGACGTGAAGCCGTTCACGAGGCTTCATGGGCCGGTCGGGGATCGTGGAGGTGATGCCTTCACGACTTCCTCACGGGCCGTGAGAGCCCGTGAAGGTTGAAGTCTAAGTGACACTTTGATATTATTGGACCTTTTGTTTGGTCCAATGGAAGGGTGCCATTATGGCCGACCCTGGTGCCTCACAGACTTCCCTTCTACTTATAAAAGTGCATGTTTTCTCTCTTGAAAGAACCTTTTGCCATTTGACTAACCTACACACTTGAGAGAGCTTGTGAGATACTTAGAAGCTTTGAGAGAGAGTTTGTGTGGGTGTTGTCAAGAGCTCATCTGCTGTTTCTTGAGCCCTTGTTCACGTGGTGGAAGCATAGTGGTTCAAGCTTTAGCAAAGGTGGTTCACGCAAGGTTTGGTGTGGATATCAATAGAGGGACTCGTCTTGGAGTTCAAGTATTACATCTACTACAACAAATCAGCCAGAGACATCAAGGGTATGGTCTAACATTCTGGTTTCATTTATTCTTCTTGTTGCTATCATGTCTTGTAGCTAGATCCCACTATGTGTTTCTTGTTCATAAGCTTTGAAAACCCGAAATGAACTTGTTTTTATCTTCATGCTTCCGTTGTGCTTGGGTTTTGTTGTGCATGATAAACCTTCAGTGGTATCAGAGCCATTGCTACAAGATGATAGCACAAAATGGCTCGAAAAATCATTTTTTGGAAGTTTTGGCATTCTATCCAGAAGGCCTTCACGAGCCGTGAAGTTCTCTTCAAGGGTCGTGAAGGTCACACGACAAGTGTAGTTTGGGGTCTGGTCGTGAAATGGTTTTTTGGTGCTTCACGAGTTCATCCGGGCCGTGACGCCCTCGGGCCTCACGAGCCGTGAAGGGTCGTGAAGGAGCTCGTGAACAGTGTTTTTGACCTTAAAAGAAATTTTTCGGTGTTTCGAGTCATTGTTGTGTTTCTGTTTTAGTTCAGATGTTTCTGGAAATCCCCAAATAATATTTTGGTACCACTATGGGTATGCATGGTATGGTCATGGCATTAGATGCATACATCCATACACATATGTGTTTGTATATATGAATATAGGTTTTAAAAATTGGTTTTATACCTTAATGCATATGTACAAGAATTTCCATTGTGCCTTGACTGTTTGCTTGGAAATTCTTATCAAAATATTTGCTTGTTGCAGTTTTTGGCACACCGTTTGTTTTTGTGGTTATTTGCCTTGTTCTTTGTTGGTAAACTTGGCCTTAGACCTTGTGGTTGTTTGTGGTTGCTCCCTTTTTTATTTGGTGACTTAGAGTCACTTGGTTTGTAATAATTATTTATTTATTCATTATTGTAATTATTATTGCGGTTTGCATACCGTTATTTATCCGTGTACTTGTAATAGATGATAGAATTTTCGTGGCTTGCATGCCATTTCATTTCTATTTTTATTTACTTGTACTCATGGAGCATGGATACCACAATCAAGAATCAAGGATGGAGTCTTGAAAATAGAAGATCCGGTGAATCCCGTTGGAGATGGCGGATCAAGTGGGAGCTATGACTTTTTGTATTGTGTCCTTAGTTGACCACGTTCTTCCCGTAGGCTCACAGGTAGAACGCATAGGTTTTGGCTTGGTTACCAACCCCTTGCTATGCGTGTGTTGTGATTTATTTCTTGCATGGATTGTTTAGGTTTTCGCATGCTAGAAAATTTTTCAATAAATTAAATCACAAGAGTTTTATAAAATTGGTTTATATTTCTCTCGTGCGCGGTCATGAATAACAAACCATCTAAAGTGAAAAATAAGTTTTTGTCACTCAAATATGTTAATAAAAATTAATCGGAAACATAAGCCCGTTTTTCCAAAAAACATAAATCACGCACCATCCGTAAAGACGATGCCACCCAAATCTAACAACACAATGATTGGTTGTCGAGCTTAGCACGAGCCAATCTTTGTGGAGTTGTGTGGAAGGTGAGAGTAGTAACTCGCAAACTTGGTTGTCGAGTTTAGCACGAGCCAATTCTTGTGGAGTGTACTTACCGCATGTCTTGGGGGACGATTTATAATTTCAATTTAGAATTCTTGAAAGATTGTCAAGCTTAGCACGAGTCAATCAACAATTCTAAATTGGGATTGGTGTAAGAAGGGATCAAACATGCCAAACGACCGATGCTTGTCGTAGGATCCCGCAAAGACCAAAGAGTTGCAATAATTGGATTGCAATTGGCAATATGGTTGCCAACCCGAAATAACTTCCTTATGTGTTCCGCCTGTAAACCCGTCATATACGGAAGTGAAATAAGGTTCTTTGCTTTGTTAAAATAATTAAAAAAAATTTTTGGGTAAATTGTTTTAACAAACTTAAATATCAAACTAACCAAATCTACTTTGCTATTATAGATGGCATCTTCAAGTACCACCACCACGAGCAACATTTCTCTACGAGTTTTCCTTGAGAAGGAAAAACTCGACGGTAGCAATTTCATGGATTGGCATAGGCAAGTTCGGATTGTCCTACGCCATGAAGGGAAATTGCATATCATTGAGGAAGCCTTGCCCGAAGCCCCTGTGACTATGGCACCTAAGGCCGCCCGAGAGGCACATGAAAAACGCCTCAAGGACACGGAGGAAATAATGTGCCATATGCTTAGCACAATGACCTCTGATTTGCAAAAGCAAATGGATCATTTAAGTGCTTTCGACTTGCTCGCGCAGCTCAAGGACATGTTCCAACAGCAAGCGAGGAAAAAAAGGTACGAATGCCTCAAGTCCGTCCTAGGTTGCAAGCTCCAGGATGGCAGGAACGTAAGCGCTCATGTGTTGCGTATGAAAGCAAACATGGAGCGCATGGAGAGGTTAGGGTTCTCCATAGGGAGGGAGATGGCGGTTGATCTCATCCTCCCATCCTTGCCCAATGCATATGATCAATTCATCGTGAGTTATCATATGCATAGTATGGACAAAACCCTCATGGAGCTTCATGGGATGTTCAAGACCGCGGAGTCAAGCATCTCGAAGCCCAAGGCCACCTCATCCAATCCCGTCTTGGCTATCCGGGAGGGCCGCATCCAAAAGAAGAAGCCGAATCCTTCCCATAAGGGAAAGGGTAAGGGAAAGGTTGGTGCCACCAAGCCTACCCCTACCCTGGTGGCAAAGGGAAAGGGGAAGATTCCCTAAGCCAAGGCCCCAGAGGATGCGCAATGCTTCTTTTGCGGGGACAAGGGGCATTATCGCCGAAGCTGCCCAAAGTACCAAGATGGCCTCAAGAAGCTCAAGGCAATGAGCATCTCGGGACCTTCGAACCAAGGTACGTTCATGATTGAGCTCCATCAAACTTCTATTTCAAAGGGCTGGGTTATAGATACCGGCTGCGGCACTCACATTTGTAATATGGTGCAAGTGCTAAGGGAAGTAGAGGCTTGGAGCATGGAGAGCTGGATATAATTATGGGGAACCGAGAGGTTGTGCCCGTAGAAGCAAAAGGGAGTGTTGAGCTCTCTTTTAGAACCGGTCTTTCCATTGTTCTTATTAATGTATGTTATTCGCCCTACGTGGCAAGAAACATTTTATCTTTACATGCTTTGTATGACGATGGTTTTTCTTTTAAATTTATGGATGGATCTATTTTATATTATAAAAATGATGTTTGTTATTTTAAAGCTTTACCATGTCATGGCATATATGAAGTTGATGTATACATTGAAAATAAGAGACCTATCATGAATATTGATTTTCAATCCAAAAATTGTTTGGATAAATATTGCTTATGGCACGGTTGTCTTGCTCATGTAAACAAGACCCGCATCACCAAGCTCCAAGCGGACGGGATCTTGGAATCATTGGACCTTGGGTCAGAAGATGTATGCGAATCTTGTTTACTGGGCAAAATGACCGAAGAACCCTTCACCGGTGTTAGTGAGAGGGGAAAGGATCTTATGGAAGTCATTCACACCGATGTGTGTGGTCCTTTCAAAAATATCACAAGGAACAATACTAGATATTTCGTTACCTTCATGGATGATTATAGTAGGTATGGATATATCTACTTGATTAGACAAAAGTCTGAAACCTTTGAGGTGTTCAAGACATTTCAAAGTGAAGTAGAGAATCAATCGGGTAAGAAGATTAAGATACTACGATCGGATAGAGGCGGTGAGTATCTTACTTTGGAGTTTCTGGACCATCTTAGAAAATGTGGGATTATCTCACAATTAACTCCTCCTAGGACTCCACAATTAAATATGGTCCGTTCTATGATGAGTCAAACGGTGGTACCCATTAGTTTTTGGGGTTACACTCTAGAGACGGCGGTAAGAATCCTTAACCTCGTACCAACAAAGAAAGTTGAAACAACACCATATGAGTTGTGGCACAAGAAAAATCCCACTCTCTCATATCTTCGTGTATGGGGATGTCTAGCCTACGTGAGACGTGAGACGAATGACAAACTAGAACCCCATTTCGAAAGGTGTTATTTTATCGGATATTCTCCTGCCGGTATTGGATATATTTTCTACAAACCTTCAAAGAACAAATTTTTTGTTGCTCGAAGAGCCGTTTTCCTTGAAAGGGAACTTATATCCAACGTACCGAGGCAAAAGGAAATAAACCTTGAAGAAATTCAAGGTACACCCGATAAAGAACTTGATGTTGGCACTAGCAACCAACCATCAATGGTTGACACCGAGCAAAGTGAAGCTGCGGTACCTGACACACTTCCACTTCCTACCCCACGTAGATCCGGTAGAGCTCATCATGAGCCAGAGAGATATGGATTTCTCATATCTGAGGGCAAGGAGCTATTGGTGGATCAAGATGAACCTACCAGCTACCGAGAAGCAATGGCGGGCCATGAGTCTGCCAAGTGGAGGGAGGCAATGGAAAGCGAAATAAACTCCATGTAGGATAACCAGGTTTGGGAACTAGTTGATCCAACGCCTGGGTTTCGACCCGTTGGGTGTAAATGGGTTTTCAACAAGAAAACCAACATGGACAATACCTGGACACTTTCAAAGCCCGATTGGTGGCAAAAGGTTTCACGCAAACACCGGGTGTTGACTATAATGAAACTTTTTCACCAGTGGCCATGTTGAAGTCCATTAGGATCCTCCTTGCCATAGCTGCTTTTCATGATTATGAGATATGGCAAATGGATGTAAAAACCGCCTTCCTTAACGGGAAGCTTTCTGAAGAGGTGTATATGACACAAGCTGAAGGTTTTGTACATCCTAAGTATCCTAACAAGGTATGTAGGCTTAAGAAGTCCATTTATGGACTTAAGCAAGCCTCTCGTAGTTGGAATCTTTGTTTTGATGAAAAGATCAAGGAATTTGGATTTTTGAAAAACGAAGATGAACCATGCGTGTATGTCAGGGCTAGTGGGAGCTCAATAGTTTTCCTAGTTTTAAATGTAGATGATATTCTACTCATAGGAAATCATATCCCAACCTTGCGTAGTGTCAAGGATTGGCTTGGGAATTGCTTTTCTATGAAAGACTTGAGTAATGTGGGATGCATTCTCAGAATTAAGATCTATAGGGATAGGTCTAGAAGGCTTTTAGGTTTAAGCCAAAGTGCATATGTGGATAAAGTCGTTAAACGATTTAAGATGGAGGATTATAAGAAAGGGAATCTCCCCATGATGCATGGATTGGCATTAGGCAAGGCTCAATGCCCCAACTCCCAAAAGGAGTTGAACATAATGAAGCGAGTCCCATACGCTTCG